>CM070773.1:12104531-13354531 GCA_036346955.1 Dipus sagitta
TTATCCAACGAGTTCATTTACAAAATGATCTGGTGCATCTAGTCTAAGTGAAACGTTAACAAATGCAAGGGGAGTGGAAAGATAAAGGAATAAGGAGAGGAGAGAAGAGGAGGAGATGAGCAGAATTTCTGCTTGTTTAGGATGTTTCTCTAGGTCAGCCTTGAGAACTAGCTGGACCACTTCAGGCAGAGGTCTGTTTTTCCTTTCTTCTCTCACTTGTCACCGACTTTGGTAACACAAGGTCCCCTTCCCAGCCACCCAGCCTTCTAACTGTGACACATCTGCATCAAATGACATTTGATGTCACTGTGGCTCCTTTGTATGTCTCTGTTATTCCTTCAAGTTACCACAGCCACCATTCAGACCTGAAAGGTCATAAGCGTTAAGAGTGTGGATGAAAAGCAATATATGCACACGAAGTCTTTGCCGTTGGTAGCAGAGTCTGAGGGAAGCAGGCATGAAGAAACAAGATAGTGCGTTCATTTACATATAAATTAAGCTGGGGCTTCATTCAGAGCAATTCACCAACGAGCAAAGGAAGAGTCCAGAGGAAGAACAGAGTGATGGCTGTGTCACAAAGGGAGTGGAGCAGTGAAGAGATGATGGGGCTCCCGGTCCAAAGGCCGAGGGAGGGACAGAATGCAAAAACAACTGGAAAGATAGGGCACAGCGGGGTGAGCCAGCTCCTGGCCCCTCGGGCACAGGGTCCCATCTCCTTCTGTCTTCATACTCATCCCTTAGCCACACTGGCCACAGTCACACACCTCAGAAAGACTCAGGAATCATGAGTTGGGGGCTCTTCTTTGTTTTGTCCAAGAGACCCTGGCTAAAGGGAGAAGCTTGCTTTGATTTTTGTAGGCAAGAAGAAAGGTGCTTTTTAAAAATAGCTGATGATTAGGGGTGAGGCTGTGTCTGTGGGTTGGAGGCGCGTGGGACAGCTCTGCATAGCACAGGGACTCATTAGCAGGCAAAGAAAGCCACCCCTCCCCCCGGCAGCCACCAGGACCCAGCTGCAAGTAAACAACACAAGTTATAGTGGTCACAGTCATTGCAAACTTAACTTTCTGGCAACGTGACATTGGACACCTAGGAAGAGAAGGGGATCCCAGGTCCCCAAAGCTGGAGACGGGTGAGACAAATATGGTTTCTAGTGAGGGAAGAGTCAAGACGACCATGTTCCTGCCTCACATGGTCTGAGCAAAGGCTCAAGGCTGAACGCAGAAAATCCTTAGAGAAGAAAAGAGACAGCTGGGGAGATGGCTCAGTGAATGAAGAGTTGGCTGTGTAAACATGAGGACTAGAGTTTGGACCCCCAGGGCCACATAAGCACTGGGTGGGTATGGAGGCCTGCGTATAATCACAGTGCTCGGGAGGCAGAGACAGGAATCCCAGGGGCGAGCTGGCTAGCCACACTGGGCACTTCGGCAAGTCCTGGGTTCAAGTGAGTCCCTATGCTTTCCAGGGCTGTTCCACGCACCTTGCTAGATAAGGTAGAGAGCCCCTGAGGAAGATGCCTGCCATCCACCTCTCTCTGGCCTCCACACATACCAGCATGTGTGCTCACACCCATGTGAACGCATGTACACATTCTCTACACATGCATACATTCTCACACACACAAAAAAAAGATGCTCATGGGATCCAGGCTCTAGGCTTCACAGAAAAGGTTTTAAATTTGTCAACCTGAGAGTTTGCGAGAGAATGATTTCAGTGTAAGTATAGAAGCTCTTGGAGACAGAGTCAGTGAGATTGATGTCGAGTTTCCAAGACCATTGTAACCAGGGCTTCCCTAAAATGCAGTCGTGGTCAGAGCCACTGCCATCAGAAGGCATTGTGTGTCTAGTGCTCACATCGATGGATGTTGATGGGCAATCAATGGGCCCATCATTTGGGAATACAGCTATCTTTGATGGCGGGAACTTGGGGAAGAACATAATCCCAGGATGCAAGGCAGCTGGAGAAGAGGGTATGGGGGCAGAATGGAGTACCAAGGCGCATTCATCAGGGACTGGGGGAGCTTCATGAGGCCCAGCAAGGAGGGGTTTCAGGAGGCCAAAAGGGACAGAAAGATGACAGGTGTAGTGAAGACACCGGAGGAGGAAGCAGCAGTGCAGCAGTGAGTGGTGCTCATGGAGGGTGGAGGTAGGAAGTGCTCTGTCTATTGTTAAAAATGGAGTTTCAGCCGGGCGTGGTGGTGCACGCCTTATTAATCCCAGCACTCGGGAGGCAGAGGTTAGAGGCTCGCCATGAGTTTGAGGCCACCCTGAGACTACCTAGTGAATTCCAGGTCAGCCTGGGCTAGAGTGAGACTCTACCTCAAAAAACCAACACCCCCCCCCCAAAAAAATATATGTAGATACTCAGTGAAAGATAGAAGAAACAAGTCCATGGAGATCAGGACACCATGCTGTAGTTGGGCTGTGAATGTTTAGGAGACAAGGGACAGGGCAGACAGGATATCTCTGCCTCCAGAAACTTCTGTAGATAAGAGTGATGGCGGAGGTAAGGAGGAAGAGTGTTTTGAGGAGCCCAGAGCAAAGAGTGGGGGCTTCAGACCACTGGTATCTGCAACTTCCTCATCACCTGGCCTCTCTGATCTCATGTACCGCTGAAAAATAACACTGTTTCAGGGTGGTGTGAGCTGATAAAAACAAGCTTATAACAACACCAAGATGTGGGCAATAGAGCAGGAAGGGTAGAGGCTATGTGGAGAAACTTAGATGGCTTTAGGACCTGGAGACAATTCCTGTGGTTGTAATTATCGACCAGTGGTATACAGGAAGACAGGTGGTGATGGAGTTCCTACTCCTATCCCATTCCTGAGCATTGGTTCTCTCAAAATTAGCTCTTGTAGCCTATGCCCAAGGATTCAGACTCATGCTCCGAAAGACAGATAGATGTTCATCTCCTGCTGTCTGGCCTGGCTTCAGACGGGGATGAGCAGAAAGGTGGTTTTATTTTCACCACATTGGGCAATGATATAGTGATGTCTGGTGAGACCTAAGTGTCTCCCTGATTGGTCCACCACATCCCTTTTCCCAGCCAAAAGGTAAGTTTCCTAGGATTGAGAAGGGTTAGAATGTCAAAGATGTTCAGGTTCAGAGAGCTCACATGCCAGTACCTCCCGGTCAGCTCCTGGATGGGGGGGGGAGTGGGTACACAGTGGGGGGGTGGGCACACAGTGCTCACGTGACTGTTTCTCGCTCTCTGAAGGATACATCCTGCAGTATTCCGAGGACAACAGCGAGCAGTGGGGGAGCTTTCCCATCAGCCCCAGCGAGCGTTCCTACCGCTTGGAAAATCTCAAATGTGGGACTTGGTATAAGTTCACTCTCACCGCTCAAAATGGAGTGGGACCGGGGCGCATAAGTGAAATCATAGAAGCCAAAACGTTAGGAAAAGGTAAGTGTGCTGTGTCTGCTGCCAACTCTAGATTTCCTGTTTCCCAGAACAAGGAGAGAGAGACAGAGAGAGAGACTGTGTGTGTGTACACAACATGTTTGCCTATGGATTTGAACTTTGTTACTCCTGAAATGGTCCTGGCAGTGTGACAGCATGAGAGAGAGAGAGGGCCGATCCTTCCAGAACATTCTAGTTCCCTCTCATTATTTCACTTGCTGTTCATGGAAGAGTGTCTCTTGGAAATCAAGAGCAATACTACCAACATGAATACTAAGGCTGGGCAGCCACAAAACCGGGCATTTGTCCTCCTGACTGTCCTTGGGTCACCTTCTCCTTTAGTCACCTCTAGGCCCTGGTTGATCTGTAATTTTCACATGGCCTCAAGATCCCCGCTTTTCAAGCAGGAAGGGACTGAGATCACTTGTTTACACTTCATTGTGAATTTGGTTTATTTTCTTTTATTTTTTATCTAAAGCAAAAGTAGACCATTAAGGAGAGGAACCTCGGCAGAGGTGGGGGTGGGAATTGGCACCCAGTTGTGAAATGTACAGCCAGTAATGCCAAATGTCAGGGACATTCTCCATGAGAGTGGCAGAGAAGAAGGTCTTCAGGAGTCCTCCGCCAGGGAAGTGGACTCAGATGGCAGGAAAAAGGGGATATCTGGACCTGGTACCTGAGTGTTAGATAGTAAGGTAGGATTCAGGTGATCAAGAGATGGTTTATTTAGGATTATGTCCATGAAGTTGGGGAGCCTTGATACCAAGTGTTTGGATAGTGGGGTTACCCCTCCATACAGCCTTTCCAAGCCCGGCTCTGTTTGCTCTCTGTCAGGTCCAGCACAGGAGAATGGAAAGGGGTCAGACCGCTGAAGGACCCCCACATGTGAAAATAGTACTGTTCTTGAGAGATCTCTGCAACACACAGTAGTGGCCTCTCCCCGCTCGATGCTCACACTCACACTAAAGTCACCATGTCTAAGGACGCCTGTCAGTCCATAAGGGCTCCATCAGTGCTGGACAAGTCATGAGTGGCATGTGGTCAGGCCATGATCCCAGCTCTTAGCCTAGATGAGAAAGCATCTGAACACCGGGGTTCGGGGGGGAGGTTCACCCACAAGCTGACGCCATGTGCATTCCCCCACAGAGCCCCAGTTCTCGAAGGAGCAGGAGCTGTTCGCCAGCATCAACACCACCCGTGTGCGGCTGAACCTCATCGGCTGGAATGATGGAGGCTGCCCCATCACCTCCTTCACGCTCGAGTACAGACCCTTTGGGACCACGGTCTGGACCACAGCTCAGCGCACCTCTCTCTCCAAGTCCTACATCTTGTACGACCTGCAGGAAGCCACGTGGTACGAGCTGCAGATGCGCGTGTGCAACAGCGCCGGCTGCGCCGAGAAGCTAGCCAACTTCGCCACGCTCAACTACGACGGCAGTAAGTCCCCGGCTTGACGGCCTTCGCGGTGTGGCTCAGGAGACGTACACGCGGTACACAGTCCCTCTTCCCATCTGAGAGTCACCCTGTGCTCAACCAAGCCCATCGGGCTGTGGGCTTCCTTGTCGGTAGCGCCCAGGTGACCTTCAGTGTGTGTCTAGAAAAAAAAGAAACGCAATGAGGGCCGAGAGGAACTCCCTGGAGAGTCCCAGTGCCAGAGTGACCTCTCCTAGGCCTGAAGGATGTTGTGCCTCGTGGTTCTGTTCCTTTGTTGATGACTGTGAGCTAACAGGGCTTTTGTTGTCTCCCACCCTTCCCCACTCATCCCAACCCACACAACAACTTTCTTTTTGCTCTCATCAAACTGCATGTGCAAAACAGCTTCCCATGGTGAAGGGGGGGGGGAGGATGCTAGTATGAGCAGAAGCAGGGGCACTGACGGGAGGAGAGTGCTGGATTGGATAGCAGTACCCCCCGTGTGCACGCACACCCACATGCACACACGTGTGCAACCGACGCGTGCATTCTGAAAACTAGGTGCGGAGGGGGTCTCTTGGCATTTGTTGAGCAAAACCAAATCCTTTCAGTTCTTAGCCTTCTTTCTAGCATCAGAGCCCGCTCACTTGACATCTGAACAAACCAACACCCAGCCCAGTGAGGTTGGGGCGGCACATCACTGCTCGTTAAGGGGACCTAGGCAGATGCCCTGGCCGTGGCACATCATTACTGATCCCTGCAGCCTCACGGTGATCCTTATCGAACGAGTGGCCGTGAGAGAAGTGAGTGTTCTCGCCTCCGGGTCAGCCCGGCAGCAGCGTTGACAGCTGCAGGATAGCTCTCCTCTCGCCGTCTGCCCATTCCCCGTGGCTCAGGTAGGACTTGGGCTCAGTTGTCCCAGAGACGCGCTCCTTCCCTCTAACATGCCAGAGCGCGTCCCTGTGTCTTATCTCCAGGACCATTGCTTCCGAAAAACAAAACTAGGCTCCCCTTGCACCTCCAGCACAGTCTAGGCTCAGGGAGTTTCTGGGCAGTTTAGCCCCTCTGGCACCCAGGGGCTCCAGACTCCGTGCTCAGGCCACATCACAGAGCTCTGAGACAGCCCCAGCAGCCTTCCCCCTCCGCTCCTCCTAGATTGCGTCCCTCATGATTCTCCATCTTCCGTGATGAGTGACTTCATTCAGAAGTTTCCTTGTCCCAAGGTGTCACACTCAGACAAAGTACCATCTGTGACCTCTCTTCTTATAAAAAAACAAGGGACTGTGATGCTTACCAACTGCTTACCATCTAAGGCTTCACCCAAGTTCCCCCACTGGCGTGTACCCAGTCGGGTAGTTGATGCACTTGTCACTTTGGATGGCTGATCTGCAGCCTTCGCACTGTGGCCCAGGGCGGCTCTGTGCTCTGCACATGGGTGACGCTCACAGTCAGCCCTGTCATCACAAGCTGCTCACACAGAGAATTCGCCACTGTGACTGCCAAGTCACAAACATTCTTCTGACTTCCAATGCATGTCTTCTGAAAACTAAGAAAGAAAATCTATACTGTTCTCACTCCATTGAGGATCACAGATTATAAAAAACGGACTGTGAGCCACATCCGTTTTCTGAAATAATTTTGAAGCTGAGAAATAAAAGTGCAATTTTTATATTGGCTTGGAAAAGATAAAAGATCTCTTTGAATTAATTTTGTGGATAGATAGCTCTAATATTGCTCTTGTCACATCTGCTTGAGGAAGTTTTTTTTTTTTTTTCATTTTGGGGAAAAACAAACAAACAAACATTGAAGCAAAAATGAACCTTGCATTTACACCATTCAGTTTGGCAGCACTTCCCAGTCCATATCTGACTTTCTCTTGTTTCGTTCCGTGCACAGAACATGTCTTCTTGCTCGTGTTGTGACCTGGCTCGCAGATCTAGCCTCACAGGCACTTCTTCGGAGCCTCTCTCCTGGGTCCTGAGTGTTCTCTCGTAGGCTTCGCTTTCCAGCCAGAAACCTGTGGGGCTGGGGGAACACTTTTGGCTCCAGCAGCAGTGGAGGAGAGCGGCAGCTTACATTATCACTGCTCCACTTACTGAAGGCAGGAGAAAGACCGTTTGTGCTCTAGGGAAAATTACATTATTTTTACTTTTTTTCTTTTTCCAAAGCATCGACTTTTTGGCCCTTGTTTTACATGTAAAAGACCACAGGCTGGATCATCTTACATAATGAAAGATGGCAAGACTTGTGCCCCATCAAGCACAGATGTCTATTTAGATCTCTGTACCTTTGTGTTCAGCCTCTGGGTAGAAAGCATCTTAAAATAGCTCAGAATTCATTTCACTTCTGCATTTTCGTACAACTGTAAATAATCTGAATTTTATAGAACAGTGTGACAATCCTGGACAATCAGTCACTGTTTGGGAGGCCTACATGGACGCCCCTTTGGAAAGCTGTCTATAACTCTTACTCCCTAAAATGGATATTTAATAGAAAGTGAGTGATATCCAATAAAAAGAGGTTTAAGCTTCTTTTTTCTTTTCTTTTTTTTTTAAAATTTTCAGCCACCATGCCTGGTGCATTCTCCCTCAGTGGGCCTTGTGTCCACTACCCAAACCTATTGTTCCTTCTTTCCAGTACCTTTCAGTAATGGTGCTGTGGATGACAGCTGAGCATACACTCAATTTCAGATGAGTTCATGCGGCTTTTGTAAGCCTCGAGCCTGGCTTTGTGCCGTTGGCTGTCTGCGCCCTAGAGGACCGTGCACAATGAAGCCCTTCACAAAGAAAGGCTGTAGAGTGTGAGTTGGAAGTTTGGGCAGAGAGAGAAGAGTCAGGGAAGATCTAGGGAAGACTGTTGTCTCATTTCTCATCGCCTCAACACCCTTGGATCACACCGCGCGGTTTTTGTTTTGTAACCTGTCATCCCTAAAAAACACCGCCATGCCGTCTCCATCAATCCCCATCTAACACCGTGGCCCTACTTTCAGGTACGATCCCCCCACTCATTAAGTCAGTTGTCCAAAGTGAAGAAGGGCTGACCACCAACGAGGGGCTCAAGATGCTGGTGACCATCTCCTGCATCCTGCTGGGGGCGCTGGTGCTGTTCGTGCTGCTCATGGTGGTGCGGAGGAGGCGGCGGGAGCAGAGGCTGAAAAGGCTCAGAGGTAGGTCCAGGCCTGGCCCGCTTCCCCTCGGCACTGCTGCCTGCGCGGCGCGGCGTTCCCCCCGCGAGGCTGAGGGAGCCCGGGGGGAACAGCGACGGAGCCATTCCTATCACACAGACCATCAGAAATTGAGTGCAAGTCGGCCCCTTACAAGTCCCCTAAATCCTAGCTATCGGCAGATAATGAAAATTAATTTCTCATGGGCTCCTTTGAGCCCGCTCTCTTTAATTTTCCAGTGGTTTCGGCAAAGCTACCAATTATGGCTTTTCTTTGAAAAAGCACGGCGAGATTTGCTCTGGAAATGAGAATTATTTTATTGCCTGGAAGCAGAAATTGAGGGCTTAGGGCGTAGGTAAGGCAGGGTGAGGCAGAAAGCACGCGCCTTCCTGAATTAGAAATCTGAGCTGAAGCTCAGGCAAGGAGTGTCACTCTAGGGGAGACATCATGGGAAATGGAGACCTCTGGTCAGTGAGACCCCTCACCTGGCTTGGGGTACTTCTGGGCCATGGCGCTCTTCATGATTTCTTGGCCTTGCCCTGCGCTATTGATATGGGAACTTGTGGTGTCTTTGAGCGCAATGGAGCCTTTCTCAGCCCTTTTCTGGGCTGTGCCTCAGGAGCTAGGTAGGATCAGGGTGTTCGCGGCCACACTAAACTCCCACCGAGTCAGCGTCCTCTGGGCTCATGTTGGGTGAATTTCAACAGCTGAAATTGATAGACCATGGGGGGTGAGGTTTAGGAAGCTTTTATTATAGAGCTTAGGCAGGAGGGAGTTTCTGGAAGTGGGAAGGCCCACCTGGAGACCCTGAGGGAGGTCTTCTATGGGAGTTTACTGGAGGGGGATGAGCTAATCTGTTCAGTCACCTTGTCGGGTATGTAGGTGCTGCTGGGCTTCCAGGAAAGGGAATAAACCCATTTACATTGCTAGGAAATGGAATTATCCTGAGAGTACTGCTTTGATTCTCCTGGGAAAGAAAGAGATAAGGAAAGCCTGGGGTGCCCCTTGCATCTCGGGCCTCTAGCAAGGTGGAGGTTGTAAGGATGCCTTTAAAGAAAAAAAGAGATGAGGAAGAGTCAGATTCTGCCTTACACCCTTGAGGGCATTTATCCCCCCAACAGGCTCAAGGACATTCCTCATCTTCAGCCACTTCTAGTTTATTTTAGGGGCCCTGTTACCCCCTAAACGGCCTCACTTGTGCCCAGAGGGCTCTTTCCAAAGTGAAACTTTCGACAGCATCCTGTGCCCTCTACCAGTCAGGGTCTTTGGCCAAGCCCCTGTCTAGTAAATGTGCAGATGCAATGCATTTTCATCTTGTATACAGTGTGTATGTGTGGCGTGTACACATGTACGTCTGCATGCTTGCAGGTGTGTGTGTGGGCATACGCATGCGCATGTGTGGAAATGCTCATGGGTGTGCGTGTCCATGTGCATGTGGAGACCAGAGGTTGGAGTTGCGTGTCGTTTGCAAACCTCTCTTTATTTATTGAGACAGGCTCCCTGGCTTGAACCCAAGGCTTTACCTATTGAGCTAGTCTAGCTCTCCAACTTGCCCCAGAGTGCCAGAACCACAGGTGGGCTGCCACGCCCACCCTGCATTTACATGGGTTCTGGGAGTCCAAATGCACTTTACTCACTGAACCATCTCTTCAGCCCAATATTTGCATCTTAATATGAAGATAATGCATCGTGCCTATATAGTCTCCAGAGTTTCATTGAAGGAGCAAGCCCTGAAGTGCTACCCCAAAATATATGCACAGCATCCCTGAACCCCGATTCTATGCTTAGGAAGCATGGATCTCCTCTGTAAATACTCTACTACAATCCAGATAGCACAGCTAGATACGGTGATATCTTACTCAGCTTTACTGTCCTTGTTTATGTGAGCCTCATGCAGGTCACTGTCGATTTTCTGTCACCTTGACAATGAATTAGACTATCTGAACACCTTGCACTCCATCTGTACATTGCAACAGTTCTTACATTCAAGTGTCCCACAGCCAGTAATTCAGATGACTCACCAATCTCACTGAAATGCTCTTTCTAAATCATGTTAACCAATTACATTTCAATTTTGCAGACATTATCTGAGTGAATACGATATATCCTAAGCCCTGTGCTAGATGCTTAATATAGAAAGATAAAAAAGAGCTTTCTGGACTCTTCTGTTCAGTGTAAGAGGGTTATTCATCAGCATCCACCAGGAAAAAAAGAGTGCCATGTACACCACACAGGGCCTCAGACACACCTATGTCAGTGCAGAAGAGGAAGGGGTGAAGGGCAATTGAGAAGGCAACAGGAGCCGAGACATTAGTAGTCCATCACACCTGCATTTTATTCCTTTGCACCTGAGAGAAGGAGGGGCCAATACACAGCTTTCCACAGGAGGAAGGTAAGAGGTATGCTGAGGAGCAGAGCCTTCCAGGGAAGTAGCTTGCTCAGGCCCAGAGGCCCCTGAAGCCCAGCTTTCACAACAGCCCAGCCTGCGGAAGCCTTCTCCTGCCCAGAGTCTGAACAGGAAGGAGCCGGCATGCAGAGGCCGGAGCGAGGAGTTCCGTGCTGCCTGCTGATGCTAAGGCTTCGTGGGCGGGTACAGACAGCAAACCCTTGTTCATCACTGTGTCTGTCACCGTCTCAACACCCAACCAGCCTAAGCAGCTTAGGGGACAGAGTTGATTTCAGCTTGTAGTTCCACAGGGTAGAGTCCATCGTGGTAGGGAAGGCCTGGCAGGGGCAGGAAGCTGGCCTCACACAGCGACATTAGCAGGGAAGGAGAGAGAGAGAGACAAAGAAAAGAAAAACAGCACGAGGAGCTAGACTATTAGTCCTCAAGACCTGACCCTACTTACACACTGCCTCCAGCAATGTTTCATCTCCTAAAGGTCCCGGAACAGCACCAGCAGCTGGGGAACAAGTGTTCAAACCCATCTATTGAGGTACTTTACATCCAAACTTCCTCCATTATCTACCATGTCCCAGATGATATAACAGGCTTTAGTGAGTAACACTTTCTGATTACACATTTTTGTTTGAACTCAAGAGTTTGACCAAATTCTGAACAGTGAAAGAAAAATACGTAAGACCTTTCCCAGAGTTATGGAAGGTGACACTGTAGAGGCAGGCTGGTCAGGGGTCATAGTAGGGGACACAGTCGTCTCTCTGTGAGCCTGAGGACTGTCACCTTAAAAGGAAAAGGTGATGGGCCTGTAAAAGAGAGTCCAGAAAAGGCCATGCCTGTCCCTGGAAGGACCTTTATCTGTTATCCCTGAAAAATCCCCTCTGAAACGTTCATGAACCACATAAAGTATTTCCAACTCCCTCAGGGAGGAAAACTGCAGCCTGGAGTTAACAGCAACAGGTGCCAATCTATTAAACATCCGGAGTTCATTAGTGGCATCACCCAGTTAAAAGCTGACCCACATAAGACATAGTTTCTGTGCCTGTGTTAGAACAAGTCCACACTCTTTGCAGATTCTATGGAGAGACCTGTTTCTATCAATGTGTTTATTGTCCCAAATAAGGCCAACGTCTCTAGGAGCATGTTATTTGAGCATCCACTTTAGCAGGATCAAAAATGGAAGGAAATTTAAATTAGGAAAGTATCATGGGGGGGGGTGCCTAATGGACGTTTATAGAGCTATATAAAGTTAAACTCAACTGGCCAGTGGCATTATTTGATGTTCGACAGCATTAATATGTTTCCAAGAATGGCATCTTGTATTGCAAAGACCAGCAACCTAGTTAGGTGAATACAAGGTAATATTATTTTATGTAAAAAGAAAAAAAAAAGAAAATGGGACTCAGGTACCCTAGCCAACCTATATTTTTCCTTCCTGACGACTTACTAATTTTAGAGCTCAGCGACCTTCTAAAGCCAAAAATTGTCTGCAAGTACTAGTTTTATTTTTTTTAATCTATATCCTTATCCAAAAGTTCAGAAGCCACATTTTCCTTTTCAAGGATGGCCTGGTTTCCCCAACTTGAAGATTCTTTGAAATGCAAGGTTATGGAGTGAGTCACTGGCGAGGTCCCGGATGCCAGCTGTCCAGCCTTATAAAAATTTGATTCCCAGGTCAAGTGCTTAAGTACAGTATGACTAAAAGCTTTCCTCTTTAGGATGGGTTTGCCCAAGGGACTGTAGCCCTATGTTGTCACCAGTCAGCAGGAGTCAGCTGGCAGCACTAAGCCCAAAATTCTAGGACTTCAAGTACATAAGAATCACAGTGTGGGGTAAACTCGGCCACGTTTCTGTGGCAAAATGTCCTTTCGCCCTCAAACAAAAGATATTTGTTATTTTAAACTTGCTTCCAAAGAGAAGAATGTTATGAAAGCAATCAGTTCCAGAATCTGGGCTCATGGTTCTGTTGCTTCCTGCTCTGTAAATAAAACACAAGTTTCCCCTAATTGTAAAACCAAGCATTGAGTTGAACTTCCCTGATTTTGAGCAGCAGGAATGTGCATCTTGAAGCCAGATTCTCTTAGACTGAAGCAGACAGGGAAAATAAAGGTGATCTGGGAACTAACATAAGAGCCCCCTCCAAAGAGGGGGTGCATGGAGGGTATGTCCCTCGCAGGGTTCACTGTCAAGTCAATGAACTTGGGTTTAAAACATTGGCATCAGAAGCCTGTACCAAGAAAACTTCAGTTCTAGCCCTGGTGTTCCCTCCCTTCCTTCCTCTTTTCCTTCTTCCTTCTCTTCTGTCCTCTCCACCCCTCTCCCTGTGCCCCCTACAGTTGTCAGGGCAGACCTAAATAGAAAAGCACTTCCAGCAGGAGAGTGGGGAACCAAGGAGCCTTGAAATGGAGGAGAATCAAGGGTGGAGCTGGGCCCAGGAGTGGGAGGTCAGAGGCAGCCACGGATGTCAGCCTGTCCCTGGAACCCCTCACCTGGCTCGCCTGGGGGTTCCGTTCATTCTGTCCTTGTTTGTGCTTATAGTTCTCGCTGCCTCAAGTATACATGACCGTCTTTGGGGATACATGTCTCCCCACAGCTTTTGGAATTGGCTTCCATATGAGCATGCCAATGACTGGAAGTCTTGGTTGGGATCTTACAAAAACTTCAACCTGGCAAAAATTTCAGTTCCACAGACAAGCAGGGCCTGATGGTGGAGAGCCTTCAAATAAAAGCTTCTGATCGATGGAGGAGCAAGATACAGTCTGGCTCCCCTGATGGTTTTCTCTTTCTTTTCCCTCTTTAGGGTGTACAAGTGACTTCCCCACAGAGGTTAGCCTAACCTAACAATCCAATTTTCCCCATCTAGAACTTCAGACATGCAAGACATCATGAAGATATGAGTGAGAACCATCTCTGTGTGTGTGTGTTGTATTTGTGTACATGTTCATATTTTGTGCACATGTATGTTCACATTCATGAGTGCAAACACATGTGTGTTAGAGGCCAAATGGTTATGTCAGGTGTCTTTCTCAAGTGCCTTCCACCTTATTTTTATTTATTTATTTATTTTGGTTTTTCGAAGTAGGGTCTCACTCTGGCCTAGGCAGACCTGGAATTCACTCTGTAGTCTCAGGTGGCCTTGAACTCACAGCGATCCTCCTACCTCTGCCTCCCGAGTGCTGGGATTAAAGGTATGCCCCACCACGCCTGGCTCCTCCACTTTATTTTTGAGGTAAAGTCTCTCACTGAACCTGGCGCTCACCGGCCCTGCAAGACTAGCTAGCTAGCAAGACCCCAGAGGTCCTCCTGCTGCTGCCTCCCCAGCACTGGGTTATGATCACATGCCATCGTGCTAAGATTTTTTTTTAAAGGTTACTTTTTTGTTTTTTTATTTTTATTTATTTATTTAGGAGAGAGAGAAAGAGGCAGAGAGAGAGAGAGAGAATGGGCACTCCAGGGCCTCCAGCCGCTGCAAACAAACTCCAGACACGTGTGCCCCCCTTGTGCATCTGGCTAACATGGGTCCTGGGGAATCCAGCCTTGAACCAGGATCCTTAGGCTTCACAGGCAAGCGCTTAACCACTAAGCTATCTCTCTAGCCCTGTGCTCAGATTTTTTGTTTTGTTTTGTTTTTTGAGGTAGGGTCTCACTCTAGCCCAAGATGACCTGGAATTCACTATGGAGTCTCAGGATGGCCTCGAACTCACGGCTATCCTCCTACCTCTGCCCCCCAAGTGCTGGGATTAAAGGTGTGCGCCACCACGCCCGGCTACCTGTGCTCAGATTTTTATGTGGATGCTGGGAATCCAAACTCATGCAAACGCTTTACTAAGTAAGCCTTCTCCATAGCACTGGGAGCCATCTTCTCAAAGAAACATTTGAGTGTATAAAATGTGAGGCAGCCTGGACATCAGATGCTCTCAGGGCTGCAGGCCCAGGCCTCCTTAGGCTTCTCCCTGATGTGATATTATCCTACCGACATGCCCCTTCATGCATGTGTAGGTCTAACATGAAAGCAACGGTCCACAGAAAGTGTGCGGGGCGGGGGGGGAGGAGAAGCTGTGCTTGGGTCACCATGCTGACCTCACTCTTCCCAAGAAACTTGATATATACAAGTAAGGACTACGCAGCCCCTCCCCCATCAGTTAAATGACTTAGCAATGAATTACGGAATCAAAAGGAACATTGACATGATATCAATAAGTACTCTCTGTTTTGTGTGATTGTCTGCCAAAAAATTACTTTTTTAATTCTTAATTCTTTTTTCAATTCTTTGTTTCTCTTAACACTCACAGCCTTTCAATGTTTCGTGTGTGTGTGTGTGTGTGTGTGTGTGTGTGAATGATCTGTCCTTCTTTTTTTAATTTATTTTTATTTTATTTATTTGAGAGTGACAGACAGAGAGAGAAAGAGGCAGAGAGAGAGAGGGAGAGAGAGAGAATGAGAGCGCCAGGGCTTCCAGCCACTGCAAATGAACTCCAGACACTTGCACCCCCTTGTGCATCTGACTAACGTGGGTCCTGGGGAATAGAGCCTTGAACTAGGGTCCTCAAGCTTCACAGGCAAGCGCTTAACCACTAAGCCATTTCTCCAGCCCCTGATCTGTCCTTCTTAATTCTTTTCATCATTTGAATACTTGAAGTCCTATTTTATGCTCAGTCACATGGCCTCTCATGCCCAGTCATGCCTCTACCTCACCACACTAATGAGACAGATCTCTTAGGGCAGATGACCCGTGCACCAAATTCCCCTCTCTGCCATCATTTCCTAATCCTTCCTGCAGCACTCAGGAGCTGGGAAATCTCTGCAGAAAACCCTCCCTTCTACATTTCACTGTCACTGGACAAGCCTGAAAAATTGTCTCCATCATCCCTCCAAACCCCAAGCAGATTAAGACGGGAGTCCAGGACCAAGGAGGACATGGAGAGGTAGTTGCAGGTTTCATGAAAGATGCCCCCCCCCCAGTCTAAATTTAGGGTTGATCTGAAGCCGTGGCAAGCAATGCAGAGGGTTGTGGGCTGTGCTCGGGCAGGAAGACTGGGCTTCAGCGATGTTCTCACTGGAGCAGATGGCGGGGGAGGGAGAGCTACTGAACATCTGCTTTGCAATGGTGTGCACCAGGAGAAGTGCCGCTCAAACTAGAGTGTGAGCACCAGGAATTATGCAAAGGAGAAAAGGGAGGGAGGAGCAGGAAAGGGATTACACAGGAAGGAGGGGTTGGGCGAGGAAAAAAGTAAGAAGAGGGGGATGGACAAAGAGAGAGAGAAAAGGAAGCTCAGAATGGTTGACAGCATGATCAGAGCCATGAGTAGCTTAAATCATTTTATTCCTTCCAAGCCTATGTGCTGGTCATGACAAAAAAACAATCACACATATTCCAAATGAGAAGCAAAAAAAAAAAAAAAAAAAAGTAGACTTCAATAAATGCTGTGCTATCCCACTGAAGGGAAAAACTCCTGCACACCCACCACTGAAAGGGGGTTGATTTCCAAGGGAGACAAAATGAGAAACCTTGGGTTTTCTGAGCAAATCTTCCTGATGTCATCCTAAGACCTTTGTGGATAATCTCCAAACCATCAAAGGCAAACAAGAGGCATGAAATAATATGTAGCATGTGTCCATTTTTATACCAATAGATTCTAATCATAATAGATTAAATCGAGGTCATTGAGATTATAGAGTAGGTAGTTTCTTTCTCTCTCTCTCTCTCTCTCTCTCTCTCTCTCTCTCTCTCTCTCTCTCTCGTGTGTGTGTTATGTGTGCTTGGTGAACAAGTGTGTGCTGGTCCAGTAGCCTTCACGTATGGGACAGAGGAGGATTCCAGTGTCTTCCATTGCTCTTCTGCTCTATTTTCTTGAAACAGACTCTCTCTCACTGAACCTGGAGCTCCCCACTTGTCAGCCAGAAACCCCAGTGACCCTTCTTTCCAGTCCCCCTCTGCGCCAGTATTACAGGTGTGCACAGTCTCACCTGGCTTTTTACGTGGGTGCTGGGGATCAGTCTCAGGTCCTCATACAAAAGTGCTTTCTCCCACTAGGCAATCTCCCTATCTCCCTAAGGAATGGGGCCCTTAGAGGCCTGGGCAAGCCCCATGTGGTAGTTTGAATAGGTGGCCCCAATATATTCAGTGTTTTATTAGTTTATAGCTTGCATCTGCAGCCACCTGGCTGAAGGTGGTGCCACTGTGTGGATCTTAGGGTCCAGCCCTGAGATGTACTGGTGGGTTTGACTTTCCAATGTAAAGATATGCAAAGTGCCTAGCCTGAAGTGTGCTGTGTGGTTTTTGGCTTGTGGCTTCTCTCTCTCTGCTTGGTCCTGTGAAGGCAGGCCAGCTTCTCCTGCCATTATGGAACTTCCCCTGGATCTGTAAGCTTCAATAAACCCCTTTCTCCATAACTGGGCCTGGTCTGGAAGTTCATCTCAGCGAACCTGAAGCTGTCTGCTACACCCCAGCTCTGTTTTCATGTGGCTGACTGATAAGGGAAGAGACAGTGATGTGGGGTCTCTGAAGGGCTGAGGAGGTTTTGGGGTGGTTCACAGAGGCAGGAAGGAAGACTCAAGTAGTAAGTAGAGCAAAGAGTCCACATTTTAAGATTGGAGCCAAGACAATGAGATTTACTCGGTATAATCATATCCTATAGAAAACGTAAAGCTTCACTCACAATGCTTGTAACAAATACGGTATGGGCAGGAAGGGGACTCTAAAACATTACCAGAGCCTGTACTCACAGCCTGATTGATAAGACAACGCAAGCCATTCCTAAAAGAGAGTCTTAAGTAAGGAGGTACCTAGAGACTGTGCCCTAGGAGGCATGCTTGAGAACTAACCTGGAAAAGAGAAAGCTGAGGTCAAGCAGGGGTGGGAGCAATGGCAGCGCTATGGTAACACTGGAGTGGCTTGTTGATGGCTCCCAAAGGCGCTGTCACTATGAACAGGCAGACAGTGCACGAAGAATTCCAGTAACACAGAAGGAAGTTGTTTCTCTCAACTTAAATGTACCTCGGAGAGTTGGATACGGGCCACCTGCCTGCAATCCCAGCACTAGGGGAGCCAAGACAGAAGAATCTCGAGTTTGAGCCCAGCCTGTGACACCCCACCTATCTCAAAAAGAACAAAAGGCATTCTGGGAAAAGACCTTCGTGCCACTTGCCTGTCTGCTAAGGACTGGGCTTCATCCAAGAGATAAAGAGTAAGGAGAGAGAAACAGGATGCGGGGAGCAAGTGGGCGGGGAGGAAGAAGAAGATGAGAGAGAGAGAACATGAGAGCAATTCAGGTCACAGAGCTGGGTGTGAGAGGCTGCTCAGCTGTAGTTTCAGAAGTTTATAGAAGCCTAAAACACTATGGTGCAGAATACCACCGGGCCCAGAAGGTAGAACGGAGCACAGCAGAGGGGGGGCAGCTAAGGGCTTCCCAGAAACCACATCGTGGGGCAGGGTTTTCTGCCGAAAGTGATAAGTGAAGGAAACCGAGAGGGACATCTGAGCTCACAAGCAGGAGGCAGGAGCTGGATGGGCAGCTGGTTATGGAGGCTTAGGCTCTGTTGCCAAACGCTCTGCTTCGCTGAGGTGTTCATGAAGGTGCCAAGCCCACGTGGGAACCAAGGAGGCTGAACACAGGTCTTCTTCCCTTCCAGCACGGTGACGTAGACAGCCACAGGACTAGAGATAGGGCCCTAGGGGGAGGATGCCACCCAGACCATGATACCTGAACTCTGGAGAGGAGACAGATGTGAACTTGGAGGCGTTGAAGTGGAAGGAAGGTCAGTCCTAGGGGTCCTGGAGTGAGAGATGGGTACTTAGCGTATAGCAGCAGCTGTAGCCATCACTCGAGTGGCCAGTGGTCCCAGCTCAGGACCTCCAAAGTTAAAGGACATCTTACCAGTTGCCTGGGCCCCAGAGAAACCCCACACTTGATAATGGAGCAGGTTAGAAAGTCTCCACCACTGTTAAGGTTGCGGTATTCCAGAGTTTGTTTGGTTTTGTATGAGCAAGGGTCTCCTGTAGCTCAGGCTGGTCTCGAACTCTCTGGATAGCTGAGGATGACCTTGAACTTGTGGTCCTTCTGCCTCCCTCCACCTGGGATTACAGTCATGAGCCACCACGCCCTTTTTATGTAGTGCTGGGGATTGAACTGAACTTTTCCTAAAGCAAGTACTGACTTGTCCCCAAGCCTGCCTGTGTGAAGGTCTTTGCATTCTTCCTGATGAGCACGAAAGACAGCCGAAGCCCTCCTCTCTGCCCCGTACCACTCCTCGGCTTGACTACACACCCACTGCTGGAAAGCTGCTCCCTAGGCCCTCTTGCTCTGAAACCAGACCCCTCAGTTCTCCTATTTTACCACCTTTCTCCCCCTTTCTCCCTGTTTTTTCTATTTTCCTGGACTCCCTGCATCCTCTTCTGTCCTCTCCAGTAGGCAGGGCTCTGACTTTGGCAGAATATGTCCATTGTCACATTGCAATGCCAAGCCCACATCCCTCAGTTTCCCAGCTCAACCCTCAGAGTCTCTCCCATGGACCCTTGTAGGCCATTGGCAGGACACAGCGCCCAGCCTTCCATAAAGCCCTCTGGATGAGGTCCCGATGACTGAGTTTATAGGCCCCTCCCCTCCATGATCACCTCCGTCTGCTTCTTCACTCTTGTCTTGGCCAGACCAAAGCTTTCAGGCCATGGTGGGTCACCCACCACTCCCATCCACCGGCACCCCAGCAACCTCTCTGTCCAGTGACGTGGACCTTCGTTCCTCCCTGGGCAAGCTCGTGACCCCAGTGTCTGAATTCCCTGTATGGAGTCTGTGGTCTATTCAGTTTTAAGCCCCCAGATCTCATGTTCTTTCCAGATTGCCCCAGCCTAACCTACTGTTAACCGTGGATCATGTCCCTTAGCCCAGGGGCAGCTGCCTGCTCATCTGTCATCATGGGATCTGACTGTATCCTACTGTAGGCACAGAAGACCCTAGGAATACTCTGGGAGCCTGAACCATAGATGTTGGCTATGTGTTCCCACCTGGATAGAATTTATCTGGGACCCACTTTCTTCATCTCTAAAGGGAACATGTGGGATTAAAGGGACTTGCACCTGCTGGCCTAAGATAGCCAATGTGATCCAGGTCCCTAGAATGTGCTCAAAGTCACCCCAACCTGCTCCAGAGCCACACTCTGCACTTGCTTTCTCAACTTGGTCAAAGAGGAACTCGTAGAAACAGTGGATTTCTGCTATGTAGTTTTTCTCAATGCTTCATATGCAACGGAAGGAGGATGTGGTGGATAAGACAGAAAGGAAAAGGCAGGTAGACAGCAGGCTTGACTGAAATGGATTAGGAACCCAACTACAGACTGGGGGTGCAGGCAGTTAGGACTTGTCAAGGCTCAGGGCACACAAGTATAAAGGGCTGGGGAATAGCTAATGTCTGTCCAAGGACCCATGAAGGAGAGCGGGGGCAAGGGAGGAAGGTGCACTGTTCAGAGGCGTGCTCCCAGTGAGAGCTGAAGACCAGGGTGTACTCCTTGGCATTTTGTCCTCCTTTTGAGCATATTGTCCCAGCCATTGTTGGTTGTTACACGGAGCTAATTAATCCCAAGCTTCTGGCATTTTATATATGTATTTACTTTGTAAGTGTGAAATTATGCAGGGAGAGAAGAAACTCAGGCTGTTTGCTTCATCTACAGATAAATATAATGACACAAACTAAGAAAGTAAATGCTATTTGTTTCCTGTGCTTTGGCCTCGTGGGTGGAATAGATGGGCCCTATTTCATCTCCCAGAAAGAACCCATCTGTGCACAAAGCAGGCCCCCATGTTGAGGTTTCCAAGGTGACTAACATGGCTGGCTGGCTTGAAGAACCAAGCTGGGGTCATTGGGATAGCAGGCCGTGGGGGAAGGGTGTCTGGGACTGCCCACATAGCTCACTAGTAGTTGCTGCTCCCTAACATGAGACTAGCCATATTTAAATGTCAGCCCCCAAAGAACGAGGCAGAAATGACCCAGCTCTTGCACTTCTTCACTCTGGAGCCCCTCACAGTCAGACAATTCCAGAACACACTCTGCCTTGAACACAGTACTTAAGCATCAAGTCTTAAAGCAGTGGAAGAAAACTAAAAGAGGCCTTTGTGTTCTAAGAAAGGAAACATTCACTTCTTTCCAGGATGAAATGTGTAAAATAGCATAAATTATATTTTAAGGGAAATGAGAATTTCAAAGCAGTGTTGCCAAATACGTAGATTCATCTTGTGATATTTTTAGGCAGGAATTCTCAAGTCAGGAGGCACCACCAGGTCATGGTAAACTATGTCCCCAGAGCAGATGAACAATAAAGATTTAATTTTGCTTTTGAAATAAAACATTTAAGTTTGTAAAATCAGTGGCCAACCTGAGAGATACATATCTCTACACTGAAGTGAGCTACAGTGTGATAAACTGTTTTTCATTCTGCTTTTTCATAATGAAAAGGGTAGATTTGACAACATACATGATGCTTTCAAAATGTTAATTTTCTGAATACCGAAAATCTAGTTTTCTAGAAGTAACAAATAAGTTGTAACAAACACTTTAATAAATGCCAGGGTTTTATGGCCACAAGATAGTTGTGGTATCTTTCTGTCATAAACAAAAGGTATAAGAGTCCTACGTAGAAGACATATGGGGTCATTAAAGTCTACACTGGTCTTCCGCTCATACTCGGAGCCCAACCTGAATGCCCAGCATCCCTCACTTGCTCCCTGCTCTCCTTCCATATGTGTCATTGGTCACACATTAATAGTGATTTGGGTAGACAATTATATCTCAAAATGACTTGTCAAGCCGGGCATGGTGACTCCCGCCTATAATCCCAGCACTTGGGAGGCTGAAGTAGGTGGATTGCCATGAGTTCAAAGCCAGCCTGGGCTACAGAGTAATTTCCAGGTCAGCCTGGGATAGAATGAGTCCTTACCTCAAAACAACAAAAAGGCTTGTCATCTAACTAGGGAATACTTGTCATAACTGGCTAAATGAATGGTTTCCTTCTAAGTGAATGCTAATGAATTATTTACCTAGTACTAACATGAGCTTTCTTTCCCCAGATGCGAAGAGCTTAGCTGAAATGCTAATGAGGTAAGAAGAACATGGCCTTTCCCTCACATATCTCATTATGTGTGTGTGTGTGTGTGTGTGTCTTATATATGTGTGTGTATCATATGTGTGTGTATGTCATACATGTGTGTGTGTGCATGTGTGTGTGTATCATATATATGGACAATTTCCAACTTTCCTTGATAATTTATATCTTTTAATGATGATCTGAAATTGGTAACACATGCTCATTTCATCATATAATTTCCATTTACATTCTAAAGCATTCAGGCCATGCATGGTTGGGTATATAGACAAGGAATAGTGTGTTTTTATACATGCTATAGCCGGTGTCTTTTTGGCTCAGCTCAACCAATAGAATGTGTCCCATTAAGCAGGGAGCAAAGAGGCATGATATAGGGAGCTCCAGTTCTGTTTCTACCCAGGGAGACTACCTTTAAGGTCAGGCCTTTCCAACAGTTAGCCAAGGTCAAAGCAAACCACCAGAGGAAATGTGTTTTGTGCTCCACTCTTCAGAGGCAACACATGGGCCCAGAGACTCTTGCCCTTAGCCTCCCATGCCTTCAATGCCCTCAACCAGCCCCTGCCTCCCTTGTCCCTCAAGCCAACCCTGGAGGTCATAGCCTATATGTGTTGGTATTTGTTCATCAACCCGGATGTTACCTCAGTTATAGTCAATGGGCAGATGAGGCGATGAACAGGGGTTATTGAAGAAGCAAGAGCATTCACAAACATCAAGGCAGATGTGCATATTCACGGGTCATGTGATAGGCAAGTATGTGAAGAGTGGAAGATGTCCCACTCTAAACACTGGAGCAGGAGCTACTAATCTACGGATGAACTCCCTAATACCTGCTTCTTATAGTGTAATGACCAAATAAAACAAGAAAAAAGAAAATTAACATTTATAAAGTAAGAAAAATGCCAGAGACCCTAGTAGTGATCTTGGGGCTACCATTTTAGGAAGATGTGTGGGAGAGAAAGAGGATGGGGTATTAGGACTCTTCCCACTCCCAAACCTACAGTTTCCTTCCCATCCATGCATGTAAAGTTAGCAACTTGTCATTCACAAGGAGCCCAGTATGTCCCATCTCACCAGAATTCTTGGAGAGAGACAGAGGCAGATGTTGGGATCACTGGTACATAGTTACATTTCTCACAGATATCTCTGGATACACTGTGTTTCAAAACAGTGTGAGTAGGGGCTGGAGAGATGGCTTAGCGGTTAAGCGCTTGCCTATGAAGCCTAAGGACCCCGGTTCAAGTCTCGATTCCCCTGGACCCACATTAGCCAGATGCACAAGGGGGTGCACGCGTCTGGAGTTCGTTTGCAGTGGCTGGAGGCCCTGGCGCGCCCATTCTCTCTCTCTCTCCCTCTCTGCCTCTTTCTCTCTCTGTCTGTCACTCTCAAATCAATAAAGAAAAAAAAAAACAGTGAGTGTGAGTCACGGGTAAAACAATGATGGGCAGGGAGCAAAGATAACTCTGAAATATTTGGTGAAAGTAATTATAGGAATGCCGATGCCATTTTCCATGCATAAGAAAGTTGAGGAAGGGTATAGACATTTTGATTTTTGTTGTTGTTGTTGGTTTGTTTTGAAGCTGGGGTTGGGTCTAGAGGCAGTGTTGACTGGAACACAAAGTCCTGTGTGGGTCATGCTGGATTTGAGATTATTTTTTAAGCATCCACGGAAGGTGTCTGATAGACAGTCAATTACAGAAATCTGGACTCAGGAGGATGCCAAACAGATCCAACTGCCCCGTGGAATACCTTCTTCAGGACAGGAATCTGATCAGAGAAGATTAAACCTGATAGGAACATGACCAAGATACAATATCTTCATACAGTAAAGTTCTCAATTTAAAAACGATTGCATAAAATTCACTGAGGTCCTTCTTTTCTCCAAGTCTATGCTTGTTTGCTAAGCAAGTGAGAGACATTTTTGGGGATCACACATTTCATACTTAGCAGATCTGATAACACATCTGGAAAACAAAGACACAAGAGTCACTCGACTTATAATGACTAACTTACTAGATAATGCAAACGTTATCATGTAGACTTGAAAGCTGTGAATTAATTAACATTTAAACTTTCACAGAAAGCTTGATTCACCTGGTTGCCCTTGAATGTGCCCAATCACACGATTATCAGCCAGCTGAGGTGACGAGTGCTGCCTGGGCTCTGCGTGGCGCCCCCTACGCAAGGTGTAACCATGGCCCACCTTAGCCACCGGGTGCCCAGTCGCAGACAGCACATCTGGGCTGCTTCTCCTCCTGCTGTGCAAAGCATCCAGCCACCTCCCCCTTCAACCCTTTCCCCCCTCCTTGCCCGGCCACCTCCTCTGCCCACCCCCATCATACGCCAGGTCTGTTCACAAAGGCTGTGAACTGTGGTCCATGGTTTCTGGTGTTTCCTCAGTGAATGCGATGAGTTTTTGCCTGTCCTGAGCTCTTGAAATGCATCCCTACCCCTTCCCATCAGCCCGGAGCAAGACATCATCTTCTTTCTTAACAAAGCAAGTACTGTGACTAGAATCCCACCTGTTGTCAAATGCTGGAGTTAATCATGATCTTCCCAGTTAGCAGGGCCAATGTGAGGTTAGGAACATTAAGAGGAGTAACCATTGCCACTTTAGAGGGCTAAGTTGATTTCCTTCCAAGATAACAAGTGATTAGGAAGAATATTTAAAAAAGGAATATTCCAAAGTTCCTCAAATAGTAGATTTGCATGGAATTCGTTGGGAAGGAAAGTTCATTCTTTTCTCATTGCTGTGACCAAATACCCAACAAGAAGCAACTTATGGAAGGAGGGTTTTTTATGTTTGTTTGGTTTTGTTTTAGATTTCTTGCTTACAGTGACAGAAGCATGGCAGCAGAAGTGAGGTAGCTGGTCACACTCAATTTGCGGCAAAGAAGCAGAGACAGTAAACAGGAAGTGGGCCGAGCTATAAACTTCAAGGTTCACTGCCCCCTCCAGTGACCCACTTCCTCCAGCAAGGTTCTCCCTCCTAAAGGTTTCACCACAAGGCCCCTAAAATCTTCACAAATACTATCACCAGCTGAGGATCAGGTATCTGAACCACCACAGAAAGGCAACAGCTTTAATCATGAGTGGTCAGTTCAGTCCGAAGAGCTCAGTTCTGACAGCTTTGGTGGCCAGGCAACCACAGACCCGGTCAGTGTGGGACCCACCACACTCTGGATGTGGACCAGGAGCTATTTTCCCCAGACAGCCGAGGACTTAGCATGGTGGGGCCAGGAGAGCACATGGAGCCATCAGCCTATATTCTAGCTTCCGCCTGCCCAGTAGCTGGTGTTCTGATCTTGGGCACAGTGACCACGCTACTGATGCCTTTCTCACCTGAACATTTTCGAACTTATCCCCAGGTTTCTCGTTCTGTATCCAAGTGAATACAGCGTCTCTCTTTGTGAGCTGTGTTCTACAAGCTGTTCTCCCAGGCTGAAAATACAGGTGTGATCCAGTATAGGATAGGCCCAGGAGCCCGGATCCTCTGGAAATCCCTCACTCAGCCACATCACCTATCACTGGGCTCCAACATCCCATAAATCCATCCTCTTCATGGAAATAAATCCAACAGAGAAGAAATGGCACCCATAACACCCCAACAGAAAGAATTTTTTTTTCCATTCATATATTTAGGCAAGAATAGCCTTCAGAAAATATACCCACCTTCAAAGAAGCAAGGCTGACTTGCTCTATGCAAACTAACAAACACATACTCAGTGACCACGATCAGCATTGGAATGAGACCTAGTGGCGAGAAAGAAATGATTCAAGCATTTAAATTAGCTTAGGGTTTGTTTGTTTGTTTGTTTGTTTGATGGTCATGATTTGTAAATGCTCATATGTATGTCTCAATGAGATGTGATCTGTGGATATAGTGATTGCATACCTCTAAGAATGTCCTGTATGGTGTTTAGGGGCAAGTGTGCAAGCTTTGTTATCCCCTCCCCAACACAAACACACACACGCATGCACACTCAGTTTTAAATATGAAGACTAAAAATTTGTATATACTGGCTGCCCTGGGATACACCTTACCTGTAAACCACCTCAGCTTTTCCCAACACCACCTTTTAATTAGATAGCTGGTCAGCGGTGGCATTTCAGTACCAGATGATATATTCGACAGGAAAAGCAATCTTACTTCCACATTAAAGACATTTGGAATCTTCTTCCAGTCTGCAAGTGAGGGGTTTTTTTTTTCAATTTTTAAAGGTTTGTTGTGATTTGAATAACCCATTGAATTTATAATTTGTGAGTATTGCCTTTCAAAATGATGACAGATGACCAAATTATGGCAGCAAATATTAATATCCTAAAACAACTTAGACCCAACATTTTAGAATAAGCAAAGTCTTTGGAGCCACGTCACCCAGTCCACACTATATTCCCCAAATAATTTGGCTTATTTAATAAATATTTTCTGAGCATCTCGTTTGACCATCTGCTGTGCTAGGGACATACAAGGACCAGAGCAGATGGACATATCCCTGTGGAATGTATGTTCCAGTGGGAAAGGCAGATAATGAGTAAGATAAATCAATTAAACATGTCTAATTGACTCCGTTTAATATATGTCACCGAGCAGTAAATGCCAAGGAGACCAAATTAAGTGGAGAATGGGGCTAGGACACGGGAGGAGTTCCCACAGCAGGGCCAACATGCCCCATTGAGAAGACGGCTCTGAGGTGCACCTGGCAAGAAGGGAAGGTGATGAGTATTGGGACAGGAATAGAACATGTGCTCCAGGCAAAGCAAACAACGATAGCATAGGGAGATCAATTTGTCTCTGAGTCTGAAGGTTTATTGGGCCATTTTCTTGCCTTCCCGTGGCGGGGAGGGGGGTTGGTAGCACCATCTTTGCAGGCAAAGGACTCTACCTCTAGCTCTGATTGTTCTTATTCATCAGGTGTAATCGTATTCAGTCTCTGTGGCAGGAACAATGTTCCCAGCAGTTACTCGGCATGCTTCCTGGGTCCGTGTGACAGGAGACCCTGGTTGTTTAAGCAGAGCCTGCGCTCGATGCTCATGGTGATTAGAGCGGCCTCAGATCATCTCATAACTATTCATGATGAGCGGAAGGAACTAGCTCGCACTTCTATTTCTGGTACAAGGACAAGCTCTTGTCCCTAGTGAGGTTTCTAAACAGATCTCTGGGACATTCACAGAGGAGTAGTTCCCCATATGTTTTCTGTGGAAATACAGCTCGTGCAGGCGTGACTGACACACGGTCCCCCGAGGAGCCAAACTGCTCCTTGTTCTATGCAAGTAGTTGGATCTCTGCACAGCTTTTCCCTTTTACTTTTTTTTTTTTAACCACAAGTGCAATGAGAAGGTAATTAAGGAAGGAATTCAAAAGAGCATAGAGACCGTGTGAAAAACCAGGCCAAAAGGGCTGGAATTTGGGCTGGGTGTAATGAGCATGCTCTGGTCCCTAACCCACTTACCCATCTGCAGAGCGAGGAATCTGGTTCAAGATCAAGTCCTTGGAGGGATGTTGCACCTTCCAGAAGTGGCCTTGTTCATAGGATGCTCTGTTTAGACTCAGATGACGACAGGGGCATCATAAAATATTCAGAATCCTAACATGGGTTTCAGCAGGCAGAAGTCCAAGGGGTTCCTGAATGGACTTGACCTTTGGACTGTTAAGGCTCCATCAGCCAGTTGGTTTAGGAGTGGTTAAGGCAGTCTCTGAAGTTACAAAAACCTGGAAATTTTTAGGTTGGAGGGAAAAGCATTTGAGGTGCATTGCACAGAGCTTGCTTGCTCTCCCCAGCACAGAGGTGAGCCACCCTTGGATGAACAAGGCTCCCTAAATCATTCTCAGACCAGACTCTGAGGGGCACAGATCTGGAGTTTGGGGTTCTATACATTATTTCATTGATAAATTGTCACAAAGATTGCTTGCTTTCTAGAGCATGCTCCCATAAACATTATTTTAATTCCTAATTCTTATAATTTTGTAAAGACTGAACAACTATTCCCCTAAAGTGAATTGCTAATTACAGTTTCTACTGGCTTTTTTAGGTTTCTGTAAAAAACATGGAGGACTTACTTTTATTGCAGGCTGTAACTGAATGTGATCATACCACATAGTTTTACCAACTATTTTCATTACTTTTTGAGAACTCACTCTCAGAGTAATTTTCTGGTACATAAAATTTGAGATAAAATTATTATAGTAATTGCTTCTTTTTCTCTATTCCAGGATACATTATCAGCTAGGGAAACTGAACTAATGTCAGGGAAGCTAACAGGCCTGTGATTTGTTACTAGAACAGAAGTAAAATGACATCAACTATAAATACTAATCTGTCAGTAAAGCCACCATTCAGCGCCCAGCTGGCTTACGTACTCACTCCCAGACCGCTGTGGAATAGCCCGTGTCTGACAAATGAAAACATTATTGGTTTGAGTTCCCTATTTCATTTGCGCTTTAGCTTTTACTTATGAAGCAGGAATAAACGAAAAGTTTGATTGATAGCTATTCAACCAGTCTATGGGTAACTTGTCTTTATAGATCTCCTTTGGATGCCAAAATAAAATATCCATATATGCCGACTGAAAGAAGTAAAGCCACTTCATATCATGCACCTTTCCCCCTCTCCCTCAAGTTATTTACATTATCCGACAATAAACCCAACTGATGCATCCTGTTGGCACAGTGTCGCGCTGAGTGGGGTTTCTGAGTGCATCTTCTCCATTTTATCCTCAGTAAGAATACACGAACTTCAGACACCTTGAGCAAGCAACAGCAGACCCTGAGGATGCACATTGACATTCCCAGGGCTCAGCTTTTAATCGAAGAGAGAGACACAATGGAGACCATAGGTAAGGCACCCAACTTGTCAGTGCTTCACGGTGTGGCTGCCACAGCCAAACCCAGGAGCATGGGAAATGCTCAGGAGAAGAATGTCTTGAAGCCTCCACGAGTGAGTAGAAACAATGAGGAGGATCATAGGTTCTGGTCAATGCTGTCTCAGTAAAAGGGGGTGTTGCAGTCAGCTTCACATTGCTGGTACACAACACCCGTCCACAAGGAGCTCGTGGGAGGAAAGGGGAAGCTCCATGACGGCAGGGGAAAATGATGGCATGAGCAGAGGGTGGACATCACCTCCTGGCCAACATCAGGTGGACAACAGCAACAGGAGAGTGTGCCAAACACTGGTAAGGGGAAGCTGGCTATAACACCCATAAGCCCGCCCCCAGACGACACACCTCCAATAAGGTTCCGATTCCCAAATTGCCATCAGCTGGGGATCAAGTCTTCAGAACACATTAAGCTTATGGAAGACAGCCGAATCAAATCACCACAGGGGAGAATGAACTCATATGTGCCCCAAGTGTTCTTCAACTCTGCTGGCCTTGGGTCTTTCCTTCTGACTGTTAGTGAGTGGAGGGAGGCTGGAAATTGCTCACAACATCGGGAATCTGGATGGATGTGCCACAACACCTGTCCTGTCCCACTGGCTCTTCCAATACTGAGACACCAGGGGCTGAGTGTTTCCCACATCCCAGGACATCATGGGATGCTGGGAAGTGGGGAGATAGCTAGCATGGGACATTTGTTTAAGTACAAGCCAAAGATTTATCCAACAGAGGCTAGCCTTATCAGAGTTGGTGAAGATAACTGGATGGCTCTGTGACATCTATGCTCTCTCAACCACACGCTTTTGCAAGGACTTTAGCGAGTTCTCTACTGTTCCCTTCCCGCCAGTTTGTGGAAAAGGTACTGGCTTTGTGACTGAGATGAGAGAGGTTCACGTAGCTGGCCAAGGTCACAATGGCAAGAACAGAATCAGGGTCCCTTCCTGGCCACCTGCTTCAGCACCATGCCATCTGCCTCCAGTGCTGTTGCCACCTGCTTCCTGAGCAGCAGGATCTTTAAGACCCGCTCAATCCTACACAGCTTTTCCGAACTCGTGGTAATAGAGCCTTTGCAGGCACTGAAGATGCCCCTTTGCAAAGTGTTTGTCTTGGGAGGCGTTTGCTGCTGCTCTGCGCCAGGGCAATCCTTTCCTGTGGACTGCATACAGCTGGTTACCCATCACCCATTCCCTGGATGGCTCTTGCCAAGACGGCCATGGGAGGAAGGCCAGGTGGGCAGGAGGTCTCCCATATCACCTTCACCCTATCATGATTTAATGCCTCCCAAAGACTTTGGCTTAGGGTGCCCAGCCTGGATTTGCACTTGGCCCGGGGATAGCCATATTTAGAGAAAGGGTGGCCAAGTCCCTCAGTCAGTAGATGTATTGCTACCTATTTCTTCTAAGAGGCCCCACTCACCCTAAAGTGCAGGAGGTTGTGTTAGATTTTCTTAGTGATGATATGGAGGGTGATGTGCTTTTGATTGTCTTTCTTTTTGCCAGTGATGACTTGGAATACTTTTTACTTATCTCCATAGATTGGGTGTGAAAAGAAAAGAATTTTTGGAAACCTCAGCTCACAAAACCAATATGTTTCTGAGCATGAACTTTTATAAGAATGCCATGCATATATAACATCACCCTCTCAACCTCTGTGGTGCAAAGGTGCAACTTTTTAAATATATATATAATTTATTTGCAAGGAAGGAGGGAAAGTGAGTGTGTGAGAGAGAGAAGGGGTGTACCAGGGCCTCTAGCCACTACAAAGGAACTCCCAATGCATGTGCCACTTTGTGCATCTCATTTTACCTGAGTACTGGGGATTGAACCTTGATCGTTAGGCTTTCCAGGCCAAGTAGCTTGGCAAGGGCACCATGGTTACCTAAATGGGTTTAGACAAACAGCTGCAAGCACTTCACCAAACCTGTTAGTAATCCTACACATGGCTGTTACAGCAAACACCAAGATGGAACCTGACCATGGTGCATGGCTTCCCTGACACAGTCATTGCTGGCTTAACACCAGTCAGTGTGCCAGTCATTTCTGTATTTAACCATGACCCTGTGGCCAGAAATCCACCCTAGTCTGCCAGCCACATCTATCATGGAGAATCACTTTTTACCTCTTAGTGATAAACAATGGATTCATGGCATTTTCTTTTTTTAAATATTTTATTTATTTATTTATTTGAGAGAGAGAGAGAATGGGCATGCCAGGGCAGTCCAGCCACTGCAAACGAACTCCAGACGTATGTGCCCCTTGCGCATCTGGCTTACGTGGGTCCTAGGGAATTGAACCAGGGTCCTTAGGCTTCACAGACAAATGCCTTAACCACTAAGCCATTTCCCCAGCCCACTAATGGCATTTTCTAATGGGGGAAAGTAGAACTATCACCCTTCAAAATGCTCTGGGCTCTGACGGTAAGAATCCAAATATTAGACTGCCATTAATTTCTGGCCAGAATGAACAGCTGACTCTAGGATCTGACAGGCTCCTAACACTTCCTAGTAACGGTTTCTAGCTCAGCCATGAATCTCATCTGATGGGATAAGAACAGGGCTGCCCACTGGAAAACACACTGTATCTGTGTTATTAGTGATGAACCAATGTGGGTAGGGGCTGTGGTGGCAGCTCCACTTGAGAGACACTGTCTCCGTCGAAGACCCATCCTCTCTGAGGGGGTCGAGCGACAGCTGTGGGTCCAAGGCTCTGAGCTGGGTTCTGGCAGCCATCACAGCACCAACCTGTACTGCAGTGCCCGCTGGGATGTTTGCAGACAGCTTGGCAGCATTCCCTCCGGTTCTCTGCCAAGAAATTTGATTCTAACTTCAAGAGGCTTTTCTCCCCCGCCAGAGCCTTAGTAACTGGATTTCACACAGTTCACTCGTTCAGGGCCTTTTTTGGGCACAGAAACATGGCTGTAATGTTTATGACACTCACGTCACTGTTCAGGTGTCGGGCGTGTTGTAGCGGGTCCCAGCTGACTGATGAGCTCATCGGAGACTCGGTCTGCACTACAGTCCATGAGAATGTATGAAAAAGTCCGTGTATCCCAACCGAGGTTTCACTGGAGCCAAAGGGCTCTGAAGGACGCGTGGAAAGTAACACAGCGAGGTGACATAAACCCCAAGATAACCAAATAATGGCAGAGCCCCAAGATGGGCAGAATTCACATGAGCCCAGGCTCCCACCTCCACAGCCTTCGAGAGCCTATACTCTAAGGACTCTGGAAGCTTAGATGAGTGAGACACTGTGGAAGCCAGTCACAGGGGGCTCTGCAGCCATGAAAGCTCCAAAGGGGTGGGAAGAAATGGAACATGCTGCTGTCCTTGAAAGGAGAGCAATCAACAGGTTCTGAAGACTAGCTGGTCCCCTCTTCACAACGGCTCCCCCCAAACACTAGATGACTTCCGTGTGACAGCCCACCCCAGTGTAGAGAACTACACGGGTGTTTCCCTAATGCAGCCAACAGAACGTTCCAGCAGTCACAGGCTTGTCCTCCATGGCAGCCCATTGCCAGGGTGCTGACCTCACACACCATGTCTCAGACGAGCTTTCCATACATGCATAGACCGAGAGCTATACTTAGTGAGCAGCTTCAACGAATGATGTTTGCCTAATGACAGGAAGCTGAGGGCTAGGGAGACAGCTCACTCGGTAAAGTACTTGCCTTAGAAGCATGAGGATCTGCGTTCAATTCTCAGAACCCACATAAAAATGCTAGGTGTGGTGGCTTCCACTGGGGAGGTTGGAAAATAGGAGGATCACTAGGGCTCACCGGGCAACCAGTGTAGACTATTTCTTAAGTTCCAGGCTATTGACAGACCCTATTTTAAATAACTGGACCATGCCTAGGGGATGACACAAAAGGTTGTCCTCTAACCTCAACACACACACACATGCACACACACACACACACACACACACACAAACATTCATGTACACACACAAAGAAGCCCTAAGAGAAATGGCTTGGCAATTAAGGCGCTTGACTGTGAAGCCTAAGGACCCAGGTTCGATTCCCCAGTACCCACGTAAGCCAGATGCACAAGGGGGCACAAACATACGGAGTTCATTTGCAGTGGCTGGAGGCCCTGATGTGCCCATTCTCTCTTTCTCTATCTGTATCTCTCTCTCTCTGTAATAAACAATAAAATAAAATATTAAAAAGCAAGAAGCCCCAAAAGAGGGAAGACCCTTCTTAGCATACTCACCCTTCTCTGCACCAAAGCCAACCTCTAAGCATGGTGTGTAATGCTCTAGTAAAGTGCCAGAACTCCTAGTCATTTTCATTAATGTCACTGGCTTTCTGTGTCCCTACTTTCCTGTAGATGATCGCTCCACGGTCCTGCTGACGGATGCTGACTTTGGAGAAGCAGCTAAGCAGAAGTCCTTGACAGTGACCCACACGGTCCATTACCAATCTGTGTCTCAGGCCACTGGGCCCCTAGTGGATGTTTCAGACGCTCGGCCGGGCACGAGTGAGTGGTCACCAACACTTGAAATGAGTGGGTGTTATTGATGCTGACAATGTTAACGCTTCGTCTCTGGCAAATGAATGTTTGGGGCATTGTGTAATGACATCTTCGATGGGGATATTGAGATTTAACTATTTAATTCTATCTACAGTTAGAAGGATGTCAAATGAAGTATTGGCATTGGTTTACTATAGAAGAATGTGAAAATTTTTAGGTCAAATTAATATTATAAATTTAGACAACACAGGAAGGAAAGGTTATTGACATGAGTGGATATCAATAGTATGCCAGTCCTAGCATCTCGTGTGTTATCTCCAGCCACCCCACAAGGCATCTATTTCTGAAATAGATGCCACCATCCTTGTTCTACACATTGTAACATGGAACCTTAGAGAAGTCAGCCACACTGCCCAAAGTTGCCCACATGAAAGTGACAAGCCACGTTTCAGCTGTAGACAAACACGTCTTCAAAGCCTATGTCTCTCTCCTACACACACTGGGAAAAAAGTGTTGTTCTGGCTAATCTGAATATATTGTGTCGAGATCAATTATTTATTAATTATTTGCATCCATAATATATGGAAATTAATTACTGCAAAGAAGTTAAATCCTCTAATGTGTATCTAGAGCTTATTAATTAGATATCCTTGTTTCTTCCTAATTGAAACCACTCCTAACTCTCTTTAAAGACTGAGAAATGGATGTCCCAATTATTATCATTTGAGAAGCTTTGATGTGTAGCTTTTAAATCTCTAATCGCTTTCTTTGCAAAAATTTACATTTCCACCGTAGTATAGTATCATTAGAAAAAATGAATGTTGTGATGCCAAGAGCTATTGCTGGTAAATTCTAGCTTGTGAATCCCTGGTGAAAACAGTGAGCGGCACGAAGCAAGCCAGTTGGTTACCAAAAACATCTTAATGCGCAGGAGTGTTTTGGCAGGTAACGCAAGTCCTTGGAAAAAATGGTTTTGACCCTGTTTTAGGTGAGCTTCATCTGTCCCTTGCGTCTAAGATTACCCTCCCCTCTGTGCACATTAGTGCATTCTGAAGACATAAACAGGACAGAGGGAGAACTAGCTGGGTAAGAGGAATATCTTGTAGGCTGTAGCCTCACTCCTAAAGGATACTTTAAGGCCTTTGTCATCTGTCCAGTCACTAACTTCAACCTGTGGTCTGAGGTCTGGCTTCAGCCTCTTTAGGGTACTGTCTCCATGGGCTTCTCAGCCACGTTTGGTTCTTAAATTGACAGGCACTGGCAGGGATTGGACGTGTACACTGTTGTATTCTGGTCTTCAGCATTCACTTGGCCTAGTCAGTATGGAACAGAGCAAGAAATGGATGGAAAATAGAGCCAATGTCCTGGGCAGTGCCTCCTGTCTTCTGTGTCCATAAGAACCACTTAGAGGCATACTTAAAATATTTGCTCCTTGGCTGGGAGGGTAGCTCAGTAGAGCACTGGTATAGCATGCATAAAGCACTACAAGAATAATAAGTAAATAAGACAGAAAATCAAAGGGAAGAAAAAATACTCATTTCAGGACACCCCTTCCCCCATTAGATATTGTAGTCCAGTCAGGCTAGGGCAGAGCCCAGGAATCTACCCTGTAACTATCCTGGGGAAATCTGATGGGGTTGTCTAAACCCTTCTCTGAGAAACACCTCTGCCAGTGTCCCAAAGATGGCCTAAAGAATGAAGGAGGCTGCGTCTGCAGTGCCCCTGCCCTATTGGTGCAGCAGGACAAGGTCCCTCCAGCCTGCCAAACTTGTAGCACATCAGTTCCATGCACCAGACAAAGGACAACACCTGCCACCCCTTTTCAACATTTAGGGAGCTGAGAAGCACACAATGGTGGGGTAAGTAATGGAGGTAGAAATGTCACCCAGGTGCCAATAGCCTTCCAACTATGTGACTAATGAGCTCAGAAGAACCAGAAGTGGTTTGGGTGTCATGTGAAGGATCCGCAGAGACATGAATCAGAGTCACCTGCAGGCAGGTACTGATTGGGATGGCAGGCAGGACAGGACATTCCTGGAGGACCCACGCTCACATCCCATGCCTGTGAAGTTGTTAAGCATCACTAGGGAGATTTACCAAGTTATTCACTCAACCTACAGAAATACTTATTCTGGTTTTACTTTATATGTGGCTCAGTCAGTGCTCTGTGAGTGAAATGAAAAAGATATTCATTTCATGGCATGGGGAAAGGGTAAACACAATCTTTTCCGTAAGCACTGGATTTTTTTTTTCCTTAAAAAAGGACCTAATGAAGAAAGGGCAAGTCAGTGTGGTGGACAGTGGGAGTGGGTCCTTTGGGAAGACCTTCATGAAAGGTGTAGCAGTTACCTTTTTGTTGTTGGAACCAAACACCTGACCAAAAGCAGCATATGGAAGAAAAGGGTTTGTTTCATCCTAGATTCTCAGGGGAAAATTCCATCATGGCAGGGAAACGTAATTCCTGCTGGCAGGTGGCAGTCAGAGTGAGCTAGCCAGTCCTGGCAAGCTGGGCTAATCAACCCCAAGGTCCGTCCCCAACGCCACACCTCCTTCAGCAGGTGCTCCACCTCCCAAAGACTCAACAACTTTCCCAAGTTGCTGCCAACTGAACACCAAGTACTCCAACCACGTGAGGCTGGGGTAGGGCAGCATTTCATTCAAGCCACCACCGTGGGTAAGGCTGAACCGAGGTCAGAGAGAAACCAAGGACAGAGGCAAAGCTGGGTCTAGCTGTCACTGAGGAGCAGAAGGAGAAAGGCCTGGAGACTCTGCAGCTAGTCAGAGACAGATTCAGCCCTGAGGTGCAATGAGCCCCCCGAGAAGTAGGAAGAGAAAGTGAGACAGAAACTGCAGTTTGGGCATGTGCAGCCGTGTTTGTGTTTCGTTCTCAGAGTGTTGGCTTGTTCTCCCTGGGTAGCAGGTACCGTGTCATTACTAGGACAAGACACCTGACCAGAAACAGCTTATGGAAGGAGAGAGTTTATTTCTGGCTCACGGTTTCAAGGGAATGTGCCACCAGAATAGGGAACATATGGCAGAAACAGGCAGCGGGGTGTCACATCTCCAAGGAGGAAGTGCAGAGAGTGAATTCAGCGTGGCCTGCTGGGCTGGAGTATAGGACAGCAAGGCTCTACCTCCCAGAGGCTCCATCAGCTGGGGATTAAGTACGCGGCTTAATGACAAACCCATGAGGCTATGCAGGACATTTTATATACAAACCACCCTCCCTCAGAGATACAGTCTGATTGTCACATGGAAATACTGTGGCTTAAGAATGTGACTTAATAATGAACGTCATTAATGATGCTTCGTAAGGTTAGGAAAAGCCTTGAAGATTCCCAGCAGACTTGTGCATCATTCTCTGGTTCCCTCCTGCTGCTCTAAGATGAAAATGGTATCTCAGAAACTCTCACCAGGCATGGTGGCACATGCCTTTAATCCCAGGGCTTGGTAGGCAGAAGTAGGAGGATCGCCATGAGTTTGAGGCCAGCATGAGACTACATAGCGAATTCCAGGTCAGCCTGGGCTGGAGTGAGACCCTACCTTGAAAAATCAAAAAACTAACTCCCAAAGCTTGGAGATCACTTTTCATTAAATGTTATCCCAAAACTACAACTATGAGAAACCTACACATTCTTTTTCTTTTAATTTAGAATTAGGAACAATAGTTTCTTGATAATTGTGTCGTTTTGGGGAGCGTTGAGTCCTTGTGTGCTTATTGCTCCCCATTCCCTTCCCGGGGCTTGCCACCTCTGACCTGCGTCACACCTGTGCTAGGGCAATCCTGTGGCCTGGGCTCTGCTCACTGCAGTTTACTGTTTATGGGAGATTCCTTTCAGAAGGCAGCTTTCCATACCATGTGCTTGTGCCTCAGCAGATCCAACCAGACACAGATCAAAAGTACTGAGATACAAACCCCGCCTGTACTCAACACAGCCTCTGCTCCCATCATCCCCTAAGCAATGCAGCACCACAAGTATTCCCACCACGTTCACGCTGTACTAGACACAATGAGGAATCCAGAGCCGGGAAGACATGCACAGTCTAAGCAAACACGGCGTCACTTTGTCTAAGGGACTTGAGCTTTCACAGACTCGTGTATCCAAGGAGGTTCCTGGACCCCCGTCCCCACGGATGGAGCGATATCTATCATGCGACGGTGTCGTCTGTTTTCTCAACCACACTCGACGTTATTAGTCTACCCTTGATGTTAGGCCTGTGCTGTCAAAGGAATTCTTTATTTTTAAGAAGCGCTCCAAATATGCTGTTTGCACTGCAGAATTCGTGTTTGCAAACATTGCATTAGCCTGCGAGAGCGCTGCAACAAATGTTCATCCTGAGGATGGAGAGGCACGGCGGTGTACTGTTTACTGCTCTTGGTGTGTGAAAACACAGCCTGTGGCTGTGTCTTTCATGCACTTTACTTCTGTGTCTCTCCCAGGGATTCTGCTTTACACTCAAAACCAGAGCATTATTCGCATCTCTGTCCCAACACTGACACCATGGGTACTTAGCAGCAGCAGAAAAAAAAAAAAAAAAAAAAAAAAACATTCAATACTGGCTGACTATTGTGCTCTGAAATCAGCATACTAGAAATGGGATAGAAAGAATGTTTACAAGCTTAAGTGGGACCTGGACAAGAAACTTAATTCCCTTCTGCTTCTTGTCCATCTCCTGAGACGTCTGTGTGCAGCAGGTATGTGTGTGACCTCACACTGTGTGTGGCAAGCATCTCTTTGAAAAGGTACACATATTTTTCTCCCAGCCCAGTGATGGAAATGTACCAGCCAGGCCATCACCGAGGAAAACTAAAGTCAGTACCTCTGCTTGCAAGGTGTGGGAGCATATGAAAACATGAAGTGAGGAATATTGATCGTGTTTATGGGGAGCAGGGGTGCATATGTACAAGGAAGTCATTCATTCATTCCTTCATCCGTGTAGTGAGCATTTGCCAAGCACCCATTATATATATATAGTCAGCCCTCGGTTTCCATGGAGCATTGCTTCCAGGATTCTCAGGATACTAAATTCCAAGGTGGCTGAAGTTCCCTTCCATAAAATGGTCCAGTAGTTCTATATAATATGAGTGACTTTTCAGTGATGGAAATCGAACCCAGGGCCTCACACATGCTAGGCCAGCACTCCACCACTGAGCCAGGTGCCTTAGCCCCTCCATGTAGCCTGTACTCGTCCTCACATATACTTTAAATCTCTCTAGATTGCTAGCAATGCCTAGTACAATGTAAATCCTATGTAAAGAGTGGTTACACTACACTGGCTTAGGAGCTATGATGAGTCCCTGCATGTTCAGTGTAGACACATTGTTTCTGGGTGTTTTTGATCCTTGGTTGGTTGAACCTTGGGTGCAGATCCAGTGATGTCAAGGGTCTAACACTTGCAGATCAAACTCAAGGTCAAGGTTTCAGTACTGCTGGCGTCTGGTCTTCACATTGCCCAGGGAAACAGACTGTCAGGCTCAACGGTCAGAAGGTCCCATTTATGGACAAGGAAGACAAGACTGTGAATGACTTTTCTTCATTCCTGCAGCTTGATAGCTTGACGGAAGTAGAACCAACCTGAAGTCCCAGCCAGCTGCTTAGGATGGCAGGAATCTTTAAGCCCTAGGAATCCCCAAGCTCTGGGAGGAGCTGTACCACTGTGCCTCAACTTGTGACTTGGGCATGTGGCCCTCAGCCTGCCCAACCCTGCAAAGTGTGTATTTTGAAAGTCTAGTTTTGTATTTTTAAAAAGCTTTTTTTTCTGTCAACCCATCTAAGTTGAATTTTCAGATCAACCGCTGAATCTCCAGCCACCATCTTCCCAATTAATCCAAGTTGTGCTCCACCTGGCAGAAGGTTGGCTGCTCACGTATCATAGATGTGTGCCCTGGGGGTCCTGCCAGTTTCAGATCACTTAAGGCTAGAGGTAGGAGCCACGTCACCAGTCTTAGATATGAGCAAACCAGCCTCATCCAGTGAGGTCACTGGCTAGCGCATAGCAAAACTAGAAGTCAGACACTGACCAGCAAAACCCAGAGCCCACCTTCAGCCTCTGTGTGGCCTCCAGGTGGAGATGATGCAATCTGATGGATGTATTCATTACTTTTCTTCTCTCTAGAACAAATATACCTGGCCAAAAATAAGCTTACTAGAAGAAAGGTTTATTCCAACTTATAGTTGGAGGCTATAGCCCATCATTCAGAGGAAGGCATGGTGGCAGGAACTTCAGGCAGCTGCTCACATTCACCCACAGTGAGGAAGCAGAGAGTGGTGAATGCTATGCTCAGCAAGCTCTCTACTTTTTGTTATTTTTTTCAATATTTTTATTTATTGGGAAGCAGATATGTATATATATATATATATATATGGAGAGAGAGAGAGAGAGTATGGGCATGCCAGGGCCTCCAGCCACTGCACATGAACCCCAGATGCATGCACCACTTTGTGCATCTAGCTTTATGTGGGTCCTGGAGACTCAAACCTACATCATTAGGCCATCTCTCCAGCCCCAGATCTCTCCCATTTTATAGTCTAGAACTCCAGCTTATGGCATAGCCTTTGCCACAGTTAAGTTGGGTCTTTCTTCCTCAACTAAACTAATCTAGAAATCCCCTCACAAACACACCCAGAGATTTGTCTCCTAGCTCAATCTAGATCCTATGAAGTTGACCATCAGGGATCAAACATCGCACAAGTGCCACGTGGAAAGCAAAGAGTGGATGTTACATAGTACACACCCAAGAGTGCATCCACACAGAGATACATGCAACTTATAATTGGTCCTTGTATCCATTGAATTTACACTGGTGGGTTCAATCGCCCACAGATTATTCCCTAAACAAAACAGAATGATAAGTATTTTCATAGCAATTGCATTGTATTAAGGACAATAAGTCATCTGTGTGGATCCTAGCTACAGATCCTCTAGGGATACTTAAAATCTACAAGATGTGAATAACGTTATGTCCAAATAATGAGAAAAGATGTCACGGGAAACGTTTTCCCTGGGAAAATGTAAACATATCTATACACCTAATAGGGCACAGGTGACAGACAGAAGTATGATTGCACCAAAACTAGTCTTGGCAAACCAGGGCATGTGTTGGGGTTACTTCCACAGCAGCGTGAGGGGGCGCTAACAGGAGGAGCGTGGATGACTCAAAGGCAGCTGCCTCACTGACAAGCCACCCCCAGCACAGGTGATGGCTCTCAGAAGCTTCACCACTGGAGCTCAGTGCACAACCTGCAGGCAGCTCGGCTGGTCGGAGAATCTCTCCCCAAGCAGTTGTTTTCCCTTTATATATGTTTAGGGTGAGGTCTTAAAACCTTTCCCCCCAGATTTATGGACTTCCTGGGTCTCTTGAGCTTCTCTTGCCCCCTCCCCAGGAGGGAAATGTTTCAATGCGGAGGGAATTGCTATACAACAAGCTCACAATACACATTAAATCATTAATGAGACTTTGAAATATATATATATATATATATATATATATATATATATATATATATATATATTCTAACCTTCAGAATAGTTCCAGAGATAGTAAGGGGCAGATGATCCAGTGATCAAGTGTGTGATAAGCGCTTGACAAATACTTGTCGTGTCAATGAGGACATGTTCATATTCCTGTCTGTGAAACAACGGCCCACTTCTTCTTGCCAAGCTAAGGCTTCATCTATCAGACACGAGAACCAACAGCAGAAAGATAAAAACAGATTAACCCAGAGATCATGGGACACATGACATGCCTTGTAACCCTATTATCCACAAAGTCGTCTCTTAACCCGAATCCAAAATAATTAAAATAATTTGATTCAGTAGACAGAAACTTAATGTGGGTTTAGACTGGGAGCTGAAAGGCCGAGAGTTATTTATATCGCTTGCCCTCTCGTTCATTGGCTGTTGAGGAAGCGTGATGTTTAATCACCAAGTTTTATTTATACTAGAGAGTTTGGAGCCTAGCAAAGTATTTTCTATGCAGGGGGAGAAAATCCCAATGTGTATTCATTCCTTAGATAAACTATTAATTTACTTAAAGATACTACAGGGAATCCAAGAATTTGAGTCGCCATCTCAGAAATTACCATACAATATCCAGTTCTAGTACAGTACAATAGTTCCAAAAACCTGGTTATTTTAGAAAAAAAAAATGTGTCAAGTACTTTCATCTTCCACATCCTGGGACAATCTTGACCCTAGGCTACCTGCTTAGCACAGAGCAGAATTGTGGCCTGCAGCTCAGGAAACTAATAGCATGACCTATATTTTCAACATTACCAGGTCATGGAAACACCGTCGTCATCCAGAAAAAAATGCAAAAGGATAATGAACAGAAGTAACTTGCAAATAGTTCTTGCTTTGAGTAGAAATTTTTCAAATAGGGTGAGGAGGGGGGCTGAGGAGGGAAGGCCTCTGCTCCACCGTGCGGTTGCAAAGACTGTCCAACTGCCTCTCTCCTCTTATCTGGGCCCATAGAAAACATGCTCAGAATAATCCACGTCTATAGCTGCAAGAGACTTACAGAAGGATAAAAATGAGATTCCTTAAAACTTACGTAAGGGGCCTGGGTAATTTTCTGGAAAAGATTCATTAGCATTTAAATAACAAGCCACACTCCTTTAAGCTCCACTTATCAAGTCAGTGGTGCCTGGAAGACATTCAGCCTCCTACCCGTGGCACTGTTTTTCTGCCTTACGGAAGGACCTCTCCGCTGTGTGGAGACGCCCCACTATCTCTCACACCTTGTTGTGTGCAGGGGCTTCCACACTCCAGCAGTCCTCATCTGTATTCTCACCAAGGCCAAGAAAGCCTTCTGTGGAGTTTTGCAAGTAAGGCATGAAATGTGTCTAAAAAAAATCAATGCTACAACGAGCATGCACCAAGACCGAGTATTCTGATGACCCAGGAAATCTTAAAATATATTGATTTGAATGTCCTCTCTAGCCTCACAGAATGACTGATTGGTCCAAAGTCCAATAACTGGAAACCTGTAGAGGGGAAAATCTTCTGTTTAAAATGGCAGTCATTCCACCACCCACCCTGCGTCAGCCTCTCACGTTCTCACATGGGTTATAAAGAAGCCACTGACGGGGGCGGGGCACCGTGCTGAAAACTTGGACTGCCTGGATCAGGTCACAGGTGACCAAGTGACGAGCAATAGAAAGAAATAGAAATAGAAAGGAAGAAGGGTTGGTTTGGTTCCATTTTTATCGTTGAAGAGGTACGTCAATGGTCTCTGAACAGGCATTGTCCACCCATAAAGTGACTTTAAGTGGTACAAATTCCAAGGGTTATTGTGGAATGAACAGATAACCCAAAGACCGGCCCTCGTCTCTATCCTGGAGAGATTTGGAGCTCATGGGAACATGTAACGTAGCCTGGACAGCCGTGTTCCAGGTGGGGTCATTATAATTCACCCCAGGCACTGAGTCCCCTGCCCTGCTCCACAGAATTCCAGGGAAGGAAGTGAGTTAGCCCACTCCACGGGTCCAAAGCACTGTGAACTTTCAGTTGAGCAGAGTTGAGCCCAGAGGGCAGTCCTCCCGTCCACCTGCTGCCTTTGGCTCCGGATGGAGAGAAAACGAAGCGCGCCTTTGCACTCTGCAGACAGTTGGCTCATGCAATCAAACAGCGTTTAACTGTGTGCCCTCCGCATCACACAACCCACATCATCTTTGTAAAACTTCCGACGATAATCCCACTGGAGAGATATGCTGCGGTATTTGAAGGACTGAGGAGATGTTTGGACGGGAAGATAACGTTTTGTTCTAAGGCCTCCAGCTTGTCCCTGGATAAAAGGTTGTAGCTGAACCAATGAGTAAACACAGGACAACAGGGATTCCTGAGATGCTGATGTCCCTTTCCTAGGGCCATGGTGACAAAGTACCACAGACCGGGTGACTTAGAAAGAACAGGAATTTGAGTACACTCACTTCCGGAGATTGGGCATCCGTAGTCAAGTTGTCCCCAAGGTCACACTCCCTGTGGATGTTCTCTTGCCTGGTCCTAGCTTCTGATAGTCTCCCATCAATCCTTGGCCATCTTGAGCTCAAGGGTGCAGTTCTTTATTCTCCCCACACAGGGCGCCCTCCTCCTGTGTCTGTCTCTTTATAAGGACTCCAGCCACATTCGAATGAATAGGGTCCCACCCATTCTAGTATGACCTTTTCTTAGCTAATGAGTGAGAAAACTGTCTTTCTGTATTAGTCAGAGTTCTCTAGAGGAACAGAACTGCTAGAATGAATTATTTTAAAAAGGGAGTTTATTGGATTAGTTTACGGTAGTCCAATAGCAGTTGCAGGCCCGAGAATCAAGGAACCCGGGAGCTGCTCAGGCCACGTGTCCAGATGCCTTAGCAGTCCCGATCCTGCACTGAAGGCCTGGAGGCTTCCTGAGGAGGCGATGGGTTTCTATCCACGCAGGTCTTCAGTTGATGCTGGTCTTCAGTCCGCGCTGGGCTTCAATCCACAATGGAAGGCTGCAGCAGCTCCAGCAGCCAGAGAGCTCTTTTCACTCAGAGCTTCCTTATATACGGTCCCCCCCGCTGAGAGGGGCCACCTGCTCTGGGGGAAGGGCTCACTCTGGAGGAAGGACTTCATCCTTCAGTGAATCTTTCCTGGACGCAACCTCAGAGACCCACCTGAGAGGGATTTCTGTGAATTACTAAACACATCAAGTTGACGACACCTTAACCATCACACACTTTCCAAATAGGATCACATTCTGAGTTCCTGGAGTCAAGATGCACTACTCATAGATCTCATAGGCTTGGGTGGGGGAGGGGAATGTCATTCAACCCATGACGACGTGTGACAGTGAAGGAAGCCTGCGTCCACGAGTGTGTGGCCGCACTCCTTATATTATGGAGGGTGCTGATTCTCAGAAAGCTCAGCGAATGGGTTTCAGGTCATAAGATTGTTGAGGGCCAAGAGCGAGCTCTCAATCTATACTCCCGATTCCAAGTAGAGTGTCCTCCTCCCCTTACAGGACTTTTTAGACACTGGAGTAGCAGGTGGACAGACTAGACTATGAGATAGTGGAAGAGTGCTCCGGCAGGAAGCCAAGGAGGGCTTCCTGGGGGTTTGGCTGCATGGGGAGGACTGGTGAGGAGGAGGGGTTGCCTGTCCCTCCATACTTATGCCCTGGGGACAGACATGTGACTCTTGGTTCTCCACAGATCCCACCACCAGGAGGAACGCAAAGGCTGGGCCTACAGCGAGGAACCGATACGCCAGCCAGTGGACCCTCAACAGACCTCACCCCACCATCTCAGCGCACACGCTCACCACAGACTGGAGACTGCCCACACCCAGAGCTGCGGGGTCTGTGGACAAGGAGAGCGACAGTTACAGTGTCAGCCCGTCACAAGATACAGGTGGGACAGGTTCCACCTCACCGCTGGGGGCCATCGGGGTCTCCAGCCTTTGCTCACACCACCCATGGGCTACAGGGGCTCCTTGTGGAGGGGGAGAGGGGCTCTGGTGTTTCCCCCATTCATTCTCCTGCAAAGGCCCCTTTTTTAAATATATATATATATATTATTGACAACTTCTATACTTACAGACAACAAACCATGATAATTCCCTGCCTTCCCCCACTTTCCCCTTCATAACTCTGCTCTCCATCATATCCCCTCCCTCTCTCCATTAGTCTCTCTTTTAATTTGATATCATCATCTTTTTCTCCTATTATGAGGGTCTTGTGTAGGTATTGCTAGGTACTGTGAGGTGTTGGATATCAAAGCCAGTTTCTGTCCAGACAGTTGTATGTAAGGACTGGTACCCTTCCTTTGGCTCTCACATTCTTTCCACCACCTCTTCCGCAATGGACCCTGAGCCTTGGAGGGTGTGAGATGTTTCAGTTCTGGACACTCCTCCGTCCCTTCTTCTCAGCACTATATTGCCTTTTGGGTCAGCTCAGTGATCATCGCCATCTGAAAAGAGAAGCTTCTCCAACCAGAAGTGAGAGTAGCATTAATATATGAGTATGAACATTAAGTGTAGTGCTTTCAGGGCAATTTGGTGAGAGTAATGTATGCATTTGTCCAGACAAGAGCAGGCTTTATAACCCTAAGGCTCATGACCTCCCTTGCCATAGGCTTTTGATTAGGTTTTCAGTACCAGGCATGTATTTCCTCCCATAGAGCAGGCCTTCAGTCCAATTAGAGAGCATTTGGTTTCCCCCAGAGCAGACATGCCAGCTATTGCACTCATTCAGTCATTTGGCCAAACTTGAGGCTTCCAGTGTCCACTGTTTTCACTGCTGATGACTTCTGTCTCCCATAAGGCTGCATACAGTGCAGATTTTTCCAGCTTTCAGTTGGCTGGGCTACAAGGAGAAGGTTTTCTGCTGAGCACCAGCTTGATTTCTCAGTTACTTTGCCCCTCAGGCTTGTGAAGTCTTCAACAATAGGGTCTTAACATCTCTTTCTCATGGGAAACCAAGGGCCTTGGCAATAGCCTATAATGTTTTGGAGGCAATGGGGACCACCCTGGCCAACAACTCCCTGGAAGGTATCACATCCCTGGCACTGAAAATTTTCTAGTAACAATCTATGGCTTTTGGATGTGCTATTATTCAAGAAAGATTTTCATATGTCTTATTCAGAATATCTTGAAAAGGCCCCTTTCTAATGTTGACTGTCTCTCTGAGAGTCCCCAGGCTAACAGCACACCATTTCCTTCCACGCAGGGCCCAGTGAGTTTTGCAAGACTGAACGAAAAGGCATCTCTTCTGCAGGTGTCATGCATGTATCCCACACCCATGCTGATCTCTCCTTTTAGTTCCTACCCTACTGAGAGAAATATAGACACTTAATTTTCACCCACACAATGAGAGTAATTGCTGATCACCTTCCGAGGGTGTCTGACCCACTCCCAACTCTAGGATTAAGATACCACGCTTGACAAGGTCACGGCACCTCCAGTAGGGGGCATGGGCTGATCCTCTTGATTATAAGGCTTGATTATAAGGTGAGCTACCTCGTCGATGGTGTCAGCCACCAAGATGTCACTTCTGAGAGAAGACAGGCCCCAAGAATAGTACAGCGTTGTCCCTCCACCCCCTAAACTTTGAAATTACATCTGAACCTAATAGCTGTAGGAAATTTTAATACTCGCTTACCTTTTGTTCTTCACAATATTCTTCAAAAACAGAGTTTCAAAGGCGGAGTGTCGCTGTGGGAATTTATTTTTATGTCTTATATTTCTCTTAGAAGGTTGTCAGAGTTCCGCAGAGTTGACTTCAAAACTTTACAGCCAGTGTAAAACATAGCAACGTCTCTGACTGAGATGATGTGGCCCAGTTATAAGGCCTGTCCGCACAGGTCTTTGTCCTGTTTCCTGGTCCCCATCAAAAGTGGTCACAACAAAGGACGAGTCTGGGGACCAGGGACTTTCCTGCCTAGTGGCCAATTTCTGTTCAAGTCACACCTTCATTTCCAAGCATCCTCAACATCTTCCTCCCCTAGTAGAAGCCTGAGGAGATGAACTGCAGAACTCAGCTCATCCATGCCAGTTATGGAGTCTCTGCAGTGCAGATGAGTTTGCAGGTCAGAGCAGGGAGAGGGGCTGAGGGGCTGAGGCCTGGAGGCCACCCTCCAGACTGTCCCCACTGTGTGTGTGTGTGTGTGTGTGTGTGTGTGTGTGTGTGTGTGTGTGTGCATGCAGGCATGCATGTGTCTGACCCAGAGCTCACCAAGTAGGATAGACTGTCTAGTGAGCCTCAGAGACCTGCCTGCCTCTGCCCCCCCACGCCAGCACAGGGATTACAGGCATGCACCACCACACCAAGCTTTTCTTTTTATTTTATTTATTCATTTATTTTATTTTATTGCTTTTTGAAGTAGGGTTTCACTCTAGAACAGGTTGACCTGGAACTCACTATGTAGTCTCAGGGTGGCCTTGAACTCACAGGCGATCCTCCTACCTCTGCCTCCCAAGTGCTGGGATTAAAGGCATGTGTCACCACGCCTGGCTTCTTTTTAATTTTTTAAAATATGTTTTATTCATTTATTTGAGAGAAAGAGGCAGAGAGAGAATGGACATGCCAGGGCCTCCAGCTGCTGCAAATGAACTCCAGATGCATGCTCCATCTTGTACATCTGGCTTACATGGGTCCTGGAGAGTCAAACCGGGATCCTTTAGATTTGTAGGCAAATGCCTTAACTGGTAAGCCATCCTCTAGCCCATGCCAAGCTTTTTTTTTTTTTAACATGGGCTCAGGATATCAAAAATAAGTCCTCATGCTTGCAAAGCACACTTTACCCTCTGAACCATGTTCCCAAGCCCAAGCAGCACTCTTTACTTGTCTATGGAAATGTCCAGGGCTGTAAACATCCGTCCCTGAGCTGATCTTGGTGAGGCTAAATGATGCCGGCTTCAGAGTGACAGAGGCAGAGTCCTCTGACAATGAACCAAGGCTCCTGCTAGATCCTCCATGATCCTCAAAACATGGGCAGATGCCAAGGAGGGTCCAGTGGGCTCAGTCTCTTTTGTGTTCACTCCCTGGAGGTGACGTAGACCAATCCTTGTTTTCTCTCCCCGGTGGCAATGCAGACCGAGCGCGAAGCAGCATGGTCTCCACAGAAAGTGCCTCCTCCACCTACGAGGAACTGGCCAGGGCCTACGAGCATGCCAAGATGGAGGAACAGCTGAGGCATGCCAAGTTCACCATCACAGAGTGCTTCATATCCGACACGTCGTCCGAGCAGTTGACGGCAGGGACAAATGAGTACACAGACAGTCTGACCTCCAGCACCCCTTCAGAGTCAGGGATCTGCAGGTTCACTGCGTCTCCCCCCAAGCCTCAGGACGGAGGACGAGTGGCGAACATGGCAGTCCCCAAGGCACATCGGCCAGGTGAGAAGGGCGAGGCGGGTTTCCCAGTTCACTTCTGTCTCCTCCGGAAGCCCCACCGGTCCTCAGACTGGGTGGGTGTTCTGCTTACTGATTCCCACAGAACAAATCATCCAAACACTTACTTCCTGAAAACAAACAAACAACAAAAAAAAACCCAAATATTTATTTTATCCATGGATCTGTGGTTTGGTTGGGACATGATGAGGACAAGCAAGGGCCGTGGGACCTGCTTCCAAAATGGTTCACTCATCTGAAAAGTGTTTGCTGGCCATGTCTTCCTGTGCAGGACTCTCTGCAAAGTGGCTTGAGCCTCCTCCTACCATGGCAGCTTAGTTCTAAGAGAATGTGCTCCAAGAGAAAGACACTGGGAAATGCCAATCTTTTAATGTTGGTCTGGAAACTTAGCTGATAGTTACTATAACAAAATTCCTGAAGCTGAATACTTTATAAAGAAAAGAGGTTAACTTAGCTCATAGTTACAGAAGGTCAATGACATGGTCCCAGTATCAACTTGGTTCTGGTAAGGACCTCATGATGATAGTATTGCGGAGGCAGTGCATATAAAAAGAAGAGATTATATGGTGAAATAGGACATCAAAGCATGGGGAGGGGCTCTCTTAGCGCTCATGAGAACTATCTCCAACCCATGAGAACCATCTTAATCCTTTCCAGGGGTAACACCCCAATGACCTATGACTTCTTCAGATCCCATCACTTCCCAGCATCACCACTCTGAGACAAAGCTTCCAGGTCACAAGTCCTTGCTCACAGAGTCACACCATCCCCAACCATGGCACTAAGAGATAACACTACTTCACCAGGGGCTAGAATTCCAGCAGCCACAGAGCCCAGGGAGCCCAGATTCATGAGAAACAGAGCCCCACTGCTTGGCAAGTAGAGGCCAGGGAATGCAGTGGTTCTGTTTTAAGACTGTCATACTTGAGGGCTTACTGGTATTGGGGTTTGGTTCCTGAGTCACTCAAGATGATGAGAACTGGAATCCAGGCCAGGCCGTAGTGTCCACTGCTGGCTGGTCTGACCTATGAGTGAGAGCTGCAGGTTGCTGTGAGCTGATGGATGAAACAGATGAATCAGATGTCCAGCAGGGTCATGGGGTTATGAGGTCCAGCAGGGTCATAGGGTTATGAGGTCCAGCAGGGTCATGGGGTTATGAGGTCCAGCAGGGTCATAGGGTTATGAGGTCCAGTAGGGTCATAGGGTTATGAGGTCCAGTAGGGTCATAGGGTTATGAGGTCCAGTAGGGTCATTGGGACATGAGGTCCAGTAGGGTCATTGGGTCATGAGGTCCAGCAGGGTCATGGAGCTATGAGGCCCAGCAGGGTCATCAAGTTGTGAGGTCAAGGACTTCACTGACTGTCTAGAAGAGAAATAACAGTGCCTTCCAGACTTCTGAACTCAAGGAGAAACAGGGTCCTCATATGGGCTTGTATTATGAGAGAAACCAGACATCTTGATTGTTCTCTGGTAAAGTCAGTGTCTATCTGTTGGCTATAGTATTTGCAAATTCTTCCCTACACAATTAACACTTCAAGCATAATTCAACCCACTGAGACTGGTCACTCTTCTGACCCCAAGAACATCTTTTTCTTTTCCTCCCTGTCATAGTTGCCTGTAGACTTTCCTGTATGAACCATTCAGTCTTGCTGGATCCAGTCATATTTCTCATCTTAACCCCCTTTTTTCTGTATGAATATACTAGTTTTATTTCAAAATTTATCTTCTATTTTGAATTCTTATAACTCCTTTGGGTTTTAAGGCATACATCCCAGCTGAAACAAGACCCTTATAAATGCATACAAAGATACAAAGTAAAGAATATTCTATCCAGCAAATAATCTTGCAAAGGGACTCAAGAGTCACTCCAGATACAATAAAGAGTAATGACTTCATTTATTTTCATACTGTCTCCCTCTGTGGGAGAGAGGACAAGCTGTTATTTGTAGGTGGTTTTATATCAAGTATTTTGCTGCTCTCAGGGACCTCTTTGCACAGCCAGTGCAGATACGCAGGGGATAAACGTTATCTGTTGTTGTTCATTCTCAAGGTGAGGAGGCAGGGGCAGGAGAACCAATCAGAGAGCATCTTAGCCCTGCTGGACGTTGGATGCTCTGTCTGTAACATGGGCATAACAGTGGGGCCATACCGGTTTGTGCAAGATACCCACCATGTAATGCAGAGACGCGGGAAAAGGCAAGTAGCAGGGAAAGTGCTCAGATGAGCTAGTGACTGTCTGCTGCTGTCTTGGTGGAGACACTCCTAGAGTTCCCCGCCCCCCGCATACTGTGGAGCCCCAGTTCCTTGCTACGTTTACTTTCAGCAGTGGCCCAGAGGTCGGGCAGCACCTGCTTTCTTTGTGTGGCAGCCTGGAGTACCGAGTGCCACCGTCTACGAGGACACCAGCTGCCCTTTCCCCTTCCCGCACGATGCAGGGCATGGGATGAGCTTCTGGGTGGAAAGGCTGTCCTACTTCTGCAGGCCTTTAAATAATTCAAGGTCTGACATTTCTGTTTGATGCCATGTTGTCCAGATGTTTAGATTAATATATATATTTTTAAGTTTGTGCTTTGTCCGTGACATTGTTGCCTGGGTCCATTATAGTAGCTGAAAGATCGCTACGAAGTCACCAGCAGTCTTGATACATTATTTAGAGTAGAATGATTTTGTAACTTTGGTTATGAATAATTTCTTAAATCAATGTGAGTTCTGGTGTCCACAGACTTTGGCTTTTTTCTACCCAGATGGCTCTATTATTATTAAATTTTTAATACGCTTTAGAGAGAAACATTTCGTTTTCTAGCAGGCTTTCTTTGCTCTTTGTTTGTGTAACTAATGTGAATATGGGGTACAAACTAAGCCCTGGAGCGCCTCACTTCCAACACAGGCTCCCAGGCAGTGATGGACGAGGTGGGCAGTCTACTGTGGACTGACTGACAGGAACATGGTCCTGGATGGTGGCAAGACCAGGTGGACCCCCACAGTATGGGTCAGAAGCTTATAAAATGGTAGGGCAAAAGTGACTTTATTTATCTCAAGCAAATATTTAGGAATCTGACATATTCCTGGTGCCACGGTCTGATTGTAAAACTCCACAAACAACTGTGATGATGTCATCTCTTTATAGGACACCTGGAAAACCAATCACGGTCAGGGTCACTCAGGCAGCCACCCTGGCAAGGGGTCATGATGGCAGTGTCGTTGTGCAAAGCAAGGTCGCCATTTGTCATGGGGATGAGCTTTCAACCACACCCTTTCTGTCTGTCCCCTCCAAGCGCTGGATGGGTCAGCCATTTTCTGCCCCTGTTCCGTCTTCCGAACCTCTCTTTCTCCTCCCCATTGCTCTTCCTCTGCTCAGTGATCTTTTCCCCTTACCTTTTTGTTACTTTTTATCTATCCTCACTACCAATAATTAGAACCCCAAGTGTTAAATCCTCTACAAATGGAATCAGGTGTCATTCAAGAACTCGATGAGATTGTGACTCCAAGAGAAAAGGGAAATGCTTGGTTTTTCTCCATCGTTCCTCCCAGGAGCTACAGACACCCCATGCACTCGGGCAGGTCTGCCAGAGGTTGTGGCATGTGAATGAACAGTATCGGGCATGGACATCAAGCACTGGCTTGTTTTACTGGATGTGCATCATAACATGGATGGATGGATGAATGAAAGGATGGATGAAGAAATGAATGTGTGAATATATCATGGTCACATTCATGACAAGACTGACTAGTATACTCAACTGTCTTAATTATCAGAAATTATTAATCAAATTGAAGAGAACATTTAACTCCACTCCATCTTCCAGCATTCTTTGAAAGAAAATGATTTTTTGTCCCTCCAGTTTTGACCTTAACAAATCAAAAGTGAGTCTCTTCTATAGATAAATAGTTGCTTTTCTATGAGATGTGGGTAGCTCTAAGCAAGGCAGGTATCAGAATCTAGCGTTAGATTTTAAAATATCTGAAATTCAAGTTTTCAGAACTTGTTTAAGTAAAATACTAGTCATATGATTGTTTTTTGTTAAGCACGTACTTTGTATGGACACATGATGTGTTGGTATCATCATTTCTCTCCTCCCTGCCCCCATTCCACTGAGGGCCCTCCTCAGTGGGGTTGCTGGTATTCCCCATGGGGCTGTGGGTTATGGATTGTGAGAGCAGCACTCAGTCATTGTAGGGGGCAATGCCTCTGCACATGCCCTCCCAACTATAGCTCTTATAGTCTTTCTGCCCCCTTTTCTGCAAAATTCCCTGAGCCGTGGTGGGGGAGTTTTAAGTCTACTTTCCTGTTGAGATCTCGGGAGCTTCTGGATTTCTGCTTTGATATCCTCAGTGTCTGTCCCCTTCAGCCTGGTGTAGATTGTCAGGTTTTTTCAGTTTATAAAGAAAAGTAGCCAGGTGTGGTGGTGCACGCCTTTAATCCCAGCACTTGGGAGGCAGAGGTAGGAGGATTGCTATGAGTTCGAAGCCACCCTGAGAATACAGAGAAAATTCCAGGTCAGCCTGGGCTAGAGTGAGACTCTATCTCGAAAAAAAAAAAAAGTCTCAAAGCTCTCTGTTTTTCTGATCATTTGTTGGAAAGATGACCCGCTGAGCTTCCCTGGGATGGGACAGCTCAGTCTCGCAGTGATCACAGGCCTCTTGTTGGTTTGGTAGTGTTTTGGGAAAGTTCTGACTTACTTGGCTTGCGGGTCCTTCTTATTCATGGTGTTCAGCCTGTGCACCCAAGCGTTGTCCCTCCATGTGGCTACCTAAACCATCTGCCAGCTTCAAACATGCCACCTTGTGTGCCTGGCCCCATAGCCACATCTTTAAAGTCATTCCCCTGCCCACCGAGCCCTGAGCCACAGAAACTTCTAGGATCTTCCAGCTGGAAGAGGCCCCAGAAAGCAGCCAACTAGTCAGGTCCACTGAGTGAGCAGCTATGTGAAGCCTTGTTGAAGTTTAATTTCAGGATCCATTCAGCCCACGCACAGCTCTCTTCTGAATACATGCCGTTGAGACAGACCCAAAGTCCACACCCTGAAGGGCAACACAGCCCTGCGGGGCTTGGTGCTGTTCTGACCCAGGCTACCTGTCATTTCCATCGGGCTGTTTTCCCTCTCTGAAGTCTAATTGGCTCTCGTGTTAGTTGGTTTATTTATTTTGGCACATGAGTGTGTAGAGCATGCGTGGTGCGGTGTGCAGATGCACCTGCCCTGTGCATACATACATGTCTGGAGACCAGAGGAGAGGGTTGGATGTCCTCCATTGATCATCCACCTGTCTCTGGAGAGGAAGTCTCTCATTCAACCCGGAGCTGCTGTTCTCAAAATTCTTTCAGTCAACAAGCACTGCCAGTGATTCCATGTTCCCCACCCACCACAGGAGGACTGCGCTTACAGACGAGGTCGTCCTCAGCTGTTTGTGTGAGCACTGGGGAAGGAAACTTTGGCGCTTTGGGGCCCTCATAGTCTTCATTGCTTGTACAGCCAGCTTTCCTAAAAACTGAGACATCTCCCCAGCTCCTCCCATGTTGCTTTCATTTTTTTGTTGTTATTGTGTTTTTTTGTTTTGTTTTGTTTTGTTTTGTTTTAGTTTTTCGAGGTAAGGTCTCACTCTAGTCCAGGCTGACCTGGAATTCACTATGTAGTCTCAGGGTGGCCTTGAACTCATAGCGATCCTCTTACCTCTGCCTCCCAAGTGCTGGGATTAAAGGCATGCGCCACCACGCCCGGCTGCGTTTGTTTTTTTGACATAGGGTTTCGCTCTAGTCCAGGCTGACCTGGAATTCACTATGTAGTCTCAGGGTGGCCTCGAACTCATAGTGATCCTCCTACCTCTGCCTCCCAAATGCTGGGATAAAAAGCATGCGCCTCCATGCCCAACTTCCAACAGCATAATTTTGAGCCATGCTATTAATTGCCAGAAGAGAGGTAGTGTGGTGAAGAGGTAACACTCTAGCAGGGGTGTTTATAGAGAGATGATCAGAGAATCTCTCGGAAGCAATGAGGTGTACATGATATGGGAGGAAGAGCTCTGGAAAGATCGCATGAGGACATGGTCTAGGCAACGGGAAGAGCAAAGATAAAGGCCCGGGGGGTCGAGATGAGCTTGGCATCCACTGTGCAAATCAAGATTTCCGTCTGAACTGCCAAGCACAGGCAAACTTCCAAACGCTCCTATAGGATTTCAAGTTAGAAGCTGGGCTGGCAGACAAAGCCTCCACACCACGCTGCCACCCACACTGCATAGAAGTGAATGGCAGATCACACTCATCCCAGCTCCTTCCCAGAAACTGAACCCTGGTTGGCCATTGGTGGCCTTGGCTTCTTATGGGCTCACCAGTGACACTAGTCTGTTCCCAGCCGTGTCCCTCAGCACATTCATGATAGACAGATTTGTTCTCAGGGGTCTGGTGTTTGGAGCTGTAAGTGCATTTGTCTGAAATAATAGCTTAGCACCCACCTTCCTGAGTCTTCTGCAAGCACCTGGTTCCAGGAGGAGCCTCCAGGTCTTGAGGCTCTCTCTACAGTGTATATAGTTTTTGCCGTAGCTTGGCCTATTGTCTGGCCCTCTCTGCCTTTTTTCTGGCTTCTCAACCCCCCCACCCCAAGAACTGCTATTTTATGGCTAGGCTTCAGTTCTAATTATTGGGGGAGAGTCACAAGATGCCTTAGACTGTGTCTAAGAGAAAGCTCTTAGGTATCATCTGAAAGCTCACCTCATGTCCAGACAGGCCCTGTCAGAATACAAATGTGTTGTAACTCTATTGATTGAATATCTCTAATATAGAAATATATTGAGTATTACTTTGTCATAGAAGTGTTAATATAAGGGCTGGAGAGATGGCTTAGTGCTTAAGTCACCTGCTAACAAAAGCCAAAGGACCCAGGTTCGATTCCCCAGTGCCCACATAGAGCCAGATGCACAAGGTGGCACATCACAAAGGCGGACTGATTTCAAGTCATGAATCCACATAATCGCTTCTCTGATGTCCTGGTGTTCTTAGGGTAGAGGTTGACAAGATGCTCAGGAGTCAGCCCCATCTTCTATTTCAGCCTCCATCCTTACTTTCCAGCCTCTGGCCTCCTATGATCCTGAGTGAGCCTGGAATTTTCTCATTTCAAGGCTGTTCCCACTCCTTCGGTGGGATGGGCGCAGGCATATCACCTCTGTTATTGACACTAGGCTGTTAAGATCGATCTACCACCTTCACAGCACAGGGCAAGCCTAAGCCCACAGCCGGGTCCCCACTTGGGACAGTTAGCAGTGTATGCATCCCCAGGGCCCTCTTGTGGGAGCTGGATCTGTCTTTGAAACCTCATATCCCTTCCCAGGTGGATGCCCTAATGCCTGGCTAGTGAGATCTGAGCCTGCCTAAAGTCCATGGAAGAGTGTCCAGCCCTACTTTGTTGCATAACTATTGGGTCTCTGAAGCCTCCTAAGCTGTGGTCAACTCTAGTCCTGCTTCCTATCTCAGTGTAGTTTTTTTAAAGTTTACCAGCAAGTTGGAAGATCACAATATCAATGTACCTTTAAAAATGCATGAAGTCTCCGAAACACAAGCCAAGGATGGTAACAGAGCCCATACACTGGACCTCAGACATCAATTTCCCATTATTTATTTAGAGTTTTTCCTGGTTGTCATTTGGGAGTGAAGGCTCATTTACCCAGAGAGATTCATGTACAAGTTTTCATTCCCATGCGGCAACATTAATATTCAACCGAAAAAGCGTTAAGGATCTGTCTGCCTGTGGTAAGGGTGGAATGTGCACGTGCCTTCAGTAATGAGCAGCTTGACACTGTGCTGTTCTTGCAAATCTGACTTCTGTCCTTCCCATTGAAATTGCTAGAACTCAAGGTAAGCATCCTTTGCTCCTTATTTCTGCATTGGTAGCCAGCTCGGTCTCAGCACAGACGTGAAACCTCGTTAGAAATTGATGCAAGATCCTTTTTGATGTTGTCTCTGGAGGTGATTCGAGCCCCTGAGGGCCACGATACTCTTACATTGCACACAAACTCGGAAAAGCATTTGCGAGTCTTCACAGCTGCTGACCAAGTTGCACCGAAGGAAGAGGCAAGTGCAAGCTGCAAGGTGCCTTGGAATGTTGAGCTCCAGAAATGCACGTGTTTCTTCCACGCTTAACCCCCCAATTCCCAGTGCAGACAGACACACTTCACCCATTTCATAGGTGATATACTTCAGAGTACAAGAAAGACTCCATTAGATTAAAGGCTCCCTGAGAAATTCCCATGACCCCTGCATTTCACAGAAAATCAGAGCTGAGAAGCCCAAAGTGGTCCCAGAGCTATTTGGAAGCTGGTGGCTGGGGGATTTCAACACAGTGGTCTAAACCATTGCCCTCCCTGTCCCACTCAGCAACGCCCCCTCCCCACCAGGTTCAATGGGAGACACACATTGGGGTTTGTCTCCGATAACTGTCTATCACCCTTATTCTTGTAGTCTTCCTCTCAAAAGCAGCTGCAGCTCTTGTGGGCCAGAGATATTGCTTAGTGTTTAAAGGTGCTTGCTTTCAGATCCTGATGACCTGGGTTGATTCCCCAGTACCCATGTAAAGCCAGATGCAAAAAGTGGTGGCATATGTGTCTGGAGTTTATTGTAGCATCAGGAGACCTTGTTGTGCTCATATTCTCCCTCGCTCTCTCTCTCTCTCTCTCTTTCTCTCTGTCTCTCTCTCTCTGTCTGTCTGTCTCAAATGAATATTTTTAAAACAGCTAAAATAAGCTGGGAGTGGTGGCGCATGACTTTAATCCCAGCACTCAGGAGGCAGAGGTAGGAGGATCATTGTGAGTTCAAGGCCACCCTGAGACTTCATAGTGAATTCCAGATTAGCCTGAGCTAGAGTGAGACCCTACCTCGAAAAAGCCAAAAAATAAAAAGCTGAAATACGTTCAAACTCTGTGCATGGATCTAAATATACGGAGAAAGCTCAGGAAGTTTTGCTTTCCCAGTTTTTAGCTAAAGGGAGACAGCATTTGAATAAAGCACTTTCTACAAGGGCAGGCCATGCAGGGCTTGACCGCCCCCTTCCTTCGTGGAGGATGGCAGGTTCCAAGCGGTTCTGTTGCCGGATGAGTGGCTGCAGAAGGGATGCAAGAACCAGGCAGGGGGGGATGATGACATCTGCGTTCAGAGTGGTTAGGAAGGAGGCGAAAATCAATGCTGGCTTATTTCATCTGGCCTTTCAGGGACATTAGTGTCACTCAAGGTCCCCAGGGCAGGGGCAGAGGATGAGAAATGAAGCATTATATGAAATAATAAGACATAACACTGAGATAATGGCTAAATCACTCTCCTCCCTTGAGGTGTGAGTCAAAACCGAGGCTGTGACTCCTCTGAAGGCAGGGCAGTGACGGAACAAGGTGCAGCTTGAATCTACTGGGAGGAAAGTGTGAGAACAGAGTGCCCGTAGTGACTAGCTATTGTGGGCACAAGTGTCTTTGAAGCTGTCAAAGGGCTTTTCAATGACCAGTAATACACGTTCATGCCCACCTTTTTGAAGTTCTCTCTCTCTCTCTCTCTCTCTTTCTCTCCTGCTTGCCCCTCACTACCCCATGTGATTCAGGGAGTATGTTTTGCTTTTCTACTGCTTTTATCTACCTGCAACTCTTGAATTTTCAATTTCTGTGTCCTGTTTCTTCCCTTATGTTTCCATCTCTGTGTGCATTTCAATCTCTCTAGTCCCTGTCGTCGTCCTCTGCTCCACCTCCTCTCCCTCCTCCTCCTCCTTCTCTCTCTCTTCCATCTGCCCTCCCACCTCACCCCATCCCGTCCATCTCAGCCTCAAATACCCTCCTGTGCTCAGCACCTCTGTCTCCGCCGCACTTCCCCGAGCACCTCTCTGCCCACAGATACCTCAGCCTCCCTCTCTCTAGCTGCAGTGCTGTCTCTAAGCAAAGGGGTATGGCTTCAGGAGCAGAGTGCAAAGGTGATGTAGTGTCAAATGGAGCCTCAGCGCTTTTTCCAAAGACCCCCCCTCAGGCCTCTCTGAGCCTCGGCCATCAGGTCTGGGTCCCTGCTCGGTTTGAGCTAGAGACACAGGCTGGGGGCAAGGTAACTTGGAAGGAGCTAGAAAAATGGGCAGTGGTGTAAGCAGAGCCAAATGGACTGGAAGGGAGATCAGATCAGATGCTGCCCTTCACTTGGACTGGTATCTATCTATCATCTATCTATCTCTTTCCATCTCTTCCTCTCCCTTTCTCTGCTGGGTATCTGTGCAGTGGGTGTTGTCTCCTGGTCACTCTCCTATCATATTTTTATATCCTTCTTTGTGCTTTTGAATTCTTGAATGAACATTTCAGCTCAGAGGAAGCCAAAAAGGAATGGAGAGGAGAAGGGAGAGGAAGAGGAGTAAGGGAGGATGAAGAGAAAGAGGAGAGGAAGAATGAGGAGTAAAAGGGAAGAAAGTAGAAAGAAGAGGAGGAAGAGAAGGGCAGGATGTTAGGAAGGAAGCCACGAGGAGGGAGGGAGATTATATAGCATCTATAACGATTATGGGTTTTCCATCAAACGGTGTGAGGACTGGTCTCTGGCTCCATGGGTATCTGTATAGTACCAGGTCCCACACACAGGACATATGTCCCTGCCAGAGGTAGTGTCATGCTCTGGTGACCCAAAACAGTCACTCTAGAGTCCAGAGAAAAGAGGACTCTTGAACTGCTGGTCATTGATGCTTGCACTGTGGAGGACTGATAGCTGACTGCTATGCGCATGATGCTCCCTGTGGACAAAGAGGATGTGACTCACCACGGGGCATCAGGAGCACTGGGAAGCCAGGCCCAGTGCGCACTCCCCACCACTGAGCCTGTGTGTTGGCTTTGGAGACAAACAGATATGTGTCTACTTCACATGAGCTACCTGATGGAGTCCTTACCCCAGCCCTCCATGGAAGATGCTGTTATTCCCATCTGGTGAATGAGGCGACCTATCCCAGTTCTACATGAGCCAGACAAATGTAGGCAGCATCTTTTTGGCCTCTACTGCATTGCTACCATGGCTGAGTTTCTCCCACATGATGTGCAGGTGTAAGGCAGGACAAGAGTAAGAAAAGAGGTGTGATGATGTCCCCAACTTGTTGGGGAGAGAGTATATCACGAGTTGTCTTTCTGAGGAAACTAGGATCTGAACAAATTCCTAGAAAATCCAGTCTCTCCACTGGTATTTAAGCATGTGGGCTGGGACTTGAATGGACACAGTGGGTTTGTAATAAACAAAGCTCACCACTCACTGGGTTGGCACTGTCTGCCCACAAACATGTGATTTACTGCGAACACTCACAGGACTCATTCACACAGTTGAAAGCACTGCTTTGAGTGTCAATCAGAAAACACTCACAATGTACAGAAGCTAATGAGAGCAGGCATACAACTCCCTAAAACTTCTCCTGGAGCACTGAGTCCTTCTGAGAGACATTAGATACCAGAGACGCATGGCAGGCCCACACTAAGCTAATCCAAGGAATCCTGCTCTGTAATGATTTGCTACCGTAGGGAGCTAGAGAGATAGCTAAGTGGTTAAAGGAGCTTGCCTGCAAAGCCTGGAGGCCTGGGTTCAATTCCCCCCAGCACCCACCTAAAAGCCAGATGCACAAAGAGGTACATGCATCTGGAGTTAGTTTGCAATGTTAAGAGACCTGGGCATTCCCATGCATATTCTCATTCTCTCATTTCTCTCTCTCTCTCTCTCTCTCTCTCTCTCTCTCTCTCTCCTGTTCCTTTCTCCTTGCAAATAAATAAATAAAAACATTTTACAAAAGATATGCTATGGATGTTTCCATCATGAGAGATCTGCAGTTCTCATCAACCTTTGTTCCATTTTTTGCTTATTTTTATTTATTTGAGAGCAACAGACAGAAAGAGAAGGAGGCAGAGAAAGAGAGAGAGATAAAATGGGTGCACCAGGGCCTCTAGCCACTGCAAACGAACTCCAGATGCATGCGCCACCTTGTACATATGGCTTACATGGGTCCTGGGCCTCGAACCAGGGTCCTTAGGCAAGAGCTTATCTCATCATCCTTTTCTTCTTACCTACCGAAGTTCTCTTGCTCGTGACTCTGCATGCAAGGCCAGAGGTCACAGGATTTGTTTTCTATTTGAAACAGGTCTATTCAGTCCAGTATGAGACCTGAGCAGTCCATCATCTGGCTGGGACTGACATGCTACAGCACTGAAAGGGTTAAATACGGACTGTGCCCCCCATGTGATATGTGGTGGGATGTTAACAAGATAAAGACTGCTATACCACCTACAAATGCATCACGTGTGCAAGATTGAGTCAGGGCTCAGAGACAGTATCAGATTTCTTTAGCTTACCTTTTTATGTACCCCTGGAGATAATTGTCTCCCACATATTCTCAAACATTTGAACAATGTGGTGAAAAGAATATTGTTTACATAAATAAATAAAATGGTAAATGAATATAGTTTGCTTATTAGACTCAGGAATAGACAAGTAGCCATTTTATGGAACCAGATATATAAAAATTCACACATTTAAAAATTGGTCATGGGCTGGAGAGATGGCTTAACAGTTAAGCGCTTGCCTGAGAAGCCTAAGGACCCCGGTTCAAGACTCATTTTCACAGGACCCACGTCAGCCAGATGCACAGGAGGGTGCACACGTCTGGAGTTCGTTTGCAGTGGCTGTGGAGGCCCTGGTGTGCCCATTCTCTCTCTCTCTCTCTCTCTCTCTCTCTCTCTCTCTCTCTCTCTCTCCCTCTCTCTCTCTCTACCTGCCTCTTTCTCTGTCTGTCACTTTCAAATAAATAAATCAAAATAAAAATAAAAATTGATCATTCAGGGTGTGATTCACATAAAAATGTTCCTCACATTGAAAAAGAAATTTTCCAGTTTTTCTCTTTTTATGAATATGTATTGTGTGGGATGTGCATGCATGTGCACTCATGTGTGTATGTGTGTGGTGAGTGTGTGGGCATGCAGGGGTATATACACATTGTGCGGAAGCCAGAGATTGACACTGGATGGTTTCTTCAGCCACTCCACCTTATGTTTTGAGACAATCTCTCACTGAAGTTCACCGACTGGGCTAGGCTAGCTAGCTAGCAAGCACTGGGGGTTTCCTGTCTCCCACTCCCCAGAGCTGGAGTTATGGGGTAGTACCACTACACCCAGCTGTTACTTGGGTCCTGTGTGTCCAAACCCAAATCTTCATGTTTAAGTGGTAAACACTGCACTCGCTGAGCCACCTCCATAGCCCCCTCTGATTCATATTCAGTGGCGGCTCTGTTACTTCTCTCATGTTTGTTCATAAAGAATTAGTCCCTTGATAGAGAAGACTGAGAATTTCCCTATTACTATATAAGAAGATAAGGCTTTTCAAAGCCTGGAGGTTCCATTTTCAGAAGTTAAATGTTTTTGTTGTTGTTGTTGTTGTTCAAGAGTAAAGGCAATGGCGAAGCACCTTTCACATGAGTATCTGCAGAGGTTGACTTCTAGCTGCAGCAAATGACCAAAACCCTTGTCACAAGGGTACCAGATGATATACCATTTCTTTCTACTACAGTTTCTGTCTACTTCAGTGTCAAGCTATTTATGACTGGGCCTCCCTTGGATTCGGTTTGTTGTGTATTTGATTTCAATGAGCCAAGTTCAAAGTTTGGCTGGGTCATTTTAGTGAATATATTGCCCTTGATTTTAATAAAATTTATCATTTCCCTCATTAACGAGCAGTGCAAAGACACCCAACCAAACCAAGCAGTAAACAAAGAAGATCTTTTCATCTAAATACCGTGTGACATGGAGATCACTTAGTAAATTTTCTAAAATTAAAGTCATTCCTCTTATTCTGGGGAAAATCTTAAGAACCTCTTTGAAAAAAAAAATGTAGTCCTCTTTAAAATATTTGCACAGTAACTGTCTTGGTTTTATTTCCAGTACTCTATACCTGGGACTAGTCCTTTCCTTCCATTTCTCTGACTGTTCTGTGGGTGAGCCCAGGGACACTCTCTGAGGCTCTGGGTTTACCTCTCTCTGGATGCACACACTCTCCTCACTTTACCAACACAACCAGCAAGAGGCAGCCTTGCTTGTCTCAGACGGTCCTGCCATCACGTCACCTGCCTCTGCAGCATCCAGGGCCCAGGAAGGCCTGCTAGTTGGGGGTCGTAGTCAGCTCCCAGGTCCTGTGACGGTCACTCAACCAAACACAGTTCATGGGAGGAACAGGTTTATTTCAGCTTACAGTTCCAGAGGAAGTTCCTTCGGTGGTGGGAGGATCTGGCTCCCATTCATAGATCCAAACAGCAAGTACCACAAGCAAGCATACCGCTGGAGCTCAAAGTGCTCTCTACCACGTGGGGCTGGAATTCAGTCCCCCTCCAGTCACAGCCTCACAGCGGCTAAAGTTGCAAACTTAATCTTAATTAGATACCTGAGTCTGAAGGATCATGCATTTTATTTTATTTTATTTTATTTATTTCTTTATTTGTTTATTTTTGGTTTTTCAAGGTAGGGTCTCACTCTAGCCCAGGCTACCTGGAATTCACTCTGTAGTCTCAGGGTGGCCTTGAACTCATGGTGATCCTCCTACCTCTGCCTCCCGAGTGCTGGGATTAAAGGTGTGCGCCACCATGCCCAGCTAAGGATCCTGCATTTTAAACTACCACAACAAGGGAGGTGTATGGGTGACCTTGAGCTTGAAGGAAAATGAAAGGAGAAACATCATGAAATAAGACAAGGAGTCATCTTAAAGTCAGAAAGTGCGGGATGAGAGGTGCTGGAAAACTAAGATAAAGAGGCTCACGAGACAACTCTTCCTCAGTACCCCCAAGCTCAACGTGTCTCAAACTTTTCACAATTGGAAATTTGTGTTAGCTTGGTACCTGTGGTGTTTGAATTAGGTGCCCCTGTAAAATCATACATTCTGAATGCTTGGTCCCCAGTTGATGGAAATCTGGGTGGTGGAACCTTGCTAGAGGAGGTGCGTTTCTGGGGGTGAAACTTTAGGGTTATTCGCTTGCTGGTGTCAATTTGGCTAAATCTCCTAGTGCTGTCTTCTACCTGCTGTGGCAGAGGTGATGTCCAGGCCCCTGCTCATGCCATGCTTTCTCCTGCCCCTCAAGATTGTAAGCCAAGAGCTGGGCATGGTGGCACATGCCTTTAATCCCACCAGTCAGAACACAGAGGTAGTAGGAGCACCATAAGTTTAAGGCCACCCTGAGACTACATAGTGAATGCCCGGTCAGCCTGGGCTAAAGCAAGACCCTACCTCAAAAAACACAAAAATTAAAAATTAAAAAAGAATATCAGCCAAAATAAACAACTTTCCTCCCATCAGCTGCTTTTGGTCAAGTGCTTTGTGCCAGCGATGAGAAGGTAATTGCAACAGAAAATTAATAACAGAGGAGTGGGTTCACTGCAGATAGAAACCTGCCTGTGTGGCTTTTGGCTTTTTGGAACTGATTTGCAGGAGGATTGTAAAAGGATTTGAAATCTTGGACAAACAAACACCTTGCAGTGCTCTTAGCAGAGCTTGATAGAACTTTCTGTTCAGAGCTGAAAGATCTAAATATAGAAACAACTGTGGACTGTGTGTGACTTGGCTTTGTCTGAACTAAGCTAGAAGCTATTTGTATGAGAGACTTGCATTCTGCCCATGTCCTAAGATTAAGCAGGATTGAATTTAGAAGAAATGGACTAGTCTGAGCAGATGAATATGGCACCAAAAAAAATGAAAGTTTTAGGCTGGAGACAGTTCCCATTCAGCTGCAATTGTTTGAAAGATTACCACCATTGAGGTTGGCCAGCTGTTCTGCATTGGGACAGCAGGAAGAATGCTGACCCTTTTTAATGAAGGGGGCCTGAATGCTGAACGCATGTCCTGCTCTTCAGAGTTAGCTTTACTCCCCTCTGAATTAACAACTTTGGTAGCTTACCTGATAGCAACCTGGTTTTTGTTTGGATATGGCCCCTTGTCAATATGAGGCAATGTTGTTGGAGTCCCTGCATGGAGGACCAATGGAGGCTTGAGGATGAACCATGGGCTGCTTTTGGAAGATACCATGACTGTGGCACAGCTGCCAAGGACAGCTGCCAGCTCAGGATGGCGTTTTCCCTGGCTGTGGATGGCCCAGCTAGAGGAGTTGAATTGGAACCCCAGAAACTGTTACAGGTTAGAGATGTTGGACTTGGAGCTAAAGGATTTGATGTTTGTCACTGTTTGTTTTCAATCTTGCATCGGTACCTTGTTATATCCAATGCCATCTTTTGCAGTGTGAATGTTTACTCTGTGCCACTATGTATTTTTGGTTTTACAGCTCACAGACCTTGGGCTATGAGGATATTTCAACAGTGTTAGAATTGATTTAAAAAAAAAAAACTATGGGGACTTTTAACATTGTACTGAGTGCATTACATTTTCCATCATGGCTGGTCATCATTTTATTGAGGGTGGGCAGGTGTGGAATGTGGTGGCTTAAGTTAGGTGTCCCCCCCCATAAACTCGTGTATTTTAGATGATTGGTTCCCAGCTGATGACAATTTGAGAGGCAGAGCCTTGCTGGAGGAGGTGTGTTGCTAGAGGTGGACCTTGAAGTTTATTGCCCCCTAGCTTGCCAGTGCTAGTTGGGTCACTCTCCTGCTGCTGCAGTCCATCTGATGTCCCGCCTTTGCTCTACCATCTTTTCCTTGCCATCATGGAGCTTTCCCTTGAAACTATAAGCCAGAATACTTTCCTTCCATAAGCTGCTTTTCACTGGATGTTTTATCTCAGCAACTACAGAAGGGAAAAAGAAAGGTACCAAGAGTGGGACTAGCCACTGAAGTTGGCCAGGAAGAGTTATGTGTCATTGATGTCAGCATGCCACACAAGCAGCTCTTGCTGATGCATGTCTTGAAGTAAGAGAACAGGAATCTTGTGGCTGGAGAACAAGTAACGTCTGCTCCAGCACAGTGGAGAAGAAGAACCAGGCTGATTCCAGCTTGAACTGGAGTGTGGCTTTCAGAGTGCTTCCGGAGGCCGGTGCTCATCACACTCATGCGCTGCAGGGGACGGTGGGATGAATTAGTGACTCTAGCCAGGGCCTTGAAGGTAGAGATGAAAGTGAGTCAAAAAACACTGTGGAAGTAGAGTAACCAGGAGAGGAAGGTTTGGGGAAAGACAAACTTTAATGTCTGGAAGGACAGCAATAACATTAAGCAAGACTGCTTACACAGAGAAGGAGATATTTAGGGTGAGTGTGGAAGTAATGACTGGTCTCCATGACCTGGCTCTGCACACTGTGGCATTTAAAATTCAGGATGGACATGCATGCGGAAATGTCGAGCAAAGCTCCTGAAATTCCTGTCAGGCTCAGGAGAGAACAGGATGGAAAGGGGAATTGTTAATCAAAAGATGACACCAGCAGCCAGGCCTTCCGAGTGAGGCTGGGGGACAGGCCCTTGGGAAAGTTCTGCACTCAGAGATGAGGGAGGAAGAGATCTGGCAGAAGAGAGCAGAGCGTGTCAGTCAGAGGTGCAGAGAGAGCTGGGAGACCTCAGTGCTGAGGCATCAGAGTTCAGAGAACAAAAACACATCTCAAGAGCATCAAAGGTTGCCATGGTACCAGCAGGTGAGGACCAGGAGGAAATCATAGATCATGAAGCCCTGGTGACCTCCTGTGTGTCGACTTCAGTAACTGAATGCTGAAGGCATCATGTCAGTCGGATCAGGATTAACAGGAAGTATATGCCAAGACATGCAAGGGATTTATGGTGGATATTCTTGAGGAGAATAAAGAGAGGGAGGAGGGAAAGGCAGGGATTGCACAGGGATCATAATGCAAGCCTGAGACCTGGGACGAGAAAGGGAAGGAGTGCTGGGTAGGGAGAAGCTCGGACCACAATGCTCTTCAGAGAAGTCTGTGGCCAGGTGACAGACATCACAGATTAGCAGCCTGTTAGAAACATCCAGCACCAGTTAGAAAAGGTCACCAGGAGATCCCTGCCTTGCTTGCTACTGGTTTGGAACAGCCAAGAGGAAAGGGAATCTCCACATATAGAGATGCAGGTGAAGGCTGGCCATCAGCCAACCTTTATTCCCAGATCAGGTGCTCCTGGAGGAGACGGAGGCTGTGTTGCCATGGTACCATGGAAGCCAAAGACTGGTGCTCAGGTCTCTATCCCGGCACAGGGAGAAGGTGTAGGCTGGGTAAGGAGGATCATGCTGGGATGTGTTCATCTCAAGCCACATGGACAGCTGGAACTGCCCAAGGTCACACAGTTCCATGAATCACCCAGAGCAAAGCCAGCCCTCCCTTGATCTTTCCCCAGTATCCTGGCTCTGTCTTCCCGCCCCGGGTACACTCCGTATTTCCAGTAACATGGTGAGATGGGCAGGGACTCTGTCTTTTATAGCTCTATGCTGTGTGATGATTTTCAGTGAGGGTATCTCCATCTTGTTGGGTCCATTTCTCTGGCTCATGTGTTACCTGGGGAACCATAGCTAATGCTCTGTGGAAAAGTTGGCTCTCTCTGTGTGAAGGCCATTCTGTCTGCTCCGTGGTAAGTTCAGAAGAGCTGCCGTGATAGATACCCGTGTGCACAGGGCTCCATCTCTGAACCTGAGTGGCCAGCCATGGACCCCCGAGATGCTCTGGCCCTGTTAACTGTGAAAACCAACTAACACTCTGTGTTTGTTCCCAGGTGACCTCATACATCTGCCTCCATACCTTCGAATGGACTTCTTATTAAACCGGGGTGCACCAGGCACCAGCAGGGACCTGAGTTTAGGACAAGCGTGCTTGGAACCCCAGAAAAGTCGGACCCTGAAGCGCCCCACGGTCCTTGAGCCCATCCCAATGGAGGCTGCCTCCTCCTCCACCTCTTCCACAAGAGAAGGACAGCCACCATGGCAGCAGGGAGCCGTGGCCACATTACCTCAGCGAGAAGGGGCGGAGCTGGGACAGGCAGCCAAGATGAGCAGCTCCCAAGAATCCCTGCTGGACTCTCGGGGCCATTTGAAAGGAAACAATCCCTACGCAAAGTCTTACACCCTGGTATAACACACGGCATGGCTGGACAGCAGTTGTAAATACAATTTAAACAATCCAATCAAAGCTACCTTTTTTTTACGGAATTCCAATATTTATAATTAAAGAAAATTGCCAAAATATATTAAAAAAAAAAGAAAATACTGAAATCACAGACAGTGCAAAGACTCTCCTGCTTTTTTTTCCGTCTGAGTGTGAGCTCCATCTGCCTGGGCATCTGATTTTTGGGGAAAGAAGTCCAGTTTTATGAACTTCACAGGCTACTGCATTTTTACTGATTTTCTACCAAGTGCATGGGGGACTCATTAAACCTTCTGACTGGAAGTTCTAGCACACAAGAGTCAAGAAAGGAAATGGGGGGAGATTAGCCTATTGTGAATTTAAGAGGAACGTTGATTTAGGGGCAGGGGACAGCTTTAGTCACATCTGCGCACCTTTCTTTCCCACTAGAAACCAGGTCTTCTGTTGTCCGTTAGGTTGAGTGCCGTCCGTGAAGGGGTGTTGGGGGGGTATCCATTCGGTTTTCTTTTTGTTTCTTTTTTAATTTGATGAGACACTCTTTGCATTTTGTCTAAGCGAAATAAAAAGGAAAAGGTGGTCTGGCTTAATTCCATGCTTACTTGTATCTCCCTTCTGTGACGCTCGGTTCTCCTTCCCACAGACACTGGTGTTTGTAAACACCAGGACTCTACCCAGGACCCAGTTTAATAAGCCAGAGAAGTGACTAAGCAGGTATTGCTGGAGAAAGAAAGAAGAGACAATGTCTGCTCTCAGGATAAAGACCACAAGACATCATCTGCTTTCCATCACCATGAGGGGCTGATCCAGAACGCTAAGCCCCTCACAGGGCACCTGCTCTCTAGCTATACAGGGCCAGCAGATCATAGCCAAATCTAGACCACTGCTATTTAGGTCAATAAAGTTTTATTGGTAGAAGGCCAAAGACCCCATGCTCCATTTGCATATCATCTTTCTCTTTTCTTTTTTAAAATTTTATTTATTTATTTGCAAGCAGAGAGAGATAGAGAGAAGAAAGACAGATAGAGAATGGGCACGTCAGGGCCTCCAGCCACTGCAAACGAACTCCAGACATATGTGCCCCTTGTGCATCTGGCTTACTTGGGTCCTGGGGAAATGAACCTGGGTCCTTTGGCTTCATGGGCAAATGCCTTAACCGCTAAGCTATCTCTCTCCAGCCCTGCATACCATCTTTGATTGCTTCCACCACTGCAATGGTGAGTTGAGTGGTTACAAGAGGGACAGTATGGCCTACAAAGTCTAAAATGTTTGACCCTTTACAGAAGTTTGCTTGCCCCTAAAGTTCCAGATTTTAGCCCCAACTGTGTGAGGAAGGTATCTCACCCTCCATGACCTGTCTTGTCTCCCCTGTGACTGACACAGGAATTCTCAATAGACCACCTTCGTATTCGGTGCCTCCAATCCTCTCCTCTGCTGCCAGAGGAAAACTAGTCTACAGACATATTCTCCTCCAGGGTCAAAGATTTTACTTCCTTTGCCCTCAGTCTCATCTAAATGCCTTGCCACATGACTGACCCAAGCAGAGAGCTTACTCAAAGACAGAGATCCCTTAGCCCCTACATAGCATACCTTAGAAAGATCATGGCGCCAACAACCCCCACCCCTTAGCAAGGTCTTTCCTAAAGGAGCAGAAAACCACAAGTTCCAATTCACAGTTTTGGTATTGACCAGAAAACTTGATCCAACACCACCCATGGCTGCCTGCTTTGCCCAGTAACACCCTATACAGGTGCCATCCCCCAAACGCTCCCTACAGGACCTCACAAAGGGCTACCAGCCTGGACTGGCTTGGTTAGTTCCATGTCAGAACGGGCTCAGAACTTTCCTCCTTTCCAGCTCTCCCTGCTTCCCTCTCTTTTCCATCCTTCCTTCCATTTATTTTCTAGGCAGGCCATGTGCCTCCTTAGCTGGACCAGCAGAGCAGGTCCAGGCTTCCCGGTGCAGTTACTGAATGTGAGCCTGCTGTCAGCTTACTGTTTGCATGCGTAGGGCCTTCTTTGCTGTGCAAAAGCCACAGCAGGCTACTTTCTGGGGAAAGAACAAAGGCTTAGCCTTTTGCGAAGCTAGATCTCCTATACTCTCCCATACTTAGAAGTTTACCTTTTTACTTTTTTTTTTTCACTCAAGCTGTACAAAAATAAAAAGTTCAACATCACATAAGCCTCTGGAATGGATTGCTTTCAAGATTCTTGCCTTGAAAATGACCATTAAAATGAACTCCACATATAAGCATTGTATCAGAAGTCCTCTGCACCTCAGAGAGGGGCCCCGTATTACTGTCTGCAAAGGGGTACGGGCTGTGACATGAAGGCAAACCAGATATTTCAAAGCCCATATTGAATTTCTCCTCTGGATCTCGATCTGGCTCTGTTCTGACTTGCTTGTGGAGGTCGATGAGTTACCCATGTGCACACAGGCTCCTGTCTCAGAATGGTCAATCTCCAGCCTCTACAAAATAGTGACAGGGTGAATGGTCAACGCTATTCTGACAAAGGTTCCCTTCTGTCCATCCAACTGACTGAAAAATAACCCCTCTCTAAAAAGTGAGCAGTACGTAGTGTCTCTCTGTACATATAGTTCTGGGAGAGCCACACATCCCTCCTCCACACTGTCTGTCTCCAGGGTCGCTGGCACTCCTGTTCACCTCACACATCCGCCCGACCACTTGGTCATACCCCCGTCCACCATGGCTGAGAGAAGAGATGGAAAAGTGGCAAGCCAGGAAAGGAACTGGTGATAAACCACACATTACCAACGAATAAACTACACAGTAAGCCAGAAGATAGTGTATAGAGGAATGGTGGAGGGAGAAACAGGAGTGCATGAAGCTGGTCACAAGGTAGACTGGTGGCCTTTGATGCCATCATCTTTTTGCCCCATGGCAAGGACTCCCTGTACTACTATCTTAAGACACTAGATATGCACCATTGCTTAAATTGTTCTTAAAATAAGCAGACAATTGCTCAGTTAAGGTCTTTCTCACCATGAGTCCTGAATTACCTTTTTTAAAAATAAAATTGTGCCATTTTTAAGGAAACAACTGAAATGCCCCAAAGAGGTGTTATAAATCTACTTTTTGCAATGGTGCATGGCATCCTGGGATTGGGGGACCAAAGACTGGTTTCCTAGACAAATTGTCCTAGAAAGATCTAAAGAAACTTAACAGTGTATGCACATTGGAAAGTGGTTTTTTTTAAAACGTATTTTCAAGAAGAAAGATATAGACAGAAAAGAGAGAGGCAGAGAGAATGGGCCACCAGGGCCTCCAACCACTGCAAATGAACTCCAGATGCATGCACCACTTCGTGCATCTGGCTTTACGTGAGTACTGGGGAATGAAACCCCGGTTGTTAGACTTTGATAGCAAGCACTTTAACCAATGAGCAAGCTATCCAACCCCAGGAAAGTCTTTTTAAAAACTTTTAAATTTTATTTATTTGAGAGAGAGCTGGGGGGAGGGTATTAGGACCTCTTACCACTGCAGATGAACTCTAGATGCATGCACCATTTTGTGCATCTGACATTAAGTGGGTACTGGGGAATTGAACCCTGGCCAGCAAGTGTACAAGCAAGAGCTTTAAATCGCTGAGCCATCTCCTCAGGCCCCAAATCTCCTTTCACTGTCTAAAGAACATGGCCCAGAGGTTACCTCACTCTCAGACCCACGCTTTAATACCCAGAGCTCCAGAGATCCACAGTGCTTCTCATCACCATCATTGATCCAAAATGACCCACACATGAGATTCCAGGAAAGGATTTCCAGTGCTTCTGGAAGTCAAGAAGTTGCAACGTCCAGGAAGGACTTAAATCAAGGAGTCTTCAGGTCTGAGTTGTTTTTTTTTTGTTGTTGTTGTTGTTGTTGTTGTTGTTGTTGTTTTCTTAATGCCTGAGATGACCAAGTCCTGGAACTGCCCAAAGAGTACCTGGCCCTGGAAAGCCAGGGGGGCCAACTCAGGGCCAGAGTGCAGTTGTGGACAGACACCCACTCAGCTGGGGACAGGATGGGTCCCGTGGATCAGCCCACGGTCACCAAGCACGCTGCTCAGGGAGCATCTGCTGCACGTGTTCCCTGCATTCCAGCTCACCTTCTGAACAGGGCTTTCGGCTCTCTTCTGCGCTGCACTGTTTCTTGAAGGATATTTACATAGCAAATGACTTTGAAAAAGTGACAGTTTATCCCTGCAGGACCAAAAGCAGGTTTGCTTGCTGATCAGGGCAGTCCATCCCTCATCTTCTTCCGTCCCACCTCACTTTCTCCATGAGAACTCCCTGAGCTCCTCCTCACACCACAGCCCACCTACCCTGCATCCCTGCCTCTCCTGCGCTCTGGCTCTTTGTGCATACGCTTCCCACCTTCAGACTCACTACATAGTGTACTCGCTTATGATGCTGTGTGTATTACCAGGCCTCCCGCCTAAGCACTGCAGCTCTACCCCTACCGATGTCTCATTCACTTGTGCCTGCAGTATTCAGCTCGTAGCAAAGTGGGCACCGTGTGTGTGTGTGTGTGTGTGTGTGTGTGTGTTTATGGAAATGAAGAAGCACAGGGTTTCCTAAGCTCAGGGTTTCTCAGCTATCACATGACCCTTCAACATGCACAGCATCACAGGGACCACTGAGCACCACTCCAGGAGTCCTGCAGGGGGAGAGAGATGGTGAGTACAGGGCACCTGAGCTGAACCCTGAGTCATAGTGGCCTCAGGAAACTGCAGGGCACCTTCTTAACTCTTAAGCATGGTGGAAGTTGTGCAATGCACTCACAATCAGGTTGTGAACGGCGCCAGCTCCCTCCCCAGGACCTGGAGGGACAAATCCCAGCCCAGAACACGGCAGGATCTACTGGCTTGCAAGCTTTGGTCCCTCAGTAAGGAACATTGGTTTGTTTTTTAATATTGCTACCATCCTTCCACACTACATTGCCCCCCTCTCAGAAAGACAATTATGAGTCTTGGGGAAGGTGATTTGGAGCACCTGGCAAGGGTGCTTTGTTTCATGTCCCCAAACAAAGCCTTCGAGTCTTTGTGCCCCAAGGACTTCAAACCAACCGTAAGAAGAAAGACAGTGTTTACGATCCATAGCACAGTGTCTCCCCAGAGAGGGCTGTGCTCTGTCTTAAGGCTGTGTTCTCCCTTCCACGGAGAAAAAGATATACACTTAGATTTGTTGTTTGAGGAGGTGCTTAGAGGGGTCACTGGGGACAGCAGGACTTAGAGCCACCTGACATCCTGATGACAACAGAGGCAGCATCCTCCAACCACACTGTGGAAAAGTACAAGGATTATACATTTTTATTAAATATGTATTTTTTATTTATTTGTGAGAAGAGAAAGAGAATGGGTACACCAGGGCCTGTTTGTTTTTGCTGCAAATGAACTCCAAATACACGTGCCACTTTGTGCATCTGGCTTTATGTGGGTACTGGAGAATCGAACCTAGGCCTGCAGGCTTTGCAAGCAAGCATCTTTAGCTGCTGAGCCTTCCCCCAGTGCAAGGATAACACTTTCAGAATTAAGATAAGACTTTGGTCCTTCATGGAGAGGGAACCCGCTATAGAAAGGAGTATAGAAATATTTTCGCAGCCTCTTAAAAAAAGATGCTTCCTGTTTCTACATACAAATTGGAAATGTCTTTCAAGCTCACCCTCTCAGATGGAGCAAAGATAGCACCACACCCCGACCCGGCGCTTCACCCCAGGCACATGGGACAGGGTCTGGCCTTGAGAAGACACAACCCTGCAGTCTATCATTGACACGCTCAGTCTAACACAAAGCCCACGAGCCTCCCACTGGTGCAGCCCTCCAGACGAGGTGAGAGGTGGATCCGCTGCAGCTCTGGAAGGTGACCTGAGACCAGCTCCAAGAACAGCCCACACAAGGAACTTGCAAAGTAAGGCGCTCTGGAGGTGGAGGCAGGAGGTTCAGAAATTCAAGGTAATCATCAAAACTAAATACATAGAAAGTTCTAGGCCAGCCTGCGTTACATGAGACCCTGTCTAAAAAGGGGAAAAAAAAATGGCAGAGGGTACTCAGAGAGTGCAGGAAGGGAACATTCCCATCACTGTGGCGTTAACTGTCAGTCCTTGCCAAAGTCCCCCTTCGAGGTCTTTATGCTACATGCATCCACTCTTGAGAACACAGGATATCCAACTCTCGAGGCAAATATATAAGCCCATGGAAGTCTATGTGGGGTCAGGGAATGTTGAATGAAAAGGAGGGATATGAAGTGAACATGGGTGTGCAGGTGCATTGTGGGATGTGAAGTGTTCTAAATGCCCATGGCTCGGCATTTGAAGCCGACTTAATTGTCAAAAAGAAACTCATAAACTCAGCTTGCCTGTTTGATTGTGTTTTAAGATAGACTCTCACTATGTAGCCCAGGATGGCCTCAAACTTGCAAAAAATTCTCCTGCCTCAGCCTCCCAAGTCCACATGCACAGCTTCTGTTTGTTCTTTGCTGTGGAGGAGAAGGAAAAAAAAGAACATGACTTGATGGGAGTTTCTGATGGCTGGTCTTGGTGGTTAACTTGACAGGATCTCCTGTCACCTGGGAGACAAATCTCTGGGCGTATCTGAGAGCTTTTCTCCATCATGTTCATTGAGGTGGGAAAACCCACCATAAACGTGGGAGACAAAGTTCCATGAGCTGGGGTCCTGGGCTGTGTAGAAAGGAGAGAGCAAGCTGAGCAGCCGCATTCGTCTCCCCTGCCTCCTGACTGCAGACACTACGCGACCAGCTGCCTCACGCTCCTGCCACCACGCCTTCTCCGCCATGGTGGACTATAACTTCGAATTGTGAACCAACATAAACCCTTCCTTCCTCCAGCCGCCTTTGCTCAGTGTTTGTCACAGCAACGACAACATGATACACAGATTTTAGATCTGTACCTGAAATCTTATTAAAAAGACCAGCCTTCCCTAGGGCCTTTCTAAATACAAGCTGCTCTTCAGGTCAAGCTTCAATCTATAACATTTAGCACTTTCCTAAAATTATGCTGGGATCATTCATGTGCTTTTCACCTGAAAAGTGATTTTTTTTTTTTTTTTTTTTTTTTTTTTTGCTTGTGCTGGCAAAAGACTGGCTGTGTGTCTGGGGCGAGTATGCCTTGGCTGTTGCTCCTGCCTGAGCACCCTGTCAAAATGGCTTATCTCACCTCTCACCTTTCGAAATCAAGGAACTAGAGTCAAACCAACTTCTTGGAGGTCATCACACCTGATGTCACCCTTGTCCTACATGGATGAGGTTTAATCTTGTAGATTGCTCTCCGCCCACACACACGCCATAGATTCGGGTGTTTGTTTGTTTGTTTTAAACTGAGTTTTTCGCTTCAGCCTCTAGCAGAAAGACCCCAGCTACAGGGGGGTGTGACACCAGGGGTAGATCTGAATTCCAGCCTAAGGGTGTGCAGAGAGGCTGTGAGCGCTGGCCGTGCTGCCTTGTGGTGCTGGCTGTTTGGTGGTGCGTCTATTCTTGAATCTGTGAAAAGAGGCCAGCTTCTTCTGTCCCTGAAGGGACTTCCCCTGGATCTGTAATATTGAAACAAATCCTTCCTCCCATAACCTGTGTCTCTTTTGGAGGCTCACCCAGCCACGTGGAGCTGTCTACAACATGGATCCTTCCCGAATTCTGACTCTGACTCCTTCCCTCACTCTCGGCACAGAAACCCCTCAACCAAAGGCCATCACAAAAGTGTGCCAGCCCTTATCTGCACCTGCTTTCAAACCCCCTTGAGGTGGGGCCAAGTCGGGGGTTCAAACCTTCCCTCTTGCTGATGGAAAACTGGCGTGTTGCCTTCGGAGGCACTTGGCAAGGAACTTGCATCTGAACCATAGGTCTGGGGGGGAAATTGACCAAGTGAGAGCTTTGACACCAAGGAAGGAAAGTCGTTTGATTCTCCAGCAGGACTGGACTCTTGGCCAGGAAACAACCAGTTTGAGCACCGCCTTTGATGACCAATTGGTACAAGGCTGATAAGCTGATGAGGGTGTACATCTGGGCGAGCAGTGGGCCTTTGAGAGACAGAGGACGAGGTATTTATAGGTTGCGGCATACCTGGGGAAACTTTAACACATTTGCAGAAAGTTAAGTTTGGCTTCCTTTGAAGGCGCCTGTGTGATCTCTTTCTTTGTCACTGACCTACGCTCACAGCTACCCGCTAAGAGGAGCCTGGTGCTTCTTATCCCCGGGGAGCACCAGCTTGCTGACTAAAGCCAAGAACAGTATTTCCAAAGAAAAAGACACAAAGACAATGACATCTCATACAAAGTTAATGCGAGCTGGTTCTTGGACCAGAATAATATCTATGGGGTGGGGGCGAGTGTCTTTAGAACCTCTGAGGAGACAGGAAGCGCTCTGCTATCCTGAACATGTACCATGGCAGGGTCTTCCCATCTACTGATAATCCAAGACTTAACAAAGCTGCGCAAAGAGGGCTCCCATGCTTTTTCTTTTTTTTGAAGCATCCTTACGTCTTCTGAACAGACTTCTCCATGAGCACTAACTGCATTAGTTCCTGTACTCACTGTGGTGACCAAATACCTGAGAAGAGTCAACTTAAGAATGAAAGGGTTAAGGCATTTGCCTGCAGAGCCAAAGGACCCTGGTTCAATTCCTCAGGACCCACATTAGCCAGATGCACAAGGGGACGCATGTGTCTGGAGTTCATTTGCAGTGGTGGGAGGCCCTGGTGCGACCATTCTCTCTCTCTCTCCCTCTTTCTCTCTCTCAAATAAATAAATTAAAAATATTTTTTAAAAACGAATAATGAGAGGGTTCATTTTAACTTACAGTTCACGGGGTACAGCCTAAAGAATGAGAAGGTTTAGTTCATCTCACAGTTCACAGGGTACAAACCATCATGGTGGGAAGGCACGGCAGCAGGAGTGGGAAACTAATTGATCACACTGTGTTCATAATCAGAAAGAGAGACAACAGGAAATGGGGCTGGGCTATAAAGACCTCAAGGCCTCTCCCCAGGGACCCACTTCCTCCAGCAAGGTTCCACCACTGAAAGAAAAGGCTCTAGAACTTTCTTAAACAGCACCACCAGCTGGGGACCCAGCGTTGAAACATGAATCTGTGGGAGACATTTCACATTCAAACCACACCACCAGCCCCACAACAAACTCAACGCATGGCATTGAGGTTGTAGCCTCTGGAGCTAGAGACTGGGCTCAGATCTGGTCTGTAGCCTGGAGAAGCTGATGATTGGCGTGAGTAGCTCTTCAGTCCCCAATTTCCTCATCTATCAAGCACGGAAAATGCCTGGGACTCCTTTTAAGCACACTTTAAGTATGGAATTTAGCAATGCATCTAACAGGCTTAGAACAGGGCTTGGCATATAATAAATTCTTTATAAATGTGAACAGTTATTATTCTGACCCACTCACATAAGGCCACACATGCTCAGTAACACCTCTGATGGAGAATGTCCCAACAAACATCCCATTCAGTCATTCCCAGAACTGGTCCAATGTTTGAGCTGAAAAGGGTCCTTTTGTCATATTTGTGCACATGAGCAGAAGGCAAATACTGCCACAGGACTCTGGGTTGGCGGATGTTTGTGGGAATCAAAATCGGTTCATAGTCCAACAGTGCATACACGCATGTCGAACTGCACCTCCGTGTTCTATCGGGCACATCCGTTCCCAGCTGATATCATGTCTCCTGCACCACTGAGTTAGTTCAGGTCATAAAGCAAATCACACTGACGTACTTAAGGAGAAGAAGGAATGGGGACTGGGGAAAAGGAACTAACTCATAAAGAATTTCTACCAAAAAATATATAAGACATGGGGACTGGAGAGAGATGGCTTAGTGGTTAAAGTGCTTGCCTGCAAAGCCAGAGAAGCCAGGTTTGATTCCCCAGGACCCACATAAACCAGATGCACAGGTGGTACATGCGTCTGGAGTTCATTTGCAGTGGCTGGATAACCTGACACGCATACTCATATTCTCTCTCTCTCTCTCTCTCTCTCTCTCTCCCCCCCCTCTTCCTTTCTCTCTTTCAAATAAATAAATAAAAATAATATATATATATATGACAGCATTTATAGCTTGAGCTTCCAACAGAAACTATTGTTAGCACCCTAAAGGAAATGTGTTTAAAATTGTAAGTAGCCATTAATGCCATGTTGCCACATGTTCTCATTTATTTCTTATTTATTAGACTTAATGAAAGTAATAAGAGCAAATGCTTATTTCTCAAATGTTTTATCTTCTTTTAAATGAGCAAATTACACGGAGTAACACTTCAGAAAATGGAGAAAACAAGCCGGCCAGTGTTCAGAGGAGTGTCCAGGTGACACACGTTACACCCGTGGAAGTAATCCTTGGTAGCAGGACGCAGAGCCCTGCTTGTCCAGGTTTCTTCGAATGTAGTATTTCCTCCATACCTCTCTCTTCTGCTTGTCTTTTAGTGACACTCGACTTATACCCAGTTGAGGAGGGGAGACAAGGGTGGAGGGTGGCTGTCACTGGCTCTGCCCGTCATAATCGTTGAGCATGTTAGGCTGACAGCCACTGCTGAAGCCACTCCTGACTAGGAATGCAGGACCCTGAGACTGCCTTTGAGGGATGAAAGCTTCCCTCAGCATGGGCTGTGGCCTGACACCATTCTAAGAGGTTTACTGTGTCCCTAGGCTATGCCTCTCCTTGTGACTCCTGTCACTATAGGTGTGCACTCTGAAAAGGGCAGAATGTGTGGCAAGGCCACCCCTCAGCAGCCCAGGCTTGCCTCATAGCCTCCTTCCTGCAAGCCTTGCTGTTTGAAATTTTACTTTCCTTTGTGAGCAGTTGAACATCTGCCCTTGAATCACTTTCCATGTCCTCCCAATCCTCTCCCCAGGTTTATTTTACACTCTGTGATTTCTGGCTGGATTCCACAGATGCTTTTGTCTCTCAACAAAGTCCAATTCTTGTCAATCAAAATCCCTTTGGTTTTTAGACAGTTATCTTTACAGTGGATTTCAAGAGCCTGTTTGGAAACTCAAAAGTCAAGAATTTGGTCTTTGTTCTAGACATCAGCCCTTCCTTTGAGAGGCAGGACAAAAGGCTGCTTGCAAACTAGGGAGAAGGTAGGAGAGAGTGAAGAAAAAATGGCAAGATGATTCTCTGGCCTTCGTGGCTATGTATAACAGCTATGTGGTCTCCCAAAAGATATATTGAAATTCTAACTACAGTATGTGGGATGTGGCTTTATGTGGAAATAAGGTCTTCACAGATGCAGTTAAATTAAGATGAGGTCATACACCATTAGCTTGGAACTAAATTTAATAAAACTAATGTGTTCATAAGAAGAGAGGAGACAGAGTCATGACGAATGGAGACAGAGATTGGAGTGATACATCTACAAGTCATGGAGGGTCAAGGACTGTTGGCCATGCTAGAACCTAGGAAGAGGCAAGGACAGATCATCCCCCTTAGGATGTCAGGGGGAGCCTAGCTCTTTCCATACCTTGATTTCAGACTTCTAGTCTCCAGGACAAAAGCCAGTTGGTTTAAGGCGTACAGTTGGGGTAACTGCATATCACCACCCAAAGAGATGAAGAGCATTTAGTGCTACCGTGAAGTCACAGCCGCACAGCACCTCCCCTCTCCCGCCAGGCTCCAAGTCAATCACAGTTTTAATGATTCATGTTTTAGAGGCAAGTTGGAGAATGGACAGCCAAACATCTTGGCTTAAGCAAGAGAGGAAGTCCCTTGGTATAACCATGGTCTTGGAATACATCTTATCAGCTTCAAGAATGGCTGGATCTATGGGCTTTCAATTACTATTACCTGCACATCTCCATCTTTTCTTCTTATCTTCCCTTCATCCTTCAGGGGTCAACTCATCTATTTGGTCTTCTTGTAATGGATAAATTTGGGGTTGTGAGGTGCTTCCTGGAGCCCTAAGCCCTGAGTTCATTTCTACAAACTAACCAAAGAATTGGCAGTTCCACACTTCAGTCAGATAGCACAGGGAAAAGGGCTGAAGAGGGGAAGAGAAGGTGGGGAGAAGGAAGATTATGAAGCCCAAGGGGCACATGTACAACCATGGATCCAAAAAAGATTGAAAGTGAAGGCAGTAACAGAGAGTAAAAAGTGTCTCTTCCCACCGCGACATCTATGCCAGGGTGGGAGAGAGAGAGAGCTTATCAGAGCAAGGACCCAAGAACTTTGCTGCCACAGTTCCAGAAAGAGAGAGAGAGAGAGAGAAAAAATGGGCTGGCTCTCCATGAGTCAGGGAAAAACTAGATTTCATGCCAGCCCACCTGGACACACCTATGCCAGGTGGCCCAGCCAATCGTTCGGGGCTTAGAGGAGAAGTCCAGACACACCTTTGCAGGGTGTGGACTCTCTCTTGAGATCTAAAAGGCTAAATTCCGTGGCTGAAGCAGGCGGGGCAAGCTGAGATAGGCAAGACCAGCAGGGACAGGTGTGGCGAGGGTATGAAGTCCTAAGTCTCCCCTTGAAGGGTCGTCCTGGTCTTGCCTAGTTAAACTAACTGCCTACAGTGGAGCGCCCCACATTCTGATAGCTCATTTTCATTCCTTCTCTGTGATTGTTTTCCATTGTTTTTCCTCCATTGTTCTCTATTCAGCCAATCTGTAAATCAATTAATAAAATGTGTGTGTGTGTGTGTGTGTGTGTGTGTACATGTGCACACATACACCTGGAGGACAGAAAGAAAACCTCAGATGTCATTCGTTAGGTATCATTCACTTTTTATTGAGAGAGCTTTATTCACCAATTAGGTGAGACTACCTGGCCACTGACCCCCAGGAACCCTCCTGTCCCCACCTTCTATGTGCTGGGATTATAGGAATAGGCCACCCTGTCTAGCTTTATATGTGGGTTTATGGGGTCAAACCCAGGCCCTCATACTTGCATGGCAAGTGCTTGGCCAACTGAGCTCTTTGCCCAGCCCTTCAATTAATAATTTTTTTTTTATCCTGAAAGTTCATTTAGTCTGAAGTGATTATTAAGTATTAGATTATCAAGCCTGTCTCCCTGACAGCTGCTGCCTCTATGTTCTGGGGAGTGTTGTTCAATGTTTGTATGCCTCAATTGCCAACTTGTACAACAGGAATAATAAGATAGCAGCCCTTAGTCATTTGAGCGTTGTTGAACAGATATAAGTGCATGCAGTCCGATGTGCTACTATGTACAACTATATAACAGTCCCTGGCACACACAATGGGCACCATATGATTTCCCTCTGAAGAGGAGTGGTCAAACTGAGAGCTCCAACACCCCCTTCAGGAGCTGGGAGACGACTCAGTGGTCAGAGGTGGGTGCTCCACAAGCCTGCCGCCTGGGTCCCTCACACTTAGGTAAAGCTGGGTGCACAACGGCGTACATGTCTGTAACCCCAGTGCTCTATGGTATGAGCAGAGTCCAGAGAATCCTGATGCTCAAGGGTCAGCTAGTGTGGCCTTGTGAGCAGCAAACCAGAGAGACCCCGTGTCAAACAAGGTACAAGAAGAAGAAGAAGAGCGGCCCCCAAAGGTTTCCTCCACTCTCCACATGTCTGCACTGACATGCGCACACCCATACACACAAATAATAACAATAAAAAAAGAAGCCTTTGACGAGACTCATCATCCCCAGAAGATATTCCGGTGAAGCTCAGAGGGTGAGGTACCCTTTTCTGAGGTCACCACAGTAACAAGAAGGGGAGCTGAGGATCCAAAGAAGGTGCCCCATTTCCAAGTGCTGAGCCCTTTTGCACATTTGATTTTCCCCCTTTGCCTGGCTCTTTGTTTTCAATGCTTTTGTTTAAAATGCTCAGAAATGCCTCATCTCCAAAATATCCCTGCACTGGAATGTCTCCTCCAGGCCCAAATGTTTCTATCCTCTCTCCTGGGTGTTTTGCTAGAATGTCACAGGAGTCAGTGGCTGACACTCCTCTTTCCCACATTCCAGACATTATTTACCTCCTTACTCATTACAGCCTTGTGTTCTGTCTGCCATTCTCTCCCCCACCCCCACCCCCACAAAATTCTCTCACAGGTCATCAGCTTTCTCTCAAATGTCACATCAAAAGATCTTTCTGAAGGTCATGTGTCCTAACTGCTGTGTCCTTGTCCCTGCTGCCCGTCAACTCTCCCAACACTGGCTCCCAGGGCTCCGCCCCTCACTCTTCTTCCACCTGGGGTATGAATGGCGTTACGACATGTGTGCCCTCTATTGCCCTGCAAGTCCTGTGGCTTCTGCATGTGGAACTGCAGAATGCACTGCTCCAAAAATGGTCACCAGGTGTTGCAGTCAGGTTCGCATTGCTGGCAGAAATCACCTGACCAAGAGCACCTTGTGGGGAAAAAAGGTTTATTTTAGCTTACAGACTCAAGGGGAAGCTCCATGATGGCAGGGGAATACGATGGCATGAGCAGAGGGTGGACATCACCCCCCGGCCAACATAAGCTGGACAATAGCAACAGGAGAGTGTGCCAAACACTGGCAAGGGGAAATTGGCTATAACACCCATAAGCCCGCCCCCAACAAATACATTCCCTCCAGGAGGTGTTAATTCCCAAGTCTCCATCAGCTGGGAACCTAGCATTAGAGCCCCTAAGTTTATGGGGGACACCTGGATCAAACCACCACATCAGGTCAATAGGAAAGAAAGAAGCAATGCATGTGAGGTACTTCACATCCGAAGTTCTCTCTTCTTCTAAGATGACACCTAAGAAAAAGATGAAACGCTTTGTAACGTGCTCATCTCTGCTTAGGGAAAGTCCTTTTCAAGGCCAGGAGAGGGGAGGAGAGATAGGACAAGGATGGAATGCATGCAAGGCCTCTGATCAGGAACCATGCACAGACCCTACAGCAGGAAGGCCAGAAAAGCCTTGGGTGAATTCATAATCCAACACTTAGGGATGTTTGGGGGACCCTTTGCCACCTATAGTCCCGGCCACCAAGACGAGCAAGAACAGACACAGGAGGCTGAGGTGAAAGACATAAGTTCTACTCACAAAGAGTCCCCCACTCCCAAAAGACTAACAAGAACTCTGGCATCAACACATGGTATGGGGGGACTGCTCTCCTCAGCCAGGGTGAGTGGGCCAAGGAAGCACTGAGGGACTCCCACACTGTGAAGGGTCCAGTGTCTTCAGACGTGGAGGAAGACCTGGTGTCAGCCTTCCTCAGATGCCTCCATGTCAGTCTCCTCTTCCTCAGATGGTGCTATATTGGTCCTTGGAACAGAGTGCCTTCTTGAGACGTGAGGGCGAGGGAACAGAGAGCTCCGTCCTCACTGAATTTCTCGTGGGTAGGACAATCCCATCCTGCTCCTTGTGGAAAACAGGTCTCCAGAGAGAACGCAGGTCACAATTGCAGCATATCGAGGTGGGGGACGGGGACATTACCACCCATCCTGTGGCAAGCATCCTCCTTGCCTCCTTCAGCTGGTTAGGAATCTGTCATTCCTTGAGCTGGACCACGGGAGTTGGAGCCTGTGCAGGTGAAGACTGGCTCCAGTCAGCAAAACCGTGGGATTGTTATGTGCACGTGTGTGTGGATTGGTCAGGGGATTTGGCACTGAGCAGTGTGGGAGCTGGCGATCTTTCTGTCTGGTACTGGCCATGAAGGTCCACAGGGGAAGCAAGGGAAGGGAGGATGGCTTTCAACTTGGGGGGCAGGGTAGATGGAAGTGGTGGCAGGAATGAGAGCTGGGGAGAACAGGGCTGGGGGGGTCTGTTTAGAACACCTGCTCTCCTGTTCTCGGGGAGGGTGGGCATCCCAGGAGTACATGGCAAAGATGCCTCCCATTTACACACAGCCTAGGGGATGAGGACACTAAGGCTTGCATACAGTCACTTGCCAAAGGCCGTGGGCTCATGAAAGAGGGGAGCTGGGCTGTAAGAAGTCAGGACTGCTCATGTCCATATCAGGAATGGCCCTGGCACCCATCGTGTGGACCCTGTCACTCGCGGGCGTGAGCTTGGCCTTGCGTCACCATACTCCCCTGCCCAGTTAAAACTTACATCCCCCGGCCCGTCTCCTCTGGACCTTTCAGCCTCCTCCAAGGGTTCCCAGAACTGCCTCTATCTCCACCCTTCCTGCCTTGCTTCTGTCTCTTCTTTCTCATTCCTGCAGCCACTGTGGCTGGTACTCTATCACCTTGTAGGACAGGCCTGACCTCAGGGTCACTTTGTTCCTCTTGCCAATGTGACCATATTGAACTAACGTCCTCTCTCTGCCTTGTATCATTTGCCTCTTGGACACATTGGGAATGGGTGGCCGATCCTAGAATTTTGGGGGCTGCCAGAACCCGTGCTTCCAGGCTAAAATCTCCAGTAATGTAGCTCAGTTGGTAGAATGCTGGCCTGACATTCACAAAGCCCTGGGTTCAATCTCCAGTACCAATATGCATGGGGTATCTAGCGAGGCATGCCTAAGATTCCAGTGCTGGGAGGAGGCAGAAAGGTAGAAGCAGAAGGATTCCAAGCATAAGATCATCTTCGACTACCTAACAAGTTCAAAGTCACCCTGGGCTACACTGAGACCCTGTCCAAGAAGAAGAAAGAAAGAAAGAAAGAAAGAAAGAAAGAAAGAAAGAAAGAAAGAAAGAAAGAAGGAAGGAAGGAAGGAAGGAAGGAAGGAAGGAAGGAAGGAAGGAAGGAAGGGGAAGGAAGGAAGGAAGGAAGGAAGGAAGGAAGGAAGGAAGGAAGGAAGGAAGGAAGAAAGAAAGAAAGAAAGAAAGAAAGAAAGAAAGAAAGAAAGAAAGAAAGAAAGGAAAGAAAAGAAAGAAAAACAGGCAGCTTGGATCTTTGGCAGATGGGAAGAGCTACATCCTGGTATCTGTGGCAAAGCAAGGATTAATTTACCTGAAGTCAGCTACCTCCAAGGCCCTTTAAAAGTGCCATGGCATTCTCTAATGAGAGCCACTCTGTGAATGGTAACACTAGCCAGCTGCAGTCGGGTCCAGTCTCAAACTCACAGGGTTCACTTAACAACTGAAGGAAGGAAAATGATGCATATTTCAGGGAGAGTCAGAAGTGACAGCAAGAAGATGCTTCCCGGTGTTCTAAGAAGGAATCCTTGACCCTACAGAGGTCTCCAGAAGCCCCCCCCCCATCCCTGCTGGGGGCTCATTTATTACTTCCCAGGGTGACCAACTGCCCCTTGAGAAAGGCCACTCTCACACAGCCCTGTGAAGCAATGCAATCTTTTTTTTTTTTGTCTTTCTCCAGTAATCTCTCTGAAAGGTTGTAGGGTTTCTCCACGGGATGAAAGCTAATTGATGCTATAAGCACTTTGAAGACCCGCCATGCGGGCCCATTAAGAGAAAAGCTGGCTCACAGTGGAGAGCAACGGCTGTGTGTAATTAAAGTTTCACCCTAATGTTTTGTGATTTTCAAGTAACTATTCAAATAGATATTATCAGCCTAAAGATACTCTTAGATTTAAGCCCACATGAGCAATTTGTGGAAAACTTAGATTTGCTTTTTAGCCCAAATACATTCTGTTTGTTTTTACTTTTTTCCCCCTTTTGTCTTGCATATGGAATCCATTAAGCCTTGTTAAAGACCGTAGCACTGTCTGCTTCCCCTCCTAAGTGCTCCCTTGCTCCTTACATCCAGGTCACTACAGAGCCGCCATCACGCCGTCACCGACACTGCTCCGGAGTCCACTCAAGGTCCCCCGGCCACAGCCTGCTCCTTCTCCAGACTCATGAAAGGTGACCATAAGCTGCCGGTTGAAAACACTGCTCTTCCCTCCAGGACAGTAAGGGATACTTGATTCTGGAGCCAAATGTTGAGTGGCCATGGCCCAGAACAATGGACTCAGCTGACTCCAACTACCATGTTCCAACATGGCAACAGTTTCATGAAGTTTTTAGAGCAACAGAAAAAAGAAAGGTATCTTTAAATACATTGATAAAAACATCAGGTAGGTGGGTTACACCCAACAGGGAAGTCTGTGCTATAGGCCTCAAGTACTAAAGGCAGTCTTAACGTTTGGGTTGGTAGAAGCTGGGAGTCTGTTTATATATTCCAAAAGAATTTCCCTTTTTGTTCTAGAGAGAGAGAACTGGCATTCCAGGGCCTCAGCCACGGTAATCAAACCTAGTGGGCATGTGCAACCTTGTTCTTGCCTCACCTTTGTGTGTCTGGCTAAGGAACATGGGTCCTTAGGCTTCACAGACAAGCACCTTAACTGCTAAGTCATCTCTCTAGCCCTTTTCTTTTAGCTTTCTAAAATATTATTTATTTATTTATTTATTTATTTATTTATTAGAGAGAGAAAAGCACAGAGAGACAGATAATGGGTATTCCAGGGCCTCCAGCACATGAACTCCAGACACATGCGCCTCCTTGTGCATCTGGCTTATGTGGGTCCTGGGGAATCGAACCTGGGTCCTTTGGTTTTGCAGGCAAGAGCCTTAACTGCTGAGCCATCTCTCCATTCCCCCAAAAGAATTTTCGTTACAGTCACAAGGATATTATTACATCATACACAGTGGTAGTTGGGTGCTGGGGTCTAGAGAGGACTTACTTGGATTTCCAGGTTCTTGTGCCCTGAAACAAGGAATTGGACAGGGACACATGGATACTGGTAGAAACAGGGACCATTTACTAAGGACAAAAAAAAAAAAACAGCACATCTGAGCAAGGAAATGGACCAGAGAGCTGGAAGGTTAGATGCTCCCCTACCCACGTGCAGATACAGACTCCTGCATGTGTTCAGCATGTGCCTCGTCCACAGTGCTCTGTGACATGTCAACCTTGGCGGGAGGGTTTCCAGTTTTAATTCCACCTAGTTTCTTTTTTACACTCATCTTAATACCTCACTCTCCACCCTCCTCTTGCCACAGTGAGCAATGAATGCCTATTAAGGGGACTAAAGACAGCCCGTTGACTCTAGCCCTATAACTTCCAACTCTATCTCAATCAGTTACAGCTCTAATCAGTTGATCTGCCATGTGGAATCTTTAACATGAGCGTAGCTTTTATTCTGTAATTCCCACTCACCAAGAAACTACCTTCATGAACACTTAACAAAAAATCAGTAACAATAAAAAGCAATCTAATTCATGTCAGATGTGAAAATATATTAGGTCCAGATGTCAGATGTTCGTATCATTGGCATCAGCATTTTGGTACTTATGTCAGATAACAGAATATAAATATATATATATATATATATATATATATATATATATATATATATATATATATTGCATGTGTGTACCTGCAAGACAGGGTAAGAGGACACACACAAAGCCACTAAGCAGTAATGGCTGTCCTGTGGCCATTCCCACTCTTGGGCTACTGAAAGGTAGGGACCTTAGTTAGTTCCACACCCACTCAATCTTCCCATCCCCTGTGGACTTAGAGATCTGTGGGTGCACAGCATGCTGGAACACACTTATAAACCAACAGGCTAAGAGCAGAGAATCATGACGTAGGGCTGGCCTGGCCTACATAACAAAACCCTGCCTTAAAAATAGTCTGGGGCTGGAAAGATGGCTTAGTGGTTCAGGCACCTGCCTGCAAAGCCTAAGGACACAAGTTCAGCTCCCCAGAACCCACATAAGCCAGATGTACATGGCACATGTGTCTGGAGTTCGTTTGCAGTGGCTCAAGGCCCTGATAAGTCTATTCTCTCTCTCTCTCTCTCTCTCTCTCTCTCTCTCTCAAGTAAATAAAATAAAAAATATTAATAAAAAATTCTGTAGCAGAAGTCACTATAAAGAAACTGTAAGGCCAGGTCACAAAACACTAGCTATTAGTCAAGGGGAGGCTGGACCATGACTGGATGACTATGGTTTGGGCTTCTATTTACTGAAAAACAAGAATGCATTTTAGAAGCCAGACACTGAAACAAGGAAGAGACAGAAAGAGCCTCTCCTGGGAAGGAAGACACAAGCAGAGTGTCCAGACACGACGCCGCCGGAGGGAAGGCAAATGCACCCATGAGGTGTCCTCAGAGCTCTCAGCCCAGATGGGGAGGACTCCCGGAAACTTCCCTGTATAGTGTGTTCGCAACTGGTTTGCAGCTCTGCAGTAGAGAGCTTGCCTGACTGGCCCTGAGGTCCTGGGTTCCAGCCCCAGAGTCACAAAATAAATGAGTTAATAAATACCTCAAGAAAGAATTCCTAAGGAGGGTGAAGGACGCTCTGCCATCTTTATTATACAGGCAGTCATCCATCCAACATATTCCAGGAAAAGGCCAGAAAGAGAAATGAGAACCAAAGGAGGGGCAGGCAGAGAAGAAGAGTGGTCCTGAGACAGGATGTCCGGCTCTCCTGCCACTTTAGGAGAGTAGATTCGTGCCAGTACCACACCAAGATCTTGGTTCCTCATGCACATCTGGTAGCTAATACCCCTGCTTAGACGTATACACACATATTTCAATGGTACTTTGTTATCCTCCCCGGATACCGTTAAAAGGCAGTGTTGAGAGGTGCTGCTGGGGCGCACCAGGGAGGTTAAGGTTGCTGACCAAGAAAAGACACGCATACACTTTGTGTATGGAGGACCAGCACTGCCCCTCAGGGTGGGGAGAAGGCACCCACTTCTGTGGGGTCCTCCCAAGGTCAAACCTTTGTCCAGAAAATGAAATAAGGCACATGGCTCTCCTTAAGCACTGTAAAGCTGGCTATTAAAGAACAATGAAAGGAACTGATTTGAGCTGCCCTTTCTAGTCAATCGAGAAATGTTCAGAATTTTCTGCTCAATTAAAAAGAGACTTTAGGGGCCATGGAGATGGCTCAGTGACAGAAGGCATTTGCTTCACAAGCCTGATGAGCAGAGTTAGGACCCCAAGCACCCATGGAAAGCCAGATCCAAAGCAGCTCACCCATCTGTAATTCCAATGCACCTACAGCACTGGGCAATGGAGCCAGGAGAAGCCAGGGGCTCGGGATCAACTAGACTGGCCTTCCCTGCAGCAAGGAACAGAAGACACCCTGTCTCAAACAAGGGGGAGGGAGAGATCGACACCACGGGGTTGTCCCTTGACCTCCCACATTCCTCCCGTGGCACATGTGTGCCCATAAACACACACACACACAATAAAATGAAAACAAAAATAGCATTAACAAATAAACAACAGGAGACTAAATCCTGGATGGTGTGATTCCTCTTTCAGAATTTTCTCACGGGCTTAGAGAACAGAGATGAATTAGCTTCACATATAAAATTAGGACAAAGCAGATTAAGCAACCCGCTAAATTAAGCCTCTGGGAAGAGGGATCACAAGGCCAGACTAATTGTGGGAGATTCAGGAAGCAATGATCTCAATCTTAAAATGAGGATAGATTTAGATCAATGAAGAAAGATCGGAAGCATCTGGGGCCAGTGTGGAGGGGGGCTGATATTAAATGGGAGGGGGAATATAGTGTGTGGAAGGTTCTCTCATCTTCACACAGAGGACTGCCTTGACAGCTTTATGGGGTTTCTCTGAGAAGTAGACCTAGGCAGGATGGGTGTTTTCAATGGAAGGCTGGTTATAAAGATGGAAACCACAGAGTGCTCATGGGAAGCCTTCCTTCAGTCAATGAGAAGATTCCATTGGAAGATCCTCTCCTCTCCGTCCTCAGGAACCACTGGCTCAATCCTATGAGTCTGTTCCTAGGCGTGTTCACAAACTCTCTGGAAGCATGGCCTCTTGGTCACCTCCCCTCACTCTGGCCACCCAAGGACGGTATCACTCTTCCTTCATGAAGATCCCAAGGGGCTCTTCAAGATGGGTGTCCCAGAGTGACTTGGGGTTTTCCCCCTGGATACTGCTTGAACACAGCAGTTCTCTGAAAGTGGTTGAACTCTAAAGGTTGTTCTGAGCCATGGACACCCAGAGAGTTCTGCCAGGCCTGCATCAGAAAGCTGAGGGAAGGGCTTCCTGTATGCCTGGAGAAGTAGAGGTGTCTCAGGGTCTCCAAGCAGCACCTCATGGTCCCACTCATGGGCCACCAGTTTACATGAAGCATCAGAGACCGAGTGTATCACACAGGTGGGCAGCACAGGCAAGGTGGGCGCAGTCTCTCCCAGCCAACACAGTGCACATTCCCCCTTGTACCAACCTCCAATCCCCTTCCCCAGAAGATTCAGTGCCCAAAAGAGAATGGGGGAGGAGGAAGAGGAAGGAAAGAGTAATGGAAGAGGAAGGGAAGAGAAGGGGAAGAGAAAAGAAGGGAAGGAGAAGGGAAAGAAAGAAGAAGGGACGGGAAGAGAGGAAAGCGGAGGAGCGCGTACTTCCGGGCAGCACCAGTCCATAAAGGAGCTCAGCGAATGTAATAGCTTGAGGCTGTGACCGAAGAAAGTGGCAAAGCGCCTCCTGTGAAACCACAGTGATACACGTGTCCAAATTTGGTCAGCCTAGATAGAGCGTGGTCAGAAGCTGGGACACGGGGCCAAGAGTCAGGAAGGCTGGCCCCATTTCCATCTCCTTGTGGAACTGGAGTACTTCTGTCAGGAAGGCATCTTAACCTTTCCGGCCCTAATAACTGCCTCTGATCTCCCAACCCGCTACATGACCGTGTTACCCTGCAGTGTCTGTGACCAGCAAGGAGCCACATTGCAACCAACAAAGTGATCTGGGCTCCTCAGAAGTGGGGGAGGAGAAAAGCCAATGCGGACGGGGGATTTCAAGTGTGCAAGGGCAGCGGGAGAGACAAGCCCAGGTAGGAGCCCGACCCTGAGCATCACCTGAGACGGTAGTTATTAATATCCCGTCTCATCTGCATCCCCACAGCAACCATCGCACGGGCAGACTCCAGCCTGCTGCGCACACCTGAGCAACCCAAGCTCTCTTCCAGGAAGCAGAGCCCCGACAGCAGGCTGGCTGCACCAGAAGAAGATAATGCGATCCAAGCCACCGGGAGACGACCTCAGAACTGGAAAGACAGCTCTCATGCAAAAAATCTGGGCAAAGACGCTGACTCGTCTCAGATCTAAGCCACACAGGTAATCAGACTACAGATGCAAATGACAGGCAGGGGAGTGTGGGAGGAAAGAGGAGCTGAGACCCTGACAGCCTGGGAGGACAGCAGGAATGAAAAGAGCCTTTGAGCCAGGCATCCTGGCACGCGCCTTTAATCCCAGCACTCGGGAGGTAGAGGTAGGAGGATGGCTGTGAGTTCGAGGCCACCCTGAGACTACACAGTGAATTCCAGTCCATCCTGAGCTAGAGTGAGACCCTACCTCAGAAAACCAAAAAAGAAAAAGAAACAAAAAAGACCCTTTGAATGTCGTTATGAATTGACTGGTGTATCCTTCAAAAAAAGGCACATTGGGGCCCCCAATTCCCAGCACCTAAGAATGGGGCACCGTTTTGAGATTATTTTACCAAGTGATCTAGCTGGCATGAGGTTATTGGGTGAGCTGAATCTAATATGAATAGTATCTTGTAAAGGAGAAGCACTGAGTGCAGAGGAGATGGCTTAGTGGGTGAGGTCCTTGCCTTATCTGTGTGGGGACCTGAGTTTGATCCCAATTACTCACATAAAAATTCTAGGTATGGCATTGCATGCCTGTAATCCCTAGGGCTTGCTGGCCAGCCAGTCTACCCTAATCGGTGACCCCTAGTATGAGAGGCCTACTGCAAAAAGAAGTGGATGGTATACCTGAAGAGCAACACCTGAGCTTGTCCTCTGGCTGCCACATGCACACTCATGCACATGTGCCTGTGAGGGCAAGTGTGTGTGTGTGTGTGCACACACATGCGCATGTGGGCACAGAACAAAAAAAAAAAAAAAAAGAGGCCCAGCTATTTGCCCAGAGCAGAGGCAGGTATCTCAGTCTGCCTTGTGATACTGATCAGAACATCAAAGATGAGACATTTGATAAAGATAAGACATTCATTCCCCATAACACTAGGGGGCTGTAGCCCATGGCCAAGGACATCTGTAGGTCTGGTCTGGTTAAGGTTTTGTTTCTACTTCCAAGATGGCACCTGAGTGCTTGGCTCTCCAGAGGATAAGAATGCCATGTCATTACCCAGCAAATGGCAGAAGGACAAAAAGATGCCACTCCCTGGGCCAAGCCCCTTTTATTTGTTTTATTTTATTTATTTATTTATTTGAGAGAGATAGAGGGGAGAGAAAGAGAGAGAAAATGGGCATGCCAGGGCCTCTAGCCACTACAAATGAACTCCAGACATATATGCCACCTCAAGCCTCTGGCTTACACGGGTCCTGGGGAATCGAACCTGGGTCCTTAGGCTTCTCAGGCAAGCACCTTAACCACTAAGCCATCTCCCCACCCCCAAGCCCCTTTTATAAGCACCTCCAAGTCTCCAGAAGAAGGAAGTTCTCATGATCCAAATGCTTCACTTCCCAACATTCCATTAAAGATTAAGTTCCCAATGTATGGATTCAGGGGACACAGTCACCCCACAGCAACAAAGCAAAGTGGCAGAGAGAGGGTGTGAGCAGATGCAGGAGATGGTCACCAACAAGCCAGAGAGGGGCCTGCGAGCGATATTTCTCCCCCAACGCAGGGAAGCCCAGCCCTGCCCCAACCCTGACCTCGTATCCGGCATCCAGAACTGAGACGCTGTTTTGGTTGCTGACTTGGTCAGGCTTACGCCCGGTGCTCACGCAGCCCAAGCAAGCCGAAACAAACTCCATCTCAGTCTCTCAGCTACCCAGAACAAGTTTTTCTCTCTTATGCATCTAGGAGGACAGAAGCAGAAGAAAAGCAGTGACTACCACTGGCCTCCTCTGTTAGTTGTACGCATGCCGCTTGTTCTTTCGGGCATGGTTCTAAGTGTTAGAACACACGTCAATAGACAACACGCTGCACAGGCCAAGGCAGCCTGGAGTTATAACTTTGCTTTCTCATCTAGTGCCTCCCTGACTCCCCGTGGAATCCACCTCTGAAGTGAGCCAGAGCAGGCTAGCAGGGCGAGAGAACAAGCCCTCCCCATAGAGCCCTAAAGGACCCAAGGCCTTCTCTATCTCTCGCTCATTGTCTCCATGTCTTCTCTCAAGTGCTCTATACACAAACAAACCCTTTTCCCCTAGAATCTTATAATAAAAGACATCTCCCTTTGTTCCTTGGATTTGAAGCCTCCCTCTCTCTCTCCCTCCCTTCCTCTCGCGCTCTCTCTCTTTCTCTCCCATCAACCTGCTACCTGTGGCATGATGCTAATAACCCCCTAATAAAGCTCTGATTCTAAGAGCACTTCATCTCAGTGCCTCTCTCAAACCAGACTGTTCTCCCTCTCTGAAATCCACCATTAAACAGTCCATGAGATTATGACTCCCTCGTGAAAGCAGTATTGTGATTATTAATGTCTTTAGTCTGCAGATAAGAAAAGGGAGGCCCAGCAGGGTTAAATATCTTGCTCAGGGTCCAGAAGGAAAAGGGTTTCTCTTGCCTTGTCCTTCCACAGGGAAGAGTCCCACGTGACTGGCAGGAAGGAGAAGCTTGCATCACATCGTTACACAGCAGGGAGGGAGTAGAGAAAGAAGAGCAGGCAGGGCTGCAGTGTGGCACCTCAAGGCCATCCCCCGGTTCCTCCGGCAAGGCCCCACCTCCTAGGTTCCACAACCTTCCCAAATAGCCCCACCTTGCTGGGGTCCAAGTGTTCAAACACACGAGCCCATGGGCACATTTCACATCCCAACCACCATGGCTACTGACAAATGATGATGATTGTCACAACTGTGGAGGTGTCGTGGCCCCAGGTCAGCCTTTGAGTCCAAGCCACTTCACTCAGTCCCTGGAGGTCAGACCTCACACCCACACTCGCCAGCCTAACTCACATTGGTCCACTGTTCTCTTGTGAGCGTGTCACCCGTCTGTGGGGATTGTGGGGGGCTTCGGGGGAACAGCAAGTACAGCCGGGACAGGAACATGGAAGGTCAATGGGAAGGGGCAAGCGAGGACAAGGAGAAGACCCTCCATAACAGAGGACCAGATTCCACCCTGCAGGACTCGTGACTGACACATCTTAGGGGCCACCACACAGCAACATGAGAGCTCGTGTGCATCGCTTCAAATGCCACTGAGCCTCACGTCACCACCAGACCCTCTGTCTTATTTAGATGCCGGGATTTTTCTTTTTTTCTAGCTTGTTTCTCCAGCTGTTTGATTTAAATTTGTCTGTGTGTGTCCGCTCCGAAATCTGTGTTTCCCAACCCAGAGCCATGGTGCATATTTGGAAATAAGATTATTTTAATGCCTTATGAATACATTTATGAGTGGGTTTGCAAGCATACAAAAATAAGTTAGGTGTCTAACAAATTGACTTCATTGGGGGAGGGGAAACACCAAAATTAGATGAGACTACAGGAATTCTGGAAAATCCTGTGTAAGGGGTGCTCAGGTTTGGGGGGATTCCCGTGAGTAACTGTGGTGGGCAGAGAGCAGTGACCCAATGTAAGTTAGTGCTCTGACCCCTTTTGGGCCTCAGCCTCAGAGAGAAGGGAAGGGAAGGAAAGGAAAAGGAAGGGGAGGAGGAGAGGAAGAGAGGAGGATGAAGAAGAGGAGTAGAGGAACATGATGCCGAAGGGCTGTGGTAGTGACCGATGAGTGGAGATATGGACTTCTGACCCACATACATGGGGGGATTTTGTGGGACCCTTCTTGACGTTGTTCATGACAGTTGGTATGTATGAGTTTCAGGGTTTTCCTAGTTGCTCTGAGTGTTTTGGAAGGTGGGAGAGGTGGGGAGTTTAAGCCATGCTGCTGCCCCCTTCTTCCCCTTGGATGCTTAATCAACAACCTCACTGTCGATGAGAGACTGTCCCCCCCCCCGACCCATCCTGAAAGCAGCACATTGATACTTGCAGAAAGTCACAGGCAAACTCTGATTCCTCTGTACAGAGGCTCTGTGTCACAGTGGCACAGAGAGGGACAGCTGAGAACACTATGGTTTGGCCTTACATCTGAACCTGGAATTTAGGACGGACTCCCTGAAAGTGCTCCGTGAACGTGGGCCATCGCACTATCCAACAGTGGTGGGAATGATTGACACGCACCCCCACCCCCCTCACCGTGAACAGAAGCCCTGCTTAAATCATGCTTTTATTCCCTCCATAAGAGAGAATTTATGACACATAGGCATATTATTTATAATATCCATGAATTAAGAAATGATAACTTAGGGCTGGAGAGATGGCTTAGCGGTTAAGGCACATGCCTGTGAAGCCTAAGGACACAGGCTTGATTCTCCAGGTCCCATGTAAGCCAGATGCACATAGTGGTGCATGCGTTTGGAGTGCGTTTGCAGTGGCTAGAGGCCCTGGTGTGCCCATGCTCTCTCTCTCTCTCTCTCTCTTTCTTTCCTTTCTCTAATTAATTAATTAATTAATTAAAATTTATAAAAAAGAAATGATAACTTAATTTCTATTTCATACGCAGTGAAAATATGACAATGAATGGTGGGTGGACAGCGCACAGTGAGAATACAACGGTGAGAGATGAGTATTCCCGCAGGACAAATGCCACAGGGAGACAAAGCACTTTAAGATGCAGAACTAAAATGTCACTGGCCATGTCCTCTCCTATTTGAAGAAGGCCTCGCACATCATATGAGAGCACTCTAAAGACATCTGCATAAACTATACATTGCTGAGTTCACCCAGGGAAATCACTATGCTAGAGATTATAAAATATATATTCTTGCCTAGGATATTCCAGCTTCCATTAAACTCAGAATTTTGGCCCTTTTCTTTCCTTGTTTAGATATTTAAAATGCTTCTCTGAGCTTGATAGGAGTGTAAATTTTCCCTAATGGAGAATATTATTGTCTAAGTGATAAGTCAATTGAAATAGACCTGAAAATGATACAGCCCAGGTCTAATCCTTCAGTCAGGGGATCAAAGAAGCCCAGAGTCGACAAAAGACATGGAAGTTCACAGAACTACTTAGAGGCAGAACAAACGAGGCCTCAGACTGGCTCCTGATGCTTGGTCTCCTTATCTTATCTAACATTGTCCCTCTTGCTTAGAAAGAAACTCAGAGGTCCCTCATGGAACGGCTCTCAGCTAAACTGCTGTCTTCAGATGGGCTTGAGGCAGAGACAATGAGCTCCCCTTGCTTACTCCGAAGGAAAGCTGGTGGCCAGCCTCTGATTCTAATGACCCTGTTTCAAGACTGGAAAATGCATGGGCTATCCTCTGCTCTCCTCATAACCCCTCTCTTTTGGCACCACCCTCCTCACCTAGCCAGCCCTTCTTTTTTTGAATCTTCATATCTATTTCAGCTCAAGAATAGTCATTCTGATCCACCCAGTGCGGCCCTCAGGACACACTGGGACACCTGCTTGGCCGTGCTCTTACAGGAAGAACCTGGTGTAAGGGTCCTACTCTTTTAACACCTCATCAGAATTGTCCCTACTGGGTTCCCATATCACTGCTGAATGGAAGGAAAATGGGGCACTTAATGTTTGGAATAAAGCTAGTAAATGCATTTGGGAGACATTTGGGTGCTCAGCAGATGTAGGGGGTGCCCCTGACTAGTGCAGGAGAAAGGAGAAGATTGCTTTCTGTAACACATAAATGGCAACTTGCTTTTACAGGTCAAGAATCAATGTAAATTAGTTACCCATAACAACATCCAGTGTTGGAATTAATCCTTGGTTACCGGTTACCTTGTACTTATTTCTTAAATGGGAAATGCCAATTAATATATCCAAATAGCATCCCAGGTCACTAAAACTCCATTTGTTCGGCAGGGTACCAATGATTTTGGAACCAGTTTCTCTTAAGTAGCAACAACAATAGAAACTTCTAGCTCTCCAGAGTCAGTCAATTGAGCTCAAAAATAAGAGAAAAGATTGTATTTGTTTTCTAAAAAGGGTCACACTGGCTACAGACCCAGGAATTCAATTTTCTATTTATTTTGGACTCCCAGAAACATGAGATTTTTAAAACTATGCAATAAATTCTAATTTTATGATAGAAATTGTTAGATTCTGGACCAAACTGTTTCCTGAGATTTAATAGAGCAGTCGCTTGGAGATGGGTGGGACCACCAGCATGTTTCTTGAGCTCTGCCAAGATTTTTATAGCTCCAGAAAAAAATTACCTCTGCAAACAGAAGCTCTGAGCAGCAGCAATCTTAAAGATGTATTGCCTGCCAGCAGGTTCGGAAGGTAAAAAAAGCTGAATAGGAGAAATGAAACTGGGAAGTCCCTGGAGAAGGGACCCAGGCTCCCCTAAGTGAGCTATTTGGCTATAACCACTAGTTTACTTCATTGCCTTTTGACTAATGTGATCAGGCTGTGTTGTTTGCAGTGGAGTCTGCCTAGGAAAAGTGGGGAGAGGGGAGAAAGAGTAGGGAGTGTGAGACACCTACCCACCGAATGAGCATGATCAGCCGCGGGGCCCTCTTCTCCCCTGGGACCCAGAGGGTTGGGTGCTGGCCCTCAATGTGCATATGGAGACTGGTGCATATGGGACAGTAGTCATGAAGGTGCCCGTGACGGAGGAGGAAGAAGTGGCATAAAGAATCCTTTAAAGGAACACACGACCGCAATTTAGAATGTGGCTGTGTCATCCACGTCCCAACTCTGGTGGCCTTTCATCTTCTAATGTGCATGCAATTAAACTACCGTGGTCTTTTGTCAAGAAGATCTGCATAGATGTTTTAGGCTAAGACATTTAAAAAGAAGTAGCTCCAGGATGACAGGAATGACTCTTGTGCAGTGGCCGGTGTGTTTCAGGTGCAGACCTGGGAGATGCACCCTGTTTCCTTATGTGTAAGCTATTCACGTCTCTCCACATTTAACACATAAACAACTGGAGCTGATAAAAAGCAAGTGGCTTTATCCAGGCAAAGAAATGACCCAGCAGGTGTTTAAACTTCGCTTGGTCACAATGGACTCTTTGCTTCACAAATATATATCCTGAGGTGGGCATGGTGGTACACACCCTTAATCTCAGCACTTGGGAGGCAGAGGTAGGAAGGTTTCGATGACTTTGGGACCAGCCTGAGACCACATAGTAAATTCCAGGTCAGCCGAGCTAGAGGGAAAACCTACCTCAACAAAACCAAAGAAGGGCTGCAGAGATGGCTTGGAAGTTAAGGCGCTTGCCTGTGAAGCCTAAGGACCCAGGTTCAATGCCCCAGTATCCACGTAAACCAGATGCACATGGTAGCACATACATCTGGAGTTCGTTTGCAGTGTCTAGAGGTCCTGGCACACCCATTCTTTCTCTTTCTTAAATAAATAATAAGCCAATAAAAAAACAAACATATATACATATATAGTAGGAAAACAACTGTTGTTTTGGGGTAGTTTTTCACTAGGGAAGATGACACCCACTTGAGAGAAACAGCTAAGATGCGAACTCCATTGTATTAGCTGCTTGTCATTGTGACTTACATGCCCGAGAGGAAACTAAATGAACAAGTCTATTGTAGCTCATGGTTTCAGAATGCTCAGACCGTAATTGGTCTTCCCCATGAGTTTGACCAAAAGAATATCATGATGGCAGAAGCTTGTGGCAGACATGAGACAGAAAGAGAGACAATCTAAGAAGGAGCCAAGGTAAGGACCCACTTCCTCCAGCTAGGTCTCACCTTGCTGTTTCCTGTTTTCCCCATCTCCCAAAATAGCACCTCCAGCTAGGGACCAAGGTTTCAACACGTGAGTCTCTGGAGGACACTTTATATTCAAATCAACATCCGTGGAGAATTACAGGCTGAGGTGATTGGTTTAGAAGGATCTACTGCCTGCTAGATTTCTGCTCAGTGTCCCCAGAGCACCATTAACCACATAACCAGGAACAGCCTGCTGAGGGGCTCTCTAGTCTCCTGCCCTGATACCACTAACCACACCTCTTGACTTTCCCCCCCTGACTCCCTTACCCACACATCCTGACTCATCTGCTCTGACACCCCAAGCCACACTGCTTGAGGCTCCTGCCCTGACTCCTCCAGCTGCACCTCATGGTCCCCTGCTGTGACCCAGTCAGCCACATTGCCTGACCCCCAGGCACACAGACCCCTTGCCTCTCCCTCCACAGAACCCACTGATATGATCCTCCATCCACTTCTTCAAGAGACAATTCCTCATGTGGTAGCTCACACCTTTAATCCCAGCACTCAGGAGGCAGAGGTAGGAGGATCTCTGTGAGTTCCAGGCCACCCTGAGACTACAGAGTGAATTCCAGGTCAGCTTGAGCTAGAGTGAGACTCTACCTCGAAAAACTAAAGAGAGAGAGAGAGAGAATTCCTCACTCTATTACCACAAAGTTGGATCCATGCATGTGTGTGTGTGTGTGTGTGTGTGTGTGATTATAGAATTGGAAATTAAGGAACTTAAGGACTTGCAGAAGGGAGTGAAGGCAAACCTAATGAAAATATATTTATATTCAGACATATAAAACCACAGAAGCTCACATCATCAATGGCTAAATTAGCAAGCATTGGTCCCAGGGAGATTTATGTCCACTGTTGGCTAGGAAGTTCCCGGGCTCCCATCCTGCCCAGGTTCCACAGCTGCCTTTCCCCCCTCCATATCATTACAGCGCCCTTCCTACATTTCCCATCTGCTGATGTTCAGCCCAGATGCTCAAGGTCCTGACAGCCATGCAGTGACACCCCACCACCCCAGTGAACAAGAGTGGCACAAATATTTGAGACCCTTGAAAGGAGAGCACAGGAGTATCCCAGACCCTCTGCAGACCCCTGGCCCCTCTCTCACACACCTCTGTGCCCTCCCCACTTCGGGGAGGCAGGAGAGCAGGTTTGAGACTCTTCCCACCTCTCAGGACTTTCACTGCAAACATTGGTATTTTCACTTTGTCTGCATTTCAAGAAGTTATTCCTGTTAAGTACCAGGAATGAAATCCTTGGACACTGAGGGAAGGTATGGAGAGGGAAAGGTGTTTGCCCTTGGGTTCACATGAGGGGAGCCTCAGTTGGGAAGAGAGTCCTACAGTCCTCACACCCTCCTTGTCCCCTCTCGTACTGTCTCTCCCCATCAGTCTGCCTGGCTCCAGTTCACCTCGTGCACAACAGCCCCAAAGCTCACTCTGCCAAAATCTTGTCCCATGACTGCTCCCCTCAAAGCTCACGTGGCTCCACAACCCTTCCTGGCACAGCCTTTCACATGGTCTCCCTCACAATACCACATCTGAGGGAGATACCCACAGCAGTGACTCACCGAAGCCAAGTTCAGCGCACTGAGCAAGAAGGAAGGAAGGGCCAGTCTGCTCATCAGAGGGTGATCAAACCTCCAGGGGTCCTATGGATTTAAAATTATCCCTTCTCAGCAACTTCTACTTTCTCACCACACCCCAGGACTCAAAAATCCCAAGAGGACAGCCACTGGGCTAGTACGTGTTACAAATTGAACTCTCGTGGCCTAAAGCCTGCCAATAACCTCACGTTGCCCCTCCAGCACCTTGTATAGCAAGGGTATGGGCAGTGTCCAGCACGACACAGGCAATCGGGGAAAATGATCTCAATGGTGAGGAGGAAGGAGTGTCCTGTAGACAAGGTGTCTTCCTCCATGGATTGTATCTATGTGTCATTCTTGTCTGTCTAGTCACAGTGTTGGGTGTTTCACCATCCTCATTAACTCAGGATTTCCTCTCTCACCAGGGAGGCTCAATGGAAATAGAAGGTGATCAAAATATCAGGAATGACTAGTGTAAACAGGTCAAAAAAAAAAAAAAAAGACCAAAGTTTTCAATTTGGCAAAAAAAAAAAAAAAATCACAGAGCCCAGTGGCAAGCCATGCATTCCATTCCGTCACCACCCACATATTGATTTAGCACCTGCTGAAGATCAGACATGGCCAGTGGAAACTGGGATCCCACAGTGATCATGGAAGATGAGGCCCCTGTCCTCATAGGCCTTCATTCCCATGAGGAAGTTGGTTCGCAAGGAGACAACTACATACTGTGGTCATGTGAACATAAAGTGTCCCACTTGGCCTTACGTGTCTGAATGCTTAATCCTCTGCTGGTGGCACTGCTCGGGGCAGTTGTGGAGCCTTCGGGAGGTAGAGCTTTGCTGGAGAAAGTGTGTCCACTGTGGGACAGGTCTTAAGAATTTTATGTTCCAGGCCGGGTGTGGTGGCGCACGCCTTTAATCCCAGCACTCAGGAGGCAGAGGTAGGAGGATCTCTGTGAGTTCCAGGCCACCCTGAGACTACAGAGTGAATTCCAGGTCAGCCTGGGCTAGAGTGAAACCCTACCTCAAAAAAACAAAACAAAACAAAGAATTTTATGCTAGCCTTGCTTGGCATTTGCTCTCTCTGCTTCCTCCTTGTTGATGTGAGGATGTGTGTGATATGCCTGGCTGTCCCCTCCTGCTGTGCTTTTTCCCGCCTCAAACTGTAAGCTGAAATAAACTCTTGCCTTCCATAAGCTGCTTCTGGCCTGGTGTTTTGTCCCAGCAACAAGAAGCTTAGGCATACCTTGACTTCCGGTCGTACTGCATCTTTACGGCCCGCTGTTTGGCCAAGCTCAGACTCTAGTTAAGGATGCTCAGTTAGAAGCCAAGATGCCGTTCAGCTGGGCTGTGTCTGCACTGACATCTGGGACTAGGGACCTCTAGAAGGTAACTCAGGCTGAGGGAGAGCGTGCCTTCCTCTGAGAACCTCCTTTGTTTGTTCACTCTCATCCCCTTTTGGTTGAGGTCGGTCTGTGGGTCCATGTCTAGCCCTGTGGCCATTTGCTGCTGTTCCTGCCCACACCTTCTCATCTGCTTCCCGCTAACTTCCTCATCGGGGTGCACACTGCCATGTGCTATGTGAGCTCCCCCATCAAGGCTCAGAGCCCACAGCCACACAGCCAGTGGCTTTCAGGAGGAGACACACACTGCGGATAGAAGAGGGAAGTCATTTTCTACCACAGTGATCTGCCTTCATTTACTCCTTAAGAAACAAGCCAAAATGCCATGATTTGAGAGTAATGTATTTCAATTTTTATTTCTATAATCAGCTGTTTCAAATGAGAAATTATCTGAGTAGTTACTATGATTTGAATGCATTTCCGTATAAGCGTGAGTAAGAAATTTAATCTCCACTTCAACAGCGGGGGAGGTGAGGCCTAGTGGGAGGAGTTTAGATCTGGGGCTCTACCCTCACAGGTGAAGTCGTCTGGGTTAGAAAATCCTTAGGCTGTAACTCGAGCCCTTCCCTTCTTCCTCTGGCACATGCTCACTGGCCATGGGATGCCTCCCGTGTGTCGCAATGTAGCAACAAAGCCCTCAGCAGATGTGGCCCTTCTATCTTGAACTTCCTGGCCTCCAGAAACAATAGCCTTCCATTGTCCCTACATTCATTCCCTAGTCTGTGGTAGTCTCTTGTAGTAGGCCAGAACAGACTGACATAGCACTATTGCCCATTCGAAGATCTTCCCTCAGGTCCCCATTTTCGTGTGCAAATGCGGATAATCCCAGATTGATTCAAAGGGCCAGGTCCAGCCATTAAACAGAGAAGTTCAAAACTTTCTCCTGATACATAAGACAGAGTTCTTTTCTAAGGCAAAAATAGGGATAAAAACAACATAAATGAAGAAAGACTCATTTTGCTCATGGTTTCGGAGGTCTCAACCCACGGTTCCTTGTCTCTGCCGCTTTGGGCAGCACATGCGGACAGAATGCACAGTGGAGGAAGTGACTCTCCCCCTAAGAGCAAGGAAGCAGAGTCAGAAGGCAGGAAGTACCCCCAATAGCACATCCCCAGTGGCTTAACCTCCTCCTACCAGGTCTCGCCTCCTAAATGCTCCCCCTCCTCATAAGAACACCACATACTGGTGACCAAGTCTTTATCACATGGCTTATGGGGGACATTCATGAGCCTAACCGTGATATGTCAGGAGGAAACATGGGGTGGAGCCAACCTGGGGACTTCCTGCTGGCACAGCCGTTGACTTTCCAACAAATGCTTCCAGGGAGCTGACTGACAATATGGGGTGGCTTGCATCTACTGTATCACAGTTTGAGGGAAGAGTGGATTGAATAGTGGCCCCTCAGAAGACATATCACCCTGTGAGTGTGCCCATATTTGGAAAAAGAGTCTTTTTAGATGTAATTAAGAGGAAGGACTCAATGGCATCCTGAATTGTCCAGGTGCATTCTATGTTCGGTGATGTTCTCCTTACAAAAGAATGGCAGAGGGACATCTGAGACATGAACCCAAGAAGGCCATGCAAAAATAGAGCAAAGTTTCCTTGAGGTATCTATGAGGCAAGGAAGGCCAGAGTGTCCAGCAACGTAAGAATGTCCAAGAGAAAGGCAGGCCTGCTGCACTTGACCTTGAACCCCTGCATTTCCAAACTGTGAGAGAATAGGCATGTTTTAAGCTGCTAGGCGTGGCCCCTGTGATGCTGGCCGCAGGATTTGGGGAGAGACCAAACCTTAACCACCACAAGTTCCCATCACCTCTAAGGGAAGCTTGGGCATCAGTATGGAGCCTGGATCCCTGTAACCCTTGAGCCATTTGTTTTCAGGCACTGAAAATCAAAATGCAATATCTTTTAAAAATATTTTGCTTATTTTATTTATTTATTTGAGAGAGAGAGAGAGAATGGTTGCTCCAGGGAAGCTACAAATGAACTGCAAATGCACATGGCACCTTGTGCATCTGGCTGACATGGGTCCCAGGGAATCAAACCTGGGTCAAACACTTTAACTGCTAAGTCATCCCTTAGACCCAGCAATATATTTTCATTGTGTGTGTGGGTGTGTGTACACGCGGGCGCACGCGCACTCACACTCACACTCACACGTGCTTCCAAATTAATGCTAGTAACAGTCAAGTTCAGAAATTGCTGCCTTTGTTCTCTTTTTTGCATGTATCTATGTCTGTGATGTGCCCGCATGCTTATGGAGGCCAGAGGTCTGTATGGATGTCTTCCTCACTTCCTCTTCCCCTTATTTATCGAGATAGGGTCTCTTCCTTGAACCTAAAGCTGGCTGACTCAGCTGGACAAGCTAGCCAGCTTGCACAGGGAGTCCCTCATCTCTGACTTCCAAGCACTGGGATCACTGTCAGGCCACCACACTCACCTGGCATTTATATAGGTGCTGAGTGTCCAAACTCATGCTTGCACAGCAAAGATTCTCTCTAACAAGTCATCTCTCCAGTCACGATATGCTGTTTTACACCATCAAAAAGCTTAGCAGGGGCTGCAGAGATGGCTCTGCATTTAAGGCACTTGCCTGCTAAGGCTGAAGACCCAGGTTGGATTCCTCAGTACTCATGTATAATGCAGATGCAGAAAGGGCACAGACATCTGCAGCTTGTAGCAGCTAGAGGCCCTTCCATGTGTTCATTCTCTCTCTCTCTCTCTCTCTCTCTCTCTCTCTCTCTCTCTCTCTCCCTCTCTCCCTCCCTCCCCTTGCAAATAAATAGTTACAAAAATTTAAAAGCTTACAAGCTGAGCTGGAGAGATGGTTCAGCAGTTAAAGACACTTGCTTGCAAAGCCTGCTGGCCCAGGTTCAGTTCCCTAGTACTCATGTAAGGCCAGATGCACAAAGTGGCACATGCATCTGGAGTGCATTTACAATGGCAAGAGGACCTGGTAAGCCCCTCCCCTTTTTCTTTTCTTTTTTTTCGGTTTTTCGAGGTAGGGTCTCACTCTAGCTCAGGCTGACCTGGAATTCACTATGTAGTCTCAGGGTGGCCTCGAACTCAGGGCGATCCTCCTACCTCTGCCTCCTAGGTTCTGGGATTAAAGGCGTGCGCCACCACACCCAGCTAAATCCATTTTTTAAGGGAATAAAAAAGCTTGTAAGTTTAGAGGATATTAATTTTTCCAAACAAGAGCCTTTGAAGCCCTGCACCCTATCTAGGGGTAATAGGAGAGATAAGAGTGCAGGTAGACGTCAAAGGGCCTGGAAAGGATATAGAGGCAGCCACAAAGTCCAACTGAGTGTGTCTCTGTCACACACACGCTTAATGAAGCAAATTATTTCAAAACCGAAGCTGCGCCTTCCATCTCCCCCAAGAGCCAGCCTGGCTCTATGAGTGCGCCGTGGTTCTGAATGCCGCACACGCACTATGAATCTTTAATATGCAGTCAATGCTCCAAGCACAGACATGGGCTCCCTGGGAGACACTTAGGAGGCTCTGTTAGGTTTTCCCAATTAGATGTTCCAGAATACAGATCCCCTAACGTAGGGCAAGTCTCCTTTATGTGAAACAACCCCACAAATCCAGCTCCAGTGGGCACTTCTGTTTATCCACAGACCGTCAACAGAAGTAAGCTGAAATCATTTTAAGAGGCAGTTATATGCTTCTGGCGAAAAGTAAACGAATAAGATAAAATAAATCAGCATTTCATGGTTCTACACAAACTTGTGCGAAAAAATATATTTATATACACTACAGTAATTTCCTTCCTAAAAAAAAAATTAATGTGTGCGTGCAGGAGGGGACAGACAGGCTCCGGAAGAAGGCCTCCTGGATGGGCCAACAGGGACCTGAGAAAAGATACTGGTCCCTGCCTCAGTGGCCTACCTGATGGCAGGAGAGATATAGTACTAAGACAAAGCTGATCTCTCCTAGGGAACAGAGTTTGTATGTATGAGGGAGTTTGGGCCTTGTTTAAAAGGATGACTCGTTCTTGCTCTCTCTAAAAAAAAGAAGAAGAAAAAGAAGACGTTCAAGTCTGCTCTGGTTCATAAACAGCTCAGAGCCAGCTCCTAAGTGATGCTTCTGTGGGCTCTGGTCAGATCACAGCTGTGCACAGGGCTTCCTCGAAGCCCCGGCGCTCCTTGTAGCCCTGCCCCAGGACTCCTCACAGGACCATGGCCCCATCAGCACCAAGCACACTTTCAGTGCTCCACTAGGGACCGGGCATAGATCCTCCTGCTTCTCTGGGACCTATTCATTAACCTTGGCATCTCAGGAGCTATGGGAAGCCTGGAGCAGAGGCCCTGCCCACAGGGAATTCACGGGTGCTGAAGGGATATTAAAAGAGAGGCAGGACACTTTCCTGACAAAGAGAAAACACTCTGTCGTTGTAAGAAAACAAAAGCCTCACAGCAGCTGCCTCTTTAGGTGAAGATTTGAATGACAAATTACTTTGAACTTCACTTTTCAGAGGAGCTTGGTGTATCACCAGTTAAAAGGTCACCAGTGAGCCAGGCATGGTGGTGCATGCCTTTAATCCCAGCACTCGGGAGGCAGAGGTAGGAGGATGGCTGTGAGTTCCAAGCCACCCTGAGACTACATAGTGAATTCCAGGTCAGCCTGGGCTAGAGTGAAACCCTACCTCGAAAAACAAAAACAGAGACAAAAAAAAAAGTCATCAGCGGTGGTTAGGCCGGGTTGTGTCAAGTGTCCTTATTTCAAAGGCTTCCTGAGCATCTCAAATGTAGTTTCTGCACCAGATGGGATCCGCTGTAGACCACAAAGGTCGCAGCTGCTGGGACTGCTTTTTGAAAAGGACTTGTGTTGCGACTTCTGTGGTCATTGCTATGGCTGTTTTAATAAATGAAGCTAGCCAGGAAGATTGTGAAACAAACCTTTCAATGGCCAGTGGCTGGATGGTGACTTGGGAATGACTCCGTTCCTAGCTCCCTTGGGGGCACAGTCAGTAGAAAGCTGCTTTCATGAATCACAGGCAGTAAAGGCAATTTTGGCTTTCTTCTGTCTTAAGGAGAGCCACCATTCACAGTGACCCTGAGGGCTGCACATTTCCTTGCACACGATCCGCTCCTCACAGCAAACCTATGAGCTCTGCCCATGCTGCTAGAGAAACCAGGAGACTTAGAGACGCCCTTTCCTACTCCTCTGCATCACCACCACCCTACCTGGGGCTCTGGTCACCAGTCCTGTTCAGTCCTGTTGGGCCCAGGAGTCTTTGCCAAGGCCCTGGGACTGTTAACATGCTTAAGTTGGGTTAAACACAAATTAATTTAACTCAGACAACCAGACACTGAATAGCAGCGCATAACAAAGGAAAACTTTTCTAAAAGACATTCTGGTATAGATTGAACTATGTCTTTAAAAAATTGTGTGTGTGTGTGTGTGTGCAGCGCACGCATGTGTGTGGCTGTGGGCACATGTGCCTTGTAAGTGTGGAGGTCAGAGGATAACTTCAAGGTGCCTGTGTTCCACTTTCTTTGAGGCAGGGTCTCTTGCTGCTATAAATGACTTTCCAGACTGCAGATAAACGTCAGACTAGCTGTCCCGTGACCTTGGAATTCTCCTGCCTCTGCCTCCCATTCTTACAGGAACCTTGGAATCACAGAAGCATGGGCCACTTTGTATCTAACTTTACATGGGCGCTGAGTAATTGAATCCAGACTGGCAGCCTTTGTAAGCAAGCATCTTTAATCACTGAGTCATCTCCCCAACTCCCAAAAGAAAACTTTTAAATAAGCAAAAATAATTATTTGGCCCCAAAGACTTCCCTGCCCATCAGAAGAGTGGTGCTCCTCAGTGTACCTCCGGTGATTTTTTTTCACCTTTTGAGTGGATGGTTGCGTCAGGAGCTAGCCTGGGAAAGAGTAGAGGTGAGGTGACTGGTTTGTGGCTGGTGGTGTCAGGAGCTAGCCTGGGAAAGGGCAGAGGTGGGGTGACTGTGAGCTTCCTCCTGCCCCAGGAGAAATTTGCTCACGGTGAAAGCTACAGGGGCAGCCTGGTGTGTGAGAGCCCTGGCAATGGGCATTCAGATGGCCAGCCTGTGGTTCCATCCCTGGCACAGTCTCTGCCCTGACCATTGCCATTTCTCTGAGCCATGCTTCCTTTTAACTCTAGAAGCATCCAGTGTATCCGTCCCTATGTCACAGTGGCTTCTGCATTTGACAGAAGGACAATTCCACATTCTACATGAGCATCTATCTCACAGACACATATTACTTCATGTAAGAAAAATATAATCAAAGGGCTGGAGAGATGGCTAAGTGGTTAAGGCACTTGTTTGAGAAGCCGAAGGACCCAGGTTCAACTCCCCAGGACCCATTTAAACAAGATACACAAAGTGGTGCATGCATCTGGAGTTCATTTACAGCAGCTGAAGGTTCTGGCACACCAATTCTCTCTCTCTCTCTCTCTCTCTTTCTCTCTCAAATAAATAAGATCAAATTTTAAAAAACATTAAAGAAAAACATAATTGAAGGGCTGGAGAGATGGCTTAGTGATTAAGGCACATGCCTGAGAGGCCTAAGGACCCAGGTTCAATTCTCCAGGTCCCACATAAGCCAGATGCACAAGGTGGCGCATATGCCTGAAGTTCATTTGCAGTGGCTAGAGGCCCTGGCCCACCCATTCTCTCTCTCTCTCTCTCTCTCTCTCCTTCTCTATCGCTAATAAATAAATAAAAATAAATCTTTAAAAATCATAAGTGAAGCCTTTTTTATACTACTCATTTATGGCAGTACATCTCTGAACAAAGAAAGATAACCTGGATTGGTGTGACTTAGACATCATTGGAAAGATACGCCACCCGAGAGTGAGAACATGTATGTCTTTCTGTGTCTAGCTTGTTTCACTCAACCTAGTGCTCTCGAGTTCCAGGAAGGTTGCCGGAAATGGCAGGATTCCATTGTTTTGAATGGTAGAGAAGTAGTCCATAGGTAGATATAACACATTTTCCTAGTCCAGTCATCCACGGAAGGGCATCTGAGTCAGCTCCACGTTTTGAGTGTTGTGAATAGAGCTGCATATTAAACATGGGGTAGGGGACATAAAGCTTTCCCCTCCCTGGGGTGTGAACCCAGGGCTAGGATTGCTGGACTGTCCAGTAGCTCTATTTTTAGTACTTTTTGGAGCATGCTGCATACTGATTTCCATAATAGCTATATATTTACAGTCCTACAAACAGCTTTATAATAGTCCCTGCATCTCCGCATCTACAAAAATAAATATCATGTGTTCTCACTCATATATGGAAAGCAGTAAGTCACCCTTGAAGTACAGAACGAAATAGAGAGGGGGAAGGAGAAGTAGTGAGAGGTCAGAAAGAAACTAAGAGGAGCCGGGCATGGTGGCGCACGCCTTTAATCCCAGCACTCGGGAGGCAGAGGTAGGAGGAATGCTGTGAGTTAACAGCCACCCTGAGACTACATAGTGAATTCTAGGTCAGCCTGGACTAGAGTGAGACCCTACTTTGAAAAACCAAATAGAAAATGTGTTCATGAATGGAATTTTTGTAGTGAATCCCATTAATTTGCACAACTAGAATGTATCAAAATGTAAATTTAAAAAATCAAGATAGGCCGTATTTCACAGAATCAGCTTTTTCTGAGACAACTTGGAAGCTCATTCAAGGACTTGGGGACTCACTGTGATGAGACGGCTGGGTCACCATTCTGTGTCCATGCTAAAAATGTCTTGTTTTCCAAAACATAATTGATTTCAGGGACATAAGTGATGGGTGTTGGCTTTTTAGTCAAACCACCGGAAAAGGTTTATGAACAGAGATGTGCAAACTGATTACATACTGTGGCCTTAGAGGTCATGCAGACATTGAACTACCTCAAAGAATTTTTGATCACATGGAGAACTGTTCAGTAGCTACTTCCTAACCTGGCTGAGTCACAAGATCTGAGGGAAGCTGGAAATTCCCTTCAGGAAATTGCACTCAGGTCTTTTTGGAGGCTAGGGGGAGGCTCAGGTCAAGGCAGATGTAGCAAGATCTTGGTGGAGCAATAGTAAAATGAGGTCATGGTCCTCTAAGATGCTTCCAAGAGTGACCCAGGATGTTTGAGTCCATCTCCTAAAAGCACATGTTAGAAACTCAATGCCCTGTGTCATATAGCAATGATGTTTGGAAGTACAACTCTTGGGAGATATTTGTGGTCAGCTGATGTCATTGGGACCAGGCCTTGGTGATGGCATTAATGGTGACTTCATAAGAAGAGCAAGAGAATCCTGCTGTCTTGCCAGGTGATTTCTTCTGTCATGTAATGACACAATGTGTCATTACCATAATATCATGTGATGGTGGGATTGTAAGGAAGCTCTCACCAGATACCAGCACCTTCCATACTGTACCAGCCTTCTGAAATGTGAGAAATGTATTTCTCTTCATTTAGTTCCCCAGCCTGGGGTATTCTGTCTTAGCCTCAGAAAAGACATGCTTTCCTGCATAGGGTGCCATCAATCTTGGGTTTACATACCACCTAGGGAGGAGGGAGACTTGAACTGCCAGTGAGGCCCCAAGATGGCGATGCTGCCACTTAGTTTTTCTAGGGTTGGTCACCACCGGGAAGGGGTTTAGAATCTAAGGGTGGAAGTGAGATTATAATTCAGGGATGCTTATACTGAAGGACAGAGACCCATCTTCCATATCAAAATGTGAATACCAAGATGGTTAACTTGGGCTGAGAAGATGCTCAGTGGGTAAAGTGCTTGCCATGCAAGAACAGGAACCTGAGTTTACTTCCCTGGCAACCAACCAAACTGCTGGGCATGGTAGTACATACCCATTATCCCAGCACTGGGGAGGCAGACAAGAGCATCCCAAATTCTTACTGGCTAGTCAGCCAAGTCAAAACGGTGAGCTCTGGGTTCAGTGAGGTGCACTAAATAAGAGGGACAGTGACGGAGGAAGACACCCAATGTCAGCCTCTGGCCTCTGCATGTATGTGCACGTGTGTGCGCGCACACACACTCACACACACATATACGCCTCATATACACACAAAAAAGCTTAAAAGACAGCAAATGGTACATCCTCAGGAAAGTCATAAAGTCCTATCTGTCCTTGTCCTTTTAAATTTGAAATCCAGAAATCAGTGGAATCCCTATAGAATTGTGATTGCTTATATTGATTATCAACTTGTCCACTGTCTATGAGGGATTATCTAGGTTATGTTACCTGAGGTGGAAAGGCCCGCCCTAGCTGTGGGCAGCACTATATGTGTGTGTGTGTGTGTGTGTGTGTGTGTGTGCTGGGGTCCTAGGCCGTCTAAAAGGAGAGAGCTGGCAGAGCTGGTTACAGCGTCGTCGCTGTGGACACTGGAACCAGCTCGGCTTCACACTCCCGTCTCAGTGTCTCCTCCACCATGATGGGCCGTAACCTTGAACTGGAAGCCCAAGTAAACCGAGCTTCAGCAACCGATGGAAGCATGAGACTTCATATTGTGTGCTTTCGCATGGGTGCTAAACCGAAAAGCACAGGCAAATTCTGAAGAGCTAGAGGCCTCGGGATTGATGGTAGGAGACTAAGCAATCACTGTTACTGTCTGGGTGTGGGTCGCTCCCCAAGGCTGTCTGTGAAAATTCCGCCCCCATTGTACGTAAAATAATGTTTGAAACTTGATACACACACACACACACACACACACACACACACACACACACACACACGAGCTTCCCGCCTCTGGTCACATGATGCTCTCTCAGCAGGAAGGCCACCACCAAGTGCAGCTCCTAGGCCTTGAAAACATGGAACTGTGGCCAAAGCAGTTATCAGTGCCTGCCTGCCCCGGGTCTATGGTGGTGCGATACCAGCAGCAGAAAACAGGCTAACAGAACCGTCCAATAGGGTAGCATGTCAGAAAGATTTGTACCTGTGTCCTGGCAGGGCCAGTCCCTCACCTCTGAACCACATTGCAGAAGTGACATGCATACCTCCACCTAATCCTGGTTAGTGCTACAGTGTGAGATGTCTTCTAAGTCTTAATGTGCATAGCGTGCCTGTGTGTGTGTGTGTGTGTGCGTAGAATTCGAAAGGTAACAGGAGAGTAAATAGGGAAGATAACCCCCTCCCCCGGAAAAGCCCATCCCTTCCCCGTGACACCACAAACAACGACACCTGTTCTGCCCACTGGGGGACCTATCAGTTTGTACAAACAGGAACTGCAATGTTGGAAGAGATCATTCATTAGCTTTGGGGCCTCAAAGAAAAATGAGTTCCAAACAGCTGGTGGGGGCGGAGGGGGCGGAGAGGAGAAATCTATTCTCTCTCTTTCTCTGCAAAGAGCCAATGACCTTCTCCCATGGGCTGTTGGTTCTGGCTCACAGCCTAGGGCACTGAGCATGTCGCAGGCACCGAGGAGCAAGAGGATAACTCTATTAAACTGAGTGCAACGACAGTCAACAATACGTCATCAAAATAAAAACCCAGCTTCCTAATGCAAGTCAGCTCCCATGACAGGCTTGGGATGGAGCCGCAGGACTTCTCTTCTGAAATGCCTGATGACTTGCTAGCTGCTAGCTGGAGGTGGGAGAGACCGGTTACCTGCAAAGGCAGAAATCCTTAGGAGGTCCTTCACTGGAAGAGGGTTGAGTGTTGTTGTTGATTTTTTTTCCCCCACCTTCCAGAATCTTCCAGACTTTGCCAGTCAGGTAGGAGCAGGGCCTTCTTCACACAGTGTTTGAACACTCTTTCCAAACAAGGCATAGATTGGAGGCAACATAACTAAGGGAACTTCCAGGTCACCAGGAACCTGCCCTTCTCAGTGTTTCCTCGCGTCTCCAGAAGCTAAGCTTCCAAAATGCTAAAACAGGTAAGTCCTTTTGGAATGCCTTCTGGAACCTTCGCAGACACCCCCAGAACACAGGCTGAAGTATCTTTAGCCAGCACCAGGTGCCCAGGACTCTGGGCTTTAGGGCAAGTGTGATTAGTTAATAACATTTTTTTCATCCTTGCAAAGTAGATGAAATCATTCCTGATGGTATGTCAAAACGCCTAAAACTGGCTAATTTTATAAAGAATGGAAATTTATTGCTACCAGCTCTAGAGGCTGAGAAATCCAAGCGAGGGCCTTGTTATGACGTCATTATTGAAGGTGTCATCTCATCCCAGAAGAGCAAACACGGGAACCAGGATGACACCAAAAGGATGACAGAGAGGGGAAGAGGAGAGGAGAAGGAGAGAAACTCAGCCTTGTATAGAACGCTACCTGCTCCTGAAATCACAAACCTAATCTCGGCAGCATTATTCCATTCCTGAGAGGGGAGCCTTCCCGGCCTAACCAGCTCTCACAGGCCCATCTCTTAGTAGTGTTTCAGTGGTGATTGGATGTCAACATGGGGAGACTCTGGGAATGGCTAGGCAGACAAAGAACTTGCTGTGTAAGTATGAAGACCTGATTCCTCTGCTTGGGAAGCAGAGACAGGGGATTCGCCAGGGCAAGCTGGCTGGTTACAGAACCCAAATCGGTGAGCTCTGGGTTCAAGTGAGAGACCCTGTGTCTATACATAAGATGAGAGCAATCGAGAAAGACACTGATGCTGCTTCTGACCTCCACACGCATGTACACACATGCAGTACATCCACACGTATGTGTGCCCACTCACAAACATGCACACATGCATACGTGAACACACTCTACACACACATTGTGTACACACACACACACACACACACAAGTTCAACATGAGTTGTAGAGGGGCCCAGCAACCAAACTATAAAAAACATACTGGGGGCTGGACAGATGGCTTAGCAGTTAAGGCATTTTCCTGTAAAGCCAAAGGACCCCAGTTCAATTCTCCAGGACCCACATGAGCCAGATGCACAGGGGCACATGTATCTGGAGTTCGTTTGCAGTGGGTGGAGGCCCTGATACACCCATTCTCTCTCTCTCTCTCTCTCTCTCTCTCTTTCTCTTTCTCTCAAATAAATAAATAAAATATATTTTTTAAAAAACCATACTGATAACTACACTGAAATAAAAATTTACCATAGGTATGGGAATACTTGCATTAATTTTAAAAATGTACTTGTTCAAGATGTCTTTGTAAGTATTTTTTAATATTATTTATTTATTTGAGAGAGAATGGATGTGCTACAGCCTCTAGCCACTGCAAACAAACTCCAGGTGCATGTGCCACTTTCTGCATCTAGTTTTATGTGGGTACTGGGGATCGAACCTGGGTCCTTTGGCCTTGCAGTTAAGTGCCTTAACCATTAAGTCATCTCTTCAGCCATGTAGGTAAATTTTTTTAAGAGAAAGATTTATTTAGCAAGCACCACAAGAAAGTGCCAACCCACCAGAAATTCTCAACTAGGCAAATGAATTGGGCTATGAAAATTAAAATTTCAGGTCAAACTATCAATTTCAGGGCAACAGGGAGCCAGTCATTTGGAGATGTCTGATGGACTCTCTCAATCCATCTGTCACCCAACCCAAGGGAGAGGCAAGCGATGACAGACAAATCGAAAGTAAACATCACTGGGATTTAACTCGAGCACAGGACCGATCTTCCCTGACTCTGAAAGACCTGGGCAGTGGTGTGGTGGTCTGAAAAGAGGCTCACAAATCCTTCTGCATTCACACCCTGAGCAGAAGAGGGCCTGCCTTTCCCATGGTGTGGGCTCTACTTAGTGGCTTTCTGCTGATTAACAGAATGGGGCAGAAATGAGGGAACGTGACCTGTGACCTAAGTTGTAAGGTCGAGAGGCCTCCTTCTTGTCCTCTCCTCAATCACTCACTCTGGGAAAAGCCAGACGCACGCCCACGCCCTGCTGAGAAACTTGCCAGAAGCGGGGGCTTCTGGCCAGCAGTCAGGAGAGCAGTGAGATTGACCGAAGGAAACCCAGGGACCAGGCCGGTAGCTTTGAGGAAGAAAAGGAAGTCCGTAGGAGAGACCAAAGGTTGTCACCACAACAAAGAATTGGCTCCCTGTGTACAGCGTCACTCCGGCTGGGTATGAGACACAGAAAATGCCATTAATGGAGCTTCCCAAAATGAAATGGAAGTGAGGGTTGTTCAGCCCAAAATGATGTCTTAAAAGAAGCAGAAGTGTGGCACCAGTAGCTGCCCACTTCCCTGGATCGTAGAACGTAGGTCAGACCACAACCCTCTTCCCTCTTTGTTTCATTCCTCTCCTTGGATACCTACCTTAAGCCAAAGGTTAGTACTTTATGAATTTTATTTTGGGGGGTTGATTTTTCTAGATAGGGGCTCACTCTAGACCAAGCTGACCTGGAATTCACTATGTAGTCTCAGGGTGGCCTTGAACTCACAGAGATCCTACTACCTCTGCCTCCCGAGTGCTGGGATTAAAGGCATGCGCCACCATGCCTGGCTTGAGATTTTTTTTTTTAATCCTAATTTTTTTTTTTTTTTTTTGAGGTATGGTCTCTCTCTGGCTCAGGCTGACCTGTAATTCACTATGTAGTCTCAGGGCTGCCTTGAACTCATGACTGACGATCCTCCTACCTCTGCCTCCCAAGTACTGGGATTAAAGGCTGGGATTAAGTTCTAATTTTTAAGAAAAGTTTCTTTCTCTAATCTCCTTTGCTAATATGAAACCATCTTTTAAATTTTTCTACTCAAGCTGTTAAAAATAAAAATATAGGAATAACATTTTTTGAAAAGTCATTCTTGTATAAATACCTGCCTATGATTAAAAATAAAAATACAGAAACGACATCTTTGAAAGTCACTCCTTTACAAAGACCTGCCTATTTTCCTTGTGAGCCCCAGCTAAAAAAGAGAACATTATAAGTTTACAGAATTTGAACTTCCCCAAAAGAAAATCCACCTGGCTTTTGAAATTTGAGGTAGAAAACATCAGGTCAGCATGTTTCTAAAAAAGCACCAGGTAAGAACATCCAAATCAGCTCATGCATAAAACATGCACACAGATGGAAGTGTTTGGGGAGATGGCTCAGGGAAATGTGACGGAGAAAATACAGAGGAAGCCGGGTGTGGTGGCGCACACCTTTAATCCCAGCTCTCGGGAGGCAGAGGTAGGAGGATCACTGTGAGTTCGAGGCCACTCTGAGACTCCATAGTGAATTCCAGGCCAGCCTGAACTAGAGTGAGACCTTACCTCGGGAAAAAAAAAAAAAAAAAAAAAACAGGGACAGTTTTATAATGCTAGTGATCCCCACAAGCCTCCCCTTCCACCATGTCCTACCATGCCTTAATAATTACAAAGGGAGTGTATCTGCCTAGTGTAATTGACACCTTGTCGGTCAAAGTATTCAGTAACTACAGTGTGGATGATCGCATGGAAAGTCAGGTAATAGAAGGGACACTAGACTCACCTCTAGAAGGGCTCTAGGGACTGAGGTGTGGCTCAACAACACAGCACATGCCCAGCAGGCACAAAACCCTGGGTTGTGTCCCAGCCACCACAGGTTAAAGAGGACCTTTACAGTTTAGTCCTGTATACGCAGAATAGAATGTTTCTTCCTCCCCACCAAAACTTCTTTCTTCTTTCCTCAGAAGCGGCATTGCTTTCTACAAGAATCAGTTTATTCGCTTATTACCTTTATGTTTCATTAAGCCAAAGACTCGGGAGCCACCTTCTACATTTAAAACCAAGAGTTCACAGGCTCACATGATTTTTTGAAAATACAATTTCTGCTTTGTTTTATTCTGCCATGTACTTTAACTTCCAGAGGTCAAAAATGACTAAAAAAAGAAAAGGTGACTCTCTGTTGTGTTTATGGAAAGCGCTAAAACCAGAAAAAAAGAGTAGTGTTTCATAAGCTTAATTTCATTTGTGTGACATGGGCTGGAAGTTCCAAGTTTTAAAGACATTCACAAGCTTCCAGAAATAGCTCCTTAGAACAATAGCTAAGAAATGCATGGTCTCTTGTCAGCTGGAGGCTGACCATCTTAGAGCACACCATTTTAGTTTGGCCAGATAGCACATTATTTATTTATTATTTTTCCTGTGAAAGGTTGAATTGTAGAAAACAGTAAGTTCATTTTATAAAATTTACTTTGAACTTGGGGCTGAGGAGTAGGATGCCATAACAGATGCAAATGGACATCTATGAGGAACTAACACGAAAACTTCCTAGTTTTGTAACAAAATCAACGTAGACTTTTCCTGTGTGATTGCCACCAGCCCGTGGGGGGGAGGGGGTGTCCTTTCTTCCCTTGCAGCCGGGCCTGGGTAGCATCTGACAGTTTCTGTCTTCTGCACACTGAAATGTCTCCTTGAAATCAGTAAGTAAATCCCAGAAACCACCCTTAAAATTCCCGAGACAAAGCTTATTTCCGCAAGTCTTCCTGAATCTAGGTCTTCCACAGTGAGGGTGCATCCGAATCCCACAGCCTCTTAGCTTATTAACAGCTCTGCGTTGGGGAAAAGTTGTACAGCCTGCTGCACAGCCCACCACATCTTGTCAGACTGTTTCTATTTTAAGTAAGAAGGGCTTTGCAGGTTTTTTATGCGGTTTTTTTTTGTTTGTTTGTTTGTTTGTTTCTTTGTTTTTTAAGATCGTCTTCCCCAACCCACTGCAGAGATTGTGGCATGAACTAGATATTGGATCTTTACGATTTTTTAAGCTATATCAAACACTCTTTAAAACCACTCTTTTTTTAACTTTATTTTTATTTATTTATTTGAGAGCTATAGGAAGAGGCAGAGAGAGGGAGAGAGAGAATGGGTGCTCCAGGGTCTCCAGCCACTGCAAACGAACTCCAGACGCATGCGCCTCCTTGTGAATCTGGCTTACGTGGGTCCTGGGGAATCAAACCAAGGTCCTTTGGCTTTGCAGGCATACATCTTAACTGCTAAGCCATCTCTCCAACCCTAAAACCACTCTTTTTTCCCCAGTTCTTTAGAATTGCTCTATAAGCCTATCTTGCGTGAGCACCCTGAGCCATAAGGTCCTACCACCTCAAAGGGTGATTCCATTCTATGACAAGAAATTCACAGTGCAAGCCCTGAAGAACTGAATACAAAGGTTCTGGAAAGGTCTAGACTGGAACACCAGCTTGAAGCACATTGGAGGCCTTTGGATCAGTTCTGACCCGGACTGGAGGTGACAGTCAGCATAACTTAGAGCTTGTCCTCTTTAGTCTCAGAACTGAGTCTAATAACAAGAGTCAGGGCAGAAGTTGAGCTCCTCAGTGGACTTCTGGGCTGTGGACCCCCCCCCCCCCACCGCAGACATTCGTACTGCAAGGTGTTGGCTCTACTTGCTCCCTGGACTGTATCCATCTGGTGAATATCACTGTGTGTCTGCCAAGGGCCAGGACAGAACTTGCTTGTGCCTCCCTCCATGTCTTTCTCAATCTCTCTCATGTCTGAGAAGATTTAGTCATCTTTTCAGATCAGTTCAGTCACGGGGGTGGGGGGCATTCAACAGAAAGCCAAAGCAACAGGATTTCATTAGTATTTAGATTCAGTAATGTCTTTTTAAAAGGCAGGGAACTATGAAATGTAAAAGGCAGACAGCCTGATTTTTGTCTTTAAATAAGTTCTCAGAGACTCACCCATTACAACAACCAAGTTGAACCTAGAAGACATTAAGTTAAGTAAGAAAAGCCAGGCAGAGGTGTGTTAGCTTTCCATTTCTGTACGTGTGTGTGTGTGTGTGTGTGTGTGTGTGTGTGTGTAATACTCAGCTTATGTAGAAGATCAGTATATAGCTTTGGTGGTTCCAATCCATAACTGGCTCCATTGATTTGGGGTCCAGCCTGGCCTAGCCAGCTTGGATGAGATCAAAGTTGGGCATCAAGAGAAAAACCCTACTTCAGAAATTAGTTTCTGGAAAAGCTTGAAGCAATAGAGGAAACAGATTATGCCAGTCAGGTCCCAAACAAGTCCACATTTGACACTTTGAGAGCTTTTCATTTATATAACACCAGTCTTCCTTCACGTGTTTTGGCCTTGGGACATGGAAGCGACCTATAGGTGACAGGATGGACATTAGCTATGGACAGTCTTGCTTTTCAGCTGGACTCTCCCTCTATATGTTGAGGACAAAAAGGCCCATTAACCCCTGGTCCCTGACCACTGGGGAACCATCCCAGGGTCTAAGCACTTGACTAGCCTTCCCCAGGTTTGTCCCTGTGGATCTGTGTTTGGACCCAGAGTACAGTTGTTCCTGAACATGTCTGACAGGCCACCAACAGTTGTCAGGCAGTCATAGCCTGTGGAACAAAGTGACACATTTACTATTAATAGACCTTCTGTTTACATCATTTGATGATTAATGACCTACTATAGATCATCTTTGGTACTTTGAATAAGTCAGATTAGCTGTGTTCTGTTGGTTTCTAGCCTGTTCTTTCTGGGTAGCATGTTTTATAGACTCATTAGTCAATGACCAAGTCTTGGTGGAGGTAACGTGTTTTCAGAATATCTCACTTTTGACAACACAAGAGGGATCCCTGTGGCTGCTGAAACAGATTAACCTGCTGAGTGAAAATAACAGTATGTGGTAGTTCTGGAGACAAAGTTGAAAATTCAGTTGTCCGCATGACCAGACTGTCTCTGAAGGCTCTGAGGAGACTCCATCCCCGACCTCTTCTTGGTTATTGGTGGCTATTAGCACTCCTTTAGCTTGTGACCATATTCCCTGGTTGTCCAGCCTCCTTTCATTCTGGACTGTATAATCTCCCTTAGTAGTTTATTGTGCTTGGAATGCAGAATGTCCTCCACAGACTCATGTGTTTGAACAGTTGGTCCTCAGCTGGTTGGGAACACTGTGGAACCTGTAGGAGGTCGTACCTTACTGGAGGAAGTGGGTTACTGGGGAGGGCCTCAAGGTTTTACAATTCAGGCCCACTTCCTGCTTGTCCTCTACTTCCTGGAGGCAATGTGACAAGCTGGCTCCCTGCTCCTGCCACCTTGTCTTCTCCACCATGACTAAACGTAACCCATCGAAACCGTAAGCTGAAACAAACTCCTTTCCTTCTTTAAGTGGCTTCTGTTCAGATATTTGCTCACTACATGAAGAAAGCAACTGAAAGAGTTAGCAAAAAGACCCTGGACAGACACTATGGGATTTTCAAGAGATTACAGACTTGCAAACAAGCTTGAGCCACAACCTGCCCAGAGATAACCAACTGCCCCCTCTGTCTTAGGCAACATGAAGCTGCTTGCTGACTTGCAACCCCAGGAAACTAAAATAACTGTTCAGACAGCTTGCATGTTTTCACTTTTCCTTCCTTCATTTCGCAAACAGAGCAACATCCTTATCCCCCATCCTAAGGACAATAAGGCCTCCCAGCCACATGCCTCCCAGTGTGCTGTCTTGTTTCCAGGGTCATGGTGTCCTTGGAACCTGAGGTGTCATCCTCTCAGGCCCTGCACTCTGTTTACCTTTTTTAAAAAATATTATTTATTTATTTATTTATTTATTTATTTGCAAGCCAAGAGAGAGAGAATGGGCATGCTAGGGCCTCTAGCCACTGCAAGCAAACTCCTGATGCATGCGCCACTCTGTGCATCTGCCTGTACACGGATGCTGGGGAATCAAACCCGGGTTATTAGGTTTTGCCAGCAATCACCTTGTCTGCCGAGCCATCTCTCCAGCCCCCAGGCCCTTCACTCTGAGTAAAACTTGGTCTTTACCGTTGAAATTTCTATCAATTTCTTTATTCCAAACTCACCTCAAACCTTTTTTCCTTACAGTAACTAATCCGTAATTTAAATATGAAATAATCCCACAGTTTCAAGCTTTGAAAGCCTGCGGCCCCCTCCAACCCACCTGGTGGCACTATTTTGGGAAGTTGTGAATACTTTAAGAGATGGAACCTTGCTGGAGAAAATAGGTTATTGATGGGAAGATATCCTTGAGCCTGCGCCCATCTGCTAAGCAGTGATGAACGCCTTCTGCCACACGCCTTGCAGCCGTGATGTGCTTTTTCAAGTCCATGAGACCATGGGCTAAGCCCTCTGAAACCATGATCCAAAACACATTGTTCCTCCCTTAGAGCTATTGCAGTCAGCCTTTGGTTGAGCTCCTGCGATCCATGTCTGCATGTGATTTTTAACATATACTAAAATTGGAGAGCCACCGAGAAGAGAACCTGAAATTTGGCCAAAAGAGGACAAAAGAACAAAGAAGAAAACAATTACCCCAGTGCAATTGTAGTCCTCCAGCCTGGCAGAACATTAGAATCACAGGATGCTTTGTGAAAACACCGATGCCCAAAGCCCATATTCAGGCTGAGTTGAGTTGGGAGAAGTCCAGCAGGGGTGTACTTATAAACTGCCCCAGGTGACTGCAGTGTAAGCCAGAACCAAGAAGAACTGAGCCTCGGGCTTCAGCCAAGGGGCAGCATAATGAGTAGGTGAGCCCTTATAGGTTCAGGGGAGGTTGGCCTGCCCCTGGGCTCTGAGCAGCAGAGTAAGCACAAGGCTTTTGTTTTGAACTTACAGAGAATGCAAGACTACAAAACCAGCTACAAAAGGTAATTTCAGGGTAATTTTGGAAGCAGAAGTGTGTGAATAGCTCAGGGGGATAAAAAGGCACCAAATTAATACAGAGTCCAGAATGGATTTCAAGTGGAAGACAGGAGAGATACTAAATCTTTCTGCTGTGATGAACAAATTTCCAGATTTTGGTGACTTAAGCTCAGGTTTATAAGAACCAAGTGTCCTTAGCCATGTGTAGGGTTGGCCATGGTAGTAGCACTGTTTTGGCTTCTGCATATATATATATATATATATATATATATATATATATATATATATTTGTCCCTCAATGCTTCAGCTATGCCCAGTATTCACTATAGAGAGGTGACTGAGAGCTGACACTAAGAGACTAAAGCCAGAGAACACAGTACTATTCACAGGTTCAAGAGAAGGAAGCTTATTATACCAGAGAGGGCCACAGGCAGAGGCACCATGACTGGTGCAGGGGACAGGGAGGGAGGACAAAGATGCTCAGAGCCTCCATTGTGGCTTCTGTGTTGTGAGGGGGGATGGGGTGGTGTATGCACGTGCATGTGCCCTTGAGAAACCCTGTGCACTCACCTGCTTCGGAGCATGCTGCCCTGGGTGCTTTGGCTTTGCAGGCAAATGCCTTAACTGCTAAGCCATCCCTCCAGCCCTGCTCCCTCACTCTTGTTTGAGCTGCTCTGAGTCTCTTTCTGACCCCAGAGCCCTCTCTCTCTCCATGACCTGGATCACAGGGCACATGTGGCCACACTCAGCTGTTCAGCATGGATCCTGGGGGTCACGCTCCAGGGGCCTCAGGCTCCCTCAGGCCCTCATGCTTGCAAAGCAAGCACACTTAACCACTGAGCTATATCTCCAGCCTTCAATTTTTATTTTTTTTAATTTTTTGTTTATTTTTATTTATTTGAGAACAACAGACAGAGAGAGAAAGAGGGAGATAGAGAAAGAGAATGGGTGCGCCAGGGCCTCCAGCCACTGCAAATGAACTCCAGACACGTGGGCCCCCTTGCGTATCTGGCTAACGTGGGTCCTGGGGAATCGAGCCTCGAACCGGGGTCCTTAGGATTCACAGGCAAGCTCTTAACCACTAAGCCATCTCTCCAGCCCTCAATTTTTATTTTTATTTACTCAGGGTCTCATGTGTCCCAGGCTGGCCACAAACTGGCTATGTAGTCAAGGATGACCTTGAACTTCTGATCCTCTTTCCTGTACCTCCCAAGTGCTGGGCTTACAGGCGTGCACCAGCACACCTGGCTTCCTGTGGTGCCGGGGGTGGAAACCAGGATTTTGCACTTGCTCTCTGGCCACTCTGCTAACCGAGCTTCTCCATCTCTCCCCATAGATAGTTTTGAATGTACGGCACTTTAAATATGAACTGATAATAGAGGATCAGACATCTTGGAGAAGCACGGCTGCACAGGGCTTCTCAGCTGCTGATCTACCGACATTTAGGAGCTGATAAGCCCATTCTGTAAGGAACAAAGCTGCCCTGCAACATACTTGGCAATATCCCTGCCCTCAGCCGCTGGGAGCCGATATATCCCACCCTAGCTGTGAACAAAACATATATATATATATTTCTAAGTATCATCAGATAGTTAAATATCTCCACAAACTCTCCCACCCAGCTGAGAATCACTTATCTGGAATAAAAGGAAAGAAACATTCTAAAGCAAAGAAACAGAAAAATGGCACACAGGAATAACAACAGTTCTTTTAGGGAAACCTGTAATCACTATCCTGTTAGATGTGAGTGGAAGCCATCCTGTCCTCATAAAAGAAGAACAAACGAGGCCAGGCCTGGGACCAGCAGAGTGAGTTCCCAGGTCAGCCTGAGCTAGAGTGAGACCCTGCCTCAAAAGAAGGAGAAGAGGAGGAGGAGGGAGAGGGAGAGGAGGAGGAAGAGTGGAAAGAAGGAAGGGGAGGGGAGGGAAAGAGAAGAAGCAAGTGTGATTATATGGTTACAAACTATGATATTTAGGCAAAAATAACAAAAAAAAAAAAAAGGAATGAGGAGGCTAAGTGAGAGGTTAAAATCAGAAAGTACAGCAGAAGTAGTGAAAAAGGCTTCAAGTCAGTAAGGCAAAGAGATAGAAAATGAAAAAATAAGAAAAAAAAATTACAAAGTGGAAGATGGTTCCAGGAAGCTGACATCCAAATAATAGATGTTCTAGAAAGTAAGCTCTGAGGGAAAAAAAAAATAGAGAAAGAAATTACCCAATAAGCAATTTAGGAAAATTTCCAGGAATGGAAGGGCATGAGACTCCAGTGGAAAGTTTCCTCTAAATTTCCAGCACAGGTGGATGAAAGATACTGACCTTGACCATATCAAATGTAAATTTTTTAGAAAAAGGGAGATAGAAGATTCCACAGCAAAGCCCAAGCCACGGAGGACTGGAGGTCAGAATAGTGTAGGGTTTCCCTTCAGCCATCTCGGAGGCTGTCACATAATAAAGAACACCTGCCAACATCTGGAGAAGCAAAACCTACTGTTAGCAAGAACAAGGAACCACGGGGAACTCCAGACATTACTAACATGACTTTGGTTCTTTCTTATAAGCTCAAAGGCACACTTCCCACATGACCCAACAGTGCTACTCAGAGAGAAGAAGGACAAGAAGAACAGAAGCAGGGGACGTATATGAACGTGTTCGCTGCAGAATTATTGATAAATTCCTCCAAACAGTTGCAAAAAAGTTTCCCATCACTTGAAGAGACACATTGCAGTCTATCCATACTAGAGGGTACTACACATCCATAAGAGGACATGAAATACTGATATCTGGAAGGGAGGGGCTCTTGGGGCATGATACCATGTGAGGAGATGGGCATGGAGTTCTAAAGTCTGAATAATTTCACTTGTACAACATTCTGGGGAAAGACAAAACTATCATGAGGCAAAAGGAGAGAATTGGTTACCTAAGGCTTTATGGCTAAGCGTGAGGAAACTGTTTTTACTTGTATGCGTGTGGTGGGCATGCATCTCCATAAGTGTGTGGGTGCATGACGAACATACTGGTGTGCATGCAAGTGTATGCATTTACATCTGGAAACCAGAGGTCAGCATCAAATGTCTCCTTCAATTATTCTCTACCTTATCGATTGAGACAGAATTTCTTTCTCAGTGAAGCCAGAGCTCACCAATTTGGCTAGTCTAGCTAGCCAGCTTGCCCTGGGGATTCCAACTGTCTCTGCCTCCCAAGCACTGGGACTATAGGTGCACCACCATGTCCAACACTGATATTGGTCGTGGGGATCTGAAGTAAAATCCTCATGCTTGCACAGGAAGCCCTTTATTGACTAAGCCATCTCCCCAGCCAGTGGAGAAATATTTTTTTAAACATTTTCATTTATTTATTTGAGAGAGAATGAGTGTGGGCATGCCAGGACCTCCTGACACTGCAAACAAACTTCAGACACATATGCCCTGTGTATCTAGCTTTGTGTGGATACTTGGGAATCAAACCTAGGCAATCAGGCTTTTCAAGCAGGTGCCTTTAACCACTGAACAATCTCTCCAACCTTTTGAAAAAGAATTTTAAGGGGAAAAAATTCTCCTATGCCTTAATAATAAGGGTGATTACAAAATTTGTACAATTACCAAACTCATAAAACTGTATATCTTCTTAATGAGTGACAGCTATTATCTATACACTATACATCAGTAAAGCTTGGAGAAAAAGAGCATAAAGTTAAAGAAAAAAATATAATTACTAGTAGACTAGAATTTTATACCTAACCAAACTACCATTCAATTACAAGAATTAAGAAAAACACATCTTTGAAAATGCAAACATTTAATATCCTCAAGATAAACCTACTTAGAAGGATTCTCAAAATACATGCCAAGAGGAAGAAACACATGAGAGCTATGAGACAGGATCTCTAGCCAGAAGGAAAAGTAGGCAACCACTCAAGGGAAAGAGAATAGACACCCCCTGGGTGAAAGATGTGCTGTCCCCATATTGGAGTAGGGAGATGAAGTCATAACTTAGAAAACATACATGCAAACATACACTTGTGTGAAAATTCTAGCATTAAAATTATGGTAAGCACATTATAAATATGTATTCAGGAAATAAAATGATAGTAGATTGAATAATTCAGCTATAGATAATATTACCATTGGAATAATAATGAAAATATCAGCTACATAGAAAGAATTGGGGAGAAGGGAAGCTGGTTGAGCAGAAGTCATATAGGAAGTCATCATTAATACCTACAGATAAAATTCAAGAAAGAACTATAAAAGTGTGTCTAGAAATATGGAGGGGAAAGCTCATAGAAACAATTGAAAAGAGTTGAAAGGTGTTGGGCTGGAGGGATCACTCAGTGGTTCAGGCACTTGCCTGCAAGGCCTAACAACCTAGGTTCGATTCCCCAGTACCCACATAAAACCATATAAAGCCACATAAAGGTGACACATGTGTCTGGAGTTTCTTTGCAATGGCAAGAGTCCCTGGCATGCCCATTCTCTCCCTATATACCTCTCCCTCTTTCTCTCTCTTTCTCAAATAAAATAAAATAAATAAATCATTTTTAAAAAAAGAAAAATGTTGCTGTGAGGAAACAGACCATGGAGAAGGGACATCTGGAACAGAGCAGTGTTGTTTTTTGTTGTAAACATTATTGAAAAATGTTACCTTTTTAAAAAATAAAATTTAACGACAACAAAAAACTGGCAATATATCAAGAGAAGAAGGGAATGTGTGCGCTGAAAAAATTAGGCTGAGTTAGAAGCAGAAACTAAAAGCACACAAAAGAGGGAAATGGAGTGGTTCGAAGGTGTGAATAGAGAGGTCAGAGAATTGGTAAAAAGTAAGGCCAGTAGAGCTGGGGAAATGGCTTAGTGGTTAAGGTGCTTGTCCGTAAAGCCAAAAGACCCAGGTTCGATTCCCCAGGACCCATTGTAAGCCAGATGCATAAGGTGGTGCACACATCTGGAGTTCATTTGTAGTAGCTGCAGGCCCTGGCGTGCCCATTCTCTCTCTCTTTCTCTCTCTCTCTCTCTCTCTCTCTCTCTCTCTCTCTCTCTCTTTCTCTCTGCCTCTTTCTTTCTTTGTATGTCTGTTGCTCTCAAATAAGGAAATAAAATATTTTTTTTTAAAAAGGAGTTAGCTTGCTTCATGGGCATAATCAGAACAAGTCCAGGATATAGGTAGAGGCTCAGAATCTGTTCACAAAACGGAGATTGTCACAGTGTCCATTCCATAGGGTCAGGGTCATGTTAATGAAACAATGACAGTGACAATGGTGGTGGCAGTACTGGTATGGCTGATGATGCTGACGGCTGTGGCAACAATCACAGTGGCAGTAGTGACGGAGGTGCTGTGGCAATAATGGTGGTGGTGGCGGTGGTGTTCAGCATGGTACTAAGTGGTAGTGCCACTGTGCTACCCTCTCCCACTTCTGTGAGGTGTGTGACCCTCTTTTCTGGCAGCTTTTGGTTTATTTCTGGTCTGTCTTCACCGTGCACTTTAGTGTAATCTTGACTTTTATTCTTTGTTCAGCTGAAATGTCTCACAGAGAACCTTATTACATGTATCTCTGCTCCTCCACCATGCTGAGTATGAGGACTTCAATGGCATGGATGCTCAACTTCTATTGTGAAATAGTGAATTGTGAGAAAAAATGAGCAGGGGGCTGGAGAGATGGCTTAGCAGTTAAGCGCTTGCCTGTGAAGCCTAAGGACCCTGGTTTGAGGCTCAATTCCCCAGTACCCACAGAAGCCAGATGCACAAGGTAGGCGCATGCTTCTGGAGTTCGTTTGCAGTGGCTGGAGAATAGGCTGATGTGCCTATTTTCTCTCTCTCTCTCCCCTCTTCTCTTTCTCTCTCTCTCTCTCTGTCTGTCACTCTCAAATAAATAAATAAAACTTTTTAAAACAATTTTTTAAGAAAGAAAAATTAGCAGGGTTCACTATCCAAAGATGTTTGTGTCCAAAGGAATGCAGATGGTGTCAGAGTCCTGTATACTACCATACAGAACTTACCAGTTTTCCCATCATTTTATTTGTGGCACTGGGGCTGATCAAGGCCCATCTCAACCATGCTCCCTAGTACATGGCAGATAGCAGACTCTTTGCCAGTGATAAAATATCCAATCTCTTCCATCTATTCATGACTTCAAGCAGTGCTAAGGGCTGCAAGAGCTGAACCCTCTTTCACATGGGCCTCAGGGATTCTCAGCTGCCCTCCCATGGGATCACTTGAGCACCCAGATTGCTTCTACTTTGCCACTCCACCTCTGAATTGGCTTTGTTGTGATGCTATCTATATGTTTAGCGGGGAAAACAACCCTACAATTTACTGGGTGACTCACAGTAGAAATTAATTTCTCACTGCTCTGGAAGCTGTGCAAATCCAAGATCAAGGCACAGATAGGTTTTGTCTGTAGTGAAGTCTCTTTGCCAGCTTCAAATATGGCGCCGTCAGGCTGTTCGTGCATGGAAAGCAGCTCCTGCAGAACTCTCACAAGGACATAAATTCATTCAAAAGAATCCCGTATCATAACCCTAGCTCCCACCTCTGTGCTGAGGAAGGGGGCTGGGAGTTGGGTGGTGGGAGGGACACAGCAGTGAGAAAGTAACAGTGCTCCTCAGCCACATCCCCATCTGGTTGGCAGGGGTTGAGAGAATGGAGGATTGCATGGAGCATTTTCTTTCAGTGCACGTGGCTTGAAAGCCGTGCACCCGGCGTCAGCCCTGTGCTTCTGCTGGTCAGAATTCCTTCACTGTGATGGAGGCTGATAGGCTGCACCTGGCTGTAGGTGACTGTGGGGGGGGCGGTGGAGATCATGAGCACATGTGCCACATCACATGTGTGGAGGTCAGGCAACAACCTCAGGTGTTGTTTGAGTCTCTCGTTTGCCGCTGCATTCGCTAGCCTTGCAGGCCTGTGAGCTCCTGGGGATTCTCCTGCCACTACCTGTCACCTCGGGAGGGCTGAGATGACAGATGCTCACTACTGAGTCTGACTGCATGGCACCTGGGAATCCAAGCTCAGGTCATCATGCTTGCACAGCGAACGCTTCATCCACTGAGCATCTCCCCAGCTCAGCCCAGTTTAATGAAAGGAGTTTAATGAATCCTTTGGCCACCCATGACTAGAGTCACCCGAATTGTGGGTAGCACCATTCCGTGGGCTGGGATCCAGAACTGGATGAAAAGGAGAAAATTAGCTGAGCACCAATGTTCATTATCTCTCTTGTTTTTTGATGGCAGGGGCACTATGACCAGCTGCATCACGCTCCTGCCTCCACGCCTTCCACACCAGAGTGGACACTTCTGCCACCATACCTTTCAAATCAGAGTGGACATTCCTGCCTCCACGCCTTCCATACCACAGTGGACACTCCTGTCTCTACGCCTTCCACACCACAGTGAACACTCCTGCCTCCCTGCCTTCCACACCACAGTGACACTCCTGCCTCCACGCTTTCCACACCATCATGGACTATATCACCTCAAACTATGAGCCAAAACACTCCCTTTCCTCTTTAAGTTGTTTTTGTCTTGTTTTTGTCACTGCGATGAGGAAAGTAACAAATACACAACACAGGACTTGGAGCAGATATGATTCCTGCCTCATTAGGCTCCCATCAAGGTCATGGTGAGAAATTTGTCATCTTACCTCTAAACTGTGCCAGAGAGATTTTGTCTTTCCCATCTGTTTACTACTTTGTTCCTTCTCTCTGTTTCTTTTTCAAACCCTCTTCCTGTCTTTCATACTTTTCTTCTTCCTTCCCTTCCTCCAACCTTATCCTCCTCTTGTTATTAATTGATTTCAAAAATATTTACTGTTTTGTCAGCTATGTGTACAAGACAGATCCGGATCAATAATTGGTAATGAAATACAAAATTAGACAAGCTAGGGTTTTCCCCTTTGGTCTTCTGCAAGACAGCAGAAAAATTTCCAGAACAGAACGGACAGCGGGGAGAGAAGAAGTAATCCCGTCGCCCTCCTCCCCGCACACCATGAAGCCAAGGCTCCTTGCTTACAAATACACAGTGTGGCTCTATTTGGACGAGGGAGGCTGGATCCGCTTCAAACAAGCTGCCAGCGAGTGTCTTGCTGCCTGATGGAGATGCTGGAACTGCTGAGCTGCGGCTCGAAGAGCCAAGATGGAGATGACTCTGCAGTCTCCTCACCTCAGAAGTCAATCGCTGGCTTTGCACTGGCCACGTCAGCTCCGCCTTGCCAGCTCCTCCTCTGTGGAAGATGAACTTGCCAACCTTTGAGACATCTGCATTGTCACTCCTGTCACAGAACTTCAGCTGTGACCCTGGTCTCTGAGGTGTCCTTGAGAAGGTGGCAGTGCGGAGAGGAAAGGTGTGACACTTTCCAGGGTGCGAGAAGGAACATTCCAGAAGAAAGGCATCCATCAGCAAGCTCTAGACGATAGTCAGCTCAGCCTCTGGTTGGGAAAAGAAAGGTCTGAGGACAGGCTTGGGACTTATGAGGAAGGAGACAACAATGTCCCACAAGGACAAATGGCCCAGGCTAGTGGGAGATGGAAGCAAGAAATGGAGTTGTGTGTCTATAGGTGAGGGGGTGACAAAGGTCTGGTGATCTGCAGCGGAGGCTTTGAGAGAAGCAAGAAAGATCTTCCCTGGATTCCAGAAGCAACCCTGACAGTCTCTTGGTGAAGACTCTGGACTGTGACACAGTAAGTCAGTGCTTCTTGGGCCATTCAGCATACAGCCCGCCATGCAGAGGCAGCAGCATCCTTCCAAGACAAAAGACACAGGCTCTGAAAAAAGTCTGCTCACGTGAAAACAGTGATTCTTCCATTTGAAAACAGCCATGGAAACCGTTCACTTACTGAAAGTCAGACAACTCAACTTCTTACCTAAGAAGTAACATGTAGCCAGGCATGGTGGCGTACGCCTTTAATCCCAGCACTCGGGAAGCAGAGACGTAGGAGGATCACTGTGAGTTCGAGGCCACCCTGAGAATACAGAGTGAATTCCAGGTCAGCCTGGACTAGAGTGAAACTCTACCTCGAAAAACAAAAACAAAAACAAAAAAAAAAAAACCATGAGACAGTTCCCCAAATCCCTCTGCAAGGCCCTGGGCCCACAGGAAGTATTCCTGAGGCTCAGCTTCCCCAAGGAACTGGCCAGGTGCTCCTCACTGCCTGCCTCCTCTTGAGCCAATGCAGAGTCCATCTTTCCTAGCTTCCCAAACAGCCAGGGCTATGCTGTGTGAACTGACCTGGCAAACTGAATGTGATAGACTTGGAGGCAATTTTGTGTACTAGCTCCCATAAAGGTATATCCATGCCCTAGCCATGAGGGCATAAGTGGGGTGGGGCGGCTTATCTGGAACAAAGAGATGTAAGTAGTACAGGAGACAGAGGACATTAAGGACTGTGATATCATCCTGGAGTTGGAGTGAGCCCTAAATCCAATGGCAGATGTTCTTATAAAGAGACAAAAAGTAAAACCAAGAAGATACACATAGACACGGAGAGGCGATGTAAAGATGGCGGCAGAGACAGAAGTCCATGTGTCTGTGAACTGAGGGGTGCTGAGGACTGCTGGCCTCCAGTAGAAGCTGTAATAGAGGCAAGGAACATGTTCTTCCCAAAAACATCCAGACCACATCAACCCCACTGTATTTTCTCATTGCTGTGACCAAAAACCTGACAAGAAGCAATCTCAGGCAGGAAAGGTTTATTTCTGCTTACAGTCGGAGGCTACAGCCCACATGGCAAGGGGAAGGCTTGGAGGAAGGACCTTGAGGAAGCTGGTCACATTCAGTCCCCTGTGAGGAAGCAATGGTGATGCTCAGGCAGTACTCTTATTTTGATTTGGTCCAGAATCCCAAATCATGTGGAATGGTGCCACCCACATTTTGAGTGGGTCTTCCCGCTTTAAATAACCCAATCTAGAAACCCTCCCACGAACATGACATGCCCAGAGATTTTTATTTCCACGATTCTAAATCCTGTCAAGTTGACAACATGAATTAACCATCACACCTCTCAACTTCTCGGAGGAGATTTCTGTCCTCTTCCCAATGTGTCTGCATTCTTTCAGTCACCCAGTGTATGACCAGTGTTGTGTCAGCCCTGGAAAACGAATCCACAGAGTAATTATCCAAGCTCTTTCTCTCCAAAGCCAGTGGTCCAAAGTTTTAGTCCCAAGGGCACCATGATGGTTTGGATTGATTGTCGACTTGAGAGGATCTAGAATCATGTGTGAGGGGTGGTCTAGAATTGGTTGTCCTCTAGGCATGTCTGTGAGGGATTGTCTTGGTTATCCTCTAGGCATGTCTGTGAGGGATTATCTTGGTTATCCTCTAGGAATGTGGGTGAGGGATTATCTTGGTTATCCTCTGCGCATGTCTGTGAGGGATTATCTTGATTAGGTTAATTGAGGTGAGAATGATTCAACTTAATTGCCGGCAGCTCCAGTCCCTGGAGAGAGCTGGCTGAGTACCACATTCATCTCTCTCTGTTTCCTCACTGTGGGTGGATGTGATAAGCTCTGCTTCAAGCTCCTGCCTCCATGCCTTCGCTGCCATGATGGGCTAGAATCTGTCACTGTAAACTGAAATAAAGCCTTCTTCCCTTAAACTGGTGTTTGAAGGTATTGTGGTTCAGCAATGAGAAGATAACTAGTGTAGGGATGGGCCCTAAATCCCTAAGGTAGGCCCTAGGTAGAGACCTTCAGGGAGAATGTACAGTGTTCTCCATTCTTGATGGGAATGGGAGCACACTTCCTGTATATCAACTACATGAGGTGGGGCGTTGCTTACTATGACTGGCAGTGAAGCTCCTGAGCCATGACAATTGTTATTAATATTGTCATTAGATCCAGGAAGGAAGGAAGCCAGAAGAGCATGAAAGGTGGGTAGTACAGGCATGCTAACCTCTCACCCTCAGGGAAGTATCAAGCTTTGGGCCTTTCTAGTAAACACTTGCTAGTAACCTACTCAAGTTACCAACTGCTCAGAAATAAACCCGAATCCCCATTACAACACACAGCAGCAGAGTCCATGAACCCCAAGTATAGACACCCACCTCATCTCCCCAAAATCTTCATATTGAGGAGGACTGTGGTCCCAGACTACAGGAAGCCATGTGGCATACCCAAAGACTGAGTCAAGGCAGACAGGCCTCTGTTTTAAAGCAACACAGAGATGATGAAGGTGATAGTACTTGTTAGGTCTCCCACCAAAACAAGTAGGCAAGCACAGCCTGATGGTTAGAAACTATAAGAAAAGAGGAAGCTGGGAGTCTGGAAATGTTTCAGGAGCCATAATACAATCAGTCTCACCTTCCTCCCCCACCCCCCCAAAAAATGAACAGATTTTAAGTTGAATAGTTTTTAGCAGTCCCACAACTCTGCAGGGGCTGAGTGACAAGTTCAGCTACCTGCAGGCCATGGAGCCAGGAGCAGGGAGAGTGGATGCACCAAAGAAATATGAATACAAGGCATGTGGGGGGAGGGGGAAGGGGAATCTTCCAAAAGGCAGAGCATGTGAAGATGGGTAAAACCATGCTTACACTGTGGCAGAAGAAATTTAACAAAGAAACCAGGACCAGAGGATGCTCTAAAACAGTTTCTATTGTAGCAGCTTTAGCAGGGAGACAGCAGGACCCTGCGTCTCCTTCCTATCTATGCAGCTGCCCCTGTTTGCATGTTGTCTAGTAAGTGCAGCCATGGGCACAAATATCCCTGAACACACAGATTTCTGTTCTTTCTTTTTAATATGATTTATTTATTTAGTTAGTTAGTTAGTTATTTGAAGGAGAGAGAGAGGGAGAGAGAGAGAGAGAGAATGGGTGTGCCAGGGCATCCAGCCACTGCAAATGAACTCCAGACGCGTGTGCCCCCCTTGTGCATCTGGCTTACGTGGGTCCTGGAGAATGGAACCGGGATCCTTTGGCTTTGCAGGCAAACACCTTAACCGCTAAGCCATCTCTCCAGCCCTCTGTTCTTTCTTATCACTGATTTGTTATTAAGAAATTTTCTGATTGTGTCCCAAAATCATGTAACCTAAGAAACTCGTAACCCACCAATAGTATAATGAATTAAAGATGGATGTCAAGCTGCCTACAAAACTGTCTCTAGAACACCTGAGCTATCAGAGCGCAGTACTCAGGCTTTGGAAGTTATTCTCCTGAGCCCATGGTGGCATAAATAGATTTTCTGATTCTCTACTCTATCTCTGGTGCCATGTCTGTGTGACTCCATTTCCCATAACAACACAAGGATGGGGGAAGAAGCAGGGTTTTGAGAATACGTTGGAGTGAAGGGAAGACAAAGCTTCAATAAAGGATGGGTCAAGTGGACTCCTAAAAGAAGTAGAGAGAGTTGGGGGAGGAGGGGGCAGGACAGGTGCTCATGTGTGTTGAGCATGTTCCTGTTTAAACATGAGACACAGAGGCAAAGCCCTCGGAACATGACCATCCCAGACAGCAGAGCTCTGAGTACAAGACAGAGAGAGAGAGAGAGCAATCAGTGTCCCTGAAACACCTGAAATTCCCCTTTCTAAAACATTTCCAGATGATTCTCAAGGAACCAGCGGGAACCAGCGGGAGGGTGGCATGGCTGAAGTCCTGTAGTGGTTCCCTTCTCGGTACTGGGACAAAACACCAGAAGCAACTTATAGGAGAAAAGGGGTTTGATTGCAGCTTACCATTTCAAGCGGAAGTTTCACCATGGCACGGAAAGCAAGGCAGGGCAGACAGGTGAGAATCCCCTCTTACCACAGCAGCAGAGGAAGGAAGAGTGAGGTAGCTCTGAACACCCAGCACGCTGAACCAATGAAGCTCAAGCACTGCCCCCCAGTGACACACCTCCTCCAGCAAGGCTTCGCCTCCCAACGTTTCCAGAACTTTCCCCAAATCCCACCATGTGGGGACCAAGTGTGCAAAGCCCAGGAGGCTATGAGGGCCATTTCATTCAAACCATCACATCCTCCATGGCCAAGTAGGCGAAGGATATGTTTTTATTAAGGATGTTGTCACCTTCCTTTCTGGAGTGCATTTTCTCCTCCTCTTATTGCATCCCTCCCTAGAAGCTTCCAGATACCCATCCACCCATGGAGACCTCGCTAGTTCCCAAGAACACACTTCATAAGCATGAGCCTCACTGTAACACAGCTGGCAAGTTTTCTTCAGTTCTCTCAGTTTTCTTCCCATAATAGACTCAGATCTTCAGTTTCCCATTGCAGTGTGTCTTCCATTGAAGGTAGAGACCACAGGCCTCTGTCTGCCACGGACTTGGATCTGGAAAGGTGGGCCGGCCACGCCATCCTATTCCACCCTGCTTCACCCTTGCTGAGCCGTTGACGTAGAGAAAACAGCCTTCGACAGATGGAGAACTAAGTCAAGTCCATTTGGATCTGAAGAGACTGCTTTCTTCATAAAAGAAGTTGTGAACAATATGATGTAAATAAAACACATTGGCCACATGGTCTGGAGTTCTTGGAACCTAGAATTTTTGCTAGAAATGCCCACGCATCTCCTTTTCCATATGTCTTGGGTTAGTCTCTCCCAGAAGCAAGCCTCAAGACAAGAATATGAACGCAAGCAGTTTGCTTGGGAGGTTATCTGAGGGAGCTCCAGGGGTGGGGGAAGGGGGGACATGAATCAGGGAAGGAAGAAAAGCTGCAAAAAGGAAACCACACCCTTGAGCTGATCACCGTGTGTGATTGGGACAGTATGCAGGAGCCTCATCTACAGAACAAGGGAACTTGGATATTTATTGCCCAAGTCTCACCAGGCACTGGCCAGAAGTTGTACAGAGCAGCAGTAATGCCAGTCTCCTCCAGTTACCCTGCAAACAGAAAAGGAGAGAAAGAGAGAGAGAGAGAGACAGTAACTGGACGAGGATCCTCTGGAGAGATGCAAACAGCCACAGAGGCCATCTGCTCCCATGCTGACAGGTGTCCCCAGGCCAAGAAGAGCTGCAACACCAATAGAAGTGGGCAGGTTTCCACTGCCCAGGCAGCTCGGATCACACATGCTCATCTACAATAGTGGTCTATGTGGCAGAGACTGTGCCTCATCCCTCCATATCTGTCCTCCCAGCTTCCTGTCATCTTGTCCCACCCTACAGCTGGTCATAGGGAAAAAGAAAGACCCTGAGCATGACCATAGAAGGCAGAAGCTCTACTCTGGACACAGAAAGCTGCCATCACAGGTATCTCTTGAGGCTGTGGAAGCAAAGGACCTTTCTGGTGAAGGCCCTGCTCCTCAGGGTGCTGGTTAATGTGCTGAGCTTAAGTCCTAGCCACAAGATCCTCCCCTGCACGCTTGAGTTTTTCACTCTCATAGCAAAGCAGGGAGCCGCTATTCCTCAGCTTCTGATCTTCCTTTCATTTCTGTTCCTAGAGAAGTTACGCCGGTGATTGAGACCCTGGCTAGCCAGGAGCCCCTGAGACTGGCTGAGGTAAAATACAACCTTGCATCTCTAATGGGAGGCCACAGATGGGTGGCATTATCCTTGCTGCTTAGTGAAACCTCACCAGGAGATGTACTAGCTGCGTTGGTTTGAATGAAATGTCTCCCATAGGCTCATGTGTTTTTAATATTTGGTCCACAGCTAGTGGCACTTTGAGAAATTTTTGGACACTTCGGAAGGTGGAGCCTTGCTGAGGATGTGTCACGAGGGCTAGGCTCTGGGGTAATATAGCCCAGCTCCAAGTCTACAGGACGCATATTACTTCTTTCCCATTGATGTGGAGATTTCACTCATGCTTCCTGTTCAGAACTGTCATGCTTTCTCTGCCATGAGGAAACTTTCCCTTGAAATTAGAAGAGAAATAAACCTTTTTCCTCCCACGATCTACTTCTGGTCCAGTGTTTTGTCTCAGAAACGAGAAGGTGACTGCGAGACTGGCCCTACAAGATACTATGCCTCCCCCATCCTCAAAGCCATCAGGCCAACCTCATTGTCCTCACCAAACATAACTCCCTTTCCCTGACACTCATCTCTGGGCTCCCTCCTAAAAGGACCCTGTGAGGACAGGAAGTTCCACCCTGACAATCTAAGCTTCCCATCTTAAAATCCTGAGCCCAGTCACATCTGTGAAGCTCTTCCAACACAGATGGTAACATGCCCATCCTGGAAATAAAGACAAGGACATCTTTGGGGACCTGGATTCCATCTATCCCTCTCACTGAGGTTCAGAGACTAGAGATACACAAAGGACTTGACTCACTGAGGAAGGCATCCTGGGGTCACTGGAGATGGCAGAATGCTATCAGTTCCCCATGTGGACAAGAAGCATGAGGAGTTACAAGGCGTACTGATGTTCTACACAAGAAGGTCAAGAGAAGATGAAAGACTTCCGGCTCTGAAATCAGACCCAAATGAGGACATTGGCCTGCATACAGCATGACTCTGTGTGTGTTTCTCATCCTCCCTGAGCCTCAGTTTCCTCATCTATAAAATGGGATACATACAGCACACTTTCTGGGGGACGGTTAAGCTGAAGTTAAACAATGCATGTATAGTGGTTAGGAGTTTGCCACAACCTTTCAGGTGGTCTCTTAATCTCTCACTCCCACCCCAGGGAGTGTCATGTCTATTTTCCAGATGCCAAGATGTAAGGGAAGGGTGAAAAGTTGGAAATGCAGATTCAAACATCTAGCAAATGGAGAGAGGGGGATATGTGGCATGAGAAGCCCCATCCAGGCAATGATGGTGTCCTCGGGTAGCCTCACAATGATACAGATTAGTAGCACAACAGATTTTTCTTAGACATGGTTAGCTAGGGACTGGCCCAAAGAATCATAATGGGACTAGACCTCCAGCTTGATTCAGTCTCATCCAAGATGGCAGCTTCCACATTCTTCCTCAGCAATCGCAATGTTTTCTCTTTCAGGGCCTTAGCACCTGTGAGGGGGCCCTCCCTGAGTCAGCCTCCTTGGGTGCCCATCAGCCAATCAGGATCTTCCCTAAAAACCTGAGCCTGGTAGTGGGGCTCATTCTGAGATGCCTGATCCCATGAGTCATGTGTGAGCCCCTTCACTGGAGGCTTCTTCTCCAGAGAGACTTTTCCCTTTGTGAGGAGGACTTTTGAGTTTCCTTTCCCCGCCCCCTTCTCAGTCTGACTGGAGGTGAGGGGGAACTTCTTTTGGCTTTCCCTCTTACCCCAACTCTCCCTAATATTAATCTGATAATTTACTTTTCTCTGAGTCTACATTTTTTTTTCAATTCTTTGCTAACATGGACAAGAACTCAAGGCTTGAGAGCTACTGGCTTAGAGCTCTCTCCGCTATCAACATGGAGGAAGCCGGAGCTCCAACCCAGGCTCGCAGAGGAACCAGTGAGAAATGGGGGGGGGGGAGCTGGCTGGAGCTCCAACCCAGGCTTACAGAGGACCAGTGAGAAATGAGGGAATGGCATGGGCTGGACAGCAGAGGCAGAACAAAATGGCCAGAGTCCCAAAGCCAGCAGTGACAGGAAAATGTGATGGAAGGAGAAGCAGCAATGTGAGGTCAGAGGGCTGGCGTCCAGGATTGCCCAGCTGTAGAACGGAGAGAACTCTCACACACATTGGGTTTGTCTAGTCCTCTGGACCAGTGAGTAGAGTCAGCTACCAACTCTGTTCAGGCCTGTCACATCCTAGTGGGTCCAAACACACCATGGGTAGATAGCGGTCCTGAGATGGATGGCAGAGGGTGCAACAGGGTGACTGGGCAGCCAGCCTGATACTTTAGGCATAGGTAACGCTTGCATGAGAACCCAGTAGGAAGCATGGACTCCTGTCCTGCTGATGGAATGCTGTGATTCCCCAGGCAGTGTTTCTGGGCAGAATCCCACTTAACCAAATAGTAGCCTGGATCTCAACAGAACTCATCCTCATTGATGTTACACTGCAGGCGGGCCCTCACACAGTCAGAAGTGATCCTGTACTTGGGAGACTGTAAGGAAGGCTCGAGACCAACAGAAAAGTGCTTCTCCATCCTTTAAACTCTCAGGTAGAGACCCTGCAGTGTAGACACATTGACATAACGAGTGTGGTCATATTGGAGTTACAGAACCCTCATATTCAAATTGATTTTGCAGCCCCAAGAGGAAAATAGTGAATGGAGTGGCTATGCTTTTAACAATCCTCTGTGTTATCCCAGACAGCCTGACAGGCTCTGTGTGTATGTGTGTGTGTGTGTGTGTGTGTGTGTGTGTGTTCCCTTGCTCAGCTCTGCACACCCCTGACTCCCAGGGAGGTCACAGTGCCAAGCAGTCAGCTTTCCCCTAATTCTTATTCAATTAAACGCCTGTTAACAAAAGAACAAAAGACTTCCAAAAGGGCAATGTGGCCCTGGGAGCAGGAGCTGATCACCCAGCAGGAAAACAGCCACTGTTAAGGAACAACCAGAAAGAGATGGAGGCCCAAGGCTGGGCCTGCTCTGAATCAATAAGCAGTTAAAGAAAAGGGGGGAGGAGGGCTGGTATCTCTTCAGCGGATCTTATAACACAGCCTGCAGCCCCAGGTGAGCTGGATGGTGTGGGCTGTGTGTACTTTCCCCCCAACCCAGGTTCTCAGCCTCCTAAATGAGGGCAGAAGGAAGGTGGGCTTTGGCAGTGACTAAGAATAGACAAGGCCTTGGGGTCCCCAAGATGAGGTTTGAGCCTTACGGGAAGAAGAAGAAAAGGGCTGGGTGTGGTTGCAGAGACCTGTAATCCAGCCCTTGGAAAGCTGGAGTAGAAGGATGGTGAATTCAAGGAGGACAGCCTGAGCTATATAATAATACTGTGTCTCTAAAAACAAAGGAAAATGAAAGAGTTCTCTCTTCCTCTCTCACTTCCTTCTTTCAACCTCTGTCACAGCAAGAAGGCAGCTGCCTGGCTACTAGCCAAGAAAAAGAAAGAAAGAAAGAAAAGCCCTGACCACTGACCAAGTCTGCTAGTGCCTCAATCTGGGACTCGCTGATGCTTAAGGCTTAGGTACGGGCTTGCATGGGCATGTGAGAGCAGATGTCTGCAGTTTAAGTGACCCAGTCCATGATAGTGTGTCATAGCATCCCTGCTTGCCCAAGACACAGGACATGACAGGGTAACCCAGGTACTGCACCTTGACCATCTGTGACATGAGCTAGAATCTCCTAAACCTGATACTATATGAGCCCTCTCCTGAAACACAACTTCTACATAAGCTCTAACACTGAACTCTCCCTAAGAGTACATGACCGTGCCGATTTATCCAGGCTAATCTTTACGGTATACAGATTTGTGATTCAGAAGTACTATCAGAGGTTTATAAGGTCTGAGAAAACACAACCATCTGGAGCTAAAGCCATTCAAGCTAAAATGCACGACCATGCAAATATGCTCCTCAGAAGATGGCCTGTCGCCATTCCTGTGATCCTGAAATTGTGCCCAAGCCTTCTCCAAGACAGGTGGATGGATTATAAGAAACACAAGAAAAAGAAACATATTAAAAGCTATAGAAAAGGGCTGGAGAGATGGCTTAGCGGTTAAGGCACTTGCCTGCAAAGCCAAAGGACCTTGGTTCAATTCCCCAGTACCCATGTAAGCCAGATGCACAAGGAGACACATGCATCGGGAGTTTGTTTGCAGTGGCTAAAAGCCCTGGCATGCCCACTCTCTTTCTCTCTCTCTTTTCCCTCTCTCAAATAAATAAAAACAAAAACATCTTTTAAAAAGCTACAGAAAAGACAAGTCAAAATGGAGTAGGAGATGGCTCAGCAGGTAAGATCATTTGCCACAAGCATCAAGGGCCTAAGAGTGCCTGAGTTCAATCCCCAGCACACATGTAAAAAAAAAAAAAAACCTGGGCTTGGTCACATATGCATGTAATCTCAGTCCTGTTGTGAGGATTCCAGTAGAGATTGGAGAATCCCTGAAGCTTGCTAGTCAGCCATTCTGACTGAAAACATCAGCTCCGGGTAGAGTGAGAGACTCTTGTCTCAATGAAACAACGTAGAATGATGGAGGACACCTGATGTCTTCCTCTAGCTGCCACATGCATACATATGGGGCATCTGCACACACATATGATCATACACTGTATACGCACCATCCACCCCCTATACACACCACATGCATACACACACAGCCATACTACACATACACCAAAAAAAAGACAAACTTGCTGTTTATAGACGGTAGGCCTGTCTTCCTAGAAAGCCAAAGGAAGCTACTGAACGTTTTCAGCTCTCACATCTCAGTCATCTGAACACTTGCAGAGATAAATACACAGACACCAGCCATCCTCGGAGAGGCCAGCAAAGAACGCTTTGGATAAAAGTTCCATTTAGAATGTGAACTATCTAAAAACAGAACGGAAAGAAATATTCAAGACATACCCGAAGAAAACTATAAAACTTTACTGAAAGTCATAGAACTCTGCAAAGATTTTGTAAGGATGTCAACCATTCCCATCATGCCCAATTTATTTATAAATGTAATGTAATTCTGCCTGCCAGTGGTGTTCCAATTGTGTGTGTGTGTGTGTGTGTGTGTGTGTGTGTGTGTGTGTGTCTTGGATGCTCTATTCTTGGAATCTTTCTTTTATTAGCTAATGTGAGTGGGTTCCTGCTCATAGCAATCAAATGACTAACTCAAACTGGGCTACTCCTCCACCTCTCAGGGGCCAATGTATCTTGAGCACTCTCCTGCACCCTCCCGTGTTTCCCTTAAATTTACAACTTTTTGCAAACAATAATAATTGCATCATTAATCATAAAAATAAGAGTAAATTTAAAAAGTTTAAAACCTTTTTTTGAAGTTGTAACATATCACATCACCACTTTTGGCCTCAAATCAGCGCTTTGCCTCCACCGGCTCAGTCCCCTTGGCAATGAGCTCAGAGTCTCAGGAGAAAGATTCTGATTGGCTTTAGCCCGCGCTGGATCAGGTTCCCACCACTGGTCCAAGTGGATGTAACCAAGGAGAGCAGAGATCTGGCTTGAGCCAGAGCAGAGTATTGGTAAAGGGAACCCCCAAGTTGTATTTAGACACCTACATTGAACCAGGCCCTCATGTATTTCACCTGTGTCCTTGTAAATCCCTAGTTTTTCCAACCACCCTGCTGAGTAGATTTTATCATCACTTTGATATTAAGGAAACTGGTTGCTGAAGATATATAAGCTGTCTACAGTCACTTGTCCAATCTGCCAAGGTGGCTCTACCTCCAAGATTCAAGTGCTTGGGGGGGTCATATTTCCAAGTCTCCCCAAGTTCTGCTATCAGAACCACATCCACAAGGCTGGGCTGTGTTTCTAGCATAGCCATGTGACTGCAGAATGAACACCTCCTGGCCCAGGTCTCTGCCCAGCACTTATGGGTGAGACACCAACATCACCCAGGAACTCCCACCGTCTTCCAGTTCGTTGCTGAGGGGAGCAGTCCCTGGAGAAGTGTCACGTGGTTCTCCCAGTCTCTCATGCTGTCGCTATGGCATGCTCTACCTGCTTTCTATTGTTCCCATCTGTTTGTCTGCAACCCTCCCCCAGAAGCCTGGCAACAAGCCAGGCTTTGTCTTCCTCTTTGGCCACCAACATACACGCCATAGTTCAGCAAACACTCGTGGACCGGACACCTTGTCGCACACCCTGAGGGGTGTCTTGTGCTTTCCTCCTTTGGGGAATGGGCACTGCATCCCACAGGAAGGAAAAGTCATCCTGGGCAGGGACCACAGGACACTTCTCCTTTCTCTGGCTCTGTGAGCCAGCCTGCAGATGACTCCACACACCAGCTTCCCATGCAAAGGGTGAGGGACACACTTGTTAGCTAACGTCACAGATCTGCATGGATCTGACCAGGGGGTGAAATTCATCTCCCAGCTCAGGAAATCAGACTCTTGTCCTGGGATTGGGATGACAGATGCATATCATAGTTATCGAGGGACATGACCATGTCACCGCTCCTATCTTTCCTAGTGGGCTGGAGGGGAACTCCTGGACCCTTGGGATCATCAGGGAAACTTCTCCAATGGGGTCTTCTGCTTCACAGAGTCCCATGGCGAGGGAGTGTATTGTTAAAACCAGGCTGGCTTTACAATGTCAGGGCCCAAAGGACAGGCTGCACTTGCTTTAGGTGAAATATTTAAGGATGAGGGAAGAGTGGAGGTGATGGGAGGACTAACTACAGAGGAATTATGGGTGCGTATGTTTATCTCCTGGCTCACATTACATTCGTAGCTTTAAGAAGCATCAAAGACTACATCTTAAGCCATTTATTTTCTTTTTTAATTTTTTAAAATTTTATCTATTTGAGAGAGAAAGAGACAGAGGGGAAGAGTGAGAAAGAGAGAATGAGCTCTCCAGGGTCCTCAACAGCTGCAAAAACAAAAAACAAAAAAAACAAAACTCCAGACACATGCACCACTTTGTGCATCTGGCTTTCATGGGTCCTGGGAAATCAAACATGGGTCCTCTGGCTTTTCATGCAAGTGCATTAATTAAGCCATCTCTCCAACTACCGAAGCCATCTATTTTCTATGGCACTTGTACTGCCACTGTCTCAGCAAGCTTTTTCTGGGATGCCCCCTCAACCTGTTATCTTTCTCTAGGTAGGGTCCACCCTGTCAGGTGCCCTGTTTAGCCCTCCCTGGCTGCCAGTGCTGAAGCCATTGTGTTCCCCGTGCTCCTTGATAGAGGTCGATCGTGGAATCTCAGCATTTCCTGGTGGAGAGGCTGGCAGGAGGGTCACAAGGAAATAAGCACATTTTCAGATGGATGCCTGCGAGAGGAACTCTCCCTTGAGTGTCGGTCTTTCTCAGTCTAAGTTCTTTATGACCACAAGAAGGGATCTGGGAGGCAGGAGAGTTGGCTTAGTGGTTAAGGCGCTTGCCTGCAAAGCTAAAGGATCCCGGTTCGACTCTCCAGGACCCACATAAGCCAGATGCACAAGGGGCCACATGCATCTGGAGTTCGTTTGCAGCGGCTGGAGGCCCTGGCACACCCATTCTCTCTCCATTTCTCTCTCTCTCTCTCCTTCTTTCTCTCTCTCAAAGAAATAAATAAAATAATTTTTTTAAAAAAAATAAGGGATCTAGGAAGGAACATGACCAGTGTTGTGCCTCCCAGACTTCACTCCCACCCCACCTGACACCCACACAACGAGCACGCAGGAAGTGTGTGCACACACTCAAAGCACTCCCTCCTCTTCTCACCACTCCTCCTGTTCCACCCCGGGCCTTGGCTAAGGAGCAAGCAAAGGGAAGAGAAGCACGTACGTCCACAGTGTACACAGGGCTTTCCTAGAGCACCCTCGGGTGCCAGAGGTGAGATGTGACTTTTACATCACGTTCTCCCGTGCCAAAGCCCGCTTGACAGCCACGCGCATGCCAGGTGCCAGAGCTCCTGCACCTGCCGCCCAAGGCAGGCTCGCACCCACATCCTGCCAACTGACTCTTCATTCCATGCACACACTCTCTCTTTGCTGCCCATGGAAACTCTTTGAGGTGTGCAAAGCCAATTTGCCTGTCAGGTTTGCAAGGGAAGTTAGGGCTGGAGAGAGGCCAGTCTGCTTCTCCAAACCAGAGGTCATGATGAACAAGCCAAGCTCTGTGCAGAGCCTGGAGGACGCTCCTGCCCCGGGGCTACACAGGTGCGGAGAGCCCCAAGCCAGGGCCCGAACAGCACTCAGTGGGGTGGGGCATTTCCTTAGGAAACAGAAAAGGTATTTGAGTTGACCTGGTTGACAGCCCAAGCACAAAGGCATCACCCCCCTCTCTTGTTTTCTCCCGGATGAATCCTGAATTCTGAAGGCCAGGATACAGCAGTGCATATCGCCATTGCCCACCATCAGTCAGCACTCTCCAAATGAGACAGGCGTGGCTGGTGACAGATCTCTGGGTCCTAATAGCAGGGAGTGTGTTACACCTCCAACTCTTTTTATTGAATGTATATGTATGGTATGTATAAGTGTCTGCAAGTGTGCCCATGTGTACACACGTATGTGGGGGGGGTTATAGGTTGACATCAGGTGTCTTCTTCATTCTCCACCTTATGTTTTGACACAGGGTCTCACTATGACCTTGAAGCTTGAGAATTTGGCTACACTAATAGCCAGTAAGCCCCAGGGAATCCTCCTATCTCCACCTCTTCAGCACTAGGATCACAGACACACTGCTACCACTCAGTTTTTACACGGGTGCCGGGTATCCAAACTCAGGTCACCATCCCCTCCAGTTCCCAAGAGAAGAAGGAAAGAGATATCTGGCCAGTTGCTTCCTTTACCCCTAGACAACTTCCTAGTTTAATCTGAAGGGAGAGATAGATGAAGGCAGACACTGGACTCATTCATCTTACTTCCTTTTATTACAACATCAAGGAAAACAGTTTCAGATGGATGGTCATGGAGATAAACATAGAGATTACTCACAATTTCATTGTCTACACCTGCCTACAAGGCTTTAAATAGTGTGGATCTCTGTACATGCATTTTAGGTTTTCAGTATGTGTACTGTGTGTGGATGACTTCTCTCTAGGGTGTTTTTCTTTTAATTTCTTGACAGATGATGGTTGAACTTGGTGTCTTCAGGTGAACCGGGTAGCAGCTCCCCAACTAGGACTGAGATCCAGCCTTTTTCTTCTGGAATTTTCTGAACTGGGACTGAATTGCCACCGCTGCACGCTCTGTCTCTGGGGCATCCATGTCAATGTCGAATTCTTCCTGGACTTTCTTCTGCCCATCTGTAGCAAGGAAAACACAAGCATAAGTTGATCACATTGCTGCAACGAGAAAAGCAAACAGCAGCCCTGATAAGTGAGTCTGTGTGGTCCACCTTGGGTGTCCACGGGCAGGTGCTCGTGTGTATGAACACTTAGTCCCCAGCTGGTGGCGCTGTTTGGGTTAGGGTTAGGGTTTGGGGAGGATGTGGAACCTTTGGGAAACAGACCCTTGATAGAGGAAGTGGGTCACTGGGGGATGGAGGTGGTCCTTGAGCTTTTATAACCCACCCTACTTCCTGTTTGTCCTCCACTTCAGTGGGTGTGATGTGACCAGCCAGCCCCCTGCTCTTGCCACCACACCTTCCCTGCCATGATGGAATGTGTAGTCTCAGTCTGTATGGCAGACTAAAATCCTTTCCTTCCATAAACTGCTTCTTGTGAGGTATTTGGTTGGTCACAGCAATGAGTGAAGTAACTAATGCAGGTGCTTAGTCACCAACCCCAGGACAAGACCTTGTTCGCAAAGCCAAAGCCTGTGCAGCAAGGTAGAGAGTTTCAACAGCTTCTGCCTGTCTGAACACTAAACTCGAGTGGGACACAGTCCTGACCTCATACGTCTATAATGCTAGCTGGTGGTCAGAAGAGCTCAGAACTGGAAAAGCATACTTGAGGTCTCTGAGTTATATTGCTAATGGGCTTTGCTTATTGTGGTCTAGGCTCCGATGGTCACTGTTGTCATGACCAAATGACAGCATGTAATCACCACCTTAGACTGGACTTCCACACATCATACACTGGATTCCTGAAAGGCAGGCTCAGCAATGAGTTTGCCAAGGGAGAAAGAGGTAGTCGACTCACACTGAAAACAGGACACAAACCAGCACAAAATGAAGACAGGGTGATGGACGCTTGGTGCTGTGTACTTTCGTGAATCTGCATGCCATCCTTGCACACGGACCATGCGAATTGCCCCTGTATCTTTCCAATTCAGTATGTGAGCTGACAAAGCAAGCACCGTGCTGCGTTCTCTGTAAGCACTGGCCAGAGGGCAAAAAAGTAAGCAAAGAAAATCCTCTGACCCAGGGAAGGCTGAAAATGGGACTCGCCACAGGGATAGCTGTCCCTGTCCTCTCTTAATGCAGATGCTGGGTGGTGTGTGCTGCTCTAGGGAAGGCTCCTAAGGGCAAGACTGTGTTAGGTAATTCATTATTGCTGGTGGGAAGCCAGGTGGCCACCCTTTTAAAAGAGGGTCTTGGGCTGGAGAGATGGCTTAGTGGTTAAGGCGCTTGCCTGAGAAGCCTAAGAACCCATGTTCCACTCTCCAAATCCCATGTAAGGCAAATGGACAAGGTGATGCAAGCATGAAAGGTTTCACATGCACATAAGGTGGCACATGCGTTTGCAGTGTCTTGAGGCCCTGGAGTGCCAATTCTCTCTCTCTCTCTCTCTCTCTCTTTCACTCTCTCCTATTTAAAGAAAAAACCAGTCTGTTGGGCTTGCCTCAAAAAAAGAAAACTCTCAGGTATAGCCAGAGTTGGGAGTTAAATCCCAGTATGCAGATGAGGTGGCCAGAGCCATCAAGAAGACCCACCTCCCCTGGGACCTGGGCTGAGACCCTCACTGTCACCTTTGTTATGCAGCAAAGAGGCCACATAGCTTTCTAGATAGATGATAGGTGATGATGATAGAGAGATAAGAAGATAGATGATAGATCGGTGGATGGATCTAATAGATACATGTGTAGATGATAGAGAAGATAGATAAATTCATAGCTAGCTGATAGATTATAGAGGTAGATGATCAATATTTACCTACATAGTTACACATATACACAGCTACCTAGATTGATCCATTGACCCATCACTTGCTAGGCAGGACAATCATCTCTTATTTCAGGTACATCTTGCATGGCACTTGCACTGTGGATCCTTGGACATTAAGGAGGTTCTACCGGGAGCCCTGCAGTCACACCTTCATCTGCGATGGCATGACACTGGCTTTGACCTTGCCAGCCTCCTTACGCGGAAGGGACTGTGGCCTAAATCAAATCATTTTCTTTTCTCAGACTCGCTTCCATGCCCTTGAGAGCAGAGACTGAATGTACCACTGTTGATGTGAACACTGGGCGGGGGGGGGGGGGGGGGCAGTCATCTTCCACAACCCAAGCGGCAGTGAGGAGATTGGGAATACTTCATCAGGTTTGATCCCCACTGTAGGGAATACCACAGATCAGGGCCTTTGGAAAGGGTAGGAGTTGCCTGCAGCTCAAGTAGATACTTGAAAAAAAAAAAAAGTATAATTAATGCAATCCCACGAGCCTGGGGCTGGAAGGTAAGTATCTGGCATGAAAATGGCCCCAGCTCTGTGCCAACAGCAATAAACCTTTAGCACATCGTGAGGAGCGCACAGCACTCCTGGCACTAAAAATTGTCATCTATTAAGGAAGGTTTGCCGGGTATGGTGGCGTACGCCTTTAATCCCAGTACTCGGGAGGCAGAGGTGGGAGGATCGCCATGAATTTGAGGCCAGCCTGAGAGTACATAGCGAATTCCAGGTCAGCCTGGGCTAGAGTGAGACCCTACCTCAAAAAAAAAAAAAAAAAAAAAAAAAAAAAAAGGAAGGCTTGCCTTTCGATCCTTCCCTCCCAGAAGAGGCCCTGCAGAGACTGTGAGGGCAAAGGGGACGGCTGCAACAGTGCCAGAGGTTGGAAGAGTTCCTTTCAAATTAACAATGCTACTGCAACCCACAGTTTTTAAAGGGCCTGATCCACCTTATCCCTTTCGCAATAATGGGGGGGGCAATAATATTCCTTTTTGACAAATGACAAATGAAGATGCAGGAAATTATGTATATTTAGAGAATACACAACGGCACAGTGAGGACGGGTCATAAAAATCAATTTGGCAATTACATCTTAAACTAATATCCTAGGCCCCAAGTGATTTATTGATCCTTCCATCGTTTGAAAAATACCACAGTGCTTTAAGAAACAAGCCCTGGATATTTAAGGGACTGTTGCTCTCTGCTTACTTCATTAGAGTCAGTGTTCCTTCGGGGAGCTCTGCATTGTCGTGGGAGAGGCAATGAGCTCGTCCCACCGAGCTGGCCAGGGACCAGGGACATGGAGAGTAGACAGAGAAGACCAACTGCAACTGAAGAGGGACATCTCATCGGATGTGGTGGCACCTGTGACGATGCCAGTGAAGAGCCTGAGGTGAGATGGCCCCATGGGCTCCTGGCATCCAAGATGGCACAACTCCGGGCACCCCAGACTCAGTACTCGCAAAGGGTAGCTGGAAAAGAGGGTGAACATTGCCAGCATCCCACAGTCAGAGCCTCTTCCAGCCTCGGAGCCTTCCAAGGTAGCCCTGGCAGTAGTGACAAGGGCGCAAATGCAAGGTGACCCTGGGGAGAGCTTCCCTTCTCCGTAACTCCATGGTAGAGCTGATGCCCACTGGCAGCGTGTACTGCTAATAGCAGGGAGACCTTGGCATTGCAGCTAGGGAGGCTGAAGATGTCTGAGGGTGGATTCCCTGTGTGTGTCACGTACAGAGAACACACACACATGCACACACACACCGGGACTGCCTCAAGGTTTTTTTTTTTGTTGTTGTTGTTGTTTTTTTGTTTTTGGTTTTTCAAGGTAGGGTCTCACTCAAGCTCAGGCTGACCTGGAATTCACTATGGAGTCTCAGGGTGGCCTTGAACTCACGGCGATCCTCCTACCTCTTCCTCCCAAGTGCTGGGATTAAAGGCGTGCGCCACCACGCCCGGCTACCTCAAGGTTTTTAATAACCAACACTCCCCAGTACCCTAATTCATTCTTTCCATCTCTGGTTTGACCTCACTGTCCCCATCCCCTCTAGACTTGGGAATGGAGCAGCCCTACTCGTTCCGGCACCTCTCTCAGGGCCCGACACCAAGCAGGTGTTCAATTAGCAAAAGCTGGTTGTGAGTGAGTCCATCAGACACACCAGGCAACAGTCAAGTGTACACTTTTAGCCCAAGGACTATAAAACAGTAGAATTCCCTCTGCAGTGAATAATTTCCATTTTCCAGACGGGCCCTTTCTGTCACCTCTCCCCCCAATGTTGTGAAGCCCAGATGGTCTTTAGGGAAGTGTGGCCTGGAGGTGTCACGGCAGAGCCACTGTGGGGCCATCCAGAGGTGCAAGGGGTGTGGATTAAAGAGAATGTGAAGATGGAGATGTGACCACAGGAAGATGGCTCTGGGAAATTACTGCTTACGGGGCGTGGGGAAAAGGGGGGACAAAAGAAAATGTAGGCGTTCCAAGACAGATACCAAGTGGGGGATCAGGAAGGTAAACGTGTATGGTCACACAACTGAGCTAGGGCCCTGTGACCCATAAAATCTGGGGGTCCAGAGTTACAGAGAACAACTAGGTAGACAGCCCCAGCTGAAACCACAGGGAATGGGGAAATGAGCAAGAGTGCTGCTGTCTTAGTTAAGCTGACATCAGCACAAAGGTGGAGAAAGATACTGAGGACACTCAACGCCTACCAAACCAGACACCTAGATGCTCCTAAAAGCCTATCACTGAAGTAGACTTAAAATTCTCCCAGCATGGCTCAGGGAATTTTGCCGAAGAGGGAGCCGAAAGATTGTTAGAGCCACAAGTTGGGACATTATACACAGAGACATTGCCTCTCCCCCATAACTGACTGCTGCCCCCACAGTGCACGACCCACAGTACCCATGGGGTTGACATGCATCCCCAATGAGGAGGGCCTCTTCAGAAAAGGGGCCGGGAGGAGGAATAGGATGGTACCAACATGTGATGTTTACATACTAAATATGTCCATATCTAATAATAATAAATAAATAAAATGGGTAGAGGCAGAGGCTTCCCAGTAACCCCCACTGAGGGTGGGCTCCTACCCCAGGGAGTGACAGGCAGGTTTCTAACATGTACCTGCTAAAGCAGCGGCTACCACCCACATCTGGCCAGGCAATTGGTGGCACACAGGCCTCACACCCCTGAATATAGAGTCCTCAGCTTCCTTGGGGTGAGACCCTGACCCCTTCTAGCTCTCAGACCCTCCTCAGAAGAAGTAAGGGTGTGGAATTTCAGTGAGATTCAAACTGGGGGCTGCCTCTAGCCACTGTGACCCTATGGGAGGTTCTCAGCTACACTTCTTACTTTTCTCATAGAAAATATGAAGTTAAGAATCACTTCCTTCTCTAATCCACAGAGCAATATGGGGCAGAGAGGGTTGTGTAGCTTTTTCCTGCAAATTGAAGTGGGGGTGGGGTCCATACAGTCAAGAAGCTAACAAAATTTAACAGGCACAGGAAACAGGCATAAGAAAGTTACAAAATTCATAAAATCTCTCCCCACTGCCCAACAACTTAAAAAAAAAAAAAAAGCAGCAAACAACCGCTGGGAAGCAGAGGCTTGTCTTCAGTGAAAACGCCTGCAAGCTGTGCAGAGCGGTCCTGGGATGAAGTTTTGATGAGTCATGCTGAGATGGGCTTTGCAGCATGGGTTCACCAAGCCAGGCTTCGGTGGAATTGTTGCTTTAGTCTGTCGTTGGTGTCCTTTTGGGGATGACTAGACATTTATCTACTTTTAGCCAAGAAAAAAAAATGATGCGGCATAAATGCAAGTGAGCATCACATTCAGAGATCGTCTCCAACTTACTAGGAAGGCTCGTAGCTGCTCTGGCTCTCAGTTTTCTTATATAAGGGATAGGAGTAAAATCACCTTTCTTTCCTAGCCTCAGTACTATGCACAGATCAACGCCTAAATATAAGCTAAGCTGCAGTCGCAGGCAGGACGTGGCCAAGGCTGCAAAAAATCAGGTGGAGAGGTAGAGTCAGCCCAGGGGTCCTTGGTAGCAGGGTTGTGGGAAACTGAGTTGGCCCCAGAGATAGAGCGGAGAATCAGAAAAGGTCTTCATGTCGACATGGACTCATGGGAATAACTTCCAAAGCCTGAGTGCTGAGCTCTGATAGCTCAGAGGTTTTATAGACAAATATGGCAGGCAGTCTGACATCATCTTGAATTCTTGACACTATTGGTGGGTTACAAGTTCCTAAGGTTATATGATTTAGGGGCACAAACAGAAAATTCTATAGCAATAAGTCAGTGATAATAAAGCACAAAGGTAGAACAGAAAGCTGTTTGTTCAGGGGTGTTTTTCCACTCACGGTCTACTTTTACAAGCTATCTGTCTGACTCAGGACAGGATACAGTGACACAGGGCTCAGCTGTGTCAAGGCCTGAGAAGAGTAGGGCTAAGTTTGCCTATACTCTTTTAGCTTAGAATCTGAGGTGTTTGCAAAACACTGCTCAGCACAGAAAAGGGGGTGGGGTTTCAGTTTGATTAAATTCTCCACCCGAGCAAATTCTTTGAACCTGTGTAGTGATGGGACCCGGTGGTCATTTGTTCCTCAGTTCAGAGAAAAAGGGACACATCCCAACATAACCACATTTGATGGGCAGCTTGATACAGGACCAGCTGCAGCTGAGTGATACAAGCCATGGAAGATATACTCAAAACACAGTTTGAAGAGAGACCACCTATACCAACCACCATAATGTACAACGCACAGGTCGGGAAACAAGAAGGGTCCACTCCACTTTCCATGACCAGGAGGCCCCCAACCACACCAGAGCCTCTACACAGCTACTCAGTTGATAAGAGAGTGCTATGTCTAAATTATCAGCAAGGAAGATGTGTATCATTGTGAATTTTAGACTGCGGTACACACCTTTCCCTTCATCTCTATTTATTGTCTCATGAAGATGTTTAGAGACTTGTGTCTGGTCTCAGTGGATTGACATTTTTATTTAGGCTTCTGTTGCCAGAATTGGAAAAATGTATCAGACATCTCTCTTTGTCATTCCGAGTGAGCAGCATTTTACCAGAACATTCCTGCCCAGGACTGCAAAGATGTCATTTGCATCTGCCTAGAGTTCCAGAACACTATCATTTCCTTCTCTGGGTGGATGCTAAAATCCTGAAGCTGACCACAGAGCGGTCAATAGTAGAACTATGTGCATGCTACTCAGCAGTTTTGATGTCAAAGATATCAGCCCCATTGGAGGATGAGTAGAACCCCAAATTCTTAGCCATTTGCTCAGAGAAAGAAGAGACCCCCCATGGACACGTTGTCTCTTGTGCCTGGTGGCTATCAATGCAAACATCACTAGCTCCCCTATTCTCAAGCTCATCGCTGGAACCTTGTCTCAAAGGAAGTAAATATCAAAATAAGCCAGGCTAGGCAGTGGACATAAACTTGGCACATTATAAACTTGGACATTTATCTGTCTTTCATCTATTTCTGTCTATATGTGTGTATCCATTCACGTATATATTTATCATTCTATCACTTCATCCTTCTATCTATCCATGCACGCATACCTATATATACCAATTCATCCATCTGTCCATCTGTGACAGTTAATCTCAATTGTCAACCTGACAGGATTACAAATCTCTGGACATGTCTGTAAGGGAGTTTCTAGATTATGTTGAGGTTAGGGGAAAAGACCTCAGCCTAAATGTGAACATCACTTTCCCAAGGGCTAGGGTTTCAGACTGAATATGTAAAGGAGCAAGCTAGCTGATCCCCAGAAGCCATCACTCTCTGCTTCCTGACTGTGGGTGCAACGTGATGAGCTGCCTCACACCCCTGTCAGCATCCCTTCCCTGCCATCGGCTGTGTCTTCTCAAAGCCCAGATAAATCCTTCCTTTCTTAAGCTGCTTCTTGTCAGGTGTTTGGTCATAGCAACAAGAAAAGTAACTAAATCACCATCCATCCGTTATCATTTATCCATCCAAGTATCTATATAGTGCATGTCCTCTGTTCCTCTCTTACACACACACACACACACACACACACAGAGAGAGAGAGAGAGAGAGAGAGAGAGAAGAGAGAGAGAGCTTGCTGAATGGCCCGAGCAATTAGTCCTTCCCCTCTGAGCAGGTACTTTATCTAAGGGAAGGACACAGACATCTTCAATAGCCTGCCCATAATGAAGACATGATGCTCCCTGAGGGTCAGGATAGTTCATAACTTCATTCCACCATGATGTCCAGCTAGGACACAATGCTGCCCTCGTCAGGTTTATACTTCCCACCGCTACGGATATTTCTTATGCTACTTTTCTGAAATGCTGCCCCTTTTCTTGTAGAAATCAAAGCAAGAAAAGCCTTCTGCCGGTGTGTTTGATATTGTCATGGCAGTGTTCAGGAGCCCCTGCTCCAGGATCTAACTCCAATCACAGACTTTTATTGATCGTGAAATAGATCTTCCCATGTGATTCTCTTGAATAGATAATTTGATGGGCGAAGGGAAAAGAGAGTCCTAAGCACAAAAGATAAGGAACTGCTACCAGGCGGCAACCACGCCGAGAGAGCTCTGCAAACCTTTGATAGCGTTCTGCAAATCCATAGGACAGACTGCAGCTCCATCTGCATTCCTGTATCCAGGCAGACTCGTGTCCCGTGTGGAACTGAAGGTCTGCGTGCCAGTCCACAGACGCTCAGCAGGTACTGGCCGCACTCCAGTGTTAGTCTGCTTTGGCCACAACAAAATACCGCAGACCAGGCAGCTCAGACAAGACATTTGTGTTCCTTGGTGTGTAGATGAAAGTCTGAGGTGGCGTGTCAGCTGGGCAGGTCCCTCCTACGTCTTTTCATGCTGAGGCACATATACGTGCCTGGCGTCTATACACCCACAGTTCTTCTTAAAGGACCTCAGGCCTATTGGATTAGCAGCCATTCTAATGGCCTCATTGAGTATTAATGTCTCTTTAATTTTGCTGTCCCCACATAGAGTCACACTGGAGATATAGGATATTAGTGTTTCAAGTTGGAGGAGAGTCACAACTCAGTCCATAATCGCACCTAACCGAGCCTTTTATAGACTTTAAGGTGGTTTGAATTCTTTGCAGTGTCTGATCTCGACACCAATTTTATGAGACTGCAGGAAGCATTCTGAGTCCCATTTTACAAAGGCTCAGAGATGACATGTTTTACCCAAGGTCGCCTCAGGATACTATGCTGACCAGGGTTGATCTGGAATCCAGGTCTGGCTCCAAATCCCGTGGCTGTGCTGCAGTGTCAGCCACTCTGCTCCTTAGATGTAGGCCTCTGCATGAGCCAATTAGTGTAGCTTTGGGAAAAGTCCTGACTTCACAGCTCCTAATCTAAATACGTAAGGCCATGAACCAGGTGGCAAAGTCCACTTGTTTACCAGGAGAATTTGACCACAATTTACACAAGGTCCATTCACCTAGCAGCAGGCCCAGAACAAGTGGCCCTTGTCCTGGGGACTAGGGCAGAGAGCACCCTCAAAACCCTGCTTCCCAGAGGTACACAGAAAACAGTCAAGTAATGCAGTAAAAAGTAGAATTTCAGCCATGCATGGTGGCACACGCCTTTAATCCCAGCACTTGGGAGGCAGAGGTAGGAGAATCACTGCGAGTTCAAGGCCAGCCTGAGATGACATAGTGCATTCCAGGTCAGCCTGGGATAGAGTGAGATCCTACCTACATCAAAAAATAATAATAATAACAGAATTTCAGAGAGTCTAAAACCTGAGCAGGGTTCTGACCAAAGCAAGAGAGAGAGAGAAATGACAGAGACAATAAGAGAGACAGAGAGAAAAGAAAGCCAGGTGAACCACTAGAAAAAAAAAAAAAAGGCTGAGTAGGAGGAACAGGTGCCAGCAAGCCCTCCAGCCCAACTCCCTAGGAGGACAGGAGGCAACAAGAGATCTCCACAGCCTAGAAACAGCACTGTCTGATAAACTGTTCTTATCCCTGTATTCACAATCTAGGTAGCAGACTGAGGATAATTAACATAAATTCCTTGGAAATTAACAGCCCTGGAAAGTCATCCAAGGCACAACAGAGCTATTCAGGGATCTTACAAGAGCCCGAGACTGGAGAGTTTTAAAAGCATGAACATTCAAAAATATATTAAGGGCCAGGCTATATGGTGTTCAGATATGCAAGGCTCTGGGTTTGATTCCTAGAACTGAAAAATGAACTACACACATACATATTAGACCCTGAACTTGAGAAAAAGAACTCTAAATATAGTTCTTTCAGAGTTTATGATGATGTACGATCTTTTTTTTTTTTTCTTCTTGTGGTTCTAGCAATAAGTCAGGAACAGAGCAGCTTGTGGTTGTAACAGAGGCACACGCGCGCGTGCACACACACACACACACACACACACACACCCCAAGGGCAAAGGCTTCCATTTACATATTCACAGCCCTTCATAGTTTGAGATTTATTTGATAGAAACAAATTACCTCCTAAGGCCTAATCTTGCAGATCAGAATTTGCGCATAAGCAGTAAATTGGGATATAATTGTCCTGAGTAGGAGTTTTTCTTCATTAGGAGTCGAAGCACATAGCGTACTATAAAAGGAGCAAAACTTTAGCACGCTATAAAGAAATAACAGTCATTTAACTTAAGTGTGCCTTGCAAGCGGGGTATCTGAATGCCAAGGTTCGCAGAATGTCCTACCTTATTTCAAAGTAAAATGCATAATGTAAAAGAATTAGCATGTATCACTTATATTGCCCTTAATATAATTAAGCTAATCCACACAGAGCACTTGGGGGCCTCTGAGCTGGGCGCCACACCTCTTTCATATCAAGGCTGCATGTTAGCCGTGGGGAGCCAGTATGCGTTCATTTCTGAGGATCCAAACCTTCTCCTTGGGGCAGAGACAGCCAAAGAGACAGGTAAGAAAACACATGAGTATTGGAATTTTATCCCTTAAGCCTAGAGTTGGGTCAATACATACCCCGAAATAAAGGAGCCAGTATGGGGGAGAAAAGGTCAAGTCCTTCCAAGAAAAATAATAATCATAATGATAATAAAAAGGAATTTATACATGTAAGTGCTTCATAATACTGGTGCACAGCATCATATTTTTACAAAATGCCTATTAAGAACCCAGACAATGTGTTCTTTAAAAAGCTGGGAACAAGGCACATGGAAGGCCACAGTGTCCTTCAGGGGGTCATTACTGGGCCAGGAATGGATGCTCCCGTGCTGGGCAGAGGTGGGATCCTTGCTGTCTCTGTGGCTCCCGGGCCGCCTGTGTTTGTTGCACATCGGGCTGCTGATGCGGAGAATTGCAATTTTCTAGGTCTGTGCCAAGAGCCAGAGATTAATGCGCAAGGTCAGGCATTAAGCCGCAGCAGGCAAAGGGGACTTCCTGCATCTGCGACGTTCTCCCAATCACATAAAAACACAGCTCCTCTGCCTTCTAACTCCCTGCTCACCAGGTTAGCCCCTTCTTTGGTACGTGAGGCTTTTCCCCAGGGAGTCCAATGCTCTTTTGTCCTAAAATAGAGACATCTTGAGACCCACAGCCCGGACTGTGCAGCTCGGGTTCTGGAGCTCAGGAGAGCCTAATTTGGTCAGCTGGAAAGGACAGTTTAGCACAAGCTTCTCGCGCCCATCATCCCCGTCCCCGGCTCTGTGGAGCTGTGTCCAGCTTACATAAACCCGCTGTGCTCTTAGCTAATCAAGTGTGTGAAGATCCGGGGGGCATTGATTGAAAAGAAGGAACTCTGGTGGGATGATACATCCCCCAGGAGCAAGAGTCACCCAGGGCACGGGCACAAACAGGAGGCGCCCAGCATACAGAAAAGCTCTCCTCTTACGGGTTCAGTGATCAGATTGCAAATTGTCATTTTACTTGCACAAATAAGACAGTAAATGAAGGCCTTTCTGGTGGGGAGAGGGTGAGGATAACGCCCAAAGTTCCGTTCCTCTCTGAGCATATGGAGGGAACTGAAGCTCGCTCTCCTCGGGGATGAGTAACTAGCTGCCGGAATGGAATGCCGCAGAAGGGGCTGTCCTGTTCTCTCTGCCTCCACCCGCCCCCAACCGAGAGAAGCTGCTGCAGGCCCAGTGGAAAAGGGAGAGAGGTGACCGCCCAGCCCTCTAAGCAGCCTTCCTTTAGCGAGAGCCAAGGTACAAGTGCTCGAGAAACTCCAAGAACATAAGGGTGCCACAGCTAAGTGTGCTTGTTGCCTCTGCTTATTACCTTTTTCTTATTTTTATTTATTTATTTGAGAAAGAGAGAGAGGCAGATAGAAAGAGAATGGGCACGCCAGGACCTCCAGCCACTGCCCTACCCCCTTTTTTCTTAGTTATAAAAGCCCTGATTTGGGGCTGCGTACATACTGATGAAGAGAAGAACTTCCAGTCTCCTTGTGTTTGGGTGTAGTCATGTCATCAAATACTCTCAGGTCCTTTCCCCTTCTGCCACTAGCGGCTTTCTGCTGGCTGAAAACCGGTGCGATGGCCACTACTCAGGTAGCCTCAGTGGACCACAGGTGGGAAGTCATCTTCTGAGGACGGACAAACGTAAGAGAGATGCCTGGAGCTCCTTGAAACTGCCTGGTCTCCTTCAGCTCCCGAACGGCAGCCTCCTTGCCCTTGAGAGATAAATGAACTTCCCCACTATTTAAGTTCTCCTAATCTCACCGTTCATTTGGACTTTTAGCTTCTCGGCAAAGAAACTCATCAACTCACATATGTGTCGTGAGCACTTTACTACTTATCTGGAAATATTTCATCTCAAGGTAATCATAGAAAAGATTCAAAGTTATATCACTGTGGATTTATTTTCTTCTCTTAACTTTTCTTTTGCTTTACACATCCATCCAATTTCTAACAGGGATGGTCAAATCTTCGTGGCATTAAACCTTTGAGCACCCCGATTTTGCTGTGTCTGATGATTCAGACTTGTCATCCCAGCTACTTAGGAGCCTGAGACAGGAGAATTGAAAAGCTCAGGGCCTTGTCTGGGCAACAGAGTGAGCTTACCACGACTGTTTAAGACAGAAGGTTAAAGGAAGGTTAGGAAATATAGCTCAGTGGTAGAACACTTGCCTAGGTTCAATCCCCAGTATGGGAGTGGGGGGCTAATTTTTTACAGAAATTTTCATCACCGTCACCAGCAACAATCAGGTGCTGTTACTGAATGTGGTCTTGCCCCTGGCAAAGCGACCACCTCTCACTCATTTGACAGGACCCCTTCCCTCCCCAGTGCTTGAACCGTATTTCTCCTGTAATGCAGGGACACGTGGGAAACAGATATCGCTGGTGCAGCAACCAGGATGGTACAGTTCCTAACCAGGCTGCAGCTAAGTCCTTTCTTTCTGCTTCCGATTCATGTTTAAACCCCTTTCCTTTATTTTTGAACAGACTCTTGTAGCTTTCTTTGACATTGTCTGGTTTTCTTGGGCATCGACAGGCCTTTGAGAGGACCCTCTGTCTTCCAAACCTCACCTGCGCCCAGCTTCCCAAACTCCTGGATGCTAGTCTGAAAAGGACATGCTGAGCACCACGGGGAGTCGCAAAAAGCCCCTTGTGTTCAAGAGGCAGAAAAGCCCAAAGTGACAGGTTAAAGTAGCCCAAAAGGACATCCGTTAGCCTCATTAATGAAATAATGGACCTGGAGTTTTCCCCGTCCTCTTCATCCCATGTCTGAGAGGGGAGTTGACATGAAAAAGGGAAGGCAGAATCTGGACAAATGGGGTGCCCTCCAGGACTTGGCATGGAAGAAAGCAATGGCTCCTCAAGCCTGCTGTGCATGTTGGAAAGAAAGGGCAGGATACACACACAAAAAAAAATCACCCCTCCACCCCACATGCCAGGCAGGGCCCCGCTGTTCTCAATGCCTGGATTCCAGCCTTTTTTTTCCTTCACTCTCTCTCCCTCTCTCTCTCTTTGTGGCTGCCTGATTAAAATGCCTTTCCAGCAGTTCACAGCGCCTGGCTTCAACCCTGGCTGATAAGGTATTGTTTGTTCTCTGTGGTCCTGGCTGTCAGCTGGGCCGACGGCCGCACTCCTATCTCCCAGGACACCTTCCTCCCCGGCTCTTCAGCCTTGCGCCTCTAATCCAGGCCGACAGCTGCTTTCCTTTGCATATTCTCAAGAACGACTGTACAGGCTTTTTGCAAGCAATTGGATGGGCCGCTGTGCGTGAAATTTGACTTTGGGTACAAATCTCTGATTGGAGTCTTGAGGGGATCTGCAAAGCAGCCCAGGACCCATCATCAGTGGGTCCAGCGCAGCTCAGGTGCACACTTCCCAAGCTCAGTTCAGGCCATCCACCAGCCACACCTCACTGTGCATGTGTGGAGAGAAAAAAGGGGCCAGAAACAGCCATTACCGTAGAGATGCCTGCCTTCTGCATGTATTTTAAAATGCCCTTAAATCAATCAACATGGCTGGGGATTTGTGTAAGAATGGCAGAAGGGCAGCGGCAGGGTTTGCATAGATGTCTAGTAACATGCATTTGTCTGCTGAGTGCCAGGAACTGCCCAGGGCACTTCAAGCCCACACGCCGGTTTCCTAACCCAGTGCAGTCCTCCACTGCCCCCTTCTTCCCAGATCTGTGAGGATATCACATCTGACCTCCATCTTCTCTTACAAAATGGCTCCATCATGGGCTGGGAAGATGACTCAGTGGTTAAAGGCCCTTGCTTGCAAAGCCCAACAGCTGGGATTCAATTCTCCAGTACCCATATAAAGACAGATGCACAAAGTGGCACATGTGTCTGGGATTGGTTTATGGTGGCAGTAGGCCCAGTAGTGCCCACATTCCCTCTTTCCCTTTCTCTCCTTTCTCTGTCTTAAATAAATAAATAAATAAGCTCCTTCTTACCAGCCTAGGGGTGAACACTGGCCAACTGGCTGGACATTCCATAGAACTGATTGCCTGGTCCTACTTAGCAGGTGCAGGGGTCCAGATAGTATTTTTAAAAAGAATAAAATAGGGCTGGAGAGATGTCTCACCAATGAAGGCACTTGCCTGCAAAGACTAAGGACCCAGGTTCAATTTCCCAGTATCCATGTGTAAGCCAGATGCACAAGGTGGTGCATGCATCTAGAGTTTGCTTGCAGTGGCTAGAGGCCCTGGCACACCCATTCTCTCTCTCTCTCTCTCTCTCTCTCTCTCTCTCTCTCTCTCATAAATAAATATTTTTTAAGAAAGAAAAAGAGAATAAAATAAAGCTAAAACTTGAGAACAAATGAAATCAAGGTGTTGTTACTCAGAACTAGGTAGCTGAGCCATGTAGACCACTGGGACCCTGAATGATTATTGAATAGCTCATTTTAGATTTAGCTTTCAGGGATATGTGGCAATATTCTGATAACCAGTTCCAAGAAGACATGCAACAATTCTTTCCCAGGGTGACAAGTTCGAATCTCCAGGTTTCTTTCACACTGTACAGAGGTGATTTCAGAAACAGGCTGCTTTAGCTATCACTGAACCCCAGCCTATCTGACAAGACCAAGGACAGACACCTGTCCTTGAGGGGTGCTGCCGTAACCTCCTCTTCCAAGAATTCTTACAGGCCAAAAATGAAGCACAGCGTACTTATTCCTCTTACAATTCTAGATCAGAGAGAAATTCCCGACATCAGGCAATGGAATGCAAAGCTATATAGTTTAAAAAATGTTCTAATCCATGATTTTCCAAATGCCCATGAAAAGTGTCATCCTTTGAGGCATTCTGTTAGCACAGGTAGTAGGAGCCTTTCTGTCTGGATGAGAAATGTAGGCGGTGATAAAACAGCCGCGTTGGACTGCAGGTGCTCTGGGAAGTTCGAACAGAAGCCAGGAAGGGGCACAATCTAGACAGAATGCTAAAAATAAATAAATAAAAGCACCTGACATTGGTCTGCTGCTACAGAATGGAAGCCTGTCCCAGGAGCGGCCACATCCGACCTTTCTCTGGAGCATTTTGAGCTGAACGGAGGACAGGTACCACAGGGAGTCGGATTTCACAAGCTGTGAATGGCCAGGCTGACCTTAATGGGCTGTTTCTGGCCCAGATTCGTAATGGGCAAGACTTTGTGGTTTTGTTCCATTTTGTGATGTGTGAGCAGAATAAGATTGAAGATTATTATCTGCATGCGGCTCACGATGTCTTCTAAACCCTATCTAATTCTCCCACAGATGCATCTAGCTGATAATTTGAAAATTACACTTCAGCTCCCTTACACGTGGCAATAATTTAAGGCATCAATAGAAGAGGCGAGAGAGATGTTCTCAACCAGTAGCTAACTCAGTCTCAAATGCGGAGCGGCTGAGGAAGATGGGACTTTGTCACCTCAAGCATGTTTCAAATAATGCACAGGTCCAGGTGGCTTTGCCTGGGCCCACAGGTAAAAGGGCTCTCAAATTGCAAAAGAAAAGTGGAATACTCAGGCTGCAAAAAAAAAATTTAAAAATTAAAAAAAATGGCAGAAATAATTCAATTTCAGGTGTATCAACTGCTGCCCTCTGTCTGATATGTGGACCACGCTCTCTATACCTGTGATCACCTGAAGTTGCTCACAGGCCCAGAAAGCACCTTGCAAAACCACATACATCCTGTGACTCTGGCCAGGAGAAGAAATCCTCTTTCCATATTCACCAGTCACCTGGTTGGAAATGCATTTTCTTCCAGATAAGCAATGGAATTTCCCCATTTTCACCCTTTCGTGGTAATAGTTATTTTCAACAAAGCAAGTATTTGTTATCACGTGCTGCCAGCCACTCACAGCCTCATGCACAATCCAGCCCTTGGATTTTCTCCTCTATGGCCCCCACCAAGATAGAAACATTGTATTTCTCCACTGGGTCCATTGCCAATGTTCTCTTGTTGCATGCAAAAAAAATAATCATCAATAAATAAAAAGAAGACGAATATTCTAGAGCATCCCAGAGAAAGAGCCAGCCAGCCGGCCACAGAATCATAAAAGTCAGAATGAGACAGGCGATGACACGGCCCCTGTGACGACAAGGGGAGATCGAGAGAGCGTGGTTCATTGCAGGGGAAGCGGGAGAAGTGCGTAAGACACAGAGTGGCAGGGGTAGAATAAATATCGAGATTCCCACAACCCATCCCTCTAGGAGCAAACCAAGAGGCAGATGGAATATTCTGGCCAGATTTCCGAGGCAAGCAGGCTCAGGGCGCTATGTCGGGGGAATAACCAGAGAGGAAAGAGGAATCTAGCCGCCATCTGCTAACATGCCTCTGCACTAGATGAACCAGAAAAGGTCTGGTGCCAAACTCAGCTCTTATTTTCCTCTGAAAGTCTATGAAACAATTGTGGAGTTTAGCGCTGTCTGGGCAAACCATTTAAAGTACTGTCTCTAACCAGCAAGTGCCTTATAATGGGGAAAAAGTGACTTCATGGGCCATTTCTGTTGTCCCAGCCCATTTTCAGAGCACACTATAAAACCTCACTTTGTTTTATGACTGGTGGGAAATTGCACTTTGCTGAATGCTCATCAATCCAAACTGCCAACAGGCTTTATGTCTGCATTGAAACCCAGAAACTACATCTAGGAGAAGAATCACAGTGTAATTGTGGTCCGCAGACACATCCTACCACCTTGTACAGAGCTTTGCCTGACAACGCTGAGCTGGGCGAGCCAGCTACGACAGGAGGACCTCACATCAGAATTAGTGCTCCAGCATCTCAGACTTCTGAGGAACTCAACTGTCCACGTCTTCAGGGTCTACGATGGGAGAAGGGCACCTGCAGGACGCATGTGCTCACACATACTGAAACCAGAGGCAACAGCTGGCTTCCATGCAGCAGAATCACAATTACTGGATGAGTGTGTTTGGGACACGCCAATGGAGCCATGTCCCTGGCTTCCCAGGACCTCTTCCGGAATCCGAGTGATCCATACTATTTATTTCAGTTGATCCCCGGATTACACTGATTACAGACCAAAGGGTAGAGGCAGCTAAAACAGAAAGCCCTTGTGCAGAACCCAAAGGAACCTTAGCAGGTTGATAAGAAGTACCTTGAGGCTGTGGAAATGGCCCAGAGGGTTAGAGTGCTTGCTGCACATGTATGATGATGGCCTGATTTTGAGTCCCAGAACCCAAGTCAAAAGCTGGACATGGGCTGGAGGAGATGGCTTAGCGGTTAAGGTGTTTGCCTACAAAGCCAAAGGACCCTGGTTCCATTCCCCAGGAGCCACGTAAGCCAGATGCACAAGGAGGAGCATGCATCTGGAGTTCGTTTGCAGTGGCTGGAGGCCCTGGGACGCTCTCTCTACCTCTTTCTCTCTCTCAAATAAATAAATAAATGAATAAATAAATAATTTTTTAAGCTGGATATGACCAAGCATGCCTGTAACTCCAGCACTGGGGTACGGATGCTAGAAGCAGTGAGGTTCAGGTTCACTGAGAGACTTTGTCTCAGGGAAGAAAAGCAGAAGGGGACACCCAGTGTCTTCCTGTGGCTTTCATGTGTGTGTACATGAGGAATTCACATCTGCACACCCATGTACACATACCACACACAAACAGCACATCCTACACAGGCACACACACATACACACATGCACACACGCACACCCGGAAACTTGTACCTCATATTTAGTTAGTGGGGGAGAGATATCTTTTAAGGGAGTCATAATTTTTTAAACTTTAGTAAATCTCACAATATGCAAACAATTAGTCTTCTTGCTCTTAGAAGACATGATTGAACAGCACCATTTGAAGGTGTCATGCACGCTTCAACAATGGCCACCAACAGCGTGAACAAGCAGGGGATCCTGAAAGCTATGAAATCAGCCAGCTGGATAAGATGGACACGCCTGTGTAGTAATGGCACACGGCCTTGGTGGGTAATCAGCAGTGCTCTGAACGGATATGAGGCTTACTCCGTGGGAGAGAACTCATAGCTGCTCCTGAGAACCAAGTCAGATTTCTATGGATAGGAAGGTCACAAACTCCAGAGAGAAGCCCCCACTGGTCTTTGGCTAAGAAGGGTGGCTATACCCATCAAAAAAGTCTCTTAAATAACTATGCTTAGCCCCTTTAATCTAGGATACTCTCACTCTTGGTTGGCAAATCTGTTTTATATATATAGAGAGAGATGGCAGCATAACCCAGGGAGAACGAGGATCCATCAATACAAGAAAAGATTTCTGATTGTCTAGCCTAAGAAGAGTCACCTCTATCATATCTGCCCGGGCCCAGGAGACATTGTAGAGGACGTGACAATTTAAACACGAGTGCAGGTCTCACTGCTATTCTGACAACCAGCTCCAGGTGTATGGCGGTACACACTGAGGACATTCAAAATTCATCAAAGCAGAAATTCAGAGGTCTCCGAGAGCTTAACACTAAAGCAGTCTTCTAACACACTTGCCAAAGCTCAGGGAACATTACAAAGAGGAGGCAGTGAGATCATAAGAGCCACAGGGTGGGAAGGAGTATCCTGAGGCATTGCCATCCTTCAGTGAGACTGATCAATGCATTCATGACCCGGGGTCAATACCAACAATCCTGAGGATGCTCCTCATGGGAAGGGGGCTGGGAGAGGGAATATACGAGTACAACCCGAAGGAAATATGACCAACACACAATATGTTCATACAGAAAAGTTCATAGTTAATAAAGTTATTTAAAAATGGCACGATATGGGCTGGAGAGATGGCTTAGTGGTTAAGCGCTTGCCTGTGAAGCCTAAGGACCCCGGTTCAAGGCTTGATTCCCCACGACCCATGTTAGCCAGATATACAAGGGGGCACACACATCTGGAGTTCGTTTGCAGTGGCTGGAGGCCCTGGCGCACCCATTCTCTCCCTCTCTCTCTCTCTGTCTCTCTCTCAAATAAATAAATAAAAATAAACAAAAAAAAATTTTTTTAATGACAGAATGAAACAAACAGCCACAGTGAACAATCCACCATGAGCACATAGCTGTGCAGACCTAAGAGATGATTTGAGAGCCCTACCCATGGAGGCCAGTATGGAAGAGCAGGCTACAATTTCTGAAAGTAAAATGACAGTACTAATAAATACTTTCAAATGAATGCTGGGAAGAGCCAAGTTTAAAAGTTGCATTTTAAATTCAGTGACCTCATTCCCTCAGCCATTCTTCCTTCTTGAACCTTCAAGATACAATTCACAACAAATGAAGCCCTTCTCCTCCTCTCTTAACTGTGGCCCAAGAAAAACAATTCCCCTGGTGACACCATGAAGGGGTATATGAGTTTAAGGGATACGTACTTACTTAAGAGAAGGAAATGACCATTCCTTGTGCTTTTAAGCAGCTGATATTGCAAGTGTTAATTCAAAGTTCCAAAGCTTAGACAGCCAAGGGAGACCCAAAACAGTAAATTGGGGCTGGAGAGATTGCTTATTCGTTAAGGCATTTGCCTGCAAAGCCTAAGGACCCAGGTTCAATTCCCCAGTACCTATGTAAGCCAGCTGCACAAGGTGACATATGCACCTGGAGTTTGATTGCAATGGCTAGAGGCCCTGGTGCACCCATTCTCTCTCTCCTTCGGCCTCTTTCTCTCTACATAAAATAAATAAATTAATTAAAAAACTACTTAAGGGCTGAAGAGATGACTTAGCAGTTAAGGCACATGCCTACGAAGCCTAAGGATCCAGGTTCAATTCTCCAGGTCCCACATAAGCCAGATGCACATGGTGGCACATGCGTCTGGAGTTTATTTGCATTGGCTAGAGGCCCTGGCATGCCCATTCTTTCTCTCTCTCTCTAATAAATAAATAAAAATAAAAAATTTTAAAAAACTATTTAAAACAAAAGAAAGTAAAATGGCTCCTCGGGCCTCCCCAGGAAGGTAGAGGGCCATGTTAGCATCTTTTCTCTGAGTGTGAAGCTGGAGCTCAGCGTTGAGCGCACGGCAGCTCAGTGTTACACTAGGGTCACACACCCAGGCAGGGCAGCAGCTGCTGTACCCAAGGACCCCTGGAGCTGCTGGTGGACCCACCCCTCCCACCTTTGCTGTGGACCAACACAGCTGCACTTGACACCCCACCCCCTCCCCAGTGAGAGCCTGGGGCTCCCTGCAGGCCCAGGGGAAGACAGCCATTCTAGAAACCTGAGTGCACACCACCCAGCTTGCTCCTTGGAGGTAGTCCTCGGCTCCAGAAGTCTAGAAGCTATGCCACTTCTCCCCCTTGCTCTAAGAAACCTGACCTGCTCTAAGGACCAACTGTGCTCTGCCCTCTCCCGTTTCCCAGTTGTCCTGGGACCCACGAGGTTTTGCTGTGCAGGTCGCCTTTGCTACGCCATCGCCACCCTCTGTCCTGAATGACCCCCAACGAAAGAGGAGGGGTTCAAACAGCATGCTGAAAACATACCTCCACCTGTACCAACGATAGCCTGAAACTTCAGGAATGCTGAGATGTCACCTTTCAGAAACAGACCTGGAAGGTGGGGAACTGGCTCAGCAGGTAAGAGTCTACACAAGCATGAAGGTCTGAGGAGGCCTGAGATCACCTGAGTTCGATTCCTTAGGACCTACATAAACAGCTGTGGGGAGCAGCGACCAGAGAATGACTGGGGTGGCAGAAAACTCCATCTCGAGGAAATATGCAGATGAGCCCCAGAGAGGACAACCAGTGTTCTCCTCCGGCCCCCCTGCGCCTGCAAACACGATACCCTGCAATGCCACACACGCATGTATGTATATATGATAAATATGCATTAAGTATAATAAAGAATAAAAATATATAATACACGACAAGAATATATAAATAAAATATATAATAAAGACTAAAAAACAGACCTGATCATTTTTTTCTCTTTTACATAGATTATGATAGCCAAGAATACCACCCAGTTATAATAAAAGGATGACATCAATTGTCTACCTTTGTTTGACTTATTTTCTTCTAATGCCAATCCTGAACTTGTATAGGAGAATCATTCCTGCTTGGTCTTTATGAAACCACAAGCAGTTTAGTACAAAAGGCTTCATTTTATTTTATTTTATTTTTTTAATTAGGGTGATCTGGCCCAAAGCCTCAAAGAAAAAGAGCCAACACACGCCCCAACCTGTGGTATCTGTTCCTCTCTCATCCCTCCTCACTGGCTCTCTGCCCCTCAGCTGCTCCCTCTAACCTTGGCTCCGTAGCTTTGGTCCTCCAGTGGGTGGTCCCAGTGGTGGGTGGTCAGAAAGCGGAGCAATGTCTGGCTATGTTCCTCCCCTTCCTCTCCCCAGAGACTCGGTAAACATAATACAGAATGTTCAGTAAAACTTGAATTTCGGACTAAAAGTGTCCTCAGTAAAACTATATGCCAAACATTGTATGGGTTATGCTCTAAAAGTGTTTATTATTTATCTGAAATTGAAATGAGTGGCATTACCGTTGTCGATTTGTGAAAGCTAACAACCCTACATCTCTGCACAGCTGTGCCATTCAACAGAAGGCCAAACCCCGATTAACCACCCTGGGCATCAGGGGATGCTGGCTCCTCCTGCAGAAGCACACCTTTGTAAATATCCCTTCATGGCAAATGCTCTTCACATTATCCATGTGGAACATTGCCCACTGTTTCCATCCAGACTGTGACGGATGTGTTTGCCGTTACAGATTCCCTACACCTCTCTCTCCAGCATTGCTCTTAAAGCATTCCACTACCACCAAGTTCTTAGGACAGAGCCTACACACAGTATGTGATGAGAGATGATTCCCAAATGAATGAAGGAGGGGAGAGAGGAGAGAGGAGGAAAGGAGACGAGAAGAGGGTGAAGGGCAAGGGAGAAAGAAGAGGAAAGAAAAGGAGAAGGACTGGAGAGATAGCTTAGCAGTTAAGGCGCTTGCCTGTGAAGCCTAAGAACCCATGTTCAACTCTCCAGATCCCACATAAGCCAGATGCACAAAGGTGAGGCAAGTGCAAGGTCGCACACGCCCACTAGGTGGCACAAGTGTCTGGAGTTCGATTGCAGTGGCTGAGGCTCTGGCGAACCAATTCTCTCGCTCACTCACTAGCTCACTCTCTCTAAAATAAAAAAAAATAAGAAAGAAAGAAAAGAAGAGAAAATAGAGGAAAGAAGAGGAGGATGAAGGGGGAAGAAGTGGGGAGAGAGCAGAAGCTGGACCCCACAGTGTATTGAGAAGGACCTGCAAGTTTACATCTGAAAGAGATGATATTCTCACCAGCAAAAAAAAAAAAAAAATTAGTAATAATCAAGGATGAATTTGAGTGAGGGAAGAAAAGGAGATGCAAGAGGTACAGGTATGTTCCTGTAACCACTGTTATCCCGGAACTTTCAGCTGAAACAGAAGTAGGCTCTCCCCGCTGGTCCCAGCTCAGCTGCGCACATCCCGCCTTGAGTCTCCCATGCAGCTGCAGGCACGGCTCCTGGGCTGGGCCATCTGGACGGTGCTTCACCCATACCTGGCCCTAAGCCTCTTAGCATGCGGCTACTCCAGTGGCTACTTGGGTCCCATTAGAGCCTGATGGCTCGGGGTGGCTGGAGTTCTTACATAACCAGTGGTATCTTCCATGGGGAAACAGATGCTGCAGTCTCTTAAGTTTGGGCCCCCAAACTAACCACACTTCCATCTTGCTACCTTCTTTTTGATCTGTGGAATCACAGAGCCTTGCTCGGATGTAAGAGGTAGGGGATTAGAACAGCTTGTCCAAGAGTCAAAGGGTCGGTAGCCATCTTTAACCCACCATAAGGTGTAAGCCAACACAGGAAACCCCGTAAAGCCACAACCCCAAGGAAAGAAACCTTAGAAAACTGCCGCCTATCTCTAAAGAGATCCAGGAGCTTCATGCATTACAAAGGGGAGGGGGTGGGGAAATAAACATAGTGCAAGTTTTATGTCCCTCATGTGGCAAATTCATGAGATTCCAATTGGTATTTCCTGTTACGTCCATTTGCCTTAATTGTTTGCTGCAGAAGGATGTACTTCTCCGGTGTTTCTCCTGTCAGCGTCTCGGGGGAGAGCTTAGGGGTAACCTGCTTCTTGTCGGTGAGCATCGGGGGAGCTCACATAGGGGTCAACCTGGCCTTGGGCTTTGTCAGTGCTGGGGTGCATTAAGGACATCTCATTCACTCGGGTGTGCTCAAAAGCCAGGGACTCACACGGACACCCGGAAGTTCTCGGCTTCCTTTAGCCCCCAGCATCACTCTTCACTGTGGTAGCCCTGCCTGGCCTGGCACGCTGAGCGACTCCGCCACTGCGGTGCACTGTCATTGGCTTGCCTGGTGTTTGGTTTTTTCTAGACAAAGTCTCAGGTAGTGTAGTTGGTGACATGTTTTGCATATGCAAAACCCTGGTGACCCAGGCAGTCTCACAGGGCTCTTGAGGTGTGACCTCTGTCTGAGCGTGATGCACGTGCACGTAGAGGCCAAGGACAACCTTAAGGGTCACTCTTCAGGTGTGGGCACCTTTTGGGGAGACAGAATCTCTCACTCACCAACTGGGCTAGATTAGCTGGCCAGAGCCTCCAGGAATCCACCTGTCTCTGTATCCTAGCACTGGGATTATAAGTATATGCCACTGTGCCCATATATATATTTTTTTTTCATGTGGGTTCTGGGGCTTGAACTCAGGTCCTCATGCTTGGCAGGCAAGCACCTTACACAGGAGGCCATCTCCCCAGCCCCTAAGGTTTCAACTTCTTGATTCGTATACTTTGGTGTGATGTTCTGCCTCGCATGAATAGCAATCTATTCTCACGCTCCACCTCAGGCCTCCAAGCTAATTGTTAAAGCTATGAAGTTTCCAGTTACCTGTGTTGAACCAAGATAGCTGTGGATAGAAGTGCTACAAAGGGCAGAGACTGTGGTGTAAACAATGCATACTTAATTGCTTTTTCTAAAAAAAAAATAAGTCTTGTATGTCACTCCCATCGCAGGCTTCCTGGTCAGGCAGCAGAGGCTTCGTTCAGCAGGTGCAGCTCAATGGCCTGATTCGTCATTTTTAACAACGCAAGGGCCTGTGTTTTCCATTTCTCAATGGAAACTATGAAAAATGTCACCATTTCTGTCCTTCATAAACATTGAAGAGAGAGAGTGGTGGCAAACAGAGCAACAGGGAATGAGTTCATGGAGGTCTTTTCTTGTTTTCTATAAGCCAGGCAGTAAATTGCTCTGATCTCAAGACGGACTTGCTGCGTGGTGTCCGCAGCCTCTGCCTCCAGATACCACGAGCAAGCACACTGGACCGGCGCGCACCTGCAGCCAATGAGACACAGCCACGGTGGGCGTCAGGAGTCACAGGCCAGTGTGCTAGGCTAGCTTACAATGCAGGACCAGAGAAATCCACAGTCTATCTCATCTTGAAGTCATTCTTTAAAAGATGATCACAGGCTGGAGAGATGGCTTAGTGGTTAAGACATTTGCCTGTAAAACCAAAGGACCTCGGGTCGATGCCCCAGGACCCACATAAGCCAGATACACAAGGAGGCACATGTTTCTGGAGTTCGTTTGTGGTGGCTGGAGGCCCTGACACATCCATTCTCTCTCTTCCTCTCTGCCTCTTTCTCTCTCTCTCTCACAAATAAATAAATTTTTAAAAATAAGGCTTAAAAAAAGATGATCACAGCGTACTTTGCAATCAGCCTGTCAAAGGCTAAGAAGCATTTATCACTTCCTAAAAAGAGACTTTCTTTGAGGGCAGAATAAAAGATAGCAGGGGCACAAAACACAAAGAATTTATCCCGAGTCATCATGATTAATTAGTATTGATCAGGAGATTTAATTAGCATTGATCAGAAACACAGACTTGTTCCTGATTAAGAAGGCTTAGAGAAATGGATAGTTCAGTGGAATTCACATAAGCCCAAAACAGTCCCCAGGGGCTGTCACTGTCTCCAAAGATGTGCTCAAGAGTCTTGGATAATTTGAGAGGCTTTTTCCCTGGAGCCTGAGACAATTGCCGTGGTTGTTGTGTGGACACCCCGGAGACAGTGGGGTGGGAGGACCTCCATCCTGCCCTGTGTGATTTAGATGGCTGGAAGGACCTGCCTAAGAAGAAGACAGGCTCTGAACACACCGGCTGAGAGCAGACCTCCCCACAGGAGCCTCAGTATCCCTGCAGACCTTCCTAGTCCCTGCTGAACCTCGCATGTTAGCCTGACTTGAGAAATCAGGAGATAGGGGGTGGCAAAATCCTCCACAGGCCAGCTCCAGGCTCAGGGTACGGGGGTCCCCTGTCTTCTAACCTTTCTGAGATATTAGCTTTGACCGATTCACATGCTCCTCTGTGTCTTGGCTTTTGTTAGCTCTTCTGTCCGCTCAGCTCACCGAAAATCATGTTCTAGTTCACAGACAGTAGTGGTGCCCAACCCCCAGAACTACAAATAAAATTCCACTAAGACATTTCAATTACTGGATATTTTCTATTTTGACAAAACAATTGATAGTCAGACCCAACGAACTTCCTGTCTCCTGTTCGGGGTAATATTCCAAAGGACAGAGGTCAACATTTTTCCAAGTTCAAGCTAGGAAAGAAAACCTTAAACTGAATGTTTAAAACATTATTTTACAACTTCAGATTTCACTAAGGCCTATGGGGTGTCTCCATACAATGCGGGTAATTATAATAATTATAATAATTCTGTCTCCACCTGATGCAATACAGTGTTCCATGTCAAAAGTGAGGAGAGGAAGTTAAGCAATAGGAAGGAGGGAGAGAGAAAGAAAGAAAGAAAGAAAGAAAGAAAGAAAGAAAGAAGGAGAAGGAAGGAAGGAAAGAAAGCAGAAGGAAGAAGGAGGGAGAAAAGTGGAGATAGGGAAAGAGAAAGAAGAATGGAGGAGAAGCCGTGAGGAGAAGTATGGATGGCCTGCAAACAAATGTGTGGCCTCCATGTTTCAATTTTTAAAAAGAGTGCAGGGAGGCCTGTCATTAGTCTGAGATCACACATCCTTGCCGGGGGCCCTGGTTGGTTACATTCATACTAACACTGTGGACACTGAACCCCGTCCCATGGATTCTGACCACAGTTCTAAAGACATCTCTGAACCTGCAGGAACTTGAGATAAGGTTCAACCTGTGGTATTTGGAGTGCAGACTAAACAACTAAAACCTCCTCCTCTTTCTGCACGTGATGTGACGTCTGGAAGATCCCAACTGCACTACACAAGGACCCTTGCCAGAGACGGCACCTACCCGCCTCACAAGACTGCCATGGCTCACAAAGAAGGCAGGGTGTGAGCATTCTTAGCCAGGACCAGTCAGTACAGATGCGGAGAATTATAACAAAGATACGGAGATGGCTCAGTCAGTGAAAACACTCGTGAGGACCTCAGTTCACAACCCCAGAGCCCATGTCAAGAGGCCAGGTGTGCTGGCTTGCTCTTGTAGTCCTAACAGTGGAGAGGAGACCAGAGGACCCCTGTAGCTCGCTGGCCAGCCAGTCTACCTGATTTGGCAAGTTCCAGGCTGATGAGCCTATCTTGGACAAGATGGACAGCGCCCAAAGAATGACACTGGAGGCTGTCCTGTGACCTCTGTAGGCAAGTGCACACACATGTACACCCGCACACACCTGGACAAGCGTGCGCACATACATACACACAAAAGAATTATGACCAGAGGCAAGCACAGATTTCACATTTGTTACCTATGCTTCAAGTGTGTTTGCTGCAAAGACAGCAGGTCAGAGGGACTGTGAATATCCACAGCATCACTTGCTTATCAAAGTCACTACAGCGCAAAGGGCAAAACACAGTTTAAAAAGTCACTCATAGCTCAGATTGAGAATAATACATTCACTGGCAGCATCAATCCCTAAAGTACCTTCACAGGAATTTGTCGCTTGTGGGACAGTGTCACACATGAGGCAGGTTTCTCTGGAGACCCTGACGTGTTGAACGCTTGGCTCAAAGAAGCAGTTTCAAGTTCACTGTCCCCTTATGGAGCAGCATTAGGGGCAACCCTGTGTCTCTGTCTCTTCCTTCTAGAATACAGATTCTTTATTTTTTTTAATTTATTAATTTGACAGAGAAAGAGCGAGAGAGGGAGAATGGGCACACCAGGGCCTCCAGACACTGCAAACGAACTCCAGACGCGTGAGCCCCCTTGTGCATCTGGCTAAGGTGGGTCCTGGGGAATCGAACCTGGGTCCTTTGGCTTTGCAGGCAAATGCCTTAACCTGCTAAGCCATCCCTCCAGCCCTAGCATACAGATTCTTGAGAGGACCAGCCATAGAAAGCACTCCTTCTCCTCTTACAGCCACTCTTGTTTCAATTTCTTTTTTACTCTGATTGCTTCAAGTAAGAAAAGAAAAGAATGAGAGAGAGAATCAAGAAATCCCACATGGAGACCAAAGGTTTTTGATTTTCTACCTTGCATGTCGCATGCATAGCGGAGCTTGCAATCTATGGATTTGTGGCCTGAGCTTCCAGGGCAGCCTTTGTTGTAGTATCAGGGACAGATTTAAGGTTCTGTGGCCTGGGAAACATCACACATCATGGAGATTAATAACCTCAGGGAGGTGAGATTTCCACAACCAGGTGCAGCTCATAAGTCTATAAGCAGCGCGTGGTGATGCACATCTTGACTCCCTGTCCCTTTCCAAGAGGCACGGCAGAGCGAGCTCTCCTGCAAACCACTGAGATGTGTGTGGAATTGGCGTTCACCAGCTTGGTGTGCGATAGAGCTCCGACCCACACACTTTCCAGACACCCTGTCTGCACCCCAGGCTGCCTGTGCCTCCCTGTCCCAGTCCCTTGCTTGAGGCCGGACGCATTGCTACATTTCTTCTGGAGACTGCTGCAGGGCACGGGCTTGGTCACATTTCTGAACACGACCTCTTCTTCTTGCCTTCCACGCCAGCCACCCCTTGGCATATGAGCGAGCTCACCCACGTAGCACCTTCTGCCAATACTGCCCTTCTTTCCTGGGCACAAGAATGGACCCTTCATCACCCCCTTGAACCTGGATACAGCATTGCTTCCTTCTCATTTCAATGCCCACCTCCCCCCGCCCAGACACACTTGCACAGATCAAGGAGTGACAGATTTAGCAGATCCTAGGCACAATCTGCCCACATCGAGGTGTGGGTATTGACAACTCATCACGTAACCCAGAAGAGGAGGGAGGGTGATGTGCTCTCAGAAGACATACTTAAATTCTACTTTGTACTTGAAAAGTCATACTCAGTTTAATGATAGTGTATATATCTGTCTATAAATGCAAGTCCTTTTCAGTCAACCTCTGTCTCCACCTACCTGACAGCAAAAAACTAAGAAAACTACCACACACACACACACACACACACACACACACACACACACACATATATATTCAGTGAGTCTATTTCCTCCAAAGGTGAAATAAACTCACATTCCTATGGTTTGGGATTTATTGAAAATAGCAAGAGGATAGAACCTAGTGTTATGTTGCATCTCATTCTTTCATTTTATTAAATTTATTAAATTTTGCTGGTATATATTGTGTATGTGGTATGTGTACAGTATGTGTGTGTGAGAGAGAGAGATGTACGCTTGTGTCTGCGCCCTGTGTGCTCACCTGCAGGTGGGGTGGTGGTCCCACTCCATCACTCCTCTTCCTTCTCCTACTTTGAGCCAGAGTCACTTACTGATACCAAAGCATGCTGTGGTTCGCAAGCTCGGGTAATTCCCTGGTTTCTGCTCTCCTTTGCAGGACTGGGGTTACAGGCGTGCATGGCCACTGCCAGTTGCTTATGTAGGTTTGGGAGATTCGAACTCAGGATGGCCTTACCCAGCTGCTTGTATGGGTTCTAGATTCAAACTAAGGTGGTTCCAGGCCTCCTCCGACCCTCATGCTTGTGCAGGAAGCCCGCTTAACTGCTGGGCCATCTCTCCAGCATCTCTCTTACGTCTAATTCTTAACAACTTTATAATCATGGGAAATCTTACATTCTCCCAGCAGTCCCCACAGCCACTAGAAACAGCTCAAGTCGCACAACGTTGTGCCCAAGGAGGAGACATGCCTTTCGGAGCCTGAGGTTGTGCAATGTCACTCAAAGAAACGCCAGCCCCAGTGTGGTCCACAGGTGGCCTGGCACAGAGCTATACCTGGACTGGGGGATTCCTCTCTCGAGTCAGGCTGGTTTATTTGCCGCAAAGACAGAGTCGTCTGGAAACAAATACATCACGACTCAGTAAGTCATGAGAAATCCACTCCAGTTTTAGAAATTCAATTTCACTTGGGTAAGCAGCGAGCCCATCAGGAGGTATATTATTCATAAACCTTCCTTTGGATTGGAAGTGCCCCAGGAGCTGCTCTTACTCGGCGTTCCTCTACTTCCGAACGTCAATAAGGAAATCGAACCCTGAAGGCTCTCTGGGTGACCAGCATCAAGACACACGGAACGTCCAGAAAAATTAGTCTTGCAAAAAAAAAAAAAAAAAAAGTTGTGGTTGTGTCTAAATTGGTAATTAGCAATGAGTAAACTGGATTCACATATTGAACTGTATCTACAAATGTGTTTGAATTTAACTTGGCTGCCTAGACCTGATTAAGAGACTTGTCACTGCAGCTATGAACTATTGTTTTACTCAAGTGGAAAGTTACTTCAAGAAACAATTAATTTCTGGGCCTGACTCAGCAGACAACATAGGCTCTCTGTTCATGAAGCCATGGAAATCTCTGGATCACCCAGGTTTCAACACACTTTTTATTATATATATATATATATATATATATATATGTGTGTGTGTGTGTGTGTGTGTGTGTGTGTGTAAAATCTTATATTTCTTTTTTATAGTGTTAGAGGTTTGGATCAAATGAAGCAAGAACTCTACCAACTGAACCATATCCCTAACCCATTTCATATATATATATATATATATAACTTATTTATTTGCAAGCAGAATGAGAGAATGAAAATGGGCACTTCAGAGCCTCTTGCCACTGCAAACGAATTCCAGATGTGTCATTTAGTGCATCTGGCTTTACATGGGTACTGGGGAATTGAACCCAGGCTGTGCAAGCAAGCACCTTTAACTGCTGATCCATCATCTCTCCAGCCCTCCCTCATATTTTTTTCCTTTGATTTTTCAAGGTAGGATCTTGCTCTAGCCCAGGATCACCTGGAATTCAGTATGTAGTCTCAGGCTGGCATCAAACTCATGGCAATTCTCTTACCTCTGCCTCCTGAGTGCTGGGATTAAAGGTGGGCACCACCTTAGCCTCCCTCATATTTTTAAAAACTTTTTTATAGTATTTTATTTATTTGCTTGGGGGGGGCCACCAGGGCCTTTTGTTATTGCACATGAACTTGTGCTACTTTTTTGCATCTAGCTTGTGTGGGTGGCGTGGGCCAGCAGGCTTTGCAACGCAAAGCATCTTTAACCACTTAGCCATCTTCCCCCCTCATATTTTCGATACTGTAGATATTTCTGCAAAGTCTGGAGCACTGAACTTCACTGGATTGACATATCATAAAAATGAGGAGGTCTTCTGGGGATTTATAGGCAGTATGTCATAGAGATATATCCCATTTCTCATCAATAAATACTATGATGCCAGCAACAATGAGAATTACCAGAAAGCTGATTCCCAGCCAACGGACTTCTCAAGACAGTGTTTAATGTAATAAAATGGCTGTGTAGTCTAAGAACATAATTACCTTCCGAAGTTTTAATGCACCTGACCTGTGTGTGTTGTGGCACAAATCATCTCAAGACACCGTGAGTCACTCTCAGTGCTGTCCTTGTTTTATCAGTTAAACAGAGACCTCAATTAACTTTACATCTGAACGCATACCGTGTCAGCTTACAGACACCAACAGGATTTGGGAGTGTTCATCCTAGGATGAAGCAACCGCTCTCTAACTCCCGTGGGCATTTTTTGGTGTTCTGTACGTCACCTATCTGTTCCCATGGGTCCCTGTTCCTCTTACACGCACAGGCAACTTCCTTCAATATTAATAAGAAACATATATTAACATAATAGATCTCCCTAGAGTAAAACCACTTGAATTTCAAGGCAAGATAATACTAAGCTAAAATGAAAATGCTAATAACCAAGAAATTTAAGAATACGAAATTAAGCAACTTAGACTCTTTAGGGAAATGTGTTCTAACCTTCTTCTGGAACTTTCTGGCCCAGTCTTTCTTGAGCTGTTGTTGTGGACTTTTGACTTTTTTAAAGGCAAACCATCCAAAAAGCTTGCTATTATAACAATGTGTCATAACATAGATACGATATGTTAAGTAGTTTTTACCTGAAATTAAGGTACAGGCTATTGATAACAAGTAGGGTGTATACATACAGTGCCACGAGCCTATAATTATCAAATAACCTCCCATGCCCTTTTACCACCAAGAAGCAAATAGCATTTAATATCTCGGATTATGTAACGACAAGATTTATTCATAGCATCTTGAACTTTTCCATTCGATTAATTTTCAAACCTCCAGAAAAGACTCACTCGGTTTCCACTGGTGTGAGCCAGTTCTCAGCTGGAAGTAATGCCAGCATTTGAAGAGACGAAGATGCATCCTGCACAGGAACGAGTCATTTCCCTGCATGCAAAGCGCTGAGCACGAGGACACCCGCGCTTGGGAAGCCAGTGTGTGGAGGCACAGGAGACCTGGTACTGACCTGACCACCACTGTGCCTGGTCTCAAGATCCCAGGCTGCTCAGCAACCAAGAGGGAACCATCCCTGGGGTGCCTACCTCCTCTGGAAACGTTGTTAAGCTCACGATACATATTATTGAAATATAGTGGGATCATCAAAAGTATTATTCTGTGGTTAAATCTCAACCTCTCACAAGCACAAGGTGGAATTTTCCAGAGGCTTCACATCATGGGATATTGCAAAAAGCTGAATGTGGAAGCAGGCAGGAAAACCCCCGGCCTGTTAGCAAGATGTCAACATGATGTGTAAAACACTGCCCCGCTTGTCACTAAATATATCCTATGCCTTGAAAATATAATTATTTTTCATAAAGAAAATTATGTAGGGTAATATGAAGTAGGTTTATTACTTTTTTAGCAAATTAATCAGTAAACCTGTACTTCTAATGTAGGAATTATCAATAGAAAAACCAATACACACAGAAGTTCTTTGGGGGAGCTGGAGAGATGGCTTAGCGGTTAAGGTGTTTGCCTGCGAAGCCAAAGGATCTTGGTTCGATTCCCCAGGACCCACATAAGCCAGATACACAAGGTGGCGCATGCATTTGGAGTTTGTTTGCAGTGGCTGGAGGCCCTAACATGCCCATTCTCTCCCTCTCTCTCTCTCTCTCTCTGTGTGTGTGTGTGTGTGTGTCTGTGTGTGTCTGCCTCTTTCTCTCTTGTGCTCTATCAAATAAATAAATAAATAAAAATTTAAAAAATATGTTTTTGAAAAAGTTCTTTGGTGTCTTCAAGCACGGTTTGGTGTATGAGCCAATATGATCTGTGTGTGTGTGTGTGTGTGAACAAACATGCCATGGCACATGTGTAGAGGTCAGAGGGCAACTGTCCAGATTGGTCCTCACCTCTCGCTTCATTTTGAGGCAGGATTTTGTCCTCATCACTCCTTTTTCCCAGACTAGCTGGTCTCCAAGCTCCCAGAGATTCTCTGGCCTCAGCTTCCTGTTATAGATTTGCTGCGATTACAGAAACCCACCACAGCTCCCAGATTTTTTCATGTGGGTTCTGGGGAACCTACAAACCCAGACACTTATGCTTGGGGCAAGCATCTTATCCGCTAAGCCATGTTCCCAGGCCCCTCTCCTCTGCTATTACGAATGGAAAGTTGGGAAACCGACCCGGTAAAGAATCTCTGAAAAGCCTTTGGACTGTCCATCCCCATGGCACTAAGGCTCTGAGGACCAATGGACATGAACTTCAGTGGACAGGTGGATATGGATGTATGACCAAGAAGCTCAGTGTGGGCCCCAGGCACCCTGCATTCAGGATGCTCCTCTACAGCGGGCACCCCATCCTTTCTCACTTTGAACCCTACACTTTCCACTTCCTCCCTGTGCGCTCCTTTACTCCCGCCTTTCTTTCTGACCTCCCCAGCAGTGTCGCACGTTCTCCCCAGGCCTGCACCGGAGACAGACATGCTCTGGGCAGAAAGAGAAGCATGCTCCAGCTCGGGAAACAGCCTGTGTCCTTCCTGCTTGTCCTGCTCTGACAAAGTGAGTATCTATGTAACTACGCAATAACCCCCCTCGTCCCAGAGCTCGCCACTCTGGCCCCGCCCCCTAAGACCAAGACAGCAAAGAAGACATTCTTGCTTTCGAATCCCGGCTGTGCCCCGACACCCCCTCACTGCGGAGAACACAGTGGAGACTGACATTAACCACGCTTTGATTGGTGGGTAAGCATACAGTTGGAGGCAGGAGGGATTTTTCCACAAAAGGTAACTTTTTGTCTATAATTCATAAAAGTCAGGTCGAGGGACATAGCTGTCTAGGTCAAGCACCTGCCTTGCAAGCATGAAGACCTGAGTTCAAACTCTAGAACCCACATTGAAAAAAAGCTGGGCGTAGTGACACACACTATAACCCCAGCACTTGGAGAGGTGGAAAGAGGAGGATCCCTGGGGCTCAGTGGTCAGCTAGTCTCGCCTAACCTATGAGCTTTGCCTCCAGAGAGATGGACAGCATTTCTGAGGCTAGCACCCAAGGCTGTTCTCTAGCCTACACACACACACACACACACACACACACACACACACAACAAAAGAAGGAAGAACATGCACAACCTAGCATTCCCAGAACCATGCTGTAGTCCTCCCTATTTGGGAGGGGGTTCATTATTGTACATTGTCTTCCAGCACAGCCACTAAAGTTGGGGGCTGGGGCTACTCCCAGCTCAATTTCCCTCACACACACGTATGACCCCCACAGCCCAGTGCCCCTACACCAGTCCAGTTTCCCTCAAAATAAGATGCTCATTCCTGAAATTTAAGGTGGCGCCTGGAGATGCAGGCAACAAGCGCTCGGAACACCTCTACTTGCTGGTGAACCCCTGCAGGAGAAGCGACACCCCTGCCGCGGCACCACCCCCCCCGGGACCAGCACTGGTCCCTGGTGCTCAAAGGGTAGAAGTCAGTTTCCCTGCCCTCCTTCCAGGAGTGGAGCACTTCACAGTTTTCAAAGCGCTGATCTCATTTGATCTCATTTTGCTTTCACAACAACCCGGGTGGATTCTCACCAACACTAATGAAGAAAGCAGAGAACTATATTTGCATTGTAATTATCATGTTGCCCAAAACAGGAGTCCTGTGTTGGGAGGGAGACTGCTCTTGCCACTGCATTTGGCTTGCTCGGTTTTCTTTGGAAAGCCAGACCACAGTGCTTGCTGTGAGTTCCTAAAAGCCTCTCCAGACCACAATGTAGGCTGCAGAAGTCATAAACAGACTTGATCTGGGGCCGCCACGTGCCCACGGGGATGCGGTTGGGGAGAGGGTCAGTAGCTGGACAGTGCAGGTCATCTTACCATTTTCTCCAGATGTCTTATCTTTTCCATTGGTTGCCCCAGCACCTTGTCTCTAAAAAATATTAGAAAACAGAGAGAAATTATCAGATGTATGTAGGATTGTGTTTGACTCTTTTATAGACTCAAATATCTCTCTTCCATCATATGGAGTCCTGTGTTACCTTAGCTCAGATGGTTAAAGCAGGGACTGGTAAGTCCAGAAAAGGATCTGCAGACACTGCCCACGGCCTCCCTTATCCATGCCCACTGCTGGCTGAATGCAGCTCGGGAGTCACAAGGGAAGCCAGACAGTGATGGTTGTTGATCAAACATAACCTCATCAAAAATGAAAGAAACAGCCAAGGCTTTGTGCCAACTGTACGGGTGCCAAGGAAGGCCTTGTGATGCTGAATTCTCACAACGGGCACCAGATAGACACAAGGGCTTCATTTCGAAGAAATGTTAATGCCTAAATGACTCTAACGCCGATAGTTAGCATCCCTCCTGTTGCTGATCCACTTTCCTATCCTTGTCTATGCCGGTCCCACACGTGTGGCCAGTTTAACCAGAAGTATGAAGAATTAATAAGCCGGGCGTGGTGGCGCACACCTTTAATCCCAGCACTCGGGAGGCAGAGGTAGGAGGATCACCGTGAGTTCGAGGCCACCCTGAGACTCCATAGTGAATTCCAGGTCAGCCTGGGCTACAGTGAGACCCTACCTCGAAAAACCAAAAAACCAAAAACAAAAAAAAAAAAAAGAGTTAGTGGGTAGTTCCTTGCCCAAACGGTGTTGTCTTGTGGGCATCATCATTGTGACATAACCACAGGAAAGTGGTCCTGGAAACAGAGCCAGGCACAACAAGGAGATGCCACCATAGGTGACCTTCACTATGAGATAACAGTGCCCTTAAAACTTATATGCGAGTCCAAAACTTCAACCTAACAACAATCCCCTATGGGAGGAATCTGTGCTCTAAAATGCTCAACTTTGTCATGGGGAATTCCCAGGCCTTTAGTCAGCCATGACTCCTGGGAGGTGGATTGTCCGGGACAACTTTGCATGTACATTCTAGTTAGTGTAAGTAAGTAGAGTTAACCACCTTGTCCATGCCTACTGCCCGGTGCAGATAAGATCCAGAATGTACAAGGTAGACTCCATATCCTAAAGGCCCACCCAGCCAGGGATGCTCTTCCACGTTTCACAAGGCAGGCACCCCCATCTCCGGCAGGAACAGGGAGGGGAGGTAAGAAGTTGGAAAGGCCACAGAAACACTGTTCCCTTCTTCATATTTAATTTGGAACACCTTGAGTTTCCACAGTGCTAGATCAGCCTGTGTTCCCACATAAGTCGGAGGTCACAGTCCCCAGGCAGATGCCAGTTGCCCCTGCTATAGTAACCCTCCATTACCTAAGGGAAACTGTAATGTATATCGGCATGATTTTAATCAATTTCTCACCTCTCTAGCAGACCTGTAGGCACAAATGTCCTTTCTTCTCATCTGTCTTTATGCATCCTCTCTCCTGTTACAGAGCTAAGTTTGTAGCACCTGATGGAAAACTAACTTCCACTGAGCCAGGCCAAGTCCGTGACATAATAGCAGACACCCTAGGTGTTGAAAAACTCCACTATCTAAACCCCTCCCTGAATATTCCATAGACAGTTCACAAAGAAGAAGAAAATCCTGCAGAATAAAAGGCGAGAGTTTCAGAGTAGAATAAAATGAAATTAAATGAAACACAAGTGCAAAACAGACATGGCTCAGCCCATTACCTCTGAATGCCTTCAGCATGAATACCTTCTAGATGCTGTGAATCCTACCTGGCTCCTTAAAAAAAGGTCATTTTTTTAGAAATCCAAAGCGTGAAATGAGCACAGGGAAGAAAAGGGGAGCATTCTGTCAGGATTTCTAAGGCAGGGTTTCATGTCATCCCTGAGCTGATGGAGACACAATGAAGCTCATGGGTGTCATGATGATGACGTCTCAGATCACAAAAGACCCTGGCATGAAAAGGCTAAGTCACTGAAAGCATCTTGGTTCAGAGTTCTCAAGGGAAAACTCAGCGCAGCAAGGGGTTAGCACACTGATCACATAGCATGAGCATCAGAGCTAGGTTGTGCTGAAATAAGGGAATGTGTAGATGGATGAATGATAGATGAATGGGTCGGTAGATGAGTGGGTGGATGATGACTGGATGGCTGGCTGGGTGGATGGATGGATAATAGATGAATGAAGAGGTGGGCGGGTGGATTGATAGGTAAAATGGATGGATGGGTAGATATATGGATGGATGATGGATAAATGGATGGGTGGGTGAGTAAAAGAATGATGATATAAGTCATTCTCTGAATTGTAATGAGGGGAAAGTTCTTTTCCATGAAGCAATAGAATCACACGTCCTGGTGGAAAGAGGCTGTCTGCTTTTTATCTCCACCTCACTTTCCCATCAAGGTAAGGGAATGTCTGGCTCCTCCCTCCATCCTCCACCATCCCAAGTATGATGTCATTATCTTGAGACTCTGTGTTGCCCACGAGACAGAACCTGAAGAATATCATTTATCATAATTGGACTAATTAGACTGAGTGTTAAGGAACAATGGCACAATGACCTAACTTGAGAGCCAACCCTCGTCTAAGACTCTGGAATCCTGAGGAGATCAGAAACCGCTCAGGGGCATCACGAATCTCACCACTGTGCTATCCAGTTCAGACAGCATGTAAGCTGGAGTACTGGCATATGCAGAGAGCAGTGGAAGTTCACAGTATGCAAATGCACGCCACCACAGAGGCCACGTTATCTCAGGGTAGAAAATACACCTTCGCAACTCTTTAGGAATCCCCGTGCTGGTGCATGGGAGCGGCTCCACACATGTATTTTTTGTTGCTGTTTTGTTTTTGTTTTTTAGTTTGTTTGTTAGTCTCACTCTAACCCAGGCTGACCTGGAATTCACTATGTAGTCTCAGAGTGGCCTCGAACTCACAGTGATCCTCCTACCCCTGCCTCCCGAGGGCTGGGATTAAAGATGTGCACCACCAGGCCCGGCCCCACACTTTTTGATGGTCTGTGTTTTCTGATGGTTCCAGAGAGTAAGTCAGCCACCGCAGGCACAAAAAAGCAGAAGAGGCTGAAGTCTGTGAGCTCTTGTCTATTCAGTTCTTCTAGAATCAAGAGGGTGATAGCCTTAGAGGCCAAAAAGCAGACTCCATTTCAACCACAGCCAAGCCAGCACCTGTAGACCCCGTAATTCCACTCTCAAGAGAGTCCCACTGAGTCCCACCATGAGTCTCACTATCTGCTGTTTGTCATATTGCTCAGTGCACATTGCAGTCAGGGTCACATTGCTGGCAGAAATCACCTGACCAAGAGCAGCTTTTGAAGGAAAAAAAATGGTTCATTTTGACTTACAGACTCGAGGGGAAGCTCCATGATGTCAGGGGAAAACAATGGCATGAGCAGAGGGTGGACATCACCCCCTCACCAACATAAAGTAGACAATAGCAACAGGACAGTGTGCTGAACACTGGCAAGGGGACACTGGCTATAACACCCATAAGTCCGCCCCCAACAATGCACTGCCTCCAGGAGGCGTTAATTCCCAAATCTCCATCAGCTGGGAGACCAGCATTCAGAGCCCCTAAGTTTATGGGGGACGCCTGAATCAAACCACCACAAAACAAGTGCAGGTCCCCCCTGTCATCACTAGTCCTGCTGCACCTGGAAAACTTCCTATCTGGGATCCTTCTAGCTCCGTGTCCCTACAGTCATGGCATCTTTTTCCATGCTTGTGCAAGCATCTAGGAGAATGACAGTCCCTTCCTCCTTTAGCCATCTGAAACCAGTGTCTCTGACGTGGAAACCAGCTTTCTGTCTGCCCTCTTGGCCTTCCCTCTTTAAGCATGCTAAAGTGATGTCGTTGCTACCATTCCCAGAGACTTCAAGAATCCGAGGGTCCTCTGTGGAACGGGTGAATTATACTTGGATTTCCCTTTATCCTAATAAATAATAAAGATACTAGGCTTTTAGGGTGCAGACACACTTCCAAAACAACCAATTTCCATGTTGACTTTACTTCCTGACTAGGACATGTTAAACACCCAACTAAGTACACAAGACATACATGAGTTTTTGCATGTGTATGTGGATGTTGTGTGTGTGTGTGTGTATCCACATGTATGTGGGCACATGTGCTTTCAGGTGGACATGTACGTGTGTGTGTGTGTGTGTGTGTGTGTGTGTGTGCAGGTCAGAGGTTGGCTTCAGTGTTCTCAATGTCTTCCTCCATCACTCCCACTTCTTTACTGAGCTAATGTATCTTCACAAGAACCCAGGGCTCACAGACTCAGCTAGTCTCACTAGCCAGACTGCCCCATGGATTCTCCGTCTCCACTTTCCAGGTATTCACGTGGGCACTGAGGATCTGGACTCCGGTCCTCACACTTGCACGCAGCAAAAAATTTAACCACTGAGCCATCTCCCCAGCTCCAACAACACATAGTTTTAACAGCACTGCATAGAAGCCATCTGTGGCTCTGGCCTGTGTTGGTGGTGGCCATGGGTCTATAAATTTTGCTGAGGGGCAATGGAAGGACACAGTTGACCTGGATAGAGCCACAGCTCTGGGTTCTCAATCCTTAGAGGCTTTCCCAGGGCTCAAAAGGGGAAGTTTCCTATCTCACCAAGGCTCACTAATAAAAAACGCAACATTTCATAATTCAATGAAACCTCAATTAAAAAGAACAATTGAGTATAACAAAAGACTCCTGTGCCTTTAAATGTTCCTTCGATCATCTACTATTTGCCAAGTGCCCATAAAAAGGCAGGAGAGGTATTCTAAAGCCGTAATTTCTAAAAGTAATTTTTCCTGACAGTCTCATTGCACCAAGATCTACAGGAAAGTAACAAAAAAAGTCTTCGTCTAGGTTTCTCAGAAAGCACAGCCTGAGGAAAATGCTATTCAAGCTACAACTCTGTTAGAGAAGGCAATGCTGGGGGGAAGAGGTGGGAAGCTGGGGACAGAGGCACCGCTCCCAGGGTGCTTCAAGCTGGCGTAGATCGGTGTGTGGGTCATGCTCAAGCAGGCTGTGTCTAAGGACAGCAGCAGTGTTATCCAGCACTCCTGACTCTCATCGATCCAAGATGGTCCACGTCGCATCGATTCCCGATGCCTCTGAGCTGTGCAGTCTCACACCCAGCACATGCCTGGGATCGCCATAGAAACCCGGGGCAGAAGATGGGGTTGAAGATGGAGGTGTGGGCTGGAGATGATGAGCTGGTGCCGTGCACCTGCCTGAGCCCACCCATGCAGAGCGGGCAACCTTGAAGGTCCTCACAGGTAAGGCATGCACACAAACAGCAAACGAGCTTGGATGGATGATTTTAACCACCAGGTTTAATGATCCCTCCACAGTGGCTATCCCACTGGTTGAGCAGACCTCTCCAATTTTCAGTAAACAGCTGGCTCTGGGTCCATTGTTCCCTGTCCTTTGAACTCAGAGTGGCCATTAAGACATGTCCCATCACTTCTAAGTTATACCCAAGAGCACAGATATTGACAAGATCCAAGTCTTAACAATGTCTGCCTGAGTAGAAAATACCCCAAACGTCACTAACATATTCAGCAACAGCCTGGCAATGTCTCCTGGAAGCCCCACTTGTACTTCCCACGAGCACAAGTGGCTTGGTGGTAGCTCAACCCCTGGTTCCCCCCGGAACCCAGCGCAACATCACCCAGGTCTTGGAGTTGCCAGCCCCGCACAAGCTGAGCCTGGCCTTTGCCTCTGGCAGAAAATGTACAAGCACACTAAGAAACTCAGAGATCAAATAATATTTTGGTGCAATATTTGAAAAAGAAAATCAAAAGTACTGCAGGAAGTTGCCATGAGGAAAACATTAAGATGTGAAAGAAAAACAGAATTGGAATGACTAACATTTTCTTCTGTCTCAGGCTCCAGTAAGGGCTTGACTCAACACAAGTGTTCACGTTTCCTAAAGTAAATACAAGAGTCAAGGAATGCAATGGCCAGGCCTGAATGGGACACCTAATCCACCTCCTCAAACACTCAGGGAGCCTCATGGAGAAGAGCGTCAGAAAGAATGCAAGAACTGGAGCACAGAGAAGAGTGCCGTGGAGCCCTGTCTGTGGACACTTGTGAACTCACACCCACAGTGGTTCCCTGCACAAGACTGAGCCCTTCAACATTTCCTCGTGAATGAGAGATGGGATCACGAGAGTCCACTACCTCCAGAGTAGCTATGGACAGTTAAGGGTTGCTGGGACGAGGAGGAGGAAGAGTCATGCTCATCAGTGGTGTAGCCACTTGTAAGCCATCCATGACCCAGCACATAATCTCCCACCCATGTTCATAAAATCAACCTTAGTTTAACTCAGTGGGTCCCAAAACATGGGATTAGCTAGGAAGAAAGATTTTAGTGAGAGTGAGATGGTAATAAGAAAGGGTAGGAGTGGATGAATGAGATCCAAATACATTATATACATGTATGAAATTGTCAAAAAGAAATGCCAGCTGGGCGTGGTGGCGCACGCCTTTGATCCCAGCACTTGGGAGGCAGGGGTAGGAGGATCACCATGAGTTCAAGGCCACCCTGAGACTCCATACTGAATTCCAGGTCAGCCTGGTCTAGAGCAAGACCCTGCCTTGAAAAACCAAATAATAATAATAATAATAATGCAATAGTTCTAAGCTGTAGAAAGTTATTCCAATACAGCACAGTTGTTGGAAACCTGTCATTGCACCCTAGACCATGGCTGTAGGTTAAGAATGGGTGTTGGGCTAGAGGGATGGCTTAGCGGTTAAGGTGTTTGCCTGCAAAGCCAAAGAACCTAGGTTCAATTCCCCAGGACCCACATAAGCCAGATGCACAAAAGGGGCATGCATCTGGAGTTGGTTTGCAGTGGCTGGAGGCCCTGGTGCACCCATTCTCTCTCTCTCTCTCTCTCTCTCTCTCTCTCTCTCTCTCTCTCTCCTCTGTCAAATAATTTAAAAAAGAATGGGTGTCATCATTTCCTCATTTTTTTTTTTATTACATGATTTCTAGATCCCTGTAGTCACTGGCCCATCTGCCACTTTGCCATCCACTCTCATGACACTAGCATTCCATTTATACATCATGTATGTAGGAGGCCAAATCACCCAGACCTATGCCATCATCAATGTTAATCTTGAACACAAGACAGATTCTACCTACATGGAAATTCATCCAGCCTAGCATAAGATAAGATGCACATTCTCATCTCACATATTATTTATATACATACATATATAAAGAGAGGGGTGGCAAGCCCAACAGACTGGCCTTATTTTTTATGCAAGAGAGCAAGAGTCAGTGTGGTGATTTGATTCAGGTGTCCTCAATAAACTTAGGTATTCTGAATGCTAGTCTCCCCAGCTGATGGCAATTGGAAATTAAAGCCTCCTGGAAGCAGTATTGTTGGGAGTGGGCTTATGGGTGTTATAGCCAGTTTCCCCATGCCAGTGTTTGGCACACTCCCCTATTGCTATTGTCCACCTGATGTTGGCCAGGGGGTAATGGCCACCCTCTGCTCATGTCGTCATTTTCCCCTGCCATCATGGAGCTTCCACCTCGAGCCAGTAAGCCAAAATAAACCATTTTTTTTCCTCACAAGCTGCTCTTGGTTGGGTGATTTCCACCAGCAATGCAAACCTGACTGCAATAGCTAGAGAGAGAGAATTGTCATGCCAGGGCCTCCAGCCACTATAGTCAAACTCCAGATGCATGTGCCACCTTGTGCTTATATGTGAACTTGTGTGTCTGGCTTACATAGGACCTGGAGAATCAAACCTGGGTCCTTAGGCTTCACAGGTAAATGCCTTCACTGCTAAGCCATCTCTCCAGCCCTCATTGCATATTTTTACCCTAGAGGTTGAATCATGTGGACTGTGATATTTATTCCAGTTGAATAAACTTGGGGTCCAGACCCAGATTGGGGACACATTCCTGTAATCCCAACACTTGGCAGGCTGAGGGAGAAAGATCACAAGTTCAAAGTCAGTCTGAGCCATACAATGTCTCCAAAAAGGAAAAATATATATATATGGGGTCTAAATTACAGTCCAAGAATATTCTCTGAATTTGTTTTTGGCATTTGTGGACATATTTGTTATTTGCTCATTTGACATCTAATTTGGTGGGATACAACTTATTCAGAGGGTCACCCCTTCCTCAAAGCCTCTTGGTTAGGGAACAAGGAGCCTCCTGGAGAGGGAGGGACCCAGGTCATCACCAAATTCCTCAGGGAACTTCCTACAAACACATCGTCATTTGACCGTCCTCGATAGTCTTACCTGTTCAGTCACTAAACACTAGAGAAGACAGTCCTCATAGAGGGATTTGGGTCTGCAGGGACAAAGGACACTGTGAGCCACCGATGGCCTTGATTCACACGGAAATGTCTGCCTGGTCCCATCAGCAAGCCTTTCAGGAGTGGAGGGAAATGGGCCTGACGTCAACATCCCATGGCTGCTACACCAGAGGAATCTCCCAGTTAAAGTATTCTGGTATCCCCCAGACCCAGGAGTAAAAGAGTTTTTTGTATGTATGAAGTGTGTGTGTGTGTGTGTGTGTGTATGCTCCTGTGGCACCCTGTGTGTTCTCCCGCGGTGGCCAGAGGAGAACCTCAGGCGTCCCTCTCCATCACTAGCCCACCTGTTTTTCCTTGAAATTGAGTCTCTTACTAATTCCAAAGTTGACATTTTTACATAAGCTCCAGTAATTTCCTGGTCTCTGCTTCCCACAGGACTAGGGTTCCGAACCTGTATAGCTATGGCCAGCTGTTTATGCAGGTGCTGGGAATCAAACCCAGGCAGCCTCAGACCTCCGACCATGCAAGGAGCACACTTAACCATGGAGCCATCTCTCTAGCACCTCAGCGTTTCTTTTGAAAAGCAGTTACTCAAACAGTACATTCTCCAGTGTGAAAATCCATCGGTAGTGGACGCTGCAGGGTCCAGCGTCAGATAGGGGCCCAGCTGCGACCCGGGGAAGTCACGTTTCCAGAGCTAGCAGCTTGTGCCTTCAATGAGCTGGACCACAAGTGACCCAGAAGAAAAGTATGCTCTCCTGCTTTGGCAGGCTGACAACCCGGATGGATGAAGGAGAATAAACCCATCACCCAATGCGATGGGAAGAGCTGTGAACCAAAAACAACTAAGGTCAAGGGTCGGGGCGCAGGCTCCTAACTCACACGTGTTTCTGTCCAGAGCACATGTGAGCCACTGGCTACACTGACAGTCTCTGTTGCTACCCATGCCCAGGAGGAATGACACTCATAGCTGACCCTGGTTGGCCACAGGTCAGGGATCTGGCCCTAGAGGTCTGTTCTCCTCCAGCCCATCAGGGATGGTGTTTCCCCAAGTGCCATCATCTGGGCTGTCCAATGCACAACTTCTGTGTGAAGCCAAAAAAGCCTTTGTCCCACAGTGCTCTGTTTCTGGCCTCTGTCCTCCGTCCTCTGTTAGTCCCCTTCTACCAAGTCATCGCAAGCTTTTCTCAGAGGAAGAAAAGAACCATCTATCTTGTTCTCCTGGTGGCTTGGAAGCTCTTGTATCAAGTGCCGCTTCATGGCATCCAGCATCCCCCCGTGACGCATTTTCTGTAATTTATATTTCTCCATGGAGCTGTCTTCCTTCTTGTTGTAAAATCCTGATATTCACATTTCTGATGGCTTTAGGCTTTCTAGCTCCCCTGCAATTGCAGCCTCTCAGCAAGACATTCCTCAGATGAGTCATAAATAAAGGGAAAAGCTCAAATCTGCATGTCATTGCCATGCACTGCGCTGAGACCATAAAGGTTCGGATACTGCACTCTCTCACGGAATCAATATCCCATCCAGGAGAGGCGTCCCCAATTATCCCAGCCCTTCGAAGCCCTTCTAAGATTTTCTCCCCTGCTCTCTTTCGATCGCTATGTTTACAAAGACATGCTTCCATGGTATTACCTCTAATGTTTTATTGACGAAGGTTCGTGAGTCTCTTAGATGATCAGACTCTAAATGAACAGAGGAACAAAACCCACAGTGATTGCAAAGAGAAATAGAGCAACAGCTGGGCTGGCCAGCGGGTCGCTGATGAGCGCTCAGGGCCACCATGATCATTAAGCAAGTGGCTTGTCGGGAACATCAAAGGCATGTCATTAAAGGTGCCTCCCAAACCAAGAACAGAATAGATTTAATTTCTTGCCCCTGATATTTTTAAGTCATCTATAATTCTTCTAATAACGTTCTAAAAATTGAGCATTAAGAGCTCCACTCATTTAATCCCTAAAGGTGTAGAAATTAATGTCAAAAGAAAACTTCAGCTGCAAAGGTTTTAAAAAAAAACTTGGTTAAAAAAAAAGTGATGAGTATTTTTTCATGACAAGAACATAAATCTCTTTCCTCTGCTCCCTGGTTCTCACCTCAGAAAGACCCAAAGGCTAAAATTTGCCTCGAAAACTGTCTTCTATTCCTAGCGTCATTAGCCTGACCTTTGGGGTAAGAGAATGAATTGGCATTGCTGTAGTTCTGGCAAACCTTGTTTGAAGGGATCCTCATTTCCAGGCATTCATGATTTGTGTCATTGATATTTGTTGTGTGCCTTATAGCCTACGGTCATGTTTTTAAAATTAGGACCTTCACCCTAAAGAACCTTTCTTTGTACCAATTTCCTTTTCTGTTTGCAAAAACATAGGATGTAGTCATTGTGGCCTTTTTTGGGGGGAGGGGTTCATGTACAAGGGAGAAAGCCAGAGAAAACCCACTCACAACCCAACTAACCGGAGCTAAGTCTTGTGACATGACCACTTGGGGAAATTTCCTCTCCATCTTCGTCAGCTGTTAGCATACACTTAGTGTTCGTTTTCTTGGGGATTTTTGTTGTTGTTGCTTTATTTTTTCTTTATTTATTTGAGAGAGAGAGAAATAGGCAGGTAGAGAGAAAGAGAGAGAATATGGGCATGCCAGGGTCTCCAGCCACTGCAAATGAACTCCAGACATATGCACCCCCTTGTGCATCTGGCTGACGTGAGTCCTGGGGAATAGAACCTGGATCCTTTGGTTTTGCAGGCAAGCACCTTAACGACTATACCATCTCTCCAGCCCTTGCTTTTGTTTTTTAATATTGTATTTACTAGCTGGGCATGGTGGCACATGCCTTTAATCCCAGCACTTTGGATGCAGAGATAGGAGGATCGCTGAGTTCAAGGCCACCCTGAGACTACATAGTGAATTCCAGGTTAGCTGGGCTAGACTCTACCTTGAAAAAACAAAGAATGAAAATTGTATTTATTTATTTATTTATTTATTTATTTATTTATTTATTTATTTATTTACCAAAGAGAGATGGGGGTGGACAGAATGGATATACCAGGGCCCTCAACCACTGCAAACTAACTCCAGACACATGTGCTACTTAGTGCATCTGACTTTATGTGGGTACTGAGGAATTGGACCCAGGTCCTTAGGCTTTATAGGCAAGTGCCTTAAGTGCTCAGCCATATCTCCAGCCCTAGTCTTTGTTTTATAAAAATGGCTACCTTCCATACATATAATTCCACAACAAGGGTATAGCTGAGAAATGTGTGGTTGAGAGTCAATGTTCTCTGGATGGACGCCTCCAGTCTCATAGATTTGATGGTGACAAATTGTAGTAAATGACCCGTGCTTTCATATCCCACAAGTCTTTTGCATATCAATAATTCCCACTTGGCTTTGCATCTTCATCTTATCGCTACATTCACCCAATGCAAGAAATCGCTGCCTATTCTCAATGGTGATAGACAATGCAGAAAGTTATGGATGGCCCTTTAAGTTGGATGGAGATGACTACAATTTTTGTAGTGTTATGGGCCATACTGCCCCTCCAAATCATACGTTGAGGCCCCTCACCACCTCAGAATGTGAGCTAACTTGGAGCAAAGATCTTCTCAGAGTAATCAAGGAAAGATGAGGCTGTTGGCGCCCTAATCTGGCCTGATCTGTGTCTGTATGAGAAGGGACACACTCACAGAGAAGACACCGCCCACAGCTAAGGAGAGAGGCCTAGAAAGATCTTTCCCCATGAGCTCAGAAAGAACCAGCCCTGGGTCACCTTGACCTTCGACTTCTGGCCTCCAAACCTGGGAGAGAATGAAGTTCTGCAGTTTAAGCTATGTGTGTGTGGCAATGCATCACGGCACTGTCAGGGGACTCAGGTGCTGATGGTAACGTGTGAAAGAACATTGGAGCTGCATGGAGGCAGGACACGGTCTGGGCTGGAACAGTAAAAGTGTCCTTCTTGAATACCACCTTTTCCAACAACCTGGGTCCAAATCCTACAGGTTGAAGCAGGACCAGGCATGCGGGACAGATTTGTGGTCACAGCAAACAGAACACAGCTGCTGGCCCCAAAGCTGAGTCTCTGGCCACTCTAGAGCTGCCACTGCCACATGCTCCCAAAATGCAGCAGGTTGATGGGATCTACCTGGTATTGGTTCAGGAAGGAGGAGAGGGGCCAGGTGAAGTGACATGTAGCTGTAATCCTAGCACTCAGGTTGAGACAGGAGGATCAAGAGTTCAAGGCCAGTCTGGGAAACATAAAGATAAATTAATAGGGCTGGAGGGATGGCTTAGCAGTTAAGGCTTTTGCCTGCAAATCCAAAGGACCCAGGTTTGATTCCCCAGGACCCACGTTAGCCAGATGTACAAGGGGACACACACATCTGGAGTTCATTTGCAGTGGTTGGAAGCCCTGGTGCGCCCATTCTCTTCTCTCTCTCTCTTACTCTCTCTCTAACTCTTTCTCTCTCAAATAAATAAATAAATATTTTTTAAAAGATAAATAAATAAATAGACAGCTAACCAAAGGTGCTCCTACCACTGGTCCAACACTCTGGGATGGCTCACCATGAAGGGAGGTCAGGATACATTTCTAATACTTCTATTCCACCTTTTGGGGATAGAAGGGTTCAGACATGGTCTCATGCATCCCAAATTGGCCACAAACTCCTTGAGTTGTCAAGGCTGGCTGTGAACCCCTGATCCTCCTGCCACAGCCTCCTGAGTACTGGGATTGAACGGTGTGCTCTCACAGCAGGCACGACCTCCAGTCTTCCTTCCAGAGCACCATTTACAGACCATGGCTGGACAATGGCACCCTCTCCTTCGCAGTTTCACTTTCGGGCACTTTACCTAGATCTCAGTCAACCAAGGTCCAAAACTATTAACAGTGCAATAAAAAAAACTGGACAGCTTGATGAGAGAGAAATCACATTTGCACAGTTTTGATTACTATATATCACTATAAAATTGCTCTTTTCAATGATTAGTTGTCCATTTTGACTGTGCCCAATTTACAGATTCACTCTAAGTATGTATATGTAGGAAGGCATAATCTATCCAGGGTTCAGGACTGTCTCACTTTCAGGAATCTGTGGCTAGGAAAGGGCTACTGTGGAGTTTAATGGATTCCCAGGTCTAGAAGTTTATCTATCTGTGTCTTGTGACAACGTCGGCATGTGGATTTCTTTGTGTTAGTACCACATTGGGGTTTACTGCATTCAGAAAATGCTCATGAGAGTGGCAGATGCTATGCCTATGCCACAAGGGAAGAAAGTGTCCACTAGGGACACAAAGACACTTTTCAGGAAGATACAGCAGTAGATACCTCAGCGACAGTAGACATGTCCAAAACACTTTGTCCACACAACTGACGAAGGTGAATCTTCCTATGTGTGAATTACACCTTCAAAGGCCTGACTTGAAAAAAAAAAAATGAAGTCATGCAATCAAGCAATCCAGGTCCTCCCAGCCTTGTCACCTTCAGCAGTGTGACCCTGCAATGGTCAGGTAACGTCACTGACCCTCAGTGAAGTGAGTAAAGTGAGTACGTCTGTAAAGTGGACGTAACAATATACCTTGGCCACTGAGCTATGCATATTAATATTCCCATTGCATGTATCTGGTCCCTAAAAGGAGTCACATAGCATGGGGATGATAAAACAGGCTTTAGGAGAGACAGGACTGTTTCTTTTCCATTAGACACCGTATCTCTAAGGTAGCAAAGACCACATCCGACGCAGTCATTACTGGGAGTCGCCCCGCATCCCCTCCCCCGTGGGGCTGAGTGACAGTAACAGCTGCAGGCCTCAGCACCTTGGCTTCTTAATCTAGTCAATTTCTTCTTCGTGGGGAATTACGATAAATTAAATTGAGCATGTCCCTGCTATGGCTATTATGAGAAGCCAAACACAGAATGCCATTTGTAATGATTCTTTCATTAAAGTCGCCGCCTCTACCGATGCCAGTCATTGAGTTATGGATTCCAGTAGAGGTTTCCTGAAACTCTCATTCTGGCATGGATATGCTTTGTGATTTTGAATCAAATCACACTTGTATTGTTTTGTTTTGTTTTTTTTTTCTAGAAAAGACCATACAGGAGGAAGATAGGCTCATCACCAAAAGACAGTTGTGGATGGAAACTGGGAGAACTCAGTGGCCTCATCCCATGCATGTGTCTGACTCAGTCTCCACAAAGTCCAAGGTGGGATAAAGGACACACACGAATCACCAGACAGCCACTTCCACTGATCCCAGTAATAGTCAGATGAAGTCCCCCTTGGCCATCTTTGAAAACCCCAGGGTTCAGAAGGACCTGGAAGATGTATGAACATGGATGCAGCTATCCATCTTCCACGTCTGAAGAAACCTTATTCCTTTCACTTACTTCCTCTGCTTGCCTCCCGACTTCGTGTCATTTCCTTGGATCATCCACGAAATAATGGTTGCTGGGGATAAAGACCAGACACTTGCCAGAGCAGTGGCTGTGCTTGGAAGAAAGACAACCATGGGCTCTCAGAAGCACGGGCATCCAGAGTTGATTAATGAACTGTCACAGAATACATAGAAGGCACCTGACTCCTGTAGAACAGGAGAGAAGAGATTTGCTCTGTCTCTCCCTCCCTCCCTCTGTCCTGTAAGTGAGGGCTAACCAGCAGCATGTCAAGAGTAAGAAGGAGGATGGAAAACTGTCAATCAAAGATAAATGCAATGGCAGAAATTGGCATGCCTGCAACTAACCATTTAAGGACAGGGTTATCTTGTAAAGCTGATAAGGTGAAAAACTAGCCAGCATAGCCAGTCGTTTTTATCCTATAACAAATGAAACCCACAATGGAAGGTAATCAATACAAGCTTCAAGCCCTCTTGATGTCCCTCCGGGAGGGATGTGATTTGCTCAAGCACTTTCACATTTCAAAGGCCAAAGGAGCTGACTGAAATAAGGCCAAGAAACCTACGTGTGGTCATCTAAGGTCAGAGAAACTGGCCACAGAGAAAATACACATCTTTTCTTGGCTGTCGTCAGCAAAACCAGCACCTCATCCCTCCATCTTGTCACTGTTACATCCAGGAGCAGGCCATGTTGAGTGTAATCAAATGAAGGACACAGGAACACCAAAGACCACTGAATGAACTGTCCCCACGGCTGGGAAAACCTTTCCCTCCCTCCCTATCTCTGAGAACCCATCCACTCTGGGGGGGGGGGGTGATGGGTACACCGCGGGCCTCATCAGCTCTCCTCAGCTGATCCTTCGTCAGATGAGAAAATGGGGATGTGGAAAAAGAAAGGACTCAGCCCAGTCCGTTCTCATCCAAGAGAAGCTGTGGTGGTTGGAGTGGAAAATGCTCCCCACAGCCTCGTGTGCTTGGATACTTAATTCCGAGATGGTGGCACTAGTCAGGATGGTTAGGCCTCTGGGAGGTGAAGCCAGGCTGCAGGAGCTGTGTCTCTGGGGACTGGCCTTCCCGTTTGGTACACGGAGTCCCTTCTCTCTGTCGCTCCCTATTTCTGTGACGTAGTGATGTCCAGTTGCCTGCTCCCGCCACGCTCTCCCCACCATGGTGAAACCTCCCCACAAAACCGTGAGCCAGAAATCAACACCCTCCTTCCTGCTTCGGGCCAGGCGTCCAGTCCCCAGCAGCAAGAAGGCGACTACTATGAAGCACATCTGCGTGAACGGGTGGCAAGCGTCTCCTCGTGTCTTCCCTCCAGAGATGAAGACAATGTCTTCACGGGCAGGTGTCTGCGTTTTCTCAGTTTCAAAACCAAGAACCTAACGCAGCCAGAGAAGCGGCCTTGTGTCATGGGTACCACCAAGATCTGGTTGGACAGAGGCCAAATTTAAGGACGCAGAGAAATTTAGAAAAATGCCGAAGGACATTGCTGCTGAGTGGAAAGATGGAATACAAGCAGACAGACTGAGGATCCAGGCACTCGCCTCTTAACCTTGTCTGTTTAGAGGGGAGCCATTGGCCTGGAAGACGGAAGACCTGATTTAGAGGACACCTTCTACCACCCACAGAACAGATAATTCATCCATCTGCTTGCACACTGGAAATGGGAATTTTTTTTGGCCCCTCCTTAGCTTAAAACATCAAAGCAACAGTGTGGAAATTCATGACACACAAAATTCTACACGTAGAAGTGTTTGGGCTTCTTTAGGAAAGATAAATTTCATGAGGTTGTTTGAAACCTGATGATGGGCCACAGAGAGGTTCCACACCAGGCCTGCAGACCTGTCTTATGCACTGAGAGCTCTGGGCCTGTGAACACGGCCTTGCGCACCTACTGTGTGCCTGTCCTGACTGACAGTTCACAGGCTTAATGGGTTTCATAATTCTCCCCCGAACACTCTTCCTATGAAGCCGAGACCTCGGCAGTGCAGCAATTTCTTGTGTGGAAATGCAGATGCTTCCTTGGCACTGTACGTGCTAAACGTGTTCCTCTGAGAAGGGTGTTCCAGGCTTCTGAAGCTGGAGACTTTCTTTTTTTGGTAATAAAGAAATTGCCATATTTTTCTCCCACTTAACTAAAATGAAAATAGCTTCAGAAAATGATAGAAGACTGAGGTCGTACACTTTTGGAAGTAAGGAGAATGTCTTATTCTAAATCAGTTATCACAGCTCAAGAAGGAAATTAAGGAAGATCAGAAGATATGTCAGAGCCCATATGGGCCTTTAATTTTTTAAAATTTTTTATTTATTTGAGAGAGAGAAAGAAAGAAATAGGGAGAGAGAGGGACAGAATGGACACATCAGGGTCTCCAGCCACTGCAAACAAACTCCAGAGACACACACCATCTTGTGCATCTGGCTTACATTGGTACTGAGGAATCAAACCTGGGTCCTTAGGCTTCAGAGGCAAGCACCTTAACCACTAACCCATCTCTCCAGCCCTATATGGGCTTTTTGATTGACTCTTCCCTGGGGAGATAAACACTCTGACACTCTCCCTGTGAAATGTGACACACCCACCCTCCTGCCTATAACTCTACCTGAGGCTGTCTCCTTTTGAGGAGACATTGTTTCATCCTTCACTTTCCTATCCTGCTGATGGCCAGAATAACTTAACTTGTTGCAAAACAAACCAAGTCCCAATTAAGTCAAAGGTTACCTTCCAGGGACAAGGTCACTATGAAAGGCCAACGCTCAGGCCACCACATGGCTTCACATCTTCCCATATTGACCAGCATCATTAAGGTGAACCATTCCGTTAATGGAACAAGACTGGGCGTGTGCATTCTGGGCATTCCTTTATCCCCCAGGAACCTCGGGAGTCAGGAAGAAAAATCAGAAGTTTGAAGGGTAGGACAAAGCTTGGGACAAAACTGGAATAAACACTCAGCACTGGACATTAGAAGGGGAAACTTTCACATTAAAATTAGAGTTTGGCAGATGTACTGGTGGCCTTTATACATGTAATACTCATTATAAATGTATTCAGTTTGGGACCCCAGCCCACAGAAAGCTGCCACAGGTCTTCCCACCTCAGTTGACCTAATCCAGAAACCCACTCGCAGACATACCCAGAGATTTGTCTGATAGGTGATTTTAGACCCTGCCAAGTTGACAATTGAGATCACCCATCATATAGGGTAACTGCATGTTTTCACAATTGTACAAAAGTATCACCAGTCCTGTCCCAGCCCTCGTCATGAACTCTCTTGGACATCCCAACCCTGAGCTACGGCACCTCAGAAAAGTGGGTAGGAGAGAATCACAAGGATCACAGAGCAGTTGCTTGTTTTAAAATTGCCTCGTTTCTAACAGAAATCTTCTCAAAGCTTTGGCCAAGACTCACTTTCCTGTTGTGATTCTAAAGGCACCCAGAGGTGAGAAAAGGAGTCTCCTGGGGTCACTGCTTGTAGGTCCAAAGTTACAGTGGGCTGTGTCTGTATTTCTGTCATGTGAAAAGCCAAAATCTTCATCCAGAATTCATCTGGGGGGGGAACACTCACATGAGTCCCTGGCAGATGTGACTCTTGGCAAAACTCCGCAGAAAAAGTGACGTGGAAATTTCTAAAGCAACGCCCCATAAATGAAACAAGCCAGCTTTGAATTGGGGGAAGGATTAAGTCCAGGTGAAAAGAGAACTTTGATCTCAAACGAAGTGTTTGGTGAGGTGCTTGACTAATTGCTACATCTATTTTAAGAAATTTCCTTCAAGATGAAGGAAGATGGCCTACATTTCTAAGGTGGGAGCACAGCCAGGAATAATATTTAAGGCATGGTACTATATTGTAGAGAAGTTTTCAAAGGACTTCTGCAGATGTGGGAACGGAGCTATAAACACAGACGGAGTCCATCCACAGGCAAATTCCAGAGAGAAAATCATCAACGTTATCATCATAATGTTTAAGCTGCTACCTGGAGCTCTGAGACCCAAAGAGAACAACAATATCCAACCAGGGATAAACACAAATACTAGTAGAAAATAAGTTATAAACAGTTCTAAATGCACCTGCAGATTTCTCACAATGCAAACAATATTTCAAAAAAAATTAACTGTCCTCTTATGACCTATTTCCCATGCAGCAAAGAATTTTTTTTTCACCTTCCACTGTTCAAGAGACTTATGAAAAGTCAAACATCACCAAATATTCACTCATAAGAATGGAAAAGTATATGATATGTTTCAGGTCATTGTTATCATTAGGCAATTCAGAATTAAATATAGCATTATAACACTAGTCATGTATCTGTTCACTCAAACTGAGCATTAATAAATTCTCAGATAGCTCTAGAACATATGACTTTTCAGACCGACCAATCATTCCTTTGGTATTCACAAGGAAGCTCTGAGTCTGACTCCCCTCAGAAAGGCACTGTTGTACTTCATCTCCCCAACCCTGTGCAATGACCCACTGTTTCCTCAACACCTGCCACGTATATAAACCGGACCTTGACTCCACATGCACCCCAGAGCAGAATCAGTTTTATGTGACCCTGTCTGTCATGCTAACATTCTGAGGAGCAGAGACTATGTCTATTTCGTCCCCCAGCACCATGTTGAGCAGGTAACAAGTCAACCAAAGCTATGGGGTATTGGGTACAAAGATGGAGAATGTGTCATCTCTTAAAATTTCACGCTCATGGGAGACAGAAAGAAATGAGACTCAGGGAACATGTGTTTGTCACTTTGACCATAGCAAGGGCAGAATTCTCTGGGAAATGCTTGCTAAGGACTTAGGGGGCTAAGAGCACTTTTCTTTATTCAGAGCCATGACAGGTGAGCAAGGCATGAAGGTGGTTAGTGGAAACTCATGACAGATGAAAACTTCGCCACAAACCCTCCATGAGCCATTCATTCACAAGAGTTGCTATGCTGACATGTGATTAGGACATGAGGCGAAGAATTCAAGCAAGAAACTGATTCACTTGAAAACCAGGCAGAGACCTGGGAGGACAGAACGGCTTTATGGAGACTTCTTTTGTGGACTTCTCCTTTCACTCAAGGCTGAAAAATATCCAGCACTACATCGCTTTTAATACATTTCTTAAGACGTAAGTGAAATTAGGACAGGTGTAAAAGAAAGTGGGTTGTATTCAGAACATGACAGAAAATGAGAAATTTAATAAGAAAATGTACACTTGAATAGACAAGACTGGCTTCTCTCAAGAGTGCTGTGATTTTGAACAGCGTTAATTTTAGGCCACCCAGTCACCTGTTGAAAAATGAACACTTAGGGCTGGAGAGATTGCTTAGTGGTTAAGGCACTTGCCTGCAAAGCCTAAGGACAGATGTAAGTCAGATGCACAAGGTGATGCATGAATCTGGAATTCATTTGCAGCGTCTGGAAGCCCTGGAGTGTCCATTCTCTCTCTCTCTCTCTCTCTCTCTCTCTCTCTCTCCCTCCCTCCCTCCCTTTCTCTCTCAAATTAGTAATGAATATATTTTAAAAATAAAAATGAACAGTGGCTTTTAATACTGCCTATTAGAAGTCACATGCATCCTTGAGAGTGCTATGCCAAGGAAAATCAACCAATCACCAAAGACACAGAGTGCCATTTACATAAGACATCACATCACATGAACAGAGACAGAAGGAAGCACAGGGCTTTGAGAGTCTTGGAAGAGGGAGAAGGGGTGTTTCATGGTTACAGAGCCATGTTTTCAGGATGAAAAGCTCTGGAGATGTTTTCACAAGTGTTAGCATACTGAACAGCACTGAGCCACACACACAAAAGTAGTTAAGATCGTTTGTTTTATGATATGTACTCTTCACCACAAGATTTTCCTTCATGCGAAGAGAAGCACTCACTAACCCTTTTAGTGTTCGCCAGGTTTCTGAGCCTTGAGGCCAACAACCCACAGCCATTCTAGAACAGATAAAATTCCTTAATTCATTGTTGCATGTGTATGTGTGTGGTGTGTATGCATGTTCATATGGATGTGGGCACACATATGCATGCTGGAGCATGTGCATGTGTGTGTCCGTATCCATGTGTGTGTGTGTGTGTGTGTGTGTGTGTCCATGTCCGTGTGTGTGTCTGTGTGTGTTTGTGTATGCATGTGTGTGTGTGCGTCTATGTGTATATGAGTCTGTGTGTACGTGTCTTTGTGTGTCTGTGTCTGTGTGTCCATGTCTGTGTGTGTATACTTTTGTGTATGTCTGTGTGTGTGTGTGTGTGTGTGTGTGTGTGTGTGTAGGCCAGAGGCTGACACTGGGTTCCTTCTTTGTTTGTTTGTTTTCTTTTTTTTTTGGTTTTTCAAGGTAGGGTCTCACTCTAGCTCAGGCTGACCTGGAATTCACTATGTAGTCTCAAGGTGGCCTCGAACTCATAGAAATCCTCCTACCTGGGTTCGTTTTTGATAACTCTCCATGTTAGTTGCTGAGGCAGAGTCTCACTTGGACCCAGAGCTCACAGATTCGGCTAGCCTAGCTGGCCAGCTGGTCTAGGAGATGCCCTCATCTTGGCCTCTCAAGGGCTGGGATTACAGGTGCGCACTTCCACAGCCGCACAGCGTTTACATGGGGGCTGGGGATCTGAACCCAGGTCCCCATGTTTGCACAGCGAATGCTTTATCAACCGAGTCGTCTTCCCAGCCCCCCCCCCTTGCCAATTTTTTTTCAATTTTTTCTATTTTTTTTGGTTTTTTGAGGTAGAGTCTCACTCTAGCCCAGGCTGACCTGGAATTCACTATGTGGTCTCAGGGTGGCTCGAACTCACGGCAACCTACCTACCTCTGCCTCCCAAGTGCTGGGATTGAAGGCATATACCACCATACCTGGCTCAATTTATTTTTAATATTGGAACTTAGCCACAAATAGATGTATTCATGTATCAGTTTAAAGCACACGCATCTTAAGACAAAGGGACAATATATTTCCTTGCTGTGTCTTATATGATTAAATAGATGTCCATGCGTATTTTCAACCTTCTAAATCCTCTTTGGGGAGAGATTACATACAATCAGCATAGCTAGTCATTTGGTAAAGAACTTGGCTTAGCCATCAGTGTGGTCCTCTGGGGACATGTGGCTATTTCTTTGGTCACACCTCACTTAAACCAGTTTGTATTTTAGAATCAGGAGAAAAGCAATCCTAAGGTAACCCAGATCTCAGCTCCAGCCTAGGAGGATGTGGACGGTGCTGAGCATTCAGGCCACAGGCTGGAGAGGGCGTGCATGACTGAAAACATCTGAGTCTCGTCAAAGCCCAAGACTGTCTGCGCAGCGAGGGAGAAACGGGGCCCCTGCTGGTCCCTAGTCTCTTCCTTAGTGTGGTCCAGACTGTCTGTCCACACTGCCGCGTTCCTTCCCCTTGGGTGTGGGGTAGGATTATTCCTCTCTGCATGACTCTGCTGCGCCCCCTTCAATTTGGAAGGTGCCAGGTGAAGAGCGGAATGTAAGACGATGGCACTGGGTAAGGCGGTCGCTTCGTCCCTCTGGCAGTGCTGTAAACATGGCCAAGCGCTTGGCCTTTCAGAGACTGGACGAAGCACAGAGTTAGAACGATTTGTGAGGCACCGGAACGGGCAGATTGATGCCCATCATCAACTTTTCGCCAAACTGGTTGTATTAGACAGCCTGGGAATGGATGCTTGACTATATAGCTTTGGGCCATCAAGGGGTGTGACAGACTAGGTTTTGTTCATAGCATAAAATAAGGAGTGTGGAAGTTTCTTGTGTCAAGATTCAACATCACCTGCTCTCAACTGAATGGGGAATGTCTTCTCCTTGCTTGGGCATCCCTCCCATCATTTCAAAGTCTGGGAGGAGCATGTTAATAGTACATGGATGAGAAATGTGCAGAATCCATCACACAGCTCTGGGAGTGGGGCAGGACTCAGCTTCGGAAGGCCCCAGGAAAATGCATGCAGGCTAATCCTTTTGTGTGAAGGAACTGTCCTATGGGTCCGATGTCAAATACAAATATTTAACATACCTAAATATTCGCACATATGTTATATAACTAAAATAGTCAAGTATTTTGGTTAAAATACAGGTATTAATTTTTTAACAATACTATAATTATTGACAGTTAATTTCACTGTTAATTGAAATATTTGCATACACAATTTGCTTTCCATATGGTAGACATATTTTATCTCCAACAACATGCCGTAATTTATAACTTGGCTGCCTGCTCCGACGTCTCTCTCTGAAGATCTGCTTAGATTCTCACTCTCTGACCACGGCAAACTGCTCTTCTACTCTGATACAGCGAAACGAGCCTCCGGCCCGCTCCTCTGGCTACTGTCCCTCTTGTCTGGATTCCAGCAGATTCCTCTGAAGCGGTGGAGACAACACAGACAAACGGGCTGTGTGAAGACCATACTTCTCCCACATTTCTCCAAATGTCAGGCGTTCGTTCCTCTTGAGAGTCTTCCCACTTTCTTCCTTTCTTTCACTCCCATGGAAAACATGTATTTTCCCATATACCCACAACACCCATTTCCCACTTAAAAAGATGGAAAATTCATGTTTCAAAGCAGAAGTAAAAACACCCGAAACACAGCCTTTGACCTCTTCAAACATGCTCCAACCCCAGCCACAAATAGCAACACTTAGAGAAAAAAAATAAATAAAACAAAACAAAACAAAAAATCCTGATGCATGGGTCACAGTTGCTGATAAACCCACACTCAGAAATTCATTTAATAGCTGGACATAAACCAAGAGCAACCCGCCGGCCCAGCCTTTCCTGTCAGAAAGTTTATGGTCCAGGAAAAATAATTCCAATCAATATGCTGAAGTGATACTGCCACTAACAGTGGGATCTCTAACACTGTCCTTAGAAAACCAGCAACCAGTGCAATGTGAACCTGTCCACCTGCAGCCGCTCATCTCTTCTTCTCCCCAGGTTTGAAGCCTTTTCCAGAAAGTCATTGAGAATTAATGAGAAACCACAAGCCTGTAGTTTATGGAACTATCTGTGTGCTTAAATAGTTCCTGCGCCCAGCTGGCTGAGCACCACAGGAGCCTAAACACACATGACTATGTACACGAGGGCACCGAGGGAACAAATGACAATGGCAAACACCTGGGCAGAGGCTGCGTCCTCCCACACGTGGGGACTTCCAAAGCCCAAGTCTTCGCCACTAAACCATCAATAAAATCAACTGAGTCATTTATCCCATTTTCCTCTCTGAAAATACAAAATAATAATGTATCTTGCCTTCAGTCATTCTTAGAATTCAGAAAAGCAAAACAGGGCTCTTTGATCCTGAGTTTTGATTAATGGACTAAAGGCTGGGCAAACAGGTTATGCCAACCCACTACAATCCTGTCCTGGCAGACACATTTCAAAGCTTAGCCAGCTCCTTTTGCCCAGTTAGGAAAAGGCGACCTTGAAATCAAGTTGTAATCACTGGAACTTACTGTCCCCAGCCAGAACCAAGAATGTCCATGACTGTACGGGCCAACATGGTCAGTGGATATTATATACAAGTATGACAATGAGATGGTGAAATCCATGATTTTGCACAATTAATGTATGCTAGGAAAGAAAATGTAAATGGCTCTCTGTAGATCTTTGTGTGTCTCCACTTCAGGCATCCCCTAAAGAAGGTTAAAACTGGATAAAACAAAAAATGAATTGTCATTTGGCCTTCTGATGCTGGACTGTTGTGGTCAACTGCAAAACCCGCATGGCTGCAGTTCGCCCCAGAAGCCACGCTTCGATTCACAGTGGGTCCTTTACAAACCCAGCCACCCACCCACAGCAAGGGGTTCCGGTCACCATGGCCTCCAAAGCTCAGAACTGTGACAATGACTCTCACCTTAGTCTGTTTCATCACACTATTCGTCTCTCCTCTGGGTTTCCATGACAGTTAACCGTGTGCACCCCCAAAACCAATACTACATGATTTTTTTAAATCAATGACTGCTTCTGGTTTCAGAACATGCCTGTTCCATTCCCCCACCCCATGACTGGATTGCAGGAGACCGCCCGTGGACAGTCCCTGCTGCCTTCTCTCTTTCAAGATGGCTGTTGTCAGGTAGAAGATCTGTTTCATGCTCGGGATACATACGTATGTGTGCCCACAGATTTACCCTTAAATGTCCTTGGTCTGGTTCCATCCATGCCTTAAACAGCACCATCCTTTCTCTGTAACCGAGGTCTGCATGGAACAAAGACCCTCATCTCTGGCCCTGAGTTAAGCCATTCCACTCAAGGCAAAACCACGGGAGAGTCCAGGACAGGGCAGTGAGGGGAGGATGTTCTGGAAGGGTCTCGAGTCTACTTAACAGCTGTTACTGATGTGTTACGTAACGGAAATGTCTTCTCCAGCCCTTCCCATTCAGGGTAGCCAGTGTAACATGTTTTAAAGCAACTCTGCAGACATGCGCCTTTGTGTGTTTGCATCTTGCTCTTGGTTCCTCTAAACAAGTTAGTTTTTGTTTTTTGTTTTTTGGTTTTTGGGTTTTTTTTAAAAGGGGGGGGACTTAAATCAGGCACCCAAATGAGATCCTGAGGCTGTTCCTGGCTCATCCCTGAGACTCCCTTTCAACAAAGGGAAGCTTTGCCTTCCAACCGTGCCTTCTAGGTTCAAGGGCATGTTGCAAACTGGGCAGGATTGCTGAGGCAGCTACTAGATTTAAGCCTTCATTTTGATCCCTGTGAAATTATCTTCCAGTTCATCCCCATAGATTGCTCCAAGCTCATCTGACATACTTAATATGGAATGGAAATGAGACACCCCCACAAGCCACCTCCACACTCTCATTGCCCTAAATTTGGACTTTATCTGTCACCATACTTGTGCTGCTCTTGTCAGTCACATATCATCCTCCCCATCCCCCCCAAAAAATAGTGCCCAGTGTATGAGGGTTACACTGTGTTAAGTTTACCCAGTTGAAAGCTAGTTCCGGACTCAGTTTGCTGTTCTGCCTTCTCCTTCAAGGCCCAAAGACCCAGAAGTACAGAGTTGACAACAGAGTGTCTTTGCACCTGAAGAGCTCCTTCAGCCCAGGCCAGCTTTGTGCTGGCTCAAGGGAGCAGCTAGTGAGTGCCTGCAGCCACACTGAGCTCTGAGCACTGAAAAGATGCTAGTGGGCCCCACAGACCTAAGCAAATCCAGAGGTCATAGGAAAGTACAGCATCCTTGCTCTGGCCCCTGCAATCCAGTCCTCAGAGTAATTAAAACTAGAAGGCACATTGAATTCAGCTGCTAGAAAAAAAATAAAACCACCTTTGGGAGGGGGTCCAGTGCCCACTGCAGCAAAGAGCGTCTACTCTCCTTTATTAAATGTTTTAAGCAGATTTAAGTTTTAGCGAAAGGACAAATTCCTGCTCTCCAAGGAGCATGTGCCAAGAGAGCTGGACATCAGGAGCAGCTGGAGATGGGGGGAAGCAGGGGGGGGTAGGAAGAAGATATGGGTGCAGGGGAGAGGGGGGAGAAGGCAGAAGGGCTGGTGTGAGAGGAGCAGAGCCTGAATCTTGATGTCTTTTTGTCCATACTTAAAAAAAAAAAAAAAACTAAGAAGCCAGGTGTGGTGGCGCACATCTTTAATCCCAGCACTCAGGAGGCAGAGGTAGGAGGATCACTGTGGGTTCAAGGTCAGGTGGGACTACAGAGTGAGTTCCAGGTCAGCCTGGGCTAGAGGGAGACCCTACCTTGAAAAAAAATAAAACAAAAACAAACAAACAAAAAAGAACTAAGAGCACAGACATCCCGCTGCCTTGTGAAGAAGAGTTGGGGCAGGGCAGGGACTTCAGGGCCGCCCAAATTACAGGGTCAGCCTTGTGAAGAAGAGTTGGGGCAGGGCAGGGACTTCAGGGCCGCCCAAATTACAGGGTCAGCGGAAAGGAGGTTGTGACTGTCACCATGGTGTGAGCTCTGGAAAGCCTTCTCCCCGGAGACCCACACAGTCAAGTAAGCCTGATGAGCTGGGCACCCAGGAAGGCGTGGGAGAAGCATCACCCTAGGCAGGACCCTCCTCAAGGGATGAGTGGTAGAGCCACAGTCCCGGGGAGCTAACTGGACCCAAGGCATGACCCCCAAGGACCACGCCAGTCACTATGCCCTTCCTTTATGGGAAATATGTTAAGTTGTGCTTGGAGTAAAGCTGTCTACAGAACCAGCCCATCTTGTTGCCAAGCAGGGTGAGCTGACCACAAACCCAGTGGGAGTCACTGTAGAGCCCAGCAGAGAGCCCCTCCCCCAAGCACAGACTAAGAGACAGATGCCTCCTCCTCGGCGCCCTTGCCTTTCCTTCCCCTTGCCTCCCACCTCCCCCTGCCCCAGCTGTTCAGTGAACCCCAGGGGCATTTGTACACCAACAGGCACCTGGTGGCCAGCCATCCAGCACCACAGTCCACGCCCTGACTCTTCTGGTCACTCGCTGCCAACCTTGAACCAGTTAGTTCACTTCTCTGAGCCTCAGTTTCCTCATCTGTCACCTACCGCCCAGGGTCTTTGGGAGGCATGACGCAGGGGACACGTGTAGGAGTGCTTGGCACTGCACTAGGACTTAAACCATGAGGCAGACATCACCACTGTGGCTCCTGCTTCCGGGGTTGCCAGGAGACTCCCGTCTCCCACCCAGGTCCGCTCTCCTCCTCCTCCCGCAAGCTCTTGGCTCCATCCCAAGTCCTGTTCCTCAATATTGTACTGCTTTGCCTTTCTGCTTGGTGTTTACATTCCAAAGTCAGCCATCAGAGAAATAAAAAAGCAGCGAGGAAGGCATTTTATTTCTGAAGTTGTTAATTTTACTCTAGTCTTCCAAAAAAAGATCGCCCATCTGTCAAACAATTTAAAAAAAAAAAAAAAAGAAGAAGAAGAAAAGACAGGGAAGATAGCCGATCTCGAAAAGTAATTAAGTGACAACCAAGAGGAAGTGAAAATGGACTTGGCTCATTTTGAGTTGGACGAGAACAGAATTGTATAACCCTACATTTTCCTTATGTGAGAGAAAGATAAGCTTTAAAAAAATAAAATAAAATAAATGAGCTATCAGTTGCCGCAACACAACATATTCTGCAAACACATAATCACAGAAGGGACTTTCAGTTTGAAATAAACTCCCGTCTGGCCAGTGTCTCCTGGTGACCCAGAGCTACAGATCAAACATGCGTGCTTTGTGGCTCGTTCTATCTACCTGCAAGTGTTTCCCCAGTGCACCCCCCCTCCCCATCAACGCCAAGGGAGGTCCTTACAGGCCATGTTTCTGCACCAAGTGACACTCTGCACGCACCCTCACCCCAGCTTCCCCACCTCTCTTTCTGAGGTCGCCTCGCGGGGTGGTGAGCCTGCTAACCCTCTGACCGTGGCTGTCCCACGGAAACACGGGAAGACATCCTCGCGGGAAGAAGCGCGGGTCTTCGTGAGAGAATTAAACGATCGCTTTCTCTTCCTTGCCAGGGTCCAAAAATCCAAAGCCCTGAGCCAAGTCACCGGGCGATCAGAAACCTGGCGTCCCTTCCTCTTCCCCAGGCTACTTTCACAAGTTGCAAACTTAAGCCCATTTCCGCACTGCCATTCACACAGAAATGTCTCGAGAAATTGGGTCCTCAAAACAGTGGATTGCAAGCTCCTTCCACTCTTGAGCCCCTCTGGGAACCCCGCGTGTTTTCTGAGACCCACCATGGGGCTGAGACGCCCCCCCCCCCGCCCCAGTTCCCACCTCTCTGCCTTGCTGCCCTCTGCGCCTGGGCATCTCACTCACCTCGCTCATGTTGGTCCGACTCCGCAGCCCGGTCCTGCCGCTCAGCACAGAAAGCACACGGTTCAGGGGTGGCTGTTCCACCGGTCCTGGCTTTTCTCTTAAAAAGAGATGCCCGGTGGCATCATGCCTCCCGCGAGCCAATGAGATCCATTCACCTGTCTGAACGCCTGCAGATATCTGAGAGCGCGAAGAGCCACCTAGCGGAGCAGAGCGGAACTGCGGCAGCTCGCGGCTGCAGGGCCACCCGGGAGCGAAGGGGACCGAGGGCACCGCCCGAGGATTGCCACCGGTGCTCCACGGGAGGTGCGTGGGAGTCACGCCCTCGGCAAACACATTTCAAATTCTGTCTGGGACCGGTTTTCTTTCTTAGGAAGAGCGCCTCTGAAAACCTGAGGGGAATGACTCGTGCCCACCTGGATTTCTGGAGGGTTCAGTCTCTCTTCCTCCTTGAGGGACCAGCATCTCAGCCCTTAGAGTCGAACACTTCTGTGCTCTGTCCTCTCTCCCATCGCTCTTCCTGATTGGACCCTAGGGTGGAAGGGCATGTGCAGGTGTGTGTGTGGCGCCCGCGCAGGGCATCCCTTTGGACTCACAATCTTGAGTGACAGGAGAAGGGAGCACCTTGGTTTATTCATGATCTTACCAGCCCGGCCAGCCCAGTGGGAAACTCCGTGGACTGCGGACTGCTTTGTCATGGAGGAGCTGAGACTCCCCGTCGTGGGTCCTCAGACTCGCTAACAAAAGACTTTAGGCATGGACTCAGAAGAAAGCCCGAAAACAATTTTTACTTTTTTTTTTACTAGCATTTAACAGAAAACCCCATGGGTGGGGGTGGGGTCAAGCTGTAACTCTTAGGGAGATGGATAATAGGAAGAGAGTTAAGGTACAGAAAGCAGGCAGGTTCAGCCATGGAGGCCAGCCAGTGAGAAAACCCAGTGGGTCTGGAAAAGGATACTTAGGAATGTTTGCCAGTATCCAAAGAAGAGAAAGAGGGAGAAAAAGAAAAGAAAGAAGAAAAGTTTTACAATCTGAGTTAGAACTCAGAGAAGCAGGCAGGCTCAGCAGTCTGCAAGCAGCTGCCCCAAGCCTACTGCACATGGTTTCATGAAGGGAATAATTACTCCTCCCATCTTCTCAGCATCTGTTTAGGTGAGGGGTGGTCTCCACCAGGTGAGTGATTGACATCCCTCCATCATCCTCGTTTTCATAGCGGGGAGATGGGAAGCACAGTCCCTCCTCCACTATCTCCAAACCTTCTCTTTTAAAATATTTTATTTAGGTATGTAAGTATTTGAGAGAGAAAAAGAGGCAGAGAGAGAGGGAGGGAGGGACAAAGGAAGGGAGAGAATGGGTGCACCAGGGCCTCTAGCCACTACAAATGAACTCCAGACACATGGGTCACCTTGTGCTTCTGGTTTACGTGGGTCCTGGGGAATCAAACCTGGGTCCTTAGGCTTCACAGGTAAGTACCTTAACCAGTAAGCCACCTCTCCAGCCCTGATCTCCAGACCTTATAATGTCTATCTACCTACAGCCATGTGGCAGGTCTCCTTACCTCAGCCCTGTCCTGCCCTCCTGGGAAGAGGCTCCATCTTTCTGCCCAGTCCTGACCTCTGGACCCTTGTCATCCACAAGTGTCCACAATGGAGGCATCTGACAGATAAAGAGTATTTGCAACCTATGTCCTAGGCAGTCCTCAGTGAGAGTTAAAGGGACTGGTGAGACTTTGTCAGGTGCCCCCAATACCTTCCCTAGTGCCCCCCTTCCCTGTGCAAACTAAGCCCTAAGTCCCCTCCCCTTCATTTAGTCACCTCTGCCCAGCTGAGAATACACTGTAGCCTCCTTCCCAGCTTCCAGCATTATGCTCCTAGTGCCACCATTACAGACATCCTCCATGTGTCCCCAGAGGGGCACCAGCGAGACCAGGAGCTTTGCTTAGAGCCCCAGTCCATGTATGTGAGGAGCAGCAAGCCCCACCTCTGCTTCTTGCGGGCGTCCATCTTCCCAGGTCAGAGCCGCTGTCCATGGCTAGCATGTCCACCAACAAAGCTTCCAGGCAGAAGTGTGGCCGTTTGTGGTGTTGTGTACAGCACAGAGACAGAAGTGAACAGTATGATTTCCAGTATATGCACAGATAGAGTGTGACAGAGAAAGGAAGAGAGGGATCCAGCAAGCACTGGAATTACAGGCATGTCCTGTCACACAAGGGCTTTTATGTGGGTTCTGGGGATACCAACTGTGGTGGTCTGATTCAGGTGTTCCCCATAAACTTAGGCGTTCTGAAGGTTAGGTCCCCAGCTGATGGCAATTTGGGAATCAGAGCCTCCTGGAAGCCATGTATTATTGGGAGCGGGTTTATGGGTATTATAGCCAGCTTCCTCTTGCCAGTGTTTGGCACACTCTCCTGTTGCTGTTATCCTCCTTATGTTTCCCACGAGGTGATGTCCACCCTCTGCTCATGCCATTGTTTTCCCCTGCCATCATGGAGCTTCCCCTCGAGTCTGTAAACCAAACTAAACCCTTTTCTCCCACAAGCTGGTCCGGTATCTTGTGTCAGCAACATGAACCTGACTGCGACACAAGCTCATGTCTTCATGCTTACACAGCAAGCACCTAACCCACTGGGCCATCACCCTTGCCCACCTTCCCCCGTTTTTAGGGTCTGCTTTGTTATTACTTACTTTTACAGCTGGACAAAGCTCAGAATCTGAGGGGTATCTGTTCCAGGGATGTCAAGATCTGCGGATGCTCAAGCCACCTTTTATTAAGATGTGCAGTATTTGCAGAGGCCCTGGGCTCGCCTTGTAAGGGCTCACCTTCCTGTAAGTCACCTCTAGATTTCGTGTAATGCTAAGACCACAGCAATGCTATGTGAGTAGCCATTACACAGTATTGGGAAATACGACAAAATAGTCTGTGCATGGTCATATAGAAACAAATATTTCCTATGTGTGGTTGGTTGAATCTACAGATTGGGAGCCCATAGACATGGAGAACTGACTGTGGTGTGTGTGTGTTTCTTCCATCTAACCAGCTTTGATGACCCCCTCAAGCAGTTGTGTTTAGATCACACAACACCACACTACACAGTGGATGCTGATGTGAGCAGAAGCTTAGAACCTGAATCCGTGGTATGATGAATAGTTTTATGAATGACTTTGGCAATGTCTCCTCCATGTCCAATTTCCTCCGCTGGTAATATAGAAATACTCAAACCTCGCCTCTGCTGACCTAAGCAAAGGAATATACGCACTAAATAGATTGAACTGGAAAATAAATGTCGGAAGAACTTTGGGAGACTTATGCAAATAGCTCCATATATTAGAGTGCAGGGAATGTTTCAACCCCACTAGATTAAAATATAGACTGGAAGCTGGGCATGGTGGCACATGCCTTTAATCCCAGCATTCGGGAGGCAGAAGTAAGAGGATCAATGTGAATTTGAGGCCAGCCTGAGACTACAAAGTGAATTCCAGATCATCCAGGGCTAGAGAGAGACCCTGACTCAAAAAGCAAAAAAATAAAAATAAAAATAAAAAATACACACACACACATATGTATACATATATATACATATATATATATGTATGTATATACATATATATATATATATATATATATATAGAGAGAGAGAGAGAGAGAGAGAGAGAGAGAGAGACTGGTTCTATCATTTAGTCTTGTTTTAAAATAGTGTGTGTGAGCCAGGCGTGGTGGCACACATCTTTAATCCCAGCACTCAGGAGGCAGAGATAAGAGGATTGCCATGAGTTTGAGACCACCCTGAGACTACACAGTGAATTCCAGGTCGGCCTGAGCTAGAGTAATACCCTACCTCGAAAAAAAAAAAAAGTGTGTGTGGCTGGAGAGATGGCTTAGTGGTTAAGGCGCTTGCCTGCAAAGCCAAAACACCTCGGTTTCATTCCCCAGGACCCACATAAGCCAGATGCACAAGGTGGTGCATGCATCAGGAGTTCAACTGCAGTGGCTGGAGGCCTTGGTGAGCCCATTCTTTCTCTCTCTTGCTCTCTTCCTCTGCCTCTTTCTCTCTCTCAGATAAATAAATAAATAAAATATTTAAAATAGTGTGTGTGTGCATGCACATGTGTGTGTATGCAAGTGCACATGTGCACACATCTGTGTGACATGATCCTGCCTAAAGGGGCAGGATTGGATTAGGCAATATCTAGGATTTTTAAAACATCTATGTATTTATTTTAATAATTATTTAAATTTTATTTTTATTTATTTATTAGAGACAGAGAATGAGTGTGACAGGTCCTCCAACCACTGCAAACAAACTCCAGGCGCATGTGCTGCCATGTGCATCTGGCTTACGTGGGTCCTGGGGAATCAAACCTGGGTCTTTAGGCTTCACAGGAAAACTCCTTAACCGCTAAGTACTCTCTCAAATCCTATTTATTTATTTGAGAGAACAGAGAGAAACACAAACAAAGAGGCAGACAGAGAGAGAGTGAATATGGGAGAATCAGGGCCTCCTGCCACCACAAACAAATGCCAGATGCATGCACCACTTTGTGCATCTGGCTTTATGTGGGTCCTGGGGAATTAAACCAGGTCCATCAGGCTTTGCAAGCAAGCACCCTTAACCATTAAACCATCTCTCCAGCCCATCTAGGATAATTCACAGGGATACAATATACTGTTCTATGGCTGACTAGACCTGTTCATCAGATTTTGATATCAAATGCATCACTTTTACACAATTTCTAATGTTATCCTTGATACTCAGGAGGCTGAGGCAGTAGGGATGTCAAGTTCAAGAAAGCCTGAGATCCACAGCAAGTTCAAGGCCAGCCTCAGCAATCACTGTCTAAAAATAAAAAGTTATTTTTAGAAAGGACTGGAGACATAGCTCACTGGTAAAGTGCTTGCCTAGCATGTGTGAGGCCCTGGGTTCAATTTCTGACACTGCAAAAGAAGAGGAGAAGGAAGAGAAGGAAGATGAGGAGGAGGAGAAGGAAGGGGAAGAGGAAGAGGAAGTGAAAGAGGAGGAGGAGAAAGAGGAAAAGGAAGGGGAGGAGGAGGAAGGGGAAGAGAAGGAGGAAGGGGAGAGGAGGAGGAGAACGAAGGGGGAGAGGAGGAGGAGGAAGAGGAGCCACCTCTTGCTTCACTCCTGCTTAGGCCCCACCTTTGCCTGCTGTCATGTTCTGAGTGTTGACATGTTCCTTCAGCGCTGAGAGACACTTCCTGGAAGAGACTGCAGCATAGCCTGGCTTCCGGCCTCTGTGACGTCCCCTCCCTCTTTGCCTTCCCCGCTCCCCAACCAGCTGCTGAAGACAATATGGGTGTCTATGCAGCACCCAGCCCTGGCATCCTCACCCTAATGGTGGATCATGCGCTCCTGTCTGATTCCTCACCTTTTCTCAGCAGCCTTAAACTTCATTCTTTCCACACCATCCCCTCCCCCCCACACACATACACACTGGACTCCATCCTTCACTAATCTGCTGGGTCACTGGCTCCAAGCCAAAGGCCTCCCTGGTTTTGTCCACAGACAGCGACATGCAACACGATTCTACAAAGCCCTGGATGCGTGTCTACTGTGACAGTACATTGGAGGGTCTGGCTGCTAATTGGAGTGGCGTCTCCCATCATCCCTTGTTTAAAGCCCTTTGAAGGAGGGAGCGGGAAGGCCCTAAGATGGGCAATGGTTCGGGCAGTGAAGCACCTGCCACATAAACATGAGGACCTGAGTTTGGACCCTCACCCCATGTGGACAGGGAAGCGCCCCTGTAATCCCAATGCTAGGGAAGTGAGCAGAGACAGAGGATCCCCAAAGCAAGCTGGCTAGTTAGACCCGCTGACTCAGTGCGTCCTGGGTTCAAGCAAAAGACCCCATCTCAATAAGGACGGTGGAGAAAGACACCCAACATTAACTCTGTCCTCCACATGCACATGGGCACCCACATTCACACATATGTGCCCACACACATGTGGACATGCATATACGCACACACATACACCCACTAAACAAATAATTAAGAGTGCAGGCGCCATTACCTTACTCTTCTCTTGCCCACGCCTGGCACGGGGCCAGTATGGAGGGGCACCTGGAACTACTTCAGAATCTATAAACAGCCGAGCAGGCACTACGCATGAAGAGAGAAGGCCGCGACAAGAAAGGAAACTGGTTTTGTTCAGCAAACTTCAACTCATTTCCAAGGACAACACATAAGAATTTTCTCTTTGGAAAACAAGATAAAAAGGTCTTTCCAAAACCTCTGTGCTGTCAAGTTTCTCTCTCTCTCTCTCTCTCTCTCTCTCCCTCTCTCTCTTTCTCTCTTTCTCAGATGACTAATGAATAAAATACAAAAGAAGAAAAAGAAAAAAGTTTTAATCAAGGTTTCTAAAACATTTTCTTCTAAGCTGGTAAAATACACTGCTTTCAAACCTGGTTGGTTGGGTTTTACAGCCTTTTGAGGGAAAATAGAAATGAACAGAAATATTAGGCTGTGGCCTGGCAGGGTATGATAATACGCTACAGCAGACATGCTGTCCCTGCCCCGCATCCTCCTCCATCCCTTCACTCTCTCGGTCGGTCCCTTTATCTAACTGCTCTGTATGGGAGCTTTGAGAGACAGCTGTATGTGAGCACTGTTCGTGAGCATTGTGTGTCAGAGCTGTATGTGAGAGACAGCTGTGTGTGAGACAGAACTGTGTGAGAGAGAGCTGTGTGAGAGAGAGCTGTGTGTGAGAGCTGTGTGAGAGAGAGAGCTGTGTGAGAGAGAGAGCTGTGTGTGAGAGAGCTGTGTGTGTGAGAGAAAGCTGTGTGAGAGAGAGCTGTGTGAGAGAGAGCTGTGTGTGAGAGAGAGAGAACTGTGTGTGAGAGAGAGAGAGAACTGTGTGAGAGAGAGAGCTGTGTGAGAGAGAGCTGTGTGAGAGAGAGAGCTGTGTGAGAGAGAGAGCTGTGTGAGAGAGAGCTGTGTGAGAGAGAGAGCTGTGTGAGAGAGAGAGCTGTGTGTGAGAGAGAGCTGTGTGAGAGAGAGCTGTGTGAGAGAGAGAGCTGTGTGTGAGAGAGAGCTGTGTGAGAGAGAGAGCTGTGTGAGAGAGAGCTGTGTGTGAGAGAGAGAACTGTGTGAGAGAGAGAGCTGTGTGGAGAGAGAGCTGTGTGAGAGAGAGAGCTGTGTGTGAGAGAAAGAACTGTGTGAGAGAGAGAGAGCTGTGTGAGAGAGAGCTGTGTGAGAGAGAGAGAGCTGTGTGAGAGAGAGCTGTGTGTGAGAGAGAGAGCTGTGTGAGAGAGAGAGCTGTGTGAGAGAGAGCTGTGTGAGAGAGAGCTGTGTGTGTGAGAGAGAGAGCTGTGTGTGAGAGAGAGAGCTGTGTGAGAGAGAGAGCTGTGAGAGAGAGAGCTGTGGAGAGAGAGAGCTGTGTGGAGAGAGAGAGCTGTGTGAGAGAGAGAGCTGTGTGAGAGAGAGAGCTGTGTAGAGAGAGAGCTGTGTGGAGAGAGCTGATTGAGAGAGAGAGCTGTGTGAGAGAGAGAGCTGTGTGAGAGAGCTGAGAGAGAGAGCTGTGAGAGAGAGAGAGCTGTGTGAGAGAGAGAGCTGTGTGAGAGAGAGCTGTGTGAGGAGAGAGCGTGTGAGAGAGAGCTGTGTGAGAGAGAGCTGTGTGAGAGAGAGCTGTTGTGAGAGAGCTGGGAGAGCTGTGTGTAGAGAGAGTGTGTGAGAGAGAGAACTGTGTGAGAGAGAGAGAGAACTGTTGTGGAGAGAGAGAGCTGTGTGAGAGAGAGAGCTGTGTGAGAGAGAGAGAGCTGTGTGAGAGAGAGCTGTGTGAGAGAGAGAGCTGTGTGAGAGAGAGAGAGCTGTGTGTAGAGGAGAGAGACTGTGTGAGAGAGAGCTGAGGGAGTGGTGAGAGAGAGGCTGGTGTGGATGAGAGAGAGCTGTGTGATGAGAGGAGAGCTGTGTGAGAGAGAGAGCTGTGTGAGAGAGAGAGTGTGTGAGAGAGAGCTGTTGTGAGAGAGAAGCTGTGTGAGAGAGAGGGCTGTGTGTAGAGGAGGTGGAAGAGAGCTGTGTGTGAGAGAGAGAGCTGTGTGAGAGAGAGAGCTTGTGTGAGAGAGAGGCTGTGTGTGAGAGAGAGCTGTGTGAGAGAGAGAGCTGTGTGAGAGAGAGAGCTGTGTGAGAGAGAGAGAGCTGTGTGAGAGAGAGCTGTGTGAGAGAGAGAGCTGTGTGAGAGAGAGAGCTGTGTGAGAGAGAGCTGTGTGAGAGAGAGAGCTGTGTGAGAGAGAGCTGTGTGAGAGAGAGAGCTGTGTGAGAGAGAGAGCTGTGTGAGAGAGAGAGCTGTGTGAGAGAGAGAGCTGTGTGAGAGAGAGCTGTGTGAGAGAGAGCTGTGTGAGAGAGAGACGTTGTGAGAGAGAGAGCTGTGTGAGAGAGAGAGCTGTTGAGAGAGAGATGCTGTGTGAGAGAGAGAGCTGTGTGAGAGAGAGCTGTGTGTGAGAGAGAGAGCTGTGTGGAGAGAGAGCTGTGTGAGAGAGAGAGCTGTGTGAGAGAGAGAGCTGTGTGAGAGAGAGCTGTGTGAGAGAGAGAGCTGTGTGAGAGAGAGAGCTGTGTGAAGAGAGAGAGCTGTGTGAGAGAGAGCTGTGTGAGAGAGAGCTGTGTGTGAGAGAGAGACTGTGTGAGAGAGAGAGCTGTGTGAGAGAGAGCTGTGTGTGAGAGAGAGAGCTGTGTGAGAGAGAGAGCTGTGTGAGAGAGAGCTGTGTGAGAGAGAGAGCTGTGTGAGGAGAGAGCTGTGTGAGAGAGAGCTGTGAGAGAGAGCTGTGTGTGAGAGAGAGCTGTGTGTGAGAGAAATCTGTGTGAGAGAGAGAGACTGTGTGAGAGAGAGAGAGCTGTGTGAGAGAGAGCTGTGTGAGAGAGAGACTGTGTGAGAGAGAGAGCTTGTGTGAGAGAGAGCTGTGTGAGAGAGAGCTGTGTGAGAGAGAGAGCTGTGTGAGTGAGAGAGAGCTGTGTGAGAGAGAGAGCTGTGTGTGAGAGAGAGCTGTGTGAGAGAGAGAGCTGTGTGAGAGAGAGCTGTGTGAGAGAGAGCTGTGTGTGAGAGAGAGAGCTGTGTGAGAGAGAAGCTGTGTGAGAGAGAGCTGTGTGAGAGAGAGCTTGTGTGAGAGAGAGAGCTGTGAGAGAGAGAGAGAGCTGTGTGAGAGAGAGCTGTGTGTGAGAGAGAGCTGTGTGAGAGAGAGCTGTGTGAGAGAGAGAGCTGTGTGAGAGAGAGCTGTGTGAGAGAGAGAGCTGTGTGAGAGAGAGAGCTAGTGTGAGAGAGAGAGCTGTGTGAGAGAGAGAGAGCTGTGTGAGAGAGAGAGCTGTGTGAGAGAGAGCTGTGAGTGAGAGAGAGAGAGACTGTGTGAGAGAGAGAGCTGTGTGAGAGAGAGCTGTGAGAGAGAGAGAGCTGTGTGAGAGAGAGAGCTGTGTGAGAGAGAGAGCTGTGTGAGAGAGAGAGCTGTGTGAGAGAGAGAGCTGTGTGAGAGAGAGAGCTGTGAGAGAGAGAGCTGTGTGAGAGAGAGAGCTGTGTGAGAGAGAGAGCTGTGTGAGAGAGAGAGCTGTGTGAGAGAGAGGTGGAAGAGTGTGAGAGAGAGCTGTGTGGAGAGAGAGCTGTGTGGAGAGAGAGCTGTGTGAGGAGTGTGAGAGAGAGAGAGGTGATGTGAGAGAGAGCTGTGTGAGAGAGAGCTGTGTGAGAGGAGAGTTGTGAGAGAGAAGTGTGTGAGAGAGAGGCTGTGAGAGAGAGCTGTGGGAGAGAGAGTGTGTGAGAGAGCGTGTTGAGAGAGGCTGTGTGAGAGAGAGAGCTGTGTGAGAGAGAGAGTGGGGAGAGTGTGGAGAGGGGTGAGAGAGAGCTGTGAGAGAGAGCGTGTGAGAGAGAGGGCTGTGGAGAGAGAGCTGTGAGAGATGTGTGTGAGAGAGAGAGTGGTGAGGAGAGAGAGCTGTGTGAAGAGAGATGTGTGAGAGAGAGGTGTGTGAGAGAGAGACTGTGTGGAGAGAGAGCTGTGGGAGAGAGAGTGTGAGAGAGAGTGGTGGAGGAGGGAGAGAGCTGTGTGAGAGAGAGTGTGTGAGAGAGAGCTGTGTGAGAGAGAGCTGTGTGAGAGAGACGCTGTGTGAGAGAGAGCTGTGTGTGTGAGAGAAGAGCTGTAGTGAGAGAGAGAGCTGTGTGAGAGAGAGCTGTGTGTGAGAGAGAGCTGTGTGAGAGAGAGCTGTGTGAGAGAGAGAGAGCTGTGTGAGAGAGAGAGCTGTGTGAGAGAGAGCTGTGTGAGAGAGAAGAGCTGTGTGAGAGAGAAGCTGTGTGTGAGAGAGAGAGCTGTGTGAGAGAGAGAGCTGTGAGAGAGAGAGACTGTGGGTGAGAGAGAGCTGTGTGAGAGAGAGCTGTGTGAGAGAGAGCTGTGTGAGAGGAGAGGCTGTGTGAGAGAGAGCTGTGTGAGAGAGAGAGCCTGTGTGAGAGAGAGCTGTGTGAGAGAGAGACTGTGTGAGAGAGAGCTGTGTGAGAGAGAGAGCTGTGAGTGAGCAGAGAGCTGTGTTGAGAGAGAGCTGTGTAGAGAGAGAGCTGTGTGAGAGAGAGAGCTGTGTGAGAGAGAGCTCTGTGTGAGAGAGAGCTGTGAGAGAGCGAGAGCTGTGTGAGAGAGAGAAGCTGTGTGAGAAGAGAGCTGTGTGAGAGAGAGCTGTGTGAGAGAGAGCTGTGAGAGAGAGAGTGTGTGATAGTAGAGAGCTGTGTGGAGAGAGAGCTGTGAGAGAGAGAGCTGTGTGAGAGAGAGCTGTGTGAGAGAGAGCTGTGAGAGAGAGAGCTGTGTGAGAGAGAGCTGTGTGAGAGAGAGCTGTGAGAGAGAGAGCTGTGTGAGAGAGAGAGCTGTGTGTGAGAGAGAGCTGTGTGAGAGAGAGCTGTGTGAGAGAGAGCTGTGTGAGAGAGAGAGCTGTGTGAGAGAGAGCTGTGTGAGAGAGAGCTGTGAGAGAGAGCTGTGAGAGAGAGAGAGCTGTGTGTGTGAGAGAGAGCTGTGTGAGAGAGAGCTGTGTGAGAGAGAGAGCTGTGTGAGAGAGAGCTGTGAGAGAGAGAGCTGTGAGAGAGAGAGAGCTGTGTGTGTGAGAGCTGTGTGTGAGAGAGAGAACTGTGTGAGAGAGAGCTGTGTGAGAGAGAGAGCTGCTGTGAGAGAGAGAGAGCTGTGTGAGAGAGAGCTGTGTGAGAGAGAGAGAGCTGTGTGAGAGAGAGCTGTGAGAGAGAGAGCTGTGTGAGAGAGAGAGCTGTGAGAGAGAGAGAGCTGTGTGAGAGAGAGCTGTGTGTGAGAGAGAGAGCTGTGTGAGAGAGAGCTGTGTGAGAGAGAGAGATCTGTGTGAGAGAGAGAGCTGTGTGAGAGAGAGCTGTGTGTGTTTGAGAGTTGTGTGTGAGAGATAGGACATGTGTGTTTGAGAGTTGTGTGTGTCACACTAGTTATGGAAGTTATTGACAATCTGTTATTCTCAGCCCCTCTGTCTTTCTCCCTCTCCTTTTTCCTCTCCTCTGCTCACTCTCTCTCTCTCTCTCTCTCTCTCTCTCTTTCTCTTTCTTTCTTTTTCTCTGTCTCTCTCTGTCTCCCCACTCCCAGCTTCCTCTTCCTCGTCTGTGTCTCTGTCGTGGAAAATCACTCATGTTTTACGTCCACACCCTTTATCCCACCTTGATACTGATGGGTCACTCTTTCTTCCCCAAACACCAGCCAGCAGAAGAGAGAGAGGACTGAGGGGCAGATGTGGGAGACAGACGAGGACATATCCAGGCAGCTCCTGAGGCTCTGTGGACCACTGCTCTCCTCAAGGCCCAGCTCTAGAGCAGGGGCCTCACCTGAAGACTCTATGCTTGCAAGGTTTGAATGATTCTCTGTTAGTGGAGGAAAAGGTCATTTTATGGCCTGCAGTCTCTTTCAGTCCAATTAACTGTGTGAACCTGTCCTCAGGGCTGTCTGTGGTACTGTGGAGCTGCCCTGTCACCCCCGCAGTGTCTCCTTGATGCAAAAGGCCAGCGGTGTTTGTATTCAGAGCCACCACTCAGCGCCAAAGGCCACACCATGGGACTGCTGGCAGAACTTTCGATCCTCCACAGCCCAGCCGCTTTCAAAATTGTGCTTTGTTGAGTTCCTAGTTATTTTCCCTGTCCCCACATGGGCACAGGTGGAATCTTGCCATCGCCTGTCCACAGTGGCTCCCAACACCACCAGTGAATGACTCCCCTGCAAGCCAGCCTGCTTGCCTGCAAGGTGCATGAAATCGTGTTCCCCTGATTTTCATGCCAAGGTACTCACCCCCCACACACACCACCACCACCTGACTGTTTTTGGACAAAGAGCTTCAGGGAGGTCATCAAAGAACTGGGGAGATGGTTTGGTCAGGGAAAGTGCTTGCAACGCAAGCATGAAGACCTGAGTTCAGATTCCCAGTACCCATGTAAATGCCCAATGTGGAAGCATGCACCTGTGATCCCAGTACTCTGGAGGCAAAGGCAGTCAGACCCCCCAAAACTTGCTGGCTAGTTAATCTAGCTGAATGGGCAAGCTCTGGGGTCAGTGTTTCAAAAATGTAAGTGGAAAGCAACTGAGGAAGATACCCAACATTGACCCCTGGCCTCCTCACACACACACACACACACACGCGTGCGCACGCGCGTGTGCACACACTCATGAACACCTACACATTCACAAAGGAGGTTATCAAGTCTATACAAGGTTACAGGGTGGGTCCCAATCCAATACGATCGGTGCCTTTATAAGAGATCAAGACACAGATACACACAGAGGACCACGTAGGACACAGTGAGGAGACACCAAGGAGAAGGGCCACAGGAGGAACCAACCTTGAACTTCCAGCCTCCAGAATCGCAAGCCAGCATGTTTGGGCTGCGTGACAACCTGTCTGTTGTCTCCTGCGGCATCCCAAGCTGACTAAGCCATCTGGACCACAGGCAAGGTTGGTGTGCGATGAACTCTGCCGTGGGCATCCGAATCCCCACCCCACCTGTGAAAGACGCTATTCCCTCAGCTATGCCAGTGATGGGCTCGGCCCTCAGCCCCGTGTCCTCAGAGTCTAGGCTGTCTAGCCTGGGAGCTTCCCACCCAAGTCCCGATGCTATGCTAAGTAGGTGTCCCTCTCCCGAACGCCTGGCCTCCCCATTGGTCCCAGTTCAGAACAACTCGACCTCATCAAGCCCAGCTTTAAAACTAACATGGTCTCAGCTGTGGAATTTATTTGCCCCGTCCACCCTTGTACTTCTGTGCCATTTTGTCTTCCAGTCTCATCTCCCCTTCAGCTCCACTTCCAGACAGACTAGTCCCCACACAGGGGTACCAGGAGCACAGGGAGAAAGCAGACTGTGGAGCTGGGTCACCTGCCCAGCAGCTGGCCTCACGGGTCCCTCAGTGTGGTCAAAGCCTGCAGAACACAGCAGCGTTGAGGTGTTCACCTGTGCAAATAGGTCCATCATTTAAGAAATGTGTGGGGAATGGGTTGGGGAGATGGCTCAGTGGTTAAAGACACTTGCTTGCAAAGCCTGAAAGCCCGGGTTTGATTCCCCAATACCAACGTAAAGCCAGATGCACAAAGTAGCACATGTGTCTGGCGTTTGTTTGCAGTGACAAGTGCCCCCCCCCCATGTGGTCATTCTCTCTCTCCTCTCCTCTCCTTGCAAACAAATAATATTTTTTAAAAGTGGGGGGGTAGTATAAGGACAATGGAATTGGGAAGGGCTCTATTTTATGTCAACAGAATATGGCAGAGTATGCCACCCAAGTGGGTATACTTTGTAAGTCTGGAAAATACAGTGGAGGCATCACCTTCAGCAGGGGGCACCAAGGAGACTGTCTGAGAAGACTGACAGCAGGAAGAGGGAGCTCCAGAGAGACGTGTCAGGATTCACTGGAGTCTTTGCGTATTGATCTACATAAGAAGACTCCCTGAAGCCAACACGGAGGGAACCTCAAAAGCGCAGGGGGGAAGGCCTCTGAGAAACTCCCAGAGGAGCCACCACAGTGGGACAAGCTCAGGAAATGCATCCAGGACCTCACCTTCATGAAATCTTAAGAAATGTGCTGATGAAAGGGACCCAGCCCTCTAAAAATGAATGTATATGGTTATAAAGTAAGGAAGTTTAATAATTTCTTTTTATTTTTCATGGGCCTGTTAATATTATAATATTGTAAGGCCACTGTTTCTTCATACCCATAATAGCGACCTAGTGGTTATGTCAGGCAAATGAACACGATGCAGGATGGGTCTGCCTACCTCACAAACTCAGGGGCTGAAGATGCAGAAAAGGGATTGGCAGAGACTGAACTAGTCTGCTCTCAGCCTCTCAGCAGCCCCTCCCAGTGACACAGTGTTTAAATGGGTCACAAAAGAACTCTAAAGGATGACCACCATGAGGTGCTATTTCACACATCAAAAAAAAAAAAGAAGCCGGGAAACTATGCTAACATCTTTTAAAATAAAAGCAAGCGCTATCCAAAGCTGATCTCTTACAAAGCATTCCTATCATTAAAGCTATTTGAAGGCTGAGAAACATTAGCATAAAAAGTGATAAATTAATTCCATTTAATATGAATACTTGCTTTAAGCAATTCCAAATATGATATATCATGCCAGAGAACTCATTATCAATATAGAAAAATTAGGAAAATTTATAGTCAATTAAATTCAGTGAACTAAAAGTCTTTAGAAAAAAAATTGAATTCCCTAATTAAGCAGTCAGCAGGTGGGGGCTTCCAGTGCAAGCAAGAAGCAATGTTCCCAAAAGAATGGTGATGTGGTTATTAGCTTCATAAGTGAGATGTTTCAATGTAGGCATAATTGTGGAGAATGATGCTTAAAAAGGCATAAATGGCACCGTGTATTCAGACTCCAAAAGGCAAGGTTGTTTCCATCATGTGGAGAAATAACCAGAAAAAAAAAAAAAAGAAAAAAACACGATTCCTCTTCTGAATAGTAGCACTGGTGGCCAGGGAATGTCACACACAAGCATTTTGGATGATGACATTCTTTCTGTCCAGTGGCCCTATTTTGACCTGAATTTTCTAAGAGCCATGAATTCACCTAAAGCTTCTCCTTCACCCCAGACATGAAAACGTGAACAGGTTCACCATGGCCCCCTCCGGAAACATGCAATTCCTACCAGGGATAGTCGTTTCTCTAATAAGACCCATGTGGATGTGTTATTCGTGAGGAGTCTGTGTGTCTGTTGGCCTCTATGACCATGAAAAAAAAAATGTCTGAAACCACAACAAATTAAGCTATGTCAGGAGTGGACCAGACACCTATGAGAACGTAAGTCTAGAATTGTATGGGAATCAATGAACAGCTCCAGGAGGTGGCTTTTGCCTCAGGAGAAGAGGAACTCAGTAAGGGGGAGAGAGGAAGGCTGGTGACACCGGCTCTTTACAAGACTAACAACGGGAGAACCAAGGAGAGTAGGATGCTGGTCACGACATGGGGAGTCGTGATGAACCCCTGCAGTACCACCTTCCGGATACGGCTGGAAGCTGGCCACAGAGAAGCCCTGGCTCCCGGGACAGAGATCTAAGTAAAGAACAGTGAATTAAGAAGACGCAGGCATGACATGGTGAAGAGATGCAGCATATTTTCAGAAGAACTTGGGGAAGAATGGGGTATTTGTAAAGAGCAAAAAGCAGGAATCATAGGTGAAGATGGTACTCCAAAGGAAACTTGTAATAGATAAGATCACCTCGGAAGTGTCCGTCGGGGGTGACGTGACCCAGGATGAGAGGCCTGGTGTAAGTGCAAGTGAAAATTTTGGGAACTCACTGGAACTGTCTGGTGTTTACCGTGACATACTGTCTTTTCGGAGCTGGGTTAGAGGAGGGGAGATGCATCTATGGTAGGATTACCGTTGCACTTACCTGCATGATCTCTGGAACGTGGACTTGGTGAGGCCAACTCAGTAGGAGTGACAGCCACACAGAAGTGTGTCTCGCTGATCCACCATACCACCATTTGGAATGTATACGGGCATGGCAAGAGACAGGGAAGGAGGGAAATCCATCCTAGGGAAAAGGAAGTGGCTGACTAGAATGCTTAGGGCTCTGCGGCGCCCCCACCCTGACACTTTGTCATAGCAGAAGCTTCCGCCCTGTATTAGTGAGCTATTTTTTCTTGTTGTTTTTACAAAATGCTTGACAACAGCAAATTAAGGAAGGAAAGGGTTGTTTTTTTTTTTCAGCTCATGATTTCAGGGTACAGTCCATCGTGGCAGGGGAGTCATAACAGTTTTTCACATTGTGCCATAGTCAGGAAGGAGAGATGAATGCTGGTGCCCATCTTGACTTCTTTTTCTTTTTTTTCTTTTAGTTTAACAAGGGTGGGACTTACTCTAGCTCAGGTTGACCTGGAATTCACTATATCAGGGTGGCCTTGAACTCACAGCAATCCTCCTCCCTCTACCTCCCGAGCCACCATGCCCAGCTCCTTCTCCTTTTACTCAGTCAGGGACCCCAGCATGTGGGATGGTCTGCCCACATTCAAGGTAGGACTTCCCACTTTGGTTAAACCTCTCTGGAAACGCCCTCACAGACATGCCCAGCAGTGTGTTTCCGTGGATATTCCAGAGCTGGTCACAATGACAATGAGGCTTCGCGGTCATGCACTGACCCCCCCCCCCGAACTTCAAGTCTGTGCCCCTCCTTATACAGCACAGGAGCACGTCTTAGCAGCCTCCCCAAGTGTCTGATATTACAAGTAGATATAATGGCTCAAAAAAAAAAAAAAAGACATAGGAGGGTAAAAGCCAAGGGATATTCCCCAAAGGTATCTCCAGACGAGGGACAGAGCCTCTCTCAAATGGAGATTTTAGGGCGCACAGCAGGCTCAGCCTCCCTGGATCAGGGGACCTGGATGCAGTATAAGGCGGACCTGAGGAGAAAGACGTTCCACTGGTGAGACCCACTGGGCATAGAAAAATCTCACCAGCAACAGTCAGATTAACAAGTAGGTTCTCTAGGCTGAAATTCATGGGCGCAGCTACTGGATGCCTGAGAGTTAGCCAAGGGCAACTGCCTGGAGTGAGTCACCTGTGGCAGGCCCATCCATCTTTGCAGGTGGGGTAACTATATTGTACCCGGATAGTTCTGTTGTCACTCACTCAGAGATGCAGGAAAACTGGGGTACACTTCCAGAGTATGCAGAAAGGAATCTTTCTGTCTCTGTCTCTGTCTCTGTGAGTATTTCTTACTTTCCGCCTCCCTCTCTCCCTCTGCCTCTCCCTCTCTGCCTGGACCGAGGAGCAGAAATGAAGAGCATCAAGTATTTGGCTGCACCAGTCTCGCCCCTCCCAGTGCTAGCTCAGACGCACATACCCTACTGCACATGAAGGAGCTGTGGCCTAATGTTCCCGGAGGAGTGTTGCCTTCTGCAGTAAGGAGGAACCAAGTGGCATGAGTGAGTGCGTCCCTCTCTGAGCCCACAGTACTCTGTTATTTAGCTATGTGAGAGAGGCAGAGGCTGGGGGAACTACATGATCGTTTCCATGAGCTTGTCAAAGGGGAAAAAAAAAAAATCTGTTACCAGTTAAGGATACACTTTATTTAGTAGCAACTATTGCATTCCGAAAAAAAAAAAAAGCCCACTTTGGAATAAACTCAACTTTGCTGAAACAAGAGACTGTCAGTGCTTGCGGGGAGTGTGGGGAGGGCGTAGACAGAGGCAGGAGGCGCAGCTCCCCACTGCCACCCTCAGAAGTAAGAGGAGTTCCTCTAGGCTTTCAGGGACCTCAGCTCAGGCCAAACAAGGACTGGCCCATTTATGAAGCAGAGTCAGGGCCTTCATTACAGAACTTCTAAGGCAGGCTTAAGCCTGAGCGTTAAGAGAAAGAGGGGCACTGAGAAGAAAGACACATCTGAGACCGTGGGTGTGGGCTTTGCTGAGAAAGAGCCTTACTCTATTGTCCTTACAATAGTCAGATAGAAATATGTATTTGGGTGGGTTTTGAAGTTATCTTCCAGGGGGTAAGAAATCTAAATGACATCACAGAGTAGCTCCTGAGGGGCCGCTGGCAGGATTATAATTGATAAACTGCCCAAGATACAGGAAGGTAAGTGATTTTTACTATAAACAAAGCCAGACAATGTCTGGGGAGAAGGGATGAGGCCCTTAGATAAGCCTGGTTCTCTACAATCTTAACAGAAAACTTCTCCAAAGAAAGGAATACGATTTCTCTATCAGCAACCTTTCCAGCCAATGCTGTAAATTGTGTGGGGGTTCCTGCTTGTGAGTTGATGGGAGGCGTTAAGTAGATTGGGGGCGCAGGGCTCCTTTCCTTCCCTGTGTCCATGCGGGTGCCCAGTAGAGCAGAGCTGAGCGCAGCCAGTGGCTCCTCGAGCATTTGGCTCTGGCGCATTTAGGGACACTTTAGTTCAGACACTGGTCTTACATGGTGGATGATGGTGTCAAAAAAAAAAAAAAAAAAAGTAAGGCACTTGCCTGCAAAGTCAAAGGATCCTGGTTCAATTCTCCAGGGCCCACATAAGCCAGATGCACAAGGGGGCGCATGCATCTGGAGTTCGTTTGCAGTGGCTGGAGGCCCTAGAACACCCATTCTCTCTCTCTCTCTCTCTCTCTTACTCTCTACCACTTTCTCTCTCAAATATAAATAAATAAAATATATTTTTTTAAAAACCCAGCTCAGGGCAACAAGGTGGATGATGGGGAGCACAATCCCAAGGCCACGGGGACAACAATCAGCTCCCACAGCTGTGACCCAGGAGGTGGTCTCCAGGAACTCCAAGAATCCCTGAAGAACTCTTGGTTTGTCACTCCCTTCTACCCATGAGGCCAGTAAGGATGAAGGAAGCAAAACTAATCACTGCAAAGGAGAGGAAGTGGAAGAGGAAGGGGCAGAGGCACAATGGCCCCTTTGAGGGCTAAACCTTACACTAGGCCTCGCCTCCAAACAGCACCCGGCTGGGGACCAGGCCTTCAACACATGGGCCTCTAACGGGACACTCACCCACACCATAGCAGACCTTGTCCTGACCTGCTTGATTTCAGAAGGAAAACTAAGTCCCACTGAACCCAACAGACAGCATGAACAGCAAAAGCAGAAATCAGTTTGAGCCCACCTCTGGCTTCATGGCACATCTGGTGGTCCCCTGTCATCACAGATAGAGACACTGTGAGGCTTTGTCAGTGGAAAACTGGTGGTAGCCTTCCATGATCCTGGCAAAATAGCTCCATTTTATATACAGGAAACCCTGAGGCTTAGAAACCCCGAGGCGTTAGTTTCCTTTTGCTTCTGTGACCAGTCACCCAGCTCGGTGACTTTCAGCAGCCGCAGTCATCACCTTGCAGTTCTGGGGACAAGAAGTCTGACATGGGTCAGTAGACCTACACATCTCCTGGAAGACCTGGGACAGAAGATATATCTGCTTCTTAGAAGCAGCCCAGATTCCTTGGCTGGTGCCCTGTGTCCCTGACTTCCAGTGCTTCATTGTCCTGTCCCTGCCTTGTCACTAAAGGACCCTTGCAATGACATTGGGCCACACAGATAAGCCAGGGAAATTCTGTCCACCTCAGATCTGTAGTCACGCCTGTAAAGTCCTTCTCACCATGTAGGGAGCCACGTTCACAGACTCCAGGGATGAAGACACGGAAATATGTAACAAAGCCATTATTCTCCCCACCATGGTCCCCAAATCCCACAACTCACAAGGGCAATACCAAAGGCTCCAGTGACAGCTCCCAGAAGCTCTGGTGCTTGAGAGGGCATCTGCACAGAGGTGGATATGTATAGGGTGTGAGCAGACAGGACTGTCACCACTGGCTGGGTCCCCACTCTTCCATCCTCCCGTCTTCAGAATCTCCAGCTCTGTGTCTCTCCTCCTGTTGTGTTGCAGTCAGGTTCGCATTGCTGGTAGAAATCACCCAACCAAGAAAAAAAAGAAGTTTATTTTGGCTTACAGACTTAAGGGGAAGTTCCATGATGGCAGGGGAAAACGATAGCATGAGCAGAGGGTGGACATCATGCCCTGACCAACATCAGATAGACAACAGCAACAGGAGAGTGTGTCAAACAGTGGCATGGGGAAACTGGTTACAACACCCATAAGCCTGCCCCCAGCAATACACCACCTCCAGGAGACTTTAATTTCCAATTGCCATCAGCTGGGAACCTAGCATCCAGAACACCTGAGTTTATGGGGGACACCTGAATCAAACCACCACATGTTTCTCTCTGTCTCATGCACATGGTCAACATGAGATTTTGGACTACAATTCTCTCTCTCTCTCTCTCTCTCTCTCTCTCAATCTCTCTCCGTGTGTGTGTGTGTGTGTGTTATATGTGAGTGATGTGTGTACATGTATGTTGTATGCGTGCATGTACATGCACGTGCCCCATGCAGACACATGCAGAGGCCACAGTAGAACATCAGCTGTCTTCTATCCATTTTCTGCTTTGTTTCCTTGAGATGGAGTCTCTCATTACATCCAGAGTTGCTGTTTTCGGTGAAATTGACTTATTCCTAATCCCCAGCCAGTCTCCTGATTCTACTCCCCTGAGCACTGAGGTATACAGGCATATGGGGCCATGCCTGGCTTTTCACATGGGTGCTAGAGATCGAACTTGGTCCTCATGCTTGCTTGGCAAGTGCTCCTACCCACTGAGAGTGTGGACTACGGTGTTCTTTCAAACAGGACTTTTCACTTGGCCCCATGGGCATAAGGAAAAATAAGGAATTAAATGGATCAGCCGTGGATAAATCAGAGGGAGGTCCAGACAAAGGCTGCACCTCTGCAGGGCATTTTAGTTCCAATGACCTCGACATTTTCCAGAGTCTTGGTGACTCCCCTTGAAAGTCAATTCTGGCAGGTAAGTTTAAGGAAGCTCGCGCTCTCTCCCTCTCTCCTATCTCAAAGAATTTCCCTCAATGTCTCAGGAGCTGAGAATCTGATTCTCATTGTCTAACAGACACAATCCATTCTTCCTAACAAATTAAGTGAGTTAGTTTTTCATAATGATGGGATCTAATCCTTGTAATTATAAAAACAAAAGAAGAGCGGTGGAGACGCCTGACGCTGTCATGATTCCTCTCAGCTTTAGGGGGCTGAGCTTTTTTCAAGGTAAGTCTATTAGTCAGGGCTGAAACAATTATTTCCAAGTACTTCAATGTCTTTTATGAAGATAAAACTTGGATGATAACTGAACTAGAATAGTTAAGCTTTGATAGCTCAAGTACAAGGAAAACTGCTATTCTTCTTGCCCATGAAAAACGCACTGGCTAAAAACACTCAAAGATAACAGGTTGCTTGACACAGAAAGTGTCCTTGTCCCAGCACCAAACCTAGTTCATTTATGAATAATGCAGGCCCATTTGATTGAAATTAGTTGTACAAATAAGTAGATATTGGTTAAGTTTCAAGATGAATAAGAAGACCAGTTTCAAATTAGGAGCATAAAAAAAAAAAGTTAAGTTGAGAAACTAGTAAATTGTCCTGTTGAAACTGATTTTAACTGGGAATGGTGGAAGAGAATTATAATTCTAGCAGCTTGGGAGGCTGAGACAAGAGGATCACAAGTTCAGTACCAGCTGAGCTACAGAGTAAGCTCAATGCCACCAAGGTACTGAGACCCTGACCAAAAAAAGAAATTAAGTATTTTTTAAAAAAAGAAAGACTGGGGGAAGGGGGGCTGGAGGAGTTAAGGTGTTTGCCTGCAAAGCCAAAAGGATGCAGGTTCAATTCCCCAGGACCCACGTTAGCCAGATGCACAAGATGGCACATGCGTCTGCAGTTCATTTGCAGTGGCTGGAGGCCCTGGCGTGCCCATTTTCTCTCTCTCTGTCTCTCTCTCGCTCTCTCTCTCTCTCTCTTTCTCCCTCTCACTCTTTCTCTGTCAAATAAATAAATAAAATAATTTTATAAAGACAAGGACTATAGCTCGGAGGTAGCACACTTACTTAGCATGCTTGATGAAAGAAAGAAAGAGGGAGGGAGAGAGGAAGGAAGGGTGAAGGAAGGAGGATACGGAGAAAGAAACAAGGGAAAGAAGGAAGGAAGAGAAGGAGAAAGAAAGAAAGAAAGAAAGAAAGAAAGAAAGAAAGAAAGAAAGAAAGAAAGAAAGGAAGGAAGGAAGGAAGGAGGGAGGGAAGGAGGGAGGGAAGGAAAAGGGAGGGAGGAAGTGACAGAGAAAGAAAAGAAAGCAAGAGAGAGGGAGGGAGGGAAGGAAGGAAGGAAGGTAAAAAGGGCGGAAAGAAGAAAGGGAGAGATGGTGAAAGAAAAAGAAATATTCTTTTAAGTAAATAATAGCTTTAGGCTTTGTAGATAACTTGAATGTTTAATTACAAAACGTTGACCTTGAACAATGACAGCTAGTTCTCGGCTGCACAAACGTGACTCTCCAGCAGAGGTAAGTTGAGATGAGCACCTTCACCACGCGTGCATCAAGCTCAGGCCCCATCTCCAAAGGAGACCCTGCAGCATGGCTCCCGCTCCACACCCCATCACATGTGAGTGAGGGAAGAACACGGAGCTTCTGCTTGCCTGGGCTGGATTGAACATCCCCGGGTGACTTAAGAGAGGCAGACAGAATTTCCCTGGCTTATCCATGTGGCCCAATGTCATTGCAAGGGTCCTTTAGTGACAGGACAATGAAGCAGCCAGTCTAACCAAATGTTATAGTTTCCCTCACGTTGCCAGGATAAAGCACCCCCAAAAGTAGCTGATAGGAGGAAAGTTGTTTGTTTTGGCTTACAGTCTCAAGGGGAAGCTTCATGATGGCAGGGGACAGCATGGCATGAGCAGAGGTTGGACATCACCTCTGCCACAGCATGTGGAAAACAGTAGCAGGAGAGTGAGCCAACTAACACTAGCAAGCTAGGGGCTACTAAACCCCAAGATCCATCCCCAGCAACACACCTCCTCCAGCAAGGCTCTACCTCCCAAATTGCCACCAACTGGGGATCAAGCATTCAGAGCACATCAGTTCATGGGGGACACCTGATTCAAACCGTTGCACCAAAAAATGGGGAGCTCCAGGTTCAGTGCAAGAGTCAGGTCCCAAGGAAATAAGGCAGAAGAGCAGCAGAAAAAGACTAATGATAGTTTTTATATACAAGTGCTGCTCCCTGCTCTCCAGCCTTGGACAGAATGGAGCCTGGGCCATTAGCTAAGCAATGGTGAGAAGAAAGAACTCTTGGGGAAATTTAAATACACAGCATCAGGGACAGCTCAGAGCGGGCTCTGAATGACAATAAGAAGGGCAAAGGGAGGCTGCAGAGATGGCTTAGAGGCACTTGCCTGCAACGCCTAAGGACCCATGTTCAACTCATCCCACATAAACCAGATGCACAAAGGTGAGGCAAGCATAAGGTTTCATGTGCCCACTAGATGGCGCACACATCTGGAGGTTCAGTTTCAGTGGCTGAGGCCCTGGCGTGCCAATTCTCCCCCCCTCTCTCTCTCTCTCTCTTTCTGTGTGTGTGTGTGTGTGTGTGTGTGTCACTCTCTCACTCTCTAAAATTAAATTTAAAACAAAGAAGGGCAAAAGGAAACACTACCTCCATGGGGTCTCGGGAGGCAGAGGTAGAAGGATCACTGTGAGTTTGAGGCCACCCTGAGACTACATAGTGAATTCCAGGTCAGCCTGGGCTAGAGTGAGAGTCTACCTCAAAAAAAAAACAACATAGCACTTCAAATATATGCATAAATATTAATGTCAACCAAAAAATAAAAAGTTGGGCTGGAGAGATGGCTTAGCAGCTAAGGCACTTACCTGAAAAGCCTAAGAACCCATATTCGACTCTCCAAGTCCCACATAACTTAGACGCACAATGTGACATAAGTGCACAAGGTCACTCATGTGCACAAGGTGGCGCATGCGTATAGAGTTCAATTACAGTGGCTGGAGGCCATGGCATGCCAGTTCTCTCTCTCACACACAAACATTTCTTTTTTTTTTTTTTTTTCTTGGATTTTCGAGGTAGGGTCTCACTCTGGCCCAGGCTGACCTGGAATTCACTATGGGGTCTCAGAGTGGCCTCGAACTCACAGCAATCCTCCTACCACTGCCTCCCAAGTGCTGGGATTAAAGGCATGCGCCACCACACCCAGCTCTCTCTCTCTCTCATTTCTATTCTATCGCTATCTCTGTCTCTTACATAAAAAAGGGCCATTCTGTTTGGCTTGCCTCAAAAAATAAATAAAAATAAAAAGTTGAGCCAGGCGTGGTGGCACACACCTTTAATCCCAGCACTTGGGAGGCAGAGGTAGGAGGATCGCCATGAGTTCGAGGCCACCCTGAGACTCCATAGTGAATTCCAGGTCAGCCTGGGCCAGAGTGAGACCCTACCTCAACAAAACAAAAAATAAATAAATAAAATTAAAAGTTGATAGAGCTCAAAGACAAAATGGTCCCAAGAGAGGAGGGGCTCTCCCTCATGATTCACGGCCTTTGCAGTGGCGGAGCTTCTTGGCAGACTGGGTTTATCGCCGGCTCTTGTTGCCTTATTTGGATTCTGGTGGTTCCCTCCCCCACGCCCATCCCCAGCAAACCCTTTTAGGATACTCCCGGACTTTTTTCCAGAACAATCTCTTTCCTCAGATGGAAGATTGAACTGGTGAGTGGAAAGTAAAGCAGGATCAAAAGGCTTTGAGCTCCGGGATTAAACCCTGCTCCCAGGCGGCACCGCCAGATGGACAGGCAGTGTCCTCACCTCCCGCTCGTGAGCACAGTGACACCTGGGGAGAGCGAGGCGCTGCAAATATTTTTCTCATTTGAAGGGCCTCAGTGCAGCGTTGTTCTTCCCATAGCTCCAGAATGTTCTGAGGCCATGGAGCTGAGGACTTGAACTCCCCATAACTTGAACCTGACATGTTAGGGGGCAGAGGGAAAGTTTGGAAGAACTAAACGTAGTGCCAGCCCACTGTTGTGTAAAAGGCTCTTTCTTAGGGGAGGACACAAAATCCCAACAGAACAAGGTCCTGTGTGCTGAGATGCTCAGGTCTGGTCCAGCCTGCCCTTGAACCCTGCTGAATGTTTTCTCCTCCCCTGCATTGCCATGACCACCTCCTTAGAGGAGCCCGTCTTGCATGGCCTCAAGACACACCTGACAATGTGCTGACTTCCACAGGAGAAGGGGATTGTCAATACTCAAATAATGCATGCTTCCTGTGTGTAGAGAGCTCTGTTCTCTCTCTCTGAGCCCAATTCCCCACTTCAGTCAATTAGAACAGGAGACATTGACCTTGTAGGAGAATAAACCAGCCCTTCACAGAGCAGTCAACTAACTCAGCTCCCTTCCAGAAGCACCATGAGTCCAAGGGCCTGGGCATGTGGCCTCTGTGCCCAGGCAAGAATGCGCGGCCAGTACACAGACCATTACAGTGGCCAGTGCTCCACAAGGACCAGGGCAGTGACCAGGCCCCAGCCCTCAAAACTGTCTTCAGGGCACAGGTCTCAGGCAAACAAAGAAAATCCCAGTCCACAAACTGGACAGAATGATATGATTGACTTTGTCTGTAATCGGCTCCCAAGTGCTCACAGATGAAAGTGTTGGTTTTCCCCTCAGGAGAGAGTGGGCTCCTTGTCATTGAAAAGGAAGGCCTCTCAGGTAAGTTGGTATATTCTTGGGCCTAAGAAGACCTATTCTACCTGTTCTATACTGTAACACCTCTCAAACTGAGTGTTATTAAAACCAAAGAACATGGGATGAGACCGACCTTATGAGTTGAGACTATACTGGCCATGGCCCCTCCTCTTCCCCCGCCCCTTATTCTCCTTTCTCCATGACCTGCTCCTTTACCATCCCCCATACCTGTCCTCCTCCTCAGCTCCTCCCTCCTCCCTCTCCCCTCCTCCCCATCTTTGCTGCCTCCTGGATCCTCCTATACACTCATTACGCAGATAGGTTCCCCTCTCATGGCTAGCCAGTAGTACCTCACACACACACACAAATGCATGCTTGCACACAGAAATATAATTGTGCACACAGATATACTTGTGCACACATATACATGCACACACAAGTATACACTCATGCGTACACACACACACACAGAAGAACTAAAGAAGAGTTCATTGATCCAGGAAGTGCTAAGAGTGAGACTGGGCCCAGACCAACTGGCCCCCAGGCCTTAGTACTACTTCAGACTGCTGAAGATCACTCGAAACTGAGGAGTCCTCCCAGCCCTGCCCCATCTGAGACTTCTCTTTGGTGCTTGAGCCCAGCTCACTTGATTTTGTCTTTGATCTCCGAGACTGTCCTCAGCCCTGCCTGAGGGGCAGGAGCAGCCATCAGAGGAGGACACAAGCCCCTGGCCAGACAGGACCACAGGCACATCCCATCGCACACCCAAAGCAAGGCAGGGGGAGGGACGTTCTGGAACACCCTGGGTCCCTCTCCCAGCTATCTGCCAGATTCCCAACAGTATTCCTTCTGGATAGATGAGGTCTAGAAGCCAGGTTAGCAGGTACACACCCATGGGGTAATTTTCTGGGCTGAGCATGGAGAAAAGGGTGGGAGGAAGGCTCTGAGGGCCAGGGTCTTCAGAACAACAGAGCAGGGCCAATGGGCATGATAGAAACCCTTTGTAGTGTCTCATATTAAAAAATCATGCGAGCATGTTTATGCTTCCAAAAAGTAGCATAAAGGGCTGGAGAGATGGCCTAGCAGTTAAGGCGCTTGCCTGCAAAGCCAAAGGACCTCGGCTCAATTCCCCAGTACCCACATAAGCCAGATGCACAAGGTGGCAGATGCATCTGGAGTTCGTTTGCAGTGGCTGGTAGCCCTGGCGTGACTATCTCTCTCTCTCTCTCTCTCTCTCTCTCTCTCTTTCTCCCTCCCCTCTTTCCCTCTCTCAAATAAATAAATAAAAAAATTTTTAAAGTAGCATAAAGGGGTGCTGGGAAGATGCCTCAGAGGTGGAAGTATTTGCTGAATATTACTACCAATGATTTCTGCTACTTACCACAGAAGATACACACATTAAAAAAGAAAAAGAAAAAGAAAAATCCCCACCGTCTTGTGTAAGTGAAGGTCAGGCCGTCAAAGTCAAGTTCAGCATCCTAAATGTAGAAGCTTTAAACTGAAAGGACTTTCAAGGTCTTCATTATCCACGCTGGTTAAAAATCTCATCTTTTCAGCAGGAGCAACTCTCTTTACGGCCCCAGGAAGGGCAGAAGAGAAACCCGCCACTTTATCCAACGGTAATGCTTTAGCCACTGGGCAACCTCTGGAGGGTGTTCGTTGATTGTATGGTATGTGGCAAGCCAGCTAGGAGTAGACGGTGCAGTTTCCTATGAAATGTGGGAGATAGAACGTCACCCTAGAAAAGCCAATCCCAAAAATTAGGGACACGGGACACCCACAGATACCTGGAATGCAAGCCTCCACCTGCCGAGCAAGTTGCAGAAAAAAAATACTAGTATGTAGATTCTGTTTGTGCAAATAAATAAATAAATGAAAGAAAAAACAGTTCAGAAAACTTCAGGTCTACAGAAAAAGTCTAAGATGACAAGAAACACCTATGAACTCTCGGCCCCAATTTGCTGGTTGGCTGTCAGCACTTCCTCCCTTTGCTCTTCCTTCCCTCTCCCCACCTCACTCCAGATGGACCCTTCAAAGGTGAATTGAGGCCTTTTTAACACTTTACTCACAATTGATTCTTCTAAGAAGAAAAGGATATTGTTTAGTAGTTTGAGTTAACCACACTCAGGAAACTTTGCTTTGGCAAACAATAACTAATCCCATTGACTCTGTAAGTCTCTATTCAAATATGCCCGTTACCCAAGACCCCACCAAGTGTCATGCTTGACGGTGACCATCATGGCTCTTTAATCATTCACCTAGCACACTACTTTCACCCACACTTTTTTCTTGTAGCATAATTTTTTAAAAAGGAGTTCGGGCCAGTCTGTAGAGCTCTCTGTGGTCCGGGCTTCTCCGCTTGTGTCCTCGTTGGGACCCTCGGGACAGTCACTCAGTGTCCTTACGGCCAGCTCGCGTTCAATGCACCCTGCTGAGTATTAAATGCTGAGCCCTCCCTGGGCATCAGAGCAGACAGCCCTTGATGTCAGCTGCTCCTATGACCGCGGTGGGGCCTGATGGCAGCTCTGTCACTCAGTCCCGCACACCCCGAGGGGAAGCTTCCCACTGTAATTAATAAGTAAGTACTGTGAGGAGGAGGGGGATGCTCTGAGACTACATGACTACGTAAACCTGTGCCCCCAACAACTCTGACTCCGCAATCTCCAAGTTTCCCCTGCACTCGGTGATGGTGATATCAGAACCGTCGCAACTCTCTCCTCCCATCACTTTCCATCTAACTCCATCTCTTCCCATTTTGTGTTAGGAGGGAGGATTTTGTCTCTCGATGGGATCCTGGAGAAATCTCGAAGGGGAGATGGCAATTAGAGATGGAAAAGGAGACCACCTCTCCCTGGGTACTTGTTCCCACCCTCCTGTTTGCATGGATACACATGAGGAGCCCCAGGGGAGCAGGTGGGATTCGAGCTGCATCCACAGTGGGGCCAGCAGATTGCTTAGCTGCTGGGTGGCTCTGGTCTTCGACCTCGCACAAGGAGCATCCACCCCTTGATTTTGTGCTGCTCATCTGGCTAAGGATCCCCCAAATTGCTCAGACACACAAGTGTGGGAGACATGTGCTTGGTCCAGTATCTGAAGGTATAAATATTCCTTGAAGGTTTGGGGAAAATAAATATCTTATAGTAAAACAACTAGGAAAATGATCAGATGTTAATGTTATGTTAAAACATGAGATCTCGAGCTGGAGAGATGGCTTAGCAGTTAAGGTACTTGCCTGAAAAGCCTGGGGCCCCAGGTTCAACTCTGCAGGTCCCGCTTAAGCCAGACACACAAGATGACACAAGTGTGCAAGGTCATACATGCGCACAAGGTGGCACACGCATCTGGAGTTCAATTGCAGTGGTTGGAGGCCCTGGGACACCAATTCTCAATCTCTCTCTCTCCCTCTCTCTCTCTCTCTCTCTCTCTCTCTCTCATAACAAAAACTATAAAACAAAACATGAGATCTCACTAAAATTTTGTGTTTAGTTCCTCATTCCAGGCCTGGTAAGCACCAGCACCCAGACACAGACCATGTACTGCAAAGTCAACCCTGAGAAGTCAGAGAAACACTGCCCGGAGCCTAAAGGGGAATGAGTGGAGTGGCCACAAATGTCAGCTTCCAGTGAGAACAGACCATGGGCATCCTGCATGGCATATACATGAATCTTGGCTTCATTAGAATCCTGTGACAGTTTTGCTTATAGGTTTGGTCCCAACCCACACGTGTTGCTTTAGGGAAATATAATTGGGTCATAAGAGTTCTCAGTTCATCAGTGGATTGGCTACTGGAGGAACCTAGGAGGTGGGGCCTAGTTGAAGGGAGTGCATACTTGAAAGCACATCCTAAGGATTGTCCCTTAAGTATTTCTCTCTCTCTCTCTCTCTCTCTCTCTCTCTCTCTCTCCCTCTTTCTCTCTCTCTCTCTCTCTCTCTCCCTCTCCCTTTCCTTCTTTCTCCTCTCTCTCTCTCTCTCTCTCTCCCTCTCTCTCTCCCTCTCTCTCTCCCTCTCACTTTCCTTCTTTCTCCTCTCTCTCTCTCTCTCTCTATCTCTATCTCTCCCTCTCTCTCTCCCTCTTTCTCCCTCTCTCTCTCCCTCTCCCTTTCCTTCTTTCTCCTCTCCCTCTCTCTCCCTCTCTCTCTCCCTCTCCCTTTCCTTCTTTTTCCTCTCTCTCTCTCTCTCTCTCTCTCATAAACAGCTTTCCTCCACCCTTACTTTCTGTCATGATCTCCAGCTTACAACACACCTAAATGCAATCAGCCTAAACCAAAGGAAAAAAAAAAAACTTTTCTCCCTTCCTTTAGGGTGCTTTTCTCGGGACTTTTGTCACAGTAACACAAAAGTTGACTGAAATAAATCAACATCATAGCCATGTAAAAGGAAACTGCTAGCAATGCACTAAATATTTTGTTTCTTACAATATCCTTTCTAGTCCAAAGATTTCTAAATGTTCTCAGCTGCTATAACCTACAGATTACTACAGTGTACACAGGGCTGTGTGTACACAGTAAGAAGCAGGCTGCTCATGGTTTTCGGACTTCATTTTAGATTTTTTTTCTCTTGGTGTGTGGTATATGTGGTGTGGGGGGTCTAAGCACACCCATGAGATGCCCTGTATGCTCGCCTGTGGGGAGTGTTCTTAGCTACTGTGGCTGCAGGGGAATGTCAGGTGTCCCATTCCATCACTCCCGTGCCCATTCTTGCTTGCAGCTGGAATCTCTCACTGATCCGGGAGCTTGCCTTTTTTTCCCATGATCCCTGGCAATTCTCTGCTGGTCTCTGTTCCCCTGCAGGACTGGGGTTACACGTATGTACGGCTAGCCCCAGCCATTTATGCAAATCCAGATCAGACTCAGGTGGTCTCTCAGGCTTCCTGGGGCCCTCATGACTGCACAGGAAGTGCTCTTCACTGCTGAACCCTCTCCTCAGGCTTAGAATTCAAATTCTTTATGAGAGAGAGAAAGAGACCGATGCTCAACAAAAGAAATCCAATCAAATGAAATAAAAATTTCAGGTCTTATCCAGATCTGGAATCTGCCCTAATATTTTATGAAATGGGGAAACGAAATTAAAAGGCTTGAAAAGTACAGAATGAAGTTCCCTGCTTCGTGGCATTGATGTAAATGAAGGCGCCGAGGACTCCGATGGAGTTAAGTCATTTGTAAACCTGCACAGCGGAAGTCAACAAATCCTATGAGCACATATTTTTGTGAAACGGAAACTATGCTAATTTTTATAACCTTGAAGCAAGAGACTCCTTTGGGTCTGATTATCAGTATTATTTCTGGAGTCTCTTAAATATTGAGTTCATTGAGTCTTTGGGACTAAAGCCTCTGTATCTAAAATTTAATAAGGTTAGGAAGTACACCCCAAGACATCACAGGCTCTGCGGTGGAGTGTGTGAGACAGCACGTGACACACTCCAGAGGAGAGTGATTATCTGTAAGAATCAATATGGACAGCAGTCACTGGGTCCAGATCCCTCCTCCCAGACGTGTGTCAGGGTGGGTCACCTTGACCAATCTCAGGCCAACTAATGCTAAGCTCCACCTTATCTCTTCATACTACCTAATTCTTTTTTTAATTATTTTATTTTTATTTATTTATTTGAGAGCGATACAGAGAGAGAGAATGGGTACACCAGGGCATCCAGCCACTGCAAACAAACTCCAGATGCATGCACCCCCTTGTGCATCTGGCTTACGTGGGTCCTGGGGAATCAAGCCTTGAACCTCGGTCCTTAGGCTTCACAGGCAAGCACTTAACTGCTAAGCTATCTCTCCAGCCCAAATTCTTTTTTTTTTTAAGTTATTGGTGTTTTGTTTTGCTTTTTTGTTTTGTTTTGTTTGGTTTTTAACAAAAAGGCAGCACACGTAGTCCTCCTCTCCCCCACCCTAATTCTGCTAAGGGTCTTCTTAGGTGGGGTTATTGGCATTCATTGTGGGGACCAAGAAGCCTCAGTCAGTCTCTGCAGAGATGAGGGAAACACAGTGCTTCCGGCTACTCCCACCCTTCCTGAGGCTGTTATGATCTTTCTGCCCACTTTTCCACAACGTTCCCTGGGACTCAGGGAGACAAGATAGGGGTCTGATTTACTGTTGCTTTCTCTGTAGACTCCGGCTCTCTGTTTTCATGAGATCTGAGTGACCACAGGGTCTGTGGCCATTTCCCTGGTACTGGTTTTCAGGCCAGCCATGAGAGCAGTATTCGTGTCACTGCTTCCCTGTGATGACTTCTGGGCCTGGGCAGAGCAGGTGGAAATGACCCACCTCCTGGTAGACAGAGGGTTCTCTCTTCTTAATGTACTGACGTACCCTTGCTCTCCCCAGTACTGTCCTCCACCTATAAGATAGAACAGATTCTCCAACCAAAAGGGAGAACAGTTAGAATAAAAAGGGATAAGCCTTGTTATTAGATATATTGATGTGTATTTACTTAGTTAAAAAGCAGTAGAGGGCTGGAGAGATGGCTTAGCAGTTAAGTGCTTGCCTGTGAAGCCTAAGGACCCGGTTCAAGGCTCGATTCCCCAGGACCCACGTTAGCCAGATGCACAAGGGGGCACACACATCTGGAGTTCATTTGCAGTGGCTGGAAGCCCTGGCGTGCCCATTCTCTCTCTCTCTCTATCTGCCTCTCTCTCTCTCTCTGTGTGTCACTCTCAAGTAAATAAATAAAAATGAACAAAAAAAAATTTTTTTTAAAGCAGTAGAGGTCTGGAGAGATGGCTTAGCGGTTAAGCGCTTGCCTGTGAAGCCTAAGGACACCAGTTCGAGGCTCGATTCCCCAGGACCCGTGTTAGCCAGATGCACAAGGGGGCGCACATGTCTGGAGTTTGTTTGCAGTGGCTGGAGGCCCTGGCGCGCCCATTCTTTCTCTCTCTCTCTCTCTGCCTCTTTCTCTCTCTGTCTGTCACTGTCAAAATAAATAAATAAATTTTTTTTTAAAAGCAGTAGAGGTTCTCTCTGAAGTCTATTGATTTCCTGTCCTAGGGAATCTGCCTTGGTTCCTACAGCCAGATATGAGCCCCCACTATCCCACTGTATGAGTCTCATATCCAGTCTGTGAGTGGTTGATTACCTACATGGGCTGTGTGCCACTACTGCACTTCTTGCTCTGCTGGTTGATTCTGTAGCTGGCAGGATCTCCTGCTTATTCAAGCTTCTGGAAACTGTTATTCTCAAGCCACTCTCATAGCACTTTACAGAGCTGTGAGGGCTGACTGAGAGGGAACTGGATCCCCTCTTGGTTCCAACATGATCACTTTTCCTGTGGTGGCAGGCTGGGGTTGAACTACCCAATTCTTAAGCCTAGGTTAGATTAGGACCTTCCATCAGTATCTTTCCTAGTGCATAATGCATTTATGTGTCCGACCTGTGTCTCCACTTCTTCACAAAGCTCCATGGGTGAGGGGGTCATTCTCCAAAACGATCCCTGGATCCCAGCACATATGAAAGATAGTCATTTGTTTGAATGAATGAATTAGCAAATAAATAAATGGCTCCCAAGTAATAGTAGGATCTGACATTTTTCCTCCTTGCCTGGGCATTGGTCTACATTCTGCTGGAATCTCTATTTCACCAACTACGTACGTGCTGCCATCTCTTGGTCCTGGCATCTCCACTGGGTCTCCACTGCAATCCACATTTCATTCTCATAACTCCATCGGGTGTCCATGCATCTAGCAAACCTGCTTCACACTGCCCATGGCCATTTCCAAAACACAAGATCGTATTGCAAACTCAATGACCCTCTCTTTCCTGCATTTCTTATACTCCACAATACCAGGTAAGGTGCCAATTTGTTAATCCAGGGGGGAATAAAGCAGACTTTGAAGAACAGGATACTCCTTAAGCACTCAGGCCCCTTCAAAAGAGGCTACATTCTTCCTGTTGTCCCAGTGCAGGTCAGCTGGACCAATCTCACTTAGACACTAGGAAATACTTCACACACCAACAGATCCTGTGATTCCTGGTGTGTGAAGTATTCCCTAGTGTCTAAGGGAGGGTTTGTTCATGTCTTTCTTTTGCTCTATTTTCCACCTTTTTAAAGATTTGCTATATTACCCTGCTTTCAGATTTATGCTGTTTATACTACTAAGGAGACTAAATTGCTATATACGTCCTTAACTATTTCTCAGAATGCCTGTTGATGAGTATTGGTCCTGTCCCCACATAGTTAAAGCAGAGGGGCACCCCCATACTCACTCCCATCCTGGTTCTAGGGCTTTTGACCAGATTGTTTATATTTTACCATTCTTTTTTTATTTTTTAGAGAGAGAGAGAGAAAGGGAGACAGAGAGAAATTGCGCAACAGGGCCTCAGCCACTGCAATTGAACTCCAGATGCTTGCACCACCTAGTGGGCATGTGTGACCTTGTGCTTGCCTCACCTTTGTGAGTCTGACTTACATGGGATCTAGAGAGTTGAACGTGGGTCCTTAGGCTTCTCAGCAAACACCTTAACCACTAAGCCATCTGTCCAGCCCCAGTTATTCTTTAATTGCAAGGTTGTTGAATCCCTTTCTTTTACTTATTTCTTGGCTGACTTGTCATTGCTCACCCTGGTGTACTTCAATAGAGTGCTAAGAGGTCTAGTTCAGCTAGAGAGGTCTTGTTTCGTTATAAGTGTCATTCATGTCTCCTCTTTCTCCTTCTTCACCTTTTCCTCCTCTTCTTGCCTCTCCTCCTCATCTCTATTCCTTCTCCTCTCTTCTCCCTCCCTCTTTTCCTCCTCTTCTTCTTCCTCCCCTCCTATTCCCTTTCCTTCTCTCTTCCTCCTCTTGTTCCCACCTCTTCTTCTCTTCCTCCTCCATCCTCTTCCTCTTCTACTTCCCCACTTCTCCTCTCCCCTCTCTCTTCCTCCTGCCCCTCCCCCTCTCTCTCCTCTCCTCTCCTGCTCCCCAGCCTCCTCCCTTCTCTCATCAGCAGTGTGTCTTCTGGCCTTTTTTTTTTTTTTCAAAAACCGCAGTGTTCACTCACAATGCTGTGCCGAGTCACTGTCCTTTTCCCGGTTCCTGTGCCCAGGCCACACCCCGCTCCTGAGGAACCAATCTTTCAGAGTCCTCCCCTGTCCACTGAGTCTTGGTTCCCCACATCCATGACATGTTGCCGCCTCGTCAGTCATCCATTATCAGAGCCCTTCATTTACTTTTCAGACAAGCGATCTTGACCACGATGTTCTGCTGGGGGCCCCCTCACACCCCAGCCCCCTGAGCCATATGCTTTTAGCACATCAGAAAAACACCGTTTCCAGTGGGCTTGCAGGATGCCTAAATAGAAACTGGTCGACTGCAGGCTGAACACTCAAGAGAAAACAGACTGTGTGTTTGTGAGAAAATGAGCCTATGACACATCAAGGTCATTCTCAAGTAGCTCTTTCTGGGCCCACACTGTCCAAGAGAACTTTCTCAAAGTGGAAACCTGTCACCTGGCTGTCCAATTGAGTAGCCACTGGCCTGTAAAATCGGCTAGTACATTTGAGGAAATTACTCTTGGATCTTACTCATCTTACATAGTCTCAGATAGCCCTGGTATAGTTTTAGTTCAAATAAGGTATCTACCTTCATGAAATAAAAACCAACCAGTGGGTGCCTTCTAGAAATTCTACTCTTGGAATAAGATATGGTTTGTTAGTGGTTAGTGGTTTCTTATAACTATAATGAAACACCTGAGGCAGAAACTTTATAAAGACAATGGATTCATTTAATTCACAGTTTGGGAGGCTGGAAGTCCTAACAGCATGGTGCAGGCTCTGACAAGAATCCCATGCACCAGGGGCTGGAGAGATTGCTTAGTGGTTAAGGCACCTGCCTACAAAGCTTGAGGACCCAGGTTCGATTCCCCAGTACCCACATAAGCCAGATGCACTAAGTGGCGCATGCATCTGGAGTTTGTTTACAGTGGCTCTAGGCCCTGGTGTGCCCATTCTCTCTCTCTCTCTCTCTCTCTCTCTCTCTCTCTCTCTCTCTCTTAAATAAAAAATATTTAAGTCGGGCGTGGTAGCGCACACCTTTAATCCCAGCACTCGGGAGGCAGAGGTAGGAGGATTGCTATGAGTTCAAAGCTACCCTGAGATTCCATAGTGAATTCCAGGTCAGCCTGAGCTAGAGTGAGACCCTACCTCGAAAAAAAAAAAATTTTTTTTTAAAAAAGAATTCCATGCACCATGGTTATGTCTTGCTGTGGCAGAAGCACATATGCATGTGTCTGTGTGGTGTCTCTACTTCTCCTTTATACAGCCACCAGGACACAACCATGGGGACCCTACTCTGGGGACCCTACTCCAATGTTCTCATCTAATCTAATCACTTCCCAGACGCACTACCTCTGAACACTATGGTGGGATTAAGTCTGAATCCTCTTAGGACCATTCCCACATAACTTCGAGGGTCAGACTCCTGTGTGACCTTGGGAGAGACAAAGGCATTCACACCACAGGTGACAGTGAACTCTCCCAGCAGTCCGATAAATGGAAGCAATCTAGTGAGGTGACTCGACAGGCGTGGCTGAAGTTGGAGAAACTTAGGTCTAGGGTAGAGACAGGACGCAAGCTAAGGTCACAAAAGCATGTCGTAAGTCGTGGCATCACTGGCCTGCCCGTCGTTTCGTGGGCTACCGAGCAGAAGCACTGAATGACGAGAAATGCCATCCTGACGGCGCAGCGCCTCTGCCTCCGGAACCGCGCGGGACGTGCTGGACTCCTGACATACTTAAAAAGTCAAATTTTACTTTAGCAATGGCATGGTTGGACATGGGCAGCCTAAAGCTGAACAATCGATTTGGAGCTCAGGCAAATCATGGTCCTGCCTCTGGGTTAACTATGGAGAGGTGAGTTGGCAATGGAACTCACTGGAAAGGGCAGCAATGCCATCCAGAATCACTACGTCCATGCTGAATTCATAAGTGGACAGACATAAACAGACAGATACCCAGGATGAAAACACAGCATGAACACAGGTCAGGTTTTCACAGATGCTCCTGACTTCCTTCTTAGAAAATGCCTGATTTGGGTCTGGGGAAATGGCTTAGTGGTTAAGGCATTTGCCTGCGAAGCCTAAGGACCCCTGGTTCGATTCCCCAGGACCCACATAAGCCAGATGCACAAGGGGGCGCACGCATCTGGAGTTTGTTTGCAGTGGCTGGAGGCCCTGACACACCCATTCTCTCTTTCTCTATATCCGCCTCTTTCTCTCTCTCTCTCTCTCTCTCTCTCTCTCTCTCTCTCTGTCTCTCTCTCAAATAAATAAATAATTTTAAAAAAAATAGGCCTTAGGGCCTGCCCCCCCCCCAAAAAAAAAGGAAGGAAGAAAATGCTTGATTTCTAAACACTGTGATTCTGTGGACTACACTAAATGGTAGAGTGAAGACAGGCAATGCGGGCCTGGGGAGGTGCTCTGTCAGCGAACTGCATGCTGCACAAACATGAGGACCTGAGCTTGGATCGCCTACACCAACTTACAAAGATGGATGTGATGGTGTGTGCCTGTATCCGCAGGGCTGGGGAGATGGAGAAAGGGAATCCCTGAGGCTTGCTGATTCAATGAGAGACTCTGTCTCAAAAATTAAGGTGAAGAGAGATTAAGGAAGACACTCAACATCAACCGCTGGCATTCACAGACGTGCGTGCATGCACATACGCACACAAACACACACACACAGAGGCACCTACACGTGTAAAAACACAGACCCACACACACAAATATAGACCCCCCTCAAAAAAGAAAAAGAAAGGCATAGGGATGGAGGGATGGCTTAGCGGTTAAGGCGTTTACCTACAAAGCCAAAGGACCCAGGTTTGATTCCCCAGGACCTACGTTAGCCAGATGCACAAGGGGGCACATGTGCCTGGAGTTCGTTTGCAGTGGCTGGAGGCCCTGGTGTGCCCATTGTCTCCCCCCCCACACACACTTTAAACAAATAAAGGCATTAAAATTGTAGTCTTTTGTTGTTGTTGTTGTTTTCTTTATTGAAGAACACATCAGTCATTTCCAATCATTTCATGATGTTAATAGACTATTACCTTTGTCTCCTACCAGGCAGAATCCATATCTAATTCATCTCAGGACATGAGGATGAGGCTGCTTAGGGGACAGACAGCATCCAGTCATGAAATACTTGGCGACATGGTGCATATCAGAATTAAGTGTCATTTTATTTAATTCACTGAGCTCCGAATTGCCAGTCAAGCTCACAGCTCTGATTGATCCCCATTTTATCCTTGCATCTCAGTGATAGTATGTTGTGAAACATGCATAAATATCATTGGAGTATGATCTAGGACAATAAAAATATTGTGAAAGCCGTGGAAGTGCACACACGTCTTTGCCATGCCAGGCGAGCGAGCAGGAGTGTCGAGTGAAGAGCATGGGCGTGGTCAACAGGAAGGTCCCCCTGGTCGTGCAGAGGGATTCATTCCATCTACACCATGAAGCAAAGCCAAGCTCTGAGAATCTGGGAAAGGCAATTCCTCCTGTCACATCGGTGGCTCTGAAGTGGCCCCTTCAGGTAAGGGTGACAACGCTGCTTCCCAGTCTCAGAGGCCACAGGCAGGACGACATCAGCTTGGTGTTGATCATCAGCCGAGCACAAAGTGAAGCCACCGGAAGTCTTCACTATACTAACGTCACATTCCTGACCCTGGGAGGGCTGTAGAGATTGAAGGAGACTTGCGGACGGCTCGCTGGGCCAGGCTGGTGTTTATGGGGTTCCTGGTGACAAAGACAAGAGGGTTGAGTGTGTCCACTTGGTAGAGCTCACTGCAGGAGGCGCATGTGAAGGCAGCTAGGCCAGGGTGCAGACAGGAGCAAAAGTATTAGCACACTTCCTTCCTTCCTGTCAGTATTTTCAGTAACACACACACCACATATTTTCTAAGCCCAGGGCACAAAGACTAAGCCTATTCCAAAATCCCAATATCTGTTCATATGAAGCCAACTTATAAATGCAATGATCCTGGTTTGTCTTATTTTCCAGTTTTCCTTGACAAGTCTCTCTGTTGTTTGTTTGTTTGTTTCTCAAGGTAGGGTCTCACTCTAGCCCAGGCTGACCTGGATTTCACTACATAGTCTCAGAGTGGCCTCGAACTCATGGCAAATCCTCCTACCTCTGCCTCCAAGTGCTGGGATTAAAGGTGTGCGCCACCACGCCCAGCTCCTTGACAAGTTTCTTACGGAAGTATAACCTATCTCTGGGCTTCTTCCAATCACATACATTCCTTCTAAAAGAACAAGGGGTAAAATGAAAGAATTGACTTGAAATACACCACCCATCTTCCTCCCCTCTACAGTGTGTGGTGCAGGTCCCTATCAGGAATGGGGGCTATGGAGAGATGGCTCAGTCAGTAAAACGCTTGTCTCCTAAGTATGAGAACCTGAGTTGGATCTCCAATATCCATATAAACATATCAGGCATGGTGATGCATCCCATAGTCCCAGCACTGGGTTGGTAGAGACAGACAGCTGCCTGAAGCTTGCTGGCCAGCCAGTGCAGCCTCATTGTTGAGCTCTAGACTGATGAGAGACCCTGTCTCAAGAGGAAGTGAATGGGGCTGGAGAGATGGCTTAGCAGTTAAGGCGCTTTCCTGTGACACCTAAGGACTGATGTCTGACTCTCCAGATCCAACATAAGCCAGATGCACAAAGGTGAGGCAAGCACAAGGTCACACATGCCCACTAGGTGGCGCAAGAGTCTGGAGTTCAATTGCAGAGGCTGAGGCCCTGGAGTACCAATTCTCTCTCTCTCTTTCTCTTTCTCTCTCTCTCTCTCTGAAATAAAAATGATTTTTTTAATTAATAAAAAGAAGTGGATGGTATTCCTGAGGATAGCACCCAGGTTGTCCTCTGGCCTCCTCACACATATGGACATACACCTGGGCACACACAAACACACACACATTAGGAACAAAGGAAGGAAGGAAGGAAGGAAGGAAGGAAGGAAGGAAGGAAGGAAGGAAGGTAGAAAGAAGAAGGAGAGAGAGAAATAATACTGCCTTGGCCATTCGTATTCAGGCCCACTTCTCAAAGAAGCCATGGGCTCCTTCACAGGATCAGTGGCTGTCTACTAGGAGCACCCTATTAAGATGTGTGCAACAGCTTGGAGTGGTGGCTCATGCCTGTGATCCTAGCATTTGGGACACTGGGACAGGAGGAGTACGAGTTTGTGGCCAGCCTGGCTTACATAGTGAGTTCCAGACTATCTTGGACTACAGAGTGAAACTTTGTCTCAAAAAAAGAAAATGTACATAATAATAATAATAATAGTAAGAAGAAGAGAGGAGGAGGAGGAGGAGAGAAGGAGAAGAGAAGAAGAAGAAGAAGAAGAAGAAGAAGAAGAAGAAGAAGAAGAAGAAGAAGAAGAAGAAGAAGAAGAAGAAGAAGCAGCAGCAGCAGCAGCAGCAACCAGGCATGATGACTCATGCCTTTAATCCCAGCACTCAGGAGGCAGAGGTAGGCGGATCACCATGAGTTCAAGGCCACCCTGAGATTACATAGTGAATTTCATGTCAGCCTGGGCTAGAACAAGACCCTACCTCGAAAAAAACAAAAAAATAAATTAATTAGTTTAATTAAATTAAAAAGAAAAAGTAGGAGCTGGAGAGATGGCTCAACAGTTAAGGTGCTTGCCTGTGAAGCCTGGGAACCCAGGTTCAACTCCCCAGCACCCATATAAGCCAGATGTACAAGGTAGCACATGTGTCTGGAGTATGTTTACAGTGGCTGGAGGCTCTGGTGCATCCATTCTCTCTCTCTCCCGCCCTCAAATAAACAAACAAACAATTAAGTAAATAAAAATCTTTTAAAAAATAAAATAAAAAGTGAAAATATGTAACGTTTCCCCCGCCAGTCCTGAGGGTGTCCCTACAGCTTCCGGGCACAGCCTCTGCACTTGACGTCCTGAATAGGGCGGCCGGGCAGATGAATCATTCCGCGTGGAGCCTTCTGCCTGGAAGAACTGTGCGGCTGTCGGCGTGTTTCCTGCTGGGCTGCATGAGTGCAGAGCAGCTTTCTAAATTTATTTCTGTTTACCTCAACAGGGGGAATGACTAGTGGAGAAGGCACAGCGCAGGTCATGAAATATTCATATATTCACCCTCTACACCTGAATGGTAAGAGACAGGATCGCCCAGAACCAAAAACATTGACTTGACAGTGAGTGAAGGCCCTGGAAGAGAAGAGGGGAAGGACGGCTACTTGTTTTAAATATTCATTGAGGTACAAAACATCTGCAAGCCCTGTGGCCTTGTGCCAAGATAAAAACAACCTACCTTTCTAATTAGCGGATTGTAATTTGTAGTAAAAAAAAAAAAAATTTCAGGGCTAGAGAGATGGCTTAGCGGTTAAGCGCTTGCCTGTGAAGCCTAAGGACCCCGGTTCGAGGCTCGATTCCCCAGGACCCACGTTAGCCAGATGCACAAGGGGACGCACGGGTCTGGAGTTCGTTTGCATTGGCTAGAAGCCCTGGCGTGCCCATTCTCTCTCTCGCTGTCTGCCTCTTTCTCTCTCTCTCTCTGTCGCTCTCAAATAAATAAATAAAAATAAACAACAAAAATTTATATAAAAATTTTTTTTCAATCTGACTTCTCAGGTGTGTCCTGAGGTGTTTCATCCATGGTTACCACTGAGCTCGCTCTCCGCCAGTGCCCCGTAGACTCCATCAGAGCTACAGTGACCAGCAAGAGGCGTCAGGCTGTGTCCATGTCCATTTGGCAAAATCAGCATCCTTCTTTCCTTCTCATCCTTCGTGTAACTGAACATGCGACCTGGAGTCTGCAGCCTAAAATCTATACTGAGTGCTCAGTGTGCCTTAGAACTCATCTAAATCACGGGGGTTTTCCAAGGGGCCTCCACGTGGATGGCAGAGTGTTTTGGCATCATGACCTTGCACTTGGCATGGATTGCAGTACCCCACAAGCAACTCAAACTCTCCCAGCTTTGCGGGAAGCTCAATGCTGTAGCCACACGAGGCATGCTTGGCTCCAACAGCACAATTGTAGGAAGACCCCCCCACACACACACACACACAGAGAGAGAGAGAGAGAGAGAGAGAGAACTCAGAGAAGACGGTCCCTTAGGAACAGCCTACCCGTGTCTACAAAAACATTTTCTTCAAGCAGATCACCTAGGGGAATGTGGTAAAAGATGCCAGTTCTTTGTGAAAGGCCCAAGTGCTTGAACAAGTAGCCCCAAGTTCCTCTGGTATTCTACTGTACTGACAAAGCGTCAGGGTACCACGACATAGGCTTCAGTAGATGCCAGGTACAGCTCACATCTAGCAAGCCTAGCACCAGTATTCTGGAAACAGCCCAGATTTCTGCCAGGGCATGGCATCTCTCAGGGAAAAAAAAAAATAAAAAATAAATAAAACCTCCCATGTTCAGGGAAGGCTCCTGTAGTACAGTGGACAGGAAGGAGGTCTAGGCAGCATAGGACTGAGTGCTCTGGGGACCTGAGCCTCACCCCCTTGATTAAAAAACCAGCAACCCCACTGAGGAGGGCCCCAGCGGAATGGGGGCAGGGATGAAGGAAAAAGAGCTACCAACACATGATATATCCATACGAAATATGTTGTTAATAATAATAATAAAAGAATAGTAGGTTTTTTTAATAAAATTTTAAAACCAGCACCCTCTGCAGACCTGACCGATGGCAGCCACTGCCCCCTGTCACTTGTGGACGCAGTGGCTGGTCTGTGGGGTAACGCCTCCAGCCCCAGCCAGTCCTCTAAGATGCTGCTCCTGGGACGATCCCTTACCCTCCCGACATGTTCTGAGGACCGCACACTGAAACCACCAGGGAGTGACAGAGGGTGTGACACTAGTGGCACCCTGCGCGTCTCCATGGCAGCATGGACTCTGTCACTGTGGACCTCAGCTGGAGGACCTGGACCAGGCAAGCGGTAGGGGAAGCCTGGGCACCAGCAAATGGGGCTTCCTGCCCCTTCCTAACTCAAGACTCCTGCAGAGTAACTGCTCACTGCAGGCTGTAATTAACAGCCTACCACGTGGCCCAGGATAAAGGCACACAGGCAGACACCCTCACAGCCCAGAGACAAAGGCACGGGCAGGTGTCTCAGAGGGGCTGGAAGTCAGGGTGCTAGAAGGGGGCCTCTGGGCAACCTGAAACTTCCTGCTTCCTGTGGTGCTATGCCCAGCCAGAGCTCAGGGCTGGACGCTTCGATCTAGCAGAAAGTCCACATGACGACCCTGGCTGGAGGGAATAAAGCCTTTACAGCCTCCCCCTTGGGGGGTGAGGGTCCAGTACCCCCCTCCCCAGTGTGCTGAGCATCAGAAGGCCTCGGGAAGCTGAGCAGGTCACGACTGTGCAGCCTGTGGTCAGGTGAAGTTACCAGGAAGACACGCCGGTGTTTGGTGACCTGTCACTCTTCCCTTCCAGCCTCCCCCCACCCCCACCGTTTGCCATTTCCATCAGGCTCTAAGGGAACCAAGTGTCTGTAAACGCAGCCACTGTCAGAACTACAGCAGGGTGTTCCAAAAGGAGGGCTGCCCAGACGCCTCTCCAACCCTTCTGAGCCAGATGGTGCCAAGGACCAAGACTGTGGACATCCCACGTCATTGATCACTCCGACGGGCAACTTCGCCCCTGCAGCCTCCTCTCTCAGGGCATATCTAAACAGGGGACCCTTGAAGCAGGCCCAAGTACTGCACACCACACAGAGGGAAAGGTGAGCTGACATGGAACTACTTATCTTTGTGAATTTGCCCAAGCCATGCCGATGTCTTCAGTCGATGATATTCATCTGTGCCAGTCTAGTGTAGTGTCTTGTCTTCAGTGGGTTTGGATTGGCAGCAAAGGAGCTGTGTCTTGGAACACAGGCATGCTGCTGGGCACAGACCACATTCTCCACTCTTGTTTTGCATGTGTATGTGTTATGTGTGAGTGTATATGCGAATTTGTATGTGGGTATGTACGTATAAGTGTGTATGGTGTGTGTGCATGGGCACATACTGTCTGCATGTGAACACCGAAGGTTGGTGTCAGGTGTAGACCACCTCCACCTTTATTTACTAAGACACGGCCTCTCATTTGAACCCAGTGCTTGCCTATTCAACTAGCAGAGCGAGACCGCTTGCCTCAGAGCTCCCTGTCTCTACCTCCCAGGTGCAGGGATTATGGGCAGGCCACTAAGCACACTCAGCATTTAGGTGGGTCCTGGGGGTCTGAACTTAGGTCCTCAGGTGTGTATGGCTAGCACTTTATCCACTGAGCTATCGTCCCAGACCCACCTTCTTCACTGTGACGAGCAGCTATGGCCTAAGCGCCTGGGACAGCTGTTGTTAAGTCAACAGCCATCCATTAGTTAAGACTGAAACTGCTGAGGACCACTGGGTCACCAGGTCAGCAGAGGAGCAGAGGTTCTCAGTGTGCCGACACGAGCAGCAACCAAAGGACCATCACCACGCTGTGTACGGATCCAGACTTGGCCCCTCCGATGGCCGTTAGCACCAGGCAGGAGCTGCTGTGTTGGTGGGCACCTGCATCTCCACAGGCCAACAAGATCCCCAGCAACTAGGACTGGGGAGATGGCTGGCTGCAGGCTGGCTCACAGCTCACACCTTAGTTTACGCCGCCGGCTTTCAGGCTGTGAGCCGAAGGAGGGCTTTCTGCAAAACAACACAGCCTGCAGTCAACCGCCCTGAGCTCTAATAGGCCAACTTCTCGTGCAGGGGAAAAAAAAAAATGCAGCACCAGGATTCATCTCTTTTGGCTTCCTGACCGAGGACAACACGTGACCAGGCTCCCACCATCATGCCCACCGTGCCAGAATGGACTGTATTCCCTCAAACCACGAGCCAAAATAAACCTCCCCTCCCTTCCGTAGCTTTGGTCAGGTATCTCATCACAATGAGAAAGGTAACTAATACAGCATGCTTAGAGTTGGGTGGAAGGGGGAGACCCTGAGTCAGCCACGTCCCTTCATTGTTCTGTGATCCCACCTGTAAAATCACCGCCTGTGGCCTGGGACACAACCTGTATGCCATGGGGCTGTCAGGTACAACATCCCCACAGCCCGTGACTCCGTGTGTACATCACGGGGAGATGATGTCCTGCACCCCCACAGCCTGACCACTGCTGGCTGTTGTGGCCAACAGACCAGTGCTTGTAAAAAATAATAATAATAAAGAGCGGGTCCCTTCTGGTCATCCCCAAGCTCCAGATGAAATCCACTCAAAGACAAATGTGCCAGTGAGGAAAGAATTGATCTCTCCATTTTCCTGACACTCAGCCAGAGGAAGTAGCTAGACCTCAGCCCGTGAGCTAACTATCTGTCACACAGGCCCATCTTCTTTTATGCCACAGTCCTGTCACGTGTCTTCCCACCTGGCTCCGAGTGGCTGCCCACAGCACCCTTTATGTCCTTCTGCTACATGACAACGTCCATTAGAGCTCTTCCTCCCCTCCCCCCACTTCAGGCCTGCAAGGTTCACATCCCTGGTGTGATGCATGCTGGGAAACAGAATCCCAAAAGCAGGAAGCAAACCCAGAGCTGCATGGAAATTCAATTCAATGAACACATCCAGAAAGAATGATCTGGGATCTCACGATCAACAAGACTAACTACGGGCCACCACTGGGCAGAACCAACATAGGAGCGTCTGACCTGTGTGTGTTCGGAAACCCAGCCCACGTGGCCAGCTTCTCCCAAAGGGACAAGGGGAAGCCATCCTCCTTACTGGGGCCTCCATGGCAGAATCGCCTTGACATCCTCCTCATTGGAAGTGACACTTGCACAGGTCAGAGAAGGACGCTGGGGCTGTAGGCTTTACCCAATATGATTTCAGATATAAAACATTTTCATTTCTGCACATTCACTCTATTCATACATGCATGATAGCCAGTGCTAACTCTGTGTCAAAGATTCCAGTGTTATGTCCTCACAGCTCCCGGTTGACAGTTTTAAGAGTCCTGTGAAAGGGCTATGCCCACCAGAACACAGCTCAGCAAACAAGGCGGTCTACAGCATGCAGGTCTGCCTGGAACTCCAAACTCATGCATCTGGCTACACATTCTGCCTCTCCGTGTAGATATTTAAGGGACACAGCAAGCAAACTCCAAACAAAATCCTTTTTTCCCAAAAAACTGTTCTTCCCACAACAATGTCTGTTAGTGGCAATTCCTACCTCCTAGTGTTGCTGGCTATATTCCTAAATCACCAGAGACTCTTCATTTCTCCCCCTGAATTATAATCCCACCAGCTCTTTGCAGCTCTCAAGATCACTCCCACAGGCCCCACAAGCACAGCAAAGCACACATCCTCTGACCTTCCCCTAGCATCCTTCCACGAGCCAACGGCCCAAGGATCCTAGGGTAAATGTATACCATATGCTCGCTGGACAGCCAGGAGAGCTGACATTGATCCAAAGAGAACAAATGGAAAATTACATGTGCTGCCTTTGACTTTGATGACTCAGGCGAGAATGACCCCAGTCAGGATACATCCTCCCAAAACATGCACACACAGAGAGAGAGATTGAGAGAGTACACAGCAGCAGACTGGTCTTAGAGCCACTGCAACAAGAGGAAAGACACACTCCATGCCTCAGCCCCATTTCTTCCAGGATGGCTGTGGTGGTTTGAGACTGACATCCTTCATGAACTCATGTGTTTTGAATGCTTGCTCCCCAGCTCATGGCAATTTGGGAGGTGCAGCCTTGCTGGAGGAGGTGAGGACCCCGAGGTTTACCACCCCCAGCTTGCCAGCGCTAGCCCAGCTCACTCTTTTGCTGCTGTCTTCCACCTGCTGTGGCAGAGGTGATGTCCAGCCTCTGCTCATGCCATGCTTTCCCCTGCCATCATGAAGCTTCCCCTCATGACTGTAAGCCAAAATAAGCTCTGTCCTCCCATCGGCTGCTTTGGGCCAGGTGTTTTGTCCCCTTTCTCCGGTGGCCAGGAGAGGTCTGAGTCGTCGGACGCTCATCTCCTCCTCAGCCCCTCGGGAGGAACCAGCGGGCCTGGTCCTTCCCTCGGCACTACCTGCCCCCGCCGGCGGAGCCCGGCATCCCAGCAACAAGAAGGTAACGCCAACAATGACCGCTTGATATATGGAGGTGAGGGAAGGAGACCTTCTTTCACCATGAACGCACCACATGCATCTACCATAAGGTAAGGATTTTGAACCGGTAAAGTGTCCAAAAATGAAGAGACTAGATCACCTGATGAGGAAGGCTACTGCTACGTTGTTCTGGGACGCTCAATTCGGCAGCCTTAGCAGGGAGAGAAGCCGTCTCTACAACAGAAGAAAGGTTTCAGTGTTAGAAATTGTGAAAAAAAAAAAAAAAAAAGAAGAACCAAGCCACACATTCTGACAGTCAAACTTAATAAAGAAATATGTTGGTGCCTATGTAGAACTCCTGATATAAAACTGTTGATCTAGGTTAGATCTAGAAAGGCCCCCAAAGGCCCACGTGGAAAAGGCTTGGTAATGTTAGAAGGTGGCAGATCCTTTAAGAGGCAGAGGCTAATGGGAGGAAGTTAGGTCATGAGGTGGGTATGCCCTTGAGTGGGGTGTCGGGACCCTGGACCCTCCTTGTCTTTCACTTCCTGCCATGACCCTGCTTTGCCACAGGCCCCAAAGCAACGATGCCAACCCCTTTGAAAGGACTGGATGCACAGTAAACTGCTCCTCCTTTTCAAAGTTGGGTAGCTCAGCCTTGTCATTCTAGCATTTTAGAACTGTATATTCTAAGTGTGCAAAAAAAAAAATAATAATGGAAAACTGGCTCAAAAACCATCCCCTAATACATTCATCTCATCCAGACAAGACAAGGCAGGGGTCCAAGAACCAACCGAGGAATTTCAGCACGGGGCTCACAAGGACAGGGAGGCTGAGAGGTTTTGTTTGAGGCATGATTTCAGTCAGGCCACCTGCTAAGCTGCTCAAAATGCTAATGAAGAAGTGTTCACGAGAAATCCCTCGAACAGGATGACGGCATTATTAAAGGAAGCGATCCCTGCCTTGTGGAATGTTTTTATGATGTGACGCATAGAGGTCGAGGGGTACGAGAGAGGCAGCCTGAGAAAAATCAAAGAATGTGGCTACTGAAACTAGTGCAAAAAAAATTAAATAAATGTTTTTCAGGTGCCTCAGCAAGCACTGGTTGGCCAACTTGGAACTTGTTTGTCAGGAGGCCTGACCAGGCCGGCTCTTCCTCTTAGGATGCTAACTCAGGGGGGCTGTGCAGCCCTGCCCTCCTTCACCCTTTAGAATCCTACTTCTCTGACATTCCCTGAAGCCTTCACTTCATACTTCAGTATGTCAACATGAGATCAGATTCCACACAGAAACCTCTCAAAAGAAAATGTAGAGCTGGAGAGATGGCTTAGCAATAAAGCGTTTGCCTGTGAAGCCTAAGGATCCCAGTTCAAGGCTCGACTCCCCAGGGCCCACATAAAGCCAGATGTACAAAGTGCTGCATGCGTCTGGAGTTCGTTTAAAGTGGCTGGAGGCCCTGGTGCGCCAATTCTCTCCCTCTCTCTCTCCCTCTCTTTCTCACTCTCTCTCTCTCTCAAATAAATAAATAAAAATAAACAAAATATAAAAAGCAAGTATAGCCCTCGACATTCTCCCTGTCTGAGTGAATAAAAACAGAATCGTCACCAGTATCAGTTTAACTGACTCTGGAACAAGTTTGGAGGAAGTTACCCCAGTGGGTTAAGATGCCTCCCCACACACTTCAAAGTGGAGGGTTTTTCTTAAAAAAAAATAAAATAAAAAAGCATAATAGCTAAAAAGCCCTGAAGATTATTTTTTTTAACGTTCAGCTTTGATTCTCACATTATTTAAGATTTAGAAAGACAAATGAATCTTTACTGTTAAATATACTCCCAGAATAGTCCTAATTCTAGAATTTCTCATAAAAATTATCTCAGTACTCACCACCCAACACTCATCACTCAGTATCATCACCTCCAACAACTGAGTTATTCTGCTTAAGAATCTGGTGGCCAGTTAGCCTTTTTGTCTTCCAGAATATTCCTTTTCAGCTCTTCCTAACTGCCCGACCTGCTACTCACGTGCGGTCCTTGCTTCATCTGGGCTGTAGCCATAGTTTTCTTTGCCACTCTTTAACTTAGTCTCAGGAGCTCCTTTGCTGGCCTTCACATTTGCAGATTTTCTGGAATAAAACCAATGTACAAACCAATGTCAATCAACAGTGGAGACCCGGTTTGCAATATCACGCTCAGAGCCTTTGCATGCGCTGAACTCACTTCAGATGGCCGCAGCACTGGCTTGTGTTTGGCAGTTACAGACAGCCCGTGTGTTCACACATTCCCATGACGGAGAGACATGAGGTGTATCGTGGTGAGTTCATGGGCTCCACTCCCTGGTGAGTACTCAACTCTCAGAAACCACCAACTACATAAAGCAAGAGTCCGTGTGGTGGTTTGAATGTGAAGTGTCCCCCATAGCCTCATGTGTTTGTGACAAAGCCTCACACTTGATCCCAAGTTGGTGGAGTCTCGGGGAGGTGAAATCTTGCTATAGGAGGTGTGTCGCTTGGGACACATAATGTATCCATACCAAACATGTTGTTAATAATAATAAACATATAAAAACACAGCCCCTGCCATGTATATTAAGCACTGTGTGTGCACACGGGCATGCATGTGCATGTGTGTGATTTGACCTGTTAAGCTTATTCTACCATTGTCATCACATTACGGCTTAGGTAACCCTCTCACACCCATTTTTCTAAATAGCTCTGAATTCCTTCACTGTGCTGTGAAATCCCCCCAAGATTCCCTAAGCACCAAAATAAAAGCCTTGGCAGAGTCAACAAGCCAGCCAAGGAGCTCAGGGTGTGACCCGGCTGGTTACCCTGATCAAGAGAACTGCTAGAACAATACCAGGGCCACTTTCCTTCCTCTTCACCTCGCCAAGCCGGGTCCCCAAGGGCTGCTTCCAGACCTAGTTACATAGCATGCTCACAATGCAGCTGACTCTCTCAGAACCCTCTCTTACCAGGGCCAGAGGGGGGAATGGACAGAGCCTGTTACTTGGTAACTGTGCACGTTTATCCACACTACGGTATGCAGCCAAAGTGATGTTAACGTCTCAGCACTCAAAACCGTAGTGTTATCTAATAACGCTGACAGTTAAGTGTGGCTGTCTGAAATCACTCCCTGCCTGCGTGCGTTTGCGCCTGTGGAAATACTGTCGAGGTTCACGCTGGCTGCTGCAGATGGAGTCCTCCACTTAGTTGCCTTGAAAGTGTTTGCTGCTGGGCTGGAGAGATGGCTTAGCGGTTAAGGGGCGTGCCTGCGAAGCCTAAGGATCTAGGTTCAATTCTCAAGGTCCCACGTAAGCCAGATGCACATGGTGGCGCCTGCGTCTGGATTTCGTTTGCAGTGGCTGGAAGCCCTGGCGCGCCCATTCTCACTCCTCTCTCTCTTTCTGCCCGCCCCCTCTCTCTCCAATAAATAAATAAAAATAAAAAAATAAATCTTAAAAAAAAGTGCTCGCATGCTGCTTTCATGCCATGGGCATGAAAGGAATTTTTCATTCCTACTTTCCCAGTTGCGGGAGCAAGAAGCCTGGATAGTGCTTCGTGTCTTATGGGCATCTCTCTGGCTTGGCTTCCGGTGCTCCACTGCCCACCCTGTCTAGTCACAATAGAACTCCTGCCCCTGTCCCTCGCCTTGACGCAAAGCAGGAAGAGACAACAGTTACGGTGCACAGTGCCCCCTTGTGGAGGAGCTGCAAATGCCAAGCGCTAAGAAAATCTCCGTCTCCCCAGAGAGCCAGGGCAAGGCAAATGCAGGGGTCAGCCCACCTCTGCCCCTGCTCTCCTGTACCATGCGTCAGTCAACGTGGATCTATGTATGGGTTGGTGGTTGGCATGTGTTTTTTTTTTTTTAGATCGTCTCTTTTAAGCATTTGAGTAACGAGTCCTAAAACACACAGCTACATGCTTGTGGGCTGCTGTGGCTGGTTGTGCAAAGAGCTGATGCGTTTCAGACTTACCTTATTTCATTTTGATAACTAGACTCTGCAAAAGAAAAGAAAAAAAGAAAATCCTATTAGAACAATCAGATAGTGATTCTAAAAATAAAATCTTATTGATTTTCATCGGCTGCTTGATTCTAATAGAACTCATGTGAGCAATTCTGACCGAATAAGTATGGAAAGTGACCTTGAACCAAATTACCAAATGGCTCCCAAGGGAATAAGGACTTATTATTAACTGTCAGAAGAATAAATAATCCCTGGGTACTTGAAAGATAGTAGATGCCTAGTAAGTATCTAATGAATGCTGAATTTGCTTGGCAAAACTGTCAGGATCCATTCACCAAGAAGGGCTCTCGGTCACCAAGGTTGTCACTGAACACAATGCACCAAAACTGCACAAGGACTGCCTCATTTAATGACACCAGCCCAGAAGGGACACATGAGTGACCCATATGTTAACAGGCTAGACACTGTTGTAGTAACATGCTCTGTTTCTTCAATTCTAAGACACATTTTCAAGTAACTCCACAGGTACCAATGGAAGCTGTTATTATATTTCTAATATTTCCAATCACTGGATTCTGAGACGAGAGGGAATCTGAAATTTGAAGATGTCACAAGCCACAGACCAAGGGAGCTGAGTCTGTATGGCAAGCTGGTGATCTTCATGACTCCACTTACAGACCCAAACCTTCGGAAATCTAGACAAAAAAAAAAATCCTTTTATTTTTTAAAAATTCTCTCACTTATTTTCTATTCTAATCACATCTCCTGGTTCACTTCTCAAACTGAACCTCAGAAATAATTTAATCTGCATTGGAAGAGATTTGGGTCTCCCTCCATTTACACCCTCCAGTGGTGGGTCCCATGAGGCAGGGCTGAGGAGCGACTATTGTTCCCTCTCTATACACTGCTACCCCACGAACCCCAGGCAGACTGAACAGGACCCTCAGCCACCCCCAGCCGTCTCTCAATGAGCCTGAGGCACACAGATTCTCCAGGTACCAAGAGAGTATCAAAAAACAACAAACACCTTGTGGAGAGGGCAATGATGTTGAATCGTTTTTAAGCATTGAACTCATCATAATAGAAAAATTCAGAAGCCCGTTGGTTCTTGCATTTTTGCTAAGGTGTCTAATTTCACTGTAACCACAACTGCAGCAGGAAATACTGTAAGTGGGTGGTGGCCGGTTTCTGTTCATTTACTACAAACAAGGAGGGAAATCAGCCCACTCTGGCTGGGATTTTCATATCAAAAGATAAATCTATAGTGGATCATAGAATTTTTGAGGCAAGGTCTTGCTATGTAACCAAGCCTGGCCTGGAACTCACTGTGTAGGCCAGGCTGCCTTCAGACTTGCAACAGCCCTCTGCCTCAGTTTCCCAAGTGCTGGGACTTACAGGCATGAGCTACCATGCTCAGTTGAAAAATGTTCAATTATTACTTTTCAAATTCTCACAACAAATCTATGGGGTGGCATTTATTCTCATTTTTGTAGGCAAATAATCTAAGCATCGCCCCCCTCCCCACCATGCAAACATTGAGTGAGTCAACTCCCACTAACAAATCTTTCAAGGCTGGTGTGGAGCTTATAGAAGCCCAAGGAAAGCAGAAACAACCAGAACTTCCCACCTGCTCCACCAGAGCTGATGTGGAAAATGACAACCTGACGGCGGTGGCCAGTCCACAGTGCCTTCACAATAAAACTGAAGTCATTTCAACAGTTTTCATTTAAAAACCCAGTGTAGTTCACTCAAGTCACGTATCTGTGACTTGGGAAGTAATTCCCAGGTAAGATCTAGTTCCTATCTCATTAGGTCACCTGAACTTTATTTTGACTATTTTTTCCCCAAGCCATAAAATTGTAGCACAAAATTAACACCACCACGCCCCCCCCCCCAATCACAAGCCTACTCCAGGGGGGGACTAAGGCTACATTATCCTAGTTAAGGGTGGACCATGCAATTGCCATCGAATGTCTCACAATGAAAGACATTCCGTGCACCAAGCCCGGTATACACACGGAGTGCTCACGGGATCCGCCAGCACGTGCTAATAAAATTTAATATGCAAGTCAAGTGACATGCACCCAAACATTGGATCTCTGCTCTTAGGAAAAAAAAAATAATTCAACTGTAGAAAATATTCAAATCAGTGAGAAAAAGACAGTGATAGACAGAGATTTTGCACTTAGAAAGTGCTGGGCTGTCACATGACCAAGCATCCTTGGGCTCTCAAGTCACAAGCTATCCAGCTCTGTGACAAGCCCACCTCACCCTGGGCCCCAGCCTCCAAGCCAAGCACCGATCGCACACAGCTGGGAGTGTCTGAGAAGAACTCATTCAAAAGTCTACAACCGTTTCTGTTAACACCTAATTTGTTTTTATTGATGGAGGCTTTATTTTCCTTCCTAACTTCACCATTCACCTGCAGGAAAGACTTAAAATGTCCCAAAATGAGAAAGAGCCCTTTAATGTGCTTAGTAGGTGTTATTACAGAAAACTGATTACAAGTTTTTCTGGGTTTTTTTTGGGGGGGAGGGGAGGGACAGGATCTCACGTTGTATCCCCAGGCGGTCCTGAATTCACAACATAGACCAGACTGGCCTTGAATTCATGATGATTTGTCTGCCTCAACCTCTCCAGAGCTGGGATTACAGCAACGAGCCACCAATGTCATGACACATTATACTAACTGCATATCCTTGGAAAGAAGGACCCACGCCACATAATCAATGGTTTGAGTGAGAAAGGCATCATTCCATCGCTTCTTCTTCAAAAGTGGGGTGATTTTAGTCTCTATAAGGGATTCTCCAGGCCCCTAAGGAAGATATTCCTTCAGGCTGGTGAGATGGCTTAACAGTTAAAGGCACTTGCTTGTAAAGCCTGGATTCAATTCCCCAGTACCCACGTAAATCCAGATGCATGAAGTGGTGCATGCATCTGGAGTTCATTTGCAGTGGCAGGAGGCCCTGGAGCACCCATACTGTCTATCTCTCTCCCAAATAAATAAATAAATAAATAAATAAATTTTTTTTTGAAAAGAGAGAGATTCCTTCCAAAGACAGTCTTCTTCCTCCCTGTGACCTTCTCTTTTCATGGACTCTGAAATCCATTGTCAGCAGTTTTTGGTTTTGTTTGGCTCTTAGTTACTGTTGCCAGTTGCCCAACTTTACCAAAGCAGAAATGACAAATATAAATGTAATGACTTGGGGCTAGAGAGATGGCACAGTGGTTAACACATTTGCTTGCAAAGCCTGATAGCCTGGGTTCAATTATTTAGTTCCCACATAAAGCCAGGTGCACAACGTGGCACATGTACCTGGAGTTTGTTTGCAGTGGCAAGATGCCCTGGCATGTACTCCCTCCCTCTCTCACCCTCTCTCTCTCTCTCATTCTCTCTCATCTGTCTCTTTCTCTGTCTCTCCCAAATAAATACATTAACTAATTTTTTTTTTATTTTCTGAGGTAGGGTCTCACTCTAGCTCAGGCTGACCTGGAATTCACTATGTAGTCTCAGGGTGGCCTTGAACTCATGGCGATCCTCCTACCTCTGCCTCCCGAGTGCTGGGATTAAAGGCGTGCGCCACCACGCCTGGCTTTAACTAATTTTTTATAAATGATGTGACTTGAAGTATACAAGGTGATATTTTGATATGCATACATCATGAAATTATTAACTCAAGCTGTTTAAGATGTCAATTAGTTCATATGTTTAATCACTTTAGTGGAAACGTTGAAGTTCTAAATGCTCTTGGCACCTTTTGGGTACACAGTATATTATGACTAGCTATAATCACCATATTATACGATAGAGCTTCAGAATTTGTTTACCCTAGCTGAAACCTTATGGTCCCATTCCTTCATTCCTACCCCTGGAAACTCAACACCATGCCATGTGTGTCTCTCTGTCTTTAGTTTATTTCAGTTTATAAGACATCACATAATGTCTTCCAGGTTCAGCCATGTGATTCTTTTTTTTTTTTTTTTTTTTTTTTTTTTTTTTTTTTGTTTTTCGAGGTAGGGTCTCACGCTAGCTCAGGCTAACATGGAATTCACTATGTAGTCTCAGGGTGGCCTCGAACTCACAGCGATCCTCCTATCTCTGCCTCCCGAGTGCTGGGATTAAAAGCATGTGCCACCATGGCCAGCATGATTCCCATTTTTAAAAACAGAATAGTAGCTCCCGTGTGGGTGTGTGTGTGTGTGTGTGTGTGTATTGAGAGAGAGAGAGAGAGAGAGGGAGGGAAAGAAGTTCCTTTATGCATCCGTCTCTTGGACTCTTAGACAGTTTGCATGTCTTGGCTCTTACAAAAAAGACTACAGTGACTGTGGGACTGTATTCAACATTCTGATTTCTGAAGGATACGACTCCTAAGACACTTACCCAGCTGGATCACATGTTAGTTCTATTTTCAGCTCTCTGAGAAACCTACCCAGTAGTTTTTTCCACGATGACTGTCCCTATTGACATTCCCACCGACGGTGTGCCTGGTTCCCTGCCAGCGGCTCTTTGATGACAGCCGTCCTCCCTGGTGTTATGCGGCATCATGTGTCCTTTGTGATTTCTTCATTGACAATTTCATACATTCTTAAGACTCCTCCCATTGTCCTCTTGCTCCTCTCCCACTCTTACTGAATCCCGTCTTCATGTCCTCACGTACTCGTAGAGATACAGCAGTAAGAGAACAACGGTTTCCTGTGCCCGGCAACCATTAACTGCCAATAGCTCCTGGGGGGATGGCTGGCTCATGAACAGATCTTCAAAGGAGCCAGTGAATCATTCACTTCACGGGTTATACCAAAAATTCTATGTGTATATATATATATATATATATATATATATATATATACATATATATATATATATATACATTGTTTTGTATATATATAGTGCTTATATATATATGTGTATATATATATATACATATATATATACATATATATATAAGTTTATAAAGAAGAATTACCTTTTTTCTCTCTCTCGGAGACACAACAGCAGCAGAAAATTACCACCAGAACAATTATCAGGATCAAGAGCAAAGAAAAGGAGACGGCGAGCAGAACGATGGCCCAGGTAGGCAGCGCCGAGCCTGACTGGTCAATGCTGTCTATGAGGTCAAAAAAAAAAAAGTTTAGTGATCTTTCCAGCTTGTAGGATCATGGATTCTGCCTGGCTCTAACTCACATTGTTTTCCAATACTATTACTATTCAACTTGCTGCACAGGCATCTGAAGCCAACTTCCCTTCAGTGTTAATCACTCCACAGGATCTTCCATCACAACTCTTATTGCTTTCAACACGTAACTGCTCACTCGGTGCAAGTGTTAGCTGGTGGATGCCTCTCATTCCTGAGAGATGGATAAGGTCAGGCCAGCAGATGGGGTGCAACTCCCATCAGCCAGAGTAGGTATCACCGTGCCCAGACAGCCTGGAAATAAGAATTGTGGCCTTTAATCCCAGGACTCGGGAGGCAGAGGTAGGAGGATCGCCGTGAGTTCGAGGCCACCCCGAGACTCCATAATGAACTCCAGGTCAGCCTGGGCTAGAGTGAGGCCCTACCTCGAAAAAACAAAAAAACAAAAAACCAAAAAAAAAAAAAAAAAAGAGAGAGAGAGAGAGAATTGCGGACAGATAGGAGAATGATGTCTGCTTCTGGCTTCCATTCCATATCCCACCCCTTGGGATTCCAAGGCCACAGGAATGTAGGGCTCATTCCTTTCACAGGGGCCCACAAAGCCTACCACAGGCTCACAAAGCCTACCACGGAATGCACATCTCATGTAACACTGCTTCCCACAGCTCTGTGGGGGCCACCAAGGGGCTTAGTGTCTGCTTTGCCCTCTTACTTTAGCCCGTAGGCATGGGGTTAGGAGAGAAAACAGGTAAGATGAGGCCGAGCAAGCAGAATAGGAAAGGGAGGGCTGGAGAGATGGCTTAGTGGTTAAGGCGTTCACCCTGCAAAGCCAAAGGATCCAGGTTCAACTCCCCAGGAGCCACGTAAGCCAGATGTACAAGGGGGCACATACAGGTGGAGTTCATTTGCAGTGGCTGGAGGCCCTGACATGCCCATTTTCTCTTTCTGCCTCTTTCTTTCTCCTTCTCCCTCTCTCTCTTAAATAAATAAAAATAAAAATAAAGAAAAGCAAAGGGAAATGGGGAAGGAAGAGAAGAAAAGCTACTTTGGTTTTTTTATTATTTATTTTATTTTATTTATTTATGTATTTATTTTGCAGCCATGCCTTAAAGCTGGCCAATCCCGGTTTTAGGTAGCCATGTAAATACGAATTTTAATTAAAATTACATGTAACTCAGTATTCAGTGCTTCAGTTGAATAGCCACATTTCAAGTGCTCATCCACAGCAGGCGTAGAACATTTCTAAGTCCCTCCGGGCAGTGAAGCCATAAGCTCATGGAATGTCTGCTGATGTTCTCAAGAGAGCTTTCACCCCACAGTTCACTTCTCCCACCAGCCGGGAACCACATAGAGATCAAGCCACCCTCAACTGAAATGATCTGCCTAACTGTGCACTGCCACTCAACAAAGTCTGTCACGCCACCCTGAGTGCTGGGGCAGTTTCTCAAGGTAAGCGGACTCGATGCTTAGAAACTTTAAAATAGTAGAGTTCGCCTGAAAGAACACAGGGTTCTCTTGAGGTGGATGGGACAAGAGTCTAGAGCCAAAGACACTGCATGTTCTTCCAGAGCCTTCCTTGGAAATGGACCCTGCCTGTCGCCGATCGCTGTGTCCCGCGCTGATGGTGATAGTCAGAAGGTGGGTAGGGATGCTTAGAGGTGATCGCTCGTGCCCGGTGTCTGCGTCCTCGACCTCCTAGAAGCTGGGTTGTGGGAAAGCAAGGGCCAAACTGTACGAGGATCCACAGGGCTGTCTACAAACCAGCTCAGGGACTCTGCTTGGAAGGATGACAGTGACTCACAGGAGACCTGTCTTTTGCTCTTCACAGAAGCTTCTCTGAATTGCCTGCCATGTTTTTTCTTTATTTCCTTCTAGGGAACTAGAACTATTCTAAACTTTTGGTGGTTTCTTTTTTTTTTTAATGTCTTACATTCATTGTCATCTCAAATGTCTAGGGAATCAACTGATGCTCCTTCCATCATTCCTCCATATCTCCATCCATCTCCCTGTGTATAATTCATCTCTCCATCTGTCCATCCATCCATCTACCATGACCAGTATGTCCAATATATAGGGGAGAAGAAAAATAGCACACAGTCCTTGGCCTTGTAGGTGCTAAGTTTGCTCAGACTGCACCCTCATGTGCCTCCCCATAGAGAAAAGAGTCTACACCACACCATCAGCTGCAGCTGAGCCCAGCCTAGAGGTCACCTTTCTCCCCACGTGACGCTGTCCAGAGCAGAACTGTGGGATTCCAGGAAAGGCAAAGACGATTCTTACAATCGTCTATTTCCACCTCATCCACCATCTCTTTAGATGAACTGAGATTGACAGACAGAAGAAAAAGCACACACACACACACACACAAAAAAAAAAAAAAAAAAAAAAAAACAGATAAGAAGAAGGAATAGAACTGTTCTTTCTAGCCGCAGAATTGCTGACTACACGAGCCAGTTCACCCAGTCAGACAGCAGGTTTCTCCCATGCTCCATAGACAGCAGAAGAACCAGTGGTACCGGGAATGCTTGTGGTACAGCCAACTCCAAACCCCTCCAGGGAGGCAGAGCCCAAGGGTCTGGAAAGGCAGCCCAAGTGTTTTGTATGCGAGCAGCTGGCGACCCACACTCTGCAAGTCCTTGGTGAGTGACCTAAATGTGAACACTACCCAGGCCACCCCCACGTTACAGCATGCATGCCTGCTCCCCTTCCCACAAATGCAATAATTAGATTTTTTTAAGCTCAGAACTGCATTCCTGACATCCACAATCTGGAATCAAAAGCCAGATCACTATGTGGAAGCACCGTGACTGCCAACAGCACTGTGCTTCCTACCAGTGGAACCAGTCGGTCCCGTGGCCGCTGTTTGCTGTCCGGGTTTCCTTTGACCTCTGGCTCACTTACTTGTTGCAAGCTTTGCCCCACCAGGTTGTTCAGACTCAAGAGATGTACGTGAAAGTTCTGAGATGCTGTAAAGTACAGTGACATGTTCCAGGTGACAAGATCACCCTACACCCAGATGGATGGGCTCCTCCAACTACAGGTCGCGAATATTACAAGTTGACATGATAAGGGAGCTGACAGGGTTAAACGTTAAGGTCTGGCTCCTGAGGGAAGAGATAGACTTGAATTCTCCCTACCCAAGACAACATGCCTGTTGACCGACTCAAACACTCCTGTGCCCACGGCCTCTCCTGCCCTACTGGGTAGAAATGTCAACGTTCCAACCCTCTGCCACTCTAGCGTGGACCTAACCACCCTTCCTCTGACCTGGCCTGTGTATGGGTGGAGAAGGCACATGATGGGCTGGTGACTGAGCCCAGGAGGGTGTAGGAAACTCATTCGCTCATTCCTGAACCAGTCACCTGTTCAAGCAAGGTGACAGCTGCCTCACGCAACAGACCCCAAACTCTGAGCAAAATGGAACCTGGCATCAGGACACCTGTGTCTCTCCCTCTTTCACTTCCTGTTTGCTATGATCACCGTTCCCTGAGAAGTCCAACTTCCGCCGAGTTTCACACCTGGGAGACGCTTCACTCAGAGTCCTCTAACCCAACGGAACCCAGTGCGTCACGCACGGGCCCCAGAGAGGAACTGCTCAGGCGCCTTTCAAGTGGGGCATGTGTATGTGTGGGGGTGTGCCTGCATATGTGGGGGTGTGCATGCCTGTGTACATGGGGAAGCCACAGGTCAAGTCAGCAGGTCTTCCTCAACCACTCTCTTCCTTATTCTTTGAGACAGGGTTGGTCACTGAACCCAGAGCTACCAACTCAGCCAGTCCACCCAGCAAGCCCCAGGGCTTCTCCTGTCCCCACCTCCCCAGCACTGAAACGACAGGTATGTGACGCCATGCCCAGCATTTCCATGGGTTCTGGGGATCTGAACTCTGGTCCTTGTGCTTTCACAGCAAGCATTTTACCAACAGAGCCATCTCCTCAAATCCACATATCTTATCTTTTTCAAAGGAAGGTTTGTGTTTTGTTTTGTTTTCCATTTTTTTGACAATTTCATATGTCTTATTTAAATAATAATTTTTCATTTGTAATGTATGTGCACATGTGTGAGTGTGAAGAAGGCCATCTTAAATAAGTACATTAGAGAAGATTGAAAATAATTAATAATTACATTCATAAATGAAAAATGATTGTGGTCAGAAAACATAGGATATTGGAATGTTCTCACTCAGGCTCTAGTCCCTTCCTTTTGCTAATAAGACACAGGAAAAGAGACCCTCCCCCCCAGGACTCAGCCAAAGAAAGCCCATGATCTCCCAACACCCCTCCCACTCTGCCACAGGTGGTCTTCAGGGAGGCATGGCCCAGGTCTCCCATGTTCAGGGCATCCACAGAGGTGTGGTCCCTGCCTCATGCAGTGTTGGGGGAGGGGTGTAATCCAGGTATCAGCAGAATTTCTGGAGAGGGTGGGCATACACACCTGAGTAACCCACAAACAGTGACTAAGGAAGCTTATCTCCAAGTTCAACACCACACCTTCCTTCCCACACTCCTTCACACTACTGCGTGTGCCTTAGGGCCACGTGACTTTCACTGTGTGCTTAATCTCAGCTTGGAGACTGTTCTTTCTCCATCTGTGAAGAAAATTCTTTTTCCAGATATTCTAAGAGGAGTGCAAAGAGGTTTTTTTTTTTTTTTAAAGTATTATACTTTTATTTATTTGAAAGAGCAAGAGAAAGAAAGAGATAGAGAAATAGGCAGGTAGAGAGAGAGAGAGACAATGAGCACGCCAGGGCCTCCAGCCCCTGCAAAGGAACTCCAGATGTGTGTGACCCCTTGAGAAGTACACAGAGTTTTAAAAGGATGTAGAAATTTCTCAAAAGCAGCTGCATTCTAACAAAATGCCACCACCAACATAAGCAAAGCATGAGTCTGCACCGACTGGAGGAGCCACGGGTCTTGGAGTCAGAAGACAAAGGAGACGCTCCCTCCCAACCTGCATCCATGCACCCGGGCAGGGACCCTCCTACGACCGCCTTGCACATTTGAGCCTGCTCCCTTCTCCTACCAGCATCCCTGAAGTCAGGAATTACTGGCACCCCAGGTTTACAGATGATGAAACTGGGAGTTGGTGAAGTCAAGTCACTTGCTCCAGATCACAGACCTAATGAGGGGATGAGATATCTTATGTCCAGGCCTGTGTGGACGTAACACCTGACCAGCTGGACCACAAGGTGGGACCTAGCAGATATCTAGGCCAGTTTCAACCATGCCAGTAATGTGGTGACTTTTTGTAAAAGGTACATTTTTAAATAGTTTTATTTTATTTATTTATTTGTGAGGGGGGGGGACAGATAGAGAGAGAATGGGTACACCAGGGCCTCTAGCTGCTGCAAACAAACTCCAGACACATGCACTGCCTTGTGCATCTGGCTTATGTGGATTCTGGGAAATTGAACCTGGGTCCTTAGGCTTTGCAGGCAAGTGCCTTAACTGCTAAGCCATCTCTCCAACCCTGAAGACCCCATGAAGATCCCATGAAGACCAATTAACTGAGTAGAAGAAACCACTCCAAACTTCTGCCGATTTCACAGGCAAGAAGACTGAGCCTAAAGGTCAGTGACAGCCCTAGAGGCGTGTCATCAGTGCTAGAGCAAAAGCCCAGGACTCATGCCTCCCACCCTCTCTGTCCCCAACATTGTGGCCTCTCAGGAAAATGAATTACAACCAGGTTAGATCATTACATCCTATAAGGTGCATGCCAGAAATTCTTTCACAGCCTATACACAAGGAGTGCACAAAAGGAACAACCCAGAGGGGCACAGGTGGCACCCACCATGCTTCCTGAAAGTGGAGGTGAGAGGGTGTTGCTTGCCTGCAAAGCCTAAGGACCCAGGTTCAATTCCCCAGGACCCACATAAGCCAGATGCACAAGGTAGCGCATGTGTCTGAAGTTCATTTGCAGTGGCTAGAGGCCCTAACGCATTTATTCTCTCTCTCTCTCTCTCTCTCTCTCTCTCTCTCTCTCTTTATAGAAGGACATAGAGATAGATAGATAGATAGATAGATAGATAGATAGATAGATCTCTATCTGCGCTATACATATATATATACATACATTATATATATATACATATATATATACATATATGTATATATATATATATAGAAAGAGAGAGAGAGAGAGAGAGATCCCCTACTGAAGGGAGGATGGGAGCTCTTAGATCTCAGGAAGCTATAGAAGAGACTTAAAAGGCTCAGAAAGCTTAGAAAGTTACAAGATTCTTTCTCTCTCTCAAATAAATTTTTTTTGCTTGGTTTTTCATGGCGGGGTCTCACTCTAGCCCAGGCTGACCTGGAATGCACTATGTAGTCTCAAGCTGTGCTCGAACTCACAGCAATCCTCCTACCTCTGCCTCCCGAGTGCTGGGATTAAAGGTGTGCACCACCATGCCCAGCTTCAAATAAATATTTTTTAAAAGAAATAAAAACAAATTTCCCCACCCTGATGATGACAAGGCTGCAGAACTGAGGTGCTCTGAATTTCTGAGGATGCCTAGCAGTGACTGATCCCCTCCCAACTCCTGGTGAACTTGGATGAACCCCTGTAGCCCATGGTCACCAGCTTCCCAGCCAGCTCCACCAGCCAAGGCCACGGGAAACCGCAGTTAATAAAACTTACATAAAACACACAACATGCGGCCAGCCACCAGCTGCTCTGATCTTGATGAATAATTTAGAAACGAATTACCCTTTTCCAAATGAGCCCAATAAAGCAAGACTCCGTGCTGCCCACCTGCAGAGCCGTCCTTCTTCCCCAACCCTGCAGTGCCCATTAAGGCGCTGTCCTAGCCTGGGAAGAATTTGGCTGAGCGAGGAATTTAAGTGCCCCTTCCCTCCCCTTTCCCCTGTAGAAGAAAGACATGACAGGACAGCTCATCTCTAAGATCCATTTCTAGAAGTGCCATTGATCAAGCCAGGGCTCGGAGCTGCCTTGTTACCTTGTGGAGGTGTGTGCTTTGAACAGTCGATTCTAGTCCATTTAGTGCTGATGGAATTTTGCTCCGCAAAGGCTGGACCAGACTTTATCACAGCTAATTAGCTTATAGGCAAGCTGTGTTGGCTCCTTGGAGAAATGGCTGATCTCAGACAGGGGAAAGTGCAAAGCGGAATCTGAAACATCTAAGTGGGAAAGTGCTCAGAAGCAAAGAGGGAGATGCCAGCACACCTGAGCCAGCTTGAAGGACCCAAACCTAGCTGGGCGTGGAGGCCATGAGTTCGAGGCCACCCTGAGATTACACAGTGAATTCCAGTTCAGCCTGGGCTAGAGTGAGACCCTACCTTAGGAAAAGAAAGAAAGAAGGAAGGAAGGAAGGAAAGAAAAGAAGGACCCAAACCTGGTTCAGGCTTAGCATCAGCAGGAATGATGATAGTGATGGGTTACAGTATATGGAACAAAGACATGCCTGTGCTAAAGCTGGGAGGGGGGATAACTAAATACAGAAACAATGGTCTACAGACTTGGAAAATAGCTCACATAATGAGTTAGCAGTGAATGCCAAAGACACTTGGTGAGAGGCCATGGGAGAGCAAGACACTCAATTTTCCACGTTAGGTATTAATTATGAAGGCAAACAGATACGTTTGCAATGGGGAAATACAGAAGACACACCTTAGCAGATGATCACACGCATCTCCAGTGGCGGTAGAGTGTGCCATCAATTGCCCACATGGTCTTGCCTACACCTAGCCAAAAATATTTAGCTTGAGACGAGACCAAATTGAGGGGAATCTTGCAAAAATGTCCTTCAAAGAAATTCTGGCATTTTAGTCCACTGGATTTATGGACAAGACATACAGACAAATCGTGCCCTACAAACTCACTGTAAAACTCCCCAGTGTGGGGGTTGGGGAGATGGATTGGTAGGAGATGGTGCTTCCTGTGCAAGTGTGAGGCATGAGAGGACCTGAGATTTCTCCTCGGCACCCACACATAAGCAGCTGGGTGTGGCAATGCACTTGTGTGACCCCCAGCAGTAGGGTGGAGACTAGGAATCACTGGGACTTAATGGTCAGCCAATCTGACAACATACATACATATATATCAGTTCTGGGTTGTAAGAGATTCCATCTCAAGGATACCCAACATTTTCCACTGACCTCTGCAGTCACGTATATCACACATGTGCACCATCATACACATGCCACACATACTACCCTCCCACACACACACACACACACACACCCCTAGAAAAAAAACATGAAGGGGTTCAGGTAACTCTCCAGGGCTGATGCAGGTCAGTGAAAGTCTCTTGTCTGGCACTATGAGGCCCTGGGTTCATCCCCGGCACACCCTCTTCAAGTCTGACCACATCACCCCTACACCTCTAGAACTCCTGTCCATACCAACTCAAGCTCACAGGCTCCACGAGGCTTAATATGTTTTGAATGCTTGGTTCCCTGCTGATGGCAGTTTGGGAGGTAGAGCCTTGCTGGAGGAGATGTGTTGTTGGGGGCGGGCCTAGGGGTGTTCTAGCCAGTTTCCCTTTGCCAGAGTTAAGCTCACTCTTCTGCTGCTGTTTTCCACCTGCTGTGGCAGAGGTGATGCCCAGCCTCTGCTCCTGCCATGGTGATTTCCCCTGCCACCATGAAGCTTCCCTGTGAGTGTGTAAGCCAAAATATAATTTTTCTCCCATCATCTGCTATTGATCAGGCGCTTTGTCTCAGCAATGAGAAGGTGACTGTAATGAGGAGCCTTCAAGGAATGGAGTCAATTTCTATGTCATCCCTGAAAAGACCTAAACTTTAAAGTTCTGTCACTTGGTCACATTAAACAACATACAGAGATCTCATTCTTGACAATATACTGTGGGGTTGCTGGAAATGAAGCATCTTAATTCTCCTAAGGTTGGAAAACGTCCAAAATGACATGAGCAGCCTCCCCACATTGGGGTTTCTTCACAGGGGTCTAAGGGAGGGCAGAGCTCCAACAGCACAGGTAAATGCTATGGGGGGGGGAGCTGGATTGGGGGGTTGGGTTGTTTGTTTGGGTTTGTTGTTTTGTTTTCTTTTGTTTTGAGACAAGGCCTCACTTTGTAGCCCAGGATTGCCTCAAACCCTCAAAAATCTCCTGCTTCAGCCTTCCAAGTGCCAGGATTATATATATATGAGGATGGCCTCAAACCCTCAAAAAATCCTCCTGCTTCAGTCTCCCAAGTGCCAGGATTATATATATATGAGCACCAACTCTGGCTTCAGAACATAAATTTAACTAATGTAATGATTCCTTATCATATCATTGCAGAGTTTCTGAATGGTTCATATTTAATTGAGATAAAGAAAAAGCCTCAAAAATGGAGCTGTAAAAGCAATGAGATCACAGTATCACTCGCAATGAGATCACAGGATCATTAGCATTGAGATCGCAGAATCACTAGCAATGAGATCACAGGATCACTAGCATTGAGATCACAGGATCATTAGCAATGAGATTACAGGATCACTATCATTGAGATCACAGTATCACTAGCTCCACAGCAGGGGCTTTGCTTCCACTGTCATCCCCACCTGAAGTTAAGGTCACCATCCAGGTGGATAAAGGGCCTGACACAGGAGACCACACACTGGGAGGGTCACTCTCCAACAGGCCTGCTCACTTACCAGATGGAGGCTGGACCACAGTCAGATTGACAGTTAGGGACTTGCCAGCCTGCGTGCTCTTCAGAGTAGCCACACAAGTCAGTGTCCCATTGCCCAGCGGTGTGAGAGCCAGGACACTCCCAGCCAGCAGAAGGTCGCCAGACTCCACAAAAGAGAAATAGCTTGAGTGGCTCACTGGGACCCTGACCTCCCAGGAAATATCCGGGAGTGGGGTCCAGTCCAGGACGTAGCAAGTGACATTACAAGGTTCACCCTCAGTGACCACAAGACTGTTACCAGGAATGTTCAAGGTTCCCATAACTAAAGGAAAGAGAGAAACATGCTGAGAAATGACAGCACCCTTCACTTTTACCCAATTTTTGCTTAAAATCACATTTCATGACACTTTCTTCCCAGTCCCTGAAAGGCTGTGTCTGTCCAAGGAAGCCTCAGTTCAGGTTCCATCGGTGTCTCTTTTCATGCCTCCTGGACTCTTGCACAAAGGTGAAACATTATACAAAATATATACATATATATATACATATATATATATATATAATACATATATATATTATACATACATATATATATTATATATACACATAAATAAAAGACCAGGGGAAATAATTATATGGGAAACAGACACCCATGCAGGTGCCACAAGGTCACAGAAGTGGGGCTGTGACATTCTCGAAACAATCTATCTGCTTTTCATTTCTAGTATATTCTTTTTCCAGAAACACATGGGAAAAAGCAAGTCGCTCTTGGAGCTTGGTTCAGTCAGATTCATGTAATTTATTTGGTCATGAGTTTTTCATGGGGTATTTTTTTTTCTTGAGACAGGATCACATGTCGTCCAGGCTGGCCACAAACTCAATACATACTCGGGACTGACTGTGAACTCCTGATTCTCCTGCTCCTACCTCCCAAATGCTGGGATTCTACGCATGTGCCACCACATCCAGTGGTAAACTTTTAAAAGTAAGTTTATTTGGTATTGCTTTGAAATATGTTTCTAGTTATTAATTAAATCAAAATTAACAAATCTATGATAGAATTATTGTCTCAGATGATTATTTTTAAATTTTAGTTAAGAACCCACTTGCCCCTGGCAGCATTCACACTGAAAGAGCCCATCTGAAGAGAGCACTGACTGGCGCTGGTGTTACTAAGAGAACCTGAGGGTTGGCCCTAGAAGACACAGCCTTAGCAAACTGCAGAGGTATTAAAATGCTCCAATTAAAACATGCTACAAGCCACCATCCCACCTGTCAATACAGCAGAAAGAACACAGGACTAAGAAGCAAGAAATGTGTTCTCAACATGGTTCTGCAGCAAAATTGCCATCACTTTGGGCCAAGTCGCTAAGATTTTGGAACCTCCTAATGGGATCATTCAACTAAAACCAGCGGTTCTTAAATGTTTGGACTTCGATTCCTTTCTCTGTACTCAAAACCACTGGGGACTCCAATGACCTTCCTTTATATGGGTTGTATCTAAAGAAAGTATTTTAAATACTTTCTTAAAAATAACAATGGTGGGCTGGGGGATGGCTTAGCAGTTTAAAGATGCTTGCTTACAAAGGCTGCTGGTCCGGGGTTCAATTCCCCAGCACTCATGTAAAGCCAAATGCAGAAAGTGGTGCATGCATCCGGAGCTCATTTACAATAGCAAGAGGCCCTGGCGTGCCTGTTTTCCCTCTCTCTCTTCCTCTTTGTCTCATATTTTTAAATGATAAAATAGCAATGGTAACTCATTAAATGTTGATGTAAATTAATATGTTTTCACTAAAATAATTCTATTTTAAGCTGAAAATAAGCAGCATGTAATGTTTTATATCTACAAATATCTCTATAATGTCTGGTTAGGTTCTCATACTGGCTTCTTCATTTGTGCTATTGCAATAAATGGCTTTGTGGAAGGACACACAAAAAAATAAAACCGTCTGACTTTCCACAGAAATATAGCTAGAATGGTGCCTAGTGTTTACAGCGTTTCTAGATCACCATGGGTACTGAGTGGTACTATGCAGAGCTCAACAGGTAGTGTTTCTTAAAGGTCAGCTGCACAGTAGAATCGAAAACCATTCAGAGCCTTTGTCTCATAGATGGCCCGTGCACTGTCTGGCACTTGGACAGGATCTTTGATCCCTGTATGACTTCTAGTTATCAGACTCCAGTCACTTGGAAAGGACTGATCCACCGAGTGAGACCTTCCCAGTGTGCGACAGAAAGCTCCCCTGTGCACTCATGAGAACAGAAGTGAAGAAAACCTCCTCCTACTTCCAGTTGTGCCCTGGAAGGCCACCCAAAAGGATCTTGGGAAATACTTGGGAGTCCTGGATTACACGGACCCAGTGCAGCTCTGTCAAATCTCCTTACGCTAACATGCTAGACTTCTAATTATTCATTCCCCCGATTGTTACCTTGGAGTAAGTAAGGCACCTTTGCTAATGCAAGAATTACTGTAAATGCAGCAATGAGTGGGGGAAGGATTTGTCTGTTTGCTGTTTGGTTTTGTCTGATGGAGAGGGTGTTTAAGATCACAGACACTAGGAGGAATAGAATTGGCTCAGCTGACACCAGAAGGCCCTGCACTTGGGTCCTTGTGGTCCCCCAAAGAAGCAGGTCTAGTGTGTGGTGATGAGTCACTGGTGGGCTGGGCAGTCACGAGAGCCACACAAAAATGTGGAGCATTTCCTTATCTGTGAACAGGTGGGATTCAACTTTTACCCATTGGCTCACACAAAGGTTTCATGACAAACAAGCTATACAATTTGCGTGACTCAATTGGAGCTATGTCAGCTCTCTTTATTTCCCTTGTTGATACATGAGGAGGAAAAGAAACAGCGGCTGTGTAACTCATGGGTGTTTCCTCTTGTCTCACGAGCCTTTTCTTCCTAAAGGAGATCGCAGGGCTCAGAAAACATTACTTCCTGTAACAGCAATTCTAACTGGAAGGAAAGTGAACTGACGGCGTTCTGAGCCAGCTCTACAGGCTTCTTCTGCGTGATATGGACAGGGCTTGACCCTCCCTAGAGGCTTGTTCTGCTCTCTGTGTTAAAATCAAAAGCTATGATAACTACCAATACATAAAAATGCACATCAGAGGTAACGGGACACAGCTGTAAGCTCATTGTTTTGGGGAAAGATGCTACAGAGAAGTGCATGGATTCTTGAGTGGGATGATCCATGAGCACAGACATCCGAAGCGCTGCTTCTCACCCTACGTCTCCGGTGCAGGGTGCCCGCTCCTCTCTCACTTCCCCATTCTGCTGGCCATCTGCAGACCTTAAAGGCTCATCTCGAATGGTTCCCTCTCCATGGAGCCGTTCAGGAAGCATGGACACCCGTCACCTCCTCCCCAGTGAGAACCCCGGACTCTTTTCCCTTGCACTTGCATTGCATCCCTGTAATTCAGCAGCCTATAGTGTTCGCCCTTCTTGTTGGCTCCTGAGCACAGGAGCTGAGTCTCCCATGCATCTGTGAGTCCCTCCACCTGCCTAGTGCAATAGCATGCTGTTATTAGACAAGAAACAAACGACCATATGTTGATTGCTATGGGCCAGGCCCTTCACTAAAGTTTCCATAGACCTGCTTATGGAAGCAACAACAGTGGGATGCAGAGCGCAGGGTCTATGAAGTGTCCAAGCTCACACCATTCCTAAGGAATGAAGCTGGAATGGGAACCCAGGTAGCCAAACCCCCAAGTCTTCACTCCTAGCCACTGAAGCATTCTGTCTTCCCAGCTCAGTATGTAACAACAGAACAGATGTGTGTGTGTGTGTGTGTGTGTGTGTGTGTGTGTGTGTGTGTGTGTGTAGTATGTGTGGTGTATGTCGTGTATGCACATGAATTCAGAGCCAGAGGAAAGCTTTGGGTGCCCTTCTCAACTGTCCATCTGAATACTTTCTCCACCCAGAGCTGCCTGTTTTGGTCAGACAGCCCCAGAAATTCTCTGATTTGCACACATATATGCACACACACAAAGACTGGGGTTACAGACATATGTGGCCACCCTTGGGTTCTTACATGGGTTCTGGGGAGTCAAACTTGAGGGACCTCAGGCCCTCCCAGGCTCTCATTCTTAAGCAGCAAGCACTCCTAACCACTTAGCCATCTTCCAAGCCCAATTTTTTTTTCAACTGGTCTTCACAGCAAACCTGTGAGCTGGGCAGAGAAGCTTCATCCCACTTACAGATGAAGAAATTGATGCATCTCAGGGATCTCATGGGGAGAAGATTGGCACAGGCAAAACCATAACTCATATCTTGGATTCTTTTCATGTGTTCTTTCCCTTCTAATGAAATTATCATCAAAGAACCTGGGCGTACAAGCCAGGCCAAGAGTCCTTGGTGGCCCCATGAAAATCATTTACTTACAATTTTCATTGTACCGCCACTAATTCAACCACACAATATTAAAGACATTCAAAGTAAAGATACACCCATGTAACTAAGTTTATAAAGTAGAAATTTAAGCATGCAAATAGGAATAGATGGGCATCTTCCCACCAAAAGTTACTAGGTTTGATTTGACAGCAATATAAATATAGAGAGGATTTTGGGGGGTTTCGCTGAGGCAAGGAAATTAATGGGGTAAGAAATAACTGCCGAGACATAATGTGCCATTTCTATGACGAATGTTATCACAGAAGCTGGAACCTCTAGAAGGTTGAGGACGTGGCTCAACCCAGAGCACATGCCTCAAATACACAGTACCAGCAGTAGAACAAATGGCTTGATAAAAGTCAGAACTGTACTACAAATAGTATAACATGCTGTACAATGAAATATAAATATTATAAAAATCTTAATTTTATAAGAATATCCTAGCTCCTTATAGGGAGCACGTTATACATCTTTTGTTATATATCATAATATGTACCTGCACTTCCAAATGATCCTTAAGGATGAAAAATTAGTTATCAAGTTTACCCTTTTCTCCCAAAGCCTTGGCACATTGGGTGAACACACAGCTTTGTCCATAACAGCCATCGCCGTCAGGGAAGGGTAGAGAAATAGATCCAGGAAATTCAGAGAGGAAGAGAAAAACAGTAGACCCTGTTTCCAAGTTGGTAAGAAATGTGTGCAAAGAAATAGAACAAAGTGCATGAAACGATGAGTGTGATTGATGGCTGTCCCCAAGTCAGAGGGGCTGTGACTAGATGTAGAATTCCAGGAGATGGTTTCAGAAAGGTGATCAGATACTGGATTAGATCAGATGGGACAGTAATAAGCCCATCTATAAGATTCACAACAAGGGCTGGAGAGATGGCTTAGCATTTAAGGTGCTTGCCTGCAAAGCCTAAGGACCCATGTTCAACTCTCCAGGTCCCACGTAAGCCGGTCGTAAGGTGACACAAGCGTGCAAGGTCGCACAGGTGCCCTAGGTGGCACATGCGTCTGGAGTTCGATTACAGTGGCTGCAGGCCCTGGCATGCCAATCCTCTCTCTCTCTCTTCCACTCTCACTCTCTTGCATTCAAAAAAAAAAAGGCCAGTCTGTTGGGTTTGCCTCAAAAAAAAAAAAAAAAAGATTCACAACAAAAAATAAAGGAATGATGAACAAAGAGAAAAAAATAAGACAAAAGGAGGAAAGAAAGGGAGGCAAGGAAGGAAGGAGAGATGAAGCAAACAGCAGTAATTCCAAGTGTGACTGGAGGCTAGTGTAGATGAACGAGGGAATGGAGGAAGGGAGAAGAGAAGAAAGTGCATATGAAAGAAGAGATGGAGGGAAGGAGGAGACAGACTGTCTATGAAAGAGAGAATGGGGAGAAGAAGAAGAGAAAGGAAGAGGACAAGGAGGAAAGCACCCAACCAACCCATTAGCACCGTGATAAGCGTCAGAGCACCTGAATGGGGACCGTAGTTATCATCATGACCCATGGGCAGTGGGAGGCCCATGGTGACCTCTGACCTCGAAGCCCAAGGGCTCCCGCTACAGGCTCACCTTCCACGGAAAGGAACGCGGTCCCGTGCAGGTCACTGTTCTGGATGCTGCACTGGACAGGCCCCGAGTCACTGGGCTGCACGTCGTGGATGATCATCTCGGAAATGAAGTTGCCATCCACGTCTTGGTAACTGGCGGACGTGAAGCGGTTGTTGGTGATGATGGGCGCCTGGGGTGTGATGCTCAGCTCCACAGTGCCTTTGAGAGCCCACATGATGAGTTTCCAGCCCGGGGACACAGTGCAGTTGAAGTGAGCCTCGGAGCCCTTCAGCACTGTTGCATTCTTGGGGCCTTCTAGGATCTGAGACCCAGATCCAGAAACTGGAAGACAACCCAATTTTTTGAGCCAGTAAATGACCTAATTGACACAAATATAAATCAACGGTGCCATTTCGTCTGTATTTACCTACTGTGATGCCTTCGGTGGCCATTCCAAAGCTCTACCTCCATGTCTTCCTGGTCCTGCCACCCAGGCTCCCCGCAGGAGACCAGGAACTACCAGTTGACACAGGCCACAAGCTGAACCCCCTTTGCATTCTCCTCCCCGCACTCAGTGGCACAGGCTTGAGCACTACACCCCCAAAAGCTCGTGGCTACCAGAGCACAGCATGTGATATTTGAAAAATAAGGTCTTTGCCGATGTTCTTTGTCAAGGATCCCAGGATGAAATCATCCTGGGTGTGTAATGGGCCCTAAATCCAGTCCCAGGTGTCCCCATAAGAGAAAGGGAAGGGGAGGTGAGATACAGGATCACACAAGGAACAGCACGAAGATGGAGGCCAGAGCCAAGCAACACAAGTGCAGGCCAGCGAATGCCAAGGATTGCTACCACCAGCAGGAGATGGCGGCCTCCAAAGGACCAGTCCTGGCCACAGAGAGCTCCAAGGCTTGCTGTCACAGCAGCAGACCCCTGAAGCATCACTGCCTCATCCATCCAGATACTCAGGTTACTTGTTTGGGGATTTTTGTTCGTTTGTTTTGTTTTGTTTCCCAAGGCAGGGTTTCACTCTAGCCCAGGCTGACCTGGAATTCACTAAGTCGTCTCAGGGTGGCCTCAAACTCATGGAGATCCTCCTACCTCTGCCTCCCGAGTGCTGGGATTAAAGGTGTGTGCACCATGCCCAGCTTGTTGGGTTTTTTTTTTTTAATTTTTTATTTGTGTGTGAGAGAGAGAGATAATTGGCACACCAGGGCCTCAACCACTGCAATTGACCTCCAGCCGCTTGTTCCACCTAGTGGTCATGTGCAACCTTGCACTTACCTCACCTTTTTGCATCTGGCTTATGTAGGATCTGGGGAGTTGAACATGGGTCCTTAGGCTTCATAGGCAAGCTCCTTAACCACTAAGCCATCACTCCAGCCCACCTGTTGGGATTTTATGATCCTATGGGTCAGCCTGTGGCCTTCCATAAACACTGGGTGTCCCCCCCCCCAAAAAAAAGGCAGTTCCCCTCTTTTCTTCTCACCTTGTAAAATCAAGTGCGTGGCAGTTTAAAGGAAACTCAGTGTAGCTAGCCCTAAGTGTCCCTGGGGAAGAGCCACCCCGGACACACATCAGTACATCCGCCTCTCACTGAGCACCGAGAATGTGCTGTGGGCACAGCTACCTCCTGAAGCCACCCGGAGAGAGAACTGCACAGGGAACAGGACCAGCCGAAGAGAGGGGTAAGGAGGCCAAGTCCTTGGAGAAGCAGAGCTGAGGGGAAATGAGAGGGCAGGGTGGCACTGAGCTAGCACAGCAGGTGGCCACAATGATCGCCACTCTTTGTCTTCCCCTCAGGGTAAGGTAGAAAAAAAGAAGAAAGTAAAATTCCTGGCAAAGTGGGTCTTCTTCGTGACCACTGACTGGGCCAAGTCTCTCTGGCCCAGTAACCCCTTTGACCTTCAGCCTCCGGAATGAAAATCGGAAATCATTCTCCCAGAAGTCACTGCTGACTCTACCCATGAACCGTGAAATACACTGAAGAACAGGAAAGAGACTGATTTGCATGCCAAGGAAAAGAAATGGGAATGTCCTTACTCTGCTCAGGATTGATGGGCAGGACGGTGAGGGCAGCTGCACAAAGCCAGGCCAGGAGGACCGGGTGGGTGAGAACCGCATTGCCCTTCCCTGAGGAGCTCAGGAGCTCCAGTGGGGCAGTGAACCATCCAGAAGCATCTAGAACCATCTAGAAGCAGATTCCTGCTGCCCCCTGGAAAGTGAGAGGCCACAAGAGGTTTGCAGGCCCTAAAAGTCTAGGCCTTACCTGCAGCTGTACAGGCAGGAGGGAGGGTAAAGGGACCTATGGTTTTTTTGACTCCGCCTATTTTTTTTCCCTGAAATAAGATCTCATGTAGCCCAGGATCACCTTGAACTTGTGATCCTCCTGCCTCCACCTCACAGGGATTACAGGCATGCACCATCACATCCAGTTTATGAGATTTTGGGGATCAAACCTAGTGTTTGGTAGATGCTAGGCAAGCACTCTACCAACCGAACTACATCCCATACTTTAAGTGGAATGGGGGACACCAACCCTGGACACAATTCCCTTACAGATACAGCCCCTGCTGGGCCCTAACCACCAGCTTCAGTTAGACCTGTGACTCAAAAGAGGGCTTTGGGGTACTGTGAGGCCCATGATGTCTCACCTCTCTCGCTGGTACTTGGTATTGGGGTGTGTGACCTTGCTCTTGCCCTACACAGAGCAAACATGAGAAAATAATTGCAAATATGACCTTCGACCAGCCACATATCTCAGCTCTACCCTACTCCCTTTTCCTGGAGAGAAAAGCTGCATATTGGGACAGAATCCTGAGAAAGGTCTGCCTCTCTCCTCCCTGGAATCTCCACGTGGTCACGACTACAGATGTTACCCAACACAACCTCCGGGCTCTCTGCTGTCTGCAAGAATATTCACAGGAGTTTGTCCACCTGGAAGGTTCTCGCTCATATCAACCCTCAAGGTGGTTTCCTCCTGCCCTTCCAGTGGTCTCTATAACTGCCCAGATGCCCTCAAGCCTGTGCCAGGCCCCTTTCTTCCTATCCTGATGTCACAGCCTCAATGACTCACCAAACCTCATCTTCCGTATGAGATTTAGTCTTCTATAGAGGACTTGTCTCGGCCCTGTAGAATAGCCACCTGTCACCTCCCTGACACAAGGTGGTCTACACCGACCACCCCTCCACTGCCCTTTTCTCCTCCAGCTCCCCTTCCTATAGCTGCAGACCCCCCCTCCCCACCCTCCTACTGAACTTAGCACTGAATGAAGAAGCAGGCCAGACATGAGGTCAAAGGTCACAATGGAACAAGGGACAGAAAGCAAAGGGAAAGGAAGATCACTGCTTTAAATGTGCAGCTTCAGGACTGGAGAGATGGCTTAGCAGTTAAGGTGTTTGCCTGCAAATTCTAAGGACCCCGGTTCAATTCTCCAGGTCCCACGTAAGCCAGATGCACAAGGGGATGCATGCGTCTGGAGTTCATTCGCAGTGGCTGGAGGCCCTGGTGTGCCCATTCTCTCTCTTTCTCCCTCTCTGTCTCTAATAGATAAATAAAATTAAAAATCATAAATGAAGCAAAGTGACGAGGGCAGAGTGGACACCAGGGCAGGTCACAGCCGCCCTCTGAGCTCCTCGAATAATGGTCTGAAGAGCCAAACCACAGCTGGGCCACCAATCCCACCCAAAATGACTCCCCATGCTGCAGCCAGAGGGAGTGTCTCAAAACTCACACTGCTCATGTGTTGCCCTCAGCCCCGGCCCCACCCTCCAGTCCAGATAGGGGCTGGGGATGCAGCTCAGTTAGTAAAGTGCTGACAGCACAAGCATGAAGACCTGAGTTCAGGTCCCCAGCTCCCATGTAAATGCCAGGCATGGCAGCACGTGAGTTTAATCCCAGAGCTGTAGAGTAGAGACGGGAAATTGCTGGGACTTGCTAGCTAGCTAGACTAGCTGAATAGGTGGGTTCAGTGAGGGACCCTGTCTCAAAAAATAAGATAGTAAAAGCAACCAATGAGCCAGGTGTGGTGGCGCACACCTTTAATCCTAGAACTTGGGAGGCAGAGGTAGGAGGATTGCCGTGAGTTCAAGGCCACCCTGAGACTACAGAGTGAATCCCAGGTCAGCCTGAGCTAGAGTGAGACCCTACCTCGAAAAACCAAAACAACAGAAAAGAAAAAGAAAAAGTGACCAGTGACACTGGACATGGACTCTGGCCTCTGCATGCACCCTTACACACAAGTGTTCTCACATATATATAAACATGTATGCACACATGTGTGCGTAACACACACATACATAGGCAACAAAAAAAAGATTTGATCATCTTTAACATTGTTATATTTCAAGACACAGCTCAAGCCCACATCAACTTTCCCTCCAGCTTCAATTTGTCCCAATTCTACTCACAGACTACGAGACATCCTTGGACACACCAAATTCATCAACTCTTTTTTTAAAAAAAAAAAATATATATATATATACATATATGTATATATATGTATATATATATAGTCATTTTATTTATTTATTTATTACAGACAGAGGGAAGGAGGGAGAGAGAGAGAGAGAGAGAGAGAGAGAGAATGGGCACACCAGGGCCTCTAGCCACTGCAAACGAACTCCAGATGCATGCACCACGATGTGCATCTGGCAAACATGGAACCTGGAGGATCGAACCTGGGTCCTTAGACTTCGCAGGCAAGCAGCCTTAATGACTAAGCCATCTCTCCAGCCCAACTTTTTTCTTTTTTTAACTCTCTCTCTCTCTTTTGTTTTTTTGGTATATGTGTGTGATGTTCACACATGCATGTTCCTGTGTGTGTGTGTACATGTACATGTGTGGGTGCATGTGCCGATCTGCGCATGTGCTCATAAAAGCCAGAGGACAACCTTGGGTGTCATCCCCAGGAACACTACCAACTTCCTTTGAGACAGTTTGCTCACAGTTAGACCAGGTTGGCTGGACAGCAGTCTCCAGAGACCCTCCTCTCTCTGCCTCCCCAGTATTGGGATTATAAGAGCAGGCCGCCACGCTCAGTAAGTACTCAAGATCCAACTCAGGCCCTCATGCATGCAAGGCAAGAACTGACTCCACGGAGTCGTCTTCTGAGCCCTCCCCAGCTCTTCCTGGGCCTTTGTGCTGCAGAGGGGAGCCTGGAATTCTAGGCTGGCTTGCTCCCCAGCTCCAGACCCAGGTGTGCCCTCCCCAGGAAGCCCTCGGGGTCCACCACCCTATTTAGGTTCAATCATCCTGAAACCAAGTCCCAAAGTCATGATGCAATTGTTACAATGGTGTTTTATGTTTATTTTTAATTATCGATGCCTGTTTGCCCTACTAGACCTTAGGCTCTATGTTAATAAGGATTATGTCCGACTTTGTCCAGCCCAGCATCCTAGTACCTCAATTAAATGGCACAGGAGTTCAGTGACTACTTACTGAGTGGATAAATGAGGTGGGCAAGACCAATGTAAGCCATGATACTATGAGGAAAGTGGTGAAGGAAGAGGAGAAGAAAAGGGAAGGGCGGTAAGAGGGGTGAGAAGGAGGAGGGGAGGAGAAAGAGAAGGATAAAGGGGGCAGAGAAAGAGTCCTGAGTGTAGGGACGTTGTCCTGGGCTACACAGTGTAGAGACCTTGTCCTGGGCTACACAGAGCAAGTCTACACAGGAAGATGAGGCTCCTGCCCACAACAGGTTTCCAGATGAGGCGTCAAGGCATTCAGTATTCATTACAAATTCCCCTGGGGACTCCACATTCCTGGAATAGCCATCTCCAGCCTCAGACCATATCCTACCTGCCTCAAACCAGAACTTAAGGCTCAGCTTCATCAAAAAAAAACTTAAGCCCAGCCAGGCAGTGGTGGCTCATGCCTTTAATCCCAGCACTCAGGAGGCAGAAGTAGGAGGATCACTGAGAGTTCGAAGCCACCCTGAGACTAGTGAATTCCAGGTCAGCCTGGACTAGAGTGAAACTCTACCTCAAAAAAAAACAAAAAAAATAACAACAACAATAATAATAATAATAAAGAAGAAAGAAATGGAAGAGTGAAAAGCAAGTGGAAGAGACATCTCAACCAGTGGCTCAGTTGGTAGAGAGTTTGCCTAGTGTGCATGCGACCCTGGTTCCATCTAGCACTGCAATAAACCCGTCAGGTGGTACACACCTGTAATCCCAGCACCTACGAAGTGGAGGCAGAAGGATCAGGAGTTCAAAATGATCATCATTTATATAAGGAGTTCAAAACCAGCCTGGGATACATGAGACTCTCTCAAATAAAAAAAGATAAATAAATAAAATTTTAAAAAATCAAGTGCAACAACCTGCAGGACAATCTCAGGTCCCTGAGGTAGCTGGATCCCAAGGTCCAGGGACAGTGCTGATGAGGACCGTGCTGGGGTCGAAAGAGCTGAAGGGCCCTTCCTGGAATGGTACCAAAGCTACCACGGCAAGAACAGGAGCCCCTGAGAAGCAGCCATGGACGGGGGTGCAGCAAGAGTACCTGAGAGGACCCCATGGAGCTGTGGGCCCTGCAGCGCCCGCCAGTTGGCCTTCCTCCTGTGAACAGCCCTCGTGCTCAGCACACCTACCTGTCAGCCCAGCCAGGATGAGGAGCACGACCAGAACACCTCCGCGGCTGCCCGCCATCTCTGCATGATCCTCTGCTCCTGGAAGACCAATCAGCGAGGTGACAGGCCAGCACAGAGAGGTGTCTGCCACTAACTCATGGTGACCTATGCAGCGTTCTCAGTGGGGACGGTGGGCCCCAAACAGAGTTAGCCAAACCCGAGAACTTCAAGCCAGCCTCCTCCACAGGAAGTCACCCAGCAGCTGACACAAGCCTTGACGAAGTCACTGTCTTCCAAGATGGAGACCATCCAACCTTCCAAAGTGGCAGATAAATCATCTGCTAATTTTCAAGCTCAATGAACACAAGTGGACAAGCTAATGGCTCCACCAATCATCTGGAATGCCCAATAGAGCAGAGGTGGATGGGAAATTGAGCCACCCAGTTCTGAAAGTTACATAATACTTTTTTGTTGTTGTTGTTTGTTTGTTTGTTCTGTTTGGGTTTTGGAAACAGGATCTTTCATGTAACCCAGACTAGCCTCAAACGCACTAAGTATGGAAGGTTGGCCTTCAACTCTTGATCCTACTGCATCCGCCTCCCAAGTGCCGGGACAATAGATGGCCACCACCACACCCCACCTGAAAGTTACATGTCCTCCCAAAAGCTACCCAGCATTATGGCCAAAACGGCAGCAAGCAACAGACCTCAGATCCCTCAGGAAGTGCCCCAGCCAGCCGCTGATCACAGTGGGTCACCCCCAGTCTGAGAAGACCCTTTTTAACCCAGGTGACACTCCACTCACAGATGCCCCCCGCCCGGCCGCCATTCTCAATCTCTGTCCCACAAGCTAGCTGCCTCAGCTTGCCCTCAGCCTCCCAGAACCAAGAGCCGAAGCCCCGAGACCAGGAGCCAGCAGCACGGCCATTACACATGGAATTTGTGAGAACAGCGCATGGGAAGCTTGTGACAGCTGGCGCCTTTAACTAAATAAGGACCTGGGCCAAGGACTTTAGCTAATACTGTGACCCAGACCTGAGACGCACCTTCTCATTCATTTTGCTATGGAAGGATTTGCATGGCCTATTTTAGATGAAAGACTGCAGTTCTCTTAAAAGTCTTAAGTCTTGGGCTGGCAGGATGGCTTAGCGGTTAGAGCATTTGCCTACAAAGCCAAAGGATCCTGGTTCGATTCCCCAGGACCCACGTAAGCCAGAGGCATAAGGTGGTGCATGCGTCTGGAGTTCATTTGCAGTGGCTGGAGACCCTGGTGTGCCCATTCTCTCTCTCTCTCTCTCTCTCTCTCTCTCTCTCCTCTCTCTCTCTCTCTCTCTCTCTCTCTCAAATAAATAAATAAAAATAAAGTTTTTTAAAGTCTTAAGTCTTAATAAGTAGGCAAGACTTATCCCCACCTGCTCCTCACTGGCCTGATGAGGAAGGAACACTAGGAAAGACTGGCAGGAGTCTTGTCACTCTGGGGAAGTGCTGTATCTGGGCTTACAGATTCAGTTGCATATTATTCCTGAAGCAGTTTACATTGTGACTTCCAGAGTCCTGCATATGCCAGTTCAAGCAGCAGCAGAAAGCCCGTTCCAAAGAGTGGGGTGTGAGGGGATTCTTGAGGCATGGGCGTATTGGTTGTGGTAAATATGAACAAGGGACTCCACAGAATGATTTCCACATCGAAGCCCCGGCAGTCTTCCTGCACCATAAGAGCTGCCACTCTGCACACCACGCATTCAGGACCTGCCTTCCACTGGGGCCTGCTCACTGAGGCCTGCCTTCTCACTGGAACCTGCCTTCTCACTGGGACCTGCCTTCTCACTGGGGTCTGCCTTCTCACTGGGGTCTGCCTTCTCACTGGAGTCTGCCTTCTCACTGGAGCCTGCCTTCTCACTGGAGCCTGCCTTCTCACTGGAGTCTGCCTTCTTACTGGAGTCTGCCTTCTCACTGGGGTCTGCCTTCTCACTGGGGTCTGCCTTCTCACTGGAGTCTGCCTTCTCACTGGAGCCTGCCTTCTCCCTGGGGTCTGCCTTCTCACTGGAGCCTGCCTTCTCACTGGAGCCTGCCTTCTCACTGGAGCCTGCCTTCTCACTGGAGTCTGCCTTCTTACTGGAGTCTGCCTTCTCACTGGGGTCTGCCTTCTCACTGGAGCCTGCCTTCTCCCTGGGGTCTGCCTTCTCACTGGGGTCTGCCTTCTCACTGGGGTCTGCCTTCTCACTGGAGTCTGCCTTCTCACTGGGGCCTGCCTTCTCCCTGGGGTCTGCCTTCTCACTGGAGCCTGCCTTCTCCCTGGGGTCTGCCTTCTCCCTGGGGTCTGCCTTCTCACTGGAGTCTGCCTTCTCACTGGGGTCTGCCTTCTCACTGGAGTCTGCCTTCTCACTGGGGCCTGCCTTCTCACTGGAGCCTGCCTTCTCACTGGAGCCTGCCTTCTCACTGGGGTCTACCTTCTCCCTGGGGTCTGCCTTCTCACTGGAGCCTGCCTTCTCACTGGGGTCTGCCTTCTCACTGGGGTCTGCCTTCTCCCTGGGGTCTGCCTTCTCCCTGGGGCCTGCCTTCTCCCTGGGGTCTGCCTTCTCACTGGGGCCTGCCTTCTCACTGGAGTCTGCCTTCTCACTGGGGCCTGCCTTCTCACTGGAGCCTGCCTTCTCACTGGAGCCTGCCTTCTCCCTGGGGTCTACCTTCTCCCTGGGGTCTGCCTTCTCACTGGAGCCTGCCTTCTCACTGGAGCCTGCCTTCTCACTGGAGCCTTCCTTCTCACTGGAGCCTGCCTTCTCCCTGGGGTCTACCTTCTCCCTGGGGTCTGCCTTCTCACTGGAGCCTGCCTTCTCACTGGAGCCTGCCTTCTCACTGGAGCCTGCCTTCTCACTGGGGCCTGCCTTCTCACTGGGGTCTGCCTTCTCCCTGGGGTCTGCCTTCTCACTGGGGTCTGCCTTCTCACTGGGGTCTGCCTTCTCACTGACGCCTGCCTTCTCACTGGAGCCTGCCTTCTCACTGGGGTCTGCCTTCTCACTGGGGTCTGCCTTCTCACTGGAGCCTGCCTTCTCACTGGAGCCTGCCTTCTCACTGGAGCCTGCCTTCTCACTGGGGTCTGCCTTCTCCCTGGGGTCTGCCTTCTCACTGGGGTCTGCCTTCTCACTGGGGTCTGCCTTCTCACTGGAGTCTGCCTTCTCACTGGAGCCTGCCTTCTCACTGGAGCCTGCCTTCTCACTGGAGCCTGCCTTCTCAATGGAGTCTGCCTTCTCACTGGAGCCTGCCTTCTCACTGGAGCCTGCCTTCCCACTGGAGCCTGCCTTCTCACTGGAGCCTTCCTTCTCACTGGAGCCTGCCTTCTCACTGGGGTCTGCCTTCTCACTGGGGTCTACCTTCTCCCTGGGGTCTGCCTTCTCCCTGGGGTCTGCCTTCTCACTGGGGCCTGCCTTCTCACTGGAGCCTGCCTTCTCACTGGAGTCTGCCTTCTCACTGGAGTCTGCCTTCTCACTGGGGCCTGCCTTCTTACTGGAGTCTGCCTTCTCACTGGAGCCTGCCTTCTCACTGGAGTCTGCCTTCTCACTGGAGTCTGCCTTCTCACTGGGGCCTGCCTTCTCCCTGGGGTCTGCCTTCTCACTGGAGCCTGCCTTCTCACTGGGGTCTGCCTTCTCACTGGGGTCTGCCTTCTCACTGGAGCCTGCCTTCTTACTGGGGTCTGCCTTCTCACTGGGGTCTGCCTTTTCACTGGGGTCTGCCTTCTTACTGGGGTCTGCCTTCTCACTGGAGCCTGCCTTCTTACTGGGGTCTGCCTTCTCCCTGGGGTCTGCTTTCTCACTGGGGTCTGCCTTCTCACTGGGGTTTGCCTTCTCACTGCTAGGTTGCCTTCTCACTGTTGAACTGCTTTCTTGCTGTGAGCCTGCATTTACTCAGGGCCTTCTTAGACCCTCCATAGGCAGCAAAACAATCACACTCCTTATAAACTGGCTCATCATGAAGAACTGATAGGTTTGTCCGAGGGATGACATGACTGATTTTTCTCTCCCTAATTCCAGCAACGTCCCAGGCCCTGCCCATCCCAAGAGCAGCTTTCCGTGAGTAGGGCACTCATCTCTAAACCCTGAGAGCGGGCCACTGGTTTAATTTTCAACTCTGTCGAAACTGGAAGGCAAACATTCTGCGTTTAACTGACCGAGACTTCCACAGAGGACCCCGCAACTGCCCGCTAGTGACTCACCGGGTAGCACCACAGAGGAGAAGCCCATCCCACACACACCCCTCACAGGCGAGCCATGCACTGGCCCTTGTCTTTACCTCGGGCAGGTAAGTCTCCTCAGTAGGGACAGACGGACGCTCTGGTGAGAGTTCTCACTTCCCACTTCCCGGCTGCTCTCGGCTCTCCACACAAACACAGGAACTAATGCTGACTGGCTGTTCTCCACCTGGTAACAGGAAGTGCTTCATGAAATGGCCCTGTCCTGTCTGTGCCCAGGCTATAAACACCGCGCCGCAGGAAGGTGTGAGCACCCTCCGCCACAGGGGACAGTCCCATTAATCATTAGCTAGCCCAAACACAGGAAGTCCAGACCCAAAGCAGAGAATGTCAAAGCCAAGCCTCCTCTCTCAAGCATTTGTCCAGGCCTCCAGGTTCCAGGCCGCTCCAGGGCCTGTGTCCTTTGATACCAGCTGGAACCTGACAGACTCCTTCTGACCCAAACACTGAGCCAAAGCACCTGAGGACCTTAGCCTAGCCATCCACCTTGTTCCTCCTGCCTTCTACAGAGGCCCAGGGGCTGGTGAAACTGGTTCCTTCTCAGACAAACCCTCCACAGCCTTTGGAAAAGTCTTCTAAGGGCACTGGACCCTGACCGCCTTTAGGAATGCAATCTGAAGTTCCCTGAAAAAGCCTCCCCGACCTGAATACCTGCAGACCCACTGACTGACTACGTAGAGCTCTGTAACTGTGAGGAGTGGGAAGGTTGAAGACCAAGAGCCAAAATTATCTTGGGCTGTTGTTAGTCCCCCTCACAGCCATTTATTACCCCCCTCTGTGTCTGATCTAACATCAGATAATAGGCAGAACCTTTGGAATGTGTTAACTTGGCAGACTACTAGCTGCCACCCACCCAAAGGCTAAGAACGTCATCAGATCGCATCTGAAACGCGTAGCAGAGGTTACCGCGCCTGCCTGGAACCGGCCGTCTGATTTTCCCACAGCGTATTTGGTAAGAGCTTCAGGAACCGCTTTCATCCCGTGACTATAGAAGTTCAAATGACTGCATCCACGGTGAAACCTGACATTCAGAGTAACCTCAATCTGCACCCAGAGGTCATGGGCACTCACACCTGGCCCAGAAGAAACTGTTTTCTTGCTCCCTTTGGAGGAAGAGCTGTGTTTCTTGTGAAGCACATGTTCGGGTAGACCAGTTGTGGAGAGCTAAGTACAGGACATTAGACTTCTAGTTCCTCCCCAGCTCCCCCCTCCCAGAGGACTAAGCACACTGCAGCCTCCACGCCTCACCCTGCTACCTGGAAGTGAGCCAAAGAACTTGGTTTTTTTTCTTTTCAGAGAATAGTGAAAGTTTATTTTTTTTTAAAAATAACTTCTTAGGCTGGAGAGTCAGCTTAGCAGTTAAGGCGCTTGCCTGCAAAGCCTACGGACCCATGTTTGACTCTCCAGGTCCCATGTAAGCCAGAAGCACAAAGTGACACAAGCATGCAAAGTCGCACATGTGCACAAGGGGGCGCACATGTCTAGAGTTCTAATGCAGTGGCTGGAGGCTCTGGTGCACCAATTCTCTCTCTCTCTCTCTCTCTCTCTCTCTCTTGCTCTTGCTCTCTCACATAAAAAAAGGCCAGTCTGTTATGCTTGCCTCAAAAAAAATAAAATAAAAAAGACTTTTCCTAAACTCCTGATGCTCAGATAACATTGAATCACCTGCTTTTATAAGCATTCTGCTTGAGTATCAGGTTTATCAGCCCCATTATAATTTAGTCTTATCTGGGGCTCAGAATTCAAGTCTACACATACCAGCAGAAGATACAGAACATAGACAGGCATGGTGGTGCACGCCTTTAACCACAGCACTCGGGAGGCAGAAGTTGGAGGATCGCCGTGAGTTCTAGGCCACCCTGAGACTACAGAGTGAATTCCAGATCAGACCCTACCTCGAAAAAAAGAAGAAGATGCAGAGCATGTGTTTAAAGGGAGACCCCAAATCAAAAGGATGGGGGACAGACTTCCTGCCATTTGAAGAAGCCAGAGTATGCCACCCCAAAATTTGCCACTTTGACTTAGATTATGTCAAGCGGAAGATACTTGAGATCCGTCACATTCAGGAAAAAGAAAGGGAGAGAGGAAGGAAGAATGCAAAAGGAAAAGGGAAGAAGAAGGGAAGGAGCGGGTCCTCTCAGAACTATCGTAATCTGACTAAAAGCAGAACATCTGAGGAATAAGCGTGTCATAGCTTTCTCTTTCGGACAGATTTCCTTGCAGAGGGAGAGCGGGGATGTACCCATTCTTAAGCCCTCCTCTACAGGAATTTAGGACCTTGGGGGGAAAAAACAGAAAACAGGGTGGAGAGATGGCTCAATCAATAAAGCGCTTGCCTTGTAAGTAGGAGGACCTGAGTTTGATCCTCAGAACCCATGTAAAACATCCACGTGTGGTGGTATGTGCTTGGAACCCTAATACTGTGGAGGTAGAGACAGGGAGATCCCTGGACTTTCTGACCAACAAGGCTAGCCTGCTTGGTGAGTTACTGACCAGAGGGAGACCCTGCATCAAAACGATGGCGGGACCTGAGGAACAACACCAAAGTTACTCTTTGGCCTCACGCACGTCACACACACACACACACACACACACACACACACACACACACATGGGAATAGGGCAGAAAGACCATTCTTTTTTAAAAAAATTGTATGTATTTATTTGCAAACAGCGAGACAGAGGAGAGACAAACAGAGAGAGAATGGGTGCACCAGGGTCTCCAACCACTGCAGACGCCTGTGCCCCTTGTGCATCTGGTTTATGTGGGTCCTTTGGCTTCGCAGGCAAATACCTTAACATCTAAGCCATCTCTCCAGCCCCAGAAAGACCATTCTTATGTATGTTTAGGCAAAAGTTTTATCTCAAGCTTTCTCATCTCCAACTGTTCCAAGTGAATGAGTCCTGCGTGTTCTTCCTCTCCCTTTCATATCTTCCCTTTGCTTCTGTCCATTTAACGAGCCGGCAACTTGTCTCGTTGCTTCCTGAGCGTAGACAACATAAGCCTTCTTGTCTTGTAAGTAGGCCTTTCGTCAGATTGATCTGTTGGCCTTGTGCAATAAATGTACGAGACTAGAGGAAAAGGGTTTGTTTGCTTGTGTGTTTGTTTCTTCTCTGCGTAGTATCTAGACATTTTCTCCACTTCTACCTTGAGTCTTCCGCAATGGCTTCATGACCTCTTCACTTGCGTGTCACAGCCCAGCGAACCCCTGACGCCCATTTTCCTTCCCAACCCTAGTGGCTGTTTTCCCTTTCTTTTAGTGGAAATTCAATGACCACACCAACTCTGTTAGAGGGGAGAAAAAAAGTGAGGACTGGGGTCATGGCTCAAGTGGTTACAAACTGCTTGCTGCACAGGCTTGACCACTAGAGTTTGGATCCCCAGTACCTACATAAAGCCAGGTGTAAGTAGCACAGGTGTCTGTAACCCCAACGCGCCTACACCAATGTCAGGCAGTTAGGAGAATCCTGAGACTCATGGGCCAGCTACTCTGCCATTTGCAAGGGTAAAACAGTAAAAGAAACCCAGTCTGGAACAAGGACAGAAGCAAGGACGGATGCCCTGAGATCATCCTCTGACCTCCACATGCCTGCTGTGGTATGTACATGTCCAAATACACATATAAACCATACACATACATGCCTATGCATGCATACTCATACACACACACACACACACACACACACACACACACACACACACACCAATCATACAGAAACACCTTCCCTTTAGCAATTATGATATTGGGGGGTTGGATTTTTTGTCTTGGGGGGTAATTTTTTTAGCTGCTATGGACTGAATGGTGCCCCTTCCAAAAAAAATTCAGATGTTGAGCTGGAGAGATGGCTTAGCAGCCAAGGCACTTGACTGCAAAGCCTAAGGACCCAGGTTCAATTCCCCAGTATCCACGTAAGCCAGATGCACAAAGTAGTGCATGCATCTGGAGTTCATTTGCAGTGGCTAGAAGCCCTGGTGCCCCAATTCTCATTCTCTCTCTGTCTCTGTGTCTCTCTCTCTCTCTCTCTGTCTCTCTCTCTCTCTCTCTCTTTCTCTCTCCTTTCTCTCTCACTCAAATAAATAAATAAAATACTTTTTAAAATTCAGATGTTGAAAAGTGCTAGCCTCTAATGGAGACGAAGGGTGAGGTCCTCATGATGGAAGTAATCACTTTGTAGTAATGAGAAAAAGAGACAGCCGGGCATGATGGTGTATGCCTTTAATCCCAGAACTCAGGACGCAGAGGTAGGAGGATCATGGTGAATTCAAGGCCACCCTGAGACTATGTAGTGAATTCCAGGTCAACTTGGGCTAGAATGAGACCCTACCTCAAAAAAAAAAAAAAAAAAGAAAGTGGCTGAAACTAAAAAAAATTGGCGAAACAAGCAAGGGTGCTAATTTCCTGATGAACCGGATACCAGCACAAGGGGGAAGGAGATCAACACAGAGAAAAATCAACTCCTACCAAATCAGAGAGCCAGAGCCTCACAGGTCCCCAACACCTCATCACTGAAGCAGACCAAAAATGAACCCAACATGGCTCAGGGAAATTTTGCGGAAGAGGAGGCGGAAAGAATGTCAGAGCCACATGTTGGGTCATGATATGCAGAGACATTTATCTTACACATAACTGTGGGCTAACTCCACAATGCATGACCCATATACCTCAACAAGGAGGGGCCAACGGGAGGGGGTAGGTCACGGATGAGCCTAATAATGGTACCAAACTGACTGTATTTGCTGAATACAAAACTAATGAAGTATTCAAATCTTTAACTGATAGCCATTCCTAAGACCCCTTACAACTTTTATTAATATATATATACTTTTAAAAATAAATCTGAAGAATTAAATAACAAAAAAAAGAAAGTAAGTAAGTAAGTAATAAAGAGAGTGACAGAGAGAGAACCCTCTCTCCAATGAAGGGTGGAAAAGAGGCTATGTGAAGTCACAATGAGAAGACGGCCCTCACCAAAAATGGGACCTACTGACACCTTGATCTCACAATTCTGCTTTTTAAAAAGTGCAAGAAATAAATATTCTTTACCCTCTGTCTGTGCCATCTGATTTTAGCAATGTGACTAAGACACTGGGCTCTCCTTCCTCCACAGAAAATTACCTTAAGTGAACATGTATACTTTGACTGCTGTAAACACAAATAATAAATATTTTATCCTTCAATGCTTTCCAAAGGCCTTTTTTTAAATTGAATTGGTTTTCTTTTTCTTTTATTTATTTGTAAGGAGAGGGAAAGAATGGGTATGCCATGCCCTCTAGCCACTGCAAATGAACTCCAGATGCATGCGCCATTTTGTGCATCCGACTTTACGTGAGTACTGGGGAGTTGAACTCACGTTGTTAGGCATGGCAGGCAAGAGCCTTAACTGCTGAGCAATCCATCCAGTCCCAAAGGCCTTTCTTTAATTGGAATGGCAGGGGGGGTGCCCAATTTCCTTGCCTCAAATTTCTCTGGCTGCTCCTCACTGAAACCAGCTTCGGGGCTGACCTGTCTCATTCTTGGATGTTAGTAATTCCGTGGGAGTATCGCACAGTTAGAAGTTGTCACTCTTGGCCAGTACAATCAGGAAAAGTCCAGTGTGAAGTCCGCTTGAAAACTGAACTGAGGTCAAAAGTTATATGAATGACCCAAATTTTCCATCCTATGAATTTAATATTATACAACTACACTTTTGACTCACTCAAAGAGGCCTGGAGTTTTAGACTGCCAGTGTGGTCTTCTGCCTGGTTCTGCAGTTTGCTTGTGTATATAATAAATTTTAAGATAAATTTAAAAAAATAAATAAATTGTAAGATAAATTTATTATAATAAATTATAATAAATAGATTTGCTTATCAATTTACAGGTTGCTTTTATAATCTCTAGGAACCATTTCAAATAAACCATTCCACTAAGGCGATGTTTCCAAAAGCCTCCCTCTCAGGGCTCTGTTGTGAAGCCCCAGCTCCCACACAGCCTGGGCGGTTTGTATAACCCGTTCCTTTCATGCAGTGAATACTCAGGAGTTCATTATTTCTGGTCGCTCTTCCAGGATGGGGGTTAGCCTGTGACCAAACAAGTTTCCTGTCCTTGCAGTACCACATTCTGGTTACCCCACCAATCGCCCAGGATGCTGCAAGCAGCCCTGGCTCTCAGTAACCTCTTACATCTCCCCACCTGTTTGCATCATGAGAAGTGCATTATTGGCTTTCAGGGAGGGAGGGGTATCTTAGTCACCATAACAAAGGTGATGGCAGTGATGACAGTGACAGCAACCACCGGTGGGCACTCTGGGAAATTTCTGATGTGCTGAGTCACTGTTCCAGAACTTTCCATTCTCCACCTTCTAGAAGCTTCACAAACCCTGGCTGCTTTTTCAGCCATCACCAAATGGAGGCATGAACATGGTGAGCATCCACCCTTCAGAAAAGCCCTCTGAAACGACAAGTTGTTTGAAAATATGTATATATTAATTGTTCATTCATTATTCAGAAATCACTTGGAGCTTTAATCTAAAGGAGATAAGAATATGCCACCCCAAAACATGCCAGCTTGTGGCAGAGATTATTTTGAGCTGAAGGCACTTGAGAGGATGACACAGGAAATGCTCTCTGCCTGCCCATCTGCCTAAGAGCACGATATAAATGCCTCTGTGACAGTGTCCCCCATACCAGGAAGGGAAGAACATCTTTGTCACCAGGCACAGGGACAGCGCTGAAGCAAATGTGCACAGACCGGGCCCTCCTAAGTGCTCTGTCTCTTCCGTTACTGCCTCCTACGTATTTACTTCCCCACCACTTACCAGCCCTGGAAGCTCAGAGCCCTTTTCTTTTGGTCTTGTCACTTCTGCACAATTTATTGCCCTTTGTAAAAAAAAAAAAAAAATGGCATGTAAGCTTTGGAGTCCAGCCACATGTTGGGATCTTCGTTTCCTATAAAGGCTTCCACGCATACAAATACCAGAATATTTATATCAAATAACATTGATATGCCTTTTCTCTTGTTTTAGTTTTTTCTCTTATTTTTCTGGTTTAGTTTACTGGTCCCCACCACTGAACATAAGAGAGTGGAGGACACCTTTTCCCCCCTCCTGTAACTAGGCCCTGGGCTAGACAATGGGGAGAAGAAAAGTCAATAAAGCAGACTGAGGAGCCCCCCATACATTAGCCACAAAACTACAGAAATACACACAGGTTTGTTGTGTCTTACTCCTCAGTTAGGACCTTGAGGTGTAGCAGAATTTAAAACGTGAATGAATCCAGAACAGTATACAGAGAAGTGCAACTCCAAGGCCAGTGGGCATTTCTGTGCCCTCACGTGCTCTTTCTTTATTTTTGTTGTTTTGTTTTGTTTTTCGAGGTAGGGTCTCGCTCTGGCCCAGGCTGACCTGAAATTAACTTACGTAGTGTCAGGCTGGCCTCAAACTCACGGTGATCCTCCTACCTTTGCCTCCCGAGTACTGGGATTAAAGGTGTGCGCCACCACGCCTGGCTTCACATGCTCTTGTGTTCTCCTGGCCTTGGTTCTTGTGTGTAGTGGAACACAGGAAGTGGTAAGGATCAGTTTCCCAAGCACTCTCCCCACCAGGACTGTCAACCCCAGCCTTAACCCAGCACTAACTACTCCTAGAACTTGTAGAAAATTCTGTCATCATAAATGACAGTGAACATTGGGACCACAGAGATGGCATAGTGGTTAAGGTGCTTGCCTGCAAAGCTTAAGGACCCAGGTTTGATTCTCCAGTACCCACGTAAGCCAGATGCACAAGGTGACACATGCGTCTAGAGTTTGTTACAGTGGTTAGAAGCCTGGGCATGCCCGTTCTATCTGCCTTTCTCACTCACTCTCAAATAAATAAAAATATTTTTAGGGGTTGGAGAGATGGCTTAGTGGTTAAGGCGTTTGCCTGCAAAGCCAAAGGATCCTGGTTCAATTCTCCAGGACCCATGTAAGCCAGATGCACAAGGGGGCGCATGCATCTGGAGTTCGTTTGCAATGGCTGGAGGCCCTGGTGTGCCCATTCTCTCTCTCTCTCTCTCCCCCTCCCTCCCTCCCTCTCCCTCCTTCTCTCTCAAATAAATAAATAAATAAACATAAAATAAAGACATTTTTAAACAAATAACAGTAAATGTTGTAACAACGATGCATGTATACTAATGACTTTACAGTTAAGCTCCCGTAGAAGGGAGGAGCCACACCTATGAGAATTTACAAGGCTGACTGACTAGAACTTCATAATTCTATGGTTCAAATCTTACAGATCCAGAGCCAAATTGTCTTGGGCTATCTTTGGTCCCTTAACAGGTATGCGTCATCCACCTCTGTGTCTGACCTAATGTGCTATGACTATCAAGCAAAACCTTCAGAATGCATTCTTAAGCACAGTACTGGCTTCCACTCGAAAGCTAAGAACGTCATCATCTCAGACCTAGAGCAGAGACTTCCCCACCCTGCTGTGACACACACACCCCTGACATTTTGGGGAAATGCCTTGATAGGTGGCTTTCTTTCCCTCGGTGACTATCAGCGTGTCATGAAATCACTTCCACACTACAATGTGTGGCTCTGATTCCATGTTCCCAGGCCATGATCACACATATTTGGCTCAAGAATAAACTGTCTCTTGGTGTTTTTTTTTTTAAGGTAGTGCTGTGTTTTGTGTCAGCATAACCATCCTCAGAAGTCAAATAGCAAGTGCTAGCATCCCCAACCCCCAAAGACAACCCCAAGCCCAGACTGGCTCCACTCATGATCCATGTGTGTGCACTTAGTTACTGCACAAAGAACCCATTCAAAATCAGCTTATGGGAAGAAAGGTTGATTTTGGCTTTTACAGACTCAAGGGGAAGCTCCATGATGGCAGGGGAAACAGTGACCTGAGCAGAGCAAGGGTGGACATCACCTGCTGGCCAACATCAGGTGGACAGCAGCAGCAGGAGAGTGTGCCTAACACTGGCAAGGGGAAGCTGGCTATAACATCCATAAGCCCGCCCCCAACATTACATCACCTCCAATTCCCAAATTGTCACCAGCTGGGGACCTAGCATTGAGGATACATAAGTTTTTGGAGGACACCTGAATCAAACCATCACAATGTGTTTGAACAAGCAGCGCTGAAGGAAAGCTCTCCTGAAGAAACTTTCTTTTTCTTTTCTCTCTCTTTTTTTTTTTCATGAGTTGAGAGATGTGAGTTATTTCAAAGTTTGAGCATAAAGGGACACTTTGCCGGTATTTTTAGCCCTTGCTATTTTAAATTCACAAGGTTCAAATTTTCATAATGCATATTCACGAGGCAATTCAGACGGCAGTGAGACTCTGAAGGAAAGTGGAGTGGAGGGAGGCCCTGGGAAAAGCGGGTTTCAGTTCAGATGTGTGTGGACTTGGAGGCCCGAAAGGGCAGGATGGTGAACAGCGGGGACTTTGACCAGTGAGTGTGTGTACCAATTGCCTTCTTATTACTGTGTCAAAAAGCAGTTGACACATGGAAGGGTTTACTTCAGCTCCCAGTTCCAAGTCGCAGTCCATCACGGTTGGGAAGGCGGGACAACACGAACTTGAGGGAGCATTCGTTGAGGAGGCAGAGAGTGATAAATCCTGGTATTCAGTCATCTGTCTTCTTTTCATGGAGCCCAGGAGCCCAGCCCATGAGTGGTGCTGTCCATAGTTAGGATGACTCTCCCCGGTCCAATTAACCTAATCTAGATAATCCCTCACCAGCACACCTGCCTCACAAGTGATTCTAGATCAAGTTGACAATCAAGAAAACCATCACAAGTGTGCAGATGTGTTGTATGGAATTCTTAACTTTTTATTAAGTATGAGATTGGATTTTATGTCCAAAATCTACTTGTTTCACCTCATCCGTTGTGCACACCTGTACAAAATTCATGTCATACAAACCTTCCCAGTGTGACCTCATTTCATAAACTTGTCTTTGCAAACATAGTAAGCTAAATTAAGAAGAGTTCATACTGGACTATGGGCGGGCCACAGATCCAGGAACTAGAGTCCTGGCAGAAAGACACAACATTGGTGTCATGGAAGCAGACGCAGAGGGAAGATGGTGTGAGGTCCATGGGGGAGGTCATGTGAAGGCCAAGGCTAGGCTCAGAGGCAGCTGCAAGCCAGGAACGCCATGGTTTACCAACCACCACCAGAAACCAGGGTTGGGAAAAGAAGACCCCTCCCTGGGAGAGGAGGGAAAAGAGAAGATAATGGAAGGAAATTAGGATCAACATACATTATATACACATATAAAAACTGTCAATAAAAAAGTTGTTAAAAACTAAAAAGGGGCTTGGGAAATGGCTTAGCAGTTAAGGCATTTGCCTGCAAAGCCTAAGGACCTAGGTTCAATTCCCCAGGACCCACGTAAGCCAGATGCACAAGGGGGCACATGCATCTGGAGTTCATTTGCAGTGGCTGGAAGCCCTGGTGTGCCCATTCTCTCTCTCTCTCTCTCTCTCTCTCTCTCTCTCTCTCAAACAAATAAATAAATAAAATTTTTAAAGAATTCTCCCTGGAGGCTTCTGAAGGATCCCAGGTCTCAGGCTTCCAGCCTCTAGAAGTATCGCAGAATAAATTACTACTGGCTTAAGACACGTGACCTGTGGTACTCTTCAGTAGCAGCCCTGGGGCACTGATATACCCACGTATCCAAGTGACTTGGCTGTCTTCCCATGAGTGTATGCATTCCCATGAAATGATTTTAAGTGGCTAAGCAGTTTTGTTTTATGGCCATACTAATAGGTATTTAAGAATTTTATTTTCAAAAATTCAATTGTGCCTATTTCTTAACTATTAGGAATATTTTAATTCAACAACTATACATATTTCTTCATGCATTATGTAATGGGGATATAATGGTTGTATATATAATTTTATAGCCTTCCTAATTTGCACTGCATTATAAGCATGGTTCCAGATCATTGAAAGCCACTCGTGAACATTGTTTTAATGGCTTCATAATGACATGTTATGTTATGATACATAATGTCATTATAAAATATCACTAATGGCTATAAGAATACCCACTTGACTCAGGGTTTCGGTGCTGCAAATAATGCTCAGAGGAATGTGTGCAGGCATGGTGGGCTGCTGTTGTTTCATTTTGCATTTTGACTTTCTTATTTAGGATCCGGCCAATCACAATAAAACTAGTGATATAGTTCACTTAGTTTCCAGAAATCTGCCTATTGACAGTCCCACCTGCAATGCCCTGGGAGGACAGTGGGCCACAACAATGTGACCTTAAAGTTGCCAGCACTGTTTCCTCTCCCTGTTGGACATGTCACTCACAATGTCTTTAGAGGCTGTATTTATCTGTAACGCCAACCACATCACCCGAGATATGATTAGCATTTTGGCATAAAGGCAAACAATGGAAAAATTCAGCCTACTTAATGGCCCCAAAATTCAATGGCTTAAAATAAGGATAATCATTTGCTCAGTGGTTTGGGCAGTTGAATTAGGCAGGGGTCTCAGGAGGAACAAACCAATGCAGAGAGAGAGGGAGAGTGTGTGTGTGTGTGTGTGTAGTGAGGAGAGGTTATTGGATTGGCTTACAAGATAGGAGCTGGATATTCCAACAGTGGCCATCTGCACACTGGAGGGGCTGAGAACCCAGTAACCAACCTGGTGCTCAGGGATTCCTGGAGAGTCATGGGTACATTGGCATCTGACGTCAGAAGAGGATGGCGGCAGCAGCAATAGACACACTCACCCACAAGAAGCAAAGGCAAGCGGACATGGTGACTGTCTCCTAGGACCTCTTTGTGTCTGGCTGATTTCAAGGGCTGGTCTTCCCCAGTTCAGCCTCTTGTGAAGCTCCCTCACAGACACTCCCAGAGGTGTGTCTCCTATGTGATTCTAAATCCTGTCAAGTTGACCATCAGGACTAACCGTCACAGAAGGACACCATGTAGTTTCAGCCAGGACCACTTCCAAGGTGGCTCACTGACAAAGCTGGATAATTATGGAGGGGTGGCTTAGCGGTTAAAGCGTTTGCCTGCAAGGCCAAAGGACCCAGGTTCAATTCCCCAGGACCCACGCTAGCCAGATGCACAAGGGGGCACAGGCGTCTGGAGTTTGTTTGCAGTGGCTGGAGGCCCTGGTGCACCCATTCTCTCTCTCTCCCTCTTTCTCTGTCAAATAAATAAAAATAAAATGTTTTTTAAAAAGCTGGATAATTAGCCATGGATACTAGCTGGAAGCTCACAGTTGGGGAAGTCTAGGTGTCTTTGTTCTCGTCCACACAGACCCTTCCATGGGGTTTTGAGCTTCCTCCCAGCAAGACAGCCAGGGCCATGGCTTCCAAGGGACACGAGTGGAAGATGCTGGGCTTTCACATGTGAGACCGAGAAACTGGCACAATTCACTCCCTCAGTTTTCTACTTGTTGCTGAGTGACAACCACCACAATCGCAGTGGGTACAGCATCACTCACTTAGAATCTCGCACTTCTGGGAGGGTCAGAAGTCCAGGCAGGTGTGACTGGCTTTTCTGTTCAGGGTCCTATAAGACCAAAAGGTCAAGGTGTCACCCAAGCTGGTCTCTAACTCAAGGCCCCAGGAAGGAACCCATACCTAACTTCATTCAGTTTGTGGGCTGAAATCATTTAGGAACTACTGTCAGGACCCGTGGCTGCCCACATTCTTTGGAGCACAGCCTCAGGTTCAAAGCCAATGCACGCAGCAAGACCTCCTCCTGCTTACGGTGTCCAGCTTCCTCTTCTGCTGCTGTCTGGAAATAAACTCTGCCTTCCAAAAGACCATGTGACTGCAGGAGACCATCTGCCCTTTGTCCTGTAACCTAATAGAACCACGACAGTGTGTCAGCACGGTATTCACAGGCAGTGTACTCAAGGGGAAGGGGATGAGTGAGGATCTCCTCACTGCGGACATTTAGGATTCTGCCCACCACAGTCACACTCACCACGCTCTACTGGCCAAGGATCCAGAGTCCAGATTAAAGGGACAACAGAGGCATGTTGAAGAATCTGGGGGTCACATTTCATATATGAAAGTAAATAATGTGAATCACTTTAGCTGCGAGGAGAGGAAATGGATGGATGGGAGGGAACTGTGTTAATATACATCCTGAATATGTTCATAATTGATTTCCGTTATTGTTGCAAGAGCAAAATCCTCGAGGCAGGTTAAATGTACATAGGAAAGAGGTTCGCTTACCTCACAGCTATACAGATTTGTGTTAGAGTTCTACCGATGGGATAACACACCCAAGAAAATCAATTCAGAGGGAGGAAAGGTTTCTTTGGATTCATGGTTTTTGGAGGTCTCAGCCCATGGCTGGTTGACTCCAGTGCTTGTGGGCCTCTGATGAGCCTGAACATGTGGCAGGAGTAGGTGATAGAGAAAATCTACTCATCCCATAGCAACTGGGAAGTAAAGAGATGAAGGGAAGGGCCTGGGGTCCCAATATCCCCTTCAAGGGCACATCCCCAATGACTTCCTTCCCCGGGGCTCCACCTGCTAAGATTCCAGTGGTGATAAGGCCTTTAGCACATGGGCCTTTGGGGAGAACTTCAGATCCAAGCCATAGCAAAGCTCAAGGGCCTGGCATTGGTCTCAGTTTGGGTCTGGGCGTCCATGACATACACGAGATCGTGTGTGATATTACAGGCCATTGCCAAGGCTCTTAGTTACCCACCAGAACTAGATGGTAAAACCCTGTTGTTAAAGATTCCACATGCTTGGGGTGCAGGTCACAGAGAAAACAAGCTACAGCTGGGCTGGAAACTTCCTCACTGTTGACTAGCTGTCAAGATGCCAGACTTGGGCTGGGGAAATGGCTTAGCAGTTAAGGTGTTTGCCTGCGGAAGCCTAGGGACCCCAGTTCGATTCCCCAGGACCCACATAAGCCAGATGCACAAGGGGGCAAATGCATTGTTTGCAGTGGCTAGAGACATACCCATTCTCTTTCTCTCTATCTACCTCTTCCTCTCTCTCTCTCTCTCTCTCACTCACTCTCTCTCTCTCTCATAAACAAATAAAATGTTTTTTTTTTAAAAAGATGCCAGACTTATGCAGCCTGTTGGGGGAGAAAAGTCACCAACAGCCTTAATCAGCAGTGGACTCTGCAAGCTTTACAGCTGGTCAGCCAGGCCAAATGTGCAATGGTGGCATGTCTGTTATGAGGGAAACTAACTGCTCTGATTGGATTTGAGGTCTACTCCAAGGAGGGAATTCATGCCTGGTACTGAAAACCTAGTCAAAAGCCTATGGAAAGCTGGAGAGATGGCTTCGCGATTGGAGTGCTTGCCTGAAAATACAAAGGACCGAGGTTCCATTCCCCAGGATTCATGTAAGCTAGATGCACAAGGTGGCCTATGTGTCTGGAGTTCGTTTGCAGCAGCTAAATGCCCTAGTGCACCCATTCTCTCCCTATCTTTCTCTGTCCCTCTCTATCTCCCTCCTTCTCTGTCTCAAATAAATAAAATAAAATATTTATTTTAAAAGCCTATGGCCTTGAAGGTAATAAGCCCTAGTGGGGAAACTACTACTGCTGGTCTGGATAAATGGATATGTGATGCCCACCAATACTTATGTTTATGCCCATATGTTAATGCCATAGTTTTGGTAAGGGAAGCTTCTCTTTCCAGATGGTGATGACCACTAGGTGACTCAAAATTCACCAAAGGGCTGGAGAGATTGCTCAGTGATTAAGGTGCTTGCTTGCAAAGCCTAACGGCCAGAGTTTGATTCCCAGTACCCACGTAAAGGCAGATGCTCAAAATGGCACATGTACCTGAAGTTCATTTGCAGTGGCTAGAGGCTCTGGCATGATCTCTCTCTCCCTCTCTCTCTCTCTCTCTCTCTCTCCCTTTCCATGCAAATAAATAACTAAATAAAATTTTTAAAAACTCACCAAAGTACTGAGAAGTGACAACGGAGTGTTCATCGCTAAATGAGACATCTCTATCACACCCTCAAAGGTTCAGGGACCATCGAGGAAGGGTGGCGGAAAGAATAAGAGCCAAGGGAAGGGGAGGCGTGCTTACAATGCTGTCTTCCAGACACAAAGCGGCCTTGATACTCATGACCTCACAGTGGCTGACGCGACCCACACAAGACCTGCATAGTAAGGGGGGAAAATGATGCCATCAAAATAGAAGAGAGGCTAGTTGGAAAGAAGGGAGAGTAAAGGAGAGATTTGGGAAGGCAAAAAGGGAGGATGATGGGAGGGGATTTCAATCATGGTACCTTGAGTATATTTATAGAAGTTATCCATTAAAAATATTTTTAAAAAATAAAAAGTTAAAAAGATAGAGTGCAAGTGAAGAGATCACATCTCACAGCCAGAAGCCAGAGAGAGGCAATCCCTTCTGAGGGTACATGCCTGATGACCTAAGGACCTTCCCCGGACTCTCCTGACATCCCACTCACCACTGCACCCCCAAACTTAGGGCCAGGTCTCTAATACATGCATTCCGGAGAGACAGACCACATCCAAGCCACAGTGCCAAACCTCAAGCCTTAGGAGCCAATGACTCTCCAGGTGACAAGAAACCCACCACGGGGCTGGGAAGATGGTTCAGCAGGTAAGAGCACATGCCTCACAAGCATGAGAACCTGGAAGGTCCTAATTAACCCTGAGTTCAGTTCCCAGCATTCACATAAAAAGCTAGGCACAGCCATGCATGTCTGGCACCCAAGTCCTGAAGAAAGTAGAGACTGGAGAATCACTGGGGGCTTGCTGGTCAACCTGTCTGACTGAAAATCAGCAGCTCCAGGTTCAGTGGGAGACTCTGTCTCAAGGAAATATCATGGAAGAGTGATAGAGGGCTTCTATTGTTCTCCTCGGGCATTCGCAGGCAAGCACATAAGGTACATACCTCTGCATGCACACATACACACACATGTAAACACACACATGTGCACCTATACTATACATACACATAGCACACCACATATACTATGCACAGAGCAAGAAGGAGGAGTAGAAGGAGAAAAGAAGGGGGAGGAGGGAGAAAAGAAGGAGGAAGAAGAAAGAGAAGAAGAAAAGACAAAGAAGAAAAGGAAGGAAGAGAGAGAGGGGGAGGGAGGGAATTAGAATCCTGTGCAGACAATCTGATCTGACAGGTGTTTATAGTATTTGCAGATGGTTGAGAGGGTAAAATACACCAAGTATGTATTACATTTGGCAACATCTACTATTACCCGGGTCCTAAACCAGGAGTTGCCCCCCATTAATTGTACTTTCAACCACACAGTCATAACTGGACAAAAGGCAAAAGGAAATTTGCCCTCAAGACAAAATGTATTCGGAAAACAAAGCCTGGAAAAGCATCAGCTGCCTTGGGAACCTCATAATCTAATTTGTTCGATTCTATTTTTACTGACGAATGTTGCCTTCGGCATGTCAAAAATGACTTCCCACAGAGCAGGTATGCAGACTGAGAATAACCACACCAACCTTTTCTGGCACTAGCTACGTGCACAAGAGCCCCTAGTTGCTTAGGAAACAAAACTCCCTGGATGTGTTTGTTAGCCTTAAAGGGGGTCTCTTCTTGCTCCTGAGGAGGGAAATTAAATTTACTTTGGCTTCTAATAGGAACATCCATCAAGCAAGCTATTATGGGTTGAAATGCAAACCTCCCCACCCCACCCCGGCTCCAAAAAAAAAAAAAAAAAACACCCAACATGTTGGCATCCTAACCTCCAGTACCTGCAAATGGGACCTTATTTGGAGATGAGGCCTTTCCTGAGTATTCAAGGAAAACCAAGGTCACTGGAGTGAGCCCTGATTCAGTGGGACTGCTGTCCTTGTAAGAAGGAAAATGCTGACCCCAAGACAAAAGAAAACCCCAAGACAAAGCCAGGCAGAGGCTGGGACAGTCTACCACACAGCAGGGAAGATCTGTGGCCTCCGGAAGCCAGAGGCAGCCTGGGAGGACACTACCTGTGCAGATTTGGAGGGGTACATCTGCAGCCGCACATTTCAGTGTGTGGTAAAGATGCCAAGTCTATGGTCACACAGGAGATCTCTTTGATGCAAAAATGTGCCCTTGGGGGGGGGGATCTTCTCTTTCATTGGTCCCTGTTTGATGAGACATTTGTCCTGGAGGTAGTTATGTGATAGTGTTGGCAAGAGAGCAGAAAAAAAAAAAAATGGCAGGTCTACATCAGAAACAGGGGTCGGTTCCAAAAAGAGAAAACTATTTCCCTCGCTGGTAAGGGAGTCCCTTGTTGTCAGCTTTCAAGCAAGGGTCTGCTGGTCCCCCAGGACTGGCAACAAAAGATCACACCAGCAGGTCTTCAGTTGAGGCCAGAGTTATATCAGCCATGGTGAGGGTCACACATAACCCTCACCCACTCCCAACATCAAGGCCACCCAGCCCGAGCACTACGTGACTAGGCTGAGAACAGAGGACAGCTGACATTTGCAGACCAGTCTTCCAGCCACCTGACTGGAGAGGCATGGAGGGCCTCAGTGGACCCCGCATGTGGTGCAGAGGCCTGCTGACCTTGAACCACGCCCTCCCTCCCATCCACTCACCTCTTCCCTGGGCTTCCAAGTCTCTGATCTTCCAGTCCTGCTCTGCAGGCATCTGCTAGAAGTGTCTTCCAGTTTTTGCTTTGTGGTGGTTTTTTTATGATTTTTTCCAGCACACAACTAATGGAGGGAGACATCCCTCTCCACATTGAAACTGTGGATCAAGATCTTTCTTATCATGTCTCTTGCTATGGCCCCATCTGCATCCCGTCATCAGGAGCTGGGCACACACAGATGCACTCATGTGTGTATATGTATCCACAAACACAGTTAAGAGTGGCAGCAGGGAACTGGAGATATGGCTTAGCAGTTAAGGCACTTGCCTGTGAAGCCTAAGGACCAAGGTTCAACTCCCCAGAACCCACATAAACCAGATGCACAGGGTGGTGCTGTGTCTGAAGTTTGTTTGCAGTGGCTAGAGACACTGGCATGCCCATTTCTTTCTCTCTCTCTCTCTCTCTCTCTCTCTGAAATAAACAAATAATGAAATAATATTTTTTTTTTGGTTTTTCGAGGTAGGGTCTCACTCTAGCCCAGGCTGACCTGGAATTCACTATGGAGTCTCAGGGTGGCCTCGAACTCATGGCAATCCTCCTACTTCTGCCTCCCGAGTGCTGGGATTAAAGGCGTGCGCCACCACACCCGGCTGAAATGAATATTTTTAAAGGGCTGGGGAGATAGCTTAGCGGTGAAGGTGCTTGCTGGCAAAGCCTAAGAACCCAGGCTCCGTTCCTCAGGACCCACATAAAGTCACCTGCACAAGGTGGCACGTGCATCTGAAGTTTGTGGCAGTGGCTACCATTCTCTGTATCTCCCTCTCTCTAACACACAAATAAATAAATTAAATATTTTTTTAAAAAAGAGAGAAGACATGAGCGCTAGGCTTGTAACGGCTGCTGCTATCTGGCTAAATGTATATACTGTGCTCACCAAACTGCCCAGTAAGCCCTTCTTTTAATGTTCATACCCATATATTAATGCTACTCTCACTTTGGGTTAGAGAAGCTTCCCTTTTCAGATGGCACTGACTTTAGGATGACTCAAAAGGCACCATGGTGTTGAGAAGAAGTGACAGAGGAATACTCAGAACTGAAATATCTCTATCACACCTTCCAAGGCTCAGGGTCCATTGTGGAAGAGGTGGAAGACAGAATGTAAGAGCCAAAGGAAGGGTAGGACTCCTTACAACGTGCTCCTGCAGACACAAAATGGCCTGGATATCCATGACCTCACAGTGCCTGACACTACCTACACAAGACCATCATAATAGGAGGAAAAGATCATGACATCAAAATAAAAGACAGACTGATTGAGAGGGGGAAGGGATATGGTGGAGAGTGGAGTTTCAAAGGGGAAAGTGGGGGAGGGAAGGAATTACCATGGGATATTGTTTACAATCATGGAAGCTGTCAATAAAAAATAAATAAAAAAGAGAAAAGAAATCATAATGATGAAGCTCAAAACTGCTTGTGTGGGTAGCATACAGACCCCTCATAGGAACCATGGATGTACCTCTGCTCCAGTCAGGTCCTTGAGGGGGAGCCCTGTCCCACATCCAAAGGAGGGGCCCTGATTGTTTTCAGGTCTGTTGATGTGCTTAACACCTGGTGTGCTAGTTTTTATTCTTGCTGTGGCCAAATACCTGACAAGCCACAGCTTAAGGAATGAGGGAGGGGCTTGTTAGGGCTTAAGTTTCCAGAGGAAACATTCCTCCTGGCAGGGAAGGCCTGACAGAGGGAGCAGGAGGCGGCTGGTCACAAGCCACTAGCAGTCAGGAAAATAGCAGGTGAACAGGAAGTAGGGTGGGGCTATAAAACTCCAGGGCCCGCCCCAAATGACCTACTTCCTCCAGGAAGCTCCGCCTTTTAAAGGTTCTGCCACCTTCCCAAACAGCACCATGAGCTGGCCGAGGAGGATTCACACATGAGCCTATGGGGACATTTCACACTCCAATCACAACACCTGGGTTCACGGTTCACGTTTTGCAGGTTCACAACTTTATCGTAACCCCATCGGAGAAGATTGTGGCCCTGCTGCTTTCAAATGCTGAAGATTGCTGGAGGCTTCCGTGATGTGAGGCAAATACATGGGCTTGATTCTCCACAGAGAAAAGAAACATATTTTGGTTCTGTTTAAGTAGGACTAGAGACATCTGGAGCCCTTAGCAGTAAGTACTGTTTAGGATCTGTTACCATCTCCTACAGTAGTTGTGTCTCGTCGACTTACCCAATAATACTCAAAGTGTGTTTAAACATCCTGGCATGTTACAAGCAGTCACTGTGTTACACTTCAGGTTTCGTGTGCCAGATTAATAGAGAAGACATAACAAAACCCCAGAGCAAGTGACTCCCGCGTCATCACCAGGAATAGAAGACAGCACAGGGACGGATGGTACACATGCACAACGGTCACGTCACATGCACAACGGTCACGTCACATGCACAACAGTCACGTCTGACAACACCTCGCCCCCCTGTTCACAGCAATGGGGCTTTCAGTGCCTCTCTCTCGGGTACAAATGTCACCTCCTGATGGGATCATTTCAGCCACATGCAACTCAGCCACAAAGGTAACACCACATAGGAGTCCCTGTCACCTGAGGCTTCTCTCTCTTCCTCTATCTCTCTCTGTTTGCAAATAAATTTTTTTTTAAAAAAAGAAGAAGAGGTCCAGAGGTCAGCAGTCTGGACCAGATCACACAGGCCTCAGGCCAGCACTGCTCTGTGACTTTCTTTCCTATCCTCAGTTCACACGACCACCATCAAAAGCTGCATCCCCTGAAATTTTATTTCTCCAGCTGTGATCTGAAAACTCCGAGGGGAAAACTCACTGGCCCATCTTAGTGCAGAGGTCCATCTCTGGGCCAGCTGTAACGCTCTGAGCAGCAAGGGCCATGCGAAGACATGGCAGCTGTACAAAACAGCCCAGGTGGAGTGGTGGCGGGAAGTTTCCCCGGGGAAGGGGACAGTGACCTGCCAAGCACTTTCAACATGGACTGCTTATGAGCCTGCAGACATGAGGTTCGCGTCTTCTGCTGCATGGCTTCAAACTCTGCTTGTCCCTGAGAATCTTCTCAGCCTTCTGGAGTCCTCATGGGTGATGCCACATCTTTGACGGATCCCTGGAGAGGCCCATAGGCCACCAGCATTTGGTACACGATTTCTCCATTTGCCCAGCTGGCCACTAGGTGGCAATGGAACTCGGAAGCCAGAACTGCGACATCAGCCCCTACTCCCCAGACAAGGGATGCCTGGGACAGCCCGGTGACAGCTACGTGACAGATGCATCCTGGCTAAAGGCACAGCTTATGCAGGGACCAACAAGGAAGGACCACGGAGGGCAGCAGTAGCCCTGCAACGTGACCAAGGAGGGGTAAGGCCTGCCTTTAGGGACCACTGCCAAGTTATCCTATTTCATTTATGAGGAAACCATCCAGGGGAAGGAATCTCCATAGCAACCTGCTCCAGGGTAACTTTGTGATGGCACAGTGGGGACCATGATCCCTGGCTGTGCCAAATGCCACCCAGGATGAGTCACTCAGGATGACAGCTCTGGTGGGGCTGTGCAGGGGGGAGGCTGAGGGCTGCCGGGCCTTGCGGGGGGGGGTTCAGGAGCCCCCAGAACTGGACTCGAGGTTGAACAGCATGTTCCAGGAATGTGGGAGGCCTGGGCTTCCACGTGCTGTTGGGGCCACAGGATCCTTCCTTCGCCCTGAGACTCCTTCTTCCTCTTTCTCCTGCACACCTACTCCTTCTCCTGCTTCTCTTCCTCCTCCCTCTTCCTCTCTTCCTCCTCCGCCCCTCACTTCTCCCCTCCTCTTCCCCTCTTCTTCACCCCTTTCTTCTTCCCTCCTCCTCTTCTCTTCCTCCCCACCCCCTGCTGGCAGGACCCTCCCAGCTTCCAGGATTTGTTCCATGTAAGCCTTGGATCTCGATTCCAAATTCCTACAGGTTGGGTTCTCACTGGTCTGCCTTAGTCATGCCCCCACAACTATTTGTTGTTGTGGCCATGGGCATATGACACAAAGTTCCAAACTGGCCTCTGAGGCCCCTCTGTGGGCAGGAAGGTTAGTGTCAGTAGAAGGGTTTGTGCCTCGTGAAGTCCGTAAATCACAAGTTCGACGTGCCGGTGGCTTTGGCTTTCGCGCCCAGAGCCTACCATCTTGTTGGGAGAAGCTGTCCCCCGGCTGGGGACGCAGCATGCCCTCCCCCTGTGATAGTGTCTCGGGGAGTGAGCATGGGCGTCCCCTGAGCGACCTCAGAGGCTGACGTCATTGAGCTCGGTGGTCAAATCTCCATGCTGAAATCCCACACTTTTCTTCCTCTTCCAGCGCCTGCCTGGCTCTGCTTTTCTTATGGCTCTGCCAAGCTTTCTGTCCTAGGAATCTATGAAGTTCTGGCCGCTACTACTCCCAGCCATCGCTGCCTATGCAAATATAAAAAATGGAGAGATGGCACAACTGAAGGGTGTGCTCCTGGGCCACGTATGGACCCTGGCCTCCGAAGATAGCCATATGGATACCGCCCCCCCCGCCCCCCAGTGTCACTCTATGCCAGAGTGAATATGAAACCCCAGAACCAAACCGGTGGATTTTAAAAAGTTACAGAACCTCTCCCAACCCAGGTTTCCATACTCAGGAGAAAGAAAAATTACCTCCAGTTAAATTTTAATTTCAGGGCTGGAGAGATGGCTTAGCGGTTAAGCGCTTGCCTGTGAAGCCTGAGGACCCCGGTTTGAGGCTCAATTCCCCAGGACCTACGTTAGCCAGATGCACAAGGGGGCGCACGCATCTGGAGTTCGTTTGCAGTGGCTGGAAGCCCTGGCGTGCCCATTCTTTCTTTCTCTCTCTCTCTCTCTCTCTCTCCCTCCCTCCCTCCTTCTCTCTGCCTGTAGCTCTCAAATAAATAAATAAAATAATAAAATAATAAAAATAAATAAATAAAAATTTTAATTTCAGATAAGCAGCGAATGTCGCTTAGTGTAAGTGTACCCTATTTCCCTCGCTCTTCCGAATATTTGAGACACCCTTAGATAGTTAAAGGTAATCTGAAGTTAACTAGTGCCCTGTATTTTATCCAGTAATCCTTTAATTACCACGTGTTCATCAGTAAAATAGAAAGAACAATTAGGTTTTTGTGGGGTTTCCACGTGGATTTAAAGAAACAGTATGCAAGGCCCTGGTTCACCCACATGCACAACATAATCGTCACACCTCCCTCCCCCACTAGGATAGGTTTGCTCTTGACAGACCTGGATCATGCTTGTTACTCCAGAAAAGTATTAATCACTTCCCATTTTACGTTCAAAACTGCACACGGTTGGGTAAATTACGACCATACTACAGAAAGACCTGGGTATAGGTTGGAATGCAGTACATTTTAACCACCAGGTGGCACTGCGGAGCGAGAAACAATAAAACGGACATGCAGAGACTATTTTAAAGAACATCCCGGGGTTGATTTGCTTCCTACGCACGACACACACATCCTCACTTCATTCGAGTTGGTGTGGATAGTGACTCAGAAATTCTATGAATAGGCCGTGTGTGGTGGCACAAAGCCTTTAATCCCAGCGCTCGGGAGGCAGAGGTAGGAGGATCGCCGTGAGTTCGAGGCCACCCTGAGAGTACAGAGTGAATTCCTGGTCAGCCTGGGCCAGAGTGAGACCCTACCTCAAAAAACAAAACAAAAAAAGAAAGAAAAAAAAAATTCTATGAATGCTTACCCCAAAGCCGGCACATAAATGAAGACTAAATTATATCTGCTCATATATGAAACCAAAGCGTGTTTCTGTTTTCATAATGCACGCTAAGTTTACCTAGAACACTGTACTCTTGCAAGAGCAGAAGCCCATTGCTCACTTGTTTACAGGGTAGCCTCAATATGTGGTGCTAGGGTTTGGATGAGGAGCACCCAGAAGTCCACCTGTAAATTCCTGGTCCCTGGGTACTGGTACTGGCAGGTGCTTTGGACTACAAGAAGTGAGGCCCAGTAGAAGGCCTGTAGGTTATTGGGAAGGCACTCTCTGGAGGAATGGTGGGGGCTGAAGAGATGGCTCAGCGATTAAGGTGCTTGCCCGCAAAGCCTAACAACCTGGGTTTGATTCCCTAGTGCCCGCATAAAACCGGATGCACAAATTAGCACATGCATCTGGAGTTCATTTGAAGCGGTTGGAGACCCTAGCATGTCCATTCTGTCTGTCTCTCCTCCTTTCTCTCTTTCTCTCTCTCTCTCCTTGCAAATATATAAATAATTTTTTTTCAAATATTTTATTTATTTATTTGAGATGGGGGTAGAAGAGGCAGATAGAGAGAAAGAGAGAATGGGCATGCCAGGGCCTCTAGCCACTGCAAATGAATTCCAGATGCATGTGCTCCCTGGTGCATCTGGCTTACATGGGCCCTGGGGAATCGAACTGAGGTCCTTAGGCTTCGCAGGCAAACGCCTTAACCACTAAGCTGTTTCCCCAGCCCATGAATAAATCTTTTAAAAAAGAAACAGTGGGATCCTATTTGCTCTCTCCCCTCCTTCACTCGCTTCCTGCCTCCTGATATGCCTCCCAAACAAATGGGGCCACCTGTCCTCTGACTTGAAGTCCCAGAACCACAGATCAGGCTTTCTTTTGCTTCCCATGCATCCTGTATTAGGCGTTTCGGTGTGGGGACACGAAGCTGGCTCTTGTACTGTTTATCCCTACCGTGTGTCCTGGGTAGATGCCTAATGGAGAATGAGTGACTGAATGAGTGACAAGGGTGGAGTTGCCAGTGGCTACTGTCTGGACCTGAACTCAGTGTTTCCAGGTTCTTGGTGTTTTATGCAAAGAGTGGACGAAGTACACCTAGGTCGCAGACTAGGCATTGGTTTTATTCAAAGGTAAAACAAAGATGCGCTGCCAGGGAGCTGTGGAGCGCTTCAGTCTAGAATGCTCAAGAGAGTGGTGACTTCTCCGGCTGGGGTCCAGGAAGAGTCCTTGGCTGCTAGGAGTAGGGTGTGGGCGACAATCTGTTTTGATCGACAGGCTTGGCTTGTGCAAGCTTTTATTCACTACACATGACCTAGAACCATGACACATTTGATTCTAGTCATATGCGTGCCCAAACGTGCATAGGCATGTGATGGTAATTAGAGGATTCCTCCCAAAACTTCACTCAGGGGACCTAGTTCGCCTTACTGTGGAATACACCCAAAACCTGTCCAGGCTGGAGTGACCCCATCTCTCATTCCAGGATGTGGATGCTAAGGAGTTATTAGGAGTTACTAGGGCAGAGTGACCAGTTGCTCTGTTTGGAGTAGGGTACGTGCATGTGGAACTTGAAGCAGGAGGGGGTCTCGGGTTGCTGAGCGCTATGTTGGACAAGGGGTGTTAGTTAAAGGCAAGCAGGGCCTGGGGCTGCTACCTGCCTCGTAAGTATTAAGAAAATAAATATGTGATCGTCAGGGCTTGGGCTAAACCTGTTGAAATGATGTGGCCCTGTTGAAAGCAAAATAATATAATTTACTTATATTTAGAAAGAGGTGTTTATAGCATTCAAGATTATTAACCCTTTGCCTTAGAGGAGAATCAAATGCTCTTGGGGGAAGAAGAGTCAAACAGAATAAAAGGCTAAAATTTTTTACCAGCTAAATCTTTTTTTTTTTTCTTATTCTACCCCAATATGAAAATCAGGAAGAGGCCCCCCCTCCTGCTTCAAGCTCCACACAAAGCCATTGGTATCTCTGCCCTGATAACCCCTAAAAAGCCCTTAGCAAGCCCCCTGCCCTCTGCATTCTCCTCTTTTCTGAAGACACCATTGAGAACAGCAGGCCAGACAAGGAACCATTCGGACTGAGACTGTGATCCAGGCCGGACACTATGAAAAGGGGGCCATTTCCTCTTCGGGTCCGTCAATAAGCAAGACACACGAAGCATGCCAGCAAACGTCAGTCAGCCAAGCAGAAGAGAAGAGAGGAGCCTTCTCAAGCAGTGAGGCCTACTGGGTTTTCTGGGTTTTGTTTCTCTTGTTTTTAATTTTGACAGAAAATTTCACTAGGTAGTCATGTGTTTATTTTTAAGGCAAAAGAAACAAAATGCTTCAACATCACAGAAATATCCACAATAACTTCCTGGTGGGGTGGTATCCGGAAACTGAGAGCAGATGGAAGGTGCGCTGTGAATCCCACCCCCGACGCCCACACCATCTGGTGCTGATGGCTGAAGAGTGTTTAGAGCCCAACAGCACAGCGGCTCCTCGAGACACAACGTACTCTGTGAGGAAGGATTGTTTAGTGTGACTCCCCCCAGTCTGAATCTGTCCCTATTACGAAAACTCGCTCTCTCACTCCCTTCCCTGTAGTAGCAATGTTTTCTCCCAACCATCTGAGGTCGGTAACTGGACATTACATGCATCCGAAAGGCAACATGGCAGACCCACAGAGGAGATAAGTCAATTTCTAATCCAATGTGCCACAGCCGGGAGCCAGACCTCTGGTGGCATCCTGCTGTACCAGCGTGGCTTCTTTGGCCACTATAGACATCAGTCTCTGTGGTGACCACCTGCAAGGGGTTATCTAGATTAGGTTAGCCTCTAGGCATGCTTGTGAAGGATTATCTTGGTTAGGTTAATTGATGTGGGAAGACCCTCCTTTACTGTGGTGGGGGGGTGGGCCATTCCTTGGGCTGGGGTCCTGGACTGTAGAAAAAGGAGGGAGCCGGCTGAGCAGCAGCATTCATCACTCTCTGTTTCCTGACTGTGGACTGAACGTGACCAGCTCTGCTTCCAGCTCCTGCCGCCGTGCCTTGCCCTCCACGAGGGACTGTAACCTGGAAGTAACTGCAAGCTGAAATAAACTATTTCTTCCCTTAAACTGATTCCTATTGGGTATTTTGTCCCTTTAATGAGAAAGTCACTAATGCAGCATTATAAATATCAACCTTTAGCAACATGTGGTGGATGCCGGGCAAAGTAGAAGTGACTAGAGAACAATGCTTGGGGGTAGGGAGACAGAGGACCCCAACTCTCCGTGGGGCACTGGGGCAGGAGATAAACACTGTTAGCCAGTATTTTACATGCTATCATTAAATGCTATTAGAATTCTTAGCTCAGTGTTGAGCCTTCATTAAATCTTCATTGTAAACACTTTTAATGCTTTCTGAAGCAGATTAAAATCGCTTGGCAGACCCCCCTATGCCTGGCTTGAGTGGAGGACTGTCAGCCAAGCAGCAAGCCTTTGTCAGCTGTTCCAAACACCCCATGGATGGGGAAGCGACACTAAGCCACGGCTGCTTGATGCTGAAACACAGCTCTTGGCTCCCAAAGGCCACACCTGTTTCAGACAGCTCACACCAGGCTCTTTGGCATCCCCAGCCTCAGTGAACACCATTTTCACCCAAAGGAGACAGGGGGAGCACTTCCCTTAGTAGACCAGAAGAAACCTTGTGATTGTTGCAAATGCTTCATTGACATGAAGTCCTGTGCTGTGATGGACGCCAACACCATTGCCCCGCCCTCTTTCTATACAAAGCACTTTGTGAGCCTGCCCTCCCGTGCTGTCTCCTGGCGTTGCAAAGTTAGGCTATGAAGTGCCTTCTCTTCAGTGGTCTCTTCTGGCTACTTCAGACCTTGATCATGAACTAGAAGAGGAGCCCATGGAAGCGGGAAGCAGCTGTAACCATGGTGAAGACAGCAATGGAGACAGCAATAGCAGTAGCAGTAGGGATAAGAGGGTAACTAGCCCAGTATGACCTGGAATTCACTATGGAGTCTCAGGGTGGCCTCGAACTCACGGCGATCCTCCTACCTCTGCCTCCCGAGTGCTGGGATTAAAGGCGTGCGCCACCACACCCGGCTAGTCAAGGGAACTTCTAAGCTTTAAAGGCCAAAGGATCCCACATACAACTTTCAGCTGTGGCCCTAGCAGGGAGCTGTCCCTGATGCCAACTCATTTCTGATAGATGCCAAGGATCACAACAGCTGCTGAGGGCCATGTCCATCAGGGCTTAAAGCCCAGAGCAATAAGCCTCCAACATGAGCACCTAGAACCTCAAGACTGTAACTTCTAGAACCTGGAGCGGTCAGCCTCTGGCTCTTGGGGCTCAGAAATGTATGCCTCTGTGTCTGCCAGTCCAGCTCTAGGCCCTGAGCGCTCAAGAGCCCAGGCTTGTCAACAGTAGAAGAGCTTCTCACCTGCTCATGATTTCTGTCAGGGCAAAGGACCTCAGGCAGCAGGTTAGGAACAGCCAGACCAGATCCTGATGTCCGTACACACTACATACAGGAGCTTCCCACAACTTTGTTTTGGGGACCACCTATGGGAGGAGTACACTCCCACTATCTTCTCCACCCCTACATAATTCCTGTCAAGATACAAAGTCCTTCTCTAGCCTCATGTGGCTCAAGAGCCTGCCAATCGCTGAGTACTGTTGAGTATCTCCACTGGTGATTTCTCTCTCTCTCCCATTGAATTGAATGCAGTGTGGCTTTTTCCAGCTTTCTGTCAGCTGGTCTACACAGAAGAGGTTTTCAACTCAGCTCCAGCAGGATTTCTCAGTGACCTTGCAGCCCAATCATGTGGAGTCTTCAGCAATTGGGTCTTATCATCTATACCTGGTAGGAAACCAAGAGGCTCAGCAATAGCCTATAATGTTTTGGGGGCATCAGAGACCTCCATGGCCAACAACTCACTGGAAGATATCCCATCTCTGGCACTGAAAATTTTCTAATGACACTCAATGGCTTCTGGATGTATCATTGTCCAAAAAAGTAGATTTTGATATGACTAACTCATACCCTCTTAGATTTTGATTAACTTGTGTATTTTTAAAAGCCAGAACCGGGCTGGAGGGATGGTGTAGCAGTTAAAGCATTTGCCAGTGAAGCCTAAGGACCCAGGTTCAATTCCCCAGTACTCATGTAAGCCAGATGCACGAGGTGGCACATGAGTCTGGAGTTCATTTGCAGTGGTTAGAGGCCCTGGCATGCCCATTCTCTACCTATCTCCCCCCCTTAAGTAAATAAATGAAAAATAAATAGCCAGAACCACCGTGGTAAAAGGATTAAAAGGCTCCAAGAAGTGTGCACACCAGGAAGTGTACACCACCTTAGATGGTTGCTACTGATTGTCATCTTGTTGGGATTTAGAATCACCATGGAGACAAGCCTCTGGGAATGTCTGTGAGGAGGTTTCTAGATTAGGTTAACTGAGGTGGGAACACCCAAGCTAAGTGCATGCAATACCATTCCATTCGCCTCTGGTGGTTTGAATAGATGGCCTCCAATATATTCAGTGTTTTATTAGTTTGTAGTTTGGACCTGCAGGCACCTGGCTAGAGGAGATGTCACTGGGCAGATCTTTGGATCCAGCCCTAAGGTGTGGTGGTAGATTTTCAATTCCAGTCTAAAGATATGAAAAGTGCCTGGAGTTCCTGAAGTGTGTTTGTTAGTGGTGTGGCTTTTTGGGTATTTAGCTTGGGGCTTCTTTCTGTCTGCTTGGTCCTGTGAGAGAAGGCCAGCTTCTTCTGCCATTATGGGACTTCCCCTGGATCTGTAAGTATCAATAAATCCCTTCCTCCATAACTGTACCTGGTTTGGAAGCTCATCTTAGAGACCTGGAAGCTGCCTACTACAACACCCATACACACACACACACACACACACACACATGTATGCACGCACACACACACTTACATGCATGCACAAATAATTTTTAAAAAGAAAGTAGGTTATTGTATATATGCTAACATAATTAGTGAGGATACTAACCATTATAACTAAATATAACTTGCATCCTTCTACAAGAGAAATTTGGGGGCTGGAAAGATGGCTCAGCAGATAAGGCACTTGTCTACAAACCCTAATGACATGGGTTCAGTTCCCCAGTATTCAGAAAATCCAGATGCACAATAGCCCATGTATCTGCTAGAGTTCATTTGCAGTGGCCAGAGGCCCTGATGTGCCCATTCGCGCTCTCTCTCTCTCTCTCTCTCTCTCTCTCTCCCTCTCCCTCTCTCTCTCTCCCCCTCTCAAGTACATAAATAATATATTTTAAATATTTTTAAGATTTTATTTTTCATTTATTTATTTATTAGAGATGAAAAGAGAGAGTGAGTGAGTGAGTGAGAATGGGCATGCCAGGGCCTCTAGCCAGTGCAACTGAACTCCAGATGCACAAGCCACCTTGTGCATCTGGTTTACATGGGACCTGGAGAATCGAACCTGGATCCTTAGGCTTCAAAGGCAAGCACCTTAACAGCTAATCTCTCCAGCCCAATATTTTTTTTTTTTTTGGTTTTTTGTTTTTTCTTTTTTTTTTTTTTCGAGGTAGGGTCTCACTCTAGCCCAGGCTGACCTGGAATTCACTATGGAATCTCAGGGTGGCCACGAACTCATGGTGATCCTCCTACCTCTGCCTCCCAAGTGCTGGGATTAAAGGCGTGTGCCACCACACCCGGCAAGCCCAATATTTTTAAATTTTTTAAAGAGAGAAATTTGGTCACAGGAAATTTAGAGAAAATACCATGTAAAGATGAAACAAGGACCATGGTGACACTTGCACAAGCCATGGAACCTCAAAGACCATGATGACGCTTCCACAAGCCATGGAACCTCAAAGATCATGGTGACACTTCCACAAGCCATGGAACTTCAAAGATCATGGTGACACTTCCACAAGCCATGGAACCTCAAAGACCATGGTGACGCTTCCACAAGCCATGGAACCTCAAAGACCATGGTGACGCTTCCACAAGCCATGGAACCTCAAAGACCATGATGACGCTTCCACAAGCCATGGAACCTCAAAGACCATGATGACGCTTCCACAAGCCACGGAACCTCGAAGACCATGGTGACGCTTCCACAAGCCACGGAACCTCAAAGACCATGGTGACGCTTGCACAAGCCACGGAACCTCAAAGACCATGGTGAGGCTTCCACAAGCCACGGAACCTCAAAGACCATGGTGACGCTTGCACAAGCCACGGAACCTCAAAGACCATGGTGACGCTTCCACAAGCCACGGAACCTCAAAGACCATGGTGACGCTTGCACAAGCCACGGAACCTCAGAGACCATGGTGACGCTTCCACACGCCACGGAACCTCAGAGACCATGGTGACGCTTGCACAAGCCAAGGCACCTCAAAGACCATGGTGATGCTTCCACAAGCCACAGAACCTCAAAGACCATGGTGACGCTTGCACAAGCCACGGAACCTCAAAGACCATGGTGACGCTTCCACAAGCCACGGAACCTCAAAGACCATGGTGACGCTTGCACAAGCCACGGAACCTCAAAGACCATGGTGACACTTCCACAAGCCACGGAACCTCAAAGACCATGGTGACGCTTCCACAAGCCATGGAACCTCAAAGACCATGGTGACACTTCCACAAGCCACGGAACCTCAAAGACCATGGTGACGCTTCCACAAGCCATGGAACCTCAAAGACCATGGTGACACTTCCACAAGCCATGGAACGCCAAAGGTCTCCAGCCAACCAGCAGAAGCCAGGAAGGAGACATCAAAAGGATCTTTCCCCACCACTCTCAGCCAACTGCTGACACACCTTATCTCACACTTCTGGCAGCAAGTGCTGTAAGGCAATCAACGCCTGCTATTGACACCATCCAGGCTGACACCTCATGTCAGCTGCAGAGGATTGTGCACCACACACAGACTCCTGTCCTGTGAGGAAACAACTCACTCAGAAAACTGTCTTCAGGCCAAGATAGGAAATCAAAAACAAGATTGTAGCCAGTACGAACAACAGGCCTTTAAAGACTACTGCAGGGCCTGGATTCCTTCCTAACCCACACTCATTCATTCGCTAATTGGGCTCCTCCCAACCACAGACATCTTGGAAGGTAAAAATGAACCAGTAAAAACGCAGCCTTACACAGGGCAGTTATTTCAGACTCGACACCCTTCCTAGAAGTCACCAGCCAAGGTGTGGGATGGAGCCATCGCCTGTGGGACGCGCCATTTCCATCTTCACCAAGAAGGAAGACTGGGTGTGGCTCCCAGTTGCACGATGGATAACAGTACTTACGCATAGTTCTATCCCAAGGCTGTGTGCTCCCCCGCTCTATCTATAACGGTCCAGAAAGACCTGGATCATCAAAAGCTCCCGTGTTTCCACAAACACCCATCACACAAGTGCACACACATGCATGCACAACACACACACACACACACAAAGACAAACACGTAATGTTTTATCTCATTTGAAGAATCTGGATTTTGAAGCTGCAGAAATGACTTTGTGGTTAAAGTGCTTGCCTTCAAAGCCCAGGTTTGATTCCCCAGTAGCTCTGTCAAGTCTGGTACATGAAGTGGTACACGCATCTGGAGTTCATTTGCAGTGGCTAGAGGCCCTGGCACACCCATTCTCACTCTCTCTCCTTCTCTGTGTCATACATAAATAAATAAATAAATAAATAAATAAATAAATAAATAAATAAATCATATGTATATATATATATGGTTTAAAGGGAGTAAGAGGGAATAAAAAAACAATGGGAAGGAAAAACAGAGGTAAATACCACATGCTCTCTCACATATGCAGAACCTACATTTAAATATATATACCTATATACACACACAAATGATGTTAAAATAGAAGGGGAACTATTGGGGGAGGGGGACTAGTAAGAGAGGTAGGGAGCAAAGGGTGATATGGGGGTGACTTTGAGCAAAGTCCAATTTTATATATGTATGAAAACATAAAGAAACATTATTTTTCATGCTTACAAAAAATTAGTTTTTAAAAGTGCTTTCTGTAGCCAGACGCATTCACTCTGTGACAAGCAGCCTGTATCCTGCTGCTGCGCCCTGAGAGACCGAGTCCCTGACCACGCGCAGGACGTGAAGCTGTAACTGTTGGTCGTGGCCTAAGCTCCTTCAGGATCCACAAACTCACAAGGTCAAGCACGCCATGCCCAGTGGTTCTTGGGTGGGAGAGCAGCACACAGACGGGCACCCTTGGGACACAAATGCCTGTGACTCTCCAGGCCAGGCGCCAATGCCACCCACCCACCTCTAGGGCACCCCACTTCCTTCAGCCCACACGGTGACCAAGGGGTGGCAGGGAAGGGGGTTTGGCCTTTATTGCTGGATGAGTGGGAAGGAAACTGGCTCAGCTCCATTCACGAATGGTCCAGTGGACTTCCCAACCTTGGCAGGAAATCCTCTATTGTTGTCTGGGGCCTGGCACGTGGCTGAAGGCTGATGTACCAGTGTCATTCTACAAACCTCAGGTGGACCACTGACCTGGCATCTGTGTCTCTGTGATCACTGTGTCTAAGTTTCATTTCTGTCTGAGCTCTCCCCGAGCCCCTCCTAGTGGCATAGTCAACAATGATAGTTTAGAGTAAACTGACTGACCTCTGGGTGAGCTCAGTCAATCAACCAGGAGTTCATTGTCTTCTCACTTGGCGTCAGGGTGGCGTCTGATTGCTATGGGCCTCAGAGAGCATCTTGGTGTGAGGCAGGTGTCATCACCTGGCTGGCATCTGCTGGGGTACACCATGCTCCTGGATCTTGGAGCCCCACACCGCTGGTCTCTGATGCTCTGGGCTACTGCTTCCTGAGGATGGAATCGCTGGTGAAGAGACTGGGCATTCGAGCTGGTCTGAACTCTACTTACTGTGAGGTTGTGTGTGTGTGTGTGTGTGTGTGTGTGTGTGTGTGTGTTTTCAAGCAGGTGCATGTTCATGTGCGTTCAGGTGTGTGTTCATGTGGGAAATATGTGTGGCTGCACATGCAAGTGTGTGCATGCCAGAGGACAACCTGGGTATCATTTCTCAGGTGACATCCACCTGTTATTTTTTTTTTTTTTTTTTGAGACAGATTCTCTCATTGACCTGAAGCTCACCAAGTAGGCTAGGCTGGATAGCTAATGAGCCCCAGGGATCCTCCTGTCTCCTCCACCCCAGTGTTGGGATTACAGGCATATACTCCCATGCCTCAGGTTTGTTATGTGGGTTCTGGGGCTCAAAATTCAGCTCCTCGTATTTGGAAGCTCAGCTCTTTGCCTACTACTGAGTCACCTCCCTGCCCCTGTTATGAGACTTGGGGACATAATGTTTTAACTTCCTAGTGTTTACTCCCTTGTTGGTAAGATGAATTCCTCCTCATAGTGTGGGTGGAAGGGACCAAACAGGATGCCAACTACTCTGTGAGGCAGCCATTTTCATGTCCTCAGCTTCAGTCCCCAAGCACCCATTGCCTTGCGCACATTCTTGACATCATTAGCAAGCTTGGGTTGCACACTCATAATCCCAGCACTGAGAGATGCACACAGGACAGTCAAGGTTCAAGCTCATCTTTGGCTGCAGAATGAAGTTGAAACCAACTATACATGAGACCCTGTCAAAAAATTTGTAATTAAATTAAATTTTGTAATTAAATAAAAATTAAGTAATTTATATAATTTACTTATAGATATACATGCCATATTGCTTTTCTAAGACCTTTAATCTCCATCTGGCCATGGGAACCATAGGAAGTGGATCTTTTGGATGTTGGAACTCAGGACTAACAGCACCACCACAAGGGTTTGTTTGTTTGTTTGTTTGTTTGTTTGTTCTTTTGAGGTAGGGTCTCACTCTAGCCCAGGCTGACTTAGAATTCATTCTGTATTCTCAGAGTGGCCTCAAGCTCATGGCGATCCTCCTACCTCTGCCTCCAGGGTGCTAAGTGCTGGGATTAAAGGCATGCAACACCATGCCTGGCTCACAATTCATTTTTTTATTTTAGTTGTATTTTATTTTTGAAATGCCATCTTACTATGTCACCCAGGCTGGCCTTGAACTTGTGACCTCCTGCCTCAGCCTTTCACATGCTGGGTTTATATATGCCACTCTATTGAATAATACACCCTGCGGTGATGGTGATGTTGGGCTACTTGGGGTGTGTGTCTAAAGTGGCACACACAACAGTTCTGCATTAGCTGTAAAGGTCACTGCTGCCCAGCACCCTCGGCTGGCCCTGCATAAGAACATGACCTAGAAACTGGAAGCCACATTTCTATTTAGATGTGACATGTTCCCTAAAGTTATGTCTCTATATGTCATCAATACACACCAGCCAACTATGAATTTAATACCAACCAAAATTTTCTCTGGTCTGACTGTCCAGCTTGCCAGAGTGTCCTGCACCTGTTAAGAAAGTAGTGAAAATAGTGAATTCCAAGTCAGCCTGGGCTAGAGGGAAACCTTACCTCAAAAAAATCAAAAAATAAATAATTAATTAATTAATGAAAAGATTTAGGATCAAGAAAGTAGTGAAAACCTTGGCTTCTATTGCTGCCACTTAAGACAGAAGCACCCAAGCCTGGAAGATCAACTTCTTTCCCATCATATGTCCCACCAGGTCACTGACATTATCAGTTGAGCAATGCGTTGTGAGGGGTAATACATCAGCTGGGCGGTAATCTGTGTGGACAGCTCAGAGCACACGCCCACAGAATGGGATTGTAAGGAAGTATGCAGTGCGCTCCCTTCCCCGGACTGCTTTCGCTCTTTTCTAATTGTCCTTCACTTCCTGCCAGCACCGTCTATATTTCTATTCTAGCCCGGCAACTTTGTCTGTCTTTTATTCTTTTAAAATGTTCTTGGGAGCAGTAGAGATACCTCAACAGTTAAAGGCTTGCAAAGCTTGATGACCTAGGTTTAATTTCCCAGTACCCAGGTGTTGTAGTCAGGTTCACATTGCTGGCAGAAATCATCTGACCAAGACCAGCTTTTGATAAAGAAGGATTTATTCTGGCTCACAGACTCAAAGGGAAGCTCCATGATGTCAGGGAAAACAATGACATGAGCAGAAAGTGGACATCACCCCCTGGCCAACATAAGGTGGACAACAGCAATAGGAGAGTGTGCCAAACACTGGCAAAGGGATACTGGCTATACTACCCATAAGCCCACCTCTAGCAATACACTGCCTCCAGGAGGCATTAATTCCCAAATCTCCATCAGCTAGGAACCTAACATTCAGAACACCTGAGTTTATGGGGGACACCTGAATCAAACCACCACATTCCACCCCTGACCCCCATAAACTGATAACCATACATTATATAAAACGCAATGCATTCAGTCAAACTCTAAAAGTCCCTATAGTTTTTATCAATCCCAGTGATCTTCAAACATTCCCATTGTCCAAGGTCTTTTAACTAAGCCATAATACCAAAAAAAATCCCCCCAAAAACCCATAATGTCACAGAATAAACATTCGTGCTGCAAAAAAAAAAAAATGGCATTGGGCATAGTAAAGAAATACTCAAGCAACACATGATGTAAACAGGATGAACACCAAACTCTGTAGCTCTAAGTCCAACAACTCTAGCCAGTGACAAATCTCTAAGTATGATAATTCTAACCAGCAACAAGGCTATAGAGTTCCAATTCCACCCCTCCAGCTACGCTACTCACAGTCCTAGAAAACTTCATCTGGGCCAGCAGCTTTCCTTAGCAGCCATTTTGTGGTCCCAGCATCTCCATTGGGTCTCCACTGCAACTCATGGTTCATCCTCATGGCCCCATGGGGTCTCCATTCAGGCATCCAGCAAACCTGCTTCACACTGTCCATGGCCATTTCCAAAACACAAGACCTTGTTGCAAACTCAATAACCCTCTCTTTCCTGCATTTCTTATACTCCACAATATCAGGTAGGGTGCCAGTTTGTTAATCCAGGGGGGAATAAAACAGACTTTGAAGAACAGGACACTCCTTAAACACTCAGGCCCCTTCAAAAGAGTCTACATTCTTCCTGTTGCCTCAGTGTAGGCCAGCTGGCCAAATCTCAAAGGTTGTAATCTCTCAATTGCAGCTGAATGGGCAGCAGTTCACCCAAAGATTTCATTTTTTCTGTGCCATACCCCTCTGTTCATACCAGTCTGTTTCTATGCAAAGCAACCCTGCACAACTTCTCAGGACACAGGCATAACAGCAAGCCTCTCACACAAACTGCTTCTAGCCCAGTCTAGACAAAGTTCCTTTTCATCCTCATAAGCCAAACCTCACAGTCCATACATAGTTCTTACTGCATTCAGGTCTTGCAACTGTGACCAGAATAATTCATCAAGCTATACTCACAGCACTGCAAGGCATCTCTTAGGCCAAGGTTTCAAATCCTTCCACATTCCTCTTGAAAATAAGCTCCAAAAGGCCAAAGCCACACAGTCAGGTGTCTAACAGCAAATGACCCTACTTCTGGTACCAACATTACTGTTGCAGTCAGGTTCACATTGCTGGTAGAAATCACCCAACCGAGAACAACTTTTGGGGGAAAAAAATGATTTATTTTGGCTTATAGACTCGAGGGCAAGCTTTGAGGCCACCCTAATTTACTACATAGTAAATTCCAGGTCAGCCTGGGTTACAGCAAAACCCTACCTCCAAAAAAAAAAAAAGAAAAGAAAGAGAGAGAGAGAGAGAAAGAAAGAAAGAGAAGGAAGGAAGGAAGGAAGGAAGGAAGAAAATATAGGGTTTTACTACAATTTTTCCTTCCAAGGATATTATACCTCATTCTGGAAAAATGCTGCAGAGTCCATAACATGGTAATGTCTGACTTATTTAGACTTTTCTTATTATTGCACACTAAAAACTTGGTTTTATCCATTAAAGATAATGCTTTGGTCGAATAACACTGTTTATACTCTGTGTCCATGGGCAAGGGCTTGCTTTAGTAGAACGCCATTGCATGCGTTCTATGAGCATGGACAAGGTTCCATGAGGTTTCAAGACAGACACCAAGCAATGGAACTGCAAGGTCAACCATCAACCCCCTCACCTGAATACAGCCTTTTACCCTACTCTGCAATGATAAGCCTTCTGGCTCCTCCTCCCATTGCTAAGGTCTCCAAAGGCCTCTGGCTATGGGTGACATTCTATTCTCTCTCCTCTTATCATGTGACCATGTGGAAACTGCACTCTCCTTCCTAAAGCTCTGCCTGTTGCCTTGTGGTTGCTGCATCTGCCTGGTTCCTCTGCCTCCCTTCCTGTATCTTCTCCATCGCTTTTACCTAGTGATGCTCAGGATCTGGTGAACACATAATCACCTATACAGCTTAGGAAATGAAGAGCCCAGGCCCCCACCCTATAGAATTTGCAATTCATCAGGTGTCAGTGTGGATAGGGAAGGCGCATTTCCTCTTTGTGTGTATGGCGTGCATGCACGTGTGTATATGCATGTGGAGGCCAGAGGTTGACGTCAGGTGTCTTCTTCAATCACTCTCTACTTTATTTACTGATGCAGAGCGTGATGATTAAACCAGAAATTCAGTCATGTCTGTGAAGGATTTTCTAGATTAGGTTGCTTTAGGTGAGAGACCCACCCTAACTGTGGGAGGCACCATTGCATAGTTGGGGTCCTGGACTATATAAAAAGGAAAAAGCCAGGTGAGCATTCGGCATTCATCACTCTCCTTCCTCACAGCTTGAGGCTGCCATGATAGACTGCAACCTGGAACTATGCAATGAAGTAAACTCTTCCTCCCATAAAATGAATTTTTCCCAAGCATCTTGTCTCAGAAGCAAGTTTTCCCTGAGAAATCCCCACATCTACAAACTCAGCCTGCACTGGGTTATAATTATTAGTGGAAAAAAAAACTACAGATGTTTTTCTCTTGTCATTATTCTCTAAAGAATATGATAGCATTTATACTGCAGTGGGTATTGCAAGTAATCTAGAGATGATTTAAAGTATATGGGAAGATACCTGTAAGCTACAAGCAAATATGATGCCATTTTGTATAAGTAATTTGAACATCTAAAGATATGGGTATCTACTGACAGGGGAGGGGCTTTCTAAAACCAATCTAGCACAAATATAAAGGAGTTATCATCATTTATATGTAATAAAAGGCACCTATTTCAAGTATATGTTTCAATACGTTTTGACAAATTCATGTCCCTGTGTAACCACCCACAGTAAGTTACCCCAAAGGATGTCCATATCCTAATACCAAGAACTTGTCAACATATTACCTTTCACAGGAGAGTATCTGACTTGGGGGTATACCAGATGTCTCTCCCAGAGAGAGCAGTAGATCCAAAAGATTTTTTTTTCCAAGCCTTGAAACCAACTGGAGGTATTCCTGCTAAAGCCTGGTGAGAAATATGAAAGATATTCAGCCTTTTCTACTAAAGGGCCAAATAAGATAAATTTCATTTTGAGAAAAGATGCAATTTGTTAAAAGTCCTTCCCAAGCCAGAAGCTCCTTGAACTAAAGTTTCCATTCCCTTATTTGATAATAATTCTCAAAGTCTCATTTTTTTTTCCTAAAAACCATGCCATTCTATATAAAGTAGCCAATCGTGTAAGAGTGTGAGGCCAAGCTCTGACTAATCAGGGGGATAAAAACCCAGCAGACCCACCAGGAGTGCTCACTTGCCTGAACTTTTTACACCGCACACCCTTCTGCAGAAGTAAACCACTGCCTTGCTGAAGTGTTTTGGATTATGTGGCCATTCTTGTGACCTCAGACTCATTTCTAACATTCTTGAGGTCAGTAACTTCATTTTATTTCCCTCCAATCTTCTTCCCTATTGTTTACTCATTTTCCTAATATTGGACATTCAAATTATTTCCAATTTAAGCTGCCATAAATAAAAACTCTGAGCATTTGAGTCAAAGTCCTTATGTGGACAGATAAATGCTATTTTTTTACATTTTAGAAAACTGATCCACAGAAGTGAATTTACTAGCAAAGTATCCACAATTAAGTTAGAATCATGTGTGAAGTTTATGTACCTTGTTTAAATCTAAAGAAAATATATATAACCCTTATATAATACAGTAGTGTTTCATAAATATTCTTTGGAGTACACATGAAGCTCTTATTCACACCATTTCAAGTGAATTTGCATCAATCTAGATTATAAGATAATGTAAAAGAAACTCTAACTTTATAACTTCTAGGTGCATAAAATGACAAATTATGCATATAAGATGTTTCTAGGGGGAAAGTCCTATGGTATTTAGTTCAGTCCTCACTTATACTCTGTTTTAATTTGCCTTGGGCTCTTAATCACTTAAGCATTCTCCCTGGGATCTTGATCACTCTGTTAATTTGCTTAGCAAACACTTCCTCCAGAGGATAAGAGAAAGTGTGAGCTAAACACAGAGATATAACAAATCCCTGGCTAATGAGGCCCAATTACTGAAGCTGGTAACTTTATGTGAGCATGAGTCACATCCCAGCAGCTTAGCCCATAACAGAAGGCAGGTTTCTAACATACTAAGCACATGGTTGAGACCAGGAAGGGTGGGACCAGAGGCGAGTCCCTTGCTCAGGAGCCCCACTTGCTTCTAGCAGCCCTGAGTGACAAGTTCCTTCCCATCACACACTCGTTGGCATGCTTAAGGAAGTGGTATGCTTAATCAGTGATTAAAGGCTGAAATAATTCATCCTAATTCTGAAGCACATCAAATCAGTCTAGGATGGATAATCAAACTTAACTATCAGAAAAATTGGGGCTGGGAATGTGGCTCAATTTTATAGGGTGCTTGCCTAGCATGCATGGAGCCCTGGGTTCCAGCCCCAACATCATATAAACTTGGCATTGTGGTGCACACCTATAATCCCATCCCTGGGGAAGTAGAGGTGGGACGATCAAAAGTTCAAGGCCATCCTCGACTATATAGCCAGTTGAAGTTCAGCCTGGGATAAATGAGACCGTGTGTTTGCCAAGGCTTCAAGAGAGTTCTGAGGCAAGAAAAACCACTGGCCTCCTGAGACACAGTGGAGTGTCTCAAACCCTCTGTCCAGAGAAACTGGACTGTAAAAATCTTGCTTCAGAATATGATTTTAGCAAGAGGCCTGGCCTTCCCCTTGGGGTACCAAGCCACAAGACTGTTGTATTCAGCTCTCAGGACACCCCATAAAAGCTGGACACATCTACTGGATTCCGGAAACCAAGATGGTGAAAGTGTTTGCTCCACAGACATTGTCAAATACCTAAGTCAGATCCCTGCACTCCCAAGCACTTACACACATGCCATATAATAACAGTGAGATCAATAGCAGCTAATGGGGTTGAAATGAGATGATTAAAGCATATGACAGACATCCACGGATGTTAGGAAGAAGATAAAGGTAATTGGTGTGAATAAGCTCTGTGTGTTGCAAGAGCAGCATGTAGGAGTTGATCGGCTCTAGGTTTCGGTCAGAAAGTGTCTGTGTGTTATCTCTAGGATTACCACTAACATGACAGAACCAAGGTTTTTCATTGCCTCACTATTCAAAGATTTTAAAAAACTCAAAACAAAGCAAAATAGGAGACATGAGAATAAGAAAGTTAGCGCAATCAGTTCATTGGGAAAGGGCAAATACAAACAAAATGAATGCTCCAGTTAAAAGGTGTGTAAAAGTAGTTTGGTTAAAAATACCTAACAGGGGCTGGAGAAATGACTAAGAGGTGAAGGTGCTTGTCTGCAAAGCCTAGGGACCCAGGTTCAATTCTCCAGTACCCACGTAAGCCAGATGCACAAAGTGGCACATGCGTCTGCATTTACTTTGCAGTGGCTGGAGACCCTGATGCGCCCATTCTCTCTCTCCCTCCCTCTCTCTCTCCCAAATAAATAAGCAAATAAAATATTTTTTAATGCCTAATAAGAGGCAAGCAAGAATGCTCACTGGACAAACCACCTGCCATGCAAGTCTGAGTACCTGAGTACTGACCCCCAGACCTCACATGTGACGGTTAAGTTCTGTTGTCAACTTGATCAGATTAGGGACCAAGTAAATGACATGGCTCCTTGGTGGGTCTGTGAGGGTGCTTCCAGGAAAGAGTAACCGAGGGAGAAAGCCTTCCCCAGAGTGGACAACTCTTCCAGGGAGGACTATATATAAATAAGCTCTGAGAAACACAGGGCCCCTTTTGCCTGGCTGCCCCAGATACTCGCTCGTGAGTGGCCATCTGCCCTGTTTCAGCTGTCCTTCCTGGATGTTGAAACTGAGTTTCATCAGCCTGGCGATGTGGACTGGAGACCAGCGGCTCTCCAGGAACTCTCCAGGCCTTCAGTGCTGGATTAGGACTGCTGAAGTACCCAGCCTCACGGACTGAGCAGCTACCGAGTTCTTTGACACCCAAGCCTACAAACAGCTATCGTCAGACTGCCCAGCTCGTATTCTGTAAGCTAATCTCCTCAACCCCCTTAATAATACATATTGATTCTATTTCTCTAGAGAACCTGACGAACATGAAAAAGCCTGAAGCCATGGCATGAACCTGCTCACATGAACATGAACAAGCACACACAGGTACACACACACACACACACACACACACCACATCACATTAATTAATTTTAAAAAATCTAAGTGCATGCTGAGGCAGGATAGAAAGACAGGAGAAATTATGGGGCTGTGGGGAGATGGCAGATGTCACAGGCAGTAGAGACAGAGGCACAACTCCATGCCATTCCCCTCGGGAGCCTGGAGAGTTCTCTTTCCCCTTAGGGACTTCTATTCAGGCCACTTGTGGCTTCACCACTGAAAAGAATTCCAGGAAGAGCCAGTATGAAGCAGAATTGAATTTATCAAAGACTTTTTAAAAACATAAATCTTTTTTTTTAATTTTTTTAAATATTTTTATTAATTTATTTGAGAGCGACAGACAGAGAGAAAGAGGCAGATAGAGAGAGGGAGAGAGAATGGGTGCGCCAGGGCCTCCAGCCACTGCAAACGAACTCCAGATGCGTGCGCCCCCTTGTGCATCTGGCTAACGTGGGTCCTGGGGAGTCGAGCCTCGAACCGGTGTCCTTAGGCTTCACAGGCAAGCGCTTAACCGCTAAGCCATCTCTCCAGCCCTTTTTTTTTTTTAATTTTTTTAATAAAAACATAAATCTTAAGCACAGGGGTTAATAGAGAAATGCTAAGAAACAACCTCAAGAAATAATATTTAAAAAAGTGGGCTGGAGAGATGGCTTAGCGGTGAAGCGCTTGCCTGTGAAGCCTGAGGACCCCGGTTCGAGGCTCAACTCCCCAGGACCCACGTTAGCCAGATGCACAAGGGGGCGCATGCGTCTGGAGTTCGTTTGCAGTGGCTGGTAGCCCTGGCGCGCCCATTCTCTCTCCCTCTCTCTATCTGCCTCTTTCTCTCTCTGTCTGTCACTAATAAATAAATAAAAATAACAAAAAAAAATTAAAAAAAAAAGTGACAGCAGGTAAAACTGGAAGAAATAGGTGGGGAAGTATGAAGCTATTACTCGTTGCCCATCCTTCCCTTGTTTATTAATGGAAGGAGTCTAACGAGAACCTCAAGGCAGTACCATCACACAGCGTGGTACTAGCAGACCCTGGAGAGCTTGGTGATACCACACTGTGGGGGATTAAAACCTGAGAGCTCTTAGTGGACCTGAGTTAGAGAACCTGTCTGGAAATCAAGTTGATACTTTCTATTAGAGTTGAAAGTATGTATCACCCCGAAATTCCATTCTAGGAATACAGTGCTAAAGAAATGAACACTGTGAGACGCAGCTGTGAGTGGCCATCAGCAACAGAGAGGGTTCATTGTGGTCTATCCAGAGAGGGATGTCATGTTAATAAGCTAAGCAAAAGCACTACACTACACTGCTAGGAAACATTCCTAGACAGCACAGCTTCCAAGAAAGACAAGCAGCTGGCTACAGACACAATGGCAACGTTCCTCAGGCAGGCACGAAACAGGTTTCTAGGGCCAGTGTGTTTCCTGAGTTCTTCTCTTGTCCCACTCCTGCCGAATGCTTACCTCTTTCCAACAAGTCCCCCTCCTACTTTTATGTCTTTTTTGTGACCCACTGAGTTGAATTAGGGTTGCTTCCATGAGCTTGGGTGGCATTTTGTTTCCCAAAGTATAGGCACCTTAAGAGTGCAGAAAATTAATTATGTTCATAACTATTTACAAAACTCTACATATGTTTCAAGTCTCTTAAACACTTCACTTTTTGACTTTTTAAAAATATTTTTATTATTCATTTATTTATTCACTTATTTGCAAGCTTATAGAGAGAAGAGAGACAGACAGAGAGAATGGGCATGCCAAAGCTTCCAGCCACTGCAAACAAACTCCAGATGTATGTGCAGCAGGCTTTACGTGGGTGCTGGGGAATCCAACCCAGGGTTGATAGACTTTGCAGGCAAGTTCCTTAACCACTGAGCAATCTCCCCAGCCCCACATTTCACTTTTAAAAATATTTTATTTTTATTTATTTATTTGAGAGAGGGGGAAGAGAAAGAGAGAGAGAAAGAGAGTGAATGGGTTCACCAGGGCTTCCAGCCACTGCAAACGAACTCCAGATACATGCACCACCTTGTGCATCTGGCTTACGTGGGTCCTGGGGAATCGAACCTGGATCCTTTGGTTTTGCAGGCAAGCACCTTAATCACTAAGCCATCTCCCCAGTCCCCACATTCCACTTTTTAATGTGAGAGAGTAGATCTAAAACACGGAGCACTGCTGAGGACACCACACTCTTTGCTTGCCGAACACAGAGAAATCAAGCTGGCACTTAGCCAGAAGCTCCTCCCCCCCCCCCCGCGCCCCAGACAGCTTATTTTCATAGTGCTGGGAAGGGCTATGCAGGTCCCTGGGGGAGGAAAGTCATCAACAGTGTTACTCAGCTGTGGACCCAGTATACTACACTGCGAACCTGCCAGGAAGGGTGTACCCACAGGTACAATAATGACATGTCTGTTGTGGAGGTCACCAACCACTGTCTGACTGCATTTGAGACCTGCTTCACAGGAGGGAATTCATGCCTGGTGCTGAACACCTAGTCAAAACCCTATGGAAGCCGGGCGTGGTGGCACACACCTTTAATCCCAGCACTCGGGAGGCAGAGGCAGGAGGATCTCCGAGAGTTCGAGGCCACCCTGAGACTCCATAGTGAATTCCAGGTCAGCCTGGGCTAGAGCGAGACCCTACCTTGAAAAACCAAAAGAAAAAAAAAAAACCTATGGTTGGGGAGGTCATAGTCCCCAAGGAGGAAGCTACCACTGTTATTTGGCTAGATAAACATGTCGCACCAGGCAAGTTGCCTGCTAAGTATGAAGGCTTATGCTGCCATCAGCCTTGACCAGAGCCTTAGGACGGCAGCAGATGCAGAGACCCATAGCGAGTCAAAGTGCTGAGAATAAATGGCTATTACTGAGTGCTCAGTCCTAAGTGGGACACTGACATCACCCCCTCCAAGGCTCAGGAAGTATTGCCAAAGAGGGGGCGGGAAGAATGTAAGAGCCCAAGAAAGCTGAGGAGCTTCGTAGAAGGCTGTCTTCTGACCACGACATGGCTGACACACTCAAGTACCCACAGCAGCTGCACAAGACTGAGCCCCGTCAGCATTCGATCATGAACGTGGAATGAGGGGCACTCGTAAGACCCCATCCTTCCCTTAGGGTTTATTGTAAGTCAGTGGTGGCTGGGAGAGAGGAAAGATTTCCTTTGGTCATAGAACGAGCTTTAAGTTGTCTCTGCTTCCCCATCGGTGTTAAGGCAAGCGATTCTCATTCAACTCAGTGGGTCAAAATAAATACTGTGAAAGTAGGAGAGGGACTAATTGGGAGGAGGAAAGATTCAGCAGGAGTGGGGAGGGAGACAAGACAGGGTCATGGTGGGTGAATAGGATCCAAATAGATTATATACCTTTATAAAATTGTCAAAAAATAATGTTTTATATTATAAGCCATTGCCGAGGCCCTTGGTTTCCCACGAGGAATAAATGGTAAGACCCTATTGCTGAAGACTCCACATACTTGGGCTGCAAGGTCACTGAGAAGTCCTGCTGGAGCTGAGCTGAAAACCTCCTCCATGTACACCAGCTGACAGAAAGCTGGAAAAAGCCACACTGCATTCAATTCAATGGGAGAGAGAGAAATCACCAGTGGAGATACTCAACAGTGGACACTGCAAGCCTTAAATTTGACCATCCAGGCCAAATAAGCCAACAGGTGCAATAGTGGCATGTCTGTTATGGGGGAAACCAACCACTCTTCAATTGGACTGGAGGCCCAGCTCCACGGGAGGGAATACATCCCTGATACTGAAAACTGACAACAGGGGTAGTCATGAGCCCTAGGGGTGTAACGTCTGCTGCTGTCTGGCTAAATGTATATACTATTCCCACCAAACTGCTCAGTAAGCACTTCTCTTAATATTCATACCCATATATTAATGCTACTCTCACTTTTAGTTAGAGAAGCTTCTCTTTTCAGATGGCGGTGACCTTGGGATGACTCAGAAGACACCATGGTGCTCAGAAGTGACAGAGGAGTGCTCAGCACTGAAATATCTCTATCACATCTTCCATGGCTCAGGGTCCATTGTGGAAGAGTTGGCGGAAAGAATGCAAGAGCCAAATGAAGGGTAGGACTCTTACAAGGTGCTCCCCCAGACACAAAATAGCCTGGTATCCATGACCTCACAGTGCCTAACACTACCTACACAAGACCATCATAATAGAAGGAAAGGATGATGACATCAAAATAAAAGAGAGACTGATTGAGAGGGGGAGGGGATATGATGGAGAGTGGAATTTCAAAGGGCAAAGTGGGGGAGGGAGGAAATTACTATGGAATATTGCCTACAATTATGGAAGTTGTCAATAAAAAAATAAATTAGGGGCTGGAGAGATGGCTTAGCAGTTAAGGCATTTGCCTGTGAAGCCAAAGGTTTGATTCCCCAGGACCCACGTAAGCCAGATGCACAAAGGGCACATGCATCTAGAGTTCGTTTGCAATGGCTGGAGGCCCTGGTACACGCGCTCGCTCTCTCTCTCTCTCTCTCTCTCTGCTTGAAAATAAATAAATAAAATTATAAAAAATAAATACATTAAAAATATATATAATGTTTAAAAAGACAAAGAGTTTGTACCAAAATTAAGTTTGCAGGGCAGTTAGCATGTATGACTTTTGTAAACAGAAATCCCAGAAGTATTAGTTAGTAACTAGTAAATGCATCTTTTGGGATGGCAAACTCCAAAGCACAGACATCCCCAACCGCTGGCAAAGATGTGGGGCAGCAGGAGCTCACTTGTCCCTGGCAGGAGAACAAGTGGACAGAGACCCTCTGAGCGACAATTTGGCAGCTGCTTCCAAAGCTAAGCTTCCTCTTCTTCTACAGTCCAGCAGTCTTGACCCTTGACATCAATCCAAAGAATTTTTGACCATTATTATTTTTGATATTTTAGTTTTTAAACTTTTTATGGACCACTTCCGTAATTATAAACAATATGCTGTGATCATAATCTCCTCCCACCACCCTCCCTTTCCCACTTCTCAAATCCCCCTCCACTGAATCTCCTCCTCTTTCCAACTAGTCTCTCTTCTATTTTGATATATTTGTCATCTTTTTTTCCTTCCTGTTATACAGATTTCATGTAGGTAGCATCAGCCACTGTGAGGTCATGAACATCAAAGTCCCTTTGTGTCTGGAAGACAGTATTGTAAGCACTCCTCCCCTTCCTTAGGCTCTTACATTAGTTCCACCACCCACTCCACAATGGTCCCTGAACCTTGACGGGTGTAAGAGAGACGTCTCAGTGCTGAGCACTCCGCTGTCACTTCTCAGAACTTTGGTAACTAAGCATCCTCTCCGCTATGGTCCTGTTCCTTGGCAATAATCCTAAGAATTTTAAAACTTGTGCCCACGAGAAAGCCTGCGTGTTTATCACAGCTTTATTCATCATTGTGAAAACTTGGAAGCAACCAGATGTCCTCCCCTAGGCAAATGAATAAGTAATCCAGATGACTGGATACCATCCAGCACTAGAAAAGAAAGAAATTGATATAACAAGTTATGAAAAGGCATGGGGAGACCTTAAATGAATACGGCTACATGAAAGAAACAATATGGCCAGACTAATGCATTCACTACTTCACTCATTGCTATAGCAATACCTGGCCAGAAGTAGACTAAAGAAGGGAGGGTGTGTTTAGGTTTGTAGTTTGAGGGAATGCTTTTTCTCAAGGCAGCAGGAGTGGGGAGCTGACTGGACACATTGCGTCCACAGACAGGAAGCAGAGGGCAAACAGGAAGTGGGCCCAGACTAAAACCTCCAAGGCTCAACCCCCAGCAAAAATCCACCTCCTAAAGGTCCTAAACCCTTTCCAAATAGAGGCACCAGCTGGGAACCAAGTGTTCAGACACATGAGCCTTTGGGAGAAATTTACATTCAGATCACAACAGCTACATACCATACTATTCCAAATGTGGGGGATTCTGAAAAAGGAAAAGGTATGGAAACAATAAAAAGAACAGTTGTTGGACTGGAGAGATGGCTTAGCATTAAGGTGTTTGCTTGCAAAGCCAAAGGACCCAGGTTCAATTCCCCAGGACCCATGTAAGCCAGATGCATAAGGGGCACATGCATCTGGAGTTCGTTTGCAGTGGTAAAGACCCTGGTGTGCCCATTCTCTCTCTGTATGTCTCTCTTCTCTGTCTCCTTGCAAATAAATAAATATTTTTTTAAGAAAGAGTAGTTGTTACCAACAGTTTGGGGGGAAAGAGAAATGAATGGACTGAAATAAAATAGAATAGAATAATAGAGTATAATAGAATAAAGAATAAAATAGGATAGGCTAGATAGAAGAGAATAACTAGAAGGTAGACACATAACTATCATAGTCAGACTCTTAGAGTACACGACACTGAAAATGAACCCTAATGTAAACTCTGGGCCCTAGGGATAAAGACGTGGATGAAGGTTCACCCATTATCACCCACACACACTGCGGTGGTGGTGGAAAATATTGATAGTGGGGAGGCTGTACAGGGGGAGGTGAGCATGGAACCCTCTGTACCTTCTGTGAACATCAAACCACTCGTCACAAACGCTGCTGAGTAAGTGAAACACGGGGCAGCGACAGTGTTTGGAGAGGTCAGAGAAGAGTGATGACTTCCTCCACTTCTTCTCAAGAGGTCAGTTCCTGGAGGCCCAAACGTTGTGAAAACCACCTGGAGAGATTTGAAAGCCCGGTGCCCAGGAGGTAACCAGGTTAATTAACTCAGAATCTCTCGGGGGACATACAGCATAAGTATTTTTTAAAAGTCTTAGGTTGATTACAACGTTCCCCCTGGGTTGAGAATCACTCTGTAGATTAAGGTGTCCCTAGGTCACTCTGTGTATGTGTGTACTAGAGGTCATGATGAGTCATTTTTTTTCTATAATCATTGGGAAGAGCAGGAAAAAAATAATGTAAATATTTGTAAAATTAAAAACGTTTCCAGGGATGGCTGGAGAGATAGCTCAGTGGTTAAGGAACTTGCTTGCAAAGCCTAACAATCTGGGTTTTGTTCCCCAGTGCACATGTATAGCTAGATGCACAGAGTAGCACATGCATCTGGAGTTCATTTGCAGTGGCTAGAGGCCCTGATGCACCCATTCTCTCTCTCATGCAAATAAATAAAAATATATTTAAAAAAATAGTAATTCCAGGGTTGTACAGATGGCTTAGCAGTTAAGGTGCTTGCCTGTGAAGCCTAGGGACCCATGTTCGACTCTCCAGATCCCAGGTAAACCAGAGACACAAGGTGACACAAACACACAAGTTTGCACATGCACAAAAAGTAGCACACATGTCTGGAGTTCAATGGCAGTGGCTGGAGGTCTTGGCATGCCAATTCTCTCCCTACCCCCCGCCACGCCTCATAAAAAGATGATTCCAGAAAAAAATAGGGGCTGGAGGGATGACTCAGTTGATAAAATGCTTGCCTCACAAGCCTGAGTTCAATCCCTAGTTGCTGTGTAAATGCTGAGCATGGTAGAAAGTGCCTGTAATCCCACCAGTGGAGCTGGAAGGATCCCTGGAGCTTACTGGTCAGTCTGGAGGCTGGGGATACAGCTCCGTGATACAATGCTTGTCTTGTACAAGGCTCAATACCACACACACAAAAAAATCACAAAATAGCTTTAGCCATTATCAACTTCTTTAGCCATGTCTTTCTTGTCAACTTCCACTGTTCTTGGACCAAAGTCCTTCCTACACAGTTGCTGCTCAGCAGAACAGTGAGAAGTCCAAGCAGGGCTCAGGAAAACTGAAGGGGCTTGTGGAAGTGGCTGGAGTGGGGGCTTGGGGACGATAATGGTGGGAGCGAGTACTGCTGGATGTGGGTGGCCTGGGTAAAACCAATCCCCTGCAATTGTTCATGACGGTCATTTAGTCTAAGTGTCCTCTTTGCCCCTAAAGTTTCCAGATCTTCACTAATTGGTCACAAGTTCCATGATAACAGGGGTATGGCTATCCACTGTACCATACAGCTCTGTTTATGACATGCTAAAAATACTTTATTGGGCTGGAGAGATGGCTTAGTGGTTAAGGCGTTTGTCTGCAAAGCCAAAGGACCTCGGTTCGATTCCCCAGAACCCATGTAAGCCAGATGCACAAGGGGGCACACACATCTGAAGTTCATTTACAGGGCTGGAGGCCCTGGCACCCCCATTCTCTCTCTCTCTCTCTCTCTCTCTCTCTCTCCCCTGACTATTTCTGTATTTATCCCTCTCTCAAATAAATAAATAAAAATAAAATATTTTTTAAATACTTTATTGCTGGACATGGTGGCACACGCCTTTAATCCCAGCCCTCAGGAGGCAGAGGTAGGAAGATTGCCATAAATTTGAGGCCACCCTGAGACTACATAGTGAATTCCAGGTCAGCTTGAGCTAGAGCGAGACTCTACCTCAGAAGAAAAAAAAAAAAAAAAAAAAAAAAACTTTATTTATGAGAGAGAGAATAGGTGCGCCAGGGCCTCTAGCCACCACAAACAAACTCCAGTTGCATGTGTCACCTGTGCATCTGGCTTACGTGGGTACTGGGGAACCAAACCTGGTTCCTTAGGCTTCACAGACAAATGCCTTAACCACTAAGCCATCTCTCCATCCCTAGTTACATAATTTTTTTAATTTTTTATTTATTTATTTGAGAGAGAGAGAGAAGGAGGGACAGCGAGAGAGAATGGGCACACCAGGGCCTTCAGCCACTGCAAACGAACTCCAGACACATGTGCTCCTTTGTGTCTCTGGCTTATGTGGGTCCTGGAGAATCGAACCTGGTTCCTTAGGCTTCATAGGCAAGCACCTTAAACACTAAGCCATCTCTCCAGCCCTGGGTCTTACATTTGGGTTTGTTCATTATCATAATCTACAGGGAGCTCCTTGAAGGCGAAATTTCTGTGTTGTACTAAAAACTACATGGGAGAATTTGAGGAGTGCGGCTAAGTTTTTTTTAATTTTTTTAATTTTTATTTATTTATTTATTTGACAGAGAAAGAGGGAGAGAGAGGGAGAGAATGCACATGCCAGGGTCTCCAGCCACTGCAAACAAACTCCAGATGTGTGCACCCCTTGTGCATCTGTCTAATGTGGGTCCTGGGGAATCGAACCTGGGTCTTTTGGCTGTGTAGGCAAACACCTTAACCACTAAGCCATCCCTCCAGCCTGCCAAGTTTTTATATTGGCTGTGTTTTCTGTTTCCTAATGTCTTTTGAAAGTTTCACAAAGCAGTGTTACCAAATGATGTCTTAAAATGAAATCATAGAAAATGTTATGTAGTAAAAGAATGTCTGCACCCCCCATCCTCACCCCAGATTCCCTCAAGGACAGCCATGCTGAGCAGTTCTCAGCTGTGTTTCCGGGGATCAATGGGAAGGAAATGATTTTCAATGCTATGTCCAAGTCCAACCAATCAACAGCAGTGTAAACAGACTGAAGACATCTTCACATTAAAAACTGCTTTATAACTCAAAATCTAAGCAACTCAGAAGCAAACAACCTGACATGAAGCTCACACAAGTGCAATAGTAGCACTCAGCCATGGTTCGTAACCAACTGCTCTTGGGTTGGCTAACAGATCCACTTACTGGAAAGAAAACCATATCTGGAACTGGGAAACAAGTCAGAATCATATCCTGATAATGGTTTTGCTTTCCATTGTCAAGCTCCCACTAATCTTGGGCTATAAGAGGGTCTACACCATTTAAATTCTCCCTAAATTAATAATGGTTATCCCATTTAACTGGTGCTGACTTAACTCTCTGTTGGAGAATCTGCTTCTCTTTTTCAGACGAGAGCTGGACCTGAGGAGATAAACGGCCAGTTCACTCCACCCCGGCCCCAGCTGAAACCACAGAGGAATTGGGGAAATGAGCAAGAGTGCTGCTTTCTCAGTGAACCTGATATCAGCACAAGGGTGAAGGAGATAGACACTGAGGACACTCAACACCTACCAAACCAGAGAGCCAGAGCCCATCACTGAAGCAGACTTAAAATGCTCCCAGCATGGCTCAGGGAATTTTGCAGAAGAGGAGGCTGAAAGATTGTTAGAGTCACAAGTTGGGACATTTTGCATAGACATTGCCTCTCCCCCATAACTGACTGCTGCCCCCATAATGCATGACCCACAATCCCAGTATAAAGTTCTCCAAGATAACAATATATCAAAAATGCTATCTTTCAGGCTGGAGAGATGGCTTAGCAGTTAAAGCGCTTGTCTGCAAAGCCAAGGGACCGAGGTTCAATTCCCCAGGACCCACATAGACCAGATTCACAAGGTGGTGCATGCTCTGGAGTTCATTTGCAGCGGCTGAAGGCCCTGGCGCTCCCATTCTCTCTACCCCACCCCCACCCCTTTCTATCTCTCTCAAATAAATAAAAATAAAATATGGAAGAAACATGCCATCTTTCCCTGGAAGCCACATGAGGATGTGTTCCACCCTCACAAGCAAGAGGAAGGAAGACAGGAACAGGAAATGGAAATCAGGACGCCAGCTCGCTAGCAGGGCCGGAGCCTTAATTGAGGCATGAAAAGTTCCCAGAAAGAAAGCTTTAGTAATACTCATATCAAGAAAATTATCCACAACCTTTGGTCATATGGTGCTAGAACTATAGCTGAATGAGAAAAGAATGAGTAACAAGTGCATAGAAACACTAATCAAGGGGAGATGCCTCAGCAGTTAAAGGCACTGGCCTGGAAAGCCTGCCAGCCCAGGTCTGATTCCCCAGTACCCGGGTATAGCCAGGTGCACAAAGTGGGGCACGTATCTATAGCTCATTTATAGCAGCAAGAGGCCCTGGCATGCTGGCATGCCCATATACTTTCATTCCATCTTTGTCTATTCTCTCTCTCTCTCTTTCTTTCTCTCTCCTTGCAAATAAATAAATAAAAATATTTAAAAATAAAATAAGAAAATTTCCCTCGAAATACTTATGTTTATGCCTATGTATTTTATTTATTTTTTTAAATATTTTAATTTATTTATTTGAAAGAGACAGAGTGAATGGGCACACCAGGGCCTCCAGCCTCTGCAAACAAACTGCAAACACATGTGCCACCTTGTGCCTCTGGCTAATGTGGGTCCTGAGGAATTGAACCTGGGTCCTTTGGCCTTAACCACTAAGCCATCCCTCCAGCCCATGTTTTGGTTAGAGAAGCTTCCCTTTTCAGGCAGTGGTGACCACTGGGGTGACTCAAAACTCACCAAAGTGCTGAAAAATGATAGTGGAGTGTTCAGCACTAAATGAGACATCTCTATCATACCCTCTAAGGTTCAGGGTCCATTGCAGAATCGGTGGTGAAAAGAATGTAAGAGTCAAAGGAAAATAAAGAACGCTTACAATACTGCCTTCCAGACACAAAGTGGCCTAGATATTCATGACCTCACAGTGGCTGATGCTACCTGCACAAGACCTACATAAGAGGAGGGGGAAGATGATGACATCAGAGTAGAAGAGAGACTAGTTGGAAAGAAGAAGGGATTCACTGGGTGGGTAGACTTGGGGAAAAAGAGAGGATGGCGAGAGGGGGTTATGGTCATGGCATATTGTTTGGACTTATGGAGGTTGTCAGTAAAAATTTTTAAAAATAAATAAAAAGTAAGGAACAATAAACAAATGAAATATAAATAATTATTAACTCCAACAGAGTAGGACAAACATTCACAGAAAAAAGTTAATGTAAGTATTTTTCTAAGCACATGTAATAAATTCAGATTTAACCAAAAAAAATGTGATAGAAAGAGAAGGCAGGGGCTGGAGAGATGGTTTAGCAGTTAACCCACTTGCCTGCAAAGCCAAAGGACCCAGGTTGGATTCCCCAGGATCCACGTAAGCCAGATGCACAAGGCACAAGGGGACACGTGCGTCTATAGTTCATTTGCAGCAGCTGGAGGCCCTGGCGTGCCCATTATTTTCTCTCTCTCTCTCTCTCTCTCTCTCTCTCTCTCTCTCTTAAAATAAATAAAGAAATAAAAAGTTGTAAAAAGAAAAGTGGGGCTGGATAGATGCCTCAGCTATTAGGACTGAGTTTGATTCCCCAGTACCCACATAAAGTTTGAAAAAAAAAAGTGGCTGGAGAAATGACTTAGCATTAAGGCCTGAGAAGACTGAGAACCTGGGTTTGATTCCCCAGGACCCACATAAGCTAGATGCATAAGTATCACCTGTGTCTGAAGTTCATTTGCAGTGGCTGGAGGCCCAGGTGTGCCCATTCGCTCTCTCTCTCCCTCTCTCTCTCTCTCTCTCTCTCTCTCTCTCTCTCTCCCCTCAAATAAACAAAATAAAATTAAATATTTTAAAAATAAAGGACCAGGGAGATGAGGGCAGAAGATAACTGCTAGTATTTGAATATGAAGTGCCCTCCCCGCCCCGCAGGCTCGTGTGTTGAACACTTAGTCCTGAACCGGTGGCTCTGTTTTAGGAGGGTGCAGGAACTTTAGGACGTCAGGCCTGGCTGAAGAAAGGAAGTCATGGGAGTGGGCGTGTGCCATCAGGAGCCATATCTTGCCCTGGCCCCTTCCCGTGTTTCTCTTTCTCCACTTCTGATCACCACAAAGTAAAGAGCTTCGTCCTCACGCTCCTGCCGCAGAGCTGCCTGGAGCCGGCAAGGCTGAGGACCATGGACAGGACCCGCCTCCTGCAGCATGAGGGGAAGTCAGCCTGTCTTCCGGGAAGTTGTTCACACAGGTATGTTGGTCACGGATATGCAAAAATAGATCCCCCCCCCCACTCCCAAAAAAAAATGACTAAACCCCAACTGCAGACTTAGAAAGTAAGAGAAGAAATCTGAAATGATAGAATGAGATTTACAAGTGGTCACGGATATGCAAAAATAGATCCCCCCCCCAAAAAAATGGCTAAACTTCAACTGCAGACTTAGAAAGTAAGAGGAGAAATCTGAAATGATAGAATGAGATTTACCAGTGTACTTATATAATTTAGGAATAGAGTCGTGTACTACATAATAAACATTTCAGTCAATGACAAAACATATATACCACACTAGCCCCATAACATTGGAATGGAGCTGAAAGCTATAGCCTAAAGCCATCACAGCCACCATAGCTTCAGAGAACACCATGCCAGTCCTCTGTGTTTGCTGACACAAACTGGCCTACTGTAACACCCGTCACATTGGGTACAGTGCATAATGCTTGACAGCGATAAGCAAACATCACTCACTGTGGACTCATTAGCTATACTTCACCATCATGGTGGCATTGCTCCTACTTGCAGAAGAGGTCCGCTGTGTAAGACCTTGTTGCACCAGCGACAGCCTCATATGCCTCGTGTCGCTTGAATGGAGAGGCCATGTTGAGTGACTGGCCCACACCATCCTCATCTATGTTTGTGTCCACAGTATAACAACAAGATTGCCTAGTGATGCATTACATTTAAAAAAAAAAAAAAAGAGGGCTGGAGAGATGGCTTAGCGGTTAAGCGCTTGCCTGTGAAGCCTAAGGACCCCGGTTCGAGGCTCGATTCCCCAGGACCCACGTTAGCCAGATGCACAAGGGGCGCACGTGTCTGGAGTTCGTTTGCAGTGGCTGGAAGCTCTGGCATGCCCATTCTCTCTCTCTCTCTCTCTCTCTCTCTCTCTCTCTCTCTCTCTCTCTGCCTCTTTCTCTCTCTGTCGCTCTTAAATAAACAAATAAATAAATAATTTTTTAAAAAAAGATTCTCCTGTTAGGTGACATGAGGACACTCGTAGAAAACAGCAGAAGCAGTGGCGGGAAGGGTTTCAGAGTATAGGGAGGGAGGGCTGGGTCAGAGGTTGCTGCTGGCTTTTCCTGAAGGCATTGCATCACTGTGACATTTTGCACTGTGCAGATGACATGCTTTTTCCAAAATAATGAGTTTTCAAACATTCTTCCTGTATGGAAAATTCATATATATTTAAAACTCTATTTGTATGAATTTAAAAAAAAAATCATACTGAAAGTCTTCCCACGTATTTCAGTATCTCAGTGTCAGAGCTAGCATTTTCCAAGAATTCCTTGGCAAACATCTCTTCACGACACACTCACAAGCCCCGGAGAATGAGTCACGGTGTTCATCAACATCAGACGTCTTTGGAGAAAACCGAACGTGAGACCTGGCATCCCAGTGGCCTCACGTGGGAAAGGCTCGTTTGTCACTCGTGGTGAGTCCAGCCGAGGGTGGACTGCACTGTGGTTGGGGATCTATGGCCCTCCCGGGTCACCTCAGCAGTGTGAAGGAAGGACACGTGAGGTTCACTGTCTTCTGTCTTGGGCCACAGGCCAGAAGGACTTGCTTCCAGAGTAACTGCAGGACCTTCAGAGAACCCAGAGGCGTGCCGGGACCCTCAGGCAACCATTGGTGTGCTCTGTCACAGTCACTGTCTCTCTGCTCTGTCACTGCCTGTCCTCAGACTGGCAAGGAGGAGAAGGTGGAGTGCTGAGGAAAATGAGGAGGGGACGGCTAGAAAATCTTACCCACTACCCAGGACATGGCCCACTCTCAGCCATCCTGAGCCCCAAAAGAGAATACACATCGTGATCATTGGTGGAGTACAAACTCATTTCAGTGGCTGTCCGTAGGGAGAGGTGTGTGTGCTTTACCAAACCCAAGCTGTGTAAATACACTTGATGCCAATAAATTGCCTTATTGCCTGGAGAAAATTTCCTTATCAACTTGTTTTCAGATACATTAAGCTGAAGGTTATAAAACTGAGTGGATTACTGCTCAGAGAATCCTTGACTGACACAGTGGACAGGTTGTGGCCCACAGCGGGACGGACCCACACGTCACCGTTCACACTGCACCGGGACATGGGCTTCCCTTAAGCCAAGCTGCCAATGATAGTGCGGATGCTGACGCTGCAGATCTGTAACCCACTCTCCTACACTTCCTGAGCTGTTGGTTTTACTATTTTACCCCTTACTTATAATTGTCAAGAGCTACAGATATTGCTTCGTTTTCATTTATTTTCACCTTCCCTGATGCGCCTGTTTAAGTGATAAGCATCCCTAACGAGGAAGCAAGATGCACAGGTGTGCATAGATGCACATGCCCCCATGTGCACACACAGAGGCCAAAGGTTGGGGTCATCCTCTATCGCTCACTCATGTGTTTCCTTGAGGCAGACTCTCGCTGATACCAGAACATTCCATTTTTTCACAAGTACCAGGGATTCTCTGGTCTCAGCTCCATGGGACGTGGGTCACAGATGTGCATGGTCACACCAGCTGTTTACGTGGGTTCTGGACATGCGAAAGCAGGCAGTCTTGGGACCCTTTAGATTCTCATGCTTGTGTGAGAAGTGCTCTTACCCACTGAGCCATCTCTCCATCCCCCAGGAAATATGTTTCTATTCATCATCCCCTGCCGTTCTTTGCTATTCTGTTTTAACTACAATATTAGACCAAGACACCAAAAACTCTGATTGCAGAACTACAATATAAATTTACAGTGTTCTAAGTTACTTAGTTTATAGTTATTTCTTATGGAATCCACAGAAGGCTAATATATATGTGTGTATAATATGTAAGAATATGCCATATCATATAGCATTGCATGTTATGTATGTGAGGAGGGAATGTAACGGTCCTGTATGTGCTCATTAACTCACTTCCATAATCATCAGCTCATCTTACTTCATTGACGCATCCCACCCACTTCCTCCCAATTATGTCAAATTATTTAGAAACAAATCTCACACATTTTATCCTTCAATCCATAAATATCCGAGCATGCTCTGCAAAAAGCAAGGACTCTCCTTTAAACAGAACCGTAATACAGCCTAGCACAGCTGAGATTTAGCAATAATTCCATGATTAACCTCAAAAACCTGGTATGAGGTCAAATCCATGTTGCTGGAGCTCAGACACAGCCACACGTTGCTCCAAATGTGACTTCGCCTTCTCCTTGTGTGCAGAGTCCTCCCCGCCTCCCCGCCACCCTTCTGTCTCCTCCTGAAAAAATGCCTTCTATTCTTTTTGAAAAAATTATTTGTTATTTATTTGCAAGCAGAGAGAGAATGATAGAGAGAGGGAGAGAGGGAGAGAATAGGTGTACCGGGGCTCCAGATGCATGTACCACTTTGCATCTGGCTTTATGTGGGATCTGGGGAATCAAACCCAGGTCATTAGGCTTTGCAGGCAAGTGCCTTAATCACTGAGCCATCTCTCTGACGCCGCGGTCTACATTCTATTCTTACTGTTGCGCATTTCTCCAGCCACCCTCATTTGCCTGCCTGAATTGTCTGTAAAGAGGATCTCCTGTCCTGTGTTCCCCACGCAATGGAGGGTAGACACAGACATTTGGTTGGACTTGACTTCACTCTTTACAAGACTCTTTCAGAGGTGGCACCATGCATTCTCCTTTATGTGAGATCAATGGCTTGTTAATTGTCGTTTTGTTCCTTTTTTTTTTGTCCCCTTACTTGTATTAGGGTTGTAAAATGATAACATCCTAACTTTATGACTTTACTTATAATGAAATACTAGAAGCACACTTTTCCTTCTTAAGTGTACAGATACCCTAAGGCAGAGGTTAGCCTGCCTTAGGGCCATATGGTAAATATATTTGTCTGTGGGTCACATAGTTACTGTCACATCTGCTCAGCTCTGTTTTAGAGCACAGCCCCAGACAAGCCATAGATGCAAATGTGGTTGTGTTCCAATAAGACTTTATTGACAACAGCAGAGCAGCGGGCCCGTTTAATGTTCAAGCTCTACTTCTTCAGCCACCTCGCTAAAGTGCATTTTGCATAGGAAAAGGCTGAACACTATCACTTCCCCGTTGGTTTGCTAGCTCCAGAAACCGTTAGTTGGCCTGTGAATTTTTCTAAGCATGCCCTGCTGCGCATGCGTTTGTCCCAAGGGTCATTGTGTGACTGGCAGATGCCTATGCAGTTTTCTCTCCTTTCCTGCTCTGAGTCTTTCTGCCATGACCCCGGAAGTGTTTGTCAGGTGTTGTTACACCTGCTTCCTGGTGTGGCACCATAGTTCAGGCTCACCGTCTATGTCATGGAGTCTGAAATGAGGCCCCTCCTCTTCAAGGACCACAATGTGGGCACTGAGGGTCCTCCTTGTTAACGAATTAAAGGACCAGTCGCCATGTCTAGGCTTCTGGCCCACACAGAAGTGAGACGGTGCTTTGAAGAGGGAAATTTTACTATGACATTTTTCTAATTCATCTAACCTCACACCTTCTATCTGCACTTCCCTTCAGCAACACTGAAAGCTCTGGTTCTTGACCCAATTTCTCACTTGCTTCATTTCACTTTAAATGAACAACAGTCTGTCAGTGAACACATTGACCTCACCACAAATGAGGCCATGGGAGAAGTTTTTTTTTTTTTTTTTTTTTCTTTCTGTCTGTCTTTCTTCTAGTATGTCTATGGATGTTTCTTTCTTTTGGCACTCTTTTTGGGTTTTTTTTGTTGTTTTGGGGTTTTTTTTTATTTTTTTGGTTTTTTTTATTTATTTATTTGAGAGCGACAGACAGAGAGAGAAAGAGGCAGAGAGAGCGAGAGAGAGAATGGGCGCGCCAGGGCCTCCAGCCACTGTAAACAAACTGATGTATGCGCCCTCTTGTGCATCTGGCTAACGTGGGTCCTGGGGAATCAAGCCTTGAACCAGGGTCCTTAGGCTTCACAGGCAAGCGCTTAACTGCTAAGCCATCTCTCCAACCCACTCTTTTTGTTTTAAAGGACCCGCTCCTCCTACACTATCTACCCTGGCTTGCCTTGCAGCTGGCCTGTGTGACTTCTCAGCCTGGGACTGGTAATATTCTGTCAATCTACCAGCTCTGCCTTCCCCAGCTCCTGTAGGGTGGTAGAAGGTCTAATTCCTCCCATGAACCCCTTTGTTCACAGTGGGCCTGTTTTCCTGCTCAAATAAAACCTACAGCTTCAGTGTAACATGCCATCCCACTCCAGAAGGGAGAAGTCTGCTGCAGTCTGCCTTGAACTTGGGAGGGGGACAATCTGTGAAGCCCTCACCCTTGCCACTGAAGGCTGGGTGTCCTCAGCGGGGCTTAGCTCTCTCCCCCAGCCAGCCCCATCCCACAGATGGTGTGGGGGAGGGTGCCCTGAGAATTGACCCACACAAAGTAGGTGGGGCTGCCTTGGGAAGCTGGTCCATGATTAGCTCAGGAGGGTGCCATTATTTTTTAGTTTAGAACAGACAAATTGGGCTGGCTGGAGAGATGGATTGGTGAGCAAAGCATTTGCTATGAATGCACAAGGACCTGAGTTCAAATCCCCAGAACACACATAAAAGCCAGGCCAAATGGCGCACATCTGTAATCCGAGAGCTGGGGAGGCAGAGACAGAAGGATTGGGGCCTGCTAGACAGCTAGCCTAGCCGAGTTAGTGAGCCCCAAGTTCGCTGACAAACCACCTCCCAGCATAAGGTGGAGAGTGGTTGAGGAAGACACCGAGCACACGTACATATGTGCAAATACATACACGTGCCCACACACATGTAAACATGCATACACACACATGCAGGTAAGGGCCTGTGTGCAACAGGAGCTCTGGATGACCAGATGGAACCGGATACTACAGGTAACAAACACACAGCAGACTGACAGAAACATAAGCCAGATGTAATTCTAGTGTCACCAGTGGCCCTCCTCCCCAGCCTTCTGCCAGCTCTAATTGCCATTCACTCAAGATTCAATTTGTGTCTGGCCCCCTCAAAAAAAAAAAAAGTTAAGACTGGCCAGGGCGTGGTGGCACACGCCTTTCATCCCAGCACTCGGGAGGCAGCGGTAGGAGGATTGCTATAAATTCGAGGCCACCCTGAGACTACTGAATGAATTCCAGGTCAGCCTGGGCTAGAGTGAGACCCTACCTCGAAAAACCAAACAATAATGAAGACTAATTTAATGACCTAGCAGTCCCCTGGCTTGTGACAGCAGGGAAGCTATCTCAGCGGATGGAAGGTGGATGAGCAGGCACTAGGCACTCTGTTTGGTGCAGCTACATACACATGCTGGATCACACAGTCATTCCACGCACATTATGCCAGCTGCTCTCCCAGGAAATTGCACAGTAGAGACACCATAGTTTCTCCCTTGGCCCCTAAGAACTCCCCCCGCCTTTCAACTCACACTAAATCCAGCAGTTTTCTTCTAAGGTCCATAATATAAGAGGGACATGACGTCGCTTCAGGGATTGAGTTACAAAAGATGGTGATGGTAACTCTGGCCTTGATCATTTGGATAAGTGGTCCCCCAAACCCCTTAAAAAGTAGGGCTTCCCAAGCCGGGCATGGTGGCCCACGCTTTTATTCCCAGCCCTCGGGAGGCAGAAGTAGGAGGATCGCCATAAGTTCAAGGCCACCCTGAGACTACATAGTGAATTCCAGGTCAGCCTGAGCTAGAGTGAGACACTATCTAAAAAAAAAAAAAAAAAAAAAAAAAGCAGGGCTTCTGGGCCTGGAGAGATGGTCCAGTAGTTAAGGCACTTGCCTGAAAAGCCTAAAAATCCAGGTTTGATTCCCCAGTACCACATAAAGCCAGATGCACAAACTGGGGCATGCATCTGGAGTTTGTTTGCAGTGGCTGAAGACCCTGGTGTGCCCATATTCATTCTCACTTTCTCTCTCCTCTCTCTCTGCTTACAAATAAATAAAATATATTTTAAAATATTTTAAAGGTAGGGCTTCTGACATTTCACTGCTAAGTTATATTTTTGCTGTAGGTTTTCTGGAGACGCTAATTAAGGTTTTGGGGTTACAGTCAACAGAAACTGGCTTAGGCTAAACTTATAAGGCAAGAAATAACAACAGAACACTACCAAGTTCCTACCAGGATCAATGCCGAGTCTGACAGAGCGGTTCAGAGAGTGGACCTGAGCCAGGGAGGCTATGATGGAACCCGGAGCAAAAAGAATATTCCAGAAAAGCTCAAGAAGAGCACTGGGGAAAGCTTCTAGCCCTGTGGGCAGATACAGCCTCAAACCCAGCCGCTCCTTGTTGAAACAATGCGTGTTCAGGGTCACTGGTGAAGCATTCAGTTGACTAGACTCAGGTGGCAGGGTGGCCATGGCATGAAAGAGGGTGGCCTTTGGGGTTTCTAGGGTGATGTGTCTGTTGGCCTAGGCTGTACCAGGAGGCTCTGGATAAAATATGATTTCAAGTTAATTCTAGTAACTGGCAGATTCAGTTACTTCCTTGAAGCTGCAGGACTGAGACCCTGTTTCCTTGTTAGATGACAGAGGAGATCCCCCATTCCCTGGTGCTTATGGGATGGCCTTTCTCCATCCTAGAATCTCTCTGCTTTCTCACCTGCTCAGTGCAAGGCTAACTTTGCTTTCAAAGACTCACCAGATCATGTTCATTCGAAGAACTCAGTCAACTGATCCGATACCTTAATTGCATGTGAATTACCTTTCCGTGCAGCATAACGTAATCCCAGCTGTGATCTCTCGCCATAGTCTGGAGATTAGGGAAGAAACTTCTAGGGGACCATTTTAGGATTCTATCACATTATTAAGCTATCCATCTTGTCTTAATTAACTTGATTTAAAAAAAAAAATACTAGGGCTGGAGAGATGGCTTAGTGGTTAAGCGCTTGCCTGTGAAGCCTAAGGACCCTGGTTTGAGGCTCGATTCCCCAGGACCCATGTTAGCCAAATGCACAAGGGGGTGCACACATCTGGAGTTCGTTTGCAGTGGCTGGAGGCCCTGGCGCGCCCATTCTCTCTCTCTATCTGCCTCTTTCTCTGTCTGTGCTCTCAAACAAACAAATAAAAAATAAAAATAAAAATAAAAATAAAATACTAGCTGGGTGTGGTGGCTCACACCTTTAATCCCAGCACTCGGGAGGCAGAGGTAGGAGGATCGCCGTGAGTTCAAGGCCACCCTGAGACTACATAGTGAATTCCAGGTCAGCCTGGAAAAACCAAAACTTGAAAAAAAAAAAAATACTATATGATTGCTTAGAGGTAGTGTGGAGCTGGAAGACGTCCAAGATTAAGCTCCTGGCCGACATGGTGGCCATAAGGGCTCTCTGCTTTGTGTGCAGACAAGGGCCTCCTTGTCCTGTTTGCTCGGCCTTCCATGCCAGATAGAGATCGCCTCTCTAATCTCTTATAAAACCACAGATCCTACCCAGTCCAGGATGGCTGCACCCTCGTGACCCAATTATTTACCTCCCAGATCTCATCACATGGGGGTTTGGCTTCAACACGCAAGTCTGGGAAACACACACTCAGGCCAGAGTGGGCTGGAGCTCCTGCGCTGCAGACTGCTCTCGCTGGGTTGAGAGCTCCCGTCCTCAGCTCCCAGCTCCTGCTTGACATGCTGCCTCCCCTCCCCTCCCCCACGCCCCCCATGGGGACAGAGTGCTCAGGTGTCCCTTTAAACTGCACTTTCTCTGGTGTGCTTTCCTAGAGCCTCAAGAATACTGTGGGCTGCCTGCCCATGTTCACTCATCATGTCCTTCGTGGCATTGTCCAAAGCCATTTTCTTTAATAGAAAATAGGTTCAAGGGAGTGGGTAAAGTGCTTGTCACACAAGCCAGGGTCCTTGAGCTCAGACCCCCAGAGCCCATGTATAAATACTGAGCAAGATGGCAAGCACCTATAACCCAAGCACCGGAGAGTTAGAGACATGGGGACCACCAGAACTTACTGGCCAGCTAGCCTAGTAGTTGGCCAAATTGGTGAGCTCCAGCTTCAGTAAGGGACCCTGTCTCAAAAAGGATTGTGGGGGGCTGGAGAGATGGCTTAGTGGTTAAGCGCTTGCCTGTGAAGCCTAAGGACCCCGGTTTGAGGCTCAATTCCCCAGGACCCACGTTAGCCAGATGCACAAGGGGGCACATGCATTTGGAGTTTGTTTTCAGTGGCTGGAGGCCCCGGCATGCTCATTCTCTCTCTCTTTCTCTCTCTCTCTCTCTCTCTCACACACTTGTGCACATGCATTGGCACACACATTTGCACACGCACATACAAACATTCATGTACATGTGCATACACACAAAGAAAAATAAATAGAAAATCAGTTCCAGCCAGGTTTAGCACACGCCTATAATCCCAGCCCTCAGGTTGAGACAGGAGGACTGTGAGTTCAAGGCCAGTCTGGACTATAAAATAAGACAGAAAGGAAGGGAGGAAGAGGAGGGCAAAAGGCAGGGGAGGAGGAAGGAGTGCAGAGGAACTTCATGAGGGCAAAACCTTGGCACACAGTGAGCACTGAACAAGAATTTGTTGAGTGAACGGAGCGCTGCCAGTCGGTGTGCCACAGGAAGACGAGGTGTGTGATTACACCGGGCCTTCTTGGGGATGCTCACCATGTGACTCTGCTAGGGGTTCCCAGCAGCATGTGATGCAGGTGGAGAGAGAACACAGAGCCAACTGCTAGCTGTTTATCTTGGGAAAATATATGAACTTCTGAGGCTCTGGGTTAGGATACTTTCCATGTTTAAGGACCCACCCCCCCCCTACATACACACACACACATATTACACAAGCAGCAAATAGCACAGAAATGTGTTGGTTTTTAACATCTGTGATTTAATGCAGCATTCAAAATCCAAAACCAGCAAAAATCATAGAGACACGAGTAGAAAAAAAGGCCTTGGTTCTGCCATTGTCTCCTGTGGTACAACCTTAGAAACCACAGGGTTACAGGGATGGGACCCTACTCGGGCATGGCCAGTTATATGTGGCATTGTCTCCTGTGAGCAAGTCACCTGTTACCCCGCTTCACCGACTAAACAACAGGCGAGGTGGACCACTTTGTTTCCAAGGTCCCTCTTGTGCCTGATGTGCCTGGCTTCTTACCTGAAATGAGCAATACCAGAAGGACCGTGGCTGAATGCCCTAATACAAACATGATGTAATTGAGAGGCAGCCTGGTTATCATCATTGAAAGGAATCTAATTGTTGAGTTCCAGTCTCCCTCTATGCAGACAAAGGGCCCTGAGCGCCTGCAGAGTCACACCACATCCGAACAAAGGAAGAATCAAGAACAGCATGTACCATGCGCAAGCTGGGTGTGGCGCGCCTGCCCCGTCCTTTCTAGCAATGGATACCAGATGGACCCAATGTTCCATTGCAGTTCATGGACACTGGCCGTGAGCGCTAAGCGTGCAGACCAGAATAACGCTACAAAAGACCACTGTTGTGGGTTTCCACCCAAGTGACTCCTTTCTGCCTGTGTCTTACAGTTCTGCTCTGCTGGGGCAGTGTGGGTCAATAAGGATTTCACAACAGGTTTCATCTTTCAGTTGCTATTGTGTGGGGCTGCAGGAAATCAATGGAAACGGGCTTGCTGATGTCACTTTCTTTTTCTTACATCTTGCTACTGACACAGACCTCTGCACCTGTCATAAAGTGGAGATAATTCTAGCAACGATTCAAATGGCCTAACTCAAATAACATCCATGATCAATTACTGACACATGAGAAATGCTTGCTATTAGCTGACAACTTGAGCTTTCGAGGACTCATGGCTTCATGGGTGGGAAAAGTAGACAGGTAAGTGAGAAGTGGGTTTTAAGAGGTATGCTCTATCTAGAATCTTCTAGGGCACACACACACACCACTCTCCCGTCACTACACAGTTCTACTCCCTCCATCTTCACCACTCTGCTGACAATCTCTGCAGCAGCCTTCTGTTGTTTGCTCTGAACAGTGTGTTCTTTCCTTAGAATGCAATGTCCCTTTCTCTCAGCCACACACTTCTGCTGACAATGTCAGTCACAGTCAGTCAGCCCTCAAAACCACAGGGCTATGCTACAGGGATGGGGCCCGACTCAGCAATGGCCAGTCATGCCTTCCCCATCCCAGTGGTCTCAGGGCCTGTGACACAGAAGGCCAGAGAGCTTCCTGTAGGAAGCCTCCTCCTTCTACAGGCTGGGAACCTGGGGCCCATGGTCTCTGTCATGGGGAGACCTGATTCCATAAGAGACAATGAGGCTGCCTGCAAAAAAGAACAGAGGGGAGAATCTGGCACGTCAGTGCACTCCTGTAACCATCGTTCATGAGGCGGAGGCAGAGGCAGGGGGAACACAGTTGAGGCTAAGCTAGACTACATAGTGATTCCTTGACAGGGAGAAAGAGGGATAAAGATAGAAAGACAGAAAGAGACAGAGACAGAGAGAAAGGAAGGAAGAACAGAGAAAAGAAAAGAAGAAGGGAGGGGGCTGGAGAGATGGCTTAGTGGTTAAGCACTTGCCTGTGAAGCCTAAGGACCCCTGTACGAGGTTCAATTCCCCAGAACCCACATAAGCCAGATGCACAAGGGGGCGCGCACATCTGGAGTTTGTTTGCAGTGGCTGGAGGCCCTGGCGCGCCCATTCTCTCTCTCTCTCTCCATCTGCCTCTTTCTCTGTCTGACTGTTGCTCTCAAATAAATAAAAATAAATAAGCATTTAAGAAGAAGGAAGGGAGGAAGGATGGAGGGACAGAGGAAGGATGGAGGGAGGGAGGGGAGGAGGGAAGAAGGAAGAAAAGAATGGAGGGAGGGAAGAAGGAAGGAAGGGAGAGAGGGAGGGGGGAGGAAGAAAAAGAAGGGAAAGGTGGCAGTCCTGGGAGTCCCTCCCCAGACAGCCCAGCTCCCCATTCCATCTTGTGGGATCCTCAGGCATGTAGCCAACTCAGTGTGGCTGAGAAAGATGGGAGTGGGTAAAGTGCTTACACACAAGACCTGAGCTCCTGCATGAAACACCGGGTGTAGGCATGCGTTTGTGATCCCAGTGCTGGGGAGGCAGAGACAGGGAATCCCTGCAGGCTAGGAAGTCTAGCCAAACTGGTAAGCTCTCAGTTTAGCAAGAGACCCTGTCTCAAAGAGCAAGGGGGCGAGCAACTAAAGAAGACCCCCATGTCGACCTCTGACCTCCACATGCACACAAATGCACGTGCACCCACACACGTACATGTGCCCACACAGGTATACACACACACACACACACACACACACACACACATACATACACATGTGCAAAAAAAATCTCTTCAAAGCTAGTTGGAGTAAGGCTTGCTTCACGTGCTGTTGAAAACATTCTAGTTAAAAGCTTTTTGTTGTATCATTATATCTGAACTGAATTTACCATATTCAGGCAGCAGCACCCACAGTGGGTCACTGTGACTTGATAAGAACAAAAAGATTTTTTTATGGCTTTGCCAGAAAAAATTAAAATTGTGGTGCCTCCGTCATATGCCCTGAAACTAGGGCAAAAGGAAGTGAATCCAAGCTCAACCGCCAAGCATGTCACCTCACCCAGGTGTCCGTTCTGAACCCAGGGGTCCCCACCATTATTCCTCCAAGCCAGTGTTCTACCCTGTGGAATTCCAGGCCCATCCTCTAGCTCCTAAGATCGAGCCCTCTCTGGCCTAATTCCCTCAAACCATAGGCTCATTCACTCATTGAAAAATAGACCACTGGGGCTGGAGAGATGGCTTAGTGGTTAAGCGCTTGCCTGTGAAGCCTAAGGACTCCGGTTCGAGGCTCAATTCCCCAGGACCCACGTTAGCCAGATGCACAAGGGGGCGCACGCGTCTGGAGTTCGTTTACAGAGGCTGGAAGCTCTGGTGCACCCATTCTCTCTCTCTCTCTCTCTGCCTCCTTCTCTCTGTCACTTTCAAATAAATAAACAAACAAACAAAAATTAAAAAAAAACAAGAAAGAAAAAGAAAAATAGAGCACTGTGTGAAGGCACTGCGGTCGGTACCCAGCACAGAAAGCAGGATGGGGAAAATGTGCAGTGCTCCCAGGCTGTGGGGAGAGACAGTGGATGAGCAAAGCTACAGACTAGGGGCTTGGGGCTTGTATTCTCTGCCAATTAAGGATTACGAGGTAGGAATGTATTTTTAAAAAATAAAGTTTAAAAAGCAGGGTGTGGTGGTGCACACCTTTAATCCCAGTCCTCAGGAAGCAGAGGTAGGAGGATCACTGTGAGTTCAAGGCCACCCTGAGACTACATAGTGAATTCCAGGTCAGCCTGAGATACAGTGAGACCCTACCTCCAAAAACCAAAAGCAAAACAAAACAAAACAATTAATTTAAAAAAAAGTTTATTTCAGAGGGAGAGGTAAAGAAGGAGAAAGAGCAGACTCCTCAGAGAGGAGGGGGTCTGCCAGGGCTGGAAGAACCCACAGTTTCCATGGAGACTGAACCTTTATTGAATGGGAAAGCCAGAATCCCGAGTGTGTGATTGATAAGCAAGTGAAGGTGAGAGGTGCTACCTGGTTTATGGACCCCCCAGTACCGCTCAGGTCTCAGGAAGCTTCTCGGGCTAGCCCACCAAGGCGGCCCGGCCCGCTAACAGAAAAATTGGTCCAGGCCAGAAAGAAGTCACAGTCCCCCCTCATGCAGTAGCAGGAGAATTATGACGAAGTCGCAGTCAAGCCAAAGAAAAACACATCTGCTTCAGCCACTTTATTTCCACTTAAATGACACTTTGAAAGAGCAAGAACTCATTCTGTACCTCAAAAAGTAAATTATTACCAAAGCCCCCAAAGAGATAATCAAAGGAAATCATAAAAATCATAAGACTAATTTTTAAACCAATACAAAACTATACCTGAGAGAAAAAAAAATCCAAAGGATGCCTGCCTTGCAGTGCCTAGACTTATTACACCCAACAGGACTTCCAGACCCTACTACTCACCCAGACACCGAGCACCCCACAAAGGTCAGCTGACTGTACAAGCCACAGCTCTGCTTCCAGACTCCAACAAAAACAAGAGGTATCTGACTCTTATAGAAATAAGCCAAGTTACTCAGCAAGACTTGCCTAAACATCAGAAATCAAAGTCAAATTTCAACAATATGTTTCCAGACATATAACGCAGAAAAACATCAATGTAAAAAAATATATATGTATATGGTCCAATTTAGACTGTCCATTAATGACTTTTCACAGGGGTACAAGTGTATCCTATCCATCTGTAATTTAGAGCCGTGTGTGAGTCACATACATTGTTCTGTTTATAACTTAATTACTATCAAAGGTAAAGACCATTGTTAACAGATCATAAATAAATACTCACAAAATACAATGTCATTGGACTCTGTAGCTCCCCACTAACAAACAAACAAATGACAGTTTTCAATGTCACTTGGTGACATGTAAATTTGCTTTAATTTCTTATCATTTAGGAAAAGCAGGTTTGACCACAAAGTCTCCTCAGTTGCCAGTGAGTCATTTCCAGGCACAGAGAATATATTTAATGTCCTATTTGACCAGGTCAAACTAGCCAAGTCTCCACCTCTCACATCTCCCAGAGCAGAATGTAAACAAAGCTGTCAGATTCTACTCTGTTTGGGGGTCTGAAGGGCAGTCCCCTGAGCCAGTAGGCCCGGTGCTAACATAGGGAGCATGCTTGCAGGAGGAGGTTCTGAGCCCCCCGCTGTTCAGGTGGCCCATGGAGCACTCCAACTGCTCACCGCAGGCACTGATCTCATGAAACAGTGGGTGGGGACCTGACAGACTTTGCAAAGCAGTAGGACAGGTGGTGGAGGCGGTTCAGCGTGTGTGAGGCCCTGCCTAGGTTCTGTTCTCAAGCACCAAAAATCACAAAGTAACATCAAACACACACACAAAAAAATTACATTTGGCTGTGGAATCCATTTTCTACTTGCATTTAAAAATGATTACAGGTCTGGAGAGATGGCTTAGCGGTTAGGGTGTTTGCCTGCGAAGCCAAAGGACCCAGGTTCAATTCCCCAGGACCCACATAAGCCTGATGCACAAGGCACATGTGTCTGGAGTTCATAGGCCCTGCTGTGCCCATATTCTCTCTCTCTCTCTCGCTCCCTCTTTCTCCCTCTCTCTCACAAATAAATAAAATTTTTTTAAAAAATTGTTTTGGCATTTCAAGGTAGGGTCTCGCTCTAGCCCAGGCTGACCTGGAATTCACTATGTAATCTCTGGGAGGCCTTGAACGCACAGTGATCCTCCTACCTCTGCCTCCCGAGCACTGGGATTAAAGGCGTGCGCCACCCCGCCTGGCAAATTTAAAAAATTTTTTAAACCAAAAATAAGGGCTGGAGAGATGGTTTAGCAGTTAAGGCATTTGCCTACAAAGATAAAGGATCCCGGTTCAATTCTCCAGGACCCGCATAAGCCAAATGCACAAGGAGACGCATGTGTCTGGAGTTTGTTTACAGTAGCTGGATGCCCTGGCTTGCCCATTCTCTATCTCTCTCTCTCTCTCTCTCTCCCTCCCTCCCTCCCTCCCACCCTTCCTCCTTCTTTCTCTCTTTCAAATAAATAAATAAAATATATGTTAAAAAATAAAAAAATAAAAACTAAAACTAAAAGTGATTATGCCTGGAGAATGCTTTATAATTAAAGTGTCTTCTTGTTCTTTGGTGCCGACGGACTCCAGCTTGCTCCGATCCTGTGCTCACCACACGCTTCGTGGCTCTGTGCTTGGTACTGGGGGCAGATGGTTTCACCCTTCACCTTCAGGGACAACCTGAGGGTCCTTTGCTGGGAATGAGACTTCCATAGATGGGGAATTCCAAAGAAATTCAGCATGAAACCATAAATTCTTTCCATTACATTCCCAACAGAGAATGAAAATGATTTCTAAATCCCAGATTTTCAAGTTTATTTCAAATACACCTCAGCCCCGGATACATTTCCTAATGTTCACACGGGGGTGCTTGCATCATGGAGAACCAGTCAGAATAATAAGTGGCAACAATCTTCAAAGAAGCTTCAGGAATCAGTCTTGAAGGACCTCATGTTCATTCGCAGCCCAGCCCGCTCATGGATGACAGCATTGTGGCTGGCATCAGAGCCCTCCTTGGGGAAGTCTCCTTAGAACCCAGGCACAATTAGAGATCCCCCCACCCCGCCACCAACCAGACTCAACCTATCAGGAAAGACTTAGCCTGGAAGTGGCCAAGAGGCCAGTCCCAACTTGCCAAATATTGAAAAATAATTCTTTTTTTTTTTTAATGTGTGTGAGAGACAGAGAACTGGTGTCCTGGCCTCCAGCCACTGCAATCGAACTCCAGACGCATGAGCCTCCTTGTGCACATATGCAACCTGGTATGGAGAGTCAAACATGAATCCTCAGGCTTCGCAGGTAAGCCACTAAGTCATCTCTCCAGCTCGAAATATAACTCTTAATTTAAAAAAATTATGAGCCGAGCATGGTGGCGCAAACCTTTAATCCCAGCTCTGGGGAGGCAGAGGGTAGGAGGATTGCTGTGAGTTTGAGGCCATTCTGAGACTACATAGTTAATGCCAAGTCAGCCTGGGCTAAAGAAAAACCCTACCTCAAAAAACAAAAAAAAAATAAAAATTATTTTCAAATGGGAGACATAGAGAAAATGTAAACATCTCATCTATTTTTAAAATGGTGCCCAGCAGCTGTTATGCTAAATCAGGCTTGTTAATTATTTAGTCCATCACAGGGCCACAGGCTCAGCACAGAGAGTGGAGGAGATTCACCACGCAAGCTCCGTTCTTTCCAAGCTGCACAGAAGGCCAGGGCTGGGGAGGGCTGTAATGGTGTCGCTCACACAGGCTGTGCGCACCACGCGGGGCAGATGCCCGTTCTGTTTCACTTTATTTAATTCTTTCTATACATGGCACCTGAGAGACGGAGTTAGGGAAATCTCTGGGTCCCATGACTGTGAGCCACTCCTGAGGCTGATGCTCCCACTGTTCCATGCCTGTGGCCTGTGACACATTCTAAGCACGGATATGCAGCCGGCCTGCTCCTCCCTGGCCCCATGTTGAAACTAAGATCAGGCGTTCCTTGACAAGCGCAGCCTCCTTCTTTCATACTTCCACACAGCCTTCCGCTCAGATCATGGGACAAAACCTGGACCAGAATCTGCATTCCACACCAACTACATCCTGAGCCAGCCCCCAAGGCTCACTGCACTCACAAAAGAGGAGGCAGGACTGAAGGAGCTCTGAGGTCCCTTTAAGCTCTAGATCATGAGTTAATGCTTCCTCATTTATTACATGAAGAAACACCACAGAAGAGATAGGTCAGTGGGTAAGTGTGTGCCTCACGGCATGAGGACCTGAGCCTGATCCCAGTACCCACGTGAAATGAAATGCTGGCCATGCTGACCTGTAGTCCCAGCACTGGAGGGTGGAGACAGGAAGATCCCCGGGGCTCACTGGCCAGTTAGTCTAACCTACTTGATGAGTTTCAAGCCAGTGAGAGACCTTGTCTCAAAAAAGAAGTGGACAGTGTTCCTAAAAATAACACCTAAAGTTTCCTCTATACACACATGCAGTGCCCACACACATATGAACACACGTACCCCCCATATATACACACTACACGCACACACACACATTCAAAAGAAATACGACTGGGAAGACAATGTCTTGCAAGAAATGTTTGAAGAGCATAGCCAGGGGAACAGGCTGGTGCTGGACACACAGAAGACTAACTAGTGTGACCAGCCAGAGCCATGGGTCACCCTCCCTGGTCACACACTGGACAGGATAGACGGCTAAACACAGCCTCAGGCCCCTCCCCCTTCCAGACTAAGCCATCTACCCTCAAAACATAATGGCTCTTTCAGAATCAAAGGCAGCTCAAATGGGCTCTTGCAAAGGCTTCACGCAATGAGTAGTCCAGGCCAAGATATGCCCATCTGAGAAGGAGGGTCCTCCACACGTGACGCAGAGCAGCAGAGATGAAAAGCCATCCCCCAAAGCCATGGCTCCATCCAGACACAGGGACGCGGTATGAGAGGGGACTTCAGGGCCTCCCTGTGCGATCAAACCTTGTTCTGACCACCAGACAGTGGGGAACTTTTCCTGAGTTCATGTAAGAGCTTATTTCAGTATTTATAAGTTACGCAGCCTCATGAAGCCTTTTCTCTGAGTACTTTGTAAAGTCTGGTAAAATTAAAAAGAGGGGTTGGGGAGCCATCCTTCCTATGGTCAAAGCAAGATCACTGTGCATGTCCATGGACAATGGCTGAATGGTCACAAGCTCCTTACAAAGAAAACCTCTCTGGGGGAGTGAGGAGGAATAAAAGGTTCAACTCCAAATAAGACTCAGTGAGTTCGTGGCCAGGTGACAAACTCTGTGTTGATGAGCTGAGGGTAGGCAGGGGCTGCCTACTTGTATCCCCGGGGGCTTAGACCTAGACCAAGTCCCAAGAAAATTCCTGATACCTGCGAGAACCATGTCTGAGCCTAGCTGCCCTTGAGTTTGAACTTGGAAACCTGAAGAGCTCCAGAGCTGCAGCTGGTCCCCAGTGATGGAAGATAAAAGACATCCACCATGACGGGACCGAGGTGCTCCAGAGGAGGCGACACACTTGCTGGGGACATCCGCAGTGCGGTCAGCCTCTTCTGCAGGACTGACTCAGCAGCGGCTTTTGAATCTAATTTATATAGTTATAAACCGGGGGGAGCTGAAGCCACTGCAAGCACACGCATCTGCTGGAAGAGGCTCGGGGTTACGGCGGGTACCGAGTGGCAACAGGGACTCAGTGTCTCGCTACATCATCCCAGTGAAGACAACGTGGCTCATCCCAGCCTGCAAAAGCACAAGCGTTGGTAGGCAAAGAGGAGAGGTCTCAGAGAAAGGGTCGGTGGATGCTGGCTTCAACACTGCCCGCAGAGCCTTCGTCACCACCGTCCTACCCCGAGGGATGAGGAGCCGGTCGGGGGCTGCCAACTGTATTCCAGTAGCACCCAGTTTCCCCTCGTGCCCCACTGCCTGCTGACAGTGAACCTTGGGGGCAAGTAAATTCCTCTGTCTGTCAAATGGGAATGAATGATAAGACCCGTGACTTCAGATGCATACTGAGCCCTGGAATGAGCAGACAAGGTGTGTATCAAACAGTTAGCGTGAGACGGGATCTAGGATGATTGCCTGCAGCGCCAGGCAGGAAGATTTGCTTGCCTGAATGTCCGCTCTGGTTTGAATGGCAGCCTCGTGGTCCTGCTCAGTCTTTCTTCCGCGTTCCCGCCTACCCGATGGCTCCCAGCCACGCTGTGTGAAGTCTTTCCTACTCATCGCCATGGTTCACGGGAAGTTTCTCTGCCATGCTCCCATCAGACAGCCGGGCAGTCTTCTTCCCGGGAACTCTCCAGCGCCCGCCAGTAGGTGAGTAACTCCTGGGGTGTGACGAAGTGGCAGGCTACGATTTTCTGAAAGCGACAGGCGGAGAAGCGCAAGCCCCCCGGGAAGAAGGTCTGCTGGGAGTGCAGCTCCTCGGGCCTGATCCTCAGCTTGGCCAGGCAGAGCCCCACAAACACGTCCTCCAGCTTGATGAACGGGACGCTCTCCGACACGTTGTACACCTGGCTTGCCACGTCGCTGGAGAAGACGTAGCCCGTGCCCGAGCAGAAAGGCGGGTACTTGTCCCACGGGTATTCGTACTTGCTCACAAACCACTTGTTCAGCTTCTTGCGGATGGGAAACTCGTTGAGCTTTAGGTAACCCGTGAAGAACCTCCTCGTCCTGTTCTTCCTCAACAGCAGCTCCGTCAGATAGCCGACGTTCACGAACATGTCCGAGTCGGTTTTCATCACAAAAGTGGCCTGAGGGCAAAAGTGGTGGACCCACTCCATGCCCATCATGGTCTTGAGGGTCAAGTTAAAATACACGTCCTTGAAGTCCTTCTGGATGATGTCACAGTGCTGCTGGCTCTCCCGGGCCACCTCGGCCATCTCGTCCGTGCTGGCCGAGGCCCCCAGGAGGAACAAGGTCTTCACCCGCTGCCCCCTCACCCTCGTCTCTCTGCCCCACGTCTTGCGGATGGCCGTGCGAGCTGCCACCTGCCTGTGGGACGAAGTCACCAGCAGGACGAGGAAGGGGGGGTCCAGGCTGCAGTCTACATCAGGAAGCTGGAGGAACTTCCCATAACTCTTCTTGAAGATAAATGGCACTTCTTTAAAAGGCGCCACGCTGAAATAGAAACAGAGCGCCCCCACCAGCAGCATGAAGGCATACACCAGCCTCATCTTCACCAGGGCCATCTGAAAGGACAAAGAGAGAAGGTTAGGCATCCATAGCAAGAGGCAAGTTGGAGAATAATTCAGGGCTGGAAAGACGGCTCAGCGGTTAAGGTGCTTGCCTACAAAGCCTAATGGCCCCTCGGTTCAGTTCCCCAGGACCCACATAAAGCCATATGCACAAAATGGCACATGTATCTGGAGTTCATTTGCAGTGGCCAGAGGCTCCGGTGCGTCCATTCTCTCCTCCCCTTCCCCATCCCCTTACAAATAAATTTTACAAAAAAATAATAATAATAACATTCAATTCATGTTATAACATTAAGAAAGCAAGTAACTCACTTTTTTGCTGGGTAAGCGAAGCTCTGGTTTGAGAGCTAAGCCATGGGGCAGATGCCAAGAGGAAATGAGTTTCAAGAGTTTCAAGAGGTGTCACGACAAATCTGCACTTCTTCTACTACCCAGCATCATGATTCTGTCCCTCGGGAATCTCTAGGAAAAGAGCAAAAATGAACAATGTTCAAGTCACTCATGCTTGAGTGGCAGGTTTTCACACTTTCCCACCTACCTATGTGACCTTGAGCAAATATTTGAGCCCCTCTCCCAGCCTCACTTTTCTCCCCTGTGAAATGGACATAGTCAGGCTGGGGAGATTGCTCAGTGGTTAAGGTGCTAGCTTGCAAAGCCTAATGACCTGGGTTTGATTCCTCAGTACCCACATAAAGTCAGATGCACACGGTGGTGCATACATCTCGAGTTTATTTTGCAGCAGCTAGAGGTCCTGGTGTGCCCATTTTTCACTCTCTTCCTTTCTCTCTCTGCTTGCAAATAAATAAATTAAATTTTAAAATAATGGACACCATCAAGGCACAAAATTCTGCACGTGATTCATGTACCCACAGCAATAATAATACACAAATATCCAAGACTCCTTTAAGGCCTGATGGGTTAGGAGGACACCTGATAGCTTTATAAGGACAACGGTGACTCCAATAATATTTTTTTGAAGTAGATTCTGGCTCTAGCCCAGGCTGACCTAGAATTCACTGTATAGCCTCAGAGTGTCCTCAAACTCATGACCATCCTCCTACCTCTGCCTCCCGAGTGCCGAGATTAAAGGCATGTGCCACCATGCCCAGCTGCTCCAACTTTTTGTCCTGGCAATTACCTACATAAAAGAGCATGTGGCTGTTAACTGAATAATTTCTTTGTGTGTGTGTTCTGTGGTTATGAATTTGTGTTCATATCTGTGGGGACACTCATCTGTGGGTGGGGCATGTGTGCACTTGTACATGGGCCACGTGTCAACATCAAATGTCTTCCTCAATCTCTTACCACTTATTTTGTGTACGTACATAGTGTGTACACATGTGTGTTTGCAGAGGCACACACCACATGCACACCCATACAGAGGCCAATCACTATGTGCATAGTGTGTACACATGTCTGTTTGCAGATGCACACACCACATGCGCACGCATATATACAGAGGCCAGTGGAGAACATCTGTGTCCTCCTCCATCATACTTCTGCTTGGTTTCCTTGAGACAGAGTCCCTTGCTGAACCAGGAGCTGCTGATTTTGGGTCAGCCTGGCTGTCCAGGGTGCCCCAGTGATTCTCCTGTCACCACCCCAAGAATCAATGTTGGAGGCAGAGAAGGCTATGCCCCCTTTTGTAGTGTGATAGTTAATTTTATGTGAACCTGACAAGGCTATGGGGTGCCCAGATAGTCAGCCAAGTATTACTTTGGAAATGTGAGGGTGTCTTGGGATGGATGGGTGGGAGGATGAGGTGCATGGCTTTGGCAATGGAGGTGAGCCTCATCTACTGAGCAAAGGACCTGTATAGAAAAAAGGCCGGGCGTCTCACGGGAAGGGGAATTCCTGCCTGGTACTGAAAGCCTACAGGTGGGAGCTCATAAACTGCAGGGGGAAACTAATATCATTGTCTGGCTAAATGGATATACGATGGCCACCAAACTGCCCTCTAAATACTTACATTAAGGTTCACATATTAATGCTACTCTCACTTTTGGTCAGAGGAGCTTCTCTTTTCAGAAGGAGTGACCACTGGGGAAACTCAAAACTCACCATAGTGCTGAGAAGAGACAATGGAGTGTCAGCACTATGCGAGGCATCTCTCTCACACCCTCCAAGGCTCAGGGAGGTGGGAAAAGGTAGTGAAAACAATGTAAGAGCCAAAGGTGAGGGGAAGCAGTTCAGTGGGGCCTTGGAGAGCGTTTGGGCAGTTGGGACTTTTCCAGGCCACTAGAGACTACAAACCTTGTAGCTACAGGGTCTCTCTCTCTCTCTGCTCTCCGCCAGGATGACAATGTACCTAGACAGTGTATGCCCATGCCTGCTCCAGCCAAGCTGGGTGAGGAGAAGCGGGCAAAGACTCACCAGAGCTACGCACTCTGAGCCACTGAATCAAAGAAGGAGGGCATCTCAGGGGGCTGCCTCACTGGTCAGCTGTGAGGCTTACCACCTCACAGTTCTGAGGTTGAGAACCCTGAGCCAGGGGTCAGCACCGCTGCATTCTGGGGAGAGCCTTCTCCCTGCCTCGCTGAGTCCACACGTGGCAGACACAGAATTCCGGTATCTTTTCCCACCCTGATAAGGGCACTAATCCCTTCACTGGGACTTCATTCTCATGACTCTGATTTGGTGATTGTATGGAGGCCGGAATGCCTTTGAGGTCATCTGGGGTGAGGGGAGAAGATGTTGTTCCTTTCCAGGCCAGTGGTATGCCTTTCTGGGAAATGACACATCATCTCACAGGCTCTTCTTCTCACCTGGACATGGAGAGAGAGTGAGAGACAGGAGTATACGATGTCTTGTCACTCTGTAATCTACCCCCTGCTGAAGCTGTCTCGGGTTTATAATATTAGGTATTTTTCAGGTCTGGGGAGACTGCTCAGTGGCTAAAAGCACTTGCTTACAAACCTGATGACCCAAGTTCAATCTTCTTCAGTGCTCACATAAAGCCAGATGTAAAGTGGCACATGCGTCTATAACCCAATATGCCTATAGCAATGGGAGCAGAGCCAGGAGAATCTGGAAGCTCACAAGCAGCAGCAGTAGCAAGAGACTCTGTCTCAAAAGAATCCTGAGGTTGTCTTCTGACCTCCACATGCATGCACAAATATACATGCACATCCATCATACACATGTATATACACACATACCCATGTGTACACACACATCATATACATCATGCATGCATGAATACATGCATACACACAAACATATCCAAATAAATAATGAAAATAGAACCCAGCAAGGTGGCACATGCCTTTAGTCCCAGGACTTAGGACACTGAGGTAGGAGGCTAGCCTGGGCTACAGAGCAAGTTTCAGGTCAGCCTCGGCACACTCAACATTGTTTGAAAGCTTGATTCTTTTAAATTTATGTTCTATTTTTTCTGAACAATAGCCCAAATAATAATGAAATATTTTACTGAGCAATGCTATCCATAGCCAGAAGGGAGAAAAATATGGTGCTTATAGATTTAGAAAGGCTGATAATCCACCGTTTTTATTTTGTTTTTGTTGTTGTTGTTTTGGTTTTTGTAGATAATGTCTTTGGTTACTTCAATAAGCTGAGAATGAAAGCATCAGGGTCTCCCTTCTTACCCAAAACCCTACAAAACTAATGAATAGCTGGTAAAATTTTAAAAATTAAAAAGAAAGATTAGCAGAATGACTTTAATAGTCATGCATAACCAAGTTAGGAAAGGAAATGAGAAAACTCTAAAAAGCTCGCAGGTTGCCAGGGTCTGTCAAAACAAAGAAAATAATAGTTCCTTGAGCCCCCTCCCCCCCCCCACACACACATACACAAAACAACTTGAAAACAAAGTCCAGAGACTTTTCATAATTCTGGAAACAGCGGTCCTAATGGTAGGAGAATAGTGGAGCCATAAAATCTCAGCCACTTAAGTGAAGTCCCCATAAAGTGACAGGTGCTCAGTGTGCAGACAAGTGCAGGTAAAAAGAAAAGAGATTTAAAACAAGGGAGTGGGATCCTTGTAGAAACTACAGCCTGCTCGGTTCCATTTCTATAGGATGCCCCAAAACAGAAGTAACCCCCATGTTTTTACTGTGCTGCATGAGACCATTGTAACTCTCATGGCCTAAAATATTGCTTGACGAGCAAGCTTAGCTGTCCATAAGATGGTGACTAGGCTCTGCAGGTCAGTTCATATGCTCCAGGAGACCTCCCCTGGTGCTCTGCCCTCAAGACATATTTGTCTCTTATGGCTCCTTTGCCTTGTCTTTCCCCACTGGAAGGGTCTTTTGCCCCCACACACGCCCACCTCTGCTCCATGTCTACCCATCTTTTGCCTCCACACCCACACACTTCTGCTGCACACCCACCCCTCTCTGTTTCACCAACACTTGTCCTCTTAACTGCCAGGTCTTCAGTGAAGCCCTTTCTCTACTGACTACTCACGGCATACTGGGTTGTGCTGTGTGGATTTGATTAATGGACTTGTGCTGTATTAATTCTCTGTAGCACCCACCTTTCCCATTATTCAATAACTCCAGAGAACTGAAGAGATCATTTCCCTATATTTTCACCATAGTAACCTCTACCTATTCACAAGATGCAACTCATGGAAGGAGGCCCAGTAGAGAGTTTTGAGTGACAGGTGAGAAGGGAAGATGGTCACATCTACAAGGCCAAATTGAGTGATTGGTGACTTGGATACATTTTCTTGGTTGATAACAATGCTTGGTTTATACAGGTTCTCCTCAGGATGAAAGTGTTGTGCAGATTCTTTCAGTAGTTAGGTATCTTCTCCTTCTGAACCTTCCATAATAATTTAATGATTTCTGAGAACAGAACCTGCTTGTTTCATAGAAAGCTGCCTGAAGGAGTTTCAACCCCTGCTTTTCGCATAGGGGCTGGAGGGGTGATAGGACGCACAGTGTGCTTCTGGGGCAGGTCAGACACTAAGCTCAGTGTGCTTCCCCAGCTTTAAAGGCTGCTAATGAAGCTACCCAGCCTCTCAGAGCAGCGTGGGGGGGCGGGGGGGGGGGAGTTTTGTCACACTCTGCAGTTTTCTTCCTCTCTACTGAAAAAGGAATTTTAAAAAGCACATACCACCAGTAAGAGACAACCTGACTCCTACAGTACAACAGTGACAATAGACACAGCCTTGTGGATCCACCACACAGGGCAGCCACAGGAGGAGCAACGAAGCTGAAAATCTCACTGGGAACATGTTTCTTACTTGGAGACTCTGCTTAACAGAGTGAAAAGTACAGGTCAGCTGGGCTCAGTGGAGTGCCTCTCATGAATTTTCCTTCTCCCTTGTGACCGTTGTTTGACCTGGACATGTGGCATTTCTCAAAGGCTGTCACCTCTGTATGAAATTGGCTAGAACCTGTTGTAGTTTGAATATGTAATGTCGCTCCTCCCTCCCCCAGGGCTATGTGTCTGAGCTCCTGGTCCCCAGCTAATGACACTGTTTGGGAAAGTGGTGGAACCTTTTGGGGGTGGAACCTTTTGGAGGAAGTGGGTCACTGAGTCTGCAGTGGACCTGGAGGTTTTGTAGCCCTGCCCTCCCCACTTCCTGTTGTCTCTCTGCTTCCTGACTTCGAGTGCAGTGTCACCAGCCATGTCCTGCTCCTTCCTGCTGTCTTCCCTACCATTAAAGATTTCACCCATTTGGAACTATAAGCTGAAATAAACCCTTCCTTCTTTTTATTATTACTATTTTTAACCAGAGAGAGAGAGAGCGAGAAAGAGAATTGGCATGCCAGGGCCTCTAGATCACACAATCAGGCTCCAGATGCACGCACCCTCTTGTCTGCATGTGTGACCTTGCACACTTGCATCACTGTGCATCTGGCTTATATGAGACCTGGAGAGTCAAACATGAGTCCTTAGGCTTCACAGGAAAGCACCTTAACATCTAAGCCACCTCTCCAGCCCCCTTCCTTCCTTAAGTTGCTTCTTCTCAGGTATTTGATCACAGCAATGAGTAAAACAGCTAATCTAAAACCACTAGGTTCCAAAATCAAATGTCTTCATTCAGAATCCAAGGCCCGATTCCCCCAACTTTCCTGTGACCATTAGAGACCCTGGGCAGGAGCTCATCTGGAAGTTCATGGTCACCACCTCTCAACCACATCTCAGTGTAAAAACAGAAAAAGCCTCCACAGGGATTCAGCAATAGGCTAGACACCAGCGTAACCACCCTATCAGGAATGAAAATATTCTAAAGAGACACATGTGCCTCCCCCTTTGGCTATCAGACTAGTGAAACAATGGTCCCCAAGGAATTGAAATTTCCCCAGGAATCTCACGCTAGGAGAGGGGAAGGGCTGAAGCCTGGTGCCAGCCAGAGGAAGAACCTGAAAGAGCTTTCTCATAGGCCTGACAACTTGTCACAGCATCTTTTAGGAGAAATTGAAGCCAAGATAACGATGGGCAGTATTTGACCAGGACAGTTTAGTCAAGCATACCTCTTGCTCTCTGTTTAAACCTGAACTTCATGTCAAGACCACAAAGGTGGACTTTGTGAGTCAATGGACCTCTTTGTTCCTCTTCCCAAGGTGGCCACATTGAACAAATCTCCTTTCTCTGCTTTTCACTATTGCCTGTCTCTTTAATTGGTCTCTTGGAAGATGGGTAGTGGTGGAGCCTATGTTGTTAGTACTACCAGGACCAAGGCTCTGACCCTGACAACTCCAGTAACACTGTGACACAAACCAAACCACTGCTGGGGACATTCACCAAGATCCAGCAAAAGCAATCCAACTCCCACAAGCTGGGACAAGCTGCTGGGAAAACATCGGTGAGGAAGGTCATGAAGAAAGTAAGCCACCTCAGGCTGAAGCCACCAGAACCAAGCTCTTCCTCTCTCCAAAGGCAAGGAGGGGGTTGCACACCATGTGAGAGAATTGAAGAGGGGGTTACACACCATGTGAGAGACTGAGGAGGGGGTTACACACCATGTGAGATACTGAGGAGGGGGTTGCACACCATGTGAGAGAATTGAGGAGGGGGTTACACACCATGTGAGAGAACTGAGGATCAGACAAAGACATCAGCCTACTAAGTTTTCTTTATCATGGACCCAAACTGCTTCATATGACCAGAGCAACAGTGCATTTGACACCTGTGAGCCAGTCCTGGGCCATATAAAGGCTCCATTTTGAAAATAACAGAGCCAATCACCTTTCTCTTGTGTGCAGCATGCCAATTCCTCAGTTAGACATGGACTTAACCATCTCAGAAGAGGTACAGCCAGGGACAGAGACAAGCACTACAGTGAGCAGACACAGGCACTGGTCTTACGGCATGCAGTCTCCCACCATAACTGTCAGAACACCATTCTCCCCAGAGCATGCTGACACTGGATCTCCCGGGCCTCAGGCTCTCAGATGAGCTGATTGTATAGGTGGTACATCTGACGAGAAGAGTTCCTTGGCAGTGGAAGAGTGAGAAGGAAAGAGCATGGGTAAAGCCATCACCTTTAGACACTGTGACAGGGAAGGTGTGGAACTGAGAGGGCGGTACAGCTAGGGGGATTGGACCCCTGAAAGTAAAAAAGACAGGAAAGTCTGCACTTGCTAGAAATCAAAGATGAGCTGACTTGTTCTCTCTTGCCTAGTTCCCTAGACCTGTTTTTCCACAAACAACCTGGACTCCTCCTAGAAGGGAGGTCTTTCGATGGGAATTAAATATTGTGGTTGGTCAAGTTCAGCCCCGTGGAACTTGGTGTCAAGGCCAGCCTCTTCCTGAGACAGCCCCTAGCCCTAACCAACCAGCTGTCCCTCACCTGAGCCAGAAGACAGGGCCCACCACTGTAAGATTATAAATATCTTTGCAAGGGGAGGACAGGCTCTCTCACCACTTGGGACCTTCTAGCTGTGGGTGAGTTTTTCCCTTGGCTGGGCTCCCTAACCCTTACTCTCCGCATGGGTTCTTTATTCCCTCCAGCTCCCCACATGGCAGAAGCTCCTTGAACTTTTTTTCTCTTTTCTTTCCATGCTTTTTTCCAGGCCCTCCACACGGGATCTCTGGCCACATGGGTACCTTTCCTTGGCTCTGTACTTCCCTCAATAAATATAATAACTTAATAATTATCCTTCCCAGTCTTCTTTTTATTCAATTCTTTGATTAAAATTAGAAGTGAATCTAGGGTTTAGCGTGCAAGGACTTTCCTAGACCTCGTTACACCTGTCATGACAGCCTGTGCCTGAACCCACCACGTTGAAAGCTGTCTCTAGAAATCAGCCTCTGGCTCCTACTTTCTCCAGGAAGTGGCTGGTTCACAGCATTTCCGTCCACCACTCTCCATGGTCAACAGTCTCTCCTCCTTTGAAGCATTCCCAAAGAGCTGGTTTACCCTATCATATCCACCTTCAGAAGGCCAAATGGCCCTTCTTTGTACTCTTAAATCTGCCAGGCGGTGGCACATGTCTTTAATCCCAGCATTCGGGAGGCCGAGGTAGGAGGATCCCCATGAGTGATCCTAGCTCCTTCCAATCCTGCAGACAAAAAAAAGAAGCCCTGACCCACTGGATCCCTGGAATCAGATGTATGTATCAACAGGCTGCCTTTGGTCACTCTGTGTGGGGCTCGGTATGTCTTTGATGAAAGGCGGGGTCAGGCATGACTCTGCCTGAACTGGCTGCAGGAAGAACAGCAGTGGGGAAAACCCCAGGGCTGCTGGGAGCCACACAGCGGGAGAGATCTGGAAACACGTGACAATTGAGGAGGCTGAGAACATGGATGAGCAAGAACAAGGACCCCTCTGTGGTGACTTCCCGCAGAGGGGGGACGCGGGAAAGATTTTCAGTTTCGCAATGTGACACAGTGAGTCACAAGACCCAAGATAAGGTTGTACACAATGGTTTTGTGTCAGCCAAGGTCCGCCTAAGTGTCACCTGACTCATTTCTCACGCTGCTGGGCCTTGGGTAGACAGTGTGTCCAGCCTTTGCTGGCCAGTATCCCCTTTGGGTTAGGTCACTGAAAGGCAACTTTAGATGACTCACAGAACACTAGAGGTCAGGACAGCTGACACCAGGCTCCCTCCCTAACATCTGCTGACCACAGTTTCTGCAGACTCCTCCATCAGATGGGTCCCAGTGCGGCTGCTGTTGCCACCACATTCGGGGTTCCTGTCCTCTTCCGCCTCTCTAAACCATGGCGTGGGCGTGGTCGGTCATCAGTGTCACCTCTGAGGTGCTTCACTGCAGTAAGTGTCTCTGGAAGTGAGCAGCAGAGGTGTTGGTGCATGCCACACTCCATTAAGGTCTTTACATGAGTTTCTTTTTGTTGTTGTTGTTTAATTTTTGTTTATTTATTAGAGACAGTGAGAGGGAGAGAGAGAAAATAGGTGCACCAGGGCTGCAAACAAACTCCAGACACATGCACTACCCTGTGCATATGGCTCACATTGGACCTAGAGAATCAAACCTGGGTCCTAGGGCTTCTCAGGCAAGTGCCTTAACCGCTAAGCCATCTCTCCAGCCCTCTATATGAGTTTCTTAATCAGCTTCATCCTGACTCCATGTGGCATTACCATTCCTACTTCACAGATGAGGCCCTGAGGCTTGGAGATGCTGAATGACCACTAACTGTAGCCATTAACCATAGTCATTTCCGGACTGGACTCCTGTGGTCATCAGAATCCCCTTTCTCAGCTCCACAGCATAAGATGTCCTATTCTAGGGCTGTGGAGATGGCTCAGTAGGTAAAGTGTCTGTCTCGCAAGCATGGGGCCATTGGTTCAATCCCCAATATCCACATAAATTAAAAAAAAAAATAGGGCAAGGCAGTAGATGCTTCTAATCCCAGTACTAACAGGTGGATCCCTGAGGCTTACTGGCCAAACAGTCTAGCCTAATTGGTGAGCTCTAGCCAATGAGGGAGTCTGTCTCAAAAAAAGATGGATGGTGCCTAAAAGGAACAACACCAGAGGCTGTCATCTGGTCTACACACACACACACACACACACACGCACGCACGCACGCATGCACGCACGCACGCACGCACTGTCCTATCCTAGAGCTAGATGTTGAGACAAGTTAAGAGAAAGCAGAAGATATAGTCCCTGCCCTAGCAAGTTTTTGTTGTTTGGTTTGTTTATTGTTTGTTTGTTTGTTTGTTTTTGTTTTTGTTTTTTCAAGGTAGTGTTTCACTGTAGCCCAGGCCGACCTGAAACTCACTATGTAGTCTCAGGGTGGCCTCCAACTCATGGTGATCCTCCTACCTCTGGATCCCAAGCACTGGGATCAAAACCGTGTGCCACCACACCCAGCTTCCTAGCAAATGTTCTAATCTTGGAGTCAGAAGGAATGCAAAATTATGCCAAGAAGAGAGATGGGGAAATTGCTGACAAGGGCACAACTGGGCAAACTGAAGGCAAATCCCAACATTAGCCAGTCAGGTGCCGGAGGTGGGCATATGGTCAGGTGCAGGAAGTGGGTATATGGCAAGTAAAAGGCCCAAAAGCCACGATTCAGAAAACAGTACCTGTACAGTCACCCATCACAGTTGCCATGGCATCCCAAAGCACGTGTGACCCATCAGTCTGCAGAAGTGACTTGACCTGCTGTCGCCCATTCCTCCACGGAACAATGCTGGGTCACAAACCTTCACCTTCCAGGGGAGAGCACCCCCAACCTGCTTCTTCCTCTAACTGTGACAGTTCTGCCCATGAATTCCACCACACATGGCACCTCTCCACCCTAACGGAAGATCCCCCCAGAAAACTTCAAGCAAGCACGGAGAAAAATCTAAATATCGACTCTCCCATTCACACAGACTGACTCATTCAAGATTGTCAGTGTCATAGATAGATAGATAGATAGATAGATAGATAGATGATAGATAGATAGATAGATAGATAGATAGATAGATAGTCAGATAATATGGCCTAGTCTGAAGCAGTTTCTCATTGCACAGACCCTAAACCACATTTTGAACCCAAGACCAAGGCCATTACCAAGAGACCCCTGCTACAAGAGGGCTAAGGCCCCAAGAAAGGATTCCAACTCTGGCCTACACAGATGCCAAGAGATGTCACTCAAACATCCAAGGCTGCAAGGCCAAGGCCTTTGTTTACAGATGCAAGGGACCAAAAGGCAGTCATCTGAAGAGTTAGGAACGAGAAGGAAGGATTGAGCAGACTGAGGCCAGCGTCACGACAGACAACAGCCAGCAAAGCAGACTGAGTGCAAGGAGGGAGTGGTGGCACTCACGCCACTCGACCCTTTCGTGCCCTGTCTGGCTTTTCCCAGGCGCTGACAGGTGGCCCACATGACCATCCAACCCCAGAACTACAGAGCCCATCACTCACTCAGTCGCTGCCAACCTTCCTCCATTCCTCAGGGAAGCAACCAAATATGTCTTTTTTTTTTTTTTTTTTTAGTTCTCTATCATGACCTATGGTTCATCATGAAGATCAGTTTAATATGGCTGGATATGCTGAAAAGAAAGTAGAAGCAACTAGAATGAAATATTAGAAATATAGGAATGGTGGAGGCAAGTGCTGTGTGAGGGATCACATGTGTGTAACCCAGTCATCCCAAGAAAAGGATTCACTGTGGTTCAAAAGATCTTGAAAGCCACAGACTCACAGGTAGCCCAGGGCAACCATTCACCCACAAGATGGCAGACACCCCTGCCCAGTGCACAGGACTCCACCACTTTCCCCGTGCCAACCATTTGACTTTAATCAAGTTTCTCAAACCCCCTCATCCTCTCCCCAAGCTGAAACTAAGGAGGACCATTGAATAACAGACTATATTTGTGGAACATACTGGAAAGCAGTTTGCAATACGGAATGGGCCTTGCGCATGTGAACCAGTTAAATTAATATCTCAGCACGTTCCTTAGGTGGATGCCTAAGGTGGATGATGGGTGAGGAATGACACCTCAGGTTATCCCCTGGTCTCCATATGGACATCCACACCTGCACACATGCACACACACACACACACACAGTTCAGGCCAGAGAGATGGCTTAGCGGTTAAGGCATTTGCCTACAAAACCAGAGGACCCAAGTTCGATTCCCCAGGACCCACATAAGCCAGATGTACAAGGTGGTACATGCATCTGGAGTTCATTTGTGGTAGCTGGAGGCCCTGGTGTGCCCATTCTCTCTCTCTCTCTCATAAATAAATAAAATATACTTTTTTAAAAAATCATCAATAATACTTTTTCCAGTTTGTTCTTTTCACAGAAATTGGTAATGTATAAAAGAAAACACAAGCAGTGCTGGAGTGGAGAAAGCCAAAGACATCTGGAGAGAGGAGAGACTGAGAGAATTTGTGCAAAGGGGCAGGGAAATTGGGAGGTGGCCGGCAGAGAGGGCCTGGAATAGATCTAAAATTGTGTAGAACATGATGAACAGAATCTCCCTGTGGTGTTTGAAATATGACAGTAAAGATTCCAATGGCTTTTAAGATGTCAGGCTGGTGACATGTGGCAAGTAAGACTTTGAAAGATAAAATGTTGAGACTGAGTCAGTCACAAGGTGCCTTGGCTATCTCTCCCAGGACCTATTTGTGATGTTGGGGGTTTCTGCCCAATTTTTTTCAATATTTTATTGATTTATTTATTTGAGAGAGAGGGGTACAGATAGAGCATAAGAGAGAGAGAGAGAGCCAGAGCCTCTAACCACTGCAAACAAAGTCCAGACACATGCGCCACCTAAGGCATCTGGCTTACATGGGTCCCAGAGAATCAAACCTGGGTCCTTAGGCTTCACAGGCAAGTGCCTGAACAGCTAAGCCATTTCTCCAGCCTCCAATGCTTTTGTTCTGTTTTGTTTTCCTGTACTGTCATCATCCTTGACTTTCTTGCCACATTCGTTCCTGGATTTCCTCCATGGTGTTTTACTCAAGTGTCCCCTGTTGCCTCTTCTTCTTCTGCCTCTGAAATGGTGGTATGCTGGCCCACGTCTCCTGTTTCACATGACTTCTTTCCCAGGCCCGTGCAAACACTCTGCCCCAGCTCCACACTCACAGAGCCAAATGCCACCCAGCACCCCACAGACAACTCCCACCCCATGACTCCTCTCGGGCAGCGGGACCAGCGTCCACACCCCACACGGTGGTGCCAGCAAGAGACCACGCTCACCTCCACCACCCTGTCACAGGGCCACAGCCTTGCCCTCCCCCACTGCACACTTCACAATCAGTCAGAACGTTCCAAAGCCGCAGGTACAACCATGTCACCCCAACACTAAAGGCTTTCCAGTGCAACCCCACACCACTGACCACGGCTGGTTTGAAGTCCCGTGAGCACACCACTTTGCCTCATTCCTCCATTTCTGTTCCTTCTGTACAGACTGACTGAACTGCCTAGCTCAGACTGCGACCATCTGTGACATCTGCCTGACACCTCCCCTAAAAGGTACAACTGACCAACATCCCACCTCTTAGCTCCGATACAATTCCCATCAAAATACATAGCTCGGCCCCATAAGTAATTTCTTATGGCTCATTTCTTCTCCACTGAAATGCCTTCAGCAAGGAAAAATATTCTGCCCATGTATTTATATCTCAGCCCTCCATTTAGCACATTTTACATAATAGATGCTCAGTAAACATTTACTGGGTGTTTTAACAAATATTTATTGTTAAGGATTGAATTGGATTCCCTTAAAATTCATATGCTGGCCAGGCATGGTGGCACACACCTTTACTCCCAGCACTCAGGAGGCAGAGGTAGGAGAACTGCTGTGAGTTCGAGGTCACCCTGAGACTCCATAGTGAATTCCAGGTCAGCCTGAGCTAGAGTGAGAACCTATCTTGGAAAACCAAAAAAAAAAAAAAAAAAAAAAAATCATATGCTGAAGTTCTAACCCAGGTACCTAAAATAAAAACGTGACCTTTTAGGAAATAGAATCTTTTTAATTTGTTAAGAAGAGCTCACAGGCTTTGGTCATGGAGGCTCCTGAAGCCCCCAAAACAATACAGCTATTGCCAAGAACTAGATCAGAAGTCCTTTTCCAAGGCAGGGTCTCACTCTAGCCCAGGCTGACCTGGAATTCACTCTGTAGTCTCAGGGCAGCCTCGAACTCACAGCGATCCTCCTACCTCTGCCTCCCAAGTGCTGGGATTAAAGGCATTCACCACCACACCGGGCTTGGTAAGTCCTTATTGATGAGGACACCACATGTTTGGGTTACAGAACTCTGAGACATTAAGCTGGAACTTAGCTGGAAGTCTGCTCCCTGTTGGCCAGCTGTCGTAGTGTTAGAAAGTGCTACAAAGCCTGCTGGGGGAGAAAAGCCATCAACTTAGCATTGAACCTTGCAAGCTATACAACTGGTCAGACAGACAGGATGTGCCCACTGGTACAACAGTGGCATGTCTGACATGGAGGTAACCAACTGCTTTCTGATTGGATTTGAGGCCCATTCCATGGGAGGAAACTCATCTGGTGCTGAAAACCTAGTCGAAAGCCTACGGCTGGCTGGGAAGACCATAGGGCCTAGGGGAGTGGGAGCGCTACTCCTCTTATTTGGCTAAATGGATGTTATGCTCATCAAATTGCCCTCTAGCTATTTGTTTATGTCCATAGATTAGTACTATTCTCACCCTTAGTCAGGAAAGCTTCTTTTTATAAATGGCAGTGACTACTGGGGAGATCAAACTCATCAAAGTGCTGAGAAGACGTGACAGCCGAGTGCTAGGCACTGCATGAGACATCTCTATCACACCCTCTCGGGCTTCAGAAATGCTTCAGTGATGTGGCAGAAAGAATGCGAGAGCCAGAGGATGGGGAGGAGTGCTTTGTGATGCTGTCCTCTGGACGTGAGGTGGCCAGTGCAGCTATGACTTCATGATTGTTGATACGTGCACAAGACCTGTGCAGTACTGGGCCTAACGACAGGTCATTATGGGTAATGGAGGTGAGGGGAAAAACAGCATCACAATAAAAGAAGGGCAAATTGGAAAGAAGAAGAGATTCAGTAGTAGGGAATGGAGAAGGGAAGACAAAAGAAAGTAATGGGAGATTAGGATAAAGACACATGATATACATGGATGAAAATTATCAATAAAATGGGTGGGTTTTTTTAAGAGAAAGCTCACTGGGCTGGAGGGATGGCTTAGTGGTTAAGGCATTTGCCTGAAAAGCCAAAGAAGACGTTAGCCAGATGCACAAGGGGGCGCATGCATCTGGAGTTCGTTTGCAGTGGTTGGAGGCCCTGGTGCACCCATTCTCTCTCTCTCTCTCTCTCTCTCTCTCTTCCTCCCTCTTTCTCTGTCAAATAAATAAATAGAGAAAGCTCATCATGGAATAAGATCGGCTCTTGGTCCAATACAGCTTTTTTCGTTGGGGAATGTTCGGACAAAGATATCCACAGAGAACTCTACGTGAATTCTTGCACAAGCCAACGATCATCAGATATTACCAGCAATGCCTAGAAGCTTGCAGGGAAGCGTCTATGATAGCCACCCTCATACCGATCCATCAGACTTTTTGACTTGAACTCTGGAAATTTTCCTTGAAGCCTCCGGGTTTGTGCTCATTTGATATGGTAGCTAGCGAACAAATGCAACAAATGCATTAATGAACTGAAACTGCTGTGGGTCCCTGACCCGGCTCTCTGCAGTGCTCTCTGCAGCTGCGACCTTCCTTGGAGAACATGGCATGCCTTCTGTCCATACACGCGTCCTCCTCCTCCAGGAGCATTTTGAAAGAAAAAAGCAGGGACTGGAGAGATGGCTCAGCTGTTAAGTCACTTGGCTGCCAAGTCTAATGACCTGGGTTCGATTCCCCAGCACCCACGTAAGGCCTGATGCACAAAGTGCCACACGCATGTGGAGTTCATTTGCAGTAGCTGGAGGCCCTGGCACGCCCATTCTCTCTGTGTGTGTCTCTCTTCTAGCTCTCTCGGCTTATAAATAAATAACTATACTTTTTAAACCAGAAAGAAAAAGCAATTTTCCCTACTAGGTCTTCATTTCTAAGATCCAAAGAGCTGGAAAGCCACCTGCACTGCACTGCGTCCTGCCCCCACCCCACTGGTCTTTGCCCCCTCTGCCTCCCAAGGACCCCGTTTCCGCCCCTGCTCACAGCTGCGCATGTGCAGCGCAGGAGTGCATCTCCTGGAGGTATTTTTCCCAAAACCAAAGGTGCCCAGCTCAGCTGAGTGAGTAAGGAAGGAAAGAAAACTCAATCTTGCTAGCCACTGCCAGGTCAGACGCAAGTCACCTCCTGCAGTGTCACTTGGGAGCACAAAGCCAGCACCCAGGCAGAGAAGAGGAGGGGAGGGGAGGGGAGAGCAGGGCAGGGGAGGGGAGGGAAGGGGAGGGAAGGGAAGGGAAGGGAGGGCACGGGAAGGGAGGGGAGGGCAGGGGAGGGGAGAGGAGGGCAGGGGGACAGACATCACTCACCTACAGTGCTGAGTTCCCCAGAGGTTCTGAGTGAAAGGCTGGCACGGAAGCGGCAGGAGTATGGCTAGGATTGTCAAAGAGCGCTCTGAGGGCACTCAAGTCCAGATGGGCAAAGCGCTGCCCCTCAGCACCTGGGTTTCCTGCGGGACCCTCTTCCAGTTCCAGTTGCATTTCCCTTGCATTCGCTCCTCTCCAAGTCTGGCTGCAAACACAAGGCTTTTGCTGCACGTGACTGTGGCAGGGAAGCCACAGATTTTAATGTGAAATGATTCACACGCCAACACAGGACACTTTCTACAACCTCGTTAAAATTGTTAAACATTGATAGATTTTTTTTTTAGAAGTACTTCTGCTCCATTGAAAGATGCCTTTTAATTTTTCACTGGTACTGGAACAGACTGGGGCTGCTTCCCCATAAAAACCAAAAAGTAGCATTTGTTGTAAGAATTTTCTTGAATATATATATATAGTCTTAGAAGCAAAAAAAAATAAATAAATAAGTTGAGAAAAAAAAACTTCCAGACCCAGGATCTAGTGCTGACTGAGGAAATTCTACAGACTTCTATAGCTCCTAAAGTCCTGCTGTTCCTTCTGACATGCGCTCAGGATATAATCCCTTGCCACTGTCCCATTAAGGTCACTGCACAGCAATATTTGTGATCAGAGAGCACTGCAACCCCAGAAATGAGTAAAAGGTCAAACATGTCCATCTTTAAAGTCCTACTGGAAGGGTTGTGTGCACACCGGTAACAGGGGCAGCTGGAGTGGACTGATTTGACAAGGGTCAACGTGTTGTGAAGGAACTGTATCCACTGTCTGGCTACGAGAAGCTTCCTACTAAAATGCAACAAGGGACAGTTGCTCACAGACCTTCGCTTGGAGCCGACCTGCATTCAGATCTCCAGATCCCACATAAAACAGCTGGACGAGGTCACAGGTGCCTGTAACCCCCGACCTGCAAGGGATCAGAGGCTGAAGAATCTTCAGAGCCCCACAGGCTCTGCAGTTAGCAAAAAGAGACGTGGGCTCAAAAACAAAGACCAGAAGCCCAGTGTGGTGGCACATGCCTTTAATCGCAGCACTTGGGAGGCAGAGGTTGGAAGACTGGCTATGAGTTTGAGGGCACCCTGAGACTACATAGGTCAGCCTGGGCTACAGTATCTCAGGACCCTACCTCAAAAAAGAAAAAAAAACAGGACTGGAGGGATGGCTTAGTGGTTAAGGTGTTTGCCTGCAAAGCCAAAGGACCCAGGTTTGATTCCCCAGGACCCATGTTAGCCAGATGCACAAGGGGCGCACGATTCTGGAATTCGTTTGCAGCAACTGGAGGTCCTGGCACAGCCATATTCTCTCTCCCTCCTGGGCCCTTTCTCTATCAAATAAATAAATAAAAATAATAAAATATTAATTTTTAAAAAAAGGACCAGGGAGAAAAGCCACAGAACCTGAGAACCTGACACCTGATGATTCATTCCAGCCAGTAAAGGTGAGAGACCTCCACAGCAGGCAAGTATAAGGGGTGTGCAAGGGCACATGCACGTGCACACGTCACATTGCACACATGCACACTAACACACACTTCTTTGGATGACATCGCTGGTGGTTTGATTCAGGTGTCCTCCATAAACTTAGGTGTTCTGAATGCTAGGTTCCCAGCTGAGGGAGATTTGGGAATTAACATCTCCTGGAGGCAGTGTATTGTTGGGCGCGGGCTTATGGGTGTTATAGCCAGCTTCCCCATGCCAGTGTTTGGCACACTCTCCTGTTGCTGTTACCCATCTGATGTTGGCCAGGAGGTGATGTCCACCCTCTGTTCATGCCGTCATTTCCCTCTGCCATCATGGAGCTTCCCCTCGAGTCTGTAAACCAAAATAAACTTTTTTCCCACAACCTGCTCTTGGTCAGGTGATTTCTGCCAGGAATGCAAACCTGACTGCAACACCAGCTGAAATCTGACATGCTTTTCCTGGCTCTTGGGGCTTTTCCCCCTTTTTTCTTCAAAAAGCCTCCTTTGCCTTACTCACAAAAACAAAATGTAACAAGGGGCCTGTTTCCAACCAGCCTACGTACAGAGTGACATTGGATGAGCAAAATGGGACAATGTCTAGACCTTGAACAATGTGGAGCAAATACTAGAATGTGGAAAGGAAGGGAAAGGAGGAAAAAGGATCGATTGGCCATGAAGAGGAAAACCAGATTCATGGTGTGACTAACTGTTGTGGTCACATAGCACTTCCTGCGTGTTGGCCACTGCTCTAAGTATCCTCATGTGGTTATGGGTTGGCTCCTCCCAGTATGTCCACAAGAAGGGTTCTAATGTTCTTATCTGAAGAGAATCCCATGGATTCAAATTGTCAGCTTGGAACCCAGGGAAAGTTCATAGGCAAAGACAGACTCTGGCTAGCTGAAGGAGCCCCAGAGTCTGCACTCCACCCTCCTGCCCAGTCCCCATCACACACCACAGACATGGCCCAGAAACATGCCAGGAAGAAAGGTGAGCTGCCAGTACCAACCCTACAGAAAATACTGGAGGCAGAATGTCTCAGACTTCCAAAATGCAGCCTCGGTGAAATCAGTTGGCATGGCAATCTTTAAAAACAGAGGAGGAGGGCTGGAGAGATGGCTTAGCAGTTAAGACGCTTGTCTGAAAAGGCAAAGGACCCAGGTTCAACACCCCAGGACCCACATAAGCCAGAGATGTACAAGGTGGTGCATAAATCTGCAGTTCATTTGCAATGACTAGAGGCCCTGGTGTGCCCATACGCTACCTCTTTCTCTCTCCCAAACTCTCTCAAATAAATAAATAAATAAAATATTTTTTTAAAGACAGAGGAGGAAAGTGATGATTGAAGTTGGCCTAAATAAATAAAATTTCTCCCCATGGAACTAACAGCTAATGAGATCCCAAGACTTGAGATTTGCATAAGCAAGCAGTCATTCTGTCCAGTCTGAGAACACAGCAAGCTAGGAAAGTAATGATGGCTGACAATTCTGATGGGTGAGGAGAGTTAGAAGAGAAATGAATGCCAATCAACCCACAGGTTTGTGACAATAACACCATCATATCTGCTATGGGTTAGAGGTTTGTCAGCAGCCAAAGAGAGAGAGAGAGAGAGAAACCTGATTTTAAAATGGGCAAAGGGGCTGGAGGGATGGCTTAGCAGTTAAGGTGTTTGCCTGCAAAGCCAAAGGACCTTGGTTCGATTCCCCAGGACCCAGGTTAGCCAGATGCACAAAGGGGCGCATGTGTCTGGAGTTCATTTGCAGTGGCTGGAGTCCCTGGTACACCCATTCTTTCTCTCTCTCTCTCTCTCTCTCTCTCTCTCTCTCTCTTCTCCCTCTTTCTCTATCAAATAAATAAATATAAATAAAATATTCAAAAAATAAAAATAAATAAAAAATAAAATGGGCAAAGAACCAGACATGCTGCCACACACCTTTAATTTCAGCACTCAAGAGGCAGAGGTAGGAGGATCTCTGTGAGTTCAAGGCCACCCTGAGATTACATGGTTAGCTTGCACTAGAGTAAGACCCTACCTTGAAAAAACCAAAAAAATTTTTAAAAAATTTTAAAATAGGCAGAGAGCTAGACCAGACCCTTCTCCAGAGGGGACACACGGATGGTCAACCTGCTCATTCAAGACACTCAGAACCCCTCATCATGGGGAAACTCAACCTAAGACCCAGTGAGACATGCCTGCCAAGATAGAATGACTAACATAAAATCATAGACAAGGGCTGGAGAGATAGCTTAGTGGCTAAGGCACGGGCCTGCGAAGCCTAAGAACTCCTGTTCCAATCTCCAGGTCCCATGTAAGCCAGATGCACAGTGATGCAAGCGCACAATGTCGCACATGCACACTAGGGGGCGCACATGTCTGGAGTTCATTCACAGTGGCTGAAGGCCCAGGTACACCCATTCTCTCTTTCTCTTTCTCTCTCTCTCTCTCTCTCTCAAAAAAGAAAGAAAGAAAGAAAAAGAAAAATCACAGGCCAGGAGTGGTGGCGCACACCTTTAATCCCAGCACTCGGGAGGCAGAGGTAGGAGGATCACTGTGAGTTCAAGGCCACCCTGAGACTACATAGTGAATTCCAGGTCAGCCTGGACTAGAGTGAGACCCCACCTCGAAAAACCAAATAAATAAAATCACAGACAATACCAAGTGTTGATGGAAATGCAGAGAAACTGGAACCCTGTGCATTGCTGCTGAAATCAGAGGAAATTGCTGTCCAGGGGCCTGTGAGTAAAGTGCTGCTTAGGTTCCTGAAGCTGCTATTGTCAACACATTAGCAATCTTAAGGAAGATGTTCCAACTGCTTTACATTAAAACAATGGAGAAGATGCCTGAGGAAAGACTGTTAGAAATGCAAACTCTTTTGTAAAGAGTTGACTGGAGAAGGAACCTGCTTTTCAAGGTTACAATTTATTTTGTACCTAAATTAAGAATATGGCTGTGTCCTTCACACCTGGTATTAGTTTTGGAAGCATGAAAAATGCATGGAGTGGTCATGAATTGCACATGGCTCCAGGAGCCACTGCTAAGATGCGACATGAGGCAGGGCATGATGCCCTGATAGGCTGGAAGAGCCTTTGGAAGATGGACTGTGGCTTGCATGGAGACCTGAAGATGTTTTGGATATACCAGAACTGTGCAAGGGCTACCATAGAGTGCACTGTTGGTCTGGGATGGAAGTTTTCCCTGGCTACTCTGCCCACCTGGAGGGGCAGAATTGGAAAACCTGGAGACTATCAGTCTCTGATCATATTGAACTTGAATTGCAGATGTTTGATGATTACTTGATGGTTATTGAGTTTGCATTGTTCTAGTCTCTCCTTGCTATACCTTATACCAGTTGAAAATGTTTACTCTGTGCCTTTATATGTTGAAAGTATATAACTTGTTTGATTTTACAGGACCCACAGCTAAGAGACAATCTTAAATCTCAGATGAGACTTCAGACTTTGGAACTATGTGGGAACCTTTGAAATTGGACTGAGTACAATTTACAATGTGTGATGGTTATGAGTCTATTGGGGGGGGGGCAGGGGCAGAATGTGGTAGATTGAATAGATGGCCCCCAATATATTCAGTGTTTTATTAGTTTGCAGTTTGCATCAGCAGCCACCTGGCTGGAGGCGGGGTCACTGGGCGGATCTTAAGGTGTGGTGGTGGGTTTGAGATTTCAATCTAAAGATATGCAAAGTGTGCCTAGCTGGAGTTCCTGAAGTGTGCTGTGCTGTGTGGCTTTTGGACTTTTCTCTCTTTTCCTGGCCCTTTAAGAGGGGGCCAACTTCTTCTGCCATTATGGAACTTCCCCTGGATCTGTAAGCTTCAATAAATCTCTTCCTTCGTTTAAAAAAAAAAAAAAGAAGGAGGAGGAGGAGGAGGAGGAGGAGGAGGAAGAGGAGGAGGAGGAGGAGAAGGAGGAGGAGGAGAACTGGCGGCCTGAAGGGGAAGGGGGAGAAATGTTACCCCACCCCCATGTGCAAAGCAGAAAACCCTCACAGGAAGCCAGCCATGCTGGGACCTGGACCAGAGACTTAGGCAGCCTCCACAGTGGTGAGGAAATAACTCTCTGTTATTGAAGCCACCTGATCTATGGTAATTTTCTATAGCAGACCAAGGTAATCAATAAAATGAACAACTCAGAAACAGATCTACATGTCTCTTGAAGCTGCAGCACCCATTAGCAGGAAAATGAATGATACTGAATGACAGCCCGGAGACTCCTGACTGCATTTGAGTCTCTAACTCACACCTTATCAAACCCAAACCCATGGAGGCTAAGGAGACAGTTCAGTGATTAGAGGTGCTATTTTTTTTTCTTTGGCAAACCTCCCCAGTACCCATGTAAAGCCAGATGTGTGGTGTATTTGTCTGCAGTTTGTTTGCAGCCTTGGTATCTCTCTCTCTCTCTCTCTCTCTCTCCCTCCCTCATTCTCTCTTTCCCCCTTCCCTCTCTCAAATAAATAAAAATTTTTTAACCCAAGGCAGGTTTAAACAGACATGGCTTTCCCAGTTACAGGGAGTTCCCAAAACTTTTAAACTTTTACAACTTTAAGATTTTTTATGACCTTGCCTTTTATAAGAAAATATATGAGACTGGCTTTAAAACTTCAGCATGGGGGAAACAAAAAAAAAGATTTCCTTCAGAAAAAGCGCAAACCATAAATGAAGACTTGGAGAATTAAACAAATGAAAAGCTATTGTTTGATAGATGAGAACACACAAGCCACAGACCAGGAGGGGTCTTTACAATGCAGATGACCGAAATGAAGGGTCCAGAATCTTCAAATGAACTTGTACAATCAGTAGGAAAGAACGATCCCACATGAAAAATGAACAGAATGAACAGGTCATTCATAGAAAAGGAACCCCAAATGTTAGATGGGCAAACTTTCATGGCTTCCAAGATCATGTGGTTGAATGCTTGGCCCCTAGCTGATGGCACTGCTTGAGGAGCCCGTGGATTCTCTGGGGCAGTGGGCATAACTGGAGGGGGTCCAGGAGGGCAGGCCATTGAGAGTCATAGCCTAGCCTGCTTCCCACCCAGGCTCTCTGCTTCCTGGTTGAAATAATTTCACAAAACGCACCATGCTCCTGGTGCCAGAGGGCCTGTATCACGACTTCTTCCAAATGATGGCAGGTGCACTTACCCTCTGAACTGTGAGCCAAAATAAACCCTTCCATCTTTAGGTTGCAAGAAATGTAACTAATACAGAGACAGTGATGGAAGATAGATGACTGACTGACAGACAGACAGACAGACAGACAAGATAGATAGATAGATAGATAGATAGATAGATAGATAGATAGATAGATAGATAGATAGATGGACAGACAGATGATGGGGTGATAGACTGACAATTTTATACAAACAGATGATCAGATATACTAGAATCAGACAGATACATCTTCAAGCAATGAAGCTGAGTTCATACTTTCCATATTAATACACATTTTAAGGTGCAATAATTCTAAGTGTTGGTAGAGCTGTGCAGAACCAGTCACTGAGCTTCTGAGTTATACAGCTGGTGGGAGTATGATTCAGTACAGCCCCTGTGGGTAGAATTCTTCAGTATCTAGATAAATGGAGACACACTTGCCCTTAACTCAATCATTATTTTCTAGGTATATAATTACCCTAAAAGAAATTCATGCATGTAGGCTGGAAAGATGACTCATCAGTTAAAGGCACTTGCTCGCAAAGCCTGCCAGCCTGGGTTTGATTCCCAGTAGCCATATAAAGCCAGATGCTCAAAGTGGCACATGCATCTCAAGTTCATTTGCAGTGGCAAGAGACTCATGATATCTCTCTCTCGCTCGCTTGCTCGCTCTCTCGCTCTTTCTCAAAAATAAATGTTTAAAAGAAGAAATTCATTCACGTATGCAAAAGGATGTATGCACAGGAGTGTTTATCTCTGCATTTTATACCAAAAGTATAAAGCAACATGGACTGAAGAGATGCCTCAGCAGTTAAGGCGCTTGCCTGCAAAGCCTAAGAACCCCAGTTCAATTCCCCAGGACCCACATAAAGCCAGATGCACAAGGTGGCGCATGTGTCTAGAGTTCATTTACAGTGACTAGAGGCCCTGGCATGCCCATTCTTTTCCTCTCTCTCTCTCTCTCTCTCTCTCTCTCTCCTTTCTCTCACTCTCAACTAAATATATTTTAAAGTGTAAAACATCTGAACATCTATGAACAGCAAGTGAACCAGCTGTGGTAAACCTTGCAACACCGTGTTGCAGAGACAGCAATGAAAATGCAAGCGCTGGAGCTGTGTCCACGTGTCTGAATTTCAAAGTCATCACGAATGAGAAACTGGTTACAATGCGACCGCTATGGCACCATTTTAATTTTGTGTGTATGTATGTTCATGTGTGTGTCCATGTTCATGTATGTGAGGGTGCATGCATACTGGAGAGATGGCTTAGCAGTTAAGGCACATGCCTGCAAAGCCTAAGAACCCAGGTTCAATTCCCCAGGACCCACTTAAGCCAGATGCACAAGGTGGCGCATGCATCAGGAGTTTGTTTGCAGTGGCTAGAGGCCCTGGCATGCCCATTCTCTCTTGTCTGCCTCTATCTCTCTCTCTCTCTCTCTCTCTCTCTCTCTCTCTGTCTGTCTCATGAATAAAATTAAGTAACTAAGGAAAGCTTTTACAAAGAATGTTTTACACTGCCCAGCCTTGCGAAGGGAAGCAGGTATGGCTTGTCCTCTGTACCAGACGTGCTTGCCCAGCTTGTGGGCTCTTCTCTCACTTGCACCTGATCAGTTTATGATTTGGAAAATACAGTTGGAGCCTCCAAGCTACACCCTGAATTTGGGGGTAATCTTTCGCCTGGGTGTATCTTGAAAAGAAATTTTTTTAGTAACAATACAGGAAAAACATAAGCCAGTCATGATTATGCTCCATGCCTGGTGCACCTCCCCCTCCATCTTACCCTGGGACGACAGAAAAGCCGATTACAACATGCAGGGCTTGACTGAAGCGCTGCGGAGAAGAGATAAATACTCAAAGACAAGGCAGTCAACTTGTACATGAAGATATAGCCAGCCAGGGAAACTGGCCCTTGTAAACATGCCTCCGGCGAGAGAGAAAAGAAGAGAAGGAACAAAAGAACAATACAGCCGGGCGTGGTGACACAGAGGCTGGGTGAGGCAGAGGTAGGAAGATGGCTGTGAGTTCGAGGCTAGCCTGGGACTACACAGTGAGCTCCAAGTCAGCCTGGGCTAGAGCGAGACCCTACCTCAAAAAACAAAAAAGGAAAATATACAACAGACAGAAGAAGGGCTGGGGAGACGCGTCACTGGGTCAGAGCACTGGCTGTGCAAGCATGAGGACCGAAGTTCGAGCCCCAGCACCCACACATAAAGCCCACACAGCATGGCTGCACGGGACTGTAACCTCAGTGCTGAGGGGACTGAGACAGGAGGATTACTAACCAAAACATGGGGAGCTCGAGTACAATGAGGACAGCTGACATCTTGCTCTGCCCTCCGGTGCACAGGCATGCACATCTGCATACAATCACGCACAAAAAGAATAAAAAGGCTCTGTAAGCACTTTACTTAACCTCACACCCATACACTAACGTTACCCTCACTTCTAGTTAGAGTAGCTCCTCTTTTCAGATGGGGGGGACCACTGCGATGACCCAAAAGGCACCATGGTGCTGAGAAGAAGTGACAGAGGAGTGCTTAGCACTGAAACATGTCTATCACACACTCCAAGGCTCAGGGTCCACTGCGGAAGAGGTGGCAGAAAGAATGCAAGAGCCGAAGGAAGGGTAGGACTCCTTACATACAACTGTCCGGACAGAAATTGCCCTCGATATCCATGACCTCGCAGTTCCTAGTAATACCTACACAAGGCTCTCATAATAGGAGAAAAAGATGACAACATCAAATTAAAAGAGAGACTAATGGAGAGAGGGAGGGGATATGATGGAGTATAGATCTGTGAAGGGAAAAGTGGGGGAGGGGAGGGAATTATTATGGTTTATTTTCTATAAGTGTGGAAACTGTCAATAAAAGGGGGGAAGAATAAAAGGGCAGAAGAAGCAGAGAGTCTGAAAGAAGAGACTCGCAAATGGATTAAAAGTGTTCACAGTAAATGAAATGCTCCCACAAGAAATTAAGATGACCAAAGCAGAAAGGACATATGGGATGACAGAAAGATGGAAGGTGGTGTAACGGGGAACTCGCACAGTTAACAAACATGATGTGGTGGTTTGATACAGGTGTCCCCCATAAACTTAGGTGTTCTGAACGCTAGGTTCCCAGCTGATGGAGATTTGGGAATTAACACTTCCTGGAGGCAGTGTACTGTTGGGGGCCGGCTTATTGGTGTTACAGCCAGTGTCCCCTTGCCAGTGTTTGGCACACTCTCCTTTTGCTATAGTCCACCTTATGTTGGCCAGGTGGTGATGTCCACCCCTCTGCTCATGCCATCATTTTCCCTGCCATAGTGGAGCTTCCCCTTGAGATTATAAGCCAAAATAAACCCTTTTATCCCAAAAGCTGCTCTTGGTTGGGTGCTTTCTACCAGCAATGCGAACCTGACTGCAACACATGAGGTAACCAAAATTCCTCTAGGGCAAATAAATAAAGGAGAAACAAGAAGAAAGAGAACAAGTAGTGTGGTAACCTTAAACAGCAACGTGGAGGAACACTTCAAACTTACAGAGAGTCAGAGGCTACAGGAAAGAGCCCAGTTAAGACAACAATCTCGACCTCATACCCTGGTGTTCGTCATCATGTTTTGGTCATTCTGCTGTGCCTGAAAATATTTCCAGCACACTTTTTTTTAATATTTTTTAATTTACTTATTTTTAATTATTTATGTATTTGACAGAGAAAGAGGGAGAGAGAGAGAGAATGGCCTCCAGCCACTGCAAACGAACTCCAGACGCGTGTGTCCCTTGTCCAGCAGACTTCTTTTTTTTTTTGGTTTTTCGAGGTAGGGTCTCACTCTAGCCCAGGCTGACCTGGAATTCACTATAGAGTCTCAGGGTGGCCTTGAACTCACGGCGATCCTCCTATCTCTGCCTCCTGAGTGCTGGGATTAAAGGTGTGCGCCACCACGCCCGGCTTAGCAGACTTTTTTCTAACAATTACTTTTAAAACCAAGTAATTCTTAAATTCAAGAAACATTGTTTCAGCCGGGTATGGTGGTGCATGCCTTTAATCCCAACACTTGGGAGGCAGTGGTAGGAGGGCTGCCATGAGTTCAAGGCCACCCTCATCTTGGGCTAAGGTAAGACCCTACCTCGAAAAAAAGAAAGAGAGAGAGGGGAATGTAAGGAGAGAGGGGGGGAGGGAGGGAGGGAGGGAAGGAAGGAAGATTGTTTCTTAATTTCCATGCCTCGTGCTTTTTTTTGCAGACCTCAAATCCAATCAGCAAGCAGTTGATTATACCCATAATAGGCATGCCACTATGATACCAGTGGGCACATCGTCCCTAGCTGGCTGGTTGTATAATTTGCCATACCTTATTCTGTTTTGGTTTTTTGTTTTGTTTTGTTTTTTTTGTTGTTTTTTTTATAAGAGTGAATTGGTGTGCCAGGGCCTCCAGCCACTGCAATCAAACTCCAGATGTGTGTACCATCTTGTGCATATGTGTGATCTTGCGCACTTCAGTCACCTTGTGCATCTGGCTTACATAGGATCTGGAGAGCCAACCATGGGGCCTTAGGCTTCGCAGGCAAGTGCCTTAACTGTCAAGCCATCTCTCCAGCCCCATTCCTCATTCTTGATCTAAAATAATATTACTCAGCAAGTGCTTAGAAAAGTATAGGTAAACAACAATGACTGGGATAAAAGCTATTATTGTGCAGCATATATCTGGCCTCGCCCTACGGCTACATGGAGAACCCCAGCCCTCACAAGCACACACACCATCCTCTATGGTTTCAATGGAGAAAAGTGAGGAATTGAGAAAGTTACTTGCTCAAGGTTACCTAACCAACATATCTGAACCCAGACACTTGACTTTGCAGCTTGAACTCTCTACACATTTAGGAGCCGAGTGAACCACCAGCTACTTCATTTACCCAGTCGGACAGCTAGGTCTGTGTCTACTACTGAAAATGAGGGATGATGTTCAATGTGGTGGTCTGAATGTAATTCCCCACAGCCTTAGGTATTTTTTTTAATTTTTTGGTTTATCTTTATTTATTTATTTGAGAGCGACAGACAGAGAGAGAAAGAGGCAGAGAGAGAGAGAGAGAGAATGGGTGCGCCAGGGCCTCCAGCCACTGCAAATGAACTCCAGACGTGTGCACCCCCTTGTGCATCTGGCTAACGTGGGTCCTGGGGAATCGAGCCTCGAACCGGGGTCCTTAGGCTTCACAGGCAAGCGCTTAACCGCTAAGCCATCTCTCCAGCCCAGCCTTAGGTATTTTTGATTAAGATTAAGCTTCCTACGTAGTCTTCAGCAGGCAGAGCCCTGCTGGAGGAGGTGTGTCATGGGAGCGCAGATCTGGAGTGGAGCCCTAAGAAGTGGGTTCAGAGTTAGGTTGTGCTCTGGCTGCTGGTTCTGCCTCTCTGCTGTGGATGTCTGAAGCAAGCTTAGTTCTTCTGCCCTGATGGAGTTTTCCCTGGAATCTGTAAGCCTGAAATAAACCCTTTCCTCCCACACGCTGCTTCTGGTCAGGTGTTTGTCCCAAAAGGTAAGTGCAACATTCAAAGTCACACATGAAAACCTGGTTGGTTTCTTTTCAGATGAGACTCATTCACTACACCTCCTGATCCTGGTTTTCAACTAAAGACCATATTATTCTGTCAAAATCTCTGACATCAGGCTGGAGAGATGGCTTAGCGGTTAAGGCATTTGCCTGCAAACCAAAAGACCCAGGTTCAATTCCCCAAGACCCACGTTAGCCAGATGCACAAGGGGGCACACGCATCTGGAGTTCCTTTGCAGTGGCTGGATGCCCTGGCATGCCCACTCTCTCTCTCTCTCTCTCCCCCCCCTTTCTCTGTCAAATAAATAAATATATATATATATATATATATATATATATACATATATATATATATATTTAAAAAGGCATACACCACCATGACCGGCTCCATCAGGCTTTAAAATAAAAATCTCTGACATCTTTTTTTTTTGGGGGGGGGCAGGATTCCGAGGTAGGGTTTCACTCTAGTCCAGGCTGACCTGGAATTCACTATGTAGTTTCAGGGTGGCCTCGAACTCACAGTGATCCTCCTACCTCTGCCTCCCAAGTGTTGGAATTAAAGGTGTGTGCCACCACACCCAGCTCCTCTGACATTATTTTAACAGTTGCCAGATTTGCAGATTCTTTTTCTACTCAATACCATTTGCAAATAACCAAACCATTCTGGGAGCACACAGGACATTGCATTCAATGGCCAGTGCATAGAGTAACGAGGCTCACACCCTACAGGAACCTTCTCTCCACAACAAGTTTGAGGTTTGGATTTGCACTCCCTGGGATGGGCTTATGAGGGCTTGGCATGCATGCAGTCACCAGAGCATGCTCAGATCTGTCTGGGTATCCATAGGCGTGTCCTTATCTTTATAATGAGATTATAATGAGCCGAGGTCATCTGGAACGTCAATGTGACATCTAGACCGGATGGACCTGGTCTGGAGCCCCACAACCCCCCCCTTGGCAACTGAGACTATGTGCTGCTTTGGTTATGGCAGGGGTCTCCAGCATCCAGGCTTTAACTTTTGCAAACAAGTGGCTAACTGACAAGACAATTGGCTCACAGTGATGGGAGGGGAGGGATTCTGTTTGGTGACATTACCTCCTGATTCTGGTTTGCAACTGAAAGCCCCATCAGTTCACCCAAACCCCTACCATCCACCTCACCCACCCATTCACTCTGTGTTTCACACAAAGGCTGAGGTTCACGCCCTCCTACCACGTGCAAAGAAAAGTGCTCTCCAAACCCATTGGGAGGCCAGCCACGAAGCCCAATGAAGCTCCGCTCTCAGGGCCAGGCAAAGGAGAGACTGAAATTGAGAGGTAGGAGGAGTCCTCAGCACTCATGGTCCTTCCTGAGGACAGCGAGGAGAGCAGAGAAGAGAAATGGGGGGCAGAAGGTCAATGGAGCAGCTGTGTCCACTGGAGGCTGCACCCCTGGGCCTGAGGTGGAGCAGGAAGCGTGTCAGTGAGCTGACCACTGATGGTCACACCCAGGGGTATGGGTGTGGAAGCTCGTGGTCTGTCAGGTTTGGTGAAGAGCCCCACCATAGGCAGTCAACCCACGCAGCTGCGGAACAGACAACTGTCAGGACTGGTCAGCCTTTCAAGGTCTGAACCAGGATTCAGGACCAGCATCCAGTCTGATTGGAGCCAGGTCAAATGGACATGGACAAGCGTGCACAGGAGGTGAATGCCTGGGCAAGTCCATGCCTAAGGAAGGGGGAGACAGGGCCTCCGAGGCCCTTCCAGGATAACTGCGCTGGCTGAACCTGTCCTGTCCAGTGTCACAGTCAGTGGATGGGGATGGCAGCAGAAAGAACGAGGGTGATGACCATGACAGGACACGTGACCGAATCTCATAGGACCCAGTCTCCAGGGTGGCCTCATAGATTTAAAGACACCTCTGTAGAAATCACGAAAGAAAGGACTTTGTCTGGAAGAACCTCTGCATGCGACACAACTGCCCTGGTCGAGCCTGTGTGGGGACAGTGTGTAGGGAACTATCTGACCCCCAGGTGCCCTTCCAAGAGTTGATGCCCTGAGAGTCACATGCAGCTTCTCCCGACTTCAGTTCTTTTTAATTCACCCACTGGGAAGATGGCTTAGTGGATAAGAATGCTTGCCACAAGCAGTGAGGACCTGAGAGGTGTGGGAGCCACCTCAGTTTGGTTCCCCAGGACCCAGGTAAACAGCTGAGCATGGCCATACACGTCTCTCACCCCAGTCCTGTCGGGGGGAGCAGAGACCAGAGAGCCTCTAGGGTGCATGAAAACCATCCACATTCAGAGAGACTCTCTGTCTCAAAGCAATACACAGATGAGCGACAGAGGAAGAACACGCTCTTCTCTCGGCCCCTTGCATGCCTGGTGCTTACACCTGCCCACCCGTGTGCATACACCACACACATCACACCGTACATGCTACACGTGCAAAAGAAGGATGGGAAAAATTAAAGGAGATAGAAAACAGGCCTTCATACAGTTAGTCCGCTGGATAACTGAATTTGCACGTTACTCATACGTGTTAAAGAGGAAATGCCAAAAAAAAAAAAAAAGATGGGGCAGATAGATGGAACATGCACAAGGCTAGAGAGATGATGGATAATATGATAGATGGCAGATAGATAGATAGATAGATAGATAGATAGATAGATAGATAGACAGAAAGACAGACAGACAGACAGACAGACAATTTTATTTTCAGTGCTGGAAATTACACTCAGAGCCTCCCACGTACCAGGCAAGCACTCTCCCACTAAGCTATATTCCCAGCCCAGCCTATAACTTTACTGAAAAACTTTACTGCTCGTAAGGATGGGCATTATCAGCACGTATGTAACTCAGTAATGCAGCTAAGAATTTCCCACATCTATAAAACGCAGACACAGTAGCCACTGGGCTCCCCAGCACTGACTGGAGCCTCACCTTATTAAAATGTGTCCTCCCATCTCTTTGACCAAGGACAGAAGCAGTAAGTGACGATGCCAAGATGGAAGGTGACAATGTGTGTGTGTGTGTGTGTGTGTGTGTGTGTGTAAAACCACAAAGATTTTGCTAAGTTTGCCGTGCTAACATAAAAAGGGAACGTGAAAAATGATTTTTGCATGAGACCACTGCTGATTCAGTTTCCATCCTTTAAAAGATGACTTTATTACCCAATTAACAAAATGTACAGTGGAAATAGGACAGGGGAAAATAAATTCCTCGAATGCAAATATTTTCTTCATTACCACACATATTATACTTGGGCAAACATGCGTGTACACACGGGGGAGGCGGGGGAAGGCTATTGTTTTTAAGAAATAAGAAAGAAAATCTTGAATCTTAATCTCACTGTGTTTAGAAATGGCCTAAAGAGCTTCCCAACAAAGTGGCATCGCATCGCTGGCCGCGGCTCCTTGCTGAGAAAATGACACTGTCCCCCTCCAGCCCTGAGCCCTCCCCGCAGGTCCCCACACACCACGCCGCAGGATCTGTCTGCCATCCACCGAGTGCCTAGGAGTTGGTTTTATTATATTGATCTTATTCTCTCGAGCTCGGGGTTGTTCTTTTCAACTGCGCAGTGCTGTCAATCCAGTATGCACCCCCAAATTTCTGTTTGCTGTGTTGCCCACCCAGGAACACAACTTCCCCTCTGCGTGGTGTGTGTGCGTGCGCGCGCGGTAGGACTTTATAAACGAATCCATGGCTGCCCCAAGTTCCGCTCATCTTCCCTTTGTCTCACAAACAGGGGGGACCCTGGGGAGCCAGCCTGAGGGTGCAGGCCCCCAGCCCAGTGCCCCGAGCCCGCCTGCGCGCCGCTGTCCCGCCCCGCGCTCCCCGCGCTCCTGCCCGCTGGGGTCCCTTACCGTGCGCCGCCGCGGGTCCTTGGGGCCCGGGGCACCGGCCTCCGCCGGGGTGGGCCGCAGGGGCAGGGCAGGGGGCGCGCGGGCGGCCCGGGAGGCGCTGTCCAGGCCCGGGCGGTTGGCCCGCTCGGCAGGGCATTGAGAGGTGGGAGGAGCGCGGCGATGCGCACCGGGAATCTGATAGGTGAGGCGGCGCGGAGGAGGGACGAGCTGCCCGGGACTCCCACCCGCGCCTCCGCTGGACCACCGCGCCCGGGAGAGGCGGCAGCTGTCTGCAAACCTTCCGCCACCCAAGCCCGCCCGGGGAAGAGCATCGCTCGTTCACCGCGAGCTAGAATTTGCGCAAATCTCCCCTTGGGCGGGTGCTTTGAGTTTGTGGTCCTGCCCTCCCAGGGGACAGTTCCCAAGTTAACTTTGGAAATGCTTCCGATGCAGAGAAGGCAGCAGGGTCCAAACCCCGGAGGCCTGCGGAAGGACAAGGTGCCCCCCTCCCCTCTTAAAAAAAAAAAAAAAAAACAAGAGGTGCTATTTTCATACACAAGGTTTGCGTGCTATGCAATGAGTCAAGGTCAAAGAACGGTGTAGATGTGGGAGACGATGCTTAGCCCTTTCAGAGCTAAGACAATAATTTTCCCCACTTTACAGACGAGGAAACTGAGGCCCAAAGAAGTTAAGAGACGAGTCTGGGTTACAGAGTCAACCACAGGCAGAACGGGGATTGAATACAGATCTGTGGCAGGAGGGTCATGCAGAAATCTGGAGGTGGCAGTGGGACCCTACTTGCCTGTGGGCCCCCCCCCAAAAAAATATCCATGTTTATGTACCCAAATGCACACATGTTCTTAAGAGTTGAGGACTTCGGCCTTTAATCCCAGCACTCTGGAGGCAGAAGTAGGAGGATCGCAGTAAATTCAAGGCCACTCTGAGATTACATAGTGAATTCCAGGTCAGCCTGGGCTAGAGCAAAGACCCTACGTGGAAGAAAAAAAAGAAAGAAAGAAGAGTTGAGGACTTCTGGGCTGGAGAGATGGCTCCGTGGTTAAAGGCACTGGACTGTAAAATCTGGTAGCCTGGGTTCGATTCCCTAATACCCATGCAAAGGCAGATGCACCAAGTAGCTCATGTATTTGAAATTCATTTGCAGTGGCAGGAACCCCTGGTACACCCATACTCACTCTCTCTCTCGCTCTCTCTCTCTCTCTTAAACAAGTAATATTTTTTTTAAAAAAAAGAGAAAGAAACTTGAGGGCTGGAGAGATTACTCTGCAGTTAAGAGGCTTGCCTGCAAAGTCTAACGACCTGGGTTTGATTCCCCAATACCCATGTAAGCCAGATGCACAAAGTGGTGCATGCATCTGGAGCTTATTTGCAGTGGCTAGATGCCATGGTGCACCCATCCTCTCTGTGTGTCTCTCTTCTCTGTCTCTCTGTGCTTGAAAATAAATAAAACATTAAAAAAAAAAGACTTGAGAACTTCTATAATTCAGCGGTCACCAGCCTGAGCTAGGCTGTGAAAGCTGCCCCAGAAGGCTTTGAAAATCCCCAGAGCACAACTCGGTTCCAAGCCCAGTGAATCTGATTTATTCTCCTTAATGTAACATCTCCAATGGTTTCAGTACAATGCTAGTCCTTAGTTCCCTACAGTTGGCACGTGATCCTTTTTGCAGGAAGATAAAAGAGCTCCTGGTGCTGGGGAGATGACCATCCAAAACCCTAAAGATATGGAATCCTTTCTGAGTGACGCCCTGGGGAAGCAGGGGGACTGTGTGGTTTGGGGGAGGGGCTGAGAAGCTCTGAGCAGGAGGCACCGAGTGACTGCAGCATAATCGCGAGCGATTATTAACCTCCCCCGCTACTCTGCACCAGGCTGCACTCGGAAGCTCGGTTTCCTGGGGTAACAGGGCCTGGCACTCAAGCAGAGCCAGGCTGCACAGCCTGGGGCAGCCGCCGGGCTTGGAGCATCCAACCCCTCGAAGGAGTGAGGCTCTTGCCCTCCGCAGCCCCTCCCCTCCCTCCAGATGGTCCTCGGCCCCCTCTGAGCAGCCCACTCCCCCACCTATCCCATCCAGGTCACCTTGGCTCTGACAGTTCACCGGGACCTCAGGCAGCTGATGTGACCAGTGACCCGCATACTCGTTTGTTTAGTTAGATTACAGAGTGATGGGTTTCATTATGACATTTTCCTACCATTTCCATCATTCTCCTTTACTCGCTCCTCCATTATCTTCGCTTCCCTCCCCTCCCCTCCTCTCACTGGTCCCACTTCGCAAGCACAGGACTGGGGGCCACTCGGAGGGGTAAGGAACTAGCATCTCAGGGAAATGCAACCTGGGAAGAAGAGGTCAAAACCCACCCAGCCCACCGGGCAATGAGGGAAGCTTTGCAGCTAAGACCTAAAGGATGAAGAGACTGGAGAAGATGCAGAGGGACCACTCCATGCAGAGGTGCCACCAGGACAAAGGCCTGTGACGGGCGCTTGCCTGTCTGGGACTCAGTATTATCGTGTGGGAAACGGGTAGATAGCAAAGAATAGCTGAAGTAAGCCAATGTCTTCCAACTGCTCAAGCCTGAGGATGTCTAAACTACTGAGCCCAGGGAATGAGCCTGCCTTTGCCTTAACCCTTGAAGATGCCTGTCGGCAGAGTGGAGGCTTCCTAACCCAGAGCTCTGGGCCTGAGGCTCTGACATTGTTCTTGTAAGAGGCCCAGGTAGTAGCCCACATTGTCCCAGGCATGAGAATGGCTGTCACCTTCAAACCTATCTATATCTCTTCCTTGTGTGTCCCTAATCACCTCCCCCAGCCCTTTCTGGAACCATGTTCTACTGACAATCAAAACATCCATCCAGAGCGGGGCGTGGTGGGGCACGCCTTCAATCCCAGCACTTGGGAGGCACATATAGGAGGATCGCTGTAAGTTTGAGGCCACCCTGAGACTACATGGTGAATTCCGGGTCAGCCTGAGCTGGAGCAAGACCCTACCTCGAAAAACCATATATATAGATATATATATATATATATATATATATATATATATATATATACACACACAGCCTTTTGCAGCAGTCACAAAGACCCCAAACAGGATGCATTCCCCACCTCAGCTTGTTTACCATTCAGGCTGACCATCCTGTGCTGAGACGGGATGTTTATTACTGTGTCCCTGTGACCCACCTCCCCAGGGCTGAGATTCCAGGTGTGCCCCACCACACCTGGCTTTTACATGGGAGTCTTTAGGTCTTTGTGCTTGTGCTGCTGGCACATAGCCCACTGAGCCATCTGCCCAGTGGAGGAAATCCCTAATTTCTGAATCAAGAAGTTGGGTGGAGGGCTGGGGAGATGGCTCTGCAGTTCAAGGCACTTGTTTGCAAGCCTGCTGGCCCAAGCTCAATTCCCCATCACTGTTGTTCCCGGCATCCGTTTCCCAGGGGCGTCCAGGCAACTGCCGAGCAAGGTCTTGAGTGGCCGTGAGTGAGGGGAAGAAACCCCCGGGAGACTGTGTCAGAGGACAGCTCCTTTATTTGTTGGGGGATGGGCTTATAAGCATTCATGCAGTGGTGAGAAAAGGTACGGGGTACGGGTCACGCAGGGATTGACTGTATGAAGGCTGCTGGCTGATACCTCATTAACATATAGGGTTAGGGTGGGGGTACAGGTCATCAGGGGATTGGCTGTGTGAAGGCTGCTGGCTGATACCTCATTAACATACAGGGACCTTCTGGGTGAGCAGTAAAATGTCACATGGCCACAGGAAATAGAAACCTAAGTCTTATCAAGATGCCCAGGTGCCCCAGGCAGGGAGAGGGAGTGGCCTCACTCCTGCAGGTCTGGAGGACAGATTATCCGGGTCTAGGCCTGCTGCAACCTCCTGTGGCCTGGGGCCCTTAGCCGTGCCTGACAGCTCAGGCTTGCTTAAACCTCCAGTGGTCCAAGCCTCTCAGCTGTGCCCGACATATCACCTGCATAAAACAGACACAAAATGGCACAAGGTGGCCACAGTTGCCCTCAGACTCCCACATGTGCACAGAGGTACATGCACACCCATACAGGTAGTGATGGTAGGAGTAATAATAGACTGAAAAATAGCCAACTTCTCTCTGATTGAATTTGAGGTCTGCTCCATAGGAGGAAATTCATGCTTGTTACTGAAATCTCAGCCAAAAGCCAATGGCTAGAAAGGTTATGGGCCCTAGGAGGAAAGCCATTGCTGCTGTTTGGCTAAATGATCCACTGTGCTCATGAAGTTGCCCTGTAAGTATTGATGTCTATGTCCATAGAGCAGTGTGTTCTCAAGTTCGGTCAGAGAAGCTTCTTTCTTATAGATGGTGGTAAGTACTGGGGAACACTTGAGGCTCATCAAAGTGCTGAGAAGTGACAGTTAAGTGCTCAGCACCAATGTGACAGGGTTATCACACTGCCAAGGCTCGTGGGATATTGCAGAAGAGGGGATGAAGTTGTGTAAGAACCAGAGGATGGGGAGGAGTGCCGTGGAGTGCTGTCTTCTGGATGCAAAGTGAGCATTGCACTCATGACCTCTCAGTGGCTGCTCTAACCTGCAGTATTGGGTCCATCAACATGTCATCATGGATGATGGAGGAAGGCACAAAAAGAAAAAGACATCAAACAGGAGAACTAGCTGGGAGAGAAGAAGTGGTTGTGTAGAAGAAAGTGGGAGAGGGGACAAAAGAAAATAGTGGAAGGGAACTATGATCAAAATACATTATGCACATGTATGCAAATTGTGAATTTAAACAGATGAAAATAGGGCTGGGAAGATGGCTCAGCACTTGCGGCACTTGTCTGCAAAGCCTAATGACCTGGGTCTGATTCTCCAGTGACCACATAAAGCCAGATGGACAGGGCTGGAGAGATGGCTTAGCGGTTAAGCGCTTGCCTATGCAGCCTAAGGACCCTGGTTCGAGGCTCAATTCCCCAGGACCCACATAAGCCAGACGCATAAGGGGTGCATGCATCTGGAGTTTGTTTGCAGTGGCAGGAAGCCTTGGTGTGCCCATTCTGTCTCTCTCTCTCTCTCTCTCTCTCTCTCTCTGTCTCTCTCTCTTTCCCTCTGTCTCTCACTCTCAAATAAATAAAAATAAACAAAATTTTTAAAAACTAAAAAAGCCAGATGGACAAAGTGGTGCACATGCGTCTGGACTTCCTTTGCAGTGGCTAGAGGCCCTGGCACACCTATTCTCTCTCTCTCTCTCTTTCACTCTCTCTCTCTCTCTCTCTCTCTCTCCCTTTCTCCCTCTCTCTCCTTGCAAATAAATAAATTAAATAAAATAAAAGATGAAGGCTGCAGGCATGGCTTAGCAGTTAAGGCATTTGCCTGCAAAGCCAAAGGACCCAGGTTCAATTCCCCAGGACCTACATTAGCCAGATGCACAAGGGGGCGCACACGTCTGGAGTTTGTTTGCAGTGGCTGGAAGCCCTGGCGCACCCATTCTCTCTCTCTCTCTCTCTCTCTCTCTCTCCCTCTCTCTCTCTGTCTCTCTCTCTCTCTCTCCCTCTTTCTCTCTGTCTGTCGCTCTCAAATAAATAAATAAAAATAAACAAAAATAATTTTAAAAAATGAATGGATGAGACCTCTTAGCACAGAGCTTAGAACACAGTAAGCATTCCACATTATCAAGTAACAGTAGCACCAGTTACCATTGTCATAACATTATTTCACCTGTCGCTTCTCCTACGGCCATACCACTGTGAACGCACCTGATCTCGTCTTTTGCTTTTAGACCCCCAAAGGCCTTTCAGTAGGGTGATGCAATAGTTAATACTGATGATCAATTGAATAGGATTTATCACCACTGAGGAGACAAACTTCTGGGCACATCTGTGAGGGAGTTTCTAGATCAGGTGAATTGAGATAGGGCAGCACATCTCAAGGACTGGGGACCCAGACCGAGTGAACAGGAGAAGGTAGGCTGAGCCCGGGGCCCTCGTCCCTCTCTGTGCACTGAGGAGAGCGGCCGCCTCACACTCCTGTCACCTTGCCTTCCCCGCCACGATGGGCTGTGTCACACCGCAGACCAAAACAAACCCTTCCTTGGATAATGTTCTTGATGTTCAGTCACAGCGACAAGGAAAGTGTCTGATACAGGTAGTAACTTCAGCAGCATAGTTGGTCATTGCAAAGATGCTTTCACTGAAGGTACTTTGGGGAGGAAAGAACCACGGGTTATCTCTGTTCCTGAAAGCAAATGAGCAAAAACACTGCCATTGGTTCTTTCTATATTTCTTTCAGAAAAGACATTTTGGTTGTTTGTTTTTGTCTTTTTGAGGTAGGGTCTTGCTATATCTCTGGATGACCTGGAATTCACTATGTAGTCTCAGGGTGGCCTTGAACTCACGGCGATCCTCCTACCACTTCTGGGATTAAAGCCATGCACCACCACGCCCTGCTTAAAACTCAATTCTTTGTTTTCTTTTTTTTTCTTTTTTTTTTTTTCTTTTTGTTATTTGAGAGCAACAGACAGAGAGAGAAAGTTGCAGATAGAGAGAGAGAATGGGCGTGCCAGGGCTTCCAGCCACTGGAAACGAACTCCAGACGTGTGCGTCCCCTTGTGCATCTGGCTAACGTGGGTCCTGGAGAATTGAGCCTCGAACCGGGGTCCTTAGGCTTCACAGGCAAGAGCTTAACCGCTAAGCCATCTCTCCAGCCCACTCAATTCTTAAAAAACAACAAAAGCAACAAAAAGAAGGAGTCCAGGACTAGGGAACTGGCTCAGTGCCTAGAAGTACTTGATCCTGAGGCCCGCTGAGCAGAACGCAGATCCCCAGTAAAATCGTAAAGTCGAGAGCAAAGGCGCACGTGTCTGTCATCACAACGCCGCTAAAGCAACTGGAGGCAGTTAGGAGAATCCCAAAGCTCACAGGCCAGAAATCTGGCCTTCCCAGTAGCAAACAACAGGAAAGACCCTGTTTCAAACTAGGTGGAAGGAAGAGACAAACACCCTAAGCTGTCCTCTGACTTGCACACACAGACATACACACACACAAATTCTAAAAGCAAAGGGCTAGGGAGATGGATCAGTGGTTAAAGGCACTTGCTTGCAAAGCCTGATGGCTTTGCAATTTTGATTCCTACCCACATAAAGTCAGATACACAAAGTGGCGCATGCATCTGGAGTTCTTTTGCAGTGGCAAGATGCCTTGGCACACCCATTCTCTCCTCCCACCCCCCCAATAAATAAATATTTTTTATTAAAAATGCTTTTTTTCTTACAGAGCAGGACATGGTGGTGCATGCCTCTATTTTATTTATTTATTTATTTATTTATTTATTTAACAGATAAAGAGGGGTAGAGAGAGAGAATGGGTGAGCCAGGGCCTCCAGCCACTGCAAATGAACTCCAGATGTGTGCACACCCTTGTACATCTGCCTAACGTGAGTCCTAGGGAATCGAACCTGGGACCTTTGGCTTTGCAGGCAAACGCCTTAACTGCTAGCCATCCCTCCAGCCCTAAAATGTTTTTTTCTAAGCATGGACCATCTGTATCATGTTAATGGTGTTGAAGTGGGCGGGCACATCACCCAGCAAACCCAAGCTTGGGAACGCAGGACTCAAATGCAGTCTGCAGCCAGCCCCAGGGACAGCCTTGCTCTGTGTAGAACCACCGGCTAGCAGGGTCCAGCCCAGCAGAGCTTGTGCGGCGAGGAAGGAAGCAGCGAGTATTCTAAACAAACAGAGCCCATTTCTGCCTTCATACCTCTGTCAAACCGCCTTGTCACTCTGAGAAGCCACACCCTGGGGCATCCTCTTGAGAGCGCCCCTTCTTGTCAGGGTCGCCACCTATCTGACACTGGAGGAGCTGCTGTGAAGGCAAGCTCGTGGAAAGAGCTGTCTTCCGTGGAGCCCGCAGCTCTGCAGTGGCAAGAGACGCTGAAGATGGTGGTGAGTCCTGGGGCCATTTGCAGGAGGGGACCCTTGTCTGGGGTCTATTAGTTCTGGGATATCTGCTCCACATATTAATTATCCTTTGGGGGGGGCACAGAAAAAGAGCCTTTCTCCCTCAGGAGCACCCAGCAGCTAGAGGGTGACCAACCTTGCAGCCAGAGGCCTTGCGGGTGCCAGAGGGTCCCCACATAGGAGCAGAAGCTGGACGCACAGGGATGCGCACAAGGAAAGGGAGGAGGACTCTAATCCTTCTACCTCGGTGAGACTTGTGGGTGAGTCACCAACACCTTGCAACAAAGCAGGTCAGAGAGGAAGCTCTTCATTCAACAGTGTCCGTCCCTGCCAGGCCACTGAAAGAACACCTCAGCCACCTCCCACCTACCTGTGTCAGAGGAGGGAGACAGCCCCTCAGACCTAGCCCAGGTCTCCTACACTGCTTAGTGGAAACCCAGTGTGAGACACAAAAAGGCAGCTACACGGGCTAGAGAGATGGCTCAGCAGTTCAGGCACTTACCTGTGAAGCCTAAGGATCCAGGTTTGATTGCACAGTACCCACATAAAGCCCGATGCAGAAGGTGCCACATGTGCCTGGAGTTCATTTGCAGTGGCCAGAGGCCCAGGCGTGCCCATTCTCTCTCTCTATTTATCTGCCTACCTATCTGCCTCTCCCTCTCAAATAAACAAATAAATGAGAGAAAGAAGAAGCAAGAGAGAGAGAATGGGTGCACCAGGGCCTCCAGCCACTGCAAACGAACGCCAGATGCATGCGCCTTAGCATGGCTTAGCAGTTAAGTGCTTGCCCATGAAGCCTAAGGACCCTGGTTCAAGACTCGATTCCCCAGTACCCATGTAAGGCAGATGCACAAGGTTCATTTACTGGAGACCCTGGTGCACCCATTCTCTCTCTCTCTCTCTCTCTCTCTCTCTCTCTCTCTCTCTCTTTCTCACTCACTCTCAAATAAATAAATAAAAATTTAAGAAAAAAAAAGGATGCTACAGGAAATGGGGGACCACGTAGCTTATGATGCTGAGTCGGGGCCACTTGGGGACTGTCCTCCTGCTGCTGCCTTCAAACTCTTCTCTGAAGCTGGTCCACATGGGGACACTGGGTGGGGCTTACAGTGAGCTTCTGGTCAGCTCCCAGCAAAGGACATCTGCTCATGGTCAAGTACAATAAGACACTGGGCTGAGCTTGCCATTAAGAGACCCATAACTCTGTTCAATCAATGTAAGCTAATAAAATCTTTCAAGGAAAATAAATCTAAGTGAGGTTTAAAAAAAAAAAAGTCCTTCGGCTTTACAGGCAAATGCCTTAACTGCTAAGCCATGTCTCCAGCCCTAGAGTGAGGTTTTGTTTTTTTTTTAATATTTTTTGTTTATTTATTTATTTGAGAGCAACAGAGAGAAGGAGGCAGAGGGAGACAGAGAGGGAGGGAGAGAATGGGCGCTCCAGAGCTTTCAGCCTCTGTAAACGAACTCCAGACGCGTGCGCCCCCTTGTGCATCTGGCTAACGTGGGTCCTGGGGAACTGAGCCTCGAACGGGGGTCCTTAGGCTTCACAGGCAAGCACTTAACCACTAAGCCGTCTCTCCAGCCCTAGAGTGAGGTTTTGATGACCTCCTGCCATCATCACCCACCAGAACGCTACAACTGTCCAAGCACTGTTTGTTTTTTTCTTGTGTTTTTTCTTTGTGGTTGTTGTTGTTTTGTTTGGTTTTTGGTTTTTCAAGATAGGGTCTCACTCTAGTCCAGGCTGACCTGGAATTCACTATGGAGTCTCAGGGTGTCCTTGAACTCACAGTGATCCTCCTACCTCTGCCTCCCGAGTGCTGGGATTAAAGGCGTGCACCACCACGCCTGACCCAAGCACTGTTTATATGCATTCTGCTGAACCCATCAGGTCAAGTGGGTGGAATGTATTATTTATATCTGAAATTGAATCGCTGGTGGCTGAGCCTGTGGCCTCTTGTCACCTCTGGTCCCAGGTCTGCAATGGAGAGAACAGGAAGCTGTTATATACTGCACCTGCATGGACGCCCCTCCCCGCCTCCCTGCATGCCAGCGCTGGTCACTGAGGGAGTGGCAGGACACGGGGAATGACAGGACTCAGACCTCTGGGTCCCTTACCCTTGCTCTGCCACTCCAGTATCCTTGAGGTGATGGCTGTCTAAAACTGTAGATAAATAATGAAAAATTGAAGCCAGGCGTGGTAGCGCACGCCTTTAATCCCAGCACTCGGGAGTCAGAGGTAGGAGAATCGCCGTGAGTTTGAGGCCACCCTGAGACTACATAGTGAGTTCCAGGTCAGCCTGAGCTAGATTGAGACCCTACCTCGAAAAAAAATTGCTAGCCATGGGCTGGAGAGATGACTCAGCAGTTAAAGCACTTGTTACCAAAGCCTGACAGCCTGGGTTTGATTTCCCAGTACCCACGTAAACCAGATGCACAAGGTGGCACATGCTTCTGAATCGTTTGCAGTGGCTAGAGGCCCTGGCATGTCCATAATCTTATCTCTCTCTCTCTCCCCACTCCCCTCTCTTTCCCTGTATCGCTCTGCTTGTAAATAAATAAATAAATAAATGCTAGCCATGCCTGGTGAATACGAATGACACCACAACATGAGGACCGTTTTCCATGATTGGTCTTACTTAGCAGAGCCTGGGGAAAAGAGATAATCAAAGACGATTTGGGGCCTGGAGAGAGGGCTTAGTGGTTAAGGTACTTGCCTGCCAAGCCTAAGGACCCAGGTTCGATTCCCCAGGACCCACGTAAGCAAGATGCACAAGGTGAAGCATGCATCTAGAGTTTGCAGTGGCTAGAGGCCCTGGCATGCCCATTCTCTCTATCTGCCTCTCTCTCTCTCTCTCTCTCTCTCTCTCTCTCTCTCTCTCAAATAAATAAATAAAAATATTTTTTAAAAGCCAACTTGGAAAAACTCATTTAAGTACTGCTTAGTGAGACAAATATTTTATTACTATCAATTATAACTGTGCCCATCATTATTCAGGTGTTGGTACTACTGTCTTGGTGCCTTCTCCATCTAAGCGTGAAAAGTCGATGCTATTCTTCCCCCCTTTAAAGATGAGACAGACGAGACACTCCAAGGTCAACTCATTAGCCCAAGCCAAACAGCAACTGGGCAACGAGGAATAATGTAAAGTTATAATGTGGGCTTATTACTTTGTCAACACCCCTAATTCCTCTCTCTTCTCATAGATGGCATGAGTGAAAATCTTCAATGAAAAAAGAGAATTTGATAGACACTTAAGCCTGGAGGGAAGGGGTGCAGATGTGGTTAGCATAGATTTCTCTCAACTGAGGAAACCCCCAAAGCCATAATTAGTTGCTGAGCTGGAACCAGATGAAATACCTTTAAAAAAAGAGATGAAGATCTAATTACCCTACTTTCCTCTGAAGCCAAACATCAAGAAATAGGGTGAAGAGCAGTAAGAAAACATCATTAAAGACCAGGGGGAAAAAATGGAAAAAAAAAGAGCCAGGCATGGTGGCACACCCTTTAATCCCAGCACTCGGGAGACAGAGGTAGGATGACTGTGAGTTCGAGGCTACCCTGAGAATACATAGTAAATTCCAGGTCAGCCTGAGCCAGAGTGAGACCCTACCTCGAAAAACCAAATTAAAAAGGGGAGGAGAAGACAATTCAGTGTAGAAAAGACCACAATCTTCTCTTCAGAGCCAGAAAAAGCCCCCAACTCCACTACTGGGGTCCACCCAGCTCCTGTCCACTTTCATGGTCTCTCAGCATGATGTGTGTGTGCATGCATGTGTAGACTTGTGCGTGCATTTGTGAGTGTGTGTGTGTGTGTGCATTCGTGCGTGTGCATAAGCATGTGTGTGTGTGTGTGTGCGCGCGCGCGCGCATGCACGCCGTTTTCAACTGTGTACAGATGTGTGTGCCTCTTGTCCGTGCCTGTGGAGGCCCCTCCATTACTCATCTGATTCCCTCCTGAGTCTCCCACAGCCAGTCTCCCACCTGAGCTCTGATATTTGAACTGTTCTAATGAAATTGGGCCCTTGCTCAGAAATCATGATATCCCTGGCCAGGGGTGCATGCGTACAAGAGACTTCCTGCCTTCAAATTGCTCCCCCCCCCCCGGCCTACTGTCCCCAACACTATGCAGCCTGTCACAAGCTACACTTGCTGCACACTGTTAAGTAACACAACACCCTGACACTATTTGTTTCTGCCTACCCACTCTTTCTTTCCCAAGGTTCCTAGAAAACTCCTAGTTGACCACCAAAAACCTGTCACGTGCCACCTTCACAGCCCTAGTTAGGTTAGTGTCGTTGCCCTCGGGGCACGTTTGTCCTTGGCCCTACAGCGGCATGCGGCACGGAGTGCCCTCGGGACTGCTGCCTCATTCACAGGGCCGTCACCTACGCGTGATGAAGGACCTCACTGATGTCACCAGCCCTTGCACGGTGTTCCTGAGTCAGCGAAGTAGAGGGGAGGGTGACACAGAGGAGACCCTGCCCTCTGCATCAGGCAGGCAGACAGGACAGGTGGCAGCTGCTCTGTCTCCCGAGCTCAGACAGGAGGAGGACACTGCGGCTGCGTGCCATGATAAGGGGCAGGCAGGCTTCACTGGAGGGTGGTGGCTACCCTCAGCAGTAAGGAAGGTCCCTCGGCTCAGGAGCAGCTGGCAGGATCCCAGGAAGAGCATGCCAGGGGCAGGTCCCAGGGGGCCGACAAGGCATGTGTTTTGCCACATCATTTTGTCTCTGGAGAGGAACCAGATTTGGGGGATGGTTTTCCGTTCATGTGATTGCTTACTTTAGGCCTGGCAGATAAACAGACTTGGAAAATGCTCTGATCCCCCAGGTTATCATTTCTTGCTTATAGGCAGGACAGGACCAATGGCTATCCAAGAACATATCCCAAGGAGGCTTTCTACAAACAACTCAGGCTTCCTCACATGGTCCAAGGTCCCTATGGAATTACTTCCAGTCACCAAGGAAGTCCCCTCAGTGAGAAAACGCAGTGCCACGCAGCAGCTGAGAGCCGCTCTGGAATGAGCTGAACTGCTGGGCTCAGGTCACTGAATTCAGAAAACTTAGGGAACTAAAGAGAGGGTCAAAGTTTGCAGTGACACACACTGTCTAGTGACCAGAGATGGTAAAATCATTTCACCCAGATTTCAAAATTGGGACAGGAGGGCTGGAGAGGTGGCTCAGCAGTTAAGGTGCTTGCCCTCAAAGCCTAAGCACCTGAGTTTGACTCCCCAATACCCACGTAAAGCCAGATGTACAAGGTGGCACATGCTTCTGGAGTTTGTTTGAGATGGCTGGAGACCCTGGTGCACCCATATTCATCCCCATTCTCTCCCTCCCTCTCTCTCTCTCTCTCTCTCTCTCTCTTGATTTTCAAATAAAATGTTTTTTTTGTTTTTTGTTTTTTGTTTTTTCAAAACTAGGAGCTGAATCCCCACCTTTCACATCAAAGGCCTGCAACTCACTCTGTCACCCAGCTGGCTTTGAACTCATTGCAATCCTCCTGCCTTAGCCTCCCAAGTGCTGGGGTTATAGGCATGAACTACCACATCCTGCTCACATCAAAGGTTTTAACCCAAGAAGAAATACTTGTGGAAAAGACACGTCATTAATCTTACTTTTGTAGTGTAAGAAAATGGTTTGGTGAATGCCCATATTTTCAGATCTCTAAGTGGAACTCTATAAATTTCCTCACATGAACTTACTTTAGAGATGATGATAACAGCTGTTCTGCTAGGCCCCATTCCTGCTGGTAAGGAAGTCCAATAATTGACCCTGCTTAGTTCTTCTTGTCTGACTCCTCAAGATGAGCCAGGACTCAAAAGAGGTATTATCTTCATGTCTTTATGCTTGACCTGCCTCGGGGGCTCCTGAAAGCACTGGGATGGACGAGGCATTGATATATCAATTACTTTCTCATTGCTGGGGCAAAACTACCAGGCCAGAAGCAACCTCCAGAAGGAAAGGGTTTATTTCAGCTTACAGTTCCAAAGGGTAGAGTCCACCAGGGCGGGAAAAGCAGGGCAGGAACAGGAAGCTGGCATCACATCTCACATCAACAGGGAGGAAGCAGAGATTGAGAACAGCAAGCCACGGCTGGACAGTAAAACCTCAATGCCGGCCCCACCCAGTGACACAGTTCCTGCCACAAAGGCTGCACCGCCACAAGGTTCCACAACCCTCCAAAACAGCGCCACCATCTGGGAACTAAGTATTCAAACATATGAGCTATGCAGGGTGCTTCACGTTCAAGCCACCGCACTGGACATCCTCTGAAATCACCCTTTGCCCCTGCCTTAGGTTACCTGCCCCCTCTGAATCCAAATAAAAGGGCGGAAATCCCTGCTGGAGAGATAGTTCAGTCAATAAAGTGCTTGCCTCACAAACATAATGACCTGAGTTCAATCTCCAGAACCTGTGTAACTTGCCTAGCATAATGTTATATGCCTATAGTCCCAGCACTGGGGAGGCAGAGACAGGCAGATCCCTGGGTCTCACCGGCCAGGAACAATACCCAAAGTTGTCCTCTGGACTACACACATGCATCCACACCTACACACACAACCACCACATACATATGAACATGAACACACATGTGCACACACATATACACACATAAGTGCATTCACACCTGCACATACATACACACACACACTTGAACACGAACACACACACACACACACTAAATTCCTGCCACAAGTCCTGCCTGGATTTTCATCCTGTCCAGACATTCCCCTCAAACAATTGTGCACTATGAGTAAGTGTCATTGACCTGAAAGTGGAAGGCAGGAACTGCATCCTGGAGTTGATTTCTCTATCCAACATACACCAACTAAAGTGTGTCAGGCACCATGCTGGGCACCCTGGGGGTCCTTAAAAAAGTAGCACGCCCACCCACCTGTGGAGGGTAAGAGCAACATTATGTCAATGGGAAGAGGAGTGTGATAAGAAGTCTAGAGAGAGAAGTAAGTGCCCAGGAGGGTGGAGTATCTCCTCCCAGACACCCAGCCTGGGGGCCAGCAGGGCAAAACACAGAGATGAAGGGCAGCCAGCTCCCCACCTCCGTGGGTTCCAGGAGCTTCAGTTCCATTCTGCCTCTTGTTCACATACTACCCCTCCCTCTGACTCCCTCGACCCCTCATTCCTCCTCTCCTCCTCTGGGACCCAGGCTGAGCCTGACTTACACATGTCTATGGCTATCACCAAGCCTCAGCCTTGGAGCTTCCTGAGATCAACTCAGGGCCCAGCTAAGCCAGGCCATCACCACTTTCACTATGGAGATGGGGACATAGTCACAGGGACTAATGCGGCACTCTAACAGGGAAGACAGAAACTGGAAAGGAGCCGCAGCTGTCAGGGCTGCCCTGCCGCCACGGCCACCTGGCTCTGAAGGATCAAGTGCAAGAACCCCCAGTCCTGGAGACCGGAAGTCTGAGAGCGAGGTTGCCAGCAGGGTTTCTCTGGAGGCCTCTGGCAAGGGTGAGATGGGGGTATGATAAAATTTCCAAGAGCAAGGTCACACAGACAGCAGCTCATGGTCAGCAGTTCCAAACAAAAGTGGCTGGAGGCTGTGCAGAGGGACACAGCCAGTGAGTCACACGGTGGCTTTGATCTGGCTTGATCTATGAGTATAGTAAATGCCTATATTAAAGAAATGAGAGGGCTGGAGAGGTAGCTTAGCAGTTAAGGCAATTGCCTGCAAAGCCAAAGGACCCAGGTTCAATTCCCCAGAACCCACATAAGCCAGATGCACAAGGTGGAGCATGCGTCTGGAGTTCATCTGCAGCGGCTGGAGGCCCTGACGTGCCCATTACCTCTCTCTATCTGCCTCTTTCTCTCTCAAATAAATAAATAACTATTTAAAAAAAGAAATAAGAGGACTGGAGAGATGGCTTAGCAGTTAAGGCAGTTGCTGGCAAAGACAAAGGACCCAAGTTCCATTCCCCAGTAGCCATGTAAAGCCAGAAGCGCAAGGTGGCACGTGAATCTGGAGTTCGTTTGCAGTGGCCAGAGGCCCTGATGTGCCCATTCATTCTCTCTCTTTCTCTCTCCTCTTTCTCAAAGAAATGAGAAATATAAATAAAATATTTTTTTAAAGAAACAGGAAACCAATCAGAAGTCACCAGTGAACCTAAGCCCTTATATAGTGAATATGATGTCCCAAGCATACCACAGTTGCCTCCAGATACCACAAAGAACATTCCTGGTGCCCCACACCCTCCCCGAGCACAGGCCAAATAGGAGGCATAAAAATCATGTATGCATAGACAGGCAGCCTCTGACACACAGGCTAGCCCTGATGCCCATTGGTGCCAGAGACACTAGCTTCACCCACTCAGCTCACGTTTGTAAGGCGTCAACTACAAGCACCCCGTGTCTGCTTTAGGCACCATGATATATCCCCACCTAGGTATCTAGGTACCTAGTGCATCTGCCTGCCTTCCTGTAATTCCTCAATAAATACTGATTGTCAGACTTCTGGGCACCAGACCCAGGACGAGGGCCCCCTGCCGCTAAGGGAATGGCCGTCACGTAGAAAGAGACTGCGAAGCATTATAACAAAGCCACGTGCCTTAGAACACAGAGAAGGCTGTAGCTCACCGTACATGGCCATCCAGGGCAACAGCCGCTCATCTAGAGGGGAACAGAGGGGGCAGGCCAGACACACCTGCCACCTCAGTGGGAAAGTAAAGGAAGCGAGGCCTGGCACCAGTGGCACACAGCGAGGAAGGGGCAGGGCTCACATCTCTGCTTCCGCTCTGACAAACTATTACAGTCACTCTTCATGCCCACGGCTCCACGTCCCACATCCAACCAACGGCAGGCCAAAACTCCGAGGAAAGAATGCTGCATCTGCACTGGGCATGTGCAGGCTACTGTCTCTCGCTGTCCCCTAAGCCACACAGCACAGCCATGGTGTCCAGGACCCCAACCCACGGAATGGTGTCACCCCACAGTTTGGACAGGTTTCCCCACCTCAATTAACCTAATCTAGATATGCCCAGAGATTTGTTTCCATGGTGATTCTAAATCCTGCTAAATTGACAACCCAGAGATTAACCATCATACTATACCTTACAAGGAAGGTTCTTTCTATCCTCGCTGGTCATTGCCTGAAAACTCTCTCGTTCAGATGAGTAGTTAACGCCACGCAGAAGACAATTCATGAATCCTATTTCAAAGCCTCTTGTGCTAATTGCTGTGTGGAGAATTTCAATTATTTATATAAATTTAAAACAGAATGAAAGAATTCCCAAAGGAAAAAAGATGAATAGCTAATGCTTCCATCCACTGAACCTTGAAAGTAAAACATTCTTGTTGAAACTGACGTCACTAGAGCTGATTCAATTGTCTTGGCCAACTACATTTGGGTTTAAAGATAAGAAGAAAGCCCACTAACTTGAAGACATTAACAACTTAGAAGCAGAGAGAGACAGAGAAGTTTGTCAAGTAATATTTTTAGACAAGATGAATCATTTAACAGTAGACTATTGCCTTGACTTTAATGCTAGCATAAAGGTACTGTTAGCATAATATTCTAATTTATGTAACATTTAACTTTCTTATAGAACACCTAATGAAACTGAGCTTCTTAGGTTTCCTACAGTGGTTTTGCTGGCCTTCTGCTAACATTGCTCTCATACACTTTAAGATTATGAAAATGTATTCAACTAAGTTGAATTTTAATAACTACCATCGCTATAAAAGGGATTGACTCTTGTAACTTTTCTTTTTTGGTTAGTTCAAAGAAGATACATTCTAATTTTCCTAGTCACTTTCTCTTGACATATGGGTTATTTATCATTTCTCAGTGAGGATTTTTTTTTTTAGATATCTTTCTGTCACTGGCTTCCTGTTTAATTCCATTCTAGTCAGAGAACACAGTTTTAATTATTGCATACCATTTGTAATGTGCTTTTTTTTAAAGATTTATTTTTATTTATTTATTAGTGACAGAGAGAGAGAGTGAGAATGGGCACGCCAGGGCGTCCAGCCACTGCAAACGAACTCCAGACACATGAGCCACCATGTGCATCTGGCTTATGTGGGGCCTGGAGAATCGAACATGGTGTCCTTAGGCTTCGCAGACAGATGCCTTAACCGCTAAGCCATCTCTCCAGCCCCTAATGTGCTTTTTTGTGTGCACATGGTTTGTGAGGTTTGTGAGGAGTGTGGCCATCTTGAGCAGAATCTGCGTGTAATGAAGGCTATGTTCATTCAGCAGCTGGAGGGGGGATGTTTTACGCACGTCAATTATGTCAGACTGCTGCACGGTGCCAGTCACGTCCTCTATGTCATTACTGCTTTATTTATCTTGTCAATTACCAAGAGAGAAATGTTGAAATGCTTAAATATAATTACGATCTGGGTACTGTGCATGGCATCAGTGTAAACACTCTGCATCACTCCACATCAGTGGTATCTAGCCATTCATTATAGTTTGTAAATGGCTCCCTGCATTCAGCGTAAACTGTTTTATTATCCAAGCTGAGAATTGCTGATGTGTACTTGGTATTTGTAGACCATCTCATCTCATATAATTATTAACTTCAGCAGATAGTTCTTTTTAAAAAGGCTATGCTTTCTTTTTTAAATTGTTAATATCTTATTTATTTAGTTATTTAGTTATTTGAGAGAGACAAAAAGGCAGAAAGAGAGAGAGAATGGGCACACCAGGGCCTCTAGCCACTGCAAATGAACTCCAGACGCATGCACCGCCTTATGCATCTGGCTTACGTGGGTATTTGGAAAATGAACCGGGGTCTATAAGCTTCGCTAATCCATCACTCCAGCCCACAGTTCTTCCATTGTATTTGTTGTCTGTACATCCCTTTGTGTGTGTGTGTGTGTGTGTGTTGCTAGGGATTGAACCCAGGGCCTTATGCATGCTAGGCAAGTGCACTACCACAGAGCTATATGCCCAGCCCTTTTGGGATTTTTTTTTTTTTTTTTGAGACAGGGTCTTATTAAGTTGTCCAGGCTGGCCTTGAACTCACTCTGAAGCCCAGGAAGGCTTTGAGGTTGTCATCCTCCTGCCTCAACCTCCCAAGTAGCTAGAATAACAGGCTTGTGTCACCAGGCCCAGTGATTTCTGTTCCAGTGTTTCCCCTTTCACTCCTCTTTTGTGTTATTTCAACAGTTTTTCATCCTCCATTTTAACTTATGTATAGGTTTTCTGACTCTATCACTTAGCATGCTAGTGATTACTCCAGAAATTATTTGGTAAGTAAGTGCACACATGTCATATATTGTATTGTATTGTATGTATTGGTATTTACACATTTGTTTGTAACATAGTCAACCTACATTTAGTATTTTCCCATTTCAAGTAAAACATAGAATTACAGCCACAAAGTGGACTAGAAAGATTGCACAGTGGTTAAGGTACTTAACTGTAAATCCTAACAACCTGGGTTTGATTTCCCAGTCCCCACATAAAGCTAGATGCACAAGGTGGAGCATGCATCTGGAGGCCCTGACACATTCTCTCTCTCTCTCTCTCTCTCTCTCTCTCTCTCTCTCTCTCTCTCTCTCTCTGTCTCTCTCTCTCTCCTCTGCTTGCAAATAAATAAATAAGGGCAGGGGAAATGGCTTAGCAGTTAAGGCATTTGCCTGCAAAGCCTCCAGACCCCAGTTCAATTCCCCAGGACCCATGTTAGCCAGATGCACAAGAGGGCACATGCATCTGGAATTTGTTTGCAGTGGCTAGAGGCCATGGCACGCCCATTCTCTCTTTCTCTCTCTGCATCTTTCTCTCTCTCTCTCTCTCTCTCTCTCTCTCTCTCAAATAAATAAATAAAATATTTTAAAAAATAAATAAATAGGACTGGAGGGATGACTTAGCAGTTAAGGCATTTGTTTGCAAAGCCAAAGGACCCAGGTTCGATTTCCCAGGACTCATGTAAGCTAGAAGCACAAGGGGGCACACGTATCGGGAGTTCGTTTGCAGTGGCTAGAGCCCTGGTGCACCGATTCTCTCTTTCTCTCCCCCCTTTCTCTGTCAAATAAATAAATAAAACTATTTTTTAAAATAATAAATAAATAAAATATTTTTTAAAAGCATTACAGCCACACAGTTCTTTACCTCCCTTGGGTTATTTATAGCTGTGATGTTATTCTTATTATATGATAGTATCAGAACAATGAGATAACCTAAGAATAGAATTTATTTCTTTAGGGCTGGAGACATGGCTTAGCGGTTAAGGCACATGCCTATGAAGCCTAGGGACCCAGGTTCGATTCTCCAGGTCCCACGTAAGCCAGATGCACATGGTGGCGCATGCGTCTGGAGTTTGTTTGCAGTGGCTACAGGCCCTCGAGCGCCCATTCTCTCTCTCTCTCTATCTCTCCTTCACCCCTCTCTTTGTCTCTAATAAATAAATAAATAAATCTTTTTTTAAAAAAGAATTCATTTCTTTAAAAGATCCTGGAGTGTTCTCTGACTCTTGCCACCATCTGAGGACACAGTGAGAAGATAAACATCTGCCACCCAGAAGAGGGTTTATATTAATAGTCGTTGTTACATCTCATATATTTAAACTCTACCAGTCACTGCTATAATTTTTGCTTTCAACAGTATACTTATTTTTAAATATCTAAGTAGGGAAAAATAATTGATTATATTTTCCCAGGTATGGACCAATCCCAGAATGTTTCCTTTTCTCCAGAAGCCTTAGATGCCCTCTTGTATCATTGCCCCTCAGCCTGAAGAGTTCCCTTCAGCATTTCTTTCAGAGAAGTGCTCTGGTGACACTCCTAGTTTCATTCATCTGACGGTGTCTTTATTTTGCCATCAACCTAGAGGATGTTTTCACTGACTGTAGAGTTCTGGATCTCAGCACTCTCATGATCCTCCACAGTTTCAGATGGAAAATCTGTAGTCATTGGAAATGTGGTTCTATTTGTAGCTTCTTGCCTCTTGCTGCATTTAATATTTTTTTCCTTTTATAATTAAACTATTCTCTTATTCCATGCAGAGATATATTTTTCTTTGATTTGATTATGTTTGAGATTGGCTGAATTCATTAAATCTATATAGGTATGTCTTGCCACAGCTGAAAAGTTTGGGGCCACTATTTAAATTTTTTCTGTCCCATTATTACTTTTCCTCTGCCACTTCAATGATATAAATGTGAGATCTTTTGATATCGTCCCAAATAGATATCAGAAACTTTGTTCCTGTCAAGTGAATGTCCACCCCGTAAGGACACTTGTTGAAATCCTTTTGTTTGTTTGTTTGTTTGTTTGTTTGTTTGTTTGTTTGTTTTCTGAGATACAGTCTTACTCTAGCCCGGGTTGACCTGGAGTTCATTATGTAGTTTCAGGGTGGCCTCGAACTCACAGCGATCCTCCTATCTCTGTCTCCCAAGTGCTGGGATTAAAGACAGGTGCCATTACTACGCCCGGCAATGTGTTGAAATCTGAATCCACAACATATGATGCTAGGAAGTTGAGCCTTGGGGAGTGAAATTTAAGAACATAATCCTCATGAATAGTATTGGTACTAGAAGAGCCCCACAGAGCTCTCCTTTCTCTACTACCTAAGAACACAATGAGAAGATGACCGTCTGCAGCACGGCAAAGGGCCCTTGCCAGAACCCACCCAGGCTGCCACCCTGGCCTCAGACTTCTTGTCTCCAGAATTGTGAGTAATAAGTCCTGTTGGTTATAATCTCCACCATCTATAACAATTGTTATGCAGCCTAAATGTCTAGGGCATTTGTTCATTCTTCTCTAATCTATTTTCTCCCTCTTCTTCTTTTTTTTTTTTTTTTCTGTTTGTTTTTTCGTTGTTGTTGTTTTGCCCAGGCTGACCTGGAATTCACTATGTAGCCTCAGGGTGGCCTCGAACTCATGGCAATTCTCCTACTTCTACCTCCCAAGTGCTGGGATTAAAGGCGTGCGCTACCACGCCCGGCTTTCTCTCTTCCTCAAATCAAATATCGAAGTACCTCCCGCAAGCCCATTGACTCTCTTTTGACATGCTCAGAGCCCGTCCAGGCTATTCTGCTTTGAGGTTGTGGTTAGTGACTTTTCCCATGACTGTGATAAAATGCTTTACAGAAACCGCTTAAATCCTGAAGCTTTTATTTTGGCCCAGTTTCAGAGGTCACTGGTGGTGAGGTTCACGCATAGGTTTGGCCATTAATGTGGATCCCAGATGGTTCCGTACTAGAGCTACAACTTGAAATGTGATCAAGAAAGAAACACAGAGAGAAGAGATATATGGGGATCCAACCCACACTGTATATGCAGGGTCTCCTTCCCAGTCACTCTGGCTGGAAAGGGGAGGGAGTTACTTCAGGTTCATCTGACATATGTATGATCCTGTGACTAGTACCTACCACAGGCCAATAATATACAATGACAGTGAAAAAGGAGAGAGGGGCTGGAGAGATGGCTTAGCGGTTAAGGCATTTGTCTGCGAAGCCTAAGGACCCAAGTTCAATTCTCCAGGTCCGACGTAAGCCAGATGCACATGGTGGCACATGCATCTGGAGTTCGTTTGCAGTGGCTAGAGACCCTGGTGTGCCCATTCTCGCTCTCTCTTTCTCTTACCCACCCCTCTGTGTATCTAATAAATAAATAAAAATAAATCTTAAAAAAAGAGAGAAAGAAGAGAGCTTACCTTATATGTATCACTCCTTCAAACTTTGACTTCATTTCTGAATTTGCCTACTGCTTTTATTGTCTTGTCAGAGTCATCAAGTAATTACATTGTGTGTTTTGTCTCTAGTTTTTTTTTCATTATAATCTGTTGTAGAAATAAATTTTACTGAGCTTAACCCATATCAGCTAGAAGCAGTGCGCTTGAATCATTTCAGATGAAGCAGCAGTAAGAATTATGTTAACTTTCATCACGTTCATTTTAAATGTTATCTTTTCACGCTCACTAATGAAGATACTATGACAATAACTTTTCCTTGTTTCGTGGTCAATCTGCCTGGCAAATCATTTGAATATTGTTTCTCTCAAACTTGTGTCCCACATTTAGAATCGCATAGCCATTAAGATGGCTTCTCCACCCAAAATATCTTTGAGGTTCCCTACACAGTCTCTAGGTGTTTGGGTTTGAATATAAAATGTCCCCCGTAGAGCGCTTTATTGACATCGAACACTTGATCTCCAGCTAGCAGCATTGTTTGGGAAGGTTACAGAACCTCCAGGAGGTGGAGCCTTGCTGGAAGAAGTGGGTCACTGGGTGTGGGTCTTGAGGGTTTCTCCTCTTTCTGTTTCTCCTCTGCCTCCTGGTGGCGTCACAATGTGACCAACTCTGCCTCCTGCTCCTGTCGCCATGCTTCCCCCACTGTGATGGGCAGTGCCACCTGGGAACTGTAAGCCGGAAGAAACCCTTTCCTCCCTCAAGCTGCTTCCTACTAGGCATTGGGTCACCATCAGCTGACAAGCAGTAAAGGAACTAATAGCATGAGGGAAATAGGAGCCTTAGCTCCTTCCTCTTACAACAGGAGGAACAATAAAAATGGTTAAGCTTGCTTAGCATCCTCCAGACTTTAATCAGCAAAGCTGCCATGATGACTCTTCTGTTTAATTAATTCTGAAATGTAAGGGGGAAAAAATTTTTAAAGAAAATAGTCTTTCCAGCTTAATATAAGAGCAATATACTGCTAATGCAGCTACATGCTACATATTACTGATTATATGCTTCTCAGGTTGAAGAATATTCATGCTCATATATAGTATGGATACCTTAACCCTTGGAATATAGCTTAATGCTAGAGCATTTGTCTGTCATGTGCAAGGCATTGGGTTTAGTCCTCCAACTAAACACACACAGAGACATACACACAGACACAGTCACAGACACACACACGCACACACACGGCTTTGCTTATTGTTGTTTTTCAACGTGAGGTCTCCTGGTGTTGCCCAGGCTGGCTCAGAACTCCTGGGTTCAAAAGTCCTCCCACATCAGCCTCCCAAGTTGCTGGGACTACAGTCACACACCCCTTCACTTGGCTGATTTTTCATAGGAAGTATTTAAGTACTGTAGCAGTTACCATCTCATTTCTAGGACAAAACACTGGAGTGGAAGCAGCTTATAGAAAGAAAGAATTTGGGCTGGAGAGATGGCTTAGCAGTTAAGCGCTTGCCTGTGAAGCCTAAGGACCCCAGTTCAAGGCTCGACTCCCCAGGACCCACGTTAGCCAGATGCACAAGGGGGCGCACGCATCTGGAGTTCATTTACAGAGGCTGGAAGCTCTGGTGCGCCCATTCTCTCTCTCTCTCTCTCTCTCTCTCTCTCTCTCTCTCTCTATCTGCCTCCTTCTCTCTGTCGCTCTCAAATAAATAAATAAACAAAACAAAAAAAAAGAAAGAAAGAATTTATTTCTGGCCTATAGTTTCAAGGGAAAATTTCACCACGGTGGGGAAAACAGAGAGCTGGGCATCACATCTCTACAGCAGCAGGGAGGAAATAGCACTGGCAAGCGGGCTGGACTACAACACCCCAAGGCCCACCCTTAGTGACACATCTCCACCAGCAAGACTCCACTTCCCAAAGGCTCCACCCTCTGCGGATTAAGTATGAGGCTTAATCACACACACACACACACACACACACACACACACACACACGAGGCTATGTGGAACATTTTGCATTCAAACAAAGTACTTTCCTCATGTGAAAAAAATGTGCACATCATGTTTTACAATAAAGTACTGAAGAGCTATCTGTAGTGTGTTCCCATACTAATGTTACTATTTCTAATATCCTTACAAATTTATATGTGTTGTGTCTTAAAAGAAGAATGTTTCTGGGCTGGAGAGATGGTGTAGCGGTTAAGCACTTGCCTGTGAAGCCTAAGGACCCCGGTTCAATGCTTGATTCCCCAGGACCCACGTAAGCCAGACGCACAAGGTGGTGCATGCATCTGGAGTTCATTTGCAGTGGCTGGAGGCCCTGGCGCACCCATTCTCTCTCTCTCTGCCTGCCTCTTTCTCTCTCTGTCACTCTCAAATAAATAAACAAAAAAATTTTTTAAAAAAAAAGAAGAATGTTTCTGGACTGGAGAGATGGCTTAGCAGTGAATGTGCTTGCCTGCAAAGCCAAAGGACCCAGGTTTTATTCCCCAGGACCCACATAAGCCAGATGCACAGGTGGCACATGCATGTGGAGTTCATTTGCAACAGCTGGCATGCCCATCCTCTCTCTCTCTGTCCTCTCTCAAATAAAAAAGTAAATAATATTTTTTAAGAAGAATGTTTCTTTATTCTGATTCTACTGACTATTACATTATAATGCACATGAAATGGATTTATGTTTAATCTGGTCCCATGGTTTAGTCATGAAGTTTTTATTTCTTACTTTTCTGACCATCCTGATTCTATAACAGGCTCATACCAAAATAATAGTGCAGATCTGAAGGAATGACAATTTCCTGTCCTTTACATGTCAGCCACAACAGGAAATGGAAGTCCAACAGAGGGACTGTGTAGGAGTAACTCTCTTTCACAGCGGCACACACACTTGTGTAGACATCATCAAGCTGGCTGCTGCTTCCTGGGGGTGGCCAGGAGGCTGGTTTTCTTGTGGAAGATGAAGACAGTGGGCTCATCCCACCTGCTGAGAGGGCTTAACCGCCGCTGCCAGCCTCTTCTGTCATCATGACAAGCCCCTGATTTTTCCCACTTGAAAATAACAGACTCCATTTTGTATTGTTTATTCTCTGACGTGTACTTTCCCATTTAATTCTCATACGAACTGGTAAACAGAGACAAGACAACACGTTTCTTGGAATCTAAGAGAGCTTTAAAAATAAATAAATAAATCTAGTCAGCTGCAGAAGATGAAAGCAAGAGGCCAACTCTCATCCGACTGACTTCTCAGATCCTGCAGCTGCTGTCACAAGTGACCACAGCTCACACTTATTACAGCACAGTTCTGGGGGGTCAAAAGTCATGCACAGCCTCACAATGCCAGCAGGGCCACGTCTCTTCTTAGACACTCTAGGGAGATGTGACAGCTGCTCTTGAATTGTCAACTTAATAGGATTTAGTGTGAGAGACACGACCCTGGGCGTGTGTGTGAGGGTGTCTCCAGAAAGGAATGACTGAGGTATGCTCAAATCGGGTGCCACCTCCCAACAGGCGGCCCAGAAATGAAAAGGTCTGAGGGAGGAGCAGTGTGCCTGCCTGCCTTCATTCTTCCTCAGAGAGTGCGTCTGGCCCTGCCGCCGCCTCTCGCTGGTGACATCAGCCTCCAGCTTCTTTGTCCTCCAATGTGGACACAATGCCAATGACCCCCCAGAGAGCTCCAGGCCTCCCTGCTGGATTGAGATCGCTGAAGCAGCCAGCCTCACGGACTGAACAGCCACTGGGTCCTCAGCCGGACCAGTGTCCGTTGTTGGGCCACCCAGCCCCTATCGTGTAAGCCAGTCCAATAAACCCTCTTTTAGAAGGCATAAATGTACATTCTATTGGATCCTTGACTCTAGAGAACCATGCCCAGTACAGGAGGGATCCATTTTCTGGCCTTTTTCAGCATCCAGACCACCCACGTTCCTCCGGTAGTGGTCCCCTATTCCACCATCAGAGCCAGCGGAGTCCTTCTTTGGCTGGCGTCTCTCCCTCTGCGCCACTCTTTTGCTCTCAAGGACCTTTGGGATTACCCTGGGACTACTTGAGTAATGCCAGATCATCTCCCTTGAGGATATAGTAGATATGTAAGTAGAGAGATTGAATACTGGGGATGGAAAGGTCTAAGTGGGGTCAGGGATGGGGTAGGAGAAGAGGAGTGGGGAAGGTTACCCAAAACTAAAGATGTTATGAAGAAGCCACATGGAAACCTGCTTCTGTGGTAGCTAATCTTAAAAATATAATTTTCAAAAAAGAGTTTGAGGGACTGGAGAGATGGCTTAGTGGTTAAGGCTCTTGCCTGTAAAGCCTAAGGACCCAGGCTCAGTTCTCCAGTACCTATGTAAGCCAGATGCTCAAGGTGGTGCATGCATCATGCATCTGGAGTTCATTTGTAGTGGCTAGAGGACCTTGCATACCCATTCTCTCCCCCTCTCTTTCTTTCTCTCTCTCTCTTGCTCACTCACTCATACACACACACACACACACACACACACACACACGTAAATAAATAAAATAAAAGGATTTGGGAAGAAGTATCTGGCAGGGGTAGATAATGCTGTACTCAGAGGCCATCGATTGTTACAGGAAAATCCCAGAGGTTCAGTTGTTGGTCAGGGAGGTCCCTAAAGTCCCCAAAATAATACAGGCCATTAATGGCCAGTGCTCTGATTGCCCACCAAAAATAGATGGCAAGATCCTATAGCTGAAGACACTATCGGCTTTAGCTGCAGGACAGAGAAATCAAGCTGGAGCTGAGCTGAAAGCCTCCTTCCTGTTGACTAGCTGTCAAGGTCTGGAAAACGGCTCTGCAGCCTGCTGGGGGAGAAAGGCCGTCAACAGTTCTTCACCAGCAGTGGACCCTGTGTGTCACACAACTGGCCAGCCAGACAAGATGTGCCCACTGGTACAGCTGTGGCATTTCTTTAAAGCCGGGCTTTGTGAATGATCGCACCAGAGGTTACTTCCTGCCCCAGCCATGCCACGTATCAAGTGACACGTGCAGTGTGGCGGGAGCATTCAGGCTCCGCTTGCTCTCTGCATCTTTGTGGCTTTCACCCAGACCTAACTCAGACATTCCACTTCCCCAGGGACCCCATGTGCTCGGGACCTAGGGAACCTGGACACGGGTCTGAGCCTGGACCTCCGCCCACCCGCTGGTCCCCTCAGCAGCCAGCAGGGGTAGAAGCTTCTAGTATATCTGCTCAAGGGGCAGGTAACTTACCCGGCCCACCTGCCTAGTTATATGCATATTGTCACTGAAAAGTAGGGTGAAGATAAAGAGGGACACCTCATGCTGCTGACTCCGTGTTAAAGAGCACAAATGCTCAGAGGCAGAGCATCGTGACAACAGGGGTCACCAAGGACCGAGCTGGTAACCTCTGGCACCAGGGGTGCGCCTCTCCTCAGAGCTCACCTCCCCTGGGTGGCCAGCTCTGCTCCCAATCCAATCCACTCTGGAAACCTTCTTCCCAGGGAAATCAGCCTGATCCACTCTGGAAACCTGCTCCCCTGGGAAGTCAGCCTAATCCACTCTGGAAACCTGCTCCCCTGGGAAGTCAGACTCCAGGCTGCCTGGAAGCTGAGCTTATGGTCCCTGTAGACCTGCCACAAACCAGCTCTGGAAGGCTGACATCCCTGAAGCGCAGCCCTGTGGTAGGAAGAAACCAGCCGGAGCTGGCCTCTCCAGTATTGCCTGGGACCAGGGCTGGCTAGATCCACAGACACAGTTGGACAGATTATAGTCACAGAAGCAGAGCACGTCTGTAGTCTCAGCACTCAGGAAGCTGAGGCCGGAGGATCGTGGGTTGGAGTCCAACCTGAGCTATACAGCCAAACCCTGGCCAAAAAAAAAAAAAAAAAAATGAAACCAGTTACACAAAAGCAACTATTACGCAATTGCCATGGTAAAATGCAGGAAATATTAAACCAGCATCAATTTAGATAAGGATCTATCAAAGAAAAAAGATTAAATTAAAACAAACACTAGTAAAACCAGAGGAGCTACATGAAACAAACTATAGGTCAGGCCCTTCTGCTAACAGGCTTGGGGGACCTTGGCCAGGTCTCCTGACATTCTCAGATGCCAGGGCTGTGCCCATGCAGGGAGAATGGGCCTGGCACAGAGTGCCCTCGACAAGTGCCAGGTGAGTGAGTGAGAGTGGAGGATGGGCAGAAATCCAGAGCAGAAGGTATTCAGACAGGTAAGATGGTCATTGTTGCTCTATACACAAAGCTAGGCCCAGCCTAGATGCCCTGTTCACTGAGGAATGGTTGAAGAAAATGGAATTACACAGTGGAATTCTTTTCATCTATAAAGAAAAATGAAATCATGATATTTGCAGGAAAATGGATGGAACTGGAAATCATTATGTTAAGCCAAATAAGCCAGACTCAGAAAGAAATGTAGTTTTTTTTTATATGTGGACTCTAAATTTGCACATGTGAGTGTGTGTGTGTGTGTGTGTGTGTGTGTGCGCGCGCGCGCGCACAGGTCTTGGAAGTAGAAAGGGACCATGAGAGGGGAGGAAGAGATCTTAAGGGAGAGAGAAAATAAAGAGAAAGTAATGGAACATGTGAAGTAGAAGAGGGGCTTCATTTAGGAGGAGGAACCAATAAGAGGGGCGTGGGGAGAATGGAGAAGGGAAGGGACAAGTAAAATAATATATATGTTTGCAAATATATTACCATAATAAAACTCACTGCTTTACATGCTAACTTTGAAAAATAAATTTAGAGCCAGGCATGGTGGCGCACGCCTTTAATCCCAGCACTTGGGAGGCAGAGGCCACCCTGAGACTACATAGTGAATTCCAGGTCATCCTGAGCTAGAGTGAGACTCTACCTCAAAACCCCCCAAAAAATAAAATAACTAAGAATAAAAAATAAATAAAAGTTAGGGGCTGGGAAAATAACTTAGTAAACTGATCGCCTTGCAAGCATGAGGAACTGAATTCCAGCCCCAGAACCCACATTAAAAAGGCAATCATGGTGGCACACTTGTAATCCAAGTCCTAGGGAAGGAAAACAAGAGGGTCCCTGAGACTCACAGGACAGCCAGGCTAGCCAGATTGATGAATTCTAGGCCAATGAGAGACTCTGTCTGAAAAAGAGATGAACACTGTATCTAAGGATAACAGCCAAGACTGTCCTTTGGGGCTGGAGAGATGGCTTAACAGTTAAGGCACTTGCCTGCGAAGCCCAAAGACACAGGTTTGATTCCCCAGGACCCACGTAAGCCAGATGCACAAGGTGGCGCGTGCGTCTGGAGTTCGTTTGCAGTCATTGGAGGTCCTGACACACCCATTCTCTCTATATATCTGCCTCTCTCTCCCTCCCTCTCTAGGAAATAAATAAAATATTTTAAAAATTACAAATTCAAAAAAAATTTTTTTAAAGATTGTCCTTTGGCCTCTACATGCTCAAATACTCCCACACACACGCAACTGCACACATAGACATATGCATGCACGCACACACACACACACACACAAACGATTTTAAAATAAATAAGTAAAACACAGGTAAGGTTTTATTTAAATCCTTTATTGCGAATTAAAATCTCTTTTAGGATACAAAACTAAAATCCCAAGATTAGCCACAGCATACAGAGTTAAAATGAAAGAGGGAAACGTCTTTGGTTCATTCTGGAGCAACATAAGCCGAGGCTGGCCCTTCGGCTTCAGACTAGCGCTGTGCTTTAGAAAGCACGCCACGTGACAAATGCCCTGGGGTTGTGGGGGTCTTGGGTGCAAAACAAAGTTCAGAGAGGCCCCTGTAGGTAGTAAGAGAGAGGACTGTTTGATTTGTGGATTTTTTGTTGTTGTTGTTGTGGTTGTTTTGGTTTTTTGAGGTAGGGTCTCGCTCTAGCCCAGGCTGACCTGGAATTCACTGTGTAGCCTCAGGGTGGCCTCGAACTCACGGTGATCCTCCTACCTCTGCCTCTGAGTGCTGGGATTAAAGGCGTGCACCACCGCACACCCGGCTTGATTTTGGGTTTTGTTTGTCTTTGCAGTAACAAAAGATGGCTCAGGTCCCCTCGTGATGACATCTGCCGCCTGAGCCCATGAGCGCAGAGGAAGAGCCTCCTACATTTTACATGAACTTGCGTCTTCTGTTCCACACGGGCCTCCACACACGGGAGAAAGGTGCTGCTTCCGACACACCACTGGTTGCTCTAGAGACATCCCCTATAGGGTAGAACTACCCAGACTTCCATATGGACGGTTGACTTTGAAATTGTTTTCTGGTTCATAAAAGCTGGATGAGGGCAGGAGAGATGGCCATCTATAAAGTGCTTGCCTTGCAAGCATGGGAACTTGAGTTCAGTCCTCAGAAACAATGTAAAAATACTAGGCATTGTGGTATACACCTGTAATCCCAGTGCTGGGGAGGCAGAAACAGGCCAAGCCCTAGAACTTGCTGGCCAGCCAGTGTAGCCTAATTGGTGAGCTCCAGGCCAGCAAGAAAGTCTGTCTCAAAAAGAGATGAACAAGCCGGGCGTGGTGTCGCACACCTTTAATCCTAGCACTTGGGAGGCAAAGGTAGGAGGATCACCGTGAGTTCAAGACCACCCTGAGACTACATAGTTAATTCCAGGTCAGCCTGAGCCACAGTGAGACCCTACCTTGAAAAACCAAAAAACAAAACAAAAAAAAGAGATGAACAGAGAACTGAGGATATCTGAGGTTGTCCTTTGGCCAGTGGCAAACCACCTGCCTCACATGCACGTTCAGTCCTCAGTACAATAAATTAACAAATATAAATATAAATGAAAGTTCTGGGCTGGAGAGATGGCTCAGCAGTTAAGGCGCTTGCCTACAAAGCCTAACATTTGCGGTTCAATTCCCCTGTGCCCACCCTTTAAAGCCAGATGCACAAAGTGGTGCACGCATCTGGAGTTTGCACTTGCTGAAGGCCCTGATGTGCCCATTCTCTCTCTCTCTCTCTCTCTCTCTCTCTCATCTCTTTCTGTTTGAAAATAAATAAATAATTTTTTAATAAAATAAAAGCCCTAATCTCTGTGTTGTGTTTTTAAAGTTTTAAAATATGACATTAAATTCTAAAATAATACCAAAGAACTTTTGAGAGCTTGAAATGATTTATATAAATTATAGGGCTTAAAGGGATTAAATATAATAGTATTATCCTTAAAATAAATATATATATATATATATTTTATACATGTATACATTTTCTCATATTCATCCCCATTACCTCATTACACTCATAACTCCTCTTTCTGCTAATAACCCCTTCTTCCCAACTAGTCCTCCTCCTACTGCTACTTTCATGTCTTCTGTATGTGCACACACACACACGTGTGTGTGTGTGTGTGTGTGTGTGTGTATGTATGTGAGAGAGAGAGCGAAAGAGAGACCACTGAATTTAATTAGGATTGCTTGAATAAGCATGGGTTAGGAATTATTTCTTGAGCGTGGGCAGCTTATCGGTGACGGCCCCTTTGAAGAGCATGACTTCCCCTCCCCAAGCAACCATTAACTCCTCAGGGAGGCGGAGGGCCTCCTGAGCCTCTCCCTCATCCATAATGGAATGCTGATGGACCCAAGTTTGTACAGTCTTGGGCGGTTCCCATGGGCGTTTTGAGTTCACAAATGCCCCCCCCCCACCCTCCAGCTCTGACGTTCTTTTCGCCCTCTTTCTAAGCCCTGGCAGTGGTGCTCCCATTTAGAGCTGAACACTTACCGGTCACTTATTCTCAGCATTTTGACAAGAGTCTCTGTATTAACCACCATCCATTGCAAAAAGAAACCTCTCTGACCAGGTCTGAGAGCAGCACCAATCTGAGAGTGTGTTAATATTTAAAATGCACCTTGAGAGCCGGGCATGGTGGCGCACACCTTTAATCCCAGCACTCAGGGAGGCAGAGGTAGGAGGATCACCGTGAGTTCAAGGCCACCCTGAGACTACAGAGTGAGTTCCAGGTCAGCCTGGGCTAGAGCAAGACCCTACCTCAAAAAAACAAAAATAAATTGCAGCTTGAAAACTTATCCATTTAACAAAATAGCTGTAATGGGTTGCCCCGCGGGCCTATAGCCTCCCCAGCCATCGATTTTTCACCAGGTTTACAATACACAACATGAATTCCCTCCTGTGAAACAGGCCTCAAATCCCATCAGAAAGCGGCTAGTTACCCCCATAATTGCCATGCCACTATTGCGCCAGTGGGCACGTCTTGCCTAGAAGGTTAGTATTATAGCACCCAAAGTCCATAGTTAAAGACTGTTCATGATTTTGTCCCCCAGCAGCTTGCCTAGCACCTACTGGCACTGTGACAGCTAGCCACCAGTGAGGAAGCTTCTAGCTCGGTTCAAGCTTAATTTCTCTATGTCCTGCAGCAAAAGTGTCTGACACATGACATAGAAAAACAGAAGGAAGCCATACTTGAGGGAAGGGGGCTAAGCAGGAATAAGGGTGGGGGGTGGGAAAGCAAGATGCTAGGATATATGAATAAGCATTATGGAAACTTTATAGTAAGGGTTAACCTAATCGTTGGTACAAAAGAATGTCTTAGCCAGGCATGGTGCCACATGCTTTTAATCCCAGCACTCGGGAGGCAGAGGTAGGAGGATCGCCATGAGTTCGAGGCCACCCTGAGACTACATAGTGAATTCCAGGTCACCAAGGCCAATCAGTCAGGATATGCCCATGTGCTTCCCTTCTAGGATCACCAGCCGGCCCATCTGTCCTTCCCCTCAGCCTGTGGGCTAATTGAACATGATGAGTCTAGTCCATTAAATACAGCCAAGTGCCAAATTTTACATGTTTCTCAGAATATTTGGTATCTCCTTAGATATTGCCACTTTTTCTTATCCTAAATTCACAATTAAAATCATTTTCCCATTGTTTTGCTTTTAGTTTAACCCATTGCTGGAAAAATGGGAGTATATTTATATCAAAGTCAAATCTTTGTGTAATTCCATGCTTTGGGTCTGTTCTTTTTTTTTTTAATACTTTAAACTTTATTTTATTTTACTTGAGGGAGAGAAAGAGGTAGGTAGAGAGAGAGAATGGGCCATTTAGCTCATGAGCCAACACTAATATAACAACAAGTTCACCCCAAATTTCTCTCTTCGTCCCCTCAATCAGATCTGTGAAACAACGGCTTTTTCTCTAGATTTGGTCTAATCTGGACAAACCTAAAATTATACCCCACATATGAATGGATCCACTGCTCTAGGTGTCATCTGTCTCCCCAACAATGACAGGAACGAGTTGATACCACTTTTCCATCAGAGTGACCTGAGCTTTTCCATGACTTTACATTTTCTCCCATCTTTAATTTCTTGCTAATTAAACCTCCAATTCTGAGCCAGGTGGTAATGTACACCTTTAATCCCAGCACTTGAGAGGCCAAGGTAGGAGGATTGCTATGAGTTTGAGACCAGCCTGAGATGACAAAGTGAATTCCAGGTCAGCCTGGGCTAGAGCAAGACCCTACCTCAGAAAAAAAGAAAGAAAAAAAAAAACTCCAATTCTTTCTCACAGAGCATATGGAGTTGGGTGGAAATGATAATCTAATTGCTGAAATGTACATTTGCTGATTTTTAATCTTATAGTGGCTCTTGGTGAATGTTCTAATATTTAGAGAAACTTTAATCTTCAGTGTTCAATCAGAATTTCCACTCGGCTTTTTGTAATTTATGAATTTAATGCACATGTGCCTTTCCACTTAACAATTCTCGACTGACTGATTACCCACTATGCACAAGTTACGACCTCGAGAATTTTCACATGACATATGCCTGCTTGAGGAACCCTGTATTCTCCTACACAAACCTTATCCATTATTTCTCTCTCTCTCTCTCTCTCTCTCTCTCTCTCTCATATAAATGTATAAATAAAAATAAAATAAGGCCAGGCATGGTAGCACACGCCTTTAATTCCAGCACTTGGGAGGCAGAGACAGGAGGATCACCATAAGTTCGAGGCCATCCTGAGAGCACATAGTGAATTCCAGGTCAGCCTGGGCTAGTGTGAAACCCTACCTCAGAAAACCAAAAAATACATTTTAAAAGTTAAAAAGAAAAAAGAAAGTTCTGGTAGAACTTCCTGTGTGATAAAAAAAAAAAAATTTCTATCTGCAGTAGCCACAACGGTGGCTCACCTCAGTTGTTTGAAACATTACTACTACAACCAAGAAACCAAAATCTTTCATTTTCCTAGAAATTCACATAAACTTAATTAGCCACAGGTAGCTAGTGGCTTCCATATTGGACAATTCAGGTCTAGGGTATTGTAACATGTGAGTGAATGGGGATAGGAGTGATATGGAACATGATCATTGTAAGAGAAAGATTCAGAGAGGGCTGGAGAGATGGCTTAGTGGTTAAGGTGCTTGCCTGCAAAGCCCAAAGAACCCAGGTTCGATTCCCCAGGACCCACATAAGCCAGATGCAAAAGGTGGTACATGCATCTGGAGTTCAGTTGCAGTGGCTGGAGGCCCTGACATGCCCATTCTCTCTCTCTCTCTCTCTCTCTCTCCTCTCTCAAATAAATAAAATATTTTTTTAATCTTTGGGAAAAAAGAAAGAGTTCTGCAGAGATGTTAAGTCACTTGCCTGCAAAGCCTAAGAACTCATGTTCGAATCTCCAGGTCCCACATAAGCCAGATGCAGTGATGCAAGCACACAATGTCGCACATGTGCACAAGGTGGTGCATGCATCTGGAGTACGTCTGCAGTGGCTGAAGGCCCTGGCACACCCATCCTCTCTTTCTCTCTCTCTCTCTCTCTCTCAAATAATAAAACAAAATTAAAAAGAGTCATGGAAATCTAGAAAGTACTTTGCTGGAAGAGTCAAATGCATTTTTTTTTAATTCACAAAGAATTAAGATGGTCTAGAGATGGCTCAGAGCACTTCTTGGGCAAACACGAGGGCCTAAGAGACTGCTTGATTTCAACCCCCGGAATCCATATAAACACTTGGGCATGGTCTTGTGTATCCATTAGCCCAGTCCCATAGGAATTGCCAGCACTCACAAAAAATAAACAAATAAAAATAATACTCTCCAGGATAGTAAGAGACTCTGGCTCAAGTAAGAATGAGTAGCAGAGCGATAGAACAGAACACCAAAAGTTCCACACCAGCTACCACAGACAAGAGAGTACACAGGGCACTGTAAGAACACACACACACACACACACACATACACGCCCCACAGAATATGTGGATATATATGGGCCAACATGTATGTGGAACCTGTAAGTGTTGAGATTGGGAGGGGTGCTGGCAGATGGAGGCCAGGAGATCTAGAGTATGAGGCACCTCCCCCAGCAACAAGGCTGGTCCTCCCCTCTGTTGAAACTCTCTCCCTGATGGAGTAAAGGAGACAAGGAGGTGAGGTCCCTTTGGGGCATGGGAATATCCTTCTTCTAGCACTCGGGGTTCACCCCTGGCCCCTGTGAGTAAGTGTGAAGACTTCATGAATCCATCTCTTCAGTGGGAAACAGAATGATAGGATGGCATCCTCCTACATTCACCCACAAACGCAACCCAATGTCAGTACAATTCCAGGTGGGTGTTTGGAGGAACTCAGCAAAGCCTAAGGTTTAAATGGAGAAAAGATAGGCCTATGAAGAGATGAGCCAAATAAGAGCTAGAGGGATGGCTTAGCAGTTAAGGCATTTGCCTACAAAGCCAAAGGACCCAGGTTTGATTCCCCAGGACCCACATTAGCCAGATGCACAAGGGAGTGTATGCATCTGGAGTTCGTTTGTAGTGGCTGGAGGTTCTGGTGCGCCTATTATCTCTCTCTCTCTCTCTCTCTCTCTCTCTCTTCTTTCTCTGTCAAATAAATAAATAAAAATAAAGAGATGAGCCAAATGAAATAGAACGCTTGTTCCATTAGATATCAGACACATCCCAAAGTCATGAGACTATAAAGGCAGTGTGTAGGAGCAGGAGAGATGGCTCCGTGAGTCAAGTTCTCGCCATACAAGTCTGAGGACCTAAGTTCAAATCCCCAACACCCATGTAAAATGCCAGGCATGGTGGTATGCCTATAATCCCAGGGTTAGGGAGGCAGGGGTCTCCAAGGCTGGCTGGCTAGGTAATCTAGCTGAATCAGTGAGTTCCAGGTTCACTGAGAAACCCTGTCTCAAACCAAAGTGAAGAGCAATACAAGGAGATACCTCATATTGACCTCTGGCCTCCACACACACACACATGCACTAGCACATACATGTGTGCCCACATGCATATAAACATACATCATATCCATGGTCTCACAGTGCCTGACACTACCTACATAAGACCTTCATAATAGGAGGAAAAGATGATGACATCAAAACAGGAGAGAAACTAATTAGAAAGAAAGGATTCAATGGAGGGAGGATTTGAGAGGGAGAGAATGGGAATAGGGTTGGGAATTATAGTTGATCGCCTATACCTTCAGAAGCTGTCCATAAAAGCTTTTAGAAAAAAAGGCAGGGTTGGAGAGATGGCTCAGCAGTTAAGGCACTTGCTTGCAAAGCTTGACAACCCGTGTTCTATTCCTAGCACCCACAGAAAGCCAGATGCACAAAGTGGCGCATACATCTGGAGTTCATGTGTACTGGCAAGAGGCATTCTCCCACCCCACCCCCCTTTCCTTGCAAATAAATAAAAATACTTTTTGCCCTAACCAACAAGCTGTCCATCTGGTTCACCTGAGCCAGAAGACAGCCCACCACTATAAGGTTATAAATACCTTTGCAAGGGGAGGGCAGGCTCTCTGACCCCCTGGGAACTTCCAGCTGTGGATGAGTTTTTTCCTCGGCTGGGCCTGGATGGGCTGGGCCCAGCCCCCTAGCCTCTCCTCTCCACATGGGCTCCTTCACCCCCTCCAGCTCTCCACATGGCAGGAGCTGCCTGAACTTTCTTTCTTCTTTCTGTGCTTTTTACCCACGCCCTCCATGTGGGATCTCTAGCTGCGTGGGTGCCTTTCCTTGGCTCTGCACTTCCCTCAATAAATATAATCATTTAATAACTATCCTTCTCGGTCTTCTTTTTTATTCAATTCTTTGATTAAAATTAGAAACAAACCTAGGGTTTGGGGTTCAAGGACTTTCCTGGACCCCTAGCATCCTGTCACAGTTGGCGACTCTGGCGGGACAATCTTGAGAAGGAAAACTATGATTATGATATTCCGGGAGAAAATGGGAAGCACGTTTTCCAGCCGTGAGCACAACTGGGGTATTTCCACTGCCTCGCTCCACTTGCAGGAAAACTGGCTTGCTTTCTCTTCTCACCGGAGGCTAAGATCACTAGCTTCGGCTAAGCTGAAAATGGTGCATGGTGCTGGCATTGGCATTGGCCAGGCAAGCATCCAGGCCACCCTTCAGACCGGACTCCTCCATCACCAACCCGCCACCTCAGCTGCTCCCTGGCCTGCTCCACCCTGCTGGGATTGAAGCCCTGCTGAAATGCAAACTAGGGGATGGCACCAGGCGGGCTCTTCGGTAAAGGTGACAACTTTTGGGCAACTGAGCTTCTCGGAACCCCGGCCGTACTTAAGAAGGCTGAGCTCCTGCGAGCTCGGGTGCTGGTTCCGCTGAGTGTTGAGGGGAGGCGCCTCCAGGCCACATGGAGACTCAGGAGCCAAAGACAGCGAGCTTCTAAGATGAATGGCTTCTAATTTTGTTTTTTTCCGTTTTCCATTACAAGTCATTGTCCCATAAGACGCACGGCTGCCCATGGGGAATGGGAAGATGGAGCTCCTACTTCTGCTCTGGGCTCCGCCCTTCCTATGGCCCAGGCTTCTGCCCAGTTCAACTGGAGACTCGAGGCCGCACCTCTGGGGAGCCACCAGCCCGGGACAGCGGACTCTGGCCACCTAAATGAAGGGGAGACTGAATCTGCCCCAGCCAAGCCCCCAGCCTAGGCGCATGGCTGGGAAGGTTTCTTCAACAGGCCTGGATCCCAGCCACATGCCTCCTCCCTGCCATGGAGCTGAGGCCTGCGGCTGTGTCATCTGGGTGGGGGAGGAAACCACCTGTCCCTCAGGAAATGCAGAGACAGTGGGAAGGACATGGCTGAAGTTGCTTGCTAATTGCCTTGATTTCCTGCTAAAGTGCTCTATGACAAATATACACATAACTGTAAATCATTTATTTATACAGGTATTATAAAAAGTAAAATGAGAGCTGGAGAGATGGCTTAGTGGTTAAGGCATTTGCCTGCAAAGCCAAAGGACCCCGGTTCAATTCCCCAGGACCCATATAAGCCAGATGCACAAGGGGGCGCATATGTCTGGAGTTTGTTTACAGTGGCTGGAGGCCCTGGTGTGCCCATTCTCTCTCTCCCTCTCTCTGCCTCTTTCTTTCTCTCTCTCTCTCTCAAATAAGTAAATATTTCAAAAAAGTAAAATGAGTTAGGCCAGGTGTCATAGGCCTATTATCCTAGTTACTTGGGAAGCTAAGACAGGAGGATCACCAATTCAAGGCTCCAATGTGATAGCCTGACCCCACATTTAAAAGCCACATGGGGGGCTAGAGAGATGGCTTAGCGGTTAAGTGTTTGCCTGTGACCCCTAAGGACCCCAGTTCAAGGCTCGATTCCTCAGGACCCACATAAGCCAGATGCACAAGGGGGTACATGCGTCTGGAATTCGTTTGCAATGGCTGGAGGCCCTGGTGCACCCATTTTCTTTCTTTCTTTCTCTCTCTCTCTCTCTCTCTCTCTCTCTCTGTCACTCTCAAATAAATAAATAAAAATAAACAATTTTTTTAAAAAGCCACATGGCTTTTAAATTGCTTGGCAAAAATAAGTACAAAATTTTGGTTTGAACTGTACCTGCTATTTTCTCTTTTGTTTAGGCTTTAAACAAATAAGGGTAAAAAGATAGAAAGAACAAGAGATGCCTGAGAACCAACAATAAAATTCTGGCTACCTCAATGGTAAAATGTGTGTCAGCAATTTGCAGGAGAGAAGGCTATGCAGGCAGCATGCCCGTGCCTGGGCAGAACTGCTCGAATTCATTAGGAGCCAAAGACATGCAAATTAACACCAGGAAATCACTTCACACCTATTAGACTCTAGACTCTGCAAGTTCAGAAGCTGGCCGGGGCCAAGCATTGGCAGGCATTCAGCCATGCGGGTCTGTGCCTGCTGGTGGGAGGCAAGGCTTGGCCAGCAGTCTGGTCCAGCTCAGCCAAACTGAGTCCCAGCAATTCTGAGCCTGGGTATAGGAATGCCTGCACAGCCTCTGTGAAGACACAGGAGGATGCTTAGCTCACAGCAGGTTTTTTGTAGGACACGAAGTTCAAGGTTCCAGTGGCCTGTGTCTGCCTGGGAGAGGGGATGTGTGGGATGCTTTGCCTCCAGGGGGACCAGAGGCAGCATCTGGGGGTGCTGGGAAGATGGCTCAATGGGTAAAGTACCTGTCACGCAAGCATGAGGACCTGAGTTTGGATCCCAGCACCCACATAAAATAATGGTGCGCAGCTGTAACCCCAGCATCTGGGAAGTCGAGACAGAATCCCTGGAGCTTGCTGGCTAGCTAGACTCACCAGTTGGGTAAGTTGTGGGTTCAGTGAGAGACCCTATCTCAACAACCATGAAGATTCCCCAGTGATTAAAGGCACTTGCTTACAAAAACTAAAGTGGAGAGGTGGTGAATGGTTGTGGAGACATCCAATATGGACCTCTGCCCCGTATTCACACACATACACATATGAGCAGACATATACAAATGCATACCACACACACGTACAAACAAGAACGAAGGGACAAATCTCGGGGAGGCGATACGTTAAATGTCCCATTAGCCCAGAGGTTCAGCAAGTTCCCAGGGCTGCAGGTTTTCGTGGAAAGATCTCAACACACTGAGAGGAGTGAAAAGGACACACGTGTACATAGGAAAATCCAAGGCAGTGTTCCGGGTGTTTGATGGTAGTTGCTGTGGGGAAGGGAGTTAAAGAATTAAAACAAGAGAAATCCTTTCACAAAGCAGAGCAGAAGGGTGATGAGCTCAGTCCTCTGAGCTGATGTCCAAGGGGGACTGAGAGGAGATACACAGGCAGGAGGGAGGAAGGAGAGGGACCCTGGGATGGAAGAAGGTGACAGGGGGAGAAGTAGGAAGAAAAAAAGGAGAGGGAGGAGGAAGGAGACTCTGTAGGTCAATCCGATGGAGAAGGGTAGGATGCAGAAACCTCAAATGAGCCCGTTCTGTTGGATGCCCAGTGAGAACAGATTCTGCCCAAGGGGCATCACACAGCGCAGCCTGTTAGGCTCGCTGCTCTCCAGGAAGGGTACAAAGGGCATCTCCCCTGGCAGCAAGCTATGACAGAAGCCTGGCCATTTTAGCTTATCAGGAGATCTCAGAACCCCCACTGTCTTGGGGTATGGAAGTACATGCAGCCGTCTCTGAAGAGGCTGAGGAACTTGGGGTCTCACACAAGCCAAGCAAGCACACTGCACGAGCTACACCCCAGCCCACATGCACCCTTCCATCCCTTGCCCAAAGGTGGCTGTGGTAGTTTGCTGTGGAACGTCCTCACAACCTCAGGTGCTTGTGATTAAGCTTCATATTCAATCCTCAGGTGATGGCAGTTTGGGACACGGAGGCTTGCTGGAGGAGGTGTGTCACTGAGGGTGGACCTTGGGGTTTCTCAGCCCTTGCTAATACTTTCACTATTTCCACCCAGATGTGTGACCAGATGTGGGCCAGCCTCTACCATGCCATGCTGAAACCTTGAGACTGTAAACCAAAATAAACCTTTTCCTCCCATCAGCTGTTTCTGATTGGATGTTTTTTCCCCCCCGCAATGAGAAAGTAACCGTGACAGAGGCAAATACAGCAAGCCCCTTGATGGACGTCTGGTGGGAGTTACCAGAAGCCACATCAATGTGTAGTCACAGTGATAGAGAAAAGGGGCAAAGTGACGTTTATTTTATTTATTTATTTTTTAATATTTTATCTGTATTTATTTATTTGAGAGAGAGAGAGAGGCAGAGGGAGAGAGAAACAGAGAGATAGAAAGAATGGGCGTGCCAGGGCCTACAGCCACTGCAAACAAACTCCAAATGCATGTGCCACCTTGTGCATCTGGCTTACATGGGTCCTGGGGAATTGAACCGAGCTCCTTTGGCTTTGCAGGCAAGCGCCTTAACCGCTAAGCCATCTGTCCAGCCCCACAAGGTGGCTTTTTTATAGCAAGGCAGTCAGCCAGGGACAGAGGCCGAAGGAGATGCCACCTTGCCTGCGCTGGCAGGACTAGAACCAACGTCTGATCCAGTCTCATCCATGATGGTGGCAAGGAACACTCCCAGAAGCGGCTTCCTGCTTCTTCAAGGCCCTGGGGGCTCGGCACACCTGTGGGCTGGCCCCTCCTGAGTCAGCCTCCAGAGTCCACCAACCAATCAGGTCTCTCCTTACACACTTGCACCTGATGATAGCCTCATCCTAATTGGATGTTTCATCCATAAATGAGCTGGCACATGTATGTAAATTCCTGCTCTGCCTCTTGGAACACATGCTTAAGTGTCTTGACCCTTGACCCCTTGTCTCCTTCACTATATGAAGGAGGAGGACTTCCTTGGTTTCCTCTCCCTGTGGATTTTTGTTCTTTATTTTATTTTATTTTATTGGTCTTTTGCAGTAGGGTCTCACTCTAGCCCAGCCTGACTTGGAATTCTCAATGGTAGTCCCAGGCTGACCTTGAACTCATGAAGACCCTCCTACCTCTGCCTTCTGAGTGCTGGGATTAAACGAGGCATCACTATGCCCAGCTTCCATATGTTTTATTTTGGATGTCTTTCATTTTCTTATTTTATTTATTTATGAGAGAGAGAGAGAAAATGGGTGTGTCAGGGCCTCCAGCCACTGCAAATGAACTCCAGACGCATCCACCACCTTGTGTATCTGGCTTATGTGGGTACTAGAGAATTGAACGTGGGTCCTTAGGCTTTGCAGCCAAGCGCCTTAACCACTAAGCCATCTCTCTGGCCCTTGGGTGCTTTCCTGCTTTGCTGTGTGTATCCTCTCTGACCACCTACGTGAGGGGGATCTTATAGCGTGGGCTCTCTTGTTTTGTTTACCATGTGTGTGAGTGTGTGTGTGTACAGATTGCAGATTTTCCCCGCCTCACCTCCTCCTGAAGGAGAATTTCTTTTGGCTTGAGCTTTCCCGCTTGCCTGTCCTCTGGCTCCTAACTCTCCCTAAAATAAACTTTATGCTTCATAATTTACCCTTCTCTGAGTCCACGTTTTCAATTCTTTGTCAATTTAGACAAGCACCCAAAGTTAGGGTCCTCAGGCCTGGGATCTCCTGCATCTTGATAGGTCTAATCCCTCCCTGGACTCCAAAAATCTCAAGTGTCTTCACCCTTGCCCTCCTGTCTCTTTCACTATATGAAGGAGGAGAACTTCCTTGGTTTCTTCTCCCCCTTTCTACTTTTCCACATGTGGTTTTTTTGTTCTTTATTTTATTTTATGTTATTGGTTTATTGGTCTTTTGCAGTAGGGTCTCACTCTAGCCTAGCCTGACTTGGAATTCTCAATGGTAGTCCCAGGCTGGCCTTGAACTCATGAAGACCCTCCTCCCTCTGCCTTCTGAGTGCTGGGATTAAAGGAGGCATCACTATGCCCAGCTTCCATATGTTTTATTTTGGGTATCTTTCATTTTCTTATTTATTTATTTATGAGAGAAATTGAGAGAGAGCGAATGGGTGTGTAAGGCTAAGCCACCAGTTGCTCACTGTGGTGGTTTGATTCAGGTGTCCCCCATAAACTCAGGTGTTCTGAATGCCAGATCCCCAGCTGATGGCAATTTGAGAATTGACGGCCTCCTGAAGGCAGTGTATTGTTGGGGGCGGGTTTACGAGTGTTAAAGCCAGTTTCCTCTTGCCAGTGTGTGTCACGTTGCTATCATCCACCTGATGTTGGCCAGGAGGTGATGTCCACCCTCTGCTCATGCCATCGTTTTCCCCTGCCATCATGGAGCTTCCCGTCAAGTCTGTAAGCCAAAATAAACCCCTTTCTCCCACAAGTTGCTCTTGGTCAGGCGATTTCTGTCAGCAATGCGAACCTGACTGCAACACTTTTTAAGATCAGTCCACCCTTAGCAGAGCAGCTTTCACAGTCTTCCAAGGAACCTCCGTGATGGGGAATGAAGCAGGAGTCCTTCCCTGTGCCACCTCCCCAGCCCGCTGTCCTTGTGTCTAATCTCCCCTGGGGCTAGGTCGGACATAACACACACTCGCACACACATATACCACAGACACTCTACATGCATCCACAGCGTCACACGAGCTGCCTTGCTCTGTGGTTTTAAAATTACCTCCTCAGGGGAACCCCATCGGGAGAGTGGGGGGAGGAGGGATAGTGGCCCAAGGAGCTCCTACGGCTGTGACCATCCTCGCATGAAAGGAGCCGTTCTAAAGAGACACTTGTTCCCTTTCACTGGCCCTCAGACTGCTAACACAATAGAGCACCCCCAGAATTGGAAGTTCCCCAGGAGTCTCATGCTGGGAGAAGGAAAAGGCCAAACTCTGGTTCCAGCCGGAGGGGAAACTTGTCTCCCAGAAAGACGCTTCACACAGCGCTGACAGCTTGTCAGTGGCATCTCGGGACACGTCTCTCCTGGCTGTCCTGCAGGTGTCCTGGGTCGCTGCTCCCGTCCAGATAGCCTTCCCGCGTAATTGGCTCCTTCTCTTCCCTTTGGCCACTTCCTTCCTGCCGCCCCTCCGGTCCTGGGGGCGAGAAGGGCTGTGGTGCTCCGTCGCCTCCCTGCCCCACACTGCACCAGCCCCGGCCGCCTCCCCTGCACCCCGGCTGGGCTTTTGAATCGGGTGCTTTTCTGAGGCCCTTCTTGGGTGGCTTGTCATTGTAATGTGCTTTTCCTTCCTCTTGGAACCCTGACCCTGGTGTCCATCACTGTGCTATCCGGCCATCTCTACTTCTGTGCCCAGACCTCTCACAGGGCCCCTTTATGATTTCTTTTTTCAAGAAACACCCATAACTTCAAGGATTTTATATACACAGAGCTGGCTTTATTTTTTTTTTTTTTTGGCAGCTTTTAAGGTTTTTAAAGTTGTCCTTTATTAAGCATTTATTGCACCAGATGCACTTTCTTATTGAATGCACACGGCTCTGACGAGTAGAGCACGTTGCTGGCCTCGGTTTGCGGATGAGGACTCCGGCTCTCGGCCAAAGCCACAGTCATAAAGGAGCGCTTATCGACGGGAAGTTGCCGAGGATCTTTCATCCGAGCTTTATGAACTGCAGTTATCGTTACGGTTTTGTAGTTTGTTGGTTATGAGCTTCTTCTCCACCTGGATCAAGGAGCTCCTACTGATGTGGCCATCCTGGCAGGCAAGGAGACACTCTTGGCCATCAGACCACTGAGACAATGGACTCCCCCCCCCCAAATTGGAAGTTCCCCAGGAGTCTCATACTGGGAGAAGAAAAAGGCCAAAGCCTGCTGCCAGCCAGAAGGGAACCGTGTCTCCCAGGAAGAGACTTCACACAGTGCTGACAGGCTGTCAATCCATTTGTAAGAGAGACTGGACTAAAGTCGGTGATGGGTAGGATCACACCTTGACCTGGGTTGCTTAGCTACATATGCCTCTTCCTTTCTATGTAAGCGTAAACCTCATGTCAGGACCTTGAAGGTGGACTTGGGGGTTCTTAAGTTGTTCCTCTTTCCAATGTGGCCACACTGAGTAAAACTCCCTTCTCTGCTCTCCACTCATACTTCTCTTTCTCTGGCCTGTGAAGTACCGGTGCCTGAGCCTAGCTAGCATCAGGGCTGCAGGGCCCAGCCTAGGACCCCAACTCCGGTAACAGTACTGGTTCTAATCTCAGCCTCGGCTGTGAGTCAGCATCCGTCCCTTGAAGCTCTCAGACTGGCAGAAAATTAGTCTATGTGTACCTGAAGCTGGGGGGGGGGGCCACTGGCCTCAGTTGGCATAATGGAGTAAATAATGTCTCCCCAGAACTCATGTCTGCTTGGTGCCTCAGCATGTGACCCTACTTGGAAAGAAGTATTTGTAGGTGTCACTCAGGTGACATTACCTTGAAATACTCAAGGTAAGATATCCTTGTAGCATAAGCCTCAAGGGCAGTGGCCAATGTCCTTACAAGAGGAGACCAAGGTACACAGAAAACAGAGGGGAAGCCCATGTGGAGACGGGGCAAGGACTAGAGTGATACTGCCCCAAGCTGAGGGACACTGGGGCCACCAGAAGCCGGGAGAGCCATGTAGGATCCTCGCGGGCACCGGAAGGGGGAGCACAGCTCTGTGGGTTCCTTCATTATACACCCCCGCCCTTCAGAACTTGAGAGAGGGAAGAGAGAGAAATGGAGAAGGAGGGGGACATTATTGCTATTTTAAGTCACAAAGCTTCTGATATTTTATTACCTTGAAAGCTAATACAGCTGGATTAAACAGCTTGGAGACAGGAGCCTGACAGGAACCTTCATAGAGACATTTTCTAATCTAGTCAAACTTCCAATCCAAAAGAGTAACCCAGGCTGAGGAAAACATGCACGTAGCCGGTTAACCCTTCCTTCCCCATTGGGAGAGTCTATCCACTGGACATTAGATGGCCATTACCAGCTGAGCCACAGAAGACCCTCATAAGATCAGGCCTGTTGACATTCCTTTGTCAGAGGAGGTCATTAAAGCCTCACATGAAATTCCCCTCCCAGCTGCACGTGATGCTGCCCCCCCCCCCCCGTCACATGGTCCTAAGGGTGTTCAAGTGTATAGAGTGGAACGTTTGGGTTTTAATTTTTTTGTTTATTTTTATTTATTTATTTGAGAGTGACAGACAGAGAAAGAGGCAGAGAGAGAGAGAGAATGGGCGCACCAGGGCCTCCAGCCACTGCAAACGAACTCTAGACGTGTGCGCCCCTTGTGTATCTGGCTTACTTGGGTCCTGGGAAACTGAGCCTTGAACTGGGGTCCTTAGGCTTCAGTCAAGCGCTTAATGGCTAAGCCATCTCTCCAGCCCCGAGTGGAACTTTTTTGATTTTATTTATTTATTTTATTTATTTGTTTGAGAGAAAGAGGCAAATATATAGAGAGAATGGGAGCACCAGGGCCTCCAGCCACTGCAAACAAACTCCAGATGCATGCACCCCCTTGTGCATCTGGCTTACACGGGGACTGGGGAATCGAGCCTCAAACTGGGGTCCTTAGGCTTCACGGGCAAGCATTCAACCACTAAGCCATCTCTCCAGCCCCAAGTGGGAAGTTAACTGAAGGGGGGACTCTACCTAGCTTTCAGGAGGTTTTCAGTCATGTGGTTGTTTTGGGGTCGCCCTTACCCATACTTCTCCTGTAAATACTGCCCAATAAACTCAATGGTTCTCCAACCTAGACCTGGGTGGGGCGTTTTCTTTCGCCTGTCATTGGTTTCCTCACTGGCATAACAGACATTTGCTCAGGTCTCCCCAGAAAAAGTCACACAACACAGGGTCCTTCACGTCTCTGGCAGGATAGTGTGCTCTGGCTCGGGCCCCTGTAACTGGCTCCTCCACCCCCGACAAAGGCTAGGGAGAAGGACGGGCAGGTGGAAGCCGCCTCTCTGGACCTGGCTTTGAGATTACCACCCAGGTGTCTGTTTGATTAAGACTTCCTGCCAGGGCTGGAGGGATGGCTTAGCAGTTAAGGCATTTGTCTACAAAGCCAAAGGACCCAGGTTCGGTTCCCCAGGACCCATGTAAACCAGATGCACAAGGGGGCGCATGCGTCTGGAATTCGTTTGCAGTGGCTGGAGGCCCTGGTGTGCCCATTCTCTCTCTCCTTCTCTTGTGACCAGGCCACAGGACACAACATCTCAGGCCAGGGCCTGTCTCAGACCTCATACTACAGAGGAGAAAGCCTGCTGCACTGGGGAAGCGTTTGGAGCGCTAGGGCGGAGCTATTTTAGACTTCCTGAAATGTCGCAGGACCATGAAGAAAGGGTAGCAGCATTGTTCTTTATAGTCCAACTGTCACCACCAAGCTGAGGTCAGCCTTGGGACAGGGTGCCCTGCTAGTTAAAGACAAGCTGTAAAAGACACTAGTCATTTGACTCCCTAACTTTATAACTTCTGTGGGAAGGAAAATAAGCCAAACAAAATATTAACCAAAATCACAGCCAGGCATGTTGACTCATGCCTGTAACACTAGCACTCGGGAGGATGAAGGCAGAAAGATTGTCATGACTTGGAGACCAGCCTGAGCTACAGAATGAAACCTTGTCTCAAAAACACCAAAAAGAGTGGAGGGGGAGACTTCTCGGTGGTTAGAGTGCTTGCTCTGCAAGCCCAGATCCCCAGCACCCAAACGAAGCCAAACACCAAGCAAGCGGCCCATGCGTCTGTAATCCCAACGCACCTCCAGCAATGGGAGGTGGAATGGAACGCACGGAAGCTCCCGGGGCCTTCTAGTCTGGCCCGCCCCACAGCAAAACCATCAAAGGAGACCCTGTCTCCAACAAAGCAGAAGGAAAGGCCCAACAGCCTGGGGTCCTCTGACCACTACGTGTGCACCATGGCACAATCATCTTCCTATTCAGTGATAAGAGCAAAGTTGTTTTATTTTGCCTCACAGTCTCAAGGGAAAATTTCAGCAGAGGCTGGACACCACCCTCACCAACATGGGGTGGACAACAGCAGCAGGAGAGTAAGCAGAGTTCTGGCCAGGGGAAGCTAGCTATGCCACCTCTGAGCCTGCCCCTCAACAACATACCTCCTCCAACAAGGCTCCAATTTCCAAATTGCCATCCGCTGGGACCAAGCACCCAAAACACATGGGTTGATGGGAGACACCTGATTGAAACCACTACACATACCTTGTTGTATCATACCAACAACCTGCTTGTTCACATGCAGGAAATATGTATCCAAATTCTGGAAGAATGTATTAATATTAATAACCTACAATAACTAATCGTTATGAAATGATGACTTCTAAGGACCAGGAAAAGATCAGAGCAGAGAGGGGCGGTTTGCGTCCTGTGCTGACTTACCATGAGCACTGCTGACGCCAGTGTTGGCCCAGCTTGGGTGCAGAGGCCTCACCTGGTCAGTGGGGAGCATTTTCCACACTCAGATTTTTGTCCCTGCAAACCCCACATAGCTCACCCCACACTCAGGGTTACCATGAGCATTGTATTATCATTACACACATATGAGGATCATGGAGAGATGATCATTACACATGTATGTAGTTTATGGAGAGATTTAGGAGTGTGGTGTTATTGGCTCCTGTCTTGTAACTTTTACTGTTATCTTTGGGGACAGAGAGAGAGAGAAGCAGAAAGAGAGAGAGAGACAATGAGACATGAAGAGAGCCATGAAATTAGAAAAGCACTGAGAGACAGATACAGAGATGAGGCAGAGGTAGGGGCAGAAAGGGAAAGAGAGAAATAAGAAAGAGACCTTGGCATCAGGTCTAGCAAAGAGGGCTCTGAGATGGCTTTCTTGGGCAAGGAGGGTTTATTTAACTCCAGCAAGAAAGTGATGTGGAGCTGGGCGTGGTGGTGCATGCCTTTAATCCCAGCACTCGGGAGGCAGAGGTAGGAGGATCGCCATGAGTCTGAGGACAGAATGACACTACATAGTGAATTCCAGGTCAGCCTGGGCTAGAGTGAGACCCTACCTCAAAAAAAAAAAAAAAAAAAAGTGTTGTGGTTTGAAGCAGGAGGGAAGGGAACTCTGAACCTAGGGGTGAGGTTAAGCGCAGAAGGGAAGGGGAATACCAAGTGTGGAGTTTGAGTCAGATATCCCCCATAAACTCATGTGTCCTGAGTGCCTGATTCCCAGCTGGCAGCAATTTGGGAGTTGGAGCCTTGCTAGAATAGGCCTGTTGTTGGGAAAGGCATAGGAATGTTATAGCCAGCTTCCCTTTGCCGGAGCCCAGCTCACTCTCCTGCTGCTGTTGTCCACCTAATATTGGCAAGGAGGTGATGTCCAGCCTCTGCTCTACCATTGTTCCTTTGCCGTCATGCAGCTTCCCCTCAAGACTGTGAGGCAAAATAAACAACTTTCCTCCCACACACTTTTTGTCAGGTGCTTTATAGCAGCAACGAGGAGAGAACTGCAACACCAGGTCAGGACCAGGAGCAAAGAGGCAGGGAAAGGGAAACTCCAAAAACACCTGGGGCAGAGGAACAAGAAAGCCAAGGGTACCAAACCTGGAGCCAGAGCAAGAGGAAAAGAGAAGGAAGCTCGGAATCAGAGAGCAGAAGGAGGAAGAGGGAACTCTGAACCAAAAGGGAGAGGAGAGGGCTGGAGAGACGGCTTAGTGGTTAAGGCGCTGCTTGCCCGAGAAGCCTAAGGACCCATGTTTGACTCCCCAGATCCCACATGAGCCAGTCACACAAAGATGAGGCAAGCACAAGGTTGCACATGCCCACTAGGTGGAGCAAGTGTCTGGAGTTTGATTTCAGTGGTTGAGGCCCTGGCATGCCAATTATCTCTCTCTCTCCCTCTCTAAAGTAAAATAAAATTTTTTTAAATGAAAAAGAGCCGGGAATGGTGGCGCATGCCTTTAATCCCAGCACTTCGGAAGCAGAGGTAGGAGATTGCCGTGAGTTTAAGGCCACCTTGAGAATACATAGTGAATTCCAGGTCAGCCTGGGCCAGAGTGAGAGCCTATCTTGAAAAAATAAAAATAAAAAAAAAAAGAAAAGGAAAAAAGAAGGGAGTGGAAAGAGACAGAAAAACAGGACAGAAGGGGGTGTGCAACAGAGAAAGATACGGAGAATTGCCCACACCTTAGAGCAAGAAAAGCGGAGGAGAGAGACCAAGCGTATGAGAGGAGGGAGTTTTAAGCCCTTAGGGGAGGGAAAACTGGACGGGGGCAGGGGGAGAATTCTGCCAAATTCTGCAATGTGCTGCAATTCAATTCAATGGGGCTGGCTGGACCCCTTGCTAAACTCTTTTTGGGGAGTGGCACCTTTGAAGTCTCGCACCATAACAGCAGGTACTCTCAGAGTTCTAGGCCTGGTTAGACCATGGCCAACTGGGGGAATGGACATGGGGCGATGGGAGGAGGGAGTTCTGAAATTCTAACACTGGAGCAAGGGAGACCACAGTTCCTCCGAGTTCCAGCCACTCTGTAGAGGCCCCAGGGGTCCTGGCACTAGGACCTCTGAAGGCACAGAGCGCCCAACTACTCTTTTTTTTTAATTATTTATTTATTTATTTGAGAGTGACAGACAGAGAGAGAAAGAGGCAGATAGAGATAGATAGAGAATGGGCGCGCCAGGGCCTCCAGCCACTGCAAACGAACTCCAGACGCGTGCGCCCCCTTGTGCATCTGGCTAACGTGGGTCCTGGAGAGTTGAGCCTCAAACCAGCATCCTTAGGCTTCACAGGCAAGTGCTTAACCGCTAAGCCATCTCTCCAGCCCGCCAACTACTCTTAATACAACCTCTCCAGAATCTGTTGCTTGGGATGATGCTTTGCCGCTGAGGTGGCCCTGGCAAACAGGGAGACAGTGTCATGAAAGGGGGAGTTCGGCAGGAAGAAAGGGAAGGAACATGCCCTGGGCAGCCAGGCACCATGTGGGACATGTCAGCACAGGTGACACTGATCACGAGTTATGCCCTTTGCAAGTGACATGGTCAGTGGTAGTGACATCCTTCACAAATAAAGATAGCAGGGGCCTCTCATGTCTGGACAAGGCCTGGGACCTCTTTGGGGACAAGACCTTTCTTGTGATAAAGAGGAACTTCTGTTGCACTCGTTAAAGATGGCCAGCTGACAGGTGAGAGACGCAGCTGAGGGTGGTCCAGCAGGAGGAGCTGCCGTCCCCCCCCCCACCCCGTGAGATGTAATGGGTGTACCACAAAACTCCCACCCCTCTGTGCGGTTATCCACAGATTTCCACTGTGGAACCTGTGGCTTTCTGACCTCTCAGAAAGCATAATTTTCAGGCTGGAGAGATGGCTTAGCCGTTAAGGCATTTGCCTGCAAAGCCTGAAGACCCAGGTTCAATTCCCCAGGACCCACGTTAGCCAGATGCACAAGGGGGTGCACATATCTGGAGTTCATTTGCAGTGGCTGGAGGCCCTGGTGCTCCCATCCTATCTGCCTCTCTAAATAAATAAATAAATAAAATACTTTTTATAAAGAAAGCATAATTTTCTTCTCCTCTTTCATCTCCCAAGTTCTGATGACCTTGTTAGTCAAGACACTCTATTGATCCCTTAGTAAACGATCCCCAAGTTCCCTTTGGTGTCCATTTTTAATTCCTTTATGAGAAGAACCTGCAAAGTGGGATTTGTGTCCCAGGGCTAAAGAGTGTACAAGGCATAGTCCCACAAATCCCAGTCTGTGCCGGTCCACAGGGAACTCGCCTAATTCAGAACTATAGGATGCGGTCAGGACAGGGCTGGCCTTAGGGCAATTAGAGACCCCCAAATCCCACCAAGAAACACTTCTGACTAATCTGAGCTGGGGACTGTTGAAGAGTGCTTTCTCCAAGCACAGCGGCTGTTATCGTCATGCGAGCAGCTGTGAGTACTCCCAGGAGACCCTCGTAGTAGGCGGGGCTGGGGAGGCTCTAATGACCCTCACCTGGGACCTCTGCCACTCCCTCCTGCATCTCCCCGCCAGCTGTACGTAATTCTGCCCCAGCGGCACATGGTCTCGTAGTCTCGGGAGCACACAGTGTGTGGAAAGTTAACTGCAGGGAGGAACGGTCGATACAGCTATAGTCATCCATACTGGGGTGAGCTTTACTTGTGATGTGCCTGGTTTGGGGGTCAGCCATATCCCTGTAAGCAGTCCCTTGCCCGCGCTCTGTAAGTAAGCCCAGGAAACTGACTGTTCACGGAGCTGTACTTCAGGGGGACCATTACTTCGGTATCTGTGGGGAGCAGACATTTGTTTACAACTCTCCAGGAAAATTCGCCCGACAGGAGCCTCTGGGCCCCTGAACTGGGCAGGGCAGACTCCTCCCATGACACCCATGGGGAAGGTACTGATATTGCCCACCACCCAGCTTGTAGCAGGGCATGCAGCCATGAGACAGAAGAGCCAAAACAGACGCCGTCCTTCCTCCTGGGCACTCACACAAAAACCACAGAAGCCCCTGGAAGGCCATAAAACCAAAAATAGCATAAAACCAAAAATGAAGGCATCCATAGAAGATGCAGTCAGGCCTTCATTTTTACATCCTGCGTTGGAGTCCACAGGGCACTCCACTGTGAGAGAATCATGATCATGGTTCAGGAAGGTCCAGCAGGCCAGGGTGAATGAGGGCCTGAACTTGGTCTACAATTCCCCATCCTCACCTAGTTACCCTCCATAAGCCTTTATCCCTGACCCAGGCTGCAGGCAAACAGCTGCCAAGGATTTCAGCTCAACCTCGGGCAAGGACAGGTGAGTGAGGGGAGCCAGCAGGATGTGCCATCCCAGGGGGTAGGACATTCAGCCTCCCTGGTATAGTCAGCTTCTCGTTGCTGGCACAAAACAACCAAGAACAGCTTGTGGGAGGAGAGGGTTTATTTTGGCTTACAGACTCCAGGGGACGCTCCATGATCAGAGGGGAAAACACGGCATGAGCAGAGACTGGACATCACCTCTGGGCCAACATCAGGTGGACAACAGCAGCAGGACAGCGTGCCACACACTGGCAAGGAGTAGCTGGCTATAACACCCATAAGCCTGCCCCTCCCTACAACACTCCTCCTCCAGTAAGGATCCAATTCCCAAATTGCCATCAGTTGGGGATCAAGTATTCAGAACACATGAGTTTATGGGGGACACCTGAATCAAACCACCACACTTCCCCCACGGTGGAATGGACATGAGGCAGAATGGCTTCCTAATTCTGAAGCAAGTGCACCTTGTGCCAGGAGGCTCCATCATCTGACTAGCACCACCCACAAGGCACACTCTGAGAAATAACTTCTTCTTTCAAAGAAGATCGGGAAGTGGGGGGAGGCTGCCGGGAGTGATGATGCACACCTTTAATCTCAGCACTCTGGAGGCAGAGGTAGGAGGATCTCCATGAGTTCAAGGCCATCCTGAAACCACATAGTTAATTCCAGGTCAGCCTGGACCAGAGACCCTACCTCGAAAAACAAAAAACAAACAACAACAAAAAGAAAAAAACAAGATTAGGGGCCTGGAGAGATGGCTTAGCGGTTAAGGCACTTGCCTGTGAAGCCTAAGGACCTATGTTCTACTCTCCAGATCCCATGTAAGCCAGATGTACAAAGGTGAGGCAAGCACAAGGCTGCATATGTCCACTAGGTGGCGCAAGCGTCAGGAGTACGACGATTTCAGTGGCTGAGGCCCTGGCGCACCAATTTTCAATCTCTCTCTCTCTCTCTCTCTCTCTCTCTCTCAAATAAATAAATAAAGATTAGGGCCATGTGATTGATATATCAAGACCAGGCTCAAGGTCTTAGCAAACACACCAGACCAAAGAAAGAGTAAAAGTCTCACCTGAACCCCGAAAGAGGCACTTGCCTGAGCCCCACCCAACTGTCATCTGAGCCCCCTGTGTATGCGTCAGGGACACTCAGAGAACTTCCTACCGTCCCAGGGGCTTCACTGCTATCACAGCCTACTTGGAATTCATCCACCCACTCATTCAGCCTCATGGAGCCAGCACTGCCCTTGGCCTCGAAGGAGTCCATAGCCGCGCACCTGGCTTTCGCAGCAGCTTGGTTGAATCCCGAGGCTCAGTCCAACAGGGTTTTCTCTAACTCCCACGGGGAGTCTCTCCACACGTTTCTCAGGGTTCTGCTCTGCCTTCGGAAAGACCTCTATGCAGCTCCTTGAACTCTGCAGGGGGCCTCTTCAGTTCTTTTGTAACCGTCCTACAAGCTACATAGTCACATATAGATAGACTTACTGTGTGGTGCAGCATCTGAGAGCTGCCATTCGTTGGAATAAAAGAACCTGTGTTTGCCTTGGCTGGCTACGGGGTGGGAGATCAGAACGCCGTGGCAAATTGCAGCCAACCAAACCGACATAGCTTGTGAATTTGTTTTTCAACAGATTCTGACATTGTGGAAGACACAATATGTCCATCTGTGTTTCTGACCCAAGTACATGGCAACAACAACTTCAAACACAGACCAAGAATGTTAGGCTAAGTCCTATCGTACCCTTCCATCACCACATTCAACACCACGGTGATATTTCTCAGGAAAGCTGCGCCTGTCCGGAGAGCTCAGCAGCAGCGCATCCGTTAAGCAGGGTCCTAGATCCACAGAGCTGCTGTTGGATCACAGCACCACGCACGTCACACGAAGGACTTAATCTCACGCTCTGAAGCACTCTTTTTACCTCCCCTCCTGCCCCCCCCCAAAAATAATGGTTGTACACACTTATAAACTATAAGAACATTTTAAAATGAACAATTAATAAAGAAAAATGGGTCTGGAGAGAGAGCTCAGATGGTAAAGTATTTGCTTTGCATGCAATGAGGACCTGAGTTCAATCCCCAGCACCCACATAAAAAAAAAAAATAAAACATTTTTAAAAAAATTTTTTAGGGCTGGAGAGATGGCTTAGCGGTTAAGCGCTTGCCTGTGAAGCCTAAGGACCTTGGTTCAAGACTCGATTCCCCAGGACCCACGTCAGCCAGATGCACAAGGGGGTGCACGCGTCTGGAGTTCGTTTGCAGTGGCTGGAGGCCCTGGTGTGCCCATTCTCTCTCTCTCTCTATCTGCCTCTTTCTCTCTCTGTCTGTTGCTCTCAAATAAATACATAAAAATAAACAATTTAAAAAAAAAAGAAGGAAAAAATGAAAATAAGGCCTAACCACCTAGTCCATGATTTGCCCACTGTAACCTCCAATGCTACCATTGTGGTGGATCAAAACGAACCGGAATTCAGACACACTTTTATTGTCACTGGAACTTCTGAGCTGCATGTTTCTCCTTAACCCACTTCAGTTCAGTGAGGAGTAGAGGCTAACCTAACTAAACCAGCAGCTCTCTAGTGGGGGGTGGGGGGGGAGGTTGGCATCATTGGGGTTAAGGAAGGAACTCTGCGGACAGGATGGCTCCGTGGCCCGTTAGACCTCTGAGACGGCTTGGTGGCTGTGCCCACTGCACGCAGACAGAGCAATCCCTGAAGAACGGGCCAGAGTGTTCGGTCGAGAGCGTTCAAGGCACTTACATAGGAGCAGAAACAGTGGGCTGCTGAGGAGGCCTGGGTTACATGGCTCACGCATCCTCATCGGGCTGGCCAGCATTGCCATCCATCTGCTGATAAGATAACTAATGGCAGGCTGAAGTGATGGCTTGCCTGCAAGGCCAAAGGACCCAGGTTCTATTCCCCAGGACCCACGTAAGCCAGATGCACAAGGTGGCGCATGTGTCTGGAGTTCGCTTGCAGCAGCTAGAGGCCCTGATGCACCCATTCTCTTTCTCTCTCTCTCTCTCAAATAAATAAAAAGAAAATTTTTCTTAAAAAAAAAAGATAATTAATGATGGGAGGGACGTGACTTACATTTTTGCCTCGCGAGTCTTCAGCCTGAAGGTTTGTCACGGCCGCCACCACAACCGCAGTGCCCCTGTGCTCACTTGAACAGAAGAGGCTTTGTTGTAGGAATTAGCCTCTTGGCCTGAGTGACTTGAGCTCTCCGAGCCACTTGGTGGATGGCAATGCTGTTGCCATGGTTACCAGGCTTGCCCTCCCCAGTGGGTCCCTGCACCTTGCCACAAAAGCACTGGAAAAAGAAATAACGCTTCGAGTTGAGCCACATGCTACCAAACTGGCTTATACGAGTAGTTGTTGGTGTCAGCTAGAAACAGTTGTTCTGGAACAGGGAAAAAATATGAAAATGGGACTTGCAGAGGGGTTTGGAACTGCTGGGCCATGTGGATGGTTATCGAGTCATGCAGCTTCCCAGTTTCAGACCTTGTTGAAAGCAAGTTTGTTTGTAGCCATAGCCTGTGAGTGTGTGTGTGTGTGTGTGTGTGTTACGCATGTGGGCATGTGCGTGTCTGACACACATGTGGAGGTCAGAGATATTGGTCTCTCCTACCTTCTTTGAGACAGGGTCTCTCTTGTTCTGTCACTGTGAACACCACACTAACTGGACCACCAGCTTCCAGATGCTCCTGGCTCTACCTCCCATAGACATAGGCAAGCATTCTCCTGACTCCACCCCCATCCACATAGGCTTGCTGCTTGCATCCAGCTTTATGTGGATTCTAGAGATCCTAAACCTGGTCATCAGGCTTTTTTTGTTTGTTTGTTTTTTTGAGAGAGAGAGAGAGGGAAATGGCAAGCCAGGAACTCAGCCACTGCAATCAAACTCCAGGCATTTGTGCCACCTAGTGGGCATGTGTGACCTTGTGCTTGCCTCACCTTGGTGCATCTAGCTAACATGAGATCTGGAGAGTTGAATATAGGTCCTTAGGCTTTGCAGGCAAGGGCCTTAACCACTAAGCCATCTCTCCAGCCCTAGGTTGTTTTGTTTTGTTTTGTTTTGTTTTGTTTTGTTTTGTTTTGTTTTGTTTTGTTTTGTTTTGTCTTGTCTTGTCTTGTCTTGTCTTGTTTTGTTTTGTTTTGTTTTGTTTTTTATGAGAAAGAGAGACAGAATGTACACATGAGAGCTTCTAGCCACAATACTTTTTGGGGGAGTTCATTCTTGTATTAAAAACCACCTGGGGCTGCAGAGATGGTTTAGCGGTTAAGGTGCTTGCTGCAAAGCCAAAGGACCCAGTTTCAATTCCTCAGTGCCCACATAAGCCAAATGAACAAGGGAGCACGTGCATCTGGAGTTCATTTGCAGTGGCTAGAGACCCTGGTGCACCCATTCTCTCTCCATCTCCTCTCTCCCTCTCTCTCTCTCTCTCTCTCTCTCTCTCTCTCTCTCTCCTTGCAAATAAAATTTTTTAAAGTTTTTAAAAATTCTGTGTTGGACTGAAGAGATGGCTTAGCAGTTAATGTGCTTGCCTGTGAAGCCTAAGGACACACATTCGACTCCCCAATACCCACGTAAGCCAGATGCATATGATGCCACATGTATCTGGAGTTTGTTTGCAGTGGCTGAAGGCCCTGGCATGCTCATTCTCCTCCCTACCCTTGCAAATAAATAAAATATAAACTCCTGAATCTATTTTTTTTTTTTTTTTTTTTGGTTCTTCGAGGTAGGGTCTCACTCTAGGCCAGGCTGACCTGGAATTCACTCTGTAGTCTCAGGATGACCTTGAACTCACAGCGATCCTCCTACCTCTGCCTCCCGAGTGCTGGGATTAAAGGCATGCGCCACCACATCCAGATCTTTTTATTTTTTTAATTTGTGATGGGCTACAGAGATGGTTCAGTGGTTAAGGAGCTTGTCTGTGAAGCCTAACAACCCAGGTTTGATTTCCCAGTACCCATGTAACCCAGATTGTATATATGTAAGTAGAAAGATTGAGATGGGAAGGGGATATGATGGAGAATGGAATTTCAAAGGGGAAAGTGGGGGGGAGGGTACTATCATGGGATATTTTTTATAATCATGGAAAATATTAATAAAAATTGAGAAAAAAATAAAGAAAAAAAACTAACGGAAAAAAAGGAAAACAAAACAAAACAAAAAACAGATGTGAGACTCAAGGGGGGTTTCTCAAACCCCCTCTTGTCTCCCTGGGCAAGACCTTCAGCTTGATTACTTCTCTTATGTTCTAGGCCTAAGTGCCCTCCTCTTTGTCCTTCTAAAGATTTATGTTCTAGACTTAAGCCCCCTTCTATTCACCCTCCTAAAACTTTAAGCTATAATAAAATCTTTCTGAACCTTAAAAAAAAAATAGACACACCTCTTCACTTGTCTAAAAGTAAAGACGTTTCCAGAGAGGTTTAACTGAAGAAGGAAGACTCACATGAAAGCAGGCAACACCATCCCATGGGTTAGGGTTCCAGATTTTTCCCATAGATTCGAGGGAGTCGCCCTTGGCAGACCTTGTCCCAAAAGGCTCTTGTGCTTAAACCACAAGCCCTCTTAACTGCTGAGTCATCTCCCCAGCTCTACAATGACAAGTTGAAAGGCCTGACAAATCTATACTGGTAATTCACAACTACTTCAGACCTATCAAAATAGTATTTTGGGGAGGTCTATTAAATATGCTTCATAAAACATTAAAATTCTTGGGTTGGAGAGATGACTCAGCAGTTAAAGGCACTTGCTTGAAAAGCCTGCTGGCCTGGGCTCAAGTCTTTAGTTTCCTTAGGACCCATGTAAAGACAGATGTACAAAGTGGCACAAGCATCTGGAGTTTGTTTGCAATAGCAAGTGACCTTGGTGCACCCATTCTCTCTCTCTCTCTCTCTCTCTCTCTCTCTCTCTAATAATTAATTAAATAAAATAGTTTTAGAACATTAAAATTCTTTAAATACAGAGATACCTGATTTCCTAGAGCAAGCATTTTAGAGACAGCACAGTTAAAATTTCCCCAGGAATCTCACGTTGGGGGAAGGAAAAGGTTGAAGCCTTGGTGCCAGCCTGAGGTACCCACTGTTCAACAGTCGGAAAGCCAACGGGAGGGACACCAGGGTCTTTTTCTAGAAAATCTTCTCCTGGCAGGAGCCAGGACCAGTTGCACAGTCATGTATGCGTGCATGTATGCAGCATGCATGCATGCATTTATGTTAGAATCATTGGAAGTACAATTTATAGATTATTCAAAACCAACCATCACTTTTATTGTGTAGCTGTTTCCTCCAGACCAAAACATTCCCGGTGGAGGGCTCATGAAACTCGGAAGACTCCTGAGGGCCCTTCAGAGGATATAGAGGTGGTAAACAATTGCTGCTGGAGGAGACTCTTCCATGGAGTAGCTGCCTGCAAGCCACTCTAGGAACTCCAGAGATGCAGCTCTCATGAGTCATCACTGATGCCAGGGTGGGACTTTCCCATGTTGCAGCTGCCTTTCTAAGTGATGTTCCTGCAAGTGACCTCTCATCTATGCTCCTGTAAATGCCCCCAATACACTCACTGGTTCGCTACTATGTTTCAATGGGAAATGTCCCCTTGGGCTCATGTGTTTAAACACTTGGTCCCCAGCTGGTGGCGCTGTTCTGTGGAACCTACAGGAGGTGGAGCCTCCCTGGAAGAAATGGGTAACTGGGAGGTAGGCCACTTCTGGTTCAGTCTGCTTCCTGATTATGACGCCGTGTGGCCAGCTCTACTCCCACTCCCACTACCACGCCTTCCTCCCCAAAAAACTGCCCCTCATGGCTTGATTGATGGCTAAGCAGTTAAGGTGCTTACCTGCAAAGCCTAAGGACACAGGTTCCATTCCCCAGTACCCACATAAGCTAAATGCACAAGGTGGTGCATGTGTCTGGATTTCATTTACAGTGCCTGGAGGCCCTAGTGTGCCCATTCTCTCTCCAGCTGCCTCTTTCTCTGTCTCTCTCAAATAAATAAAATATTTGGGCTGGAGAGGTGGCTTAGCAGTTAAGGCACTTGCCTGCGACACCTAAGAACTCAGGTCCGATTCACCAGTGCACACGTAAGCCGCCTGCACAAAGGTGGCGCATGCATCTGGAGTTTGTTTGCAACAGCTGGAAGCCCTGGCATGCCCTTTCTTCCTTTCCCTTTCTCTCTCTCTCTCTCTCTCTCTCTCTCTCTCTCTCTCTTAAATAAGTAAAATATTTTTTAAAAATAAAAAATAAAACTGCCCCTCCAAGCCAAAAAATAAACCGTTCCTTCCGTAAGTTGCTACCTGTAAGTTATTCTGTCTGGGCAATGAGAGAGTAACTAATATACTCCTTGAGCTGGGCTGGGATTTCTTCCTTTCAGTCTATCATCCCCTCTCTATCTGGAGTGAGGAAGTGATCATGTGCATCTTCCCAGGAAAAGAACACAACATCTCCTTACACACATCAAACACTTGATTCAGTTAGGGGCCGTGTCTGCTCACAACCTCCCACACAAGTTGAACCAGTTGGGAGTTAAGTAGAGGAATAAACCTTGGGTATTGCCCGGTTTTTTTCATGAGGTACTCATAGCTTAACAATCATTTTATATAGTATGCTTTAAATAAATAGCATTTATGTCTGTAGGTACATTACAACCACTATGTTTCTGCATGAATTACCTCTCATTGCTGAGACAAAATGCCAGACCGAAGCAACCAAGGAAGGAAGGGTTTATTTTTGGCTCCCATTTCAAGGGGGCACAGCCCACTGTGGTGGCAGGAGCTGGTCACGTTCAGTCCAAAGTCAGGAAGCAGAGAGAGATAAATGCCGGTGCTCAGCTCACTTTCTTCTTAAATATTTTATTTTTTATTTATTTATTTGACAGGGAAAGAGAGAGAGAATGGGCGTGCCAGGGCCTCCAGCCCCTATAAACAAACTCCAGACCCATGTGCCCCCTTGTGCACCTGGCTAACGTGGATCCTGCGGAATCGAACCTGGGTCCTTTGGCTTTGCAGGCAAACGCCTTAACTGCTAAGCCATCCCTCCAGCCCAACTTTCTTCTTTTCTGTACAGTTCAGGGCCCCCAGCTGTGGAATGTATCACTCAGTTAGAGCAGGTCTTCCCACCTCAGTTAACCTAATCTAGAAAACTAGGCTGGATTGTCTGAGGAATCTTGCACATGCTCTCAGGGGCCTGGGTAGGAATGGTATTGCCTACTCTAACCTAACTCAAGATCTAACAGTACCACCCCCTATGTCCATGAGAAGTGAGTCAATGGGGCCAAGTTATCACCAGGGAAGGGAAACTTGACACACCCTTTTGTGCAATATCAAATAACTCAAGGGCTTCATAAGAACCCTGAATATGGGACGTTTCCCTTAAAAGATATGTCACAGGAAGTAACAGAAAATCAGTTCAAAAGATACCATGGAGGTCCAATTACCAGTATGTGGTGGTTAGCGCTACATCAACTTGGTCATTGACACCCAGACATCTTGTCAAATATTGTTCTAGATGTTTCTGTCAATGTATGTTGTATTAACACTGACACCAAGAGTCTTTAAGGATAGCAGGGTAGCCTCTACTGTATGGCCAAGACAGCTGGAAACCTTCAGAGAAGAAGACTGATCCCCCAACGGACAGGGACCTGTGTTAGCAAATGGCCTTGGGACTTGAGCAGCAAAGTCCCATTACCCTGGGTCTCCAGCCTGCCAGCCACCCTGAAGACTTTGGACTCCCTGCCTCCACAATCACATGAACGAATTCCTTATGAAATCTCTCTTTCAGGGCTGGAGGGATGGCTTAGCAGTTAAGGTGGTTGCTTGGAAAGCCAAAAGACCTTGATTCAATTCCCCAGGACCCATGTAAGCCAGATGCACAAGGTGACACATGCATCTGGAGTTTGTTTACAAAGGCTGGAGGCCCTGGTGCGCCCATTCTCTCTCTCTCTCTCTCTCTCTCCCTCTGTCTCTCTCCTTCTCCCCTTCTTTCTCTCTGTCAAATAAATAAATAAAAGTAAAATATATTTTTTTTAAAATCTCTCTTTCAGAGACTAATGGAGAGAGGGAGAGGATTTGATGGAAGTGTGGATTTGTGAAGAGAATGTGGGGGAGGGGAAGGAATTATCATGATTTATTGTCTGAAAGTATGGAAGCTGCCAATTTAAAAAAAAATCACACAAAAAAATTTTCTCTTTCTAGGACCTGGAGAGGTGGCTTAGCGGTTAACTGCCTGCCTGTGAAGCCTAAGGACCCCAGTTCAAGGCTCAATTCCCCAGGACCCACGTAAGCCAGATGCACAAGGTGGCGCATGCATCTGGAGATCATTTGCAGTGGTAGGAGGCCCTGGTGTGCCCATTCTCCCTCTCTCTCTCTCTCTGTCTCTCTCCTTCTCCTCCCCTTCTTTCTCTCTGTCAAATAAATAAATAAAAGTAAAATATATTTTTTTTAAAATCTCTCTTTCAGAGACTAATGGAGAGAGGGAGGGGATTTGATGGAAGTGTGGATTTGTGAAGAGAATGTGGGGGAGGGGAAGGAATTATCATGATTTATTGTCTGTAAGTATGGAAACTGCCAATTAAAAAAAATCACACAAAAAGTTTTCTCTTTCTAGGACCTGGAGAGGTGGCTTAGCAGTTAAGCGCCAGCCTGTGAAGCCTAAGGACCCCAGTTCAAGGCTCAATTCCCCAGGACCCACGTAAGCCAGGTGCACAAGGTGGCACATGCATCTGGAGATCGTTTGCAGTGGTAGGAGGCCCTGGTGTGCCCATTCTCTCTCTCTCTCTCTCTCTCTCTCTCTCTCTCTCTCTTTCTCTCTCTCTCTCTCTCTCCCTCATTCCCTATCTCTCTCTCTCTCTCAAATAAATAAATAAAGTACTTTTTAAAAAATCTCTCTAGACGTGCATTTATAATTATATGTGTCATATATGTCCTTATACGTGTAACCAGTAGCATATGTGTGTGCATACAATGGGTTTATATCGTGCTCGCTTCGGCAGCACATATACTAAAATAGGCTTATATATGTGCATATGTAATATATTTTATAGTATGCGCCCATGTGGACATAGACGTGGATGCACATCCTTGTGGTGGTTTCCTTGGAGAACCCTGGCTGATACACAGAGTAAAGGGTAAAGGGGAGTGAGTATGAGCAAAGTGAATAATACGATGTATAAAAAATGTCACCGAGAATGGGCTGTGCAGGCAAGGCTGCCTGCTTCCATGATCGCCTTAATTTAGCACCAGGAATATAACAGTTGTTCTCCTGAGACCGCCTGTGTAGTATGTAGAGACCATTAGCCATCAAGCCGGTGTTTGCCAGATCTCCAGTAGCTCGTGTTCCACCCACGCTCAAAGCAGCTCGGACTGACACAGCACACAGCTGCACAAGAAAAGGGTGTTTGCAACGCTGCGTGTCTGGGGGGCACAGAAGATACTTCCAAGAACAAAAAGGACATTTCCTAAAATCCTTTGAGAAGTTACTGGATCCTAGCAAGCTGAAGAAGGAATGGAAAGTTCTAGGGGAACTGCTCATTGGTGTCCACCCAGTAGCAAGAAAGGCCCCCACCCCCCAAAAAACTGTTGCTGGTTATTTAAGGTGAAAGCTGTACAGCCAGGTTACCTTAACCTGAACATCACTACTAGTTTCAGAGAATTAGCTTCCAGTGGTTAACTTTTACTTTGCCCCAAAGTAATTCCAGTACCTTCTGGAAGAAACAGAAATATGTTTCCTTTTCTTAAGAGAGTGTAGGTAACCATTCTGATCTGATTAGTTCATGTCTGGTGTGTAATTAAAAGAAAAAAAAAGTGTCACCCAGCATGGTGGTCGCACACCTTTAATCCCAGCACTCAGGAGGCTGAGGTAGGAGGATCGCTGTGAGTTTGAGGCCAGCCTGAGACTACATAGTGAATACCAGGACACCCTGGGCTAGAGCAAGACCCTACCTCAAAAAAAAAAGAGGGGGGAGCCGGACATGGTGGCACACGCCTTTAATCCCAGCACTCAGGAGGCAGAGGTAGGAGGATCGCAGTGAGTTCGAGGCCACCCTGAGAATATAGAGTAAATTCCAGGTCAGCCTGGGCTACAGTGAGACCCTACCTCGAAAAAACAAAAAAAAAGGGTGGGGCCTGGAGAGATGGCTTCGCAGTTAAGGCACTTGCCTGCGAAGCCTAAGAACTCATGTTCAAATCTCCAGGTCCGATGTAGCCAGACGCACAGTGACGCAAGTGCACAATGTTGCACATGTGCACAAGGGGGCGCATGCGTCTGGAGTTCATTTGCAGCAATCTGAAGGTCCTGGCATACCCATTCTCTCTCTCTCTCTCTCTCTCTCTCTCTCTCTCTCTCTCTCTCTTCTCTCTCTCAAAAAAAAAAAAAGTCATAATGAAACCCATTATTTTGTATGCTAAATATGCAGGTCTTTATGTATTAAATCATGCACATTTCGTCCAAAACAAAGCAGTATATAGTAAGCAATGTGCTGACTAATGCAGCGATTGCTGTGGAGGTTCTGATTTCTGTTTGCTTTCTTCCTGTCTGGTTGATCCATGCCCTGCGCTCACCCTGACTTCACCCTCAGCGCCCTGCAGTGGATGCGCAGCAGCCAGCCTCTGGGGGCTGCGGCACCAGATCTAGACGCTTGTCTTTGTCGCCACCTGATGGTGGTTTTCTGCTACTGCAGTGCCCTTGCGCGACTCCTCCCCACGTTTGAAATAATTAAGGTTGAATGACTGTAACATACTTTGTAAAGATTCCCCAAGATCTTTTGCAGGCAGAACATTTCGTTCTTTCTGTGCCTCTCAAAGTTAACAATAGAACAAGGACAAGGTGGGTCCTTGCACCCAAGGCTCAGAGGAGAGAGAAGGAAAGTAAGATGGAGAGGGGTGAACGGATTGTTCAGTGACTCCAAACTGCGCTCAGTGTGGTTGACTTTCCCATTTTAAACAGTTACAGTTCGAATGCTTGATTATCTTGGGACTAAAAGATCAGAGTTTTCGCCTCCAATCACATAGAATTATTCCATTTCTCAGGTTCTTTCTTTGCAAAATGATTTTGCTTATTCGCTTGGGACTTTGAGTTATTCTGTTTTGCATATTCACAATGATGCTTAATTTCTAGATGCTTCCCATATAAAGCATGTGGATTTTTTGTTTGTTTGTTTCCTTTGTTTTGAAGTAGGGTCTTACTATGGTCCAGGCTGACCTGGAATTCACTATGTAGTCTCAGGGTGGCCTCGAACTCACAGGCGATCCTCCTACCTCTGCCTCTGGAGAGCTGGGATTAAAGGCGTGTGCCACCATGCCTGGCAAGCACGTGGATTTTTAACCACATGTCATTTTCGGGGCTTTCCTCTATGGAAGGCTGACGTGATAGATGGAGATAAGGCTGTCCACACTGATCTGAGCAATTCTGTTCGCCATGCCTTAAGCAAAGTGAAAAATGTATAGGTAAAAATCCTCTTCTAGGGCTGAGGAGATGGCTCAGTGGTCAAAGGCGGTTGCCTGCAAAGCCTGACAGCCTGGGTTCGATTCCCTAGTACCCACGTAAGCCAGATGCCCAAGGTGGTACATGCGTCTGGAGTTTGTTTCCAGCAGCAGAAGACATTGGCATGACCAATCCTCTCCCCTCTCTCCTTGCAAATAAACAAATCTCAAAAATATAAAAATAGAGGCTGGTGAAATGGCTTAGCTGGTTAAGGCGTTTGCCTGCAAAGCCAAAGGATCCCAGTTTGACTTTCCAGGATCCATGTAAGCCAGATGCACAAGGGGGCACATGCATCTGCAGTGTCCATTCTCTCTCTCTCTCTCTCTCTCTCTCTCTCATAAATAAATTAAAAAGAAATTTTTAAAAATATATAAAAATTAAAAATCCTGTTCTAGAATATAATTATTTGAGTTATAGGAAAACAAGAAAAATTAATGCAGTGTAAGTGGTGAGACTAGTTAATTTTCCTTCATTATTGACACTAATTCTTATTCTCACTTAAAATTTTGAGACCATGAGTGAAACAGTGAACCAAGTTCCCCTCTGTCCTACTCCACCACGACACGGCTAGACGTCAGCCCTCAGCACCAGCAAGGAGCTCAAGGCCTATTCATACGTGTAGTTGTTATTTTGTTTAGTGCAGTCATTAACTGGTTATTTAATGCAATGAAATAAAACGGGAATTGAGTTTTAGTTATATGAAGTTCTTATTTTTTACAATAGGAAAAATATTTTTAAAAGTTAGTCACATCAATGATTTACAACAAAATAACCTCAATTCTCTTCAAAATGCCTCTTTTTTTGTTACTAGGGTAACAAGAAAAGCACTATTTTCCAGAGTTTCTGAGCTCTATATGATTCCTGCAACCGTGCAATACATTTCCAAAAGACACCTGGCTCGGCTGCAGAAAGTTTATGGCCACTCCATGGAAAGTTGTCACAATGACCTTGAAACAGGGAGACAGCACGGCAAGGACAGGAGCTCTCCAACAAGCCATAAGCGGTAGCCTTCTGCAAGGAAAACGCAGAGAGGAGGGAGAGCAACAAAAAATCTTCCCAAAAAAAAACATGTGGCTGAGTGATGTGGGCAGGTTGAAAAAACTGGAATGTTAAGGGACACAATAGACCTGGTTAAACACCCTCTTGTTCAGCCCTGGCCTTTAGGCACACATAATGGAGCCCACCATCCAAGTTGTTCCTGACAGATAAAGGAGAAGTTTCAGCTGACTGGAAGCTGGAAGAAGCCATTCTACATGCAGTTCAATGGGAGAAAGAGATACCACCATTGAAGACACTCAACATTGGACACTGCAAGCCTTATAATTGGCCAGCCAGGCCAAATGAGCCAACGGGTGCAATAGTGGCACGTCTGTCATGGTGGAAACCAACTGCCCTCTAATTGGACTGGAGGCCCACTCCATGGGAGGGAATACATCCCTGATACTGAAAACTTAAAACGGGTAGTCAGGAGCCCTAGCGGTGTAACATCTGCTGATGTCTAGATAAGTGTATATACTATGCTTATCAAACTGCCCAGTAAGCACTTCTCTTAACATTCATACCCTTATATTAATGCTACTCTCACTTTCGGTAGAGAATCTTCTCTTTTCAGATGGCAGTGACCTTCGGAAGACTCAGAAGGTATCATGATGCTGGAAAGAAGTGACTAGAGTACCAAGTAACATCTCGATCACACCTTCCAAGGCTCAGGGTCTAATGCGGAAGAGGTGGCTGGAAAGAATGTAAGAGCCAAAGGAAGGGTAGGACTCCTTGCAACGTGCTCCTCCAGACACAAAATGGCCTGGATATCCATGACCTCACAGTGCCTGACACTACCTACACAAGATCATCATAAAAGGAGGGAAAGATCATGATCAAAATGGAAGAGAGACTGATTGAGATGGGGAGGGGATATGATGGAGAATGGAATTTCAAAGGGGGAAAGGGGGAAGGGAGGGTATTACCAGGGGATATTTTTATGATCATGGAAAATGTTTTAAAAAATTGAGAAAAGATAGAAATAAATAAATAAATAAGTAAGCAAAATATGACAGATGAAAAAAAAAGGAGAAGTTTCAGAAATCGTTACCACAGGCCTTATTGCAAAATGCAGGTGTTTTCTGCTATCTAAGAAATGGGATGACCCCTCTGTGCCATGTACCGTGACCTTCCTGTGCCTCTCTGTTTCTAAATACCTTTGTGATTACAAAGCATAGAATGTTTCTTGCCTCAGTTCCGCCTAACTTTGTGTTTTAACTTCCATCCTGTTTATACAATGAACACCTCGTGATTTTCTCCAATAAAAGCTGACACTCCCAGCAGTTCGGGGCTACATCCTGAGATCCCGAACTCTGGGATGCAGACCTGTTGCGCAAGCTTTCTTCTTTTTCTTTCTTTTTACCCAATAGAACTTTGCCTCAAGGGCTGGAGGGATGGCTTAGCAGCTAAGGCGTTTGCCTGCAAAGCCAAAGGACCCAGATTCAATTCCCCAGGACCCACATTAGCCAGATACACAAGAGGGCACACGATTCTGGAGTTCGTATGCAGTGGCTGGAGGCCCTGGTGGGTCCATTCTTTCTATCTGCCCCTCTCTATCTCTCTCTCTCTCTCATAAATACAATAAATAAATAAATAAATAATTTTTAAACATCCCCCATGCGGCAGACAGTGCATTTGGGTGCCTAGAGGCAGTGGCAATGAGCAGAGAGACAGCGGAGTCGAGGCTTGCTACCACTCTTTATTTATGCGATTGCTCTCTGGAAGAGATGAAGAACATTGTCAAAGCCAAGCCGGGAACAAGTACCGTAAGGCATGTACAAAGAAATACTTCTATCACAAAGAGAAATTCTATTCTGCAAAATCATTTTTTTCAGAGCATTGATAAGAAGGTCTACTTGTGCGGAAAAAAATATATTTATATTTATATATATATATATAAAGGCACGACCAAGAATGTCAGGCACATGAAGGTATGCATACAATGTCTTCACATTTGGTATCATCTTGAAATGATTAAGTCAATATCCATGTTCACCTAATCACGCTGGACAGTCGAGTTCTCGGTGAACCCTGGGTGCGCTGAGGGAAGGGTGCTGATTTCAGAAAGGTGTTTCCTGGAGTTTGTGAGGAGAGAGTGGAAATGTCGTTTGGCGGCTAGGACTTCCTAAGAGAGGGGAGATGTCAGGAAGAAGACTGTTAGAGGCGGAAAACGTGTTCGCTGTGCTCTTCACTATTCACCGTGCAATGCAGGTGAGTGTGGCCTGTTACTCCAGAACTTCCCACTTGTTCCCAGGGCAAGAAAAGGAAGAGAGGTTTTCTCTCGTGGAAACCAAGTCAGGTGGGCACTTGCCTGTGTTAGCCCACACCCCACGCCATCAGCCTCCCAACTGCATGTTCACAGACAACAAACTGGGCTTGGTTTACAGCTTAGGCCCCTGAGTGGGGAATTAGCATGGTACATGATGAGTGGCCCTAGAAGGCAGTACTGAATGGAAAGTTCTGGAGAGGTAGAACTCAAGAGTCCTTTTTGCTTCAGAGACTCAAGACCTATTTAGATTCTGACTCCAGTTCCAAAAGGACATAGGAGAGCCCCCCCACAGCGCCATTCATTTTGTTGTGTTCTCCCTAAAGTCATCCTTGCCAATAGAACAGAAGATACCTCAGCGTTTAAAAATGTAACATCCAGGGCTGGAGAGATGGCTTAGCGGTTAAGTGCTTGCCTGTGAAGCCTAAGGACCCTGGTTCAAGGCTCGGTTCCCCAGGACCCACGTTAGCCAGATGCACAAGGGGGCGCACGCATCTGGAGTTCGTTTACAGAGGCTGGAAGCTCTGGCGCGCCCATTCTCTCTCTCTCTCTCTCTCTCTCTCTCTCTCTCTCTCTCTCTCTCTGCATCCTTCTCTCTGTCGTTCTCAAATAAATAAACAAAAAAAAATTTTTTTTTAATTTAGATAAAAAATGTAACATCCATGAGTGGAGGTGGGCTTGGGAGCGGGTCTGGAAACTGGCTTGCAGACCACGTGACTGCATCACCAAGAAACATTCTGAAGAAGTTAGTTGGATCTGAAGGGGGATCAAGGGTGAGATTTAGGTGCCACCTGGTTCACCTGCACTTTCAGGTACGTAGTCACAATAGACTAGTCCAAACTGGATTCCAACCCAGAACCCATCAGAGAAAACAGGTAAAACGTGCGAGCCACAGCTGTCCTCGCCCACACACCTTTGGAACTGGCCTAAAAGCCAGCCATGTGCCCCAAGGACTCTGTCAGCTGGGCCATTTCACATCCAATATTTTTTTTTATAACTACCACATTCTAATTACATCAGTGAATGAACTTTACAAGCTGTGTGAATGGCAGTGGGCCCACACGTGCCAGGGACTCTTGTAGTGGGTCTCTGTGGTTGGCTTTGCTCCTAGGGCTAGGGAGCTTGTAGCACGTTGCATGTCTGCCCTTCTTCCTCTAGGATTTCATGGGCTGGCCAGCTTGCCTTTCCCTCAAAAATGAGTCCCCAGTCAACCATCAGCAATGAAATCATTACTGAGTGGACCGTCGACAGGCCCGAGTCCAGGGCATGAATGAAACCAGCTGAGAAGTGCATCATGTCCTGGACTAGGTTCACGTCAATGTAAACAAATGCTGACACGTTAGTGTCCAAGAATCCAAGGTGGCAGCTGCTCCCACCAGCTCCACGTCGCTCTGCAAGGACACTGAACGTCTCTATACTCACTTTCTGTTGCAAGTATATAAAGGAGGGGGCCCTACACTGTTCTCCCTGGTCTTAGGTACACTTGACACTGCGGTTCCTCAGCCAATATTTGCAGAGCTCTGAGGAGCGATCTTCCTTCTCGGCGCAAATCCCTCCATCGCCTGTCCCTAGCCAGGGCTGTGCTGAAGACCACCGTGTGGTGGACTGCTCACTCCTCATCGCCTTCCCCAGTTGCCCTGACAGCCGCAGCCCAGAACCTGTTTCACATTTTCCTGGATGGCATAATATAGACAGAAAGGAGACTGAAGTGATTTTGATTTACATTTCCTTTAGTACTGAAAGCAGCAGAGCAAAACCATAAACACTCTGCCCTAGATAGCCCACTGCCTCAGGTTCAGTCAGCTCAGTCATGATGATGGTGATGATGGTGGTGATGATGATGGTGATGATAATAACAATAATAATAATATAGCCTTTGCCTAATGTCTGGTGAAATGAGACACTTTTATAGCACAAAATGAGTGTTAGCTTTCCCAGTAGACTAAATATTTAGGCATCCCCTCATGCCCTTAATAGCCCTTAGGATTACATCCTATCATTATCTTATTAAAATCATTACATGGCACTTACCCAGCTCTCAAGAATTACATAGCCATTGTTTTACCCCCACAGAAGTGTGCAGATACCACACAGCTAGAACTAAAGATCCCACTGGGCGTGGTGGCGTACACCTTTAATCCCAGCACTTGGGAGGCAGAGGTAGGAGGATCGCTGTGAGTTCAAAGCCACCCTGAGACTACATAGTGAATTCCAGGTCAGCCTGAGCTAGAGTGAGACCCTACCTTGAAGAAAAAAAAAAAAAAAAAAAAAAAAACAAGCTAAAGATCCCTAAGGGATCCCTAAGGCATGCTATGCTCCACAGTACATCGTGTGAATGCTCTGGTTAACACACTGTAGATGAAAATGAAACATTATGGCTGCAGAGACAGCTTAGCAGCTAAGGCACATGCCTGCGAAGCCTAAGGACCCAAATTCAGTTCTCCAGGTCCCACATAAGCCAGATGCAGTGCATGCATCTGGAGTTCGTTTGCAGTGGCTAGAGGCCCTGTTGTGCCCATTCTCACTCACTCTCTCTCTCCCCCCAACTCTGTCTCTAATAAATAAATGTAAAATTTTTTAAATCCTTAAAAAAAGAAAGAAAGAAAATGAAACATTAAGCACTTAGGACTACATGCCTGGCAGCACTGACGCTGTCTCATGAACCAACAACTGGCTCAGTGATCCTGACGGTTAGGAGTGTGTGGCGCCGTTGTGAACATCAGTCATCACCTGTCAATGTGTGCGTGCACTGGTAGGGTGTGGGGACAGAACACCAAGAGCACTGCTTCGGGCCATCTCTTAATAAAGGTCATGGGCTGGAGAGATGGCTTAGCGGTTAAGACGTTTGCCTGCAAAGCCAAAGGATCCCCGTTCAATTCTCCAGAACCCACATAAGCCAGATACACAAGGGGGCGCATGCATCTGTAGTTCGTTTGCAGTGGCTGGAGGCCCTGGTGCTTCCATATTCTCTCTCTCTCACTCTGTCAAATAAATAAATAAAATATATTAAATAAAGGTAATGTAGAGGATGAAGAGAGTGCCTGCAAACTCTTCTTTTCTCAAAATGCACCCTTTCGCAGAAATCCCACACACCCTGGGTTACGCCGTGGATGAAGCAGAGGCCCAGCCTGCAGTGCATGGAGCAGGGCCTTGGCCACAGAGAATTGGGTTCGTGCTCTGCTACACACCACGAGAGATTTCACACAGCTGCACACAGCAGAAAGCAGGTGTTTCAGCCCCAGAATTCTGTAGCTACCTGGGAAAGTTGAAGAACTGAGCACGAAAGGCCTAAGAATCTTCTTCTCCCGCCTCTGCCTCTCCCGCCTCTGCTTCTCCCGCCTCTGCTTCCACTTCCGCCTTCTCTGTTACCTCTTCTGTCTGGTTTTCAGAAACAATGCATCATTACTGAGACACAGAAGGGCCAGTGACACAATGGGAAAAGGTGTAAAGTCTCAAACTAGAGCTCAGGCCCTCCCAATGACACCACACACACGCATGCCCACCACACACTGCATACCCAGCACGCACACTGCATACAACCACACACATTGGCACACTGCACACCACCACACGCACTGCATATCACCACGCACTGCATACCACCATGCATTGCATACCACCATGCACACTGCATACCCACCAAACACTGCATACCGCCATGCATACTGCATACCCACCACACACGCCGCATGTCCACCACACATGCTTCATGCCACTAACACACACACACTCTCTCTACACCACACACTACACTGCATCCACACCACATATAGATACATACATACCACACACACTAACCACCACACTACATGCCATAAAGCAAAGGCTCAGCCTCGGCCGCATCAGCAGCCGCCTGTGGACACCCAGGCTGGGCTGAGCCCACGGGCTCCCCCTCACACACCGACAAAAGGTAAGCAGATGGTACCTGTTCCCCAGGAGTTCACATGTGGGGAGCTTGGTCCTCAGGATAGCAATATGGGCAGGTGAGTTCCTTAGTTCTGGATGTGCCTCCAGAAGGAACTGTGGGGTCCCGGTTTCCCTGTGGCCTCATCTTCCCTTGCGTGCACCCAGCATTGCCACCCCCATGTAATGACACAGACCACAGAGGCCCTCGCCAGGACTCGTCAGGCTGTCTGAACTGTCAGCCTCCAGAACTGCGAGCTAAATAAAACGAGTTTTTTTTTTCTTTTTTTAAATATATTTTATTTATTTATTTGAGGGAGAGAAAGAGGCAGTGAGAGAGAGAATGGGTGCACCAGGGCCTCCAGCCACTGCAAATGAACTCCAGATGCATGTGCCCCCTTGTGCATCTGGCTGACATGGGTCCTGGAGAATCGAACCGGGATCCTCTGGCTTTTCAGGCAAACACCTTAATGGCTAAGCCATCCCTCCAGCCCAAAGTTTTCTTTTCTTTCAGCTAGTCTGCTTCCATCACTTCGTTGTAGTAATGTGATCCAGATTTCTGGAAGCATCGCAGGTGATGCTACCACAGTCCAGCAGATGAGAAGCACCACTCTGACAGAGCCCTCTTCCCAGGATCTATTAGAGCCAGGTTAATAACCCTTCCCAAACCGTTCATGTTCTCATTAGAAAACCTGGAAGCAGCAGCTCACTATCCAGAGACTACTAAACCTGCATGGAGTCAACAGAGACATCCAGCACACACGAGGGCAAGCCCTTGTGAAGACTCCGAATCACACGACATGTCTCCTCGGCAGCCCATGAAGCCAGTACAGCCTTGCATGGCCCAGGCGCTAGCCCCCTCCAGCTCCAGCCCTGACCATTAGGTCCCTCGCTTATCCAGGGACCAGACACAGTGACTGTCTGTCCTCTGGAATGGTTCAAACAAGCCAAGAACATCCTGCAGTGGGGACCAGGGGCACCCCTCTCCTGACACCACGAAGCCTGCTCCCACAGCCCCATTTCCACCGCTCCCCAGAATGCCCTGCACTGTGTGGCTGTCCCGTCCACTGGTGTGGTGGTTTGATTCCAGTGTCCCCCATAAACTCAGGTGTTCTGAATGCTAGGTTCCCAGCCGAAGGAGATTTGGGAATTAACACCTCCAGGAGGCGGTGTATTGTTGGGGGCAGGCTTATGGGTGTTATAGCCAGTTTCCCCATGCTAGTGTTTGGCACCCTCTCCTGTTGCTATTGTCCACCTGATGTTGGCCAGGGGGTGATGTCCACCCTCTGCTCATGCCATCATTTTCCGATGCTATGATGGAGCTTCCCCTCGAGTCTATGAGCCAAAATAAACCTCTTTTTTTTTTCCTACAAGCTGCTCTTGGTCGGGTGATTTCTACCAGCAATGCGAACATGACTGCAACAACTGGGCATGACTATCGATCATGCCTTCCCAGGGTCAGGGTTGTGAGTCCATCCCCAAGACCACAGGCCAGGAACCCCGCCCTCACCAGTGCGAACAGGAAGCAATCAGAAGCGCTCCACCGCACGCCACACAGCGTGGCACGGCCACGTCCTGGTTGGTGCAGAGTGTATGGGAGAGAGCCTCTGCCTAATACCCTGGCCCAGCCTGGCCTAACTGGTGAAAAAGGCTTCTCATGGAAGGATCTGAAAGGCCCACCCCCACATCCTGCTTCTCAGTCCTCCCCACACACACACACACACACACACACACGGATTCTCTTTCATGCATTTCCCTTCTCGGCCACATCACAGGCGGGGTTTCCAGTGTGAAGAATGAGGGGGACATGGGTAGGGCCGCAGTGCTGTCGCCTAAAAGATGCTTTGCCCAGGGCTGGAGATAGCTCAGTGGTTAAGGTGTTTGCCTTGCAAAGCCTAAGGACTCAGGTCCAATTCCCCAGGACCCAGGTAAAGCCAGAGGCACAAGGCGGTAGACGCATCAGTAGTTTGTTTGCAGTGTCTAGAGCCCCTGGCATGCCCTATTCTCTATCTGCCTCTTTCACACACACTCTCTCTCCCTCTTTCTATCTCTCTTTCTCTCTCTAATAAATAAAATTATTTTAAGGGGCTGGAGAGATGGCTTAGTGGTCAAGACACTAGCCTACAAAGGCAAAGGACCTAGGTTCTATTCCCCAGGACCCACGTAAGCCAGGTGCACAAGATGGCACATGTGTCTGGAGTTCATATGCAGAGGCTGGAGGCCCTGGCACACCCATTCTCTCTCTCCCTCTCTCTCTCTCTCTCTCTCCTTCTTTCTCCCTCTGTCTGCCTCTTTGTCTCTCTCAAGTAAATAAACAAAAATATTTTTACATTTAAAAAAAAAAGATGCCTCAGGCATGGTGGTGCACACCTTTAATCCCAGCACTTGGGCAGATATAGGAGGATTGCCATGAGTTCAAGGCCACTCTGAAACTACATAGCAAATTCCAGGTCAGCCTAGGCTAGAGAGAGACGCTACCTCAAAAAAAAATAATAATAATAAAAAGATGCTTTTACCAAGCCAATAAGATGCCACGTAAAGATGGAGACCTACCTCTTCCGTTGCGGTCTCTCCCTCTTCTTCCTTAGGGCCATAAAGAAAAATACAAACTGAGGTAAGATTTAAGTTGAATCCTTAAGTTAAGCAAACCATAGTAAAGTAGAAGCCGGATCTCTACTTATTTCATCCATTATATTTCAATGTCGTGGATTATGACCTTAAAGTTATTTTTCCATCACTCACATTCCAGAGAAAATGTACATGTGTAGTTCTGTCTCTATAGCCAAAGCATGTCAAAAGACATATGGACCTGTCTAATAAATTCAGATTATACATGTAAGCAATCTAAAGTTTTCAACAAAAACATGTCTTTTCTGCCTTTATGTCCTTAGAAGTTTCCCTTTGCTTCACCTTTGATCCAGTTGATAAAAGTTGAAGAAAACCTTTACCTTCACCAGAACAAGATGACAGAATTCGGAATCATAAGGTATTTAAATACTGCTTTCTAGTTAACACAAGAAATGTGCCAGGTTAAAAAAAAAATAAAAAAGCACTTCTAGTGAGTTGTTGGCCAGGGAGGTCCCTGATGCCCCCCAAACATTACAGGCCATTGCTGAGGCCTTTGGTTTCCCACCAGGAATAGATGGTAAGACCCTATTGCTGAAGACTCCACATATGTGGGCTGCAAGGCCACTGAGAAATCCTGCTGGAACTGAGCTGATAACCTCCTCCATGTAGACCAGCTGACAGAAAGCTGGAAGAAGCCATTCTGCATGCAATTCAATGGGAGAGAGAGAAATCACCAGTGAAGATACTCAACAGTGGACACTGCAAGTCTTATATTTGGCCAGCCAGGCCAAATGAGCCAATGGGTGCAATAGTGACATGTCTGTCATGGTGGAAACCAACAGCTCTCTAATTGAACTGGAGGCCTGTGGAAGGGAATACATCTCTGATACTGAAAACCTACAACAGGGGTAGTCATGAGCCGTAGGGGGTATAATGTCTGCTGCTATCTGGCTAAATGTATATACTATGCTCATCAAACTGCCCAAGCACTTCTCTTAATATTCATACCCATATATTAATGCTACTCTCATTTTTGGTAAAGAACCTTCTCTTTTCAGATGGCAGTGAGTAACCTTGGGATGACTCAGAAGGCATCATGGTGCTGGAAGAAGTGACTGGAGTGCTTAGCACTGCAATATCTCTATCACACCTTCCAAGGCTCAGGGTCCATTGTGGAAGAGGTGGCAGAAAGAATGTAAGAGCCAAAGGAAGGGTAGGGCTCCTTACAACGTGTTCCTCCAGACACAAAATGGCCTGGATATCCATGACCTCACAGTGCCTGACACTACCTACACAAGACCATCATAATAGGAGGAAAAAGATCATGACATCAAAATAAAAGAGAGACTAATTGAGAGGAGGAGGGATATGATGGAGAGTGGAGTTTCAAAGGGGTAAGTGGGGGGAGGGAAGGAATTACCCTGGGATATTGCTTAAAATCATGAAAGTTGTTAATAAAAAATAAATTAATTTTAAAAAAGGGGCTGGAGCCGGGCGTGGTGGTGCACGCCTTTAATCCCAGCACTCAGGAGGCAGAGGTAGGAGGATCGCTGTGAGTTCGAGGCCACCCTGAGACTACAGAGTGAATTTCAGGTCAGCCTGAGCTAGAGTGAGACCCTACCTCAAAAAACCAAAAAAAGGGGGGGGGAGCTGGAGGGCTGGAGAGATGATGGCTTAGCGGTTAAGCACTTGCCTTTGAAGCCTAAGGACCCCGGTTCGAGGCTCGATTCCCCAGGACCCACGTTAGCCAGATGCACAAGAGGGTACTCATGTCTGGAGTTCATTTGCAGTGGCTAGAGGCCCTGGCGCTCGCTCTCTCTCTCGCTCTCTCTCTCTCTCTCTCAAATGAATAAATAAAAATAAACAAAAAAATTAAAAAGGGGCTGGAGATGGCTTAGCAGTTAAGGCACTTGCCTACAAAGCCAAAGGACCTTGGTTCAATTCCCCAGTACCCACGTAAGCCAGATGCACAAGATGGCGCATGCATTTGGAGTTTGTTTGCAGTGGCTGGAAGCCCTGGCATGCCCATTCTCTCTCTCTTGCTCTCTCTCATTCTGCCTCTTTCCCTCTCTCAAATAAATAAATAAAACTAAAATAAAAAAAATAAAAGCACAGGGTCACAGAAGGCTCCATAGGTCCCCCTGCCAACCCATCGCAATTCCTGTCTCCCCAGATCAAAGGGACGGAGCCTGCTGACACCCTAAAAGCACAACGCTAAGAAGGAAAAAGGAACTTTTCCATCGCTTCCTCACATGGCAACTACCCAGGGCAGACTGCACGATGCTTCATTAAAGGTAGACAGGAGTTTTTGTTGTTCTTGTTGTTCTTGTTTTTCAAGGTAGGGTCTCACTGTAGCTCAGGCTGACCTGGAATTCACTATGTAGTCTCAGGCTGGCCTCGACTCATGGCGATCCTCCTACCTGTGCCTCCTGAGTGCTGACATTAAAAGTGTGTGCCACTGGGACTGGAGAGATGGCTTAGCGGTTAAGCGCTTGCCTGTGTAGCCTAAGGGCCCTGGTTCGAGGCTCGATTCCCCAGGACCCACGTTAGCCAGATGCACAAGGGGGCGCACGCATCTGGAGTTCGTTTGCAGTGGCTGGAGGCCCTGGCGTGCCCATTCTCTCTCTCTCTCTCTCTCTCTCTCTCTCTCTCTCTCTCTCTCTCTGCCTCTTTCTCTCTCTGTCTGTTGCTCTCAAATAAATAAATAAAAATAAAATTTTAAATAAAAAAAATAAAAAATAAATTTAAAAAATTGAAAAAAAAAAAGTGTGTGCCACTACACCAGGCTAGACAGAGGTCTTAAGAGCAGTCCCTAGAAGTCCCCATCACCTCCCAAGCCAGGCAGTGTGCTCCGGGATTCCTGAACTTGGCAGGGGGAGTGACCTTCTTGTCACAGACGTCCTCTCACCAGCCCCTTCCTTGGACAGGTGAGGACGCAGAGCTACGTCTCTGTCAAAGGACACAGGGCAAGGAAAGAACACAAACCGACGCATTCCGTGTCTCCTGGGCCTGCTTTAGTGCCCCTCCTCCGCCAGGCTGCTTCCCAAGGTTAGTAGCAGAGAAAGCAAAACCACAGACAGAAAGTTCTAGAAGAGTCAACACATTTTTGGACCAGTTCCAGAACAACGGCTCTGGATCTCGGGGATTAGCGCAGAGTGTGAGTGACTGACAGCTGGCCAACTTGGAGCCAAGCCAAAAGGATTCTCCATCCCTGAAAATCTCCAAACCAGCATCTGTGTTGAACAGCACTGGAAACAAAAGTGGGAAACATCTGGAAGGAGTCCTGTTTGCATCTACTGCAAAATCCAGGTGTTACCATCACAGCTACCTGGGGGGCCCTTCCTAATCACCACTGTGCCCTGTTCCCCCAACATCGCCACCATCTTTCCTCGCTTGGTTGCTAAAAGGAACCCCTATATGGTCACCATCTTCCCTTCTCTCCCTCAGTTCCATCCTCCCCTTCTGTTTGGAAACTTCTGTCTCTGGACAAATCTAGACGCCTTGGTATGGCTAGAGAGCTATAGCCCCTCTCTCCTTGCAGTCAGCTCCACACTGCTGGGATGAACATCCAAGCCACACACAGCTTATGGGAGGAAGGGATTTATTTCTGCTTACAGATCCAGGGGAAAGTTCTATCAGCAGAAGAAGCTGGCTCCCCCTTCACGGATCCAAGCAGAGAGACACCACCAAACAGCCAGCATCACAAGCCAAGAGCAAAACCAGTAGTAAGGGCTGGAGAGATGGCTTAGTGGTTAAGCTGTTTGCCTGCAAAGCCAAAGGACCCAGGTTCAATTCCCCAGGATCCACACTAGCCAGATGCACAAGGGGGTGCATGCATCTGGAGTTCATTTCAGTGGCTGGAGGCCCTGGCTCACTCGCTCACTCGCTCGCACACTCTCTCTCTCCCTCCCTCTTTTTATGTCAAATAAATAAATAATAAAATATTTAAAGACACTTGCTTTAAAAAACATAATAACGAAAGCTAATTCTTAAAAAAAAAAAAAAAAGTAGCAAAATATCAGGGAACCTGGCAGATCCTCCCCCAGTGACACCTCCTCCAGCCAGGCGGCTGGGAGCCAGTGACAAGCTTGAATAAAATGCCTGAGTCTATGGGTGACACACATTCAAACTACCACACTACCCCTCGAGCGTCTCTTCTCCCACTTCTCACTTCAGCCCTACGGAACCACATGCTGTTCTCTTACATCGCCACCCTCCCAGGAGAGTGCTCAAAACGAGTTTTGCAAGGAAGACTCATAGATTGAGTTAGGGGACCCTGATACCTGCTCCCACAATAGTCAATTTTTTTTTTAATCTATCTGTCTGACTGGTCTGCATGCTCCTTGGGGACAGAATCTGTGTCTTACTTATTTGGGGCTCTGCAGGCTCTTGGCACTGTTGGGAACCACAGTATAAATGTTTAGACGAAGTTACAGAACTGTGTATATGAATGCATACTTCTGGAGTTTGTTTGCAGTGGCAAGAGGCCCTAGCATGGCCATATGGAGTGAGTCTTTCTCTCTCTTTCTTTCTGATTCTTTCTCACAAATAAATTTTAAAAATATATATTTAGAAAAATATAAGGCTATACATGTCACAATAAATCTGAAAAAAAAATCTCTTGTCAACATAAGTATTTGCCAGTCATGAAAGTGAGTCACATATGGCACGTAGAAGACATTGACACTTCCACCTAGTTTTGATAGTGTGTGATTCTGTGAGCAAAGCTTGGAAGTTTTACTTTTAAAATCAAGATATCGCCAGGTGTGGTGGCGCACGCCCTTAATCCCAGCACTCAGGAGGCAGAGGAAGGAGGATCGCCGTGAGTTCAAGGCCACACTGAGACTCCATAGTGAATTCCAGGTCAGCCTGAGCTAGAGTGAGACCCTGCCCTCAAAAAAAGAAAAAAAAGAGTGTTAGGTCCCTCTGTAACTATTGCATTAACCTGTAGAGTTTGTGACTTGAAGTTATTGCTGTAAGTCCCCCTGCTCTTCTCCAGGCTAGTGGTAATGATGACTCCATTTTTTAAATAATATATATATAATTATATAATTATATAATTATATATGTAATATATAAATTTTATATATATATATATATATAATTTTTTTTGGTTTTTTGAGGTAGGGTCTCACTCTAGCCCAGGCTGACTTGGAATTCACTATGGAGTCTCAGGGTGGCCTTGACCTCACTGCAATCCACCTACCTCTGCCTCCCAAGTGCTGGGATTAAAGGCGTACGCCACCATGCCCGACTCTTAATTATATATTTTTTTATTGACAACTTCTATACTTACAGACAACAAACTATGGTATTTCCCTCCCCTCCCCTCCCCCTCCCCACACCGCCCCCACTTTCTCCTTCATAGCTCTCCGTCATATCCCCTCCCTCTGTTCATTAGTCTCTCTTTTAATTTGATGTCATCATCTTTTTCTCCTATTATTAGGGTCTTGTGTGGGTATTGCTAGGCACTGTGAGGTCTTGGATATCAAGGCCATATTCTGTCTGGACAGTTGTATGTAGGGAGTGGTACCCTTCCTTTGGCACTTACATTCTTTCTGCCACCTCTTCCGCAATGGACCCTAAGCCTTTAAACATTTTTTAATGAGAAAGAGACAGACTGTGTGTGTGTGCGGACAAGAGAGAGAGAAAGAAAGAGGGAGAGAGAATTGATGTGCCAGTGTCTCCAGCCACTGCAATCAAATTCCAGACACATGTGCCACCTTGTACATCTGGCTTATGTGGGACCTGGGGAGTTGAACATGAGTCCTCAGGCTTCATAGGCAAGCAGCTCAACCATTAAGCCATTTCTCTAGCCCTAATAACCCCGTTCTTAAAAGTATGCAGTTCATAAGAATACTTGGATTTAAGAACTCCAGACATAATGCACCACTTTGTGCATCTGGCTTTATGTGGGTACTAAGCAATCAAAACTGTTCTGGCAGGCTTTGCAAGGAAAGCACCTTTAATCACAGAGCCCCTATTTTTTTTATTTTCATGTGTATTTTTATTTATTGAGATTTTATGCATGTATATAGTATATTTTGATCCTATGCACTTCCCATTACCTTCTCTCGTCCCCCTACTGCCTCATGCTGAACCCCTTCTTCCCAACTCATTCCCACTTCTACTTTAATATCTTACTTGGTGGCTTGTTTTTTGGTTTTTTGGTTTTTGGTTTTTTTTTTTGGCTGACCCACTCACTGAGTTTAATTTGGGTTACATGCATGAGTATGGGTGGGAGGTATTTACTAAGCATGGACAACTCACTACTTACCATGAAGCAATGTCTCCCCTCTCCCCAAGCCAAAAAGAAAACAAAACTTTTTGTTTGTTTGTTTTGTTTTGTTTTGTTTTTCAAGGTAAGGTCTCATTTTAGGCCAGGCTGACCTGGAATTCAGTATGTAGTCTCAGGATGGCCTTGAACTCACAGCGATTCTCTTACCTCCATATGATAGTTAAGGTGTTGTCAACTTGATCTGTTTAGTAGTCCACAGAAATCCCTTTCTGGTGGATCTCTGAGGTTGCTTTCAGGAAGGATTAACTGAAGGAGGAAGTCCTTCCCCCAGAGTGAGCCCTTCCCCCAGAGCAGGGGCCCCCTCTCAGAGGGAGACTTCATATAAGGAAGCTCTGGGTGAAAAGAGCCCTTCCTTCCTTCCACTTGGCTGCCGGAGCTGCTAGATGCCTTCCAGCGTGGATTGAAGTCCAGCGCGGACTGAAGACCCACGTGGATCAGAACCCAGAGGCTCCTCAGGAAGCTTCCAGGCCTTCAGTGCCGGATGGGGACTGCTGAGACATCTGGCCACGTGGCCTGAGCAGCTCCCGGGTTCCTTGATTCTCAGGCCTGCAACTGCTATTGGACTACCGTAAATTAATCCAATAAATTCCCTTTTTAAAATAATTCATTCTAGCAGTTCTGTTCCTCTAGAGAACCCTGACTAATACACTCTACCTCCCGAGCGCTAGGATTAAAGGTGTGTGCCACCATACCTGGCCTCAAAAAAAAATTTTTTTTAAGAAACTAATCCCCTGGCCAGGCAGCATAGGGCCCAGTGATCCCCCTACGGTTCCTCTGAACGGGACACCATGGGGAAGCCTAGGAAGTCTCAGATAGCAGCTATTTTGGGGAACTTGGCCAGGCCTCAGGCCACTGGCATGGCACGGGGCCAGAAGCAAGGGCAGGTGTCAGTGGTGGTGAGTGCTGGCGGTGGCAGGTGAGGAGCGAGCTGAGGCCACCAGCGTGGCCTGAGAGGCTGGCAGGAGAGAGCCAGTGGGGCCCTGTGCCTCGGACACGCAGGCTCTTTGGAACAAGCTCCCATGCCTGCCTTTGGAAAAGGGACTTTCCTCGGTTTTGGAAGAGGTGGATGGGGCAAGACTGTAGTCATGTCGCCAAGGGCTTGAGGAGTCTCCATAGGACACAACATGATTTTATCTTTTTAGTTAAAAATTTTTTTTTAATTTACTCTGTTTGTTTTGAGAGAGATAGAGGCAAATGGGCATTCCAGGGCCTTTAGCCACTGCATATGAACTCCAGGCACATGAGCCACCTATTGCAACTGGCTTACGTGGGCACTGGGGAATTGAACCAGGGTCCTTTGGCTTTGCAGGCAAGCACTTAACCGCTAAGCCATCTGTCCAGCCTAAAATTATTTTTACCTTTATAAGAAGCCAAACACAAACCCAAACAAGGCGCCATGTTTTCCACCACTTTGTAAAGTTCTCATGATGTGTCCGCTACAAGTCTCCTACATGGAAACTCCATCCAAGAACAGCACCCCATGCCTCCCCAGCCGGGCCTTCCAGCCACATGCTCGCAGTTCCTTAAGTGGTCTGTCTACCCCCACTGTCCTGCTTGGTGCTTACAGAACCCCACACACTACTCATCACCTTGGTGCCCCTCAGCAGAAAGAAACGTCTTTAGGATTGGGCTCTCTCTGCCTGGGACTCGCGGGTTCTGCTAGTCCCCTGAATGGACTTGAATTCCATCCACCCTTGGCTCTGTTTCCCCAGACATATGGCTGCAGGAGTGAGCCATACTCAGGACTGAGGTCAGACCTTTGAACAAGAATGTGAACCTATGGGCTGGGAGAGGGATGGCTTAGCGGTTAAGGCATTTGCCTGCAAAGCCAAAAGGACCCAGGTTCGATTCCCCAGGACCCACGTTAGCCAGATGCACAAGGAGGCACACGCATCTGGAGTTCGTTTGCAGTGGCTGGAGGCCCTGGCACGCCCATTCTCTCTCTCTCTCTCTCTCTCTCTCTCTCTCTCTCTCTCTCTCAAATAAATAAACATAAAATATTTAAAAAAGAATGTGAGCTGGGCATGGTGGCACACGCCTTTAATCCCAGCACTCAGGAAGCGAGGTAGGAGGATCACTGTGAGTTCAAGGCCACCCTGAGGCAACATAGTGAATTCCAGGTCAGCCTGGACCAGAGTGAGACCCTACCTCAAAAAAATAAAAAGAAAATAAAGAATGTGAACCTAACCTACCGCTGGCAACATGACAGCATTGACTGAACCCTGCACTCTCTGGCTCCCACCAGCGGAGCTCACAGTCCTTCCTCTGGCTCCCCCATCCCTCTCGAGCCCTGGACCACAGTGCATAACACAGTGTGAAAATGTCTGCCTCCTCAGGCTAGGCTCTCAGCCGCTACCTCCTTCCTTGTGCTTCAGGCCCAGAACACAGCACGATTTGGGGCACTTTATGGAAGCCCAGTACATGAACACCAGATCTGAATCCAACAAAACTCCTGCGGAAATAAAGAAAGCAAGCGCTCACATTCTTCTCTTGTGCTTCGGGGGGATTGCCAGAGTCTTCATCGTCTCCTTTTTGTGCCTCATTTTCTCCACCTTCTTCGGCCTTCTCTGCTCCCTGGTCATAAAAAGAAACCCAGGGCATCAGTGACCCTCGGTAAGCTTTTAAGGAAAAAGTGACACCTGCCATGGCTGTCTCACGTAGATCCCGGCATATAAGTGAAGCCTCCTAGTCACAAGGCCATGTCATGTGGCTGTTAGAACACAGGCTCCCCAGACCCCAAACCCACCCACTGACTGACTGCTGCAGTGACAAACTACCCATTTAAGGCTTGCAAAAGTGACAGATGCATGGAGGTGACAAGATAAATAAAGCAAGTAGGAAGACAGACTGCATGGATGGATGGATGGATGGATGGATGGGTGGGTGGGTGATGTGTAAATATATGATAGGTAGATAGAAAGATAGAAAACAGATTAGACGATAGATAGACAGATAGATGATAGATAATAGATAAGCAGACACCTAGGTAGATACACAGGTAGACAGATAAACAGAAGATCCTGGCATGGAGAAACATGGTTCTTGACGCCAGCCCTTACCTCCGCGCTGCTGGTGCCCTCCAACTCCCCTGCTACGTCTCCATTAGGAAGGGAAGTCTCTTCCTCGGGAGACTTTGCCACCTGTCATATAGATCAAGAATAGTTGAGAATTCTCAAAGACATCTTACAATTCAATAACTTTTAACTAATCAATCGTATTATACTTGGGCTCAGCCCAGATTTTACTCAGAGCAACACTGGGGTCCACATAGGCAGAATGGTCATTATCACCCACACTGTAGTGACAAGGACAGAAAAACAAAACCTTGTGGACAAACTCGGGTCTACACGCCCCACCTGATACTCTTTTACCTCACAAATGGTTCCCAGCCTTCTGCAACACCAGGTTATCTTTACAATGAACCAACACCCCACAAGCTCATGAGAACGAACGAAGCCTTACACACCCCCTCCATAGCCACTCACATATGGCCACGTTTAACAGTCCAGAGATTCCCAACTCCATCCTGGGATGAGAAGGGCATTACTCTCCTCTTACTTCTGTGCATTTTGAAACAAAAGTGAGAACCTACTATGTGTCATTCCAGTCTAAAATACCATGTAGTCTTAGGGTGGTCTCAAACTCAGTGATCCTCCCAAGTGCTGGGATGAAACGCATGAACCACCATGCCCAGCCCCACGGACATTTTTCCATTCTCTTTAACATCGCTTAATATTAAGTATATAGCCGGGCGTGCTGACGCACGCCTTTCATCTCAGCACTTGGGAGGCAGAAGTAAGAGGATCGCCATGAGTTCAAGAAAACCCTGAGACTACATAGTGAATTCAAGGTCAGCCTGAGCTAGAGTGAGACCCTACCTCGGAAAAAAAAAAAAAAATATATATATATATATATATATATATATATATATATATATATATATATAAATACACACACACACAAAGTATATAATAATTCACTCAAACATTTTCCAGTTGCTGGAAGTGTGTGGCTCCACAGGTGACAGCATAATACAGTGAATAAACAATGAGGGTGATTTTAGGTTTCTTCTCCAAACAGTGAGAGCAATTCAGATCCCACAGTAATTTGGGAATGGGCCCTTTTCTTTATCCTTGTGGCCAGGGAAGACAACTGTCTTTTGAATGTGCACTGACATGTCCAGGGAAATGGAATTTCTCTTGTCATTTCCTTTCCATTTCCCCACTTCCGGAAAGGACGGCATGGATTTCATGAGTTTTTGTTTGTTTGTTTATTTGTTTGGGTTTTTTGTTGTTGTTTTTTTTAACCACATACATGTGCTGTTCAGGTAACCATTTCCATGTTTTGATCATTTCTTAGTTACTTTTCTTATATATTTTTTTCTTATATTTTGGTTTTTGTGTTTGAGATGAGTCTCACTATTGTAGCCCAGCTGACCTGGGATTCACAATCCTCCCACGGGGATAACAGTAATCCACCACATGCTGTTAGAGGCTCTTTGGGAGGCAGAAACATTTGCCCTTTGTCACATGACAAATTTTTTTTTTTTTTTTTTTTTGGTTCTTCGAGGGAGGGTCTCTCACTCTAGCCCAGGCTAACCTGGAATTCACTATGGAGTCTCAGAGTGGCCTCGAACTCACAGCAATTCTTACCTCTGCCTCTCAAGTCCTGGGATTAAAGGCGTGCACCACCACACCCGGCCTGTTATATAATTTTTTTCTCAATTTTTATTAACATTTTCCATGATTATAAAAAATATCCCATGGTAGTACCCTCCCTAATTTTTGACCTTTTAATATGGATAAAATTTTGTACATTCTTTCTCGAATATACAGTTCTAGGGCTTCATATTGTTTATTACTATCTAGACTTTTAACCCATCTAGGCTTTAACTATTCACACGGTATACAATAGAGAGCTGAGGCCAAGCTGCAGCTCATGGTAGACTAATTTACCAGCATATGTGAAGATCAAAATATAGACTATTAAAAAAGTGTTAATTACACAGGACCAAATGAGCTGGAGAGAAGAGATGCTAGTTTTTGCTTAGAATATTGCTGGCATTATTTTTTATAATATATTTAATTTATTTATTTATCTGAGAGGGAGGAAGAGGCAAAGAGAAAGAATGGGCATGCCAGGGCATCCAGCCACTGCAAACAAACTCCAGATGCATGTGCCCCCTTGTGCATCTGGCTAACGTGGGTCCTGGGGAATCGAACCAGAGTCCTTTGGTTTTGCAGGCAAACGCCTTAACTACCAAGGCATCTCTCCAGCCCCTGCTGGCATTATGTTAATGTCTTCTTTTCTGGAGGTTTAGGAAAGTCCTAGATTGTTCCTCCAGTTTTTTATAGATCATAACAATGCCATCAATTCTGATTTTGCAAACTGAAATGAACTTATACATAATATTCTCCTGCTTGCCGGGCGTGGTGGTGCATGCCTTTAATCCCAGTACTCGGGAGGCAGAGGTAGGAGGATCACCGTGAGTTCGAGACCACCTTGAGACTACATAGTGAATTCCAGGTCAGCCTGCACTACAGCAAGACCCTACCTCGAAAAACCAATCATCATCATCATCATCATCATCATCTCCTGCTTGACCTCTTCAGAACTCAAAAATTCTCACTGAGGGCTGGAGAGATGGCTTAGTGGTTAAGCGCTTGCCTGTGAAGCCTAAGGACCCCAGTCCGAGGCTCGATTCCCCAGGACCCACATCATTAGCCAGATGCACAAGGGGGCGCACGCGTCTGGAGTTCATTTGCAGTGGCTGGAGGCCCTGGTGCACCCATTCTCCCCCCCCCCCCGTCACTCTCAAATAAATAAATAAAAATGAACAAAAAAAATTTTTTTTAATTCTCACTGAATCTGCTTACTGAGATGGATTATATTTTTTTACCTTTTATGGCCACATAGTTATTTGCATAGCTCTCATAAAAATCCACTTTCTTGCCAGGGAATAATTGAAAACATTGTTTATGCATCCAAGGCCTTGCCTGGGATGTCATCTTAGGAGCAATATTCATTGCCTGGGCTGTGACAAGATGCTCTGAAGCACTCAGGTGACCTTTATGGTACAAATGCTTCCTTACCAAGCCCTCTGGGAAAACCAGCCTGCCTAAGACATGGAAAAATCTCCTACAGCAACAGTACTACATATGATTCTTAATTCCATTTTATAAGCACACATTTCTCTGCATAATTGTTGAGTGTCTATCTTTAGCTTAGGCAAGATTAGATTTCCTTGCCGACATGTCTCCACAATGTTGTTTACGACAACATGATACTGCAACACGTCGTATCAATTCCATCCATCAAGTGTCTGTCTTTCCAAGGATACTTGAAGCACTTTCCCTGTGTGCATGCACAAACACCCGCCAGCCCCAGCAACGCTGACAGTATTGCTAGGAGGTCCTACCTCCACACGTGACTTAGTGGGTTATATCCATACAAATTCCTTAAGCCCCTGCCACTTCAAGTTCCTCCTCCGGGCAGAGTAGACTCTGGGTGACATGGCCTCTGAGATCTCTCTAGACCAGGTTTTATCATCCCATATCCACCCCTCTCCTTCACATAAGAAGAATCTCATGACATATGACATCTAACATCACTACACACAAATCAGGGTACGGTCTAAGGACTGAGGTCATAGAAGAGCAGTGGACATCACTGTGTCAACTGAACTAAACCAGGCACCGTGAGACGTACTTCACGATCTCACTCGTATGGGAAATCTTTTAAAAACTCGATCTCATGGAAACCGAGAAACTGATGGCTTCTTGAGGCTCAGGGAGGTAGCAGGGAGTGAGGGATGGACACAGGTCGCTCAGTGGGGATAAGGTGCAGTGAGACACTAGGTTTAGGGTGCTGTAGATGATGGTGAGATGGATGGGACGCAGCAGAGGCTGAGAGAGATGCACAGATGGGTGTGGGTGAAGCTCAGAACATACGGCTGTTTTCATTCAAAGTGAGCTGCCTAAACAAATGTGCCCCCACTTAAATCCAATTTGAAGAGTGTTTAATCTTTCCAGAGTGCTTCACTGGCTTTGTATCTGTGATGGTTAATTTGATCCCCAGAGTATGAGTTAAGAGTAAGATATTGGCATGAGTCACTTCCATATATGGCAAATAGGTGATGTGAAGGGTAGATAATTTCTACACATGCACTACCTTTAAACGCAAGAGCATGAAAAGGATGTTGGTATCATACCTGGTCTGAAACATGGCTTCAACCTCTAAGTCTACAACTTATGAGCCTTGTGACCTAGAGCACTCGATTTAAGCTTTTCAGCCTAGTGATCCACTCAGAGAACACGTGGCCTTACCACCTCCCTGTGATGCTTGAGTTCTTTACACCAAGTATGATACCAGCTTTGTTTTGGACAGTCACACGCTTGAAATTGTTCCATGAGTCTCCAGCACAGAACTCACTAAACAGGAGTGTGGTTAGGAATTAACAAAAGAATCTTTATAAACTAGAGCCGCTGGTAATCTGAGATCAATGGGTCTGGAATAGAACTCAGGTAACTGAGCTTTTCTCCTTCTCCTCCTTCTTTTTTTTTTCCTAGGTAGGGTCTCGCTCTAGCCCAGGCTATGTAGTCCCAGGATGGGGCTCATGGTAAACCTCCTACTTCTGCCTCCCAAATGCTGGAATTAAAGGCATGTACCACCACACTGGGCTAAGATGAACTTTTAGCTAAACCTGTAAGGCAGAGAATGAAAGACAGAGACTGAGAGACAAGGACTGAGTGACATCAGCCAACACAATGACTCTGAAGAGAAAACTCAGCCAAGATGCGCAAACTGTCACAAAAGCATTGTTCACAAAAGCAATGTGAAACAAGCCAAACGCCCATGCAGTGACGCATGGCTGAGTAAAATGTGGCATTCGTACACAGAGTAACTCCCTAGCAAAGTCCTGACGTGCCACAACGCGGATGACCCTCCACAGACAGCCCTGTGCCTAGCGAATGATGGCAGTCACAGAGGAGCACTTACGAAGTGTCCCATAGAAGTAGATCTAGAGAGAAGACAAGTATGTTAGGAGGTTCTGTAGGTCTGGGAGTGGCTGGATTGGTGAGTGACAGCTAAGAGGCTGTCCTGGCTTCCCTTGGGGTGGTGAAGACATTCTGGAAACAGGTAGTAGTGTTGGTTACACAACACAGGGACATAGTGAACAGCTATGGAATTACACACTTGAAACGGATGAGCAGTGGGGTGGGTAAAATACATTCCAATGAAGATGTTTTCAAAAAAATAATAAACAAGCCTGGCGTGGTGGTGCACGCCTTGAATCCCAGCAGTCGGGAGGCAGAGGTAGGAGGATTGCCGTGAGTTCGAGGCCACCCTGAAACTACATAGTGGATTCCAGATTAGCCTGGACTAGAAAGAGAGACTCTACCTTGAAAAAAAAAACAAAAAGAAAAAAAGGAACCAGGTGTGGTAGCACACGCCTTTAATCCCACCACTTGGGAGGCAGAGGTAGGAGGATCCCTATGAGTTCGAGGTCACCCTAAGACTACATAGTGAATTCCAGGTCAGCCTGAGCTAGAGTGAGACCCTATCTCAAACAAAAAAATTAATCTCAAATTACATAACAAAAATACATAAATCATAAATACAAAAATACATAAATCAATATGGAAAGGACAAGAGATAATACTTCCTTTTCTAGACAACTAAGGTAATTTCTAGTTAAGTATGGGAAACTGATGTAGGTGTTTACTTTGACTTCTCATCAGGACACCAGCTGATAGGACAGTAAACACATTAAAAAAAAAAAAAAAAGACATAAGGAATGGAGAGAAAGTTTTGCACCAAAGAATATCCACAAAATTTTGAAGCCAGAAAAGGAAACAGCTAAATAATAACTGACTTAAACAGAAAAAGTCTGAAACCTCATTACTTAAAAGTGAGACAGGATGGGCTGGAGAGAGGAGTTAGCAGTTAAGGCACTTTCCTGTGAAGCCTAAGGACCCATGTTCGACTCCTGAGATCCCATGTAAGCCAGACACGCAAGTACACATGTGCACAAAGTGGCACACGTGTCTGGAGTTTGATTACAGTGGCTAGAGGCCCTGGCACGCCAATTCTCTCCTCCTCCTCCTCTTCCTCCTCCTCCTTCTTCTTCTTCTTCTCTCTCTCTCTCTCTCTCTCTCCCCCCCCTCTTTCTCTCTCTTGCTCTCTCTCGCTCTTTCTCACTCTCATTTTAAAAATCCAGTCAAAGCTGGGCGTGGTGGTGCATGCCTTTAATTCCAGCACTCAGGAGGCAGATGTAGGAGGATTGTCATGAGTTCAAGACCACTCTGAGACTATGTAGTGAATTTCAGGTCAGCCTGAGCTAGAGTGAGACCCTACCTCAGAAAACAAACAAACAAAATAAAAAAAAAGAAGCCAGTCTATTGGGCTTGCCTCGGGGGGGGGGGGGACAAAAGTGAGAATGGAGGACAGAATTTGATTCCATTCTCATCATAGGACTGCAGGTAATGGTCTCATCCTGAATTAGCTATTAAGAATCTGCAGAGGCCGGGCGTGGTGGCGCACTCCTTTAATCCCAGCACTTGGGAGGCAGAGGTGGGAGGATCATCGAGAGTTCGAGGCCACCCTGAGACTCCATAGTGAATTCCAGGTCAGCCTGGACCAGAGTGAGACCCTACCTCGAAAAAATAAGAAAAAAAGAATCCGCAGAGGTTGAATCAGACCTTCTGAGCATGACACCAGCTTAAGTGAACATGCCCTGAACAAGGGGCTGTGTGAGGAGCCCCCACCCTGAAAGGAAAGACCTTCCTGTCCTCCTTCCTCACTTGCTCCTTGAAACTCTTCAAGGACGGCCAAATACAGCCCACCACGACCACCTAACACCACACTTGCACCCCCACCATCAGTACCACCATCACCATCAACTGATGAACAAAAAAATAACTGGGTGTGTTTACACAAGTGGGTTATGTATCGACACAACCAACGCCTGAAGATATTTTTATTTATTTATTTGAGAGAGAAAGAGAGAGAGAGAGAGAGAGAGAGAGAGACAGAGAGAATGGGCATGCCAGGGCCTCCAGCCACTGCAAACGAACTCCAGACACATGTGTCATCTTGTGCATCTGGTTTACATGGGTCCTGGGGAATCAAACCTGGGTCCTTTGGCTTTGCAGGCAAGCACCTTAGCCGCTAAGCCATCCCTCCAGCTCTAATGATACAGCTTTAAATTCTCCTACAGTAAAGCCCACCACACAGAAAGCCACATCCATGGACTCCCAACCAACTTTTTCATAGTTTGATAACCAAGGGTTAAGCCAGCCATCATTTTAAAAAATCTGGCAAAAGGAAAAGAAACAGAAACAGAAGCATAGAAGAAGAAAAAAAAAAGTATACTTAGAGAAGCTGGGCATGGTGGCACACACCTTTAATCCCAGCACTCGGGAGGCAGAAGTAGGAGGATCACCGTGAGTTTGAGGCCACCCTGAGATTACACAGTGAATTCCAGGTCAGCCTGGGCTAGAGTGAGACCCTACCTCAAAACAACAACAACAACAACAAAAAGGCACAGAAAGCCAGCCTCTTACCTCCACACGAATGTACACGTGCATCTGCACACACATGTGAACATGCACATACATATGCATATACACCATGCAGCATATACATATGCAAGAGATTACATTTAACCAATTCTGAGTTAAAAAATAAAAACTAATGAGGGGGCTGGAGAGATGGCTTAGCAGTTAAGGAGCTTGCCTGCAAAGCCTAAGGACCTGTATTTGACTCTCCAGATCCCACGTAAGCCAGATGCACAAAGTGACCTAAGCGCACAAAGACACACATGTACACAAGATGGTACACATGTCTGGAGTTTGAATCCAGTGGCTGGAGGACCCGGCATGCCATTTCTCTTCTGGGTTAAGGCAAGTGCCTTAACTGTTAAACCATCCCTCCAGCCCAAAGATTTCTTTTCTCTTTTTCTTTTTCTTTTTTTTGTTTTGTTTTGTTTTGTTTTGTTTTGTTTTGTTTTGTTTTGTTTTGTTTTGTTTTGTTTTGTTTTGTTTTGTTTTGTTTTGTTTTGTTTTGTTTTGTTTTTCGAGGTAGGGTTTCACTCTAGCCCAGGCTGACCTGGAATTCACTATGGAGTCTCAGGGTGGCCTCGAGCTCACGGCGATCTTCCTACCTCTGCCTCCCAAGTGCTGGGATTAAAGGCATGTGCCAGCACGCCTGGCTCCAAAGATTTCTTTTTAAAACAAAGCAAAAGAGAGGCTGAAGAGATGACTTGGCCACTAAAGGCACTTGTTTGCAAAGCCTGATGGCCCGCGTTGGATTTCCCCAGTACCCACATAAAGCCAGATGTCCAAAGGGGCACATGCAACTAGAGTTCATTTACAGTGGCAGAAGGCCCTGACATGCACATTCATTCCCATTCTCTTTCACACACACTCTCCCTCTTTCCTTTTTTTTTTTTTTTCCTCTCTCTCTCTGACACCCCCCCTCATAAATATAACAAGACAGAGGCCCATACATCGGGAGTTCGTTTGCAGTGGCTGGAAGCCCTGGTGCACCCATTCTCTCTCTCTCTCTCTCTCTCTCTCTTTCTCTCTCTCTCTCTCTCTCTCCCTCCCTCCCTCCCTCTCTCTGCCTAGTACTGTATCTCTTTCTCAAATAAATAAATAAAAATAAAATATTTTTTAAAATACTAAATTGAGTATAATAATAATAACTTACAGCACTTTTTCAACAACTAATAAAGTGTGTGAGATCTATTGCCTATAAGTTGAACAAAGCCAAAAGGCATTTCATTAAGAGGGAAGGTCCCCCCCCCCCCCGCCACACACACACTCTGTAGAACCATTAATCAACTACAAGACCTATATATCACCACTTGGACAAAATATTAGTGCAAGGTATGTGGCAACTTATGTGATAAGACACTCGGTGGCAGTACAAAGAATGCAGGCACATGAACTGCAGCACAAACCTTTATCTGTAGGGAATAGATTTTTGCATTGCTTCTCCTATAGTGAGAAGTAATTTGGATTCAATCATTAAAACAATCTCTTAAAGTGAATCCAGGTATAAACAAACAAATTAATTTTTTTTAATTAATGAGTTACACAAGTGTGTACTTGTGTCTGTGAGAGAAGTGGGTGAGCATCTTCACTGCAGCGAGGAACGTAGTGATTGTTGCCCAGTACTCATGGCTTCAGCGTTACCAGCACACACGTTTAACTGTCCATAATCAAAGATGAGGCAATGCCGAGAAATCCACATTGTGCTTGATTCTTGACCTCACTTTTCCCTCTTTTTTTTTTTTTTTTTTTTTTTTTTTTTTCGAGGTTAGGGTCTTGCTCTGGCCCAAGCTGACCTGGAATTCACCATGCAGTCTCGCCTCGAACTCACAGCAATCTTCCCACCTCTGCCTCCCGAGTGCTGGGATTAAAGGCGTGCACCCCCACACCCGGCTTCACTTTTCCCTCTTATTAAACCGAAAAAAGCAAAGTTCAATTCATATTAAGTGGAAACATTAAACTAGGAGCAAATATCGTTTATGAATTTATATCAGCTATATGAGAATTCAATTCATGACAAAAAATTAATCCATAGATATATGCTAGGTGTTCATGTTTTATGCACTTCATGAACATATTTGGGATAATTTAAATGCAATAATATTTCTATTTTTTCTCTTCTCTCTCTTTTTTTTTTTTTTTTTTTTTTTTTTTTTTTTTTTTTTTTGATGACAACCAAACTCTGGGCTTCATTCTAAGCCAATGTTCTACCACTGGGCTACATCCCCAGCCCTTACATTTCTCAACTATCATAAAATTTACAAAGAAAAAATAAAGACATAGTTAGCAGGGTGTGGTGGCACATGCACTTGGGGAGGCAGAGGTATGAGGATCACCACGAGTTCAAGGCCACCCTGCGAGTACATAGTGAGTTGCAGGTCAGCCTGAGCTAGAGTGAGAACCTACCTCGAAAAAAACAAAAAAAAAAAAATGGGGCTGGCAAGATGACTCAGCAGTTAAAGGTGCTTGCTTGCAAAGCCTGCTGGCCTGGGTTCAATTCCCCAGTACACTTGTAAAGCAAGATGCACAAAGTGACGCATGCATCTGGAGTTCATTTACACCCCTGGCATTCCTATTCTCCTATCTCTCTCTTTCTGTCTCTCTCTCTCTCGTTCTCTCTCGCTCACTCACAAATAAATACTGTGCTTTTTAAAAGAATATATTAAAATCATGTCAGCTAGGCCCACACCTTTAATTCCAGCACTCAAGAGGCTCAGGCAAAAGGATCACTGTGAGTTCAAGGCCAGCCTAGACTACAGAGTAAGTTCCAGGTCAAACAGCAATAGAGTAAGAGACTCTGCTTCAAAATAAAAAATTAAATTAAATTTAAAAAGCATGTCAGTGCCTGGCATGGTGGCTCATGCCTTTAATGCCAACATTTGGAAAGCTAAGATGAACACTGTGAGTTCAAGGCCAGTCTGGACTACAGAGTGAGTTCTAGGTCAACCTAGACTAGAGTGGCACCATACTTCAAAAAAATGAAAAAAAGAGAGAGGGAGGAAGGGAGGAAAGAGAAAGAAAGAGATGAGCATAGCCCCATAGAAGGAAGACATGCAAACTCATGAGGCATTCCATAAATTTCTCTTAAAATCATGTTAACTTAAACATCATTTATCACCACTGTTGTTTACTGGTTTCTATCCTCCTCTATTACAGCTAGTACTGAACCATAACAGGATGTCCAAGTTTACCTTTGAGCCTGGAGGGGGAGCCAAACCAAGGAACGAATAAATAATATTCTCTTCTTTTGCAGAGAAGAAAGAGTCAAAATCCTTGAAGCAAAAAAGAGAAAGAGAGAGTGTTTAAACCCATTACCCACCTGCAAGCCAGTCCATACTGGACCCGGTCCTTTCACCAGTCATTAACAGGAAGCACAAGGGCTTCTTCCACTTATTTGGTCAAACATGATTGCCCAAAGTTAAGAAGTTTAGTCGGGGGCTGGAGAGATGGCTTAGCAGTGAAGGCATTTGCCTGCAAAGCCAAAGGATCCCAGTTCGAGTCTCCAGGACCCACATAAGCCAGATACACAAGGGGGCGCATGTATCTGGACTTTGTCTGCAGTGGCTGGAGGCCCTGGCACACCTATTGTCTCCCCCCCGTCAAATAAATAAATAAAAATTTAAAAACTATAGAATGATCTGAGACAAGATGTGGCAGCAAACAGCAATCTGACGCAGCTGCCCTGCCCCCCAGGCTCAGCCCTTCACAGGGTGGGTCCAACCCCAAACCAACAACAGTGAGGACATCAATAGCTTTGGTTTTGTTTGTTGTTTTGTTTTAACTTTTTTATTTTATTTATTTGAGAGACAGAGAGAGAGCCAAATAGAGAGAGAATGGGCGCACCAGGGCCTTCAGCCTACCGCAGATGAACTCTAGAAACATGCACCACCTTGTGCATCTGGCTTATGTGGGTCCTCAGAAACTGAACCTAGGGCCTTTGGCTTTGCAGACAAGAGCCTTAACCACTAAGACATCTCTCCAGCCCTGTTTTGTTTGGTGAGGTAGGATCTTGCTCTAACCCAGGCTAACGCAGAATTCACTATGTAGTCCCAGGCTGGCCTTGAACTCCCAGTGATCCTCCTACTTTCTTTTTATCACTAAAACAGGAAAGAGGCAGGTGGGTGTGTTAGCACATGCCTTTAATCCCAGCACTCTGGAGGCAGAGGTAAGAGGATCACTGTGAGTTTGAGGGCACCCTGGGGACTACATCGTGAATTCCAGGTCAGCCTGGGCTAGAGAGAGACCCTACCTCAAAAAAAAATTATACATACATATGATACATATGATGATATATAGGGGCTGGGGACATGGCTTAGCAGGTAAGAGCACTTTCTGCATAAGCATGAGGACCTAATTTCCAATCCCCAGCACCCATATAAAAAGCTGGGCATGGACACACATGCCTATAGCCCCAGTCTTGGGGTGGGGGATGTAAACTGGGGCTTGATGGTCAGCCAGTCCAGCAAAAGAAGAAAAAGAAACAGCAGCTCTAGGTTCAATGTAAGACTTCATCTCAAGGAAACAGAATGAAAGAGTGATAAAGAAAAACATCAAGGGCTGGAGGGATGGCTTAGTGGTAAAGGCGCTTGCCTGCAAAGCCAAAGGACCCAGGTTTGATTCTCCAGGACCCACATAAGTCAGATGCACAAGGTGGCACATGCATCTGGAGTTCCTTTGCAGAGGCTGGAGGTCATGGTATGCCTATTTTCTCTTTCTCTCTCTCTCTCTTCCTCTTTCTCTCTCTCTCTCAAATAAATAAATAAAAATAAAATATATTTTAAAAAAAAGGAAAACAATGAATGTCCTCTGGCTATGCATGCATGCACATGGGACATGAGCATATGCATACACACATGCACACACCACACACCACATAAACTACACACACACACACCAAAAAAAAAAAGAACATAAACTCATTGTTCAGTAATAATGTGCTGAGGGGCTCTTGCCCTGTCCTAGTGGGTTTGCGTCTGTCCTTCCGCATTTCCCTGAGTAGCAGGCATGTGCTTCTGCACTAATGAAGATATGGATGGTCAAGTTCTCTTCGATGTGCTCAAGGCCAGGCTGCCCTGGCCCCAGGCGGCCACAGTGGCCCTTACCTAGCTAAGATCTGCAGATTCCAGTTTGTCATCAACAGACGTGCCTGCTGCTTCGAGTGGTAATCCCTGCTGGGCGGGGAACCTGGCCTTGACGTGCCTGGCCTCCTGGCTGGTGTTTTCTTTCTCTGACAGTTGTGTGCCATGGCTCTCGGGAGAATATCTTCATCTTTCTGCACAGCGGCAAATGTTCACACTGGCAGGGCAAGGTGAGACGCGGGACTGCCCCTGACATCCAATACCCTCCCCTCCCGGCGCAGAGAAGTCCACTGCTTGTCCCTGAGTCCCTCCCCTGCTCCATCATCAGGAATGGTACGCGGTTGACCAAGAAGCCGCAGGAACCAGTGAGGACACTTGAATGATGGCTACTTTCATAACACACGTTCTAATCTTGTGGGGGGAGATAGCAACTGACTCTCTAGAGTCTGCCACTTTAAACCTGACCTATCCTCCAGAACTTCTGAATCATCTCCTTTGAAAATGTGAGCCTAGGGCTGGAAAGATGGCTTAGCGGTTAAGGCATTTGTCTACAAAGCCAAAGGATCCCGGTTTGATTCTCCAGGACCCACATAAGCCAGATGCACAAGGGGGCGCATGCATCTGGAGTTTGCAGTGGCCGGAGGCTCTGGCGTGCCCATTCTCAATCTCTCAATCTCTCTCTCTCTCTCTCTCTCTCTCTCTCTCTCTCTCTCTCTCTCTTTCTGCCTTTTAAATAAATAAATAAAATATATTTTTTAAAATGTGAGCCTAGGGCTGGAGAGATGGCTTAGTGGTTAAGCTCTTGCCTATGAAGCCTAAGGACCCCGGTTCAAGGCTCGATTCCCCAGGACCCATGTTAGCCAGACGCACAAGGGGGCACACGCATCTGGAGTTCCGTTTGCAGTGGCTGGAAGCCCTGGCGCGCCCATTCCTTCTCTCTCTCTATCTGCCTCTTTCCCTGTGTCTGTCGCTCTCAAATAAATAAATAAATAAATGAAGAAAAAAATTAAAATAAAATAAAATAAAATGTGAGCCTACAAGATGAATAATAATTTTCATCAACTTTCTGGAAACAAAGACCCCGGCTTCAATGCCCTACTTTTGTTAAGAGCATCTATTGAATAAAGAGAAGCAAATTTAGCAACGATCTCATAAGATAAATTAGTGTTAATGAATTTTCCATCACTACAGTAAAATACCTGAGATAGGGCCAGGCATGATGATGCACGTCTTTAATCCCAGAACTCAGGAGGCAGAGAGGTAGGAGGATCTCTGTGAGTTCAAGGCCAGCCTGAGACTACATAGTGAATTCAGAGTGAGATCCTACCTCAAAAAAACAAAATAAGTAAATAAATAAGTTCAACAGAAGAGGAGGGAACAGAACGGAAGAGGTGGCCTCCTTCCCTACACCTGGGTCCAGCTTTCACAGGCCCCGCAGAACTGGACGGAGGACTCCCTCCACTTGACACAGACGCCATTCCCTTATCTGAAGAATGGCCAGGATGGCTTAGACGACCCCTAACATCATTTCTCCTTCCCATGCACGAAAGGATGTTTGATTTTTTTTTTTAAATGTTTCAACATTCTGCTTTATTAAGCATAGTCTGTTAGCTCTGAGGAAAGGGGGGTTTCATGTTGGAAGAAAGTATTGTTTAAAATAAAATTGAAGCTGGGCATAGTGGTGCACGCCTTTAATCCCAGCACTCAGGACACAGGGGTAGGAGGATTGCCGTGAGTTTAAGGCCACCCTGAGACTACTAAGTGAATTCCAGGTCAGCCTGGACTAGCGAGACCCTACCTCGAAAAAAAAAAAAAAATGAAACCCAAGTATGGTGGTGCATGATTTCAATCCCAGCACTTGGAAGGCAGACAAAGGAGGATTGCCATAAGTTCAAGGTCAGCCTGAGACTGCATAGAGAATTCCAGATCAGCCTCGGCTAGAGCAAGACCCTTCCTCAAAAATCCAAAAATAAAATAAAAGAAAAGAGACCAGGCACAGTGGCACTCACACTCAGGAGGCAGGAGTAGGATCACTGTGAGTTCAAGGCCAGTCTGGAACTACAAAGTGAATTCCAGGTCAGCCTGAGCTAGAGTGAAACTTTACCTCAAAATTAAAACAAAAAATAAATAAATAAAATGGTCATTGCCATCAAATGTCCAGAAAAACCTTTACACTAGTTAGATGAGCTCACACAAACTGTCTTTATAAGACTAAACTTCTGGGGTTGGAGATCTGGCTTAGCAGTTAAGGTGCTTATCTGCAAAGCCAAAGGACCTTAGTTCAATTCCCCAGGACCCACGTAAGCCAGATGCACAAGGTGGCGCATGCACCTGGAGTTCATTTGCAGTGACAGGAACTTCTCGTCAATCATCATTATGACAGTAAAAACTCCCCATGCTACATGGGCACGCACTTGGCAAGTTGAATAGAATTCCTTTCTAAATAGATACATATTTTGTTTGAGCAAATGACCTCAATTCTTCAAAATAAAACAATCTACAATAACAAAAAAAAAAATTCTGCATCATCACATGCTTGTTTCCACCACTTTCTAAATCAGAACTCCTGATTAATGTAGACATTGGATCCATCAGGACCTGATAGGTAATCTATCTGCTTCAAACAATTTCTGATAAATATACCACAAAAGGTATTTCCACAAAAGCCAAACACTCACCCCACAATACTGCTCTTCATTGAAGATCTGGGGAGGCAGGGGAATTCCATTTTGAGGCTTTTTCTCCCCAGGAACATTCTCTCTCATCCACTTCCTGTTGTCTTCATCTCCGGCTATATCTAACTCCTTAAAGTCGATTTTATTCGCTTCCAGAAAGCCCACCACCTCTTGCTGCTTCTTTCTGATCTGGTTGAGAGCAGAGAGATAACGATCAGGCTGTTCTGGAAAGATGTTCTGCCGGAGCTAACATACATCAAACTTTCTCCAGCTATGCCATACAACGCGGAGAATTTTGAGTAATCTTCAAATAAGGAAAACAGCGAAGTCATACTTCTCCATTACAAAGGGTCCCCACAGTGGTCATTTCAGTTCTCAGCTTCAATGGCATCAACATTTACATCACTGTAAAGTCGGCATCATTGAAGTAGAGATTCCTCTCTTCAGCCAAAGCAGTGCTGGCCACAACCAGTGCTCTTTCCTCTCCTGGTTTACCTGCTGTGACCCCGCCACACATATGTCTGGAACCGTCATTTCTTTCTAAGACTTTATTTACTTGACAGAGAATGAGCGCACCAGGGCCTTTAGCCACTGCAACCAAACTCCAAACGCATGAGTCACCATGTGCATCTGGCTTTACATGGGTACTGGGGAATCAAACCTGGGTCCTCAGGCTTCGCAGGCAAGCACCTTAACAGCTTAGCCATCTCTCCTGCCCTGGAATAGTCATGTCTTGCCACTGCAAACAAACTTCAGATGAATGCAATACTTTGTACTCCTGGCTTTACATGGGTAACAGGAAATCAAACCAGGGCTGGCAGGCTTTGCAAGCAAGCACCTTTAAACCACTGAGCCATCTTCCCAGCCCTGGAAGCACCATTTCTTATTAACATGGCCATCTGTAAAGCTCAGAACTCTTTCCCCATAAACAACCCCAACCAATTTGTCTCTCAGAGATTCGCTCCTGGAAATGTATGGTGCCATCTTTATACAAAACACATTCTTTTATACATCCTGCCCCCCAACCTGTCCATGATCATTCATGCTGCCTGAAAAACTTCTTTTTCCTTCGATGTTTTCAGAGATAACTTTACTGTTCATATAACAACTGTACTTATAATTAGTGTTCATTTAGGCAGGTTTATTTAAATGAAATATTCAGAAGACAACCTCCTTTTTTCTACTATACCCCTGTCCACCTTTCTCAAATACCGTCACCCTGGGAGGCAGGTGGCCCCATCCATGCCAGCTCATCAGATTATCTCCACTCCTATCCACCTCGCCTCAGGACTTGGGGTGGGGGTGAAATTGTGTGTGAAAGGATGGGGAAGATGGAAGGGCTAATCATTCCTTAAACAACAGGCAAATCCAGTGACTGCTGGATACATGATGCTGTGTTAAGGAAAAAGAAATCTGTTGGACTTGGGTTTATGGCCATATGTGAATGCTACTCTGACTTCTGGTTAGAGAAGCTTTGCTTCTCAGATGGCAGTCACTACTGGGGTGACTCAAAACGCACCATAGTGCTCAGAAGAAATGACAGTGGAGTGTTCAGTACTAAGGGAGACATCTCTACCACACCCTCCAAGACTCAGGGACCATTGCAGAAGAAGGGGCACAAAGAATGTGAGAACCAAAGTAAGGGGGGGAACTATTACAATACTGTCTTCCAAACACAAAATGGCCTTGATATTCATGACCTCACAGTGGCTGATGCTACCTACACAAGATCTGCATAATAGGAGGGGGGTAAATAATGACATCAGGGCTAGAGAGATGGCTTAGCGGCTAAGCGCTTGCCTGTGAAGCCTAAGGACCCAGGTTTGAGGTTCGATTCCCCAGGACCCATGAAAACCAGATGCACAAGGTGGCACATGCACGTAGAGTTCATTTCCAATAGCTGGAGGCACTGGTGCGCTCATTCTCTCTCTCTCTCTCTCTCTCTCTCTCTCTCTCTCTCTCTCTCTGCCTTTCTCTCTTTGTCACTCTCAAATAAATAAATAAAAATAAACAAAACTTAAAAAAATAATGATGACATCAAAATAGAAGCGGGACTAGTTGGAAAGAAGAAGGGATTCATTGGAGGGTGGATTTGGGAGAGGAAAATGGGGGTATTGGGAGAGGATTGTCATGGTTTATTGTTTATACTTATGGAAGTTGTCAATAAACAACTTAGAAATAAGTAAATAAAATACAAAAAAGAAGAGCTGAAGAGATGGCTCAGTGGTTAAAAGCACTTGCTTGAAATCTTGACAGCCTGGGTTCATACCCGCAGTACCCACAAAGGATCATATGCACAAAGTGGCATAGGCATCTGGAGTTTGTTTTAAGTGGCAAGAGGCCCTGGCATGCCCATTATCTGTCTATCAATCTATCTGTCTGTCTGTCTGTCTGTCTGTCTATCTATCTATCTATCTATCATCTCTGTTTCTAAGTAAATATATAAATAGATAGATAGATAGATAGATAGATAGATAGATAGATAGATAGATAGACAGACAGATAGACAGATAGATAGATAGAAATGTGTTGGCCCCTATATTCTCTAAGCACCACTTAAACTAGTCTCCTCAGACTGACTAGAAGACACGATGGTGCCTGGGCTGGGAGCCTGCTGAGAAGGACAGGTCTAAGGATTAAGCTGAGAAGTTGGAGAAGGGGACAGGGGAGCACAAAAGCTCTCCTAGCTGGCACTGTCCCCTTTGCCAGACCAAATGCCTTGGGTCCTCCCTCCCCCCCAAAGAAGCCCCACCTGGCCCTCCCAAAGTACAGCTCTCTCCACTTGGCCTCTGAGTACTGCTTCAGCCTTCAGAGCTCCTGTCCTTTATGGTCTCTGGGAGACGGGTGTGCACAGCACCTAGCAGTTCTCACCAAGTCACACTCCTGTCTCCACCACTGACTGTCCGTCCTGGTTGGCAGCTCTGCCTGCAGAACCTGAGGGTACCTGGGGTCTGGGACATGGCTTGGAGTGTCTGAGACCTCAGTGGAGGCTGGGAGAGCTCTGTTTTCCAATCCTGTAACACTTAATCACAAGAAAGTTTTGCCCTCTGTCCCGAAGTCACCCGGCCACTGTCAGCTGCCCTAATGTGTATGAGTACTCTGACAGTCACACCTCTTGGTGACATTCACTTGGCAATACCCCTCGTTTATTGTCCCATACAGTTAGAAGCCTTTCCAACTGAGGTCACTGTACTGTACGCAAATGTGAGTCACCGACGACCTTTGTTTCCTAGCTCAGAAGGGTGCTCTCCGAGCAAGAGCTTGGGGCATCAATTCCTCAGCTACAAAATGGTGCTGCAGTGCCCTCCTTGCAGGGCAAACTGGGTAATATGACACATGCACAAAACAGTGCTTTGTGCCACAAATGTTCAGTGGGCTGGGAATGTAGCTCAATGGTAGGGCATTTGTCTGGTATGAGTGAAGCCTTAGGTTCAATTCCCAGTACCACCAAAAAATAAATAAACAAGTAAAATAATGGAAGAGAAGAAGGCCAGATGGAAAGATAACCTGCCTTCTCCTATTCTTCAGAGTCCCTAGCCCAAATCTCTCCATAACATGGTTAAATGGGTCCCAGCTACTTGGACTTAATTGCTCAGACAGAACTGATAAACCGCAGCGTGGATCGATGCCTCATGACAAGATGGCAGGCTGCTGTTCCTTGCGCACGTATTTCATTCACCCGGCAGCAGTCCCAAGGCCCTTGTTGTGATGAAGCCTAAGGCCAGAATCCGCTTAAACACATGGGCAGTGCAGACCATCCTCCACCCAAACAGCATGAACAGCTCTGGGGTTTTGTTGTTAAGAAGTTGTTGGGGGGCTGGAGAGATGGTTTAGCAGTTAAGGCATTTGCCTGTGAAGGCTAAGGACCCTGGTTCAATTCCCCAGTATCCACGTAAGCCAGATGCACAAGGTGGTGCATTCATCTGGAGTTTATTTGCAGTAGCTGGAGGCCCTGGTGTGCCCATTCTCTCCCTCTTTCTCTCTCTCTCTCTCTCTCTCTCTCTCTCTCTCTCTTTCTCTCTTTCTCTCTCTCTCTCAAATACTATATAAATAAATAAATAAAATATTTTTTAAAAAAAGAAGCTGTTGGGAGGCTAGAGAGATTGCTCAGTGGTTAAGGTGCTTGCTTGCAAAACCTGAGGACCTAGTTTGACTGCCCAGTACCCACATAAAGCCAGATGCACAAGGTGGCGCATGTGTCTGCAGTTTGTTTGCAGTGGCTAGAAGTTCTGGTGCGCCCGTTCTCTCTCTCTCTCTCTCTCTCTCTCCATATATATATATATATATATATATATATATATATATATATATTTGGTTTTTCAAGGTAGAATTTCGCTCTAGCCCAGGCTAACCTAGAATTCACTATGTGGTCTCAGGATGGCCTCAAACTCAGTGCAATCCTCCTATCTCTGCCTCCCCAGTGCTGGGATTAAAGGTGTGCACCACCATGCCCGGCTCATAAATAAAATATTTTTTTAAAAAAAGAAGCTGTTGGGGCTGGAGAGATGGCTTAGTGGTTAAGCACTTGCCTGTGAAGCCTAAGGACCCCAGTTTGAGGCTCAATTCCCCAGGACCCATGTTAGCCAGATGCACAAGGGGGCGCAAGCATCTGGACTTCATTTGCAGTGGCTGGAGGCCCTGGCGAACCCATTCTCTCTCTCTATCTGCCTCTTTCTCTCTCTGTGTCGCTCTCAAATAAATAAATAAAAATAAACAAAAAAATTTTTTAAAGAATCTGCTGGGTGAAATCCCCATCCATGACAATTCATCAACCCAGACACTGGGGCAGGGTGGGGATGGGCCCTACATCTTTATGATGGGCCAGAAGTTCTTGCATTTCTGTGGTTCTTCTGGTGGGTAACAATCACAGCCTCGATCTAAACAATATTAGCTAACGATCACAGACTGATTATTATAACAACTGTAATACTAATCAGTAGTAGCTAACAAATGTCACACTCATAGCAGCACCCCATATTAAAGACAGAGGCTGGTGACAATAACTGATAATCACACAACTTTCTGAGCCCGGTGGAGCAGCTGGCACCGTGCTGGGCACCCGAGCATGCTATTTCAGACGCCCTCGTGACCATGCTGTGAGGTGGGAACTATTCTTATCCTCATTTCACAGACAAGGAAATTGAGGCTTCACAAGGTGAAATACCTTCCCCAAGGTCACACAGCTACAAGTGTTCAGAAACACTTGAATGTGGCTTTTCCAAGATGCAGGAATTGCCAGGCGTGGTGGCACATGCTTTTAATCCCAGCATTTAGGAGGCAGAGGTAGGAGGATCGCCGTGAGTTTGAGGCACCCTGAGACTACATAGTGAGTTCCAGGTCAGCCTGGACTAGTGTGAGACCCTACCTAAAAAAATAAAAATAAAAAAATAGAAGATAAGATGCAGGAATGAATGACAACCCTCCAGGTCCTCCGAGGCTAACTGTGCTCCCAGACTTCAAAAATTCAGGGAAGCAAATAACTCTAAGGAACCCGTGGATTAGTCCTTGTCATCTGAAGATGTCAGCAGCCAGAGTGAGAACACAGAGAAGACTGGAGAATAAGTGGGGAAAGTCTTCCACATTGAGTGCTAACATATTTAAAGGCTACTACTAAAGCCATCTTCACGTTTTAAAATATTTTTATCTAAATATGCTACGTGTGGTGGTGCACGCCTTTAATCCCAGCACTTGGGATGCAGACGTAGGAGGACTGCCTAGAGTTCGAGGCCACCCTGAGACTACATAGTGAATTCCAGGTCAGCCTGGGCTAGAGTGAGACTCTACCTCAAAAAAAATGAAAGAAAGGAGAAAAAAATATTTTTATCTAAATAATCCAAAAATTTATCCGTGGGATATAGCACAGTCAGTTGCCCCTCTCTGGAAACCCAGAGAATGTTCAGGATGGCAACGGGAGCCCTCGGGAAGCTATAGTTGGGACTGGTACCCAGCCAGGGCCTGCTGAGGGGAGCATCTCTGCTGAGTGACTGTCAGAAGGCGAGCTGCAACCTGAGACCCTCCAGGAAGTGGACATAAAAGGAAACAGGCCCCCTCTCTGGTCTCTGTTTTCTTCTACAGCCTTGCTAATTCCTGCTAAAACGCTGACCGAAACGTTAGTTCAGACAGACTCTACAGGTTCAGCCTGAAACCTAAACTGACTGATTTCTAAGGAGAAATGAAGGTCTGAATCTCGCTTCGTTTCTCCCATCAGACAGGCATACATGGCACACAGAATGAAGGGCAGAGCTGGAAGGGGGGCGCGTTTGAAGAAAGCCAGACAAAGCCATGATGTGGGAATTGGCTTTTCCCTCCCACTCTGAGGGTCTGAACTCCATGGAGCATTTAAAGCTGTTGTGCTAGCCTTGAGGTGCTTGCTTCTGTCATGGTGACATCATCTTCCCCAAATAACAGGGGCACACCCACTAACCCACTGCCTTATACTTTCTGTATGGTTACTTACATACACAAGGAAATTCGCCCTGAAGTCCTTTTAGCGATCTCATTCGTCCCACCGCAAATGTGAAGTGTCATTTATTTCCAGTTTAAATTAGTCCAGGTGTTGCCGAATGGATGGTAGAAACACACACACTCACACACAACTTGAATAGTGCATTATCAGGGCTGGAGAGATGACAGCGTTAAGGCGCTTGCCTGTGAAGCCTAAGCACCCAAGTTGGATTCTCCAGAACCCACATAGTGTCTGGAGTTCGTTTGCCGTGGCTAGAAGCACTGGAGCGCTCGCTCGCTCGCTCTCTCTCTCTCTCTTTCTCTCTCTCTCTCTCTCTCTCTCATAAATTAAATAAATAAGTAAATAAATAAATAAAAGCCTGTCGTAGTAGCGCACTCCTTTAATCCCAGCACTCTGGAGGCAGAGGTAGGAGGGTCGCCATAAATTCGAGGCCACCCTGAGGACTACATAGTGAATTCCAGGTCAGCCTGGGCTACAGTGAAACCCTACCTCGAAAAATAAATAAATAAATAAATAAATAAAATAAAAATAAATAAATTAAATAGCGCACTATCAGCAAACACAAGTCCCACGCCTAAAACCAGCATCAAATGCTCCTCCACCCCAAGAATGACCTTTCACATCCACTCGTCCAGGTAACAGATTTTACACACCTTTTTCAGGACCGTGAAAACAAACGCAGAAAGTAAAAGGTGTACACACTGGAGGTAGTGAGCAGTAGTTAACTTACACACACACACACACACAAAAAAAAAAAAAAAAAAAAAAAATCAAGACAAAAAGCCTGTCTAGAAGGGCTCTTTGCGCTGCTAACTCTGAGTTATCCAAAAAGTACACTACGAAGAACGCCTACAGATTTCCCAGGCACCTACCGCTATGGATCCAGAAGATGTGGCAACAAACACCTTGATAACCATTTCGACAGCAGAGGACTCCCTCCAGCACACCCCTGCGAGGGATCGCGGCCCCGACCCTGAGCGGGAGCGACGCGCACGCGGGGACCAGCGCCAGCCGGCCCGGCGGAGCCCAGCGCTGCGCCCGCCCTGCCCCCAACCAGGAGCCAGCGGCGGGACAGGGCGGCCTCCTAGACGTCCCCCTCCGCGTGGGACCTGTCGGGGGGGAAGTTTGATTGGTTGATAAAAGCAGCCACTGGACCCTTTCCCTTATCACTTTAAAGGCCTGACAACAGTCCCTAAAAGGCCAGGCTGGGAGCTCAAGAGCGCACCAATCAGAGACCCCTGGAGAGATGCCTGGGGAGGTGGGGCCTGCGGAAACTGGGGAGCCGGCCTTGGGAGCCGCCAGAAAGGCACAGAAAACGCCACCGTGTCCGCAGAAGCCTGGCTTGTCGGAGCTTTGGGCAAGCAGTGGGAGGGTCGGAACAACCAGGGGCCACCTTTTACCTAAAAGCTGCTTCCTTGTCTTAAGTTTTTCTGGTATGTTTAAGAACTCCAGTGAACTGTCTGTCATACAATGGCCGGTTTCCAGCCCTCTCCCTCTACCACCTGTTGGGCCCTGTAATGTCAGTGATATCTCAGGGATGACTGCGTCAGGAAAATTATCTCCTCTGTGTTAACAGCTTTAGAAAAAAATAACAGATGATCTCTTTATAACAGGCTCTACCCCATCTTCTGCATACAGGGAACTGAATTGCATTAAGAATCAGAATAGGCCTTTAATCCCAGCACTCAGGAAGCAAAGGTATGAGGATCGCTGTGAGTTCAAGGCCAGCCTGCAACTACATACACAGTGAATTCCAGGTCAGCCTGCGCTAGAATGAGACCATACCTCAAAAAAAAAAAAAAATCAGAATACAGGGCTGGAGAAATGGCTCAGCTGCAGTTAAGGTGTTTGCCTGCAAAGCCTAATGACCCGGGTTTCATTCTCCAGTACCTAGGTAAAACCAGATGCCCAACATGGCACATGTATGTGCAGTTCATTTGCAACAGCTAGAAGCCCTGGTGTGCCCATTCATATTCCCTTCTCTCTCTCTCCTACCTCCATCCCCACCCCCAGCCCAGCACTAGGGAGGCAGAGATAGGAGGAGTGCTGTGAGTTCAAGGCCAGCCTGAGACTACACAGTGAATTCCAAGTCAACCTAAGCTAGAGTGATACCCTACCTCCAAAGACCAAAAACTTTTTTAAAAAATCAGAATACAGAAACTAGTGAAGAGGGCTGGAGAGATGGCGCAGCGGTTAAGGCGCTTGCCTGCAAAACCTAATAACCCAGGTTCTATTCCCCAGTACCTATGTAAAGCCAGATGCACAAGGTGGCATATGCGTCTGGAGTTCCATTGCAGTAGCTAGAGGCCCCGACACACCTGTTTTCTCTCTCTCTCTCTCTCTCTCTCTCTTCAATAAATAAAAAAGTTAAAAAATAAAATATATAAAGAAACTACTGAAGAAGCCCAGATGCTCCCAACCAGACACTTTTAATGGGTTTCAAAATCGAAGTCATGGGGACACTCACCTCACTTAGATAATAGAACCTTCCATCCTCCCTCCCTCACTACTCATCACAGAAGAGGGGACACTGGCTCCTGATCCCTTTACAGAAGCCTCAGAGATCCTCAGACCTGCTCTCCTCTGGCTCAGATGGGAGTTCTTGAAGAGAACTGGCCTTTTTTTTTTTTTTTTTTTTTTTTAATGCAAGAGAGAGAGTGAATCAGCGCCCCAGGGCCTCCAGCCACTGTAATCAAACTCCAGACATGTGCACCACCTTGTGCACATGTGGGATCTGAAGAGATGATCATGGGTCCTTGGGCTACGCGGCAAGCGCTTTATTCACTAAGCCATCTCTCCAACTGATGAAGACAGTCCTGAAGAGAGAAGTCACTATACACAGCTCGAATTTATTCAATACAAAAGTTAAAATGTAAATTTGAGAGCTGGGCGTGGTGGCACACGCCTTTAAGCCCAGCATTCGGGAGGCAGAGGTAGGAGGTTCACTGTGAGTTTGAGGCCAGCCTGAGACTACATAGTGAATTCCAGGTCAGCCTGGGCTAGAGCGAGACCCTACCTCGGAGGGGGGAAAAGTAAATTTGAGCTTCAACATACAAACTGCTCCAAAGTTCATGCAGATAAACCAAACATTTTCCAAGTTTGTCTCTGGTGCTGTATGCTGTCTTTTAAGGCCCACCAAATACTACACTTTTTACATTTATTCTTTTCTGTATTTTCATTTTCGACAGCATGTATGTACTTCTTTTTTTTTTTTTTACAAACACACAAACTATTTTTCATACCTTAAGGTCTGCTACATGGACATGCTATTTTTCTCTTAAGTATCATTTAAGAAAGTAATAAGCCGGGCGTGGTGGCACACACCTTTAATCCCAGCACTCGGGTGGCAGAGGTAGGAGGATTGACGTGAGTTCTAGGCCACCCTGAGACTACATAGTGAATTCCAGGTCAGCCTGAGCTAGAATGAGACCCTACCTCAAAAAAAATAAAAAATAAAAAGAAAGAAAGTAATAAGTGAGCATATCTCCTTATGGTTATGTAAATTAGTAATGTAAACTAAACTGGATTGGAGTCCATGTTCTCTTAGAGACTTTACATCCCTGCACCTACGGAAGGACAACTGCCTTCATAATGACATCCCCTCCACCTGCTATCTGCATGGCCTAGGGAGAAATACATAGGCTGAAATAGTAGTGATCAAGTCTTTGGAATTGACCATGTGTCAGCTCCGCTCCAAGAGCTTTGTATAAGCCCCCTCCTTTAACCTACAACCTTAACCGTGGGTTCCAACTCAGGGTAAGGACGCAGACCTGGAGATGCGGGAAACAGTGAGTGACATATTCAAGACTTAGATCCAATCCAGTTCTCTCAACATGACAACAGAGCAGCTCCTAAAATACTACCCTCAAAGTCCAAGTGCTCCTGTTTTCACAGTGAATTAGTGTGGGTGTGTGTGTGTGTGTGTGTTCATGTGTGAGTGTGGACATGCACATGTGGTCACAGGACAACATCCAACATTGGTCCTTACCTTCCACTGTGTTTTGAGGCAGAGCCTCTTATTCACCCCTGCAGATGCCAGGCCAACTATGCATGGCTTCCAGAGGATTCTCCTGTCTCCGCCTATCCCATCATAAAAGAGCACTGGGACTAGAGACAGCCGCTATATCATCTGGCTTTACATGGGTTCTGGGGACCCAAACTTGGGTTCTCATGTTTGAATGGCAAGTGCTTTATTGATCCACTGAGCCATTTCCCCAACCCCCAGAATGAATTATTTTTTTCAAAGTTTATCCTTTCAAAAATGACTGTGGGACTGGTGAAATGGCCTAGCGGTTAAGGAATTTGCCTGTGAAGTCTAAGGACCCCGGTTCGATTCCCCAGGACCCACATAAGCCAGATGCACAAGGGGGCGCATGTGTCTGGAGTTTGTGTGCAGTGGCTAAAGGCCCTGGCGCACCCATTTTCTCTTTTGGTCTATCTGCCTCTCTATCTCCCCCCCCTCAAATAAATAAGTAAAATATTTTTTAAAAATTTTTAAAAAACACTGTGAAGGACTAGGAAGATGGTTTAGTGGCTAAGGTGCTTGCCTGCAAAGCCTAAGGACCTAGGCTCGACTCCCCAGTATCCACATAATCCAGACCTAGGTTCGACTCTCCAGTATCCACATAATCCAGATGCACATGATGCTGAATGTGTCTGGAGTTCATTTGCAGTGGCTACAGGCCCGGGTGTGCCCGTTTCTCTTTCTCTCTCTCTCATAAATAAATAAAAATATTTTTTAAATGTCTATGAAGGATCATCTTTACCTACATAGAAAGTTTTAGTCAGCCTGGACTACATGAAACTGTATCATAAAAAAACAAAAATAGACCCAGGTGTGGTGGCTCACGCCTTTAATCCCAGCACTCGGGAGGCAGAGGTAGGAAGATCGCCATGAGTCCAAGGCCACCCTGAGAATAATACAGAGTGGCTTCCAGGTCAGCCTAGGCTAGAGTGAGTCTCTGCCTCAAAAAAAATAAAAATAAATAAAAATAAAAAGAATAATACTAATAATAGATTTGTGGAGATGGATCAGTGGACAAAATGCTTGCTGTGCAAGCATGAATGCCTGAGTTTGCATGCCCAGAACTCACACAAAACCGGTAGTGGGCATCTATAATCCTAGCATGCAAGAAGGAAGGTGGAGACAGGACAATCTCCCAGAAGCGTGTGGGCATGCAGCAGTAAACAAAAGAGAGCCTGCCTCAAGCAAGGTGGGAGAGGACCAACACCCAACGTTGTCTTCTGACCCCACCCCCACACGCGTAGCACCCATTCACATACATGAGCACACATACATAGACACATCACAGTAAGCAGCACCTGGACCAGTCACAGACCAACTTTTCGTACATCAACAGTTCTTCCAAAGGCTGGGTGTGATGGCATATGCCTTTAATACCAGCACTCAGAAGGCTGAGGCAGGAAGATCACCAGGAGCTCAAGGCCAGCCTGGGACTACAGAGTGAGTTCCAAGTCGGCCTAGGCTAGAGTGAGATCCTGCCTTGAAAAGAAACCAAAAAATAAAATAAAATAAGTTCTTCCAAATCACCTTTCACAAAGAACACCAACTTTTAAACAGTGCTAAAAAGCCAGGTTTGTCCCTTTCATCCCAGCCTCTTGGAAGGTTGGAGAGGATTGCTTGAGCCCAGGAGTTGGAGGCCAGTCTGGACAACAAAGAATTTGTTGGAAAGGAAAAAAGGAGAAAGGGAAAAGAGGAAAGGAGAAAAAAGGCAAAGGGAAAGGGAAAGGGAAAGAGGAAGGGGAAGGGAAGGGAAAAAAGGAAGAAAAGAAAAATGAAAATCTGGACTGAGGAGCTGGCTCAGGGCTCAGTGCTTAAAGGTGTCTGCTTGCAAAGCCTGATGACCCAGGTTTGATTCCTCACAAAAAGCCAGACGCACAAAGTAGTGCATGCGTATGGAGTTCCATTGTAGTGGCAGGAGACCCTGGCATGCCCATTCATATTTTCATTCTCTCTGTCTCTCTCCCTCTGTCCTTGTAAATAGAAACATTTAAGGGCTGGAGAGATGGCTTAACGGGTAAGGCACTTGCCTGCGAAGCCTAAGGACCCTTTTTCCACTCTCCAAATCCCACCTAAGCCAGACGCTCAAGTTGACACAAGTGTGCAAGGTTGCGCATATGCACAAGTGGCGTACATGTCTGGAGCCTGATTACAGTGTCTAGAGGCCCTGGAGCGCTAATTCTCTCTTGCTCTTGCTCTCCCTCTGTCCCATTTTTTAAAAAGCCAGTCTGTTGGGCTTGCCTCAAAAAAAAAAAATTTTTTTTAAGGAAGGAAAATTAACCAGAGGTGGGGGCGCATGCCTTTAACCCCAGCACTCTGGGAGGCAGAGGTGGGAGGATCACTGTGAGTTCAAGGCCACCCTGAGACTACATAGTGAGTTCCAGGTCAGCCTGGGCTAGAGGGAGACCCTACCTCAAAAAAAAAAAAAGAAAGAAAGAAAGAAAGAGAGAGAGAGAGAGTGGGAAAAAAGAAAGAGAAAGAAAGGAAGAAAGAAAGATAGATAGATAGATACATACATACATAGATACATAGATTGATTGATTGATTGATTGATTAAGGAACAAGGGTGTTGCTAAGTGGGAGAGGGCTCGCCTAGGATTCCTGAGGCCCTGGGTTTCATCTCCAACGGCGTCCAAAAAGGAAAATAGCAAATTACAAAATAGGGACAGTGACCACTGAAGACTGAAAACGTCCACTTGTAACCCTTCCTAACTAACGAAGCAGCGACTACAATGACAGATGCCACTTGTAACATTCATGCCATCGTGTGGGTGATTTTCTTCGATCTCGCCTGCACAGTTCTAAATCCTCGGCGCCAGTCTTTTGCTTCAGACTCCGTGTTTCCCAGGACCCAGCGTGGAGGCACGGAAGCTACGAGGGACCCCGCGGCCTCTGCGAAACCCCACGGGCGGCAGCGAGGTCTCCATCCCCGACGCGAGCACGCATGCGCGCGCGCACGCACCTCGCCGCCGCCCCAGGAGGCCGCGCGCGGTTTCCATGGCGACGCCCGCAGTGCTGGCATCCGAGCAGGTAAACGGCTCCGGGCCGTCGCCGTCGTGCCTGCATCCCGGCATCGCGGTCCGGCACGGAGCCGCCTGCTAAACTCTCCCCCCGGTTTCCGGCGTCGCGGGTCCCCCGCTCGGACCTCGCGCCTCGCCCGCAGTCAGCTGGTAACGTAACCGGGGCGCCCGCCGTTTCCCCCCGGGGTACGCACACACGCGAGAGCGCGGCTCCGCCGGGCCCGACGTGCGCGCCGCCGTGCCCCGCAGTTTGCATCCGCACACCTGCTGTTGGCTTTTCCCTGCTGACCCGAGCGCTGCCCAGCCCCCGGTGTCCCCCGTCCCCAACCACCACCACCACCCCGCATTTGTTTTCCACCCCACAACTCAGCCTTGAGACTCTGGTTTTGGTTTTGGTTTAATTTTCAAGGTAGGGTGTCGCTCTAGCCCAGGCAGACCAGGAATTCACTCTGTAGTCTCAGGGTGGCCTCGAACTCACGGCGATCCTCCTACCTCTGCCTCCCAAGTACTGGGAGTAAAGGCCACCACCAAGCCCAACAGCCTTGAGACTCTGTGTCCCCCCCCCCCATGTCCCCCTGAGTGTTGTAGAAATTATCTGGAAAGATCACAGCAACGCTACAATGAATGAAAGTACAGGAGTTTATTTATTACCTGGGGGGCCAAAAAGCTTGATGTAGCCCTCCAAAGAAGCTTTGGCCTTGAGGGGAGATTTTATTTTTATTTTACAGCTTTCAAAGCCAAAGCGACGAGTTAAGTGAACAAAGACGTGGCAATTTACACATCAGTCATTTTTGTAGTCAGACCACCCTAACAATGAAATCCATTTTACTTTGTTTTAGCCAAAAGTGTCTTTTTTTTTTTTTTTTTTTTTAATCATCCCTTTGGGCCCTTTCTGGACATTTCCTTTTTTGGGATTTTTCCATCTGCTGACAAGTGAGTTTTAGCTCCTTAGCAATTAACTCTTACAGTAACTCAGTGAATCAGTTCAACTTTCAACTTATTTTCTTCCATAAGTACTTTATAATTTCTGGGCCATTTCATATGAGTTAATTCATTTCAGGTTTTCCCTGCTGAACATGACCTTGAAACTGTTTTCTGTCTGCACTAATGGTTACATCCACAGTGCACTGAGCAGCCCAGCTAAATGCCTAAATGAGTATGCCCAGCCCCGCTCCTCTTCCCTCTAAGCCAAACCCTTGGTTTGAGTCCTACACAGCTGCTGGGAGCCCTCAACACTGCTGCTGCCACACTCGAGATCCACCCCATTTCTGGAAAGCCCGTCCTTCCAGTTGCCCAGGCTTTGTCCACCTTGACTGTCAGCACACCCTTTCAAAATATGCCCAGAACAGACTCACAGTGCTAACCATTTCTCCCAACCTCCGCTGTCACTACCCAACCGCCGGGTTATTTCAGTAACCTCATAGCTGGGTTTCCCTGCATAAGCCCTTCCCGTACTACAGCATGAAGGGTCCTGCTCATTTCCTTTCATACTTTTTTGTTGTTGTTTTGTTTTGTTGTTGTTTTGTTTTGTTTTGTTTTGTTTTTCGAGGTAAGGTCTCACTCTACCCCAGGCTGACCTGGAATTCACTATGTCATCTCAGGGTGGCCTTGAACTCACGGTGATCCTCCTACCTCTGCCTCCCGAGCGCTGGGATTAAAGGCGTGCACCACCATGCCTGGCTTTTCTTTCACATTTCTTATGAGTACATTTTTAAAGGATCGAATGAATTTTATACTTCCCACAGAGAAAAGTACAAGATTTTACCATACGTTTCGAGAATTTCAACTTTTAAGCCAAGAAGAACAAACACATCAACACAATACTATTAACAAGCTAAGCTTGAAAGATGTCCCTCTTATAGAGTCTTATTATGTATAAATATGACAGTCCTTGAATCCCTAACATAGTGAGAGCTTTAAAACAGACCATAAAGGGGAAAAAAGAATCTAGGGGTCTGGAGAGATAGCTTAGTGTTTAAGGCGCTTGCCTGCAAAGCCAAAGGACCCAGGTTCAATTCCCCAGGACCCATGTAAGCCAGATGTACAAGGGGGCACATGTGTCTTGAGTTCATTTACAGTGGCTGGAGGCCCTGGCATGCCCATTTTTGCTCTGTCTCCCTCTCTTGCCCTCTCTCTGCCTCTTTCTCTCTCTAATAAATAAATAAAAATATATTAAAAATAAAGAATCTAAAGCCGCCTTCGAAGAGAGAAAAAGAAGTCACTAAGAATTTAAGCTTTGTTCCTTACTCATGTGTTTTAATTTTACTTTTTCGAGGTAGGGTCTCACTCTAGCCCAGTCTGGCCTTTAACTCATGCTAATCCTCCCTCAGCTTCCTGAATGCTAGTGTTACAGGGGTGATCCTTTCAAAAATGGGAGGGGCGGGGGCACCAAAGTAAAATGGAGACAATGATCACCTTTGTGCTGATTGATCATTTTGATAGTAAGTACCCAGGTGCTGATACCCTAGTCCATCGTGGAGTGGCCCGGTGGTCAGCTCCCGCCCTCACGGAACCTATGGCTCCTACACAAACCTGGACCTTTGCCAGTCTTAAGCATCCAACACCTACTTTTTTTCCCTCATCAATTGAAACCTCAGTTCACAAAAGTAGCAATAGGATTGCTGCAATTTGTTGAAGGTCTGAGGAAGTTTCTGGTCCTGAGCTGCCTTGTGCTACCATTTCATAAAGAGACTTGAAGCTGTCACCTGGGAAAGCTCTCAGTCTCCAGCTCCCTGCCAAAACTGCAAGCCCTCCATGCATCTGTGCCCCTTCTCCTCCTTCCTCCTCCTAAGGCTGCTGTGTCCCCATGCTTTAGATCAAGTCCCAATGCTGGCAGTTGGCCATTTCCTCCTATATGCTCACCTAGTCCATCTCAGTGGACTCTTAGACACATCCACAGGGCTGGAGAGATGGCTCAGAGTTAAAGGCACTTGCTTGCAAAGTCTGACGGCCCTGATTGGATTCCCCAATACCCACATAAAGCCAGATGCACAAAGTGGCACATGCATCCAGAATTTGTTCACAGCAGCAAGAGGCCCTGATGCACTCATACTCTCCACCCCACCTCTCTCAAATAAATAAATAAAAATAGGGGGCAGGAGAGATGGCTCAGCAGTTAAAGTGCTTGCCTTCAAAGCCTAATGACCTAGGTTTGATTCTCCAATACCCACATAAAGCCGGATGCACAACATGGAACATGCATCTAGAGTTCATTTGCAGTGGCTAGAGGCCCTGTCACACCCAGAAAAAGAAAAAGAAAAAGAAATAAATATATGAAAATGGTTTTTAGGGCTGAAGAGATGGCTTAGCAGTTAAGGCACTTGCCAGCGAAGCCCAAGACCCAGGTTTGATTCCCCAGAACCCATGTGAACCAGGTGCACAAGGTGGTGCATGCATCTGGAGGTCGTTTGCAGTGGCTAGAAGCCCTGGTGTGTCCATTCTCTTCCTCCCTCCCTCTCTTCCTCCCTCTATCTCTGCCTCTTTTTCTATGAGAGAGAGAGAATGGGCAGGCCAAGACCTCCAACCACTGCAATAGAATTGCAGACCAATGCGCCACCTTGTGTGTGTGTGCAACCTTACATGTGTGTCACCTTGTGTACGTGTGCAACCTTACATGTGTGTCACCTTGTGCATCTGTCTTATATGGGTACTGGGGAGTTCATGGCTCCTTAGGCTTCACAGGCTAGCACCTTAACCACTAGCCATCTCTCCAGCCCTCTGTCTCTTAATCTCTCTTTCAATAAAAAAATTCTTAAAAAATAAAATAAATAAAAATAGTTTTTAAAAATCCAAGTCTACCATCACAAGAGAAAGAGAAAAAGAAATCTCCCTTGGCCCCACATTCCCTTTTATTGTTTAGCTTCATTACTATTTTCAATGCATCTAACCCTTACCTCTGATTCCTGCTTCGTGTCTATGCTAAAACAACCTCTCACCAGACATTCCCAAGCTTCATGTGCTTGTCCTCTCTGTAGCATTTGACATGGTGTCACCCCCTGCCCATCATGAAACACTTTCCTTGGCATCTGCAATACTCCCTCCCCCTCTCCTCTGATCTTCCTGTGGTCATTCGGACTTACCCTGCTCTCCCAGGATTCTGCATATTGGAGGTCCCTAAAGTTCAGTATCTCTCTCTCCTGGCCTCCCTAGACTCTGACACTAGTCACACATCCATTCCCAGAGTTTTGGGGTTTTTTTATTTTTTTATTTATTTGAGAGAGAGAGAGAGAGAATATGTGTCAGGGTGCCACTGCAAACACACTCCAGATGCATGCACCACCTTGTGCATCTGGCTTACATGGGTACTGGGGAATCAAACCTGGGTGGGAATTGAACCTGTGTCCTTAGGCTTCACAGGCAAATGCCTTAACCGCTAAGCCATCTCTCCAGTCCCCCCATGCCCAGAGTTTTAAGTACTAGCCTTGAGCACCTAGCTCTCGGCTTCATCTCTACAGCGTGGCCTTCATTTCTGAGCTAGACCCTGTGTCCAGATAGCTGAATGATGTCATACTTGAATATCCCTCAGACAAGTCCAAGTCACATGCACAGGCCAAGCAGAGCCTCAGTGACCACCAGAACAGGGCCCTCTTCCATTGTAAACTAGGATTCCTCCTCAGCTGTTCTCTTCACGCAGTAACTGAACCAACCCTGGTGATGGACCCTGTACATGTTTCACGCAGCTTCATGTTACCAGCACCTTGGTCCAGCTGCCACCTGTGCCAGTTTTCCGTAACAGTGACAAGTATCTGAAGGCCAGACGTGGTGGTGCATGCCTTTAATCCTAGCACTTGGGAGGCAGAGATAAGAGGATCACTGTAAGTTCAAGACCAGCCTGGGACTAAACTGAGCTACAGATCATCATGGGCTAGGATATATATATATACCCAAGATGGTCACCCCATTATAAAGAGAAAAGGTTGATTTGGGCTCAAGGTTTTGGAGGCTTTGGCTCCTGGTAGGTTGACCTTGGTACTTGGGATGAGACCATTCACGTGGCAGGGAGCACATGAGTCAGCATAGCCACTCGCCTTGTGCGCAGCAAGCAAAGAGAAAGAGGACAGAGTCCTGCCATCCCTGTTGAGGGCATGCCCCCAGTGACCTACAGCCTTTACTAGAGATCCTCACAGTCCTGTATCTCTGTCCTTTAACACACAACAGATACTTGTGATTAGTTTATTGCTACCGTAAGTTCCCCCAGAGCACACACCTTTCTCTTTGCACTCATTTTGCAAACTTCACACCATTCCTGGCACATGATAAGAACTCAAATACGCATTGGATGAATGAATGAAAGGAGTATCTTGTGTGTAAGAGATATTAACTGTTAGGTGTTCTAGTGAAATTTCATGGAAATGGAATGGAGATGTGGGGCTGGAGAGATGGCTTGCCAGCAAAGCCAAAGGACCCAGGTTTGATTCTCCTGTACCCAAAAGCTGATTCTCAGAGCCTTAGGCCCAGGCCTAGAATCCATAGGTGAAATGGACCTGTATATACATCTTAAATGGAACTGTCTATATGTCTGAAATTTCAGGCTTTAACAAGATGAAAAAAATAAAGCCAGATGCATGAAGTAGTTCATGCATCTGGAGTTTGTTTGCAGTGACTGAAGGCCCTGGCGTTCCCTCTCTCTCTCTCTCTCTCTCTCTCCCCCCCTCCCTCCCTCTCCCTCTTTCTCTAAAATAAATAAAATAAAATAAATTTAAAAAAAAGAAATAGGGGCTGGAGAGATGGCTTAGCGGTTAAGCGCTTGCCTGTGAAGCCTAAGGACCCTGGTTCGAGGCTCGACTCCCCAGGACCCACGTTAGCCAGATGCACAAGGGGGCGCACGCGTCTGGAGTTCGTTTGCAGTGGCTGGAGGCCCTGGCACGCCCATTCTCTCTCTCTATCTGCCTCTCTATCTTTCTGCCTCTTTCTCTGTCTGTCACTCTCAAATAAATAAATAAATAAAACAAAAAAATAAAAAGAAATAAAAAAAAGAAATAGAATGAAAATGCTAGTAAAATAAATAAATAAAAAGTAAGCTGGATGTGGTGGCACATGCATTTAATCCCAGCACTTGGGAGGCAGAGCAGGAGGATTGCCATGAGTTTGATGCCACCCTGAAATTAGTTCCAAGTCAGCCTGGGCTAGAGCAAAACTCTGCCTCGGAAAACCAAAAACAAAACAAAAAAAAGGTTGATACTAAAATCCAGGCTTGGTGTTACATGCACTTAATCCCAGCTCTCCAGAGGCTGAGATAAGAGGATTGCCTGACCTGCAGAGTGAGTTCCAGATCAGTCTGGGCTACAGTGAGACCCTGCCTCAAAATAAATAAATACTAAAAATTAAAAAGTAACGTTGGAGGAGCTACAAATAGGCACCCCTACAACCATTCCATTCGTGGCCCTTCCTAGAAGCCACATGACTTTCCCTCTGAGCAGTGCAGCTCATTGCGTGCTTATACCACCACTAGGTGGAAGTAGAGAGGCACCACTTTTTAGCAATCTGGGAATGAATTCAAGCTTTTTATTGAAAATAAGCAACATTTTCATGCTGTTAAAACCTGAAATTTCAGACATATAAACAGTTCCATTTAAGATGTATATACAGGTCCACTTCACCTATGGATTCTAGGCCTGGGCCTAAGGCTCTGAGAATCAGCTCACGTCTTGCCTTAGTAGGTTGAGCATCCCTTTCCCTCCCTGCTCGGCTTCTGGTCTCCCAGCTTCCTTGCCATCACTTCTACACAAGAGCCAGCCTCCTTTCATCTTACAAGAGTGTTGTTCTCTCTAGCTGTATTTTCCAAAGCAGACAATCCCATCAGCTTCCTGGGCTAGCCACTAGACAGTCCTGAAGTAACACGGTTTCTAGAGCATTAAGATACTTTCTCAAAGCATTTAGAATCACCCTCTTTGATTTCTTGAAATTTATAATAGTGCCTTGTGTTTGTATTTGAATAACCTGCTTTCAGTCTAATGTCAATGAATGATGAAGAGATTGCTCAGTGGTTAAAACACTTTCCTCCAGAGCCTAATGACCGGGGTTCAATTCCCTAGGACCCATGTAAGCCAGATGCACAAAGTGGTGCATACATCTGGAGGCCCTGGTGTATCTCTCTCTCTCTCTCTCTCTCTCTCTCTCTCTCTCCCTGCAACTCTGTGCTTGCAAATAAATTTTAAAAACAAAAAGAAAGGCTGGGTGTGGTGGCACACACTTTTAGTCCCAGCACTGGGAAGGCAGAGGTAGAAGGATTGCCATGAGTTCAAGGCCACCCTAAGACTACATAATGAATTCAAGGTCAGTCTGGGCTAGGGTGAAACCCTGCCTCGAAAAAACAAAAAAACAAAAAAACAAAAAAAAAAAGAAAGTTGATTTTGGCTCACAGTCTGAGGATGTAGTCAGTTCATTCTGACAGGGAAGACATGGCAGCAGGAGGCAGCTGGTCACATCACATCCCCAGTCGGGAGAGAGACGGACACTGCTGCGCAGCTCGCTTCCTCCTCTCTGTTCAGTCCAGTACCCCAGCACATGAGTGGTGCCACCCACAGGCAGGAGAGGTCTTCCCTCCTCAATTAAAACATTTTGCAGCCGGGCGTGGTGGCGCACGCCTTTAATCCCAGCACTAGGGAGACAGAGGCAGGAGGATCGCCTTGAGTTCGAGGCTACCCTGAGACTCCATAGTGAATTCCAGGTCAGCCTGGACTAGAGTGAGACCCCACCTCAAAAAACCAAAAACAACAACAAAAAAAACAATTTGCAAAACAGCCCATGCTCAGAGATATGTTTCCATGGTGACTCTAAACCCCATCAAGTTGACAAAATTAACCACAATAGCTGCAAGTAGCTGATTGTACTTTGACAGAGAAAAAGCCCTAGTGTGGGAAGTACACAGTAATCTATAATGCATATGAATAGATTGATGACAGATAGATACTGGCTCAGAGGTTCTATTCTTATAGAAACATGTCACTGTAGAAGGGTAACTTTTCCTTTTGTAATATTTAGGGGTTTTTTCTTTTTCTTTTCTTTCCTTTTTTTTTTTTTTTTTTTTTTTTTTTTTTTTTTTTTTTGAGGTAGGATCTTACTCTAGCTCAGGCTGACCTGGAATTCACTATGTAGTCTCAGGCTGACTCAAACTCATGGCAATCCTCCTACCTCTTTTCTCTGGAGTGCTGGAATTAAAGGCATGTGTCATTATGCCCAGCTATTTTAGATTTTTTGCAGTATTTTTTTTTCTTTAAAAGGAGACTAGAACATGTCAGAGTCCCTACCTTGGACATTTCCTCAGCACTAGCATGTGAAGACCCCTGTGCACAGAGCATACAGTTTATCTTCCTGCATCTTAGGGGACTTTGATAAAGAACAGCAGACAGACAGTAACTCATTTTAAATTTTTAGCTTTTTTGTGTGTCTTCTTTATTGCAAAACCAGAACTGAAGGCAGAGTGGGATTCTCTCTCTCTCTCTCTTTCATAAATAAAATAAATTTAAAAAATAAAAAACAAATAGGTGGCCATGAGAGTAGGGTGGCCAACTGAAATGCATTACTTATAAAAGGCAAACAGGGAAATGAAACTTAAATTTAGCCAACATAAAAATGCCAACAAACCTCTAATTATACATGACTAGGCGTTTTCTGACTGAACAATCAAATAAAACAACTTCATAACTGTAATTATTTTCTTATAAAAACCCTCAAGCTCTGCCCACAGAACCAAACTGCAAACTACAATTTGATGCTCAGTTCATGCATTGATGTTTATGCAGGTAAATACTGAGCTTCATGTTTAACACCCCTGATAGCCAAGACTGTGGCCTTTAGTCTAGAAGACAACACCTCACCGCCCTCCCCTCCATTCACGCACTGCTCAGGTAGAGTTCAAGAACAAACACAGAAAGAGAACTGTTTGGGGAAAGTAAAGCATTGTTTGTAAACTCCTATTGTCATTCCTTCTTGTAGTGTAGGATAGGAATGTTTCCACATGGACATTCTCAAGGCCTTCAGCACATGCCCCAAGTGACTTCTCTCATTTCTCTTTTCTTCCTTTCTTCCTCTCTTTCTCTATCTCTCTCCATTCCTCCCTCTTTCTATCATCTATTTTTCACTAGGACTAGGAGTCACCTTACTTCCTTAGATAAATAATGAATAGAAGGGAGTGACCTCAACCTAGTGAAAGACACCTATGAAAAACCCATAGCTCACACCATACTTAATGTGAAAGACCAGATGTGTTCGTCACTATCTCTATAGAGTTTCTATCCAGCACAATCAGTCAACAAAAATAAATCAGCAGCACTCAGGAGGCAGAGGTAGGAGGATTGCCATGAGTTCAAGGCCACCCTGAGACTCCATAGTGAATTCCAGGTCAGCCTGGGCTAGAGTGAGACCCTACCTGGAAAAAACAAAAAAAAAATCATGTAGGGGGCTGGAGAGATGGCTTAGCGGTTAAGCGCTTGCCTGTGAAGCCTAAGGACCCTGGTTCGAGGCTCGACTCCCCAGGACCCACGTTAGCCAGATGCACAAGGGGGCGCACGCGTCTGGAGTTCGTTTGCAGTGGCTGGAGGCCCTGGCACGCCCATTCTCTCTCTCTATCTGCCTCTCTATCTTTCTGCCTCTTTCTCTGTCTGTCACTCTCAAATAAATAAATAAATAAAACAAAAAAATAAAAAGAAATAAAAAAAAGAAATAGAATGAAAATGCTAGTAAAATAAATAAATAAAAAGTAAGCTGGATGTGGTGGCACATGCATTTAATCCCAGCACTTGGGAGGCAGAGCAGGAGGATTGCCATGAGTTTGATGCCACCCTGAAATTAGTTCCAAGTCAGCCTGGGCTAGAGCAAAACTCTGCCTCGGAAAACCCAAAAACAAAACAAAAAAAGGTTGATACTAAAATCCAGGCTTGGTGTTACATGCACTTAATCCCAGCTCTCCAGAGGCTGAGATAAGAGGATTGCCTGACCTGCAGAGTGAGTTCCAGATCAGTCTGGGCTACAGTGAGACCCTGCCTCAAAATAAATAAATACTAAAAATTAAAAAGTAACGTTGGAGGAGCTACAAATAGGCACCCCTACAACCATTCCATTCGTGGCCCTTCCTAGAAGCCACATGACTTTCCCTCTGAGCAGTGCAGCTCATTGCGTGCTTATACCACCACTAGGTGGAAGTAGAGAGGCACCACTTTTTAGCAATCTGGGAATGAATTCAAGCTTTTTATTGAAAATAAGCAACATTTTCATGCTGTTAAAACCTGAAATTTCAGACATATAAACAGTTCCATTTAAGATGTATATACAGGTCCACTTCACCTATGGATTCTAGGCCTGGGCCTAAGGCTCTGAGAATCAGCTCACGTCTTGCCTTAGTAGGTTGAGCATCCCTTTCCCTCCCTGCTCGGCTTCTGGTCTCCCAGCTTCCTTGCCATCACTTCTACACAAGAGCCAGCCTCCTTTCATCTTACAAGAGTGTTGTTCTCTCTAGCTGTATTTTCCAAAGCAGACAATCCCATCAGCTTCCTGGGCTAGCCACTAGACAGTCCTGAAGTAACACGGTTTCTAGAGCATTAAGATACTTTCTCAAAGCATTTAGAATCACCCTCTTTGATTTCTTGAAATTTATAATAGTGCCTTGTGTTTGTATTTGAATAACCTGCTTTCAGTCTAATGTCAATGAATGATGAAGAGATTGCTCAGTGGTTAAAACACTTTCCTCCAGAGCCTAATGACCGGGGTTCAATTCCCTAGGACCCATGTAAGCCAGATGCACAAAGTGGTGCATACATCTGGAGGCCCTGGTGTATCTCTCTCTCTCTCTCTCTCTCTCTCTCTCTCTCTCCCTGCAACTCTGTGCTTGCAAATAAATTTTAAAAACAAAAAGAAAGGCTGGGTGTGGTGGCACACACTTTTAGTCCCAGCACTGGGAAGGCAGAGGTAGAAGGATTGCCATGAGTTCAAGGCCACCCTAAGACTACATAATGAATTCAAGGTCAGTCTGGGCTAGGGTGAAACCCTGCCTCGAAAAAACAAAAAAACAAAAAAACAAAAAAAAAAAGAAAGTTGATTTTGGCTCACAGTCTGAGGATGTAGTCAGTTCATTCTGACAGGGAAGACATGGCAGCAGGAGGCAGCTGGTCACATCACATCCCCAGTCGGGAGAGAGACGGACACTGCTGCGCAGCTCGCTTCCTCCTCTCTGTTCAGTCCAGTACCCCAGCACATGAGTGGTGCCACCCACAGGCAGGAGAGGTCTTCCCTCCTCAATTAAAACATTTTGCAGCCGGGCGTGGTGGCGCACGCCTTTAATCCCAGCACTAGGGAGACAGAGGCAGGAGGATCGCCTTGAGTTCGAGGCTACCCTGAGACTCCATAGTGAATTCCAGGTCAGCCTGGACTAGAGTGAGACCCCACCTCAAAAAACCAAAAACAACAACAAAAAAAACAATTTGCAAAACAGCCCATGCTCAGAGATATGTTTCCATGGTGACTCTAAACCCCATCAAGTTGACAAAATTAACCACAATAGCTGCAAGTAGCTGATTGTACTTTGACAGAGAAAAAGCCCTAGTGTGGGAAGTACACAGTAATCTATAATGCATATGAATAGATTGATGACAGATAGATACTGGCTCAGAGGTTCTATTCTTATAGAAACATGTCACTGTAGAAGGGTAACTTTTCCTTTTGTAATATTTAGGGGTTTTTTCTTTTTCTTTTCTTTCCTTTTTTTTTTTTTTTTTTTTTTTTTTTTTTTTTTTTTTTGAGGTAGGATCTTACTCTAGCTCAGGCTGACCTGGAATTCACTATGTAGTCTCAGGCTGACTCAAACTCATGGCAATCCTCCTACCTCTTTTCTCTGGAGTGCTGGAATTAAAGGCATGTGTCATTATGCCCAGCTATTTTAGATTTTTTGCAGTATTTTTTTTTTCTTTAAAAGGAGACTAGAACATGTCAGAGTCCCTACCTTGGACATTTCCTCAGCACTAGCATGTGAAGACCCCTGTGCACAGAGCATACAGTTTATCTTCCTGCATCTTAGGGGACTTTGATAAAGAACAGCAGACAGACAGTAACTCATTTTAAATTTTTAGCTTTTTTGTGTGTCTTCTTTATTGCAAAACCAGAACTGAAGGCAGAGTGGGATTCTCTCTCTCTCTCTCTTTCATAAATAAAATAAATTTAAAAAATAAAAAACAAATAGGTGGCCATGAGAGTAGGGTGGCCAACTGAAATGCATTACTTATAAAAGGCAAACAGGGAAATGAAACTTAAATTTAGCCAACATAAAAATGCCAACAAACCTCTAATTATACATGACTAGGCGTTTTCTGACTGAACAATCAAATAAAACAACTTCATAACTGTAATTATTTTCTTATAAAAACCCTCAAGCTCTGCCCACAGAACCAAACTGCAAACTACAATTTGATGCTCAGTTCATGCATTGATGTTTATGCAGGTAAATACTGAGCTTCATGTTTAACACCCCTGATAGCCAAGACTGTGGCCTTTAGTCTAGAAGACAACACCTCACCGCCCTCCCCTCCATTCACGCACTGCTCAGGTAGAGTTCAAGAACAAACACAGAAAGAGAACTGTTTGGGGAAAGTAAAGCATTGTTTGTAAACTCCTATTGTCATTCCTTCTTGTAGTGTAGGATAGGAATGTTTCCACATGGACATTCTCAAGGCCTTCAGCACATGCCCCAAGTGACTTCTCTCATTTCTCTTTTCTTCCTTTCTTCCTCTCTTTCTCTATCTCTCTCCATTCCTCCCTCTTTCTATCATCTATTTTTCACTAGGACTAGGAGTCACCTTACTTCCTTAGATAAATAATGAATAGAAGGGAGTGACCTCAACCTAGTGAAAGACACCTATGAAAAACCCATAGCTCACACCATACTTAATGTGAAAGACCAGATGTGTTCGTCACTATCTCTATAGAGTTTCTATCCAGCACAATCAGTCAACAAAAATAAATCAGCAGCACTCAGGAGGCAGAGGTAGGAGGATTGCCATGAGTTCAAGGCCACCCTGAGACTCCATAGTGAATTCCAGGTCAGCCTGGGCTAGAGTGAGACCCTACCTGGAAAAAACAAAAAAAAAATCATGTAGGGGGCTGGAGAGATGGCTTAGCGGTTAAGGCACTTGCCTGCAAAGCCAAAGGACCCCAGTTCAACTCCCCAGGACCCACGTAAGCCAGATGCACAAGGGGGTGCACACATCTGGAGTTCGTTTGCAGTGGCTACTAGAGGCCCTGTCACACCCATTCTCTCTCTCTCCCTCCCCCTCCCTCTCTCTCTCTCTCTCTCTCTCTGCCTATTTCTGTATCTATATCTCTCTCTCAAATTAATAAACAAAATATTTTTTTAAATGATAGAAGGCTAGAGAGATGGCTCAGCAAAGCACTTGCATGCAATGCCTGGGTTCGATTCCCCAGTATCAACATAGGGCCAGATGCACAACTTGGCGCATGCATCTGGAGTTTGCAGTAGCAAAAGAGGACTTGATCACCCATTTTTCTCATATTCTCTCTCTCTCTCTCTCTCTCTCTCTCCTTGCAAATAAATAAATAAAAATATTTTTAAAATTTATACATTTGAGCCAGGCGTGGTAGCACACTTCTTTAATCCCAGCACTCAAGAGGCAGAGGTAGGAGGATCGCTGTGAGTTTGAGGACACCCTGAGACTACATAGTGAATTCCAGGTCAGCCTGGGCTAGAGTGAGACCCTACCTCAAGAAAATAAAAAGTATATATATATACATTTGGGGGGCTAGAGAGATGGCTCAGTGGTTAAGGCACTTGCTTGCAAAGCCTAACAACTCAGGTTTGATTCCCCAGGACCCACATATGCCATATGTACAAAATGGCCCATGCATCTGGAGTTCATTAACAGCGGATAGAGGCCCTGGCGTACCCATTGTGTGTGTGTGTGTGTGTGTGTGTGTGTGTGTGTGTGTGTTTGTAAATAAAACATTTTTAATATTTTTACTTGTATTTATTTATTTGAGAGAGAGAGAGAATGGACCATGCCAGGACATCTGACCACTGCAAACAAATTCAGACGCATGCACCACCTTGTGCATCTGGCTTACATGGGTCCTGGGGAATCAAACCTGGGTCCTTTGGCTGTGCAGGCAAGCACCTTAAAAAAAATTGGGGCTGGAGAGATGGCTTAGTGGTTAAGCGCTTGCCTGGGAAGCTGAGGGACCCCGGTTTGAGGCTCGATTCTCCAGGACCCACGTTAGCCAGATGCACAAGGGGGCGCACGTGTCTGGAGTTCTTTTGTAGTGGCTGGAGGCCCTGACACGCCCATTCTCTCTCACTCTCAAATAAATAAATAAATAAATAAAATGAACAAAAAAAATTTTTTTTTAATTTTAAGCTGTCTTAGCCAGGCGTGGTGGTGCACACCTTTAATCCCAGCACTCGGGAGGCAGAGGTAGGAGGATCGCCGTGAGTTCGAGGCCACCCTGAGACTCCATAGTGAATTCCAGGTCAGCCTGGGCTAGAGTGAGACCCTACCTTGAAAAACCAAAAAAAAAAAAAAAAATTTAAGCTGTCTTATTACTAATCTCCTTCACTCCTACCTCAGTCTGCCCCGTGTTGGGATTACAAGAGAGCCATGGTGGTCAGAGGAAGAGAGCTTTACAAGGCTTGTGCAGGGAGGACCAATAGACACCAGTTAGGTTCACGGAGTCTGGCAGCCATTGTCCTGGCAACTTGGATTAATCAAGAGGAAGTTAGGGGCTTGGTTGTGTGCAGGAGGGGTGGAGAGGAGCAGATGCTAGGGATGGGGGAAAGCCCATGATGAGGGCTCCTGCAGGGCACTGTCAGCCCCCCAGGGTCTCCTGCACCAACAATAGAGTTGGCAAACGAGGACCTCTGCATGGGCTGCTACCCAGCAGGATGTGTATTGAAGGAACATTCCTTGTGTTGGGGTTGTATGGTGTTGCCACCAGCATGCTCTCCGTGTTGTGAAACCAAGTGACAACTGTCCCAGCCCTGAGCTTTGGAAGGCTGCAGCACTCAGCTCCCTCTTCAGCTGCGTAGCAAGCATCAGCGATGGGGTGTGTTTTATGGCCTGTACTGGCTCTAGTTGAGCAGAATTGCCAGCACTGCTAGTCAGATCACTTAGCTGAGACCCTTGGTAGTGAATGAACATGAACCGCTTAATGAACTTCATCAGCAAAAAGCAGAAACTGGGCTGAGGAAATGGCTTAGCGGCTAAGGTATTTGCCTGCGAAGCCTAAGGACCCCGGTTCAATTCCCCAGGACCCATGTAAGCCAGATGCACAAGGGGGACCATGCGTCCGGAGTTTGTTTCCAGTGGCTGGAGGCCCTGGCGCACCCATTCTCTCTCTCTCTCTCTCTCTCTCTCTCTCTCTCTCTCTCTCAAATACAGAAACAAAATACTAAAAAAAAAAAAAAAAAAAGTAATAAAAAAAGAAACAAACTAACCACGGGAACCCAGTAGGAAGGGGTACTGCATTCCTATTGGGAAGGACTTTATACCAGCTAATATCTCTCTTGCTTTCTTGGCAAAACAGGAGAATTGAGAACTGAATGAAAAGAGCATCCCTTTTAAAGACGCGGACGATGCACTGGTTTGTTTCCACCTGCCCCTGAGGTAGGCTGCCCGTGCAAGCGCTTCCAGTGGCTTCCATGATTCTGCAACCCCAGGAAAAAGTGCCCAACCTCCGCTTTCCAACGAAAGTCAGTCTTCTTAGGCATATGCCTTTGGGGTCCTAGTATGTGACTTTCCGTCCCAGTCATTTTAAATTCTTGCTGTAGACAACTAAAAGTCAGTGTCCTTTATCAGACATGCCCTAAAAACCCAAAAGTTTTCTCCCTGAAGGACACTGAGTCCACCTCAAGGTTATTTCACAGCCCCTAACAAACAGGATCACTCCAGCTTTGATTGGTGGTACTGGAGAAGCTGAGGCCAAAGGATCACAAGTTTGAAGCCAGCCTGGGCTATGTGAGGCCCTGTTTCAGAAAGACAGAGAAAGAGAGAAATTCACTAGTTCAAAATTTATCAATGTAGCCAGGCATGGTGGTACACTCCTTTAATCCTAGCACTCCGGAGACTAAGGCAGGAGGATTGCCTTGAGTTCAAGGCCAGCCTGGGCTACAGAGTGAGGCTATATTAGACCCTGTTTCAAAAAGACAGACAGAGAGAGAGAGAGAATACTTCACTAATTCAAAAATTATCAAAGTAGCCAGGCATGGTGGTACACGCCTTTAATCCTACCACTCAGGAGAGTAAGGTAGAAGGATTGTCTTGAGCTACAGACCACTCTGGGCTACAGAGTGAGTTCCAGGTCAGCCCGGACTAAAGTGAGACTTTGCCTCAAAAAAAAAAAAAATGCCTGGGATGGAGAGATTATTTAGCAATTAAGGCATTTGCCTGCAAAGCCTAAAGACCAGGTTCAATTATTTAGAACCCACATAAGCCAGACTCACATGGTGGCACATGAACCAGGAGTTCATTTGCAGAGGCTAGAGACCCTGGTGTGACCAGTCTTTCTCTCTCTAATAAATAAATAAAAATATTTATAAATAAAAACATTATGAAAATATATAATAAAGCATGGGTTTATGTTAATGCCATGGCTATAAACTAAAAAGTACTTTTCTTATACTAGGCTGTGGACTATGTCTTTGGCTGATGGGACGAAAACGCGCAGAGAGGAGCATTTCCCCAGCCTGGAGGTAGAAAGCCGTGGGAATTCTGCAAAGGGCAGGAGCAGGAACAGCCTGGATGCAGGCGCTCACCGGCCAGGGAGCAGCAAGTCCTCCAATGGGAGCGTGGATTTCAGCAGGTCTCGTTGCGCCTGCAGAAGCTTAACTTCCTATGACTATTCGGAAGACTTTCTCTCGGATGGCTCGGAAACATTCTCTCAATTAAAACACTCAGAGCAATCTGTGGTGAAGGAAAAGAAGAAAAAGTGGAGTACTTCTAAAATCCCCCAGCTTACAGGTAAGAGTTGGTATTTCCTGGCCAAGGCTGCATCCCTGGCTGTGTTGACATTGTCAGCGCACTGGGACTCAAAAGTGGTCTGTACTTGGTTACAGGTGTGTGTTCGGTGTGTCCACACAGAGGTGGACTTTTAAAGAGGGAGTCAGGGAATGAGGAACTTCATAATCATCAACAAGTAACAGTAAGGCCTGCCAGATCACCCTCCCAGAGCCTGCTATGGCATGGGTGCAGCTTCATTCAACAGGCGCTCCCGTCACTGAGTAGCTCAGCTCTTGGGTTTCACTAGCCTCTTGCCTTTCATCTCAGCTGAAGAGCCAAGCTGTGAGCTGTCAGTCTATAATGTACTGCCTCAACACCCCAAGGGGACAGCCTCCAAGCCTGGCAGGGCATGTTGGCAAAGACAATCTTCTGAAGCCAAAATAAAGAAATAATTCAGAGACAGTATGGCCTAAAGATTTATAATCAGAGCTGGAGAGATGGTTTAGCAGTTAAGCATTTGCCTGTGAAGCCTAAGACCCTGGTTCGAGGCTCGATTCCCAAGTACCCACATAAGCCAGATGCACAAAGTATCGCATGTATCTGGAGTTCGTTTGCAGTGGCTGGAGGCCCTGGTGCACCCATTTTCTTTCTCTCTCTGTCTGTCTCTGTCATTCCCAAAAAAATAAATAAATAAAAATAATTTTTAAAAAAGATTTATAATCAAAGATCATAGCCAGGTGTGGTGGCACACGCCTTTAATCCCAGCACTCAGGAGGCAGAGGTAGGAGGATCACCATGAGTTCAAGGCCATCCTGAGAATACAGAGTGAATTCCAGGTCAGCCTGGGCTAGAGTGAGACCCTACCTCAAAAAACCAAAAAAAGCAATCTTTTCTGTTTGTTTGGTTGTTTGGTTGGTTGGGTTTTTTTGTTTTGGGTTTTTTTTTGTTTGTTTGTTTGTTTGCTTGCTTTTTTAATTGGAGAGAAAGAGGGAGAGAGAGACAGAACGGCCATGCCAGGGCCTCCAGCCACTGCAAACAAACTCCAGGCACCATGTGCATCTGGCTTACATGGACACTGGGAAATTGAATTTTGGTCCTTAGGTTTCACAGGCAAGTGCCTAAACCACTAGGCCATCTCTCCAGCCCTTTCTTTTTAATTTTAATTTTTATTAACAACATATTTCACATGGATACATCATGTGTTGGTACCTCTTTTCCCTCATCCCTGCCCCCATTCCATTGGGGAACCTCCTTGGTGGGGTTACAGGCATTCTCTATGAAGTTATGCTTTTTATTTTTTTTAATGGTAAGGTCTTGCTCTAGGCCAGGCTGACCTGGAATTCACTATGCAGTATAAGGATGGCCTTGAACTCACAGCAATCTCCCTACCTCTGCCTCCCAAATTCTGGGATTAAAGGTGTGTGCCACCATGCCCTGCTTCGGCAGTCTTTTTTTTTTTTTTTTTTTTTTTTTTTTTCTTCTTCTTCTTCTTTTTCGAGATAGGGTCTCACTCTAGCTCAGGCTGACCTGGAATTCACTATGTAGTCTCAGGGTGGCCTCGAACTCACAGTGGTCTTCCTCCCAAGAGCTGGGATTAAAAGTGTGCACCACCACGCCCAGTTTTTTTAATAAATATTTCTATTTTATTTATTTGCAAATGGAGAAAATGGGCATGCCAGGGCCTCTTGGCATTGCAAACACACTCCAGACACATGCACTACTTTGTGCATCTTGTTTTACTTCAGTACAGGGGAATCAAACCTGGGCTGACATGTTTTATAAGCAAGCACCTTCAACCACTGAACCATCTCCCCAGCCCAAGAAAATAGTCTTTTTTAAAAACATTTTTATTTTATTTATTTGCAAGCAGAAAGAGAGCACGAGAGAGAGGGAATGAGCATACCAAGGGGCCTCTTGCCACTGCAAATGAACTCCAGATGCTTCTGCCATTTTGTACAGTTGGCTTTACATGGGTACTGGAGAACTGAACCCGGGGTTTCAAGGCTGTGCAAGCAAGTGCCTTTAACCTCTGAGCCATCTCCCCAGCCCCCAAGACAACAGTCTTTTAAGTTAGCATATCTAAAACTATTTACACAAGAAACAAAGCACAGTTTTTGAGTTCTGAGCATCTTATAATATGACTTTTTAATATTAATATGTCACTTACTTATCCTATCAATACACATTGGTCCTTTATGAAAAATATCTGCTCCTCAATGAAGAGCAACCTAAATTACTCTCAGCATTTCATAGGAGACTAGAAGGAAAAGTAGAAGGTGTCCTTGCTTGGCTATCCTCTTGTGTGTTAAATACTACAAAATTATTTTCAATAAATCTTGTGTTCAAGATGGGCATGGTGGCACATGCCTTTAATCCCAACACTCGGAAGCAAAGGTAAGAAGATCGCTGTGAGTATGAGGCCAGCCTGGAACTACAGAGTGAGTGCCAGGTCAGCCTGGGCTCCTACTCACTCTATTTCGAGAAAAAAAAAAAAAAAAAAAAAAAAAAAAGCTGTGTTCATCTTGAACTCCCATTTTGTATGCCACTGGAAGGACTGGGGAGATTGCCTAGTGGTTAAGATGCTTACCTGCAAACCTTAACAATTTGGGTACAATTCCCCAGTACCCACATAAAGCCAGATGCACGAAGTGGCACATGCATCTGGAGTTTTTTGCAGTGGCTGGATGCCCTGGCATGCCCGTTCCCCCCGCCCCTTTGTTATATATATGCCACTGGAAGCACTTGCCTAGTCAGATGACGTGAAAACACAACAATTACAGCAGTCAGCCAGCCTTGAGCTATAAAGTGTTTCCATGGTTTCTTAGTCTTCTGTTCCCACACGTCATGTCTGCAGGTGTTTCCAAAGTAAGCAGAGGTAATTCTACCCCAGGACAGTAGAGTTCCAACCCAATGCAAACAGGCTTGTGTTTTATTGACAGTTCAGCCTCTTCTGTGAACACATTTCCACTCAGCCTTCTGATATATTATGTAGGTCTTTGGCACTTGAGGAATAGCAACTCTGGATTAGAACCCCCACTACGAATTCTGGATTCACTAAGGAAAAGGAGCACCAGAGATTAGTGTCAATTCCCATTTTAGAAAATGGATGAAAGCAGGTTTCAGAAACACATCTCATGGATGAGTAGGGAGGTGAAGTGAGGATTTTTGTTTGATAGGATTTTTACTTTGTAGATCATTAAATCGTTGTAAATAACAAGTAACATATTTCTGTGGTCTACTTTTCAAAAGTTATCCTCTTTTGTAGAAAAGGTATGTTCGGTACTTTTTTTTACTATATATCTTATTTATTAGAAACTGGCTCCCTTTGTTGTATTTTTTTTTTTTTTTTTTGAGGTAGGGTCTCACTCTGGCCCTGTGGCTGACCTGGAATGCACTCTGTATTTCCAGGGTGGCCTCAAACTCACAGCGATCCTCCTCCCTCTGCCTCCTAAGTGCTAGGATTAAAAGCATGTGCCACCATGCCCGGCTTTTTTTTTTTTAATTTTTTTGCAAGTTTGGGGAGTGGAGGGATCATGGAAGGCAAAACAGAACGTTAGGGAAGAGCCTTCAGGCCTCAGTTTCCACCTCTGATGTCCTCTGTTGAAGCACACCTGACCTTCTTAAGCTGCCCTCCCTTCCCTTGTCATAGCATCAAGCCCCCATACTCTTCTTCCCTGTCAAGCCTTGGCTGCAGCTCAATGGCTATGGTGCTCAGTCCTCGGGTACCATGTCATGCCACCTCTGCCCTCCCATCACTTCAGCGGGGCAGAGTGGGAGGCATAAGCCTCCACTGCCCATGGAGCCCACCACCCTTCATCCTTTGGGTCTCAAAGATCACCTCCTTTCATGAAGACATCACCCAAGAGCTGGAAGACATTAAAGTCGGGGTCAAGTTTAGTGACACTGGCCCTGTCATAGATCGTGTCAGCCCCTGACTACGTCTGTTTTAATCCAACCTGGTCTACCTAGACTGGGTCCAGGGCCTCCCTAGCCAGTGCTCAGATCACTAACATGTCTGCCCTCAACCCAACCACAGACGCCCCTTTAGCAGCCTTCATGTGCATGTTCCTGAGGCCAACCTGCTCTGCTGCAGAGCCTCCCCCATAGCTCAGATAACCCACAGCATTGCTCACAGTGGGGAAGTTCGTGTCCTTGATAGTGTCGCTGCAGAGAGAGTCCATCAGGTTTGCTGTTATTATTTTTCGAGGTAGGGTCTCACTCTAGCCCAGGCTGACCTGGCACTCACTATGTAGTCCCAGGCTGGCTTTGAACTCATGGAGATCCTCCTACCTCTTCCTCCCAAGTGTTGGGATTAAAGGCATGTACCACCGTGCTCTGCTCCGTCAGTTCTTGATGGGATTCTCATACCGTGGCAGTTATAGTCTGTGGCTGTCAGTCATGTGCTCCATCCCCAAAAGCATTCTTGGCTTCTAGTGTTCCCTGTTTCCATCATGTGTAGAACCAGCTCTCTCACCATGCAGACCACACAGACACATCTCAGATGTGTCCCCATGTGCACGTGACCCTTTTATCCCCAAGAGAATCAAGCATTTTAGTTTAAATCTCCCTTTCTCAGAATGTAGACATACTAATGTTTGCATATGCACACACATATTTTACATACACAGATGCACACATGTATGTATATATAACATACAAATGCACACATCCTTAGAGCCACAGCCCAGACACATGAACAGTGTGTGACTACTAACAAGTGACATCTCTATGTATCAGGGTGTTATTTTTAAAATAATGTTACCAGTATTGAACATACCCAAATTCAGTTATATATGCTTGGTACTAAATGTATTTGTTTTAGAGATCTTGTGTTTAAAACAGACCCTTTAACATATGCCAACTACTTCATTCAGTGCTGAAAGTAATAAAGGAAAATTGGTTGTGTTGCATTTATTAAAATGGAATACATGGGCTGTAGAGATGGCTTAGCAGTTAAGACACTTGCCTGCAACACAAAAGGACCCAGGTTCGATTCTCCAGGTCCCATGTAAGCCAGATGCACATGGTGATACATGTATCTGGAGTTCGTTTGCAGTAGCAAGAGACCCTTGTGCATCCATTCTCACTCTCTCTCTCTTCCCCCTCTAATAAATAAATAAATAAATAAAATCTTTAAAAAGATATATAAATAAATAAAATGATATATATGCACATATGCACAGTTTAATGGTTTGGGTTTTTTAAGGGTCATTTTGAATGCAAGAGATCAAGAGATCATGCTGGGGAGCTCATGTCACACTTTACCTCATACTGTTGAAAGAGTTACAAGAGATAATCTGTACAAAGCATTCAATTCAGTGTGTCACATAGGGTAGTGTTATAGAAATTCTCTGGATAGATTACTGCAAGACCAGAATGAGTGAAAGTAAAAAAGTTTATTACCTATGGGCCAAAAAGCTTGAGGTAGACCTCCAAAAAAGGTTGGGCCCTAGCAGAGATTTTCTTTCCATTTTATAGTTTTCATAGCCAAGGGGAGGGGTGAGTGAACAAACAAGATGGGACAATTTGCATTTCTGCAGTCAGGCCACCCTAACAATGAACTCCATTTTACTTTGTTTTCACCTAAACTGTCTTTCCTTCTTATTACCCCTTTGGGCCCTTTCTGGACAGTTCCTTTTTTGGGATTTTTCCATCTGACAAAGATAAGTTTTAGCTTGTCAGCAATTAACTCTTACAGTACCTCAGTGAATCAGTTCAACTTTTAGCTTCTTTTCTACCACAGTAGCACTTAGAAAATGCCAGCTGTCACACCATCATAGTTTCTAAAAATGTGTGTGTGTGTGTGTGTGTGTGTGTGTGTGTGTTACACCACAGTCTCTTTCCACTGCAAAGGAACACCAGATGCTTGTGCCACGTTTGGGGCCTGGGGAATTGAACATGGGCTGACAGGCTTTGCAAACAAGGGTCTTTAACTATTGAGTCATCTCCTCGGCCCACTACCATGGTTTTTAGTACAATTGTTTTGTTTTGTTATGTTTGAGGTAGGATCTCATGCAGATCAGGCTAGTCCTGAACCCCAATCTTCGTATCTCCATCTCCTGAGTGCTTCAATTCTGGGTCTGCACCACCGCCCACGGCAAGGTTTCATAAAACCTTTATAGAAAAAACCTAAGCACAAATCTGAGAGTCTACAAAGGCCTGATTTTTGTGGGAGAAACAACTTAAAGTCTCCATCCATAAAATAGATGCACATAGACCTGATTGTGTTACTGAAGCATCTAGATGTAAAAGTTCATTAGATGGTCTTTCTTCTCCTAGTGGCACTTTCATCTGTGTATGTGTGCTGGGGGGGGGACACACGTGTGCATGTTTACATGTCCTTGTTTATTACAGTAACCAAATGGCTTGTCTGCTTACTCAGGCCAGAAGGAAATCCCCGTTGAGAAAAAGCACAATTGGAATGCATCATTCTTTAATTCTCAAGTCAATATGATTGCCCAGAGAAGAGATGCTATGACCCATCGGATACTCTCAGCAAGACTTCATAAGATTAAAGAGCTGAAAAATGAATTAGCTGACATCCATCGTAAATTGGAAGTCCTTGTCACAGAAAACCAACTTTTGAAACAACTTCAGGTTAGGCACTTGAAAGCTATAGGAAAACATGTGAACTCACAAAATAATCTGCCTCAGATTACCGTTAAACACCAGAATGAAGTGAAAAATTTAAGGCAGCTTCTCAGGAAATCGCAGGAGAAGGAAAGAACTGTATCCAGGAAGCTCAAAGAAACTGACAGTGAGTTACTGAAGACCAAAGATGCCTTGCAGGCCCTGCAGAAACTTTCTGAAGACAAAAATCTTGCAGAAAGGGGTGAGCTGACTCACAAGTTGTCTGCTCTTACAGCAAAAATGGAGGCAAATGACAAAAAAATACAGGTCTGTATTTTATAGACCTAGAAATTTTAAGGTTCCAATATTCGTAGAGAGAGTGCACAGTAACCATGTTGTCCTGGGCTAGCCACAGTGAAGAGCTGTGTGTGTAGTGGAGAGTGGGGGAGGGAAGGCAGGGGCTGCAAGGAGAAACCAAGGGCTCCGAGCTGGATGTGGGTCCCCTACAGTGAGCAAGACTTCACTCTGGAAGCCCCTCAGTGGTGAATCACGACAATCCCCTGGGAGCCTGCCACCCTGCCGGCCCAGGATTCAATTCCCCAGTGCCCACATAAAGCCAGACACAGAGTGGCACATGTGTCTGGAGTTTTTTTTGCAGCTGCAAGAGGTCCTGGCATGCCCATACATTCTCCCATCCAAGTGCTAACCAGGCCTGTCCCTGCTTAGCTTCCGAAATCAGAAAGATCAGGCACCTTCAGGGTGGTTTCGCCATAGGTGCCCATGCATATTCTCTCTCTCTCTCTCTCTCTCTCCCTCCCTCCCTCCCTCCCTCCCTCCCTATCTCTACCTCTCTTCTTTCACAAATAAATAATATTTAAAAAGAAAGAAATGGGCTGGAGAGATGGCTTAGCAGTTAAGCGCTTGCCTGTGAAGCCTAAGGACCCTGGTTTGAGGCTCGATTCCCCAGGACCCACGTTAGCCAGATGCACAAGGGGGCGCACGCATCTGGAGTTCGTTTGCAGTGGCTAGAGGCCCTGGCGTGCCCATTCTCTCATTCTCTCCCTCTTCCTCTTTCTGTCACTCTCAAATAAATAAAAATAAAAATATTAAATAATAAAAAAAGAAAGAAATGGGGGGAGGCTGGAGAGATGGCTTAGCAGTTAAGGCATTTGCCTGCAAAGCCAAAGGATCCCAGTTCGATTCTCCAGGACCCATGTAAGCCAGGTGCACAAGGGGGCGCATGCATCTAGAGTTCGTTTGCAGTGGCTAGATGCCCTGGTGTGCCCATTCTCTCTCTTTCTGTCTCCCCCTTCTCTCTCTAAAATAAATAAATAAAATATATATTTAAAAAAGAAAGAAAGAAAGAAATGGGGCTAGAGAGATGGCTTAGCAGTTAAGGCACTTGCCTGCAAAGCCTAAGGTCCCATGTTCTACTCTCCAGATCCCACAGAAGCCAGACACACAAAGGTAAAGCAAGCACAAGGTCACATATGCCCACTAGGTGGCACAGTGTCTGGAGTTCAAATGCAGTGGCTGAGGCCCAGGTGTGCCAATTCTCTCTCTCTCTCTCTCTCTCTCTCTCTCTCTCTCTCTAAAATAAAATTTAAAATTTTAAGAAAGAGCCGGGCATGGTGGCGCATGCAGAGGTAGGAGGATCACCATGACTTTGAGGCCACCCTGAGACTACATAGTTAATTCCAGGTCAGGCTGGGCCAGAGTGAGACCCTACCTCAAAAAAAAAAAAAAATTTAAATTTACAAAGAAAGAAATGGCCAGGCATGGTGGCACACACCTTTAACCCCAGCACTTGGGAGGCTAAAATAGGAGGATTTCTGTGAGTTCAAAGCCAGCCTGAGACTGCATAGTGAATTCCAGGCCAGCCTAGGATAGAGCAAGACCCTACATGGAAAAAAGTCTCTACTTACAAAGAAAATTGCCTTGAATAAGGTGAATAAATGAGGAGTAGAAAATAATGAGCACCTCAGTCTTTGCTCTGGTTCACCACAGTCCTGTGGAGCCACCTGAGCATACGTGTGTCACATAAAATTAAATGCATAAATGCATTTTACTACATACATATGAGATATATATATAGAGAGAGAGAGATTTTGACTATAGGTATAAAGCCATGAACTATTTTAACACTATATATATACATATACATATTAATATATATACACACACACACACACATATATATATATATATATATATATATATATATATATATATGTATATAGTCAAAACCAAAATAAATCCCAGAGCTAACAACCCATTTGGCTGGCTGTCAGAAACACTTGCTAGTGCAGGAACCTTACCCTGGATGAAGGGCGGCATATGAGTTTGATTTTGTTTGTTGGTTGGTTGGTTTTGAGCATTCATTTTGAGAGATTTTTGGTGATAATTTCATGCATTTTCTATTTCTTCCACTTTAATGGGGAACTATTAATGTTATACTGAGGAAAACTCCATTTGGAGTTAAAGAAAAGTCATTTTAGCACAGCCTCCTTGCAAGTAAAGACCAAACAATTCTCCAGGCAGCAGGCAAGTGTGGGCGTGGACACTCATGGGGCCAAGTCAGTTTTCTCCTTGTCTTACAGCCCATCTGGGTACACAGGCAGCTTGCAGCCCTGCTCTGACTTTCCCTCTCTGTCCCCTGGGAATCCCTGAGCCCCATGGTCTGGGCTGTGGCCAGGCCCTATAGGAAGAGGGGCTTAAAAGTTTTGGAAAGAGCACTTTGTGCAAGATAGAACAAACAGTTCATCTGGGCAACACTGCTAAGTATTGTGTTGAGCATCTTTATTGATTTTTCAGGATGTGCACAAAAACAATGTTGTCAGATCCTAGACTATGTGGAGAACACTAGGACACTGGGCTTGAAAGATCTGATCTTGACCTGAGCCCTGGGCTGGTTTGTGTTGTTCTGGGTCACACTCATCTCTAATAAACATGTCCTCCCCTAGGTCAGGCGTTTGCTAAAATTGTACTGAAACTTTGCACTTGTCACCAATGTCGTTCATTGCATTACAATCGAAGTTTTCATAACGCCAAGCTGACTGCAGAGTGGCTGAAATATACACTGTTTTCAGAGCTTGGAGAAACAGCTGAGGCTGAACAGGCGGGCCTTTGGTCGGCAGCTGGCCACTGAAAACCGGAAGACGGCGGCCGCGCAGGCATCCACGAAGATGCTTCAGGAGGAAGTGAGGCACCTGCAGCAGAAGCTTAAGGTATTTCTTCAAAATACATGTAAGAGAAGTTGTGGAGTGCCGTCCCAAAATCCCAGAGCTGACTCTATCTGTGATGTGCCCAAGCCATCTGACAAAGAATACATTTCCCAAACTATCTTTCCCACAATCCTGATCAGACAGACCATCTGTACTTACCAGAGTGAGTTAACAGCCTGGTGACTGTGTAATGTAATTAGGAGAACAAAGCTCCATTGCACTCACAAGACTTCTTTTTTTTTAATTTTTAAATATATTTTATTTATTTATTTGAGAGAGAAAGAGGTAGAGAGTGAGGGAGAAAGAATGGGTGTGTCAGGGCCTCCAGCCACTGCAAACAAACTCCAGGTCCATGCGCCTCCTTGTGCATCTGGTTTACGTGGGTCCTGGAGAATCAAACTAGGATCCTTTGCTTTGCAGACAAGCACCTTAACTGCTAAGCCATCTCTCCAGCCCAAAACTTTTTATTATCATTTTTTTTTTGAAGGTAGGGTCTCACTCTAGGGTTAGGCTGACCTAGCACTCACTCTGTAGTTCCAGGCTAACCTTGAACTCGCAGAAATCCTTCTACCTCTACCTCTCAAGTACTGGGATTAAAGGCATGTGCCACCGTGCCTGGTTTATTAACATTTTTATTTCATAACATTACATTCTATCAACATCCTAATGTAACTTAAGATAGGTTTTAAGGGCTGGAGAGATGGCTCAGCAGTTAAGGCACTTGCCTGCAAAGCCTAAGGACCTGGGCTCAGTTCTCCTGTACCCACATAAAACAAGATGCATAAAGTGGCACATGTGTCTGGAGTTTGTTTGCAGTAGCTAAAGGCCCTGGTATGCTCATTCATTCTCTCTCTCTCTCTCTCTCTCTCCCTCCCTCCCTCCCTCCCTCTCCCTCTGCCTCTTTCTCTCTCAAATAAGTAAATAAAATAGTTTTAAAATAGTTTTTTGTTTTGTTTTGTTTTTGTTTTTTGAGGTAGGGTCTCACTCTAGCTCAGGTTGACCTGAAATTCACTATGTAGTCTCAGGGTGGCCTCAAACTCTTGGCTATCCTCCTACCTCTGCCTACTGAGTGCTGGGACTAAAGGCGTGCACCACCACGTCTGGCATTAAAATATGTTTTAAATTTAACAATTTACTTACAACATTGTAATATTTAGAATTTTTTTTTCTTTTTCAGTTTTTTTGAGGTAGGGACCCACTCTCGCCCAAGTTGACCTAGAACTCACTCTGTAACCCCAGGCTGTCAAAAACCTCAAAGCAATCCTCCTACCTCACCTTCCAAGTGCTAAGCTTAAAGGCATGTGTCATCATGCCTAGCTTCAGAATTAATTTTTTTAAATATTTTAATTATGCTGGGTATGGTGGCGCACACCTTTAATCCCAGCACTCCAGAGGCAGAGGTAGGAGGATCGCTACAAGTTTGAGGCCACCCTGAGACTATAGTGATTTCCAGGTCAGCCTGAACTAGAGTGAGACCCTACCTCAGAAAACCAAAAAGTTATTTATTTAGTTGAGAGAGAGAACAAAAAAGAGGCAGACACAGAGAGAGAGAGAGAGAGTATAGGCAGGCCAGGGCCTCTTGCCACTCCAAATGAACTCCAAATGCATGTGCCACTTTGTGCATCTGGTTTTACGTGGGTAATGGTAATCAAATCCTGGGCCAGCTGGCTCAGCAAGCAAGTGCCTTTACTGTTGAGCCACCTCTCCAGCCCCCAGAATGAATTTTAATGACCCATAATAAATTCATTCAAAGTCCCATTTGTGACTGGAGACTTGTGACTAAGCTAGAGCACAATAGATAAGCACTTGCCAGGCTGGAGAGATGGCTCAGTGGTTAAGACACTTGCCTGAAAAGCCTAACGACCTGGGTTTGATTCCCCAGTACCCACTTAAAGCCAGATGTACAAAGTGGTGTATGCATCTGGAGTTCGTTTGCAGTAGCTGAAGGTCCTGACACACCCATTCTCTCTGTCTCTCTTCTCTCACTCTCTCTCTCTCACTCTCTCCCTCCCTCTCCTTGGAAATAAAAGAATTTTAAAAATTAAAAAAGAGAAGTACTTGCCTACCATGCACAAAGCCCACATGCTCTACCATATGAACTACCATACGTTCCAAGAAACCTTCCCAATGTACACATGGAGGAAATCAAGGGCACAGGCAAAATGACACCCGCAAACTTGTGTCTGTTGCTGCATGATCCACAGTAGCTAAGACGTGCAATCAGCACTCTGCCTAGGAACGGAGGAAGCGGTCGAGAAGATGTGCTGCATATAGACAGTGGGGCATTGCGTTAGTCTGCCACAAACATGAGTGGGTCCTGGCATTCGCACTAATATCTATGGAACTGGCAGATGTTGTGTGAAGCGAAATGAGCCAGACACAGAAAGACAAGAATTGCATGTTTTCTCTCATATATGGAAAGAAAATGATCTGAAATAAAGAAGAATGATTAGGGGCCTGGAGGGTGCATGGGGAATGACAGAAGGATGGGTGAAAATGACCAATGCCTGATACATGCATGGTGTGGAAATATCATAGTGAATCCCATGATTTTGTCCAATCTCTATGGGCCAATAATTACAGCTTAAATTTTTACCTTAACTTTTTTTGTGTTCGTGTGTGTGTGTGCATGTGGAGACCAGAGGACAACCTCAGGTGTCATCCTCAGGTACACCGTCCTCTTCTCTTTAAAACAGGATCTCTCATTGGTCTGAATCACCAATTAGACTAAGTGCTGGCCAGTGAGATCCACCCCCCTCCTCTTCCCCAGCATTGTAATCACAGGCACAATCCACCACTCGTGCCATTTACATGGGTACTGGGGCTCAAAGTAAGGTTCTCATTCTTTAACGTTTTATTGTTGTTTTTGTTATGTGTGCATGTGTGTGTGCATGTGCGTGTGCGTGTGTGTTGCTGAGTTTTATTAGGGTGGCCTGCATAAGCATGAAAGGAAATTATTTCCAGAGCACATAGAACTTGCCAGTGGCCACTTCAAGATGCTCATTCTTTTTTTTTTTTTTTTTTTTTTTTGGTTTTTCAAGGTAAGGTCTCACTCTGGTCCAAGCTGACCTGGAATTAACTATGTAGTCTCAGGGTTGCCTCGAACTCACGGTGATCCTCCTACCTCTGCTTCCTGAGTGCTGGGATTAAAGGTGTGCGCCACCACGCCCAGATCATTATTTTTTTTTAAGTTTATTTTTATTTTTATTTATTTATTAGAAACAGAGAGGGAGAGAGAGAAAGAAATGGGCATGCCAGGGCCTCCAACCACTGCAAATGAACTACAGATGCATGCACCACCATGTGTGTCTGACTTACGTAGGACCTGGAGAACCAAACCTGGGTGCTTAGGACTTCATAGGCAAGTGCCTTAACCACTAAACCATCTCTCCAGCCCAAGATCCTCATTTTTTTTTTTTTTTTTTTTTTTTTGGTTTTTCGAGGTAGGGTCTCGCTCTAGCCCAGGCTGACCTGGAATTCACTATGGAGTCTCAGGGTGGCCTCGAACTCACAGCAATCCTCCTACCTCTGCCTCCCGAGTGCTGGGATTAAAGGCGTGCGCCACCACGCCCGGCTGTGATCCTCATTCTTGATGGGCAAACTCGTTACTGACTAAAGCTATCTCCCTAGTCCTGAACTAATTTTAAAAAGACCCATAAGGAGCTGGGTGTGCTGGCTCATGCCTATACTCCCAGAGGCTTAGGCAGGAGAACCAGTGCAATCAGCTTAGACGTTCTGCAGAAGAGGCTTCAGGGCCCGCTGGCCAGGACTCACAGAGACCCGTAAGCATGCCTTGAACTCTTGCACTTCCTGTACAGACACATGACTATGCATAGTGCACAGTGCCAACAAAAATGCATTTTTGACAGAAATGCTTCATGGTTAATGAAAAGACACAAATTTCTATATTTAGGGGCTAGAGAGATGGCTGAGTAGTTTAAGGTGCTTGCTTTCAAAACCTTATGGCGTCAAGTTTGATTCCCCAGTACCCACTTAAAGCCAGATGCACAAAATGGAGCATGTACCCAGAGTTCGTTTGTAGTGGCAAGAGGCCCTGGTGGACCCATCCTGTCTCTTTTTCTCTTGATAAATAGATAAATAAATAAATAATATTTTTAAATTCTATATATATTCAGGAATCCCAATGTGTTCCTCTACCCATGGAAACCTTTCTTGGCAGGGCAGGTGGAAAGCCATTCTAAAATGCTGTATACTGTTCCCTCCCCATTAGCACGATAGTCCAGGATATGCATGCTCAGGTTTCCATGGCCAAAACCTGCTAGCACCTCTGTACTGAATGCTGAAGCAAGTGTTCTAGAAAAGCTAAACATTTTATGTCTTATCCATTTATGTACCTCTCAAACTAATCTTATGATTAAAATAAGTACAAAACCTGCACTCTACAATTCAAACATATAAAGGTTATTTTCTATAACTGAACCCCATTCCCACAGATTGGAGGGAGACAGACCTAGGAAAACAGTGGCCATGAGTCCAGCAGGCTTGTCTCCACCAGACTTATACATAAAAAGACACATTTAGGGGCTGGAGAGATGGATTAGTGGTTAAGGTGCTTGCCTGCAAAGCCAAAGAACCCAGGTTCGACTCCCCAGTATCCATGTAAGCCAGCTGCACAAGGGGGCGCATGTATCTGGAGTCTGTTACCAGTGGCTAGAGGCCCTGGCATGCCCATTCTCTCCCTCTCTCTCTCTCTCTCTCTCCCCCCTTGCCTATTTCTCTTTCTCTCAAATAAATAAAAAAGAGTAAAATATTTTTTTAAAAAAAGATGTTTAGTATTTAATAAAATCCTTCTTACCCCAAAACACTTTTGCCATAATTCAAAATAGCCATATGAGACAGGGGGCACAACAGAAGCAGAGGTACAAGGATTGCTGTGAGTTAAAGGCCAGCCTGGGACTCCTGAGTGAGTTCCAGGTCAGCCTGGGATAGAGTGAAACCCTACCTCAAAAAAAAATTTTTTTAATAGCTGGATGTAGAGGCACACGCCTTTAATCCCAGCATTTGGGGGGCAGAAGTAGGAAGATTGCTATGAGTTCAAGACTACTCTGAGACTTCCAAGTGAATTCCAGGTCAGCCTGGGCTAGAGTGAGACCCTACCTTGAAAAACCAAAACAAAACAAAAAATAAATAAATAAATAAACTAGCTTTCCAGGCATTCAAGATGTTGAAGCAAGGGCATGGTAGGTCCTGTGGTATGAAATTCCTGACTTCCCTGGGTCAATTTTCCTGTGATCAACTATGCAGACAACACTAGAGATAAAAATCTGTATATATCATCTCTGAAGGGGATCAAGGGATGCCTGAACACACTTCCTGCTCTTGGTGCCAGTGACATGGTGATGGCCACAGTCATACTTGGGCTGCAAGGCCACTGAGAAATCCTGCTGGAACTGAGCTGAAAACATCCTCCATGTAGACCAGCTGACAGAAAGCTGAAAAAAGCCACACTGCATGCAGTTCAATGGGAGAGAGAGAAATCACCAGTGAAGATACTCAACAGTAGACACTGCAAGCCTTATATTTGGCCAGCCAGGCCAAATGAGCCAACGGGTACAATAGTGTCACATCTATTATGGGGGAAACCAACCACCCTCTAATTTGACTGGAGGCCCGCTCCATGGGAGGGAATACATCCCTGATACTGAAAACCTACAACAGGGGTAGTCATGAGCCCTAGGGGTGTAACGTCTGCTCCTGTCTGGCTAAATGTATATACTATGTTCACCAAACTGCCCAGTAAGCACTACTCTTAATGTTCATACCCATATATTAATGTTACTCTCACTTTTGGTTAGAGAAGCTTGTCTTTTCAGATGGCATGACCTTGGGATGACTCAGAAGGCATCACAGTGCTGAGAAGTGACAGAGTGTTCAGTACTGCAATATCTCTATCACACCTCCCAAGGCTCAGGGTCTAATGCGGAAGAGGTGGCAGAAAGAATGTAAGAGCCAAAGGAAGGGTAGGACTCCTTACAATGTGCTCCTCCAGACGCAAAATGGCCTGGATATCCATGGCTCACAGTGCCTGACACTACCTGCACAAGACCATCATAATAGGAGAAAAGATCATGACATAAAATAAAAGAGAGACTGATTGAGAGGGGGAGGGGATATGATGGAGAGTGGAGTTTCAAAGGGGAAAGTGGGGGGAGAGAGGGAGGGAATTACCATGGGATATTGTTTACAATTGTGTAAGTTGTCAATAAAAAAAATAGTGGCTGGAGGGTTGGCTTAGTGGTTAAGGCATTCGCCTGCAAAGCCAAAGGATCCAGGTTTGATTCCTCAGGACCCACATTAGCCAGATGCACAAGTGGGTGCACACATCTGAAGCTTATTTGCAGTGGCTGGAGGCCCTGGGGTGCCCATTCTCTCTTTCTCTCTCTCACTCTCTCTCTTTCTCTCTATCTCTCTCTCTCTTCCTCTTTCACTGACAAATAAATAAATAAAAATCAAGAAATGTTTAAAAAGAAATAGGCTATGGAGGGCTGGGCGTGGTGGCGCATGCCTTTAATCCCAGCATTTGGGAGGCAGAGGTGGGAGGATCACCATGAGTTCGAGGCCTCGCTGAGACTTCATAGTGAATTCCAGGTCAGCCTGAGCTACATTGACACCCTACCTCAAAAACAAAACAAAAAATTATTATTATTGTTATTATTATTATTATTGGCTATGGAACTAAATAGAGAGTTCTCAAAAGAAATACAGATGGCATATAAACATCTAAAAAAGTGTTCTACATCCTTAGCTATCAGGGAAATGCAAATTAAAACTACTTTGAGGAGCCAGGCATGGGTGGGGCATGCCTTTAATCCCAGCACTCAGGAGGCAGAGGTAGGAGGATTGCCATGAGTCGAGGCCACCCTGAGACTCCATAGTGAATTCCAGGTCAGCCTGGGTTATAGTAAGACCCTACCTTGGAAAAAAAATAAAAACTACTTTGAGGGCTGGTGGGGTTGCTTAGTGGTTAAGGCATTTGCCTGCAAAGCAAAAGGACCCAGGTTAGGTTCTCCAGGACCCATGTTAGTCAGATGCACAAGGAGGCGCGTACATGTGGAGTTCGTTTGCAGTGGCTGGAGGCCCTGACACGCCCATATTCTCCCTTTCCCTCTCCCTCCCTCCTCTCTCTCTCTCTCTCTCTCTCTCTCTCTGCCCCCTTTCCTCTTTCTTTGTTAAATAAATAAATAAAAATAAATATTTTTTAAAAAACTGCTTTGAGATTCCATCTCACTCCTGTCAGATGGCTATCATCAAGAAAACAAATGGCAATAAATGCTGGCAAGGATGCGGGAAAAGAGGAACCCTTCTACACTGTTGGTGGGAATGCAATCTGGTCCAGCCATTGTGGAAATCAGTGTGGAGGTTCCTGAGACAGCTGAAAATAGATCTACCATATGACCCAGCTATACCATTCCTAGGCATATATCCTAAGGACTCGTCTCACTACCTTAGAGATACTTGCACATCCAAGTTTATTGCTGCTCTATTTTCAGTAGCTAGGAAATGGAACCAGCCTAGATGTCCCTCAACTGATGAGTGGATAATAAAGATGTGGTACATTTATACGGTGGAGTTCTAGTCACGGTAAAGAAAAATGAAATTTGCAGGGAATTGGATGGAGCTGGAAAGGATTGTACTAAGTGAGGTAACGCAGGCCCAGAAAGCCAAATGCTGCATGTTCTCTTTCATCTGTGGATCCTAGCTACAAATGTTTGGACTTGTGAGTTGGAGTAAAAATCAGTAGCAGAGGCCAGTAAGCTAGAAAAGGACTATAAGGGAGGGTGGAGAGGGGAGGTGTTAAGGGGATGGTATTGTATATATGTAAGTAGATGAACAGATTATTAGGAGTGGAATGGCCTAAGTGAGGTCAGGGGAAGAGATTGAGTGTAAGACAGATGGGGGGAGGGTTAATCAAAATTTAGATGGAGCCAGGTATGGTGGCACTCAGAAGCCAGAGGTAGGAGGATTGCCACGAGTTTGGGGCTACCCTGAGACCCCACAGTGAATTCCAGGTCAGCCTGGACTAGAGTGAAACCCTACCCCAAAAAAACAAAAACAAACAAACAAACAAAAACATTTGATGGTATGAATAAGCCATATGGAAACTTACTTTTATCTTTTTTTCTCTCTTACTGTTTACTGGGGTAGCTGGCCTGCAGGCTCCAGGATTCTCCTGCCTCCACCTCTCTTCTCACAGTAGGTGTACTGGGGTTGCAGACACTTGCACTATCATACAGCTTCACGTGGGTTCTGGATCCACTCAGGTCCTCAGGCTTGCACAGTAAGCACTTTACCCACTGAACCATATCCCCAGACCCCTGAGTTTTCATTTTATCTCACTTTCATTATTCTATATTACATTGCACAGTCAGTGGCCACTACAGTGGGAAGTTTGGAGGAACACTGAAAATGAGGGGGTAGAGAGATGACTCAGTGGTCGAAGTCACTTTCTTGCAAATCCTGATGGCCCAGGGTTCAATTCCCCAGAACCCATGTAAAGCCAGATGCACAAAGTGTCGCATACATCTGGAGTTCATCTACAGAAGCAGGAGGCCCTGACATGCCCATTCTCTCTCCCCCCCCCCTTTGTCTCAAATAAATAAAATTTAAAAGAACACTGCAAATGAGTTTGGGGGAAGGCCCAGTGGTCAAAGGACTCATCTGCCAAGCCTGAGGGCCCAGGTTTGATTCCCCAGTGCCCAAGTAAAGCCAGACACATAAGATGCCCTGGTGTGCCCATTCTCTCAATCTCTCTGTGTTTCATAAATAAAAAAGAACACTTCAAGCTGGGCGTGGTGGCGCACACCTTTAATCCCAGCACTCTGGAGGCAGAGGTAGGAGGATTGCTGTGAGTTTGAGGCCACCCTGAGACTACATAGTGAATTCCAGGTCAGCCTGGGCTAAAGTGAGACTCTACCTCGAAAAAAAAAAAAAAAAAAACTTAAAATGCTTATTGGCGGGCTGGAGAGATGGCTTAGCGGTTAAGCACTTGCCTGTGAAGCCTAAGGACCCCGGTTCGAGGCTTGATTCTCCAGGTCCCACGTTAGCCAGATGCACAAGGGGGCGCACGCGTCTGGAGTTCGTTTGCAGTGGCTGGAGGCCCTGGCGCGCCCATTCTCTCTCTCTCTATCTGTCTCTTTCTCTCTCTGTCACTCTCAAATAAATAAATAAATAAAATATTTAAAAAAAAATGCTTATTGGCAAAGCTCTTCAGTGATGTGATCTGTCATCTTAATGTGCCACTGTCAGAAAGCTAGTGTTCTTTGGTGCCAGGGATGGCATAAAAGATATGGCGTATTTCTATTTGTCCTAGAACCTATAGATTTTATTCATAGTATGTTGGGTTCACTTAAACTTTTTTAAACCAAGGTTAATAAAATCAAGTATGTCCAGGAAAACTGATGTTGTGGTTCCCTTTAGGAGAAGAATCGTGAGCTTGAAATTAAAAACATCTACACTAATCGAATATTTAAAAATTTACATGAAGAAGATGATTACCCAAAAGGTATGTCTAGTCACTTTTACTCAGGATCTATTTTTAAGTACCTGGTCATACTTTCATATTTTATATAGTCAAAACAGTGGCTATTTTTCAAAATCATTTTGACAGGCTGCAGAGACAGCTCAGTGGTTAAGGCACTTGCCTGCAAAGCCTAACAACCCAGGTTCCAATTCCCTAATACCCACATAAAGCCAGATGTACAAAGTGGTGCATGCATCTGGAGTTTGTTTGTGGTGGCTGGAGGCCTTTGCATTCCCATTCTCATTCTTTCTCTCTCCTCTGTCTCTCTCTCTGCAAATAAATAAATAAAACGAGAGAAAAAGAGGCAGGTAGATAAAGAACAGGTGGACACTGGGGAATCGAACCTGGGTCCTTAAGCTTTGCTGGCAAGTGCCTTAACTGCTGAACTATCTCTCCAGCCCCAAAAGGTATTTTTCAATATTTTAAAAAATATTTTAGGGATGGGTAGCACTGTGTAATCTCTTCCCAGAATCAGTGCTCACTACTGCACAGAAGCCCCCTCAGTCACTTTCAGAGGCAGCACCTTCCAGTGTCTCTGCCTTCCTTGCTCTGCTCTGGCTCATAATCCAGAGTGCTAGCCTCCAGGAAAAACAGCCTGTCCGCAGTGAGGTCACAGAAATGAGAGCCCTTCTATTAGCGCTCAGGGGCTCTCACGTGGATAGTCCCCTCTGTAACTCAGGGGGTCTGTCACTGCATTCCAGTGGCTCAGCAGTTCAGAATTCCTCCCCTGCAGGAGTGCTTTGTCTGCAAAATACCAAAGCTGTCTTGTCCCAACAATTACCTGCTTTTACTTTTAATACTGTGACACTCAAAACCTCTGTGGCGGGCTGGAGAGATGGTTCAGTGGTTAAGGCATTTGCCTGCGAAGCCAAAGGACCCAGGTTCCATTCCCTAGGACCCACTTAAGCCAGCTGCACAAGGGGCACATGCATCTGGAGTTCATTTGCAGTGGCTAGAGACCCTGGCATGCTCATTCTCTCTCTGTCTCTCTCTTCTCTCTATCTCTCTCTGCTTGCAAAAGATAAGAATAGGATAAAAGTGTGGGGAGGGAACCCTGGTGTGGTGGCACACAACCTTAATCCCAGCACTTGGGAGGCAGAGGCAGGAGGATCGCTGTGAGTTCAAGGGCAGCCTGAGACTATATAGTGAATTGCAGGTCAGCTTGGGCTAGAGCAAAACCCTACCTCAAAAAAAAAAAAAAAAAAAAGGGTGCGGGCAGACAGGAGGAAATGGGGAAAAGGCAGCTGTTATACATATAGCGAGTACTTATGAATGCCTGGTACGTATGCCTTGCTTCATTTCTACATCGCATTGAGTCAGTATGACAAATGTACAGTGTTTCTTACATATCATCTAACCATTTTGTAGTTTCTTCAACAAAATCAGTGCAAGCAGACAGAAAAAGTTTGCCATTGATAAGTATGAGACACCAGGAAACCCAAAAGTCTTGGACAACTAAGGTATGACCAGTTTGAAATCTTATACTGTCTAAAAACAGCCACTTAGCCTATATAAAAAGCATTTGCATTGATTACAACGAAATGCAATTTAAATTATCTGCACCCCCAAATATGAGGTTTTTACTGCTTTTCTCCTAAACTATAGGTTAAAAAGACAACAGGAAACCTTGGTAACAAAGAAAAATCAACTGAAATACCCTGTGAGATTGCTCACTATACCAGTAAACTACCAAAGCAAGAGGAGCCTAAGAGAAAATATGAAGGTACTTTACCAGCGTTTAGATGATGCTGCCCCTGTAAGCCCAGCACAGAGGGGAAGGGCTAAGGCAGGAGCATCACAAGTCCAAGGCCAGCCTGGGCCATATAGTGAGACCCTATCTCAAGAAAGGTTGTTAGGCCTGGCGTGGTAGCGCACACCTTTAATCCTAGCACTTGGGAGGTAGAGGTAGGAGGATCGGCATGAGTTCGAGGCCACCCTGAGACTACATAGTGAATTCCAGGTCAGCCTGGAATAGAACAAGACCCTACTTGAAAAAAAAAAAAAAAAAAAAAAGGAAAAAACAGGTTCTCTTATTCTCATTTGATTTTTTTTTTTAATTTGTTTGTTTGGTTTGGTTTGGTTTGGTTTGGTTTGGTTTGGTTTGGTTTTTCGAGGTAGGATCTCACTCTAGCTCAGGCTGACCTGGAATTCACTATGGAGTCTCAGGGTGGCCTTGAATTCACACCAATCCTCCTACCTCTGCCTCCTGAGAGCTGGGATTAAAGGCGTGCACCAGCACATTTGATTGTTTTTAATTGTGGATTTCTGTATGTGTATATAAAAGTGCACATACAACATACAAAGTTGGTGGATTTATAATAAAAGGCATCCTGTATACCCAGGACCATCCTTAAGCAACACAGTACTCCTAAGAACACCCATGGCTCTTGACAATCTTTCCTCACTCCACTCACCAGAAACCACCACTACCTTGGATTTCCCACCAGTCATCCCCTTGCTGCTCCTCAGAGCCTGCTATTTTTCTGGGGGGGGGGGTTGGTGTTAGAGGTAGGGTCTCACTCAAGCTCAGGCTGTCCTGGAATTTACTATGTAGTTTCAGGGTGGCCTTGAACTCATAGCAATCCTCCTGCCTCTTCCTCCCAAGTGCTAGGATCAAAGGTGTGCACCACCACACCTGGCTCCTGCTTTTATTTATTTATTTATTTATTTTTGAGGTGGGGTCTCGCTGTAGTGCAGGCTGACCTGGAATTCACTATGGAGTCTCAGGGTGGCCTCGAAATCACGATGATCCTCCTACCTCTGCCTCCCAAGTGCTGGGATTAAAGGCGTGTACCACCACGCCCGGCCCAGCTACTATTCTTTTTAAAAAATATTTTATTTATTTGTTTGTTTGAGAGAGAAGCAAGAAAGAGGCAGAGAAAAATGGGTACTCTAGGGCCTCTAGCCACTGCAAACAAACTCCATATGCATGTGCCATCTGTGCATCTGGCTTACGTGGGTACTGGGGAATAGAACCTCAGTCCTTAGGCTTCTCAGGCAAGTGCTTTAAACAATAAGCCATCTCTCCAGCCACTGGCTGCCATTCTTGTATATATGTGTATTAGTCCACTTAGAGACTGGTGGTTCAAACAATGACATTCATTTTCACAGTTGTAGAGGCTAAGAAATCCAAAATCAAGGTTCTAGCCATTTGGTTCCCTTACACACCCTCTTACTGGCTTGCAGATGGCTCCCTCCTACTGTCCTTGTGTGGCCTCTCCTCAATGCTCATGAAGGAAGACAGACCCAGCCTGCTGTCTCTTCCTAGAAGGATGCTAATTCCACCAGCAGGCCACCTTTGGCACCTCACTTAACTTTCCTCCTTAAAGGCCCCATCTCAAGTATAGTCCCACTAGAGACTAGAACTTCAACATGCGGAATGGGTGTAGTAGGACATAAACACTCCTTCCATAACAATATCCTTAGACAGCATACTCAGCTGAGAATCCACGAGAGGAAAGGGTGATCAAAAGATGTCCATGATAAGCCGGGCGTGGTGGCGCACGCCTTTAATCCCAGCACTCGGGAGGCAGAGGTAGGAGGATCGCTGTGAGTTCGAGGCCACCCTGAGACTCCATAGTGAATTCCAGGTCAGCCTGGGCTAGAGTGAGACCCTACCTCGAAAAAGAAAAAAAGAAAAAAAAAAAAAGATGTTCATGAGGTTTGTTGTCTGTAAGTATAAAAGTTGTCAATAAATATAATCCCACAGATAAAGCCAGGCATGGTGGCACACACCTTTAATCCCAGCACTCGGGAGGCTGAGATAGGAGGATTTCTGAGTTCGAGGCCACCTGAGACTACATAATGAATTCCAGGTCAGCCTGGGTAAAAGTGAGACCCTACCTCAAAAAATAAAAAATTAGGGGCTGGTGAAACAGCTTCATGTTGAGGCATTTGCCTACGAAGCCTAAGAACCCCAGTTCAATTTCCCCAGGACCCACGTAAGCCAGATGCAAAAGGGGGCACATGCATCTGAAGTTCATTTGCAGTGGCTAAAGGCCCTGGGGCACACATTCTCTCTTTCACTATCTGCCTCTCTCTCTCTCCCTCTCAAGTAAATAAATAAATAAAATATTAAATAAAAATAAAAAATAAAAAAAATTTAAAAAAGAATCCCTAATCACTTCTCCTGTGATAGATTGTACAGCATCCCACTGAACTGAGGTTTGCTGTGGTGAGCATCCTTCCACCTACCTCTGCTTTGCAGGTTTGTTCCTACAAGTGAAATTGCTGGCCTAAGAGAAAATTTAGTTAAATTTTGTTAGAATTGACCAAATTATTATCCAAAAAGTACCGATTTGGGTTGGAGTGATGGATTAACAGTTAAAGTGCTCGCTGGCAAAGCCTAAAGACCCAGGTTCATTTCCCCAGAACCCATGTGAGCCAGATGCACAAGGTGGCACATGCATCTGGAGTTCATTTGCAGTGGCTAGAGGCCCTGGTGTGCCCATTCCCTCTATATCTCTCATAAATAAATAAATAAATGAAATTTTTTAAGGGCTTAACAGTTAAGGCACTTGCCTGCAAAGCCTGAAGTCCCAGGTTCAGCTCCCCAGAACCCACATAAGCCAGATGCACAGGTGGCACATGCACACAAGGTGTAGCACGCACATCTGCAGTTCAACTGCAGTGGCTAAAGGCTCTGTCACGCCAATTCTCTCTCACTCTCTCTCTCTTGCTCACTCACTCATTCTTATAAATAATTTAAAACTTTTTTTTAAACCTACCAATTTAGGGCTAGAGAGATGGCTTAGTGGTTAAGGCATTTGCCTGTGAAGCCAAAGGACCCAGGTTCGATTCCCCAGGACCCACATAAGTCAGATGCACAAGGTGGCACATGCGTCTGGAGTTTGTTTACAGCAACTGAAGGCCCTGGTGCCACTTTGTGCATCTGCCTTTACGTGGGTACTGGGGAATCAAACTTGGGTTGTTAAGATTTTTCAGGCAAGCGCCTTAACCACTGAGCTATCTCTCCAGTCCTTAACAAAGATTTTTTTAAATATATTTTATTTATTTATTTATTTATTTATTTATTTGAGAGAGAAAGAGACAGAGAGAGAGAGGAAGAGAATGGGCGGGCCAAGGCCTCCAGCCACTGCAAACAAACTCCAGATGCATGCGCCCCCTTATGCATCTGGCTTACGTGGGTCCTGGAGAGTCGAACCGGAATCCTTTTGGCCTTGCAGGCAAACACCTTAGCTGCTAAGCCATCCCTCCAGCCGTGTTTTTCCTTTTTTTAATTGAATAAAGGTTTTAAAATAAGAATGTACCTTTGCTTTAGATTGAAGTAGCAGGTTATTACAGTGTCCGCTAAGTAACTGATTTACAGCAGGGGAAGTTCTGGAAGTTTCATAATTCTCAAGAACTCTGCATGTTCTGGGAAAGTATCTCTTTGAGCGTGTTAACAGAATACACCCCTCTCTGTATCTAGTGCTGTGTGCATTCATGTGCTTGTCAGGAGTTCTAAGGAAATGTGTTCAACATGCCATATTTGAATAGAAGTCCATTGATGCTTTTGTTTGACTGGTTTTTTTGGTTGTTGTTTGTTTTTGTTTCTTCGAGGTAGGATCTCACTCTAGCCCAGGCTGACCCCCAATTCACTATGTAGTCTCAGCCTGGCCTTGAAGTCACAGATCCTCCCACCTGGGCCTCCTGGGTGCTGGGCCTGGTTGTGGCTTTTGTTTGTTGAGCTAGGCTAGATCAAGCCCACAGGTCATGCAGGCTGGGCAAGCACTCTACCACTGAGATAGACCTTCAGCCCAGGAGTCCACTGATGATTTCTTTTTATTTTATTGACTGGCTGGTTACCTGGTTGGTTTTCTTCGAGGTAGGGTCTCACTCTAGCCCAGGCTGACCTGGAACTCATTCTGTAGTCCCCAGCTGGCCTCAAACTGGTGGACATTCCTCCTGCCTCTGCCATCCCGAGGGCTGGGATGAAAGCCAGCTCCACTGACCGTCAAGGGCACTGAGCTGTCTGTCTTTCTAACAGACTTACCCAGGGGAGAGGAGCACTCCGAAGTCCAGGCACCTCTGCAAAGCACTAGACGGCAAAAGGAGAGAAAAGACAGTCAGGAAAGGAACATCCTAGAGGCCGGGGAGCTGTCTCCGAGAAGGGCCGAGGTCACGGCTCCGGAGCCGCAGAGCTTCCCGGACGCCGAGCCCGGGACAGGGCGCAGAGGCCCGGCGGGCGGCGAGGACGAGGCCCCCGACAGCAGGCCCGCGGCTCCGGCTCCGGCCCCGGCTCGGGGCGCGCCTCGGCCCCCGAGGAAGCACTACCTGTTCTCGGACACCGTGGAGAACCTGCACCAGGGGCTGCCCACGTCCTGCGCGCAGGGCCGGCACCGCGGGGCCGCGGCGGCCGGCTACGAGCCCTCCTTCGCCAGGGAGGCCAGGGCCAAGGCCAAGGACGCGGCGTTCCGGGACAAGAAGAACAGCTTGATGGAGGAGCTCTTCGGCTCGGGCTACGTCCTGAGGGCCGAGGAGACCGAGGACCCCGCCGAGCATGCCGAGGCCGAGGACTCGCCCCGGCCCAAGGCGCAGCTCCCGCCCAGCCAGGCCTCGGCCAGCAATGCCTTCGGGGACTCCAAAGTCACTGTGGTCAACTCCATCCAGCCCTCTTCACCCACAGAAGGAAAAAGAAAAATCATTATTTAAATATAATCGCTATTCTTCCTACATTCTGTCTGGTTCGATAGACTAGTTCTTGGGTCCTGCCGTCTTATCCTGTCAGATGGTGCAGTGTGTGTTTAGTACGTGACTTTGCATAACTAACATTTTGCTTTATATAGCTACCTAATGTTTAAAAAAAAGCCTGTATATTCGTCGATGATAACATTTAAAATACAAGTTTAAAACTTTATTCTAAAAGTGAAATATGTCCATCATTTTGGGGGGAGACTGATTAATTCTAAAGCTAGGGGATGATTCTATGGGACCTCATAGCTTGGAGCTATAAACTCCCAAACCAAGTCCTACCATAGCTCAGTTATGTGGGAGCAACACTGAGAAAATACAATCAATAGACACAAGCAAATGAAATATCACAAAGGATGCCACCGTTGGTCTTATGAAAATAATGTCAGTTCTGTTGTTCAGCTAAGTTGAATATCCAGTTAATTGGCCTTCATGCCTGAGCTTGCTCATGCGCACACCCAAGCGTTCAGTGTTTTTTGTTGAGCATTGTTTTGTTATACTGCTCTGAAAACCACTGCATCCTCCAGCTGACCTCCCAAGTACTCAGTGTGTCCTCCCACCGGCCCCCAGGGAGTGCCCCGTACTCACCACTCAAAGACATGTGCCACCACACCAGGCTCAGAAACAACTTTATTATTATTATTATTTATTTGAGAGAGAGAGACAGAGGGAGGGAATGGGCACACCAGGACCTCCAGCCACTGAAAATGAACTCCACATGTATGCGCCACCTTGTGCATCTGGCTTACGTGGGTCCTGGAGAGTTGAACCAGGATCCTTTGGCTTTGCAGGCAAATGGCTTAACCACTAAACCATCTCTCCAGCCCCCAGAAACAACTTTTGATAACTGGTAATTGGTATTTGACAAAACGGCCCCCAGAGGCTCTTGTGTTGAATACTTGGTCCCCAGCTGGTGGCAATTTGGGAAGGTTGGGGAGCCTTCAGATGGGCTCTACTGAAGAAGGCATGTCACTGGGGCAGGCCTGGGGACTTTATAGCCCAGCCCCTTGTCAGTGCTTAAGCTAGCTCTCTTGGACTACTTCCTTCCTATTGACGTGGAGATGTGAGTCAGCTTTCCTGCTCAGGCCTGCAAGGCTCTCCCTGCCATGAAGAAACTTCCCCTCAATCTGCAAGCTGAAATATGCCGTTTCCTCCCATACACTGCCTCTGATTGATATATACACTCTCTGGAAGAGCCACCTATGGGCCTGATGGAAAACTGTGACTTTTGCAGTTAAATATTTCTCAGCATTAAAGACATGATGGGCAGAGTTCCAAAAAGCCTGAGATGAACAGTCTCTGGCCCCAAAGGCACTTATAGCATCACTAGAAAGAAACCACATATATATTTGTGAGAGAGAGAGATAGAGAGAATGGGTGCCCCAGGGACTCCTGTCACCCACTGCATGTACCACTTTGTGCATCTGGCTTTGTAAGGGTTCTGGGAGACTGAACCTAGGCCAGCAGACTTTACAAGTAAGTGCCTTTTGCTGCAGAGCCATCTCTCCAGCCCTCAGAAAACCTCTCATTACAGAAGAGCAGAATGTAGAAACATTGGCGAGTGAAGCACACCACAGCAGACACGGTGAACACAGCAGTCGCACAGCCACTACTGAAGATGTGCAGTCATGGACAGAGAAAAAGGAATCATTGCCGGTGGTCAGGGCCCTTTGTAAAATGGGTCCAAGGCCTGGCTTGCAGGGGACCATTCAACCCTCCCCAGTCACGCAAGCTGAATAAACGTGAGAAAAGCCACACAAGGGGAGGGGCCTCGGAGAGCAGGTACCACACATCCTGCCCCGTGTGATGGCAGCAGAGGTATAGAAGCACATACAAAGGTGGTCATGACTGTGTGCACAGGTTCCCCACTGGGATCTTACATGCATGACAAGCCGCTATGGAGAACACTTTGGATGCAATTTAAACCAAACAGATGCCTGTTCTCACAGACAGCTATGACACATTTGTTTTTCAAGGTAGGGTCTCGCTGTGGCCCAGGCTGATCTGGAACTCACTCTGTAATCCTAGGCTGGTCTCAATTCACAGCAACCTTCCTACCTCTGCCTCCCAAATGCTGAAAATAAAGGTATGTGCCACCACACCTGGCTATGACTTTTTTTTTATGAGAGAGAATTGGCAGGCTAGGACCTGTAGCCACTGCACTCGAACCCCAGACACGCACACCACCTTGTGTGCATACGTGGCCTTGCAGGTTTGCATCACCTTGTGTGTCTGGCTCATGTGGGAATCTGCAGAGTTGAATGTGGGTCCTTAGGTGTCACAGGCAAACGCTTAACAACTAAGCCATCTTTCGAGCCCTATAAGACATTTTAAAATGCACTGTCACAAACATCTACTTTTTCAAGTATATATAAAGTATCTTTTTAATTTTTATTTATTTTCAAGGAGAAAAAGTAAGTGAGAAAGAGAATATTTGGGGCTGGAGAGATGGCTTAGCGGTTAAGCGCTTGCCTGTGAAGCCTAAGGACCCCAGTTCGAGGCTCGATTCCCCAGGACCCACGTTAGCCAGATGCACAAGGGGGCGCACGCATCTGGAGTTCGTTTGCAGTGGCTGGAGGCCCTGGCGTGCCCATTCTCTCCCTCCCTCTCTCTCTCTCTCTCTCTCTCTCTCTGCCTCTTTCTCTCTCTGTCTGTTGCTCTCAAATAAAAATGAACAAAAAAAATTTTAAAAAAACAAGAAAGCAAGCACACCAGGGCCTCTAGCTGCTGCAAATAAACTCCAGATACATGTCCCACTTTGTGCCTCTGGCTTTATGTGGGTACTGGGTAATCAAACTCATGTCGATAGGCTTTGCAAGCAAGCACCTTACTACTGAGCCATCTCTCCAGCCCTACAGAAATTTAAAACTTTTACTACACGCCCTTAATCCCAGCACTAGGGAGGCAGAGGTAGGAGGATCACTGTGAGTTCGAGGCCAATCTGAGACTACATAGTGAATTCCAGGTCAGCCTGAGCTACAGTGACACCCTACCTCAAAAAACCAAAAACAAAAAAACTTTTATTAGCTACAGCATGATATACACCATATGTGGAAAACAGAAGCACCGAGGTGAGCCCTGGCATCCCCAGTCCTGTGGAACCACAGCAAGTGGAGCTTTTATGCTCTCCGAAGTTAGACTGGAAAAGAACGAGAAAGCTGGCTGTTTTGTTTTGTTTTTTCGAGGTAGGGTCTCACTCTAGCCCCAGGCTGACCTGGAATTCACTATGGAGTCTGAAGGTGGCCTCGAATTCTCGGCTATCCTCCTACCTCTGCCTCCCAAATGCTGGAATTAAGAAACTGGGGAACAGTGAAAATTTTGGGAGACTCTAACAAGAACAGGCTCAGAAGTACACTTTCTACTATCCCCCCCCCCTTTTATTTTATTTTTATTTTATTTCTGGTTTTTCGAGGTACACAGTGAGGAGAAGCCCGAAGGGTATGTCACGCTTTCTCAATCTTACGCATGTGGACTCTAAGCTCCAGCCTCAGCGAGGTCTGTCCTTTCCTTTCCTGCAGAGGTCTGAAAGCACACACCCTTAAGACAGAAGGGCCTGCTCAGGGACATGCTATTCTCACTGGTGATTCAAGTGGAGCCCAGGTACAACATGCCATTCCAGCTTGCAGCTCCCTAAAAAAAGGAACGAGGAGCAAGTTCTCTGAGAGCTAAAATCTATGGAGGAAACCCGAGATTCTGCAGCTCCACTGGGCCAGCTCCGAAGTCCTCAGGCTGGCTTCTCATCCACATGTCTCCTGTAGGGGAGGATGCCGGAAGCTGGCATCCAGGTCCTCCGATGCTATGTGACACACACTTAAACAAGTCTTAAAAGCACATGCACCAACATTAACGAACACGTGCACTGCTGTAACCTTGGCACTGGCTAAGACTGCATGTCTGCTAAGTCAGGTGGAAGCTCAAGCCTGCTCTGGTGGATTTGGGGTCATCAATAAACCAAAAGGCCAAAGAAATGGCCTTTTCACAGTACAATTAGTCAAAATAATTACTAATTAGTCACTAATTAGCTACTCATTAGATCACTAGGAAACACGAGAATACAGATATGATCTTTCCAACCCTAGTGCTAGAATGAATGTCGGTTTTCTGGGCTGTGGTTCCCTGGAGCTAAGAGGCAAAGCCCCCAGCCGCCTGTCAGTGAGTAGTGCCCACAGCGGATGGGGCTGGAAGGACGATGGCCTTGGAAGCATTACGACACTTTCACTAGAAGAAGCGCTTCAGAACGAGTCTCAGCAGAACTACACTTGATAGGCCAAACAGGTGTCCCTTCAGATTAACACAATCAGCCCCTACTTCACTGTTTTAACTTTATTTCATCCTATAGAACATAAATACTAAATGTTTAAAAAATACACATCATTTGAAATGTCTTAAAAAAACACAATTCAAGCATAAAACAATGTGTTATGGTCTCATGGATACATTTATAAAATACTGTAACAAAAAATTAGAGGTTCCAATAAGTAGTACTGTTTTAACATACTTCATACATGAGGCACAAAAGCCTGTCCAACAAGCGAGGTTACAGAAGGGAAAAGCACAAGCAGTGTCTGGCTGCCCAAGATTAAAGGCAAAGGTTCAAATTCAGTAGTGGGATTCAAGTTAAGTTACTTTCTACAATGGACTTACAGCAGCACTGTTTTTTAAACACAAATATTGGAAAGTTCTGACATTCCAGCTCGTCACAGGACCAAAATATGCTGAAAGCACAAGTTACAAATACCAGCAACTAGACGATACATAGTGGTCCACTCTTCTTACACATCTGGAACCAGGTTGGTTGTACACACATGTCATAAACTGACGCTTGTGGCTCAACAGCAAGTACAGAAAATCATGATTCTTACAAGAATCTCATACAAAGTCCAAAACAAACATATTCAACAACAAAAGAAAACTTGTGTACTTCTGTGTCTGTGTATTCACGTCCTTTCAGCTGAAAGGGTGGAGAAGAAGGGCCACCACTTTGTTACAGACAAGAATCCAACAGGTAATGCCAACACCACCTGCAAGAAAGCAATTCAGTGTAAGAGAGCCGCCAACAGCACTGCCCATGGCTTCCTGCCCACTGCCTTTAACTTACACGAGGGAAGATTTCAAGTCTGAGTGCTGACATCAGACTTTCTACAGGCCAGTTACTGCTTCCTAAGCAGGATCATCTGAACAAGGGACACTGGTCTTTCATGGCAGAGGTGTGACTATGTAACAGATCGTAAGAACACCATGGACCACTACTTCTTTTTCCTTTCACAAAGTATTATAAACAGGGGCTGGAGAAGTGGTTTAGTGGTTAAGGCACTTGCCTACAAAGCCAAAGGATTGAGGTTCGATTCCCCAGGACCTACATAAAGCCAGATGCACATGGTGGCACGTGCATCTGAAGATCCTTTGCAGTGGCTGGAGGCCCTGGCATGCCCATTATCTTTCTGTCTCTCTGCCTCTCTCTCACACTCTCTCTCAAATAAATAATAAAAATGTAAAAAAGCCGGGCTTGGTGGCGCATGCCTTTAATCCCAGCACTCGGGAGGCAGAGGTAGGAGGATCGCTGTGAGTTCAAGGCCAGCCTGAGACTACATCGTGAATTCCAGGTCAGCCTGAGCTACAGTGAGACCCTACCACGAAAAACCAAAAAAAAAAAAAAAAAGATAATACACACATACACACACACACACACACACACACACACACACAGGCATGTTTACCCTAGCCTAAAGGGGAGACATAAGCCACCACTGCACCATCACCCACCCAGGCTACAAGGACAACGAGCCTGCAGGATAGGTGTAAGAGTGGCCCACTGCTCTTTTGATCAACAGTACAGAGGTCCTGGCCTGAGCCCAAGTGGGAAGGGAAGAGAAAGGGAAGGCCTGGGATCAGAGGGCATGACTAAATTGGAAGTTCTTGAGTAGTTCTTTTTGGAACAGTTCACCTACTCCAGCATTTGGAGGACAGATCCCTTAACTGACAAGGGGTTTAATACAGCATTATCTTTGGTTTAATTTTGGTTCTTTGGTTTGATTTTGGTTTTGTTTTTCTTTTGCTTTGGGGCGGGGGGAAAGGAGAGGGGTCGAGGGAGGGTTTCACTCTAGCCTAGGCTGACCTGGAAATCAATCTGCAGTTCCAGGTTGGTCTCAAACTCACAGCAATCCTCCTATCTCAGCCTCCTGAATGCTGGGATTAAAGGTGTGCATCACCACAGCTGGCTGGCTTTTGGTTGTTTTTTTTTTTTTTTCTTTTTTAACTTAAAAATAAATATTTAAGCCGGGAATGGTGGCACACACCTTTAATCCCAGCACTTGGGAGGCAAAGGTAGAGGGATCACTATGAGTTTGAAACCTGGGACTACAGAGTTCCAGGTCAGCCTGGGCTACGGTGAGACCCTGCTTGGGGTGGGGGGGCAGGTCTGTTGACAGGGTATGATGATTGGCATGTCTGTATCATACACTGAAGTCCTACTCCTTAGTGAAAGCATTAGGAGGTAAGGCCTTCTGAGAGATACTCAAGTCATGAAGGCAACCAACCCTTCTGGAGGAGGTCTAAGTAAGTGCATTCCCACCTTCATGCCTCCACCAAAGGACCTGCCAAGACTCTATCAATCACAAGATGGGCCTCATCTTCATTGATGAGACACCAAATCTACCTAAACCTTCATCTTGGACTTCCCAGCCACCAAGAAACAGATTTGTGTGAAAAAAGGATTTATGTTGTCTTTAAGCTATCTAGTTAATGATATCTTGTTGTAGCAGTCTGAACACAGGCATGCAAGAGAGCTTACAACATCAAATAAAAAGGGAGTACAAAATGGTACATGTCAGGTGACCGTGACTATGTCAAAACACCTGGATGGGAAAAAAAAACACTGGAGCTGGGCGTGGTGGTATGCACCTTTAATCCCAGCACTTGGGAGGCAGAGGTAGGAGGATCGCTGTGAATTCAAGACCAGTCTAGGACTGTATAGTGAATTCCAGATCAGCCTGGGCTAGAGCAAGACCCTACCTCAAAAAAACAAAGAAGGGCTGGAGAGATTGCTCACTGGTTAAGGCACTTGCCTTCAGAGCCTAATGACCCAAGTTTGATTCCCCAGTGCCCATATAAAGCCAGAAGTACACAGTGGCACATGAATCTGGAGTTCATTTTCAATGGCTAGAGGCCCTAGCACACCCATTCTCTCTGTCTCTTCTATATCTCTCTGCTTGCATATAAACAAATAATTTTCTAAAAATTTTTATTTATTTGTGTATTTATTTATTTATTTATTTGAGAGAGAGAGGTAGGGAGAGGGGAGAGAAAAATAGGCACACCAGGGCATACAGCCACTGCAAACGAACTCCAGATGCTTACAACACCTTGTGCATCTGGCTTACGTGGGACCTGGGGAATTGAACCTAGGTCCTTTGGCTTTGCAGGCAAATGCCTTAACCATTAAGCCATCTTTCCAACCCAAATAAAATTTTAAAAAAGAAAACCCCCCACCAGGCATGGTGGCACATGCCTTTAATCCCAGCACTAGGGAGGTAGGAGTAGGAGGATCGCTGTGAGTTTGAGGCCACCCAGAGAATACAGAGTGAATTCTAGGTCAGCCTGGGCTAAAGTAAGACCCTACCTCGAAAAACCAAAAAAAAAAAAAAAGACAACTCCCCCCCCAAATAAAAGGCCCCATGAGCCGGCCTGAACATCCACGTGAGTATGTTCCTATGGGACCAGCCTGGCTGGGAAGAGCGAGAGCATCTACCTTGGCTTGGGTATTTTTCTTCCTGCTTTCCTTCTATTTACGTCGTGCTTTGGGAGTAAGTACCCTCTCACTTTGATGATGTATAAGAGTAATCTCTGACCTCTGAGTCTTTCACTATTTCATAATCGTTTCAGGTCTGTTATCTGAAGGGGCTTCTATGTCCCACATGTGTGGGAAACTGCCACAGCTTTTTCCTAGATACCAATTTTGCCTAAATAAACCTCACAAATTATGACTTCTCCCTAAATAAAAACCAATAATTCATAATTCAAAAAAGACTGGAAAAAATGTATTTCATATTTAGAGGGGTTACCTATAACTAATGTGCTTTTTAAAAATATTTTTTTATTTATTTAAGACAGAGAAAGTGGCAGATAGACAGAGAGAGAATGGGGCACACCAGGGCTTCTAGCCATTGCAAACAATCTCCAGATGCATGTGCCACCTTGTACATCTGGCTTACTTGGGTATTGGGGAATTGAACCTGGGTCCCTAGACTTCACAGGCAAGTGCCTTAACCACTAAACCATCACTCCAGCCCAACTAATGTGGTTTTTAAAAGTGGTTCCTGGGCTGGAGAAGATGGCTTAGCAGTTAAGCAAAGCCAAAGGACCCCAGTTCGATTACTCAGGACCCACATAAGCCAGATGCACAAGTGGGCGCATGCATCTGGAGTTCATTTGCCATGGCTGAAGGCCCTGGTGTGCCCATTCTCTCTCTCACTCACTCTCTACCTCTTTCTCTCTCTCTCCCTCTCTCTCTAATAAATAATTTTTTTAAAAAAAAGTGGTTCCTATATGTCTGATTTTTTTTTCCAAGGTAGGGTCTTGCTCTTGCCCAGGCTAACCTGGAATTCATTATGTAGTCTCAGGGTAGCCTCAAACTCACAGCAGTCCTCCTATCTCTGCCTCTCTAGTGCTGGGATGAAAGGCGCGTGCCACCACGCCCAGCATAAACTACTTTTAACATTCAGAAGAGAATATTTCAGAAATAAAAGAGCTAGCAGGAGTACATAATGAAGAGTGGGCAACCAGAAGAACTGGAAAAGAAAGGATGCAGGAATTGCTCACTGAAAACACGGGTGCTGTCAGTGAAGCAGAACTTGTGGACTGCAGCTCTGCTCCTGAGCAGTCTGGTGACCTGGGACAGGTTGGGTGGCTTCTCTAGACCTCGGGTAACATTGAGGCACAAAGTGCAGCTAGCAGCGGACTGTGAGGTTGGATAACTTCATCATCCACCACACACCTCTACAGAAGCCCCTCCACAGGCTCTCAGTGTCCCCAGAGAATACTCACCTGTTACTCTGGTAGGAAAAGCCAGCAGGCGGTCTAACGGGGTAATCCACTTACTTGGCACAACGGCCACAGGGACGGAATAGTACTTCCAAATGAGCGAGATCATCAAGGCTGCCTGGAAAAACACTTGTGTGAGTGAAAGCTGCATGTTAGTCACACAATCACCACAGAAAACGAACAAAGACAGCAGCATATAAAACCCTTAACGTCCTGTGCTGAACTTGACATAGAATGTCTAACTGAAGATTAGCTCACATGGATATCTGAAACATACTGCTGACAAGTGGTGAGCTTCTTATGGGTACTGGCATTTGATAGCTTTAGTCTGAATTTTATATATACAGTATTGAAATTAGCAGCAATTGTAGCTGACCATGGTGGCACACGCCTTTAATCTCAGCACTCGAGAGGTGGAGGCAGAGGCAGAGGTAGGAAGATTGCCGTGAGTTTGAGACCACCCTGAGACTATATAGTGCATTGCAGGTCAGCCTGGAATACAGTGAGACCCTACCTCAAAAAAACAAAAGGGGGGGGGGGGGGCTAGAGCAAGACCCTACCTCAAAAAACCATACACAAAAATAAGTAAATAAATAAATTAGCAGCAATTAGCCAAGTCTTTCCATAATAGGATTCATGCTGGGCATGGTGGCGCATGCCTTTAATCCCAGCACTTGGGAGGCTGAGATAGTTGGAATACCGTGAATTTGAGGCCACCCTGAAACTACAGTGAATTCCAGGTCAGCCTGGGCTAGAGAAAAACCCTACCTTGAAAAAAAAAATAATAATAGGATTTTCTCACCATCTATCTCCTTTGAATAACTGAACTACATGCTAAAAATATTAGTAACAAAAGCAAACATGACTCTAAAATCCCCAAGGACGAGTTACTCCTCCCACACACACAATAGTGAACTGTGCAGAGGGCCCCTCTCTCTCTAAGTTCCATGTTAGGCAATCCTTCCAGTTTCCAGGCCCTGTGTGGTCCAGAACACACCACTCAAGTGAGCAGCCCAAACAGCAGGCACCTGACCCACTCCCTTGCCTCTGTGAAATCCATCCTGTAGCAAACGTCAATGCCTCTGACTAAGTTACTTAAAGGTCCTTCAAGCCTGGTCTCCTCTTTCTTTCTTTCAAATAAATTAATAAGGAGGCCAATGCCTTATCCATTAGGCTACTGGGGCTTCTCAAATAAATTAATTAAAAAATAAATTATTTTAAGGAGATATGGCTAAGATGTTAAAGGTACTTGCTTACAAAGCCTGACAGTCTGGGTTTGATTCCCAGTATGCACAAGGTGGCACATGCATCTGGAGCTCATTTGTAATGGCAGGAGGCCCTGGCACACCCATACTCATTCTCTGCCTGCCTCTTTCTTTCTCTCTTTCAAATAAATAAGCAAATAAATAACATTTTTTAGTAAATAAATAATTTTTAAAAATGGGGGGGGGGCTGGAGAGATGGCTCAGCAGTTAAGGGAATTGCCTGCAAAGACTAACAACCTTAACAACCTGGGTTCAATTCCTCAGTACCCATGTAACGCCAGTTGCACAAAGTAGCACATACATCTGGGGTTTGTTTGCAGCAGCTGGAGGCCCTAGTGTGCCCATTCTCTCTCCCCTCAACGCCCCCCCCCCCTCTGGCTGCAAATAAATTTAAAACAAGAACAACCCAGACCTGGTCTCTAGTGGGAGCCGGCCTAAGTCCTTCACCAAGAAAGACCGTGCACAATACTGAGGCCCAGGCAGGGTCACTCATGGCAGCTGCTCGCTTGCCTACTTGGTGGCCATGCAGCCACAGCCTCCCAAGAGCAGCAGCAGTTAACGGTCCCACAGGAAGGTAACTAGGCTCAAGACCCCCTGGAAAGAAAGCTGAGAGCCAAGTTTATAAGAACAGCTGGATGGCTCCTACCCACAGAGTGTGATGATCTATTAAATACCATTTATGTACACCAGGGAACAAGTGAAGGCAAAAACCACTGATGAACTCAGAAAATACCCAGGCTATTAAAAATGTGATGGAGTGCTCGCTTCGGAAGCACATATACTAAAATTGGAACAATATAGAGATGATTAGCATGGCCCCCTGCACAAGGATGATATGCAAATTTATGAGTGTGTGTGTGTGTGTGTGTGTGTGTTGTTTGTCTGTTTGTTTTTTGTTGTTTGTTTTCCGAGGTAAGGTTTCACTCTAGTCCAGGCTGACCTGGAATTCACTATGCAGTCTCAGGGTGGCCCTGAACTCATGGTGATCCTCCTACCTCTGCCTCCTGAGTGCTGGGATTAAAAGCATGTGCCACCACACCCTGCTAAAAAAATATACAGATACATATTTTTTTAAATGTGATGGGACAAAGCAGTTGAAAAAGTTCCTAAGGAGTTATTTCAGAATAAAAGATGCTCATATCTTTGACTCTCCAACCAAGCCCTGCATAGTGCCGCATGCCTTTAATCCCAGCACTCGGGAGGCAGAGGTGAGAGTATCACCATGAGAAAACATAGTGAATTCCAGGTCAGCCTTGGGCTAGAGTAAAACCCTACCTCAAAAAACCACCAAAAAAAAAAAAAAAGCCGGGCATAGTGGCGCACGCCTTTAATCCTAGCACTTTGGGAGGCAGAGGTAGGAGGATTGCCATGAGTTTGAGGCCACCCTGAGACTACATAGAGAATTCCAGGTCAGCCTGAGCTTGAGTGAGATCCTACTTTGAAAAACAAAACAAAACAAAACACCACCACAGGTTTCCGTTCAGTCTAACTTGGAGATTCACAGCTGTTTGAGTCACACACTGGTAGGATGACAGACCAGCTTAAAGTGGAAGAGGCCCCGGTGACGCCACAGAACACTTACTTGCAATATGTAAAAAGCAACACTTATAACCCATTTTATCTTGGCCAACTGAGCTGTTCGAGTTTTCACTGAAAAGAAAAACAGAAACATGTCAATCTTGAAAAACTGAGTACCTAAACATATGTTATGTTCCTTTATACAACATTTTCTCACTATAAATGAAACACTCCGTATATAATAGAATAGGGGCCGCAGAGATGACCTAGCAGTTAGGGTGCTTGCCTGCGAAACCTAAGGACCCAGGTTTGATTCCCTAGTACCCATGTAAGCCAGATGCACACGGTGGCACATGCATCTGGAGTTCATTTGCAATGGCTAACATACACATTCTATCTGCCTCTTTCTCTCTCAAATAAATAGAATCGAATCGAATCGAATCGAATCGAATCGAATAGAATCTGTGGTGGTTTGAATCAGGTGTCCCCCATAAACTCATGTGTTTTGAATGCTCAGTTCCCATATGGCAGCTTGGAAGATGGAGGTGTTTTGGGGGGCAGGCTTAGAGTGTTACAGCCAGCTCCCCCTTGCCAGAGCTCACTCTTTAGATGCTGTTTTCCACCTGCTGTGGCAGAGGTGATGTCCAGCCTCTGTTCATGCCATGTTTTCCCCTGCCATCATGAAGCTTGCCTTCGAGATTGCAAGCCAAAATAAATAACTTTACTCCCATCAGCTACTTTTGGTCGGCAGATTTATCCCAGCAACATGAAGGTTACCGCAACAGCATAAAATCACACACATGTATGAAAATGACATGAAAAACATCACTTTGGGGCTAGAGAGATGGCTTAGTGGTTAAGGTACTTGCCTGCAAAGCCAAAGAACCCAGGTTTGATTCCCCAGGAACTTCATAAGCCAGATACACAAGGTGGAGCATGCATCTGGAATTTGTATGCAGAGCTGGAGGCCCTGGCGTGCCCATTCTCTCAACCCCTCCACCGTCCCCCAAAGGAAAGAAAGACAGGCAGGCATTACTTTGCTAACTTAAAAAATAATTAGGGGGCTGGAGAGATGGCTCAGCAGTTAAAGGTGCTTGGTTGCCAAGCCTAATAGTCCAGGTTAAATTCCCATTAGCCACATAAAATCAGACCACATAAAGTGGTGCATGCATCTTGAGTTTGCAGCAGCAGGAGGCCCGGGCATGCACTCATCCAGTGAGCTAAATTCCCAACCCCATAAATAAAAATATTTTTAAAAATAACTCAGGCCAGGTGTGGTGGCATACACTTTAATCCCAGCACTTGGGAGGCAGAGTTAGGAGGACTGCCCTGAGTTTGAGGTCACCCTGAGACTACATAGTGAATTCCAGGTCAGCCTGGACTAGAGTAAAACCATACCTCAAAAAAAACAAAACAAACAAGCAAAAAAAAAAAAAAAAAAAAAAAAAAAACCCTCAAAACTAACAATAGGGGACTGGAAAGATGGCTCAGTGCATGCCACCCTGCACACAGCACCCTCAGCACAGGAGCTGCGCCCTGATGTCTCATCATGTAATGACACAGCTCACGTTCTTCTCAAGAGGAGAAGTGCCCTGGGAAGCTACTGTGAGATATTTCCCTGGGCTTTTCTCAGCAAAGTGCTGACCTTGAAACCTAAGACCTCAGAAGACAAGTCAGCTCTGAAGAAAGCCTATGAGGATCTCTCAGGTTTTTGGGTCTAGAAAGGAAAGTTTTGCCAGCAAGTAAGGTCACAATTATTGCAAAGTTTCTCCTCGGCAGCTCAGAAGTCTCTCTGCACCTGCAGGACTTCTAAGAAGCACAGCCTCTACTACACGTGTGCATGAAGCCTTCTCCGCTGGCCAGCCCTAACAACACAGGCTACAGTGATACAGCACCGTGAGTTTTGAGCTTGTCCGTCATCTTGTTGATCTTCCTTTCCAGCCTGGCATATCTGGCAAACTCGTCCATCATGTTGACGGTGGACAGCTCCTGCTTCATGTCCTGGATCTCTGCCCGCATCTGCGACTCCTGCTCCGCATCCTTCTGTAGCACCCTGGACACCTGCGGGAGAAAGGTGAGTCAGTCCTTCCATATGCAGAGAGCAGGTACCCTCAGCTCCCCCAGCAGAGGGGCCTGTGCACCCTCACCGAGAAGCACTGTGCCCCGACCCTCTGTGATCCAGCCAGCTGCAGGCGCCAGCCCCAGTCAGGACTTTGAACATATCCAGGTACTCGGGTGGTTCAGGGCCTTGCCAGATGTCCTACATAGGTACCCTGTTGCAGGCAGGTAGAAAACAGCCCCTGCCAGCCAAACTCATTAAGCCCCTTCTAAACCCCTTTAATCTGACGGCCTCGTGAACATCACAGGCTGCTCCAGCACTCTCAGTTCCCAGAAGTGCTCTGCGCTCGCCCCAGCTTTCCGAGGCTCCGGGCGGTCTCCTGTCTGAGCTCCGGGCTGCCTTTCCTTTCCCAGTGTCCTGCTGCTATGTCTCTCAAGCTGCCCGTGACCTGCAATGGCCAGGCTCTGTGCCACTTTCCTGAACACCCTAGCAAGTTGCTGGGGGCTGGGGGGAGGGAGCACAGCCAAACACCATGATACAGGATCCCCAAGACAGGGTAGCCAGATACCAGGTCAGAATCTGAGCAAGATGAGGAACAGCAGTGCGAGTCAGGAAACAGGAACTCATCAAACACAGTCTCAAACTCCAAAGCAGACATCTGTACTCTGCACTGGTGGCCTTGGTGACAGTGGTGGAAGGTTAGGTACAAAGGCCTCGTCACAGGGGAGACAATCTTCTCAAGTCAGAAATCCACGTCAGGGAGCTGGAAAGATGGCTCAGTGGTTAAGGTGGCTCAGTGGTTAAGGTGCTTGCCTGCAAAGCTTAAGGACTGGAGTTCAATTTCCCAGTACCCATGTAATGCCATATGCACAAGGTGGCACATTTGTCTGGAATTCATCTACAGTGGCTAGACACCCTGATGCACCCATTCATATTCTCTCTCTGTCTCTCAAATGTATTTTTAAAAATTAAGCAAGGAATGATGATGCATGCCTTTAATCCCAGCACTCAGGAAACAGAGGGTAGGAGGATCACTGGAAGTTCAAAGCCACCCTGACATTACAGAGTGAATTCTATATCAGTTTGGGCTAGAGCAAGACCCTACCTCAAAAAAGCAAAGAAAAAAAAAAGGAAGAAAGAAAAAGAACTGAAGAGGGCTGGAGAGATGGCTTAGCAGTTAAGGCATTTGCCTGCAAAGCCAAAGGATCCCGGTTCGACTCTCCAGGACCCACATAAGCCAGATGTACAAGGGGAGCACATGCATCTGGAGTTCGTTTGCAGTGGCTGGAGGCCCTGGCGCGCCCATTCTCATTCTCTCTCTCTCTCTCTCTCTCTGATAAATAAATAAAATATATTTTAAGAAAGAGAAAGAAAGGAAGGAAGGTAGGTAGGTAGGTGAGCGCTCTGCTTTCTACAGACAGAGGGAGAAATCCAGACACAAATGTTTGTAAAGAAGTGCCTGTCCGGGGAATGACAAACCAAGCAGGTCCCTGCATAGCCGGGTAACCTGTGTGCATAGTTAGCTCACCATGCCAGAAGGAGCAAGGCCTTTCTCTGTCAGAGAACACAAGGTGATAGTGGCCACCAGGTGGCAGCCACCAACTGTCAGAGACAAGTCTAGATCCCAGAACTGTGAGGTCCTAAAAAAGAAGTAGAGAAGAGAGGCAGGGCCAGACCAGGGCAACACACTCCAGCAATGGAAGAGCTATGCCAGGGGATAAGACACAATGAGAGGTGTCCATGCCAAACACAGACATGTCCTACAAATCACTGCCCAGTATTTAGAAATCCCTGCAGACTGAAGAAAACGACACACAGAGATTCCTAGCTGGATCACTGGGTAAAGCGGAAGCCTGAACAGGCCTTCAGGATTGCAGTGTTGTGGATGACTGTAATGTGGACAAGGATGGAGTTCATACACCAAGCACAATGAGCTCAGGGGGCTCAGGCTGACAACTTACTTTCAAATGGTTCAGGAAACAAAATTGGTTTTTGTACTGTAGGCATAACTTTTGTGTGTGCATGTTGGTGTTGAAATTTCAGTTTTTTAAATTATTTTATTAATTTATTTGAGAGAGAAAGAGGCAGAGAGAGAGAGAGAGAGAGAGATTATAGATAGAATGGGTGTGCCAGGGCCTCTAGCCACTGCAAACAAATTCCAGATACATGCACCACCTTGTGCATCTGGCTTACATGGGTTCTAGGGAATCAAACTTAGGTCCTTAGGCTTTGCAGGTAAACACCTTAACCACTAAGCCATTTCTCCAGCCCTGTTTTGTTTTGTTTTAAGAGATGAAAAATGATGCCAGGCATGGTGGTGCACACCTTTAATTCCAGCACTCGGGAATGAGAGATAGGAGGATCACCAAGAGTTCAAGACCACTCTAAGACTACATAGTGAATTACAGGTCAGCCTGGGCTAGAGCAAGACCCTACCTCAAAACAAAAAACAAACAAACAAAAAAAAAAAGCAGAGAATGTATAAATGCTGCTTAAAATTAAATCAAGAAAGCCAGGCATGGTGGTGCATGCCATTAATCCCAGCACTCAGAAGGCAGAGGTAGGAGGATCACCATGAGTTCAAGGCCACCTTGAGACTACATACTGAATTCCAGGTCAGACAGGGGCTAGAGTAAGACCTTACCTCAAAAACCAAAAACAAACAAACAAAAAACAGAACAAGGGCCAGGTGTGGTAGTGCATGCCTTTAATCCCAGTGGAGGCAGGAGGATAAAGGATAGCTAGGAGTTCAAGGCCAGTCTGGGACTACCAAGTGAGTTCCAGGTCAGCCTGGGCTAGAGTGAGACCCTACCTTGGGGAAGGAAAAAAAAAGAGAGAGAGAGAGAGAGAGAGAAAGCAGGCCTGATGGGTGCCTGTCATGTCAGAGCTGAGAGAGGCTGAGGCAGGAGAAGCAAGAGTATAAAGCCAGTAGAGGCTACACTGCAACTTCCAGACCAGCATGTGATATGACTCTGTCTCAAAAATGAAAAATAAAAAAGCACATGTTTTTGGGCTGGATGGATGGCTTAGCAGTTAAGGCGTTTGCCTGCAAAGCCAAAGGACCCAGGTTCGATTCCCAGGACCCACGTTAGCCAGATGCACAAGGGGGTGCACGCATCTGGAATTTGTCTGCAGTGGCTGGAGGCCTTGGCGCGCCCTTTCTCTCTCTCTTTCTCCCTCTTTCTCTGTCAAATAAATAAATAAAATATTTTTTAAAAAGCACTTGTTTTCAAGTGCCTAAGTAAAGGTCCATCCCTCTTAGCATGGTGGGTTCTTTTTAAGCAGTCTTATAGGAATCTGACTGAGCAATAATGACATGCAATCTGAAAAGACAGGCTGAATGACTCAGGCAGGGGAGAAATCAGAAGGAAAAGACTGAAGCAAGGCCTCCTTGTCCACAACCTGGGTTCACCTCTGAGGACCCCTCCACCATCCCTTAAACTGACAGCAAGGGCCAGATACAGCTGAAAAATAACTGGTGGCATGATATGTACAGCCCAGATCCTCCCTCCTGACAGTCTACCTGGAAGCATGCCAATGACCAGCTCAACCCGTCACCAGCCAGCATGTCCCTGAATACTGGAGACAGACTTTCATCTCATCTCACAAAGGAACCAAGGCCCCTGCAGAGCTCTACCCAGAACAGGATGACTGCCTCTGTGGGCAGGGCCAGAGCATCCAGCCAGGATGGGACAGAGGAAGTCCCAGGCTGAAGCAACTCTCCTCCTGGAATGCTGATTTCCTATTGTACACACATCCCAAAAGGAAGGTCCCTGCTGGGCAAGCATTCATCTTGTCAGCCCTCCAACACGCTTTTCAGCCAAGGCTCCAGCAGGTCCTGTATAAACGGCTGGGTCACTCTAACACATGGAGGCCTTCCACTTACTTTGTCCCTCAAATCAGTGGCCGTGGTGAGGCAGACTCTAGCCATTGTGTGGAGCAGACTTTTGGCCCCCACAACTTCTATAAAAGCCAGTAACCAAAGTTCTGAACATGAATTATGGGAGCTGTGCTCTGCTATGGTGACTATACTATCTTCTGAGCCTAACAACTCCAAGTGTCACATAGCACCAAAGGGAAGTGGGGTTAAGCTAAGTGGTTGGAGGGTAGAGAGGCTACGTAGGATGTGGGTACAGGTCCAGGACTCTCCCCTCTAAATGACAGCCATCCATGCAGGGAGAAGCCCCGTGCATGTGTGACTGCAGCAACAATCCTCTGTGACAATGGACGAGGTACAGAGCAGGAGCTTGAAGAAAGGGCATAAAAAATTGGTGTCAGCTACCTACACAAGACCGTCATAATAGGAGGAAAAGATCAAGACATCAAAATAAAAGACAGACTGATTGAGAGGGGGAGGGGATATGATGGAGAGTGGAGTTTCAAAGGGGAAAGTGGGGGGAGGGAGGGCATTACCATGGGATATTGTTTACAATCATGGAAGTTGTTAATAAAAAAAAAAAAATTGGTGTCAGGGCCTGGAGGGATGGCTTAGCGGTTAAGGTGTTTGTTTGCCTGCAAAGCCAAAGGACCCAGGTTCAATTCCCCAGGACCCACATAAGCCAGATGCACAAGGAGACGCATGCATCTGGAGTTCGTTTGCAGTGATTGGAGGCATTAGCACGCCCATTCTTGCTAGCTCGCGTGCGCTCTCTCTCCCTCCCTCCCTCCCTCTTTCTCTCTGCCAAATAGATAAAAATATATATTTTTCTAAAAAGCTGCTGTCAGACTGAAATGATGACAGGAGTTAGAGCCACTGCCATAATTCCCCCACTCCTCCCCTCACACACACACAACTTAACTACATCTGCCACTGAGAAAGTGAACAAATGAGGAAGGAGGCCAACCCAAAGCCGGCCTCTTGAGCACTGAGATCAGTGTGCTTAGCACCAATGAAACAAAACACAGTGAGCGTTCTCAGGAGAACGGAGGTGACTTAAGAGAGCACACCCACAGAGCCACGCCTGCAAGAGTTAGCATCCAGAACACGGACCGAACAAGTAAATGGATGAAAGGGCTAGGCAGGTCTCCAAGGAGACACAGTTGAAGACACGGAGTAAAATAGGCAGCTTCTCTCTCCTACCAGCCACTCACAGCACAAAGTACTTTTGTGACCCCCAGGTGTGTGAGATTTCTCTCCAAGCCACTCAACAGCTAGAACCAGCGAGGCATCCTCCCCGCTTTCTGACACTGTCCACCTGGAGACAGCACTAGAGCCCACATGTTGAGGACTCAGTTCAACAGACAGCCCCCACTTCAAGCATCAGTCACAGGTTACAGGCTCTGGAATTTGACAGACCAGCTACAAATTAGGGTTCCCAAGACCCCTCTTTAGAGTCTATTAATTTGCTAAGCCAGCTCACAAAACTCAGGGAAGCATTTGTGTTCACTGGTTTATATATTACAAGGAGACACCTGTGAGGACGTGAGGATGTCTATGAGGGATCTGTTGCAGTCATCTTCTCATTGCTAGACAAACACCCAACCAGAAGCAGTTGATGGGAGGAAAGGGTTTATTTCAAGCTTACAGAATCCAGGAGAGGCAGCATCAGCAGTGGAAGAAGGCGGCTCAGCCCCACAGATCACAGCCCAGAGACCTCACCAAACAGCCAGCACACACTTCAAAAAGCACCAACTAGCCTGGCGTGGTGGCGCACGCCTTTAATCCCAGCACCCAGGAGACAGAGGTAGGAAGATCGCTGTGAATTTGAGCCCACCCTGAGACTACATAGTGAATTCCAGGTCAGCCTGAGCTACAGTGAAACCCTACCACAAAAAAAAAAAAAGTTTACAGCCTAATGCTAATATACCGAATGGGGAGCATCCAATATGTCTGTTTAGATTCTTCTGGACTTTCTGTTGTAGATTCCTTTCTCCCATGTGTGGGACAGGGTCCCTTCCAGGGCTTGGGAGCTTCTGCCCAGCTGAACATGTGAGACTGACAAGAAGAGAACAAGGACTCATCCACTTGCCGGGAGAGCAGAGGCCAATGCCAAGTCTCATGGGACTGGAGGGTACAATGGCTCAGTAGTGACGATGCAAAAGACAGCTCTTGCTTCAGAGAGAAATAGGAGGTAGTTTATTCTGGAGCCAAATATGAGTAACCATGGCCCCGGAACAGAGAATTAGGTTACCCCAAACTCTATGTTCCAACGTGTTAACAGTTTCATGAAGTTCTTATAGTTACAGAACAAAAGATAGTCATAAACTGAAACACTTTCCAAATACATTGGCTGAAGCATCAGTAGATGGGCTGGGAAAATCTCCACCATAGGCTTCAGATGCTATCTGATGACATTCTTAGCCCCTGGGTTGGTGGAAGCTGGGAGTCTGTTCTTACATCCCAAAAAGGCTCACACCTGATCAACTGAAAGTCACCAGGATGTTAGGACAGACCCAGAGGTGGGTTAAAGATAGCCCAAAGTAATTTGGCTCGAATCCTGCAACATTCCATCTTTACAGGATTTCTACCCATCCATTCAGCCTTATCTGAGGCAGATGCAACGTTTTCTGGGAACTTCAGTTCACAGTAGAGACTTGCCTAGCAGGTGTAAGGAAATGTGATCCCAACACCACCCCCCAAAAAAAGTCTTTTCAGCAATGCAATACGAAAGGCCTAGGTAGGAAATTGTCTTAAATACCGACTGGCACCAGGAAAGATTCTAAACGGGACACAGGGGCTAAAAGGAATCCTCTATACTTCAGGACCAGGAGGGTAAGGTCTTAATTCAGAGTTTTGCACAAAACAGGCACTCGATGAATGCTGGCAGAATAAAACATAAAGACGCCTTAATGTTTCATAATGACTGATTTATATTAGGAGAGAAAAAGGAGAATTGTCTCCAACCTGAATTCTCGGCCGGAACCAGTCGTTTGCGCCACTGTGGGCATAAAAAGGATGTTTAGGCCTGGGGATCTACAGGCTCCTGAGTATACACACACACCCATTCCATCATTGCCAATTTACAACCAAATCCCTACTATGCGCAGACAGGATGGCAGAACCAAACGGATCACAAAGCAAAGACGTAGGTGGCTAATACCGTAACTAGCAAATTCGGAGCAGGCCTGTAGCTATGCGAGGGAAAGGAAGATGTATGGGGGGGGGGGGGGCACGACATTTCCCACATCCAGAATCCGGGGCTCGGGAAGGCAATCAGGCAGAGCCCAGCTCATCACCAGGGACGCCGAGTGCGCGCGCACGCATGCACGCACGCACGCAAAAGCACGGACCCAACGGAACCAGCGAGGCGGGAGGCAGGCGGCGGGGTCGGGGGAGCGCCCTCAGGGTGACTCGCCGCCCGCACCGGAAGTCTCCGGCCACGTGAACGCCCGGCCCAGCGTAGCCAGGTGTCCCTACGCCTCCAGAATGCAAAAACATCGGAATTTGGAGGTACAGCCTCGCAACTTTCGAGAAACTAGGGGTTATATTATTTTTTTTTTTAAGTTAGAAATTCTGCACTAGAGAACAGACCGGACGCGGCCCCGAGGGGCCACTTACAAAGGAGGAGAAGGACGGGAGGAGGATCCGGAGGACGTTGCACCCGAACACGAAGCTGAGCACCAGCAGCCACGCCCAGCGGTCAGCCTCGGCGGCGCTCATGCCGCGCGCTCCCCGCGGCGCCCGCACCGGACCGCACTGCACCGCTACGGCGGCTCCACGGGGACCGCGAGACGCCCGCGCCTGCGCACCGAGGCCCTGGGGCTCGCGGAGCACGCTCACTCGTCCGCGCATGCGCCGCGCTGGCCAGTCGCGGGGCCGGACTTTTGCTTAGTGCCGATGGTACCCATCCCTCTCCCCACGGTGAACGAGTTTTCAAACCTGTGGTGGAACTAACCGCCTGCTCTGTTTTGTCGTATTAGAAGACCATTTGTGTCTACTATTTAGTGACTCACCTTCACTCCTAAATAATTTATTGTTTAAGTATTTATTTATTTGCAAGCAGAGAGAGACACACAGACAGACTGGGGCATGCCAGGGCCTCCAGCCGCCACAAACGAACTTAAGATGCATGTGCCACTTTGTGTATCTGGCTTTATGTGGGGAATCGAATCCAGGTCATTAGGCTTTTCGGGCAATCGCCTTAACGGCTGAGCCATCTGTCCAGCCCTAACTTTATTTAGAATAACAATCTGCATAAATAGAAAGCTATTTTATTTGACAGGTAATTGAAAAAGAAATGTTTTCTAAGTAGTTACATATAAAACGTCTTGTTTACATCTCAAAAACAAATAAGTTTAAGCAAGGTATAAAATTGTATACCTAAACAGGGTGTGGTGGCCCACGCCTTTAATTCCAGCACTCCCAAGGCTAAAGTAGGAAGGTTACGGAGTTTGAAGCTAGTCTGGGCTAACCATTAACAATGCCAAGATGTTATCCTGCCCTGCCCCGCCCTGTTCTGAGGATTACTTAAATGTTATGAAGATAATTTAATTTTAGACTAACAACAACTTATAAGCTCTACTTTTTTTTCTTTTTTTTCTTTTTTTTTTTTTGGTTTTCCAGGATAGGGTCTCACTCTATCTAGGTCTACACCCCTAGGGCTCATGACTACCCCTGTTTTAAGTTTTCAGTATCAGGGATGTATTCCCTCCCATGAAGCAGCCTCCAGTCAAATTAGAGGGCAGTTGGTTTCCACCATGACAGACGTGCCACTATTGCACCCATTGGCTCATTTGGCCTGGCTGGCCAAACTTGAGGCAGTGTCCATTGTTGAGTATCTTCACTGGTGATTTCTCTCTCTCCATTGAACTGCATATGCAGCATGGCTTTTTCTAGCTGTCAGCTAGTCTACATGGAGGGTTTCAGCTCAGCTCCAGTGGGATTTCTCAGTGACATTGCAGCCCAAGTATGTGGAGTCTTCAGCACTAGGGTCTTACCATCTATTCCTGGTGGGAAAGCAAGGGCCTTGGCAATGGCCTGTAATGTTTTGGGGGCGTCAGGGACCTCCCTGGGCAACAACTCACTGTAAGGTATCCCATCCCTGGCACTGAAAATTTTCTAGTAACAATCTATAGCTCCTGTGTGTTCCATTGTCCAATCCTATTCTTTTTCTTATTTATTTATTTATTTTTATTTTTTATTTTTTATTTTTTTTGGTTTTTCAAGGTAGGGTCTTGGTCTAGCCAGGCTGACCTGGAATTCACTATGTTGCCTTAGGGTGGCCTCGAACTCACAGGGATCCTCCTACTTCTGCCTCCCAAGTGCTGGGATTAAAGGTGTGTGCCACCGTGCATGGCCTCTTCTCTCCTACTCTTAAAAAAAAAAAAATTGTAAAACAATCTGGGCATGGTGGCACGTGCCTTTAATCCCAGCACTAGGAGGCAGAGGTAGGAGGATTGCCTTGAGCTTGAGGCCACCCTGAGATTACACAGTGAATTCCAGGTCAGCCTGAGCTAGAGTGAGACCCTACCTCAAAAAATAAATAAAAGAATACAGAGTGAATTCCAGGTCAGCCTGGGCTATGGTGAGACCCTACCTCAAAAAAAAAAAAAAGAAAATTTTTTTTTTTCAAAACAAGATTAGGGAGCTGACCTGAAGCCCTAAGAAAATTCAAACTTTCCCTAAAACAGTTCAGCTAGAGTCAAACCAGAGGCTTCAAGACAGGAGACCCACCCTCCTCCAACACACGCACACATCTGCCTCCAAACACCCTGTCCCATAAAGAGGAAAGATGAGCCACTGGCTGGCAGGGCATGAGAATGGCTAGGCCCAAGGCCACAGAAAGTGAGGAACACTGCTGTTTGAGCTACTGGGGAGTTCCATCTCTCCACAGCCTGACACTGGGGAAGAGATTAAATAATGGAAGAAAACAAGCCGAGATAAAGTCTTGCTGCAAGTTTATGCCAAAGCCTCTGAGCTAAGGTGGACGAGATGTTTGGGCTGGATCTAGTGGAGTGTTCACACTGAAATTGCCTCTGGCTGGCTCCAAGTTAATGCCAGGAATGCCAGCCTTTGTTCTCTCATGGCTTTGGCACTGAGAGAAATGTATCTATTTCAAACTTTGTCTATCTCCCATGATTTTTCTTTGACAAGTTTTAAAGATTTTGGGGCTACCGAAATTGCTTAGTGGTTAAGGCACTTGCCTGCAAAGCCAAAGGATGCAGGTTCTTTTCCCCCAGTACCCATGTAAAACCAAATGGTGCCTATGTCTGGAGTTCGTTTGCAGTGGCTAGAGGTCCTGGCATGCCAATTCTCTCTCGACCTGCTTCTTTCTCTCTCTGTCAGATAAATAAATATATTTTTAATTTAAATATTTATTTTTATTTATTTGACAGACAAAGAGGGAGAGACAGGGTGAGAATGGGTGCAACAGGGCCTCCAGCCACTGCAAATGAACTCCAGATGTGTGCATCCCCTTGTGCATCTGACTAACATGGGTCCTGGGGAATCGAACCTGGGTCCTTTGGCTTTGCAGGCAAATGCCTTAACTGCTAAGCCATCCCTCCAGCCCAATTTAAATATTTAATACTTAGTTATAGCCAGGGGTGGTGGTGCATGCCTTTAATCCCAGCACTTGGGAGGTGGAGGTAGGAGGATCGCCATGAGTTCAAGGCCAGCCTGAAACTACATAGTGAATTCCAGGTCTTCCTGAGCTAGAGTGAGATGCTACCTTGAAAAACCAAAAAATTTTTAAAAATTAATTAAATAAATACATAGTTATATTTTGCTGGTTTTAACGTGTTTTCATGCTTTTAGAATGGGTTACAAAAAATGTCTCATGTTAATATATCATCTTAAATACAAGCCTTATATTATGCCCTGGTGTTTAAAAACAAAAATTTTTAATTTTCTTTCTTTCTTTCTTTTTTCCCCGAGGTAGAGTCTCTGTAGCTCAGGCTGACCTGGAACTCACTATGTAGTCTCAAGATGGCCTCGAACTCATGGTGATCCTCCTACCTCTGCCTCCTGAGTGCTGGGATTAAAGGCGGGTGCCACCACACCTGGCCTAAAACTCAGGTTCTTGATACTGTCCTATCTTTCCCTTCCTATTCCCCATTTCATACTCTTATTTTCTGGAGCAGCTAATGCATGAGGGATCAAAACTAATGACAACTGACAGGTGGCTGTTACCCATGTCCCCAGCTTTGGTTCCCTCTCTTGTGTTACAACGGATATGTTTTCAGGATTTACCCAGGCTACTGCTCAATCAGAGGAAAAGGTTATACGTGTTTTACCTATATAGTAACAATTTTGGCTATTTTAAGATTGCCCCATAATATTAAAACTGATAATGCTCCTGCTTATGCTAGAGTTCACTTCACTCACTTTCTTGCTGATTGGCATAAATACATACTACTGGGATTCCATACCATACACAAGGCCAAGCTGTTGTAGAGTGCAAAAATCATACTCTGAAGCTGGGCGTGGTGGCGCACTCCTTTAATCCCAGCACTTGGGAGGCAGAGGTAGGAGGATCGTCATGAGTTTGAGGCCACCCTGAGGCGACATAGTGAATTCCAGGTCAGCCTGAGCTAGGGAGACCCTACCTTGGAAAAAAAAAATCATACTCTGAAACTGTCCATTGCAAAACAAAGAATGGGGGAAGTTATAATACTCCCAAAGAACAACTAGCTGTGGCATTATATGCTGCAAATTATGAAACTGTGGATGAGGATGGATGTTCAGCTGCACAGAGGCACTGGACCAAGGAGGCTCCAGTCACTGTCCCTCAGCCTATATGGTGGAAGAACATTATGCATAATGATTGGAAGCCAGGCTATGTAAAAGTATGGGCTCAGGAATTTGCTTGTATATCCACAGAAGCAAGAGAAGATATTTGGAGTAGGGCGCAGTAGCATATGCCTTTAATCCCAGCACTCAGGAGGCAGAGGTAGGAGGATCTCTTGTGAGTTCGAGGCCAGCCTGGGACTACAGAGTAAGTTCCATGTCAACCTGAGCAAGAGTGGGACCCTACCTTGAAAAAAAAAAAAAAGCCAGGCGTGGTGGCGCACGCCTTTAATCCCAGCACCCGGGAGGCCGAGGTAGGAGGATTGTTGAGTTTGAGGCCACCCTGAGACTACATAGTGAATTCCAGGTCAGCCTGGGCTAGAGCGAGACCCTATCTCGAAAAAAACGAGAAAAAAAAAAGAGAGATAGAAAGAGGACATCTGGGTGCCAGCAAGAAGAGCGAAGCCTCAACATGAAGCAACAGGGACAGTGACAAAACTTTGATGTTGGAAACAACTTGGAGGCATCCTTCAAAAGAATGTCTATCATGGTTCCAAAACAAGAAAGTACTTCTCAGACAGTGCAAGCTTTTATCTCTACCTGGGGGCAATTAAAAAAAAATTCACACAAGGACTTGGAGAGATGGTTCAGTGGTTAAGGTGCTTGCCTGTAAAGCTAAAGGATCCAGGTTCCCCAGGACCCACATAAACCAGATGCACAAGGGGGCACACGTCTGGAGTTCGTTTGCAGTGGCTGGAGGCCCTGGTGTGCCCATCCTTTCTTTCTCTGTCTGCCTCTTTCCATCTCTCTCAAGTAAATTAAATAAATAATTTTTTTTTTAAATTTAAAAACTCACACAACGCCAGGCGTGGTGTTGCACGCCTTTAATCCCAGCACTGGGGAGGCAGAGGTGGGAGGATTGTCCTGAGTTCGAGGAGGCTACCCTGAGACTACATCGTGAATTTCAGGTCAACCTGGGCTAGAGTGAGACTCTCTACCTCGAAACAAAAAAAAAAAAAAAAACACCACAAGGCTTAATGGCAAACTAAAACTGCCAATGGGGAACTGAACCCTATGACTATGTTCCTAATGATGCTTGCTCTCATTCATTGCTGTATGGTCCAAAACTTATGTCTGCCAACTATTGAACAAGTTGGCCCAGCTGTTATAGGTTCTCCTTTGATTTTGGTTTTTCGAGGTAGGGTCTCACTCTAGCTCAGGCTGACCTGGAATTCACTATGTAGTCTCAGGATGGCCTTGAACTCACGGCGATCTTCCTACCTCTGCCTCCTGAGTGCTGGGATTAAAGGTATGCACCACTATGCCCGGCTCTTCCTTTAATTTTGAATTGCACTTTTTTCTGTTCAGAGGTGGTGGTGGGCCCTATTAGATGATATAAGGATGGGAGGGAAATATTGAATCAGGTTAATATGTTAGGCCAATGGAGAAATGTTACTAATGAATCAAGAAGGAATAATACTCAATATGGTATATATAAGCAGACAGGCTATGCTCAGGATGCTGGCTTGTATAATTGTGCAAAAACCAAAGAAGGCTCTAATGTAGGTACTATTTACTTCACTGCTGATATCAATATTAGTTTGTCTTCAGGCAATTCTGAACCTAGTAAGGATCAGAATTTTTGGATTCAGTTTGCAGTTAACAACATAAATAAGAATATATTTTGGGGGCTGGAGGGGTGGCTTAGCAGTTAAGGCGCTTGCCTGCAAAGCCAAAGGACCCAGGTTTGATTCCCCAGGACCCACATAAGCCAGATGCACAAGTGGCACATGCGTCTGGAGTTCATTTACAGTGGCTAGAGGCCCTGGCGTGCCATTCTATCTCTCTCTGTCTGTCTCAAATAAATAAAATATTTTAAAAAATAAAAAGAATGCATTTTGGGGCTGGAGGGATGGCTTAACAGTTAAGGCACTTGCCCGCAAAGCCAAAGGACCTAGGTTTGATTCCCCAGGTCCCACGTAAGCCAGATGCACAAGGTGGCTCATGTGTCTGGAATTCATTTGCAGTGGCTTGAGGCCCTGGTGTGCCCATTCTCTCCCCGTACCCCTCTCTCTTCCTCTTTCTCTCTGTCAAATAAATACAAAAAAAAATTTTTTTCAGTGCATTTTGCATTAAGGAGGGAACCTTTGTGAAGAAATTATTAGTTCACAACCTCATAGGATTATCTGTTGGACATGAGGAATATACTACTACTAAAGATGACCTCACTAACCAGGTAGAGATTATTTCCCAGGCTGAACGTGCACTGCCCATTTCTTCTGTGGTGCTGCACCAGCGTTCGTGTGTTCACTGTGGTGAGTTGCCTATCCCAGCAAATCGGTCCATGGGATGTTATGTCTCCCCTTCTGCTGGGAAGAGACTCCTGCGGGGTGGGTTTTTCTGAGCAGTAATACTGTTTATCAAGTTTTGCCAGCTAATTTTTCTGGTATGTTCTCACCAGGAAGAAACTTTCCTCTGCTGCCCCATTCCCGGCATGCCATCCACAGGCTTCCTGCTGGCTGATATCAACTGCGTCATATGAGTATTCCACAAATACCCATCGTGGCTGCTTTTGAGTTAACAGTACTGGGTTTAGTGGTAGGATTGCAATGAGAAATTGCTCACCTTACCCTGTGTATTTAGTAAAACAGCTCATCTCACTGCCCAAGTCTTGGCTAAGATCATCCTAGAAATGAAGGATCTCCATACATCAATTATTCAGAACCAACTGGGCTACTGTTGATTTTCTTTTGATAAAACTTTATTTAGGGGCTGGAGGGATGGCTTAGTGGTTAAGGGCACTTGCCTGTGAAGCCTAAGGACCCCGGTTTGAGGCTCAATTCCCCAGGTCCCACGTAAGCCAGATGCACAAGGTGGCACATGCATCTAGAGTTAGTTTGCAGTGGCTGGAAGCCCTGGGGCACCCATTCTCTTTCTCTCTCTCTCTCTCCTTCTTTCCCTCTCTCAAATAAATAAAGTACTAAAAAAAAAAAAAAAAAAAAAAAAAAAACTTTATTTACAGCCAGGCATGGTGGCGCACGCCTTTAATCCCAGCACTTGGGAGGCAGAGGTAGGAGGATTGCCATGAATTCGAGGCCACCCTGAGACTCCATAGTGAATTCCAGGTCAGCCTGGGCTAGAGCAAGACCCTACCTCGAAAAACCAAAAAAAAAAAAGAGAGAAAAAAGAAAAAACTTTATTTAGGATGAGTGCATCCCAGGAATGTGTTGTTTCAATATCACTGACAATTCCAATATTATTCAGCAATATTATTCAGTTAGACCAAGTCAGACAGGAGATAAGATTTATTTTTATTTTTTTTTTTTGACATTCAAAGTAGTGTTTATTATAACCCCTTTTCTTCAAAATTACTAATTACATAAGATAACTCATATTGAACCCAACTGCATTATTTTTGGTGCAATAGTTTAAAAAGCAATCTTTAGTCAAGATTTATTTATAAGTAAACATTTTTTTGATAACTGCCATAATTATAGACAATAAACCATGGTAATTCCCTACCACCCTTACTTTCCCCTTTGCAATTTCGATGTCCATCATAACCCCCCCGCCCAATCAGAAGTAAACTTTAATGAATCTTGGTAAGCAGCAGTTAAATATTGATGTGTTTGTTAGAACATGGGCATTCTGAAGACCTCACAGATGTGATTTAATAGACTAAAATTCCTCTCTGAACATGCTAATATCTAATAGTTTTCTGCAGCATTCAGCAAAAGAACTTGAAACAGAGAGTGAATAAAAGCTAAAGGAGCAGTTTTCCGCAAGGAGATAAGATTTATTAAGACAATACCTGATTTTGGCCTGGGTGGTTTCTAGGTAACTCCCTTTCCTAGGTCCTGTTTTTGCCATTCTATCCATGGTTCTCATCATCCCTTATGTTTTATAATGTCTCATGTCTTATATTACTCATATACCACCATTTGTCATGAAGCTTACTTAGTGTTTTTTTTTAATTTTTTGTTTTATTTTCATTTATTTATTTGAGAGCAACAGAGCAGAGAGAGAGAAAGAGAGAGAGAGAATGGGTGCACCAAGGCCTCCAGCCACTGCAAACGAACTCCACATGTATACGCCCCCTTGTGCATCTGGCTAATGTGGGTCCTGGGGACTTGAGCCTCGAACCAGGGTCCTTAGGCTTCACAGGCAAGCACTTAACTGCTAAGCCATCTCACCAGCCCACTTACTTAGATGGTTTTTTTTGTTTGTTTGTTTTTGTTTTTTTTTTTTTTTTTTTTTTTTTTTTTTGGAAGGTAGGGTCTCACTGTAGCTCAGGCTGACCTGGAATTCACTATGTAGTCTCAGGGTGGCCTCAAACTCATGGTGATCGTCCTACCTCTGCCTCCTGAGTGCTGGGATTAAAGACGTGCACCACCACGCCTGGCTCCAGCTTACTTAGTTTTTGTTGTTGTTGTTTATTTTTATTTATTTGAGAGCAACAGAGAGAGAATGGGCACGCCAGGCCCTCCAGCCACTGCAAACGAACTCCAGACACGTGCGCCCCCTTGTGCATCTGGCTAACGTGGGTCCTGGGGAATCAAGCAATGAACCAGGGTCCTTAGGCTTCATAGGCAAGCGCTTAACCACTAAGCCATCTCTCCAGCCCCCACTTACTTAGTTTTTAATGAGTTCACAAAGAAAGGCGGGCATATAGGGGATGTTTAGCCTGTCCTAGTAAAAACTTTCTGTTTGCAGAACTCTGTGATTCTGTTGACACTATGTTTCGGGAATAAGGACATCTGTGCTTATTCCAGAGTGCTGGGAACAGAGTTTGTAGGGTGTTCTCTTATTGTTAGGGAGATCTAATATTCATCTGTAGTTTCAGCCAGCCAGAATGCCTCCTGCTTCTGAGATAGGGAGTTGCCATCTACTTTGTTTTGCTTAAGCCGTTATCTACATAAGCGGTGAATGAACCTTGTACGCAGAGCTGTTCTAATAAAAGTTCTGCAGGGTGCTGCCTCTGGGCTCCTGTGCAGAAGAAATCGCCTTGAGTTCTCTGGTTCTGTTGCTTCATCCTGGTTACAGATTATTTCATTGGCACCAGTCATTCAGGACCTGGAAACAGGTTCGGTTGGTGCCAGCAGGTGACCATGCCAACACAGGCTGTCTTGGAATGCACTGTGTAGTCTCAGGGTGGCTTTGAACTCATGGCAATCTTCCTACATCTGCCTCCTGAGTGCTGGAACTAAAGGCATGCACCACCACTCCTGGTTTTTGGAAAAAAAAAAAAAAAAGTATAGGCAGCTTACATGAGAATAGACAATAAACTCCCTCCCCCACCCCAATTCTCCCTTCAAATCCCCCCTCCACTGAATCCCCTCTTCTTTCCAATTAGTCTCTCTTCCATTTTGATGTCGTCATCTTTCCTATTATGAAGGTCTTGTGTAGGTAGTGTCAGGCACTGTAAGGTCATGGATATTCAGGCCATTTTGTGTCAGGAACTTTACCTTGTAAGCAGTTCTACCCTTCCTTTGGCAATCACCTTAACCGCTAAGCCATCCCTCCAGGCCCAGCCATAGGCTTTTGACTAAGTTTTCAGTACTGAGTAGGATCCCTCCTGTGGATCAGGCCTCCAGTCCAACTAGAGAGCAGTTCATTTCCTCCCTAACAAACAAGCCACTATTGCACCATTTTCTAATACACCATTAACCCCCAAACTCATCAATGAACATCGACCTATGAAGTTAGTGCCCCTCATGATCCAGTCACTTCTCAATAGCATCATCAGCTGGAGATCGAGCCTTTGACACACGAGCCTTGGGGACATCTCAGATCCACCTATGTTCTACATGGTGGCTCTACATGAGCTGCATTCTCATTGCTGACCGTCTTCCAATTATCCATCATTCTCCTGGTACTGGGATTTAGACTGTCATGTCTTGTTATGGCTTGGGTCATAAACACTTCTGCCATGAAGATTCTATTTCATATTTTCTGGTGCAAGTAAATGGATATTTTCTCTTTCTTTCTTTCTTTTGTTTTTTTGGAGGTAGGATTTCACTCCAGCCCAGGCTGACCTGGAATTTACTATGTAGTCTCAGGGTGGCCTTGGACTCATGGTGATCCTCCTACCTCTTCCTCCCAACCAAGTGCTGGAATCAAAGGCATGTACCACAATGCTGGCTGACACTTTTTTTTTCTTTTTTCTTTTTTTTTTTTTTTGTTGTTGTTTTGTTTTGTATTTTTCAAGGTAGGGTCTCACTCTAGCCCAGGCTGATCTGGAATTCACTATGGAGTCTCAGGGTGGCCTCGAACTCATGGCAATCCTCCTACCTCTGCCTCCCGAGTGCTGGGATTAAAGGCGTGCACCACCACGCCTGGCTTTTTTCAAATTTTTATTAACAACTTCCATGATTATAAAAAATATCCCATGGTAATACCCCCCTCCCCCCCCCACTTTCCCCTTTGAAACTCCATTCGCCATCATATCCCCTCCCCATCTCAATCAGTCTCTCTTTTATTTTGATGTCATGATCTTTTTTTTTTTTTTTTTTTTTTTTTTTTTGGTGTTTTCAAGGTAGGGTCTCACTCTAGCCCAGGCTGACCTGGAATTCACTATGGAGTCTCAGGGTGGCCTTGAACTCTCGGTGATCCTCCTACCTCTGCCTCCTGAGTGCTGGGATTAAAGGCGCGCGCCACCACGTCCCGCTTGATGTCATGATCTTTTCCTCCTCTTATGATAGTCTTATGTAGGTAGTGTCAGGCACTGTGAGGTCATGGATATCCAGGACACTTTGTGTCTGGGGGGAGCATGTTGTATGGAGTCCTACTCTTCCTTTGGCTGTTACATTGTTTCTGCCCCTCTTCTGCATTGGACCCTGAGCCCTGGAAGGTATGATAGAGATATTACAGTATTGAGCACTCCGGTCACTTCTTTCTAGCACCATGATACCTTCTGAGTTGTCCCAAGGTCACTGCCATCTGAAAAGAGAAGGTTCTCTATCAAAAGCGAGAGTAGCATTAATATAAGGGTATGAACATTAACAGAAGTGCTTACTGGGCAGTTTGATAAGCACAGTATATACATTTAGCCAGACAGCAGCAGACATTACACCCCTAGGGCTCATGACTACCCCTGTTTTAAGTTTTCAGTATCAGGGATGTATTCCCTCCCATGGAGTGGGCCTCCAGTCCAATTAGAGGGCAGTTGGTTTCCACCATGATAGATGTGCCACTATTGCACTCGTTGGCTCATTTGGCCTGGCTGGCCAAATATAAGCTTGCAGTGTCCACTGTTGATTATCTTCACTGGTGATTTCTCTTTCTCTCATTGAACTGCATGCAGAATGGCTTCTTCCAGCTTTCTGTCAGCTGGTCTATATGGAGGAGGTTATCAGCTCAGTTCCAGCAGGATTTCTCAGTGGCCTTGCAATGGCTGACTTTTTTAAATATGGACATTTTAGGTAGGTATGTTTCTAGGAACTGGATTACTGAGTTACTGTTTGTTTAGCTTTGAAAGATACTGTGTTCTGGTTGGTTCATGTGCTTATGTTGGCAGCTAAAACAAAATAAACTGGACCAAAGCAAATATCTGTGGGCCACTGGTTTGTTACCTCTGGCCTTGTGCACTTTCAGTTCACATGGGAGAAAAATCTTTACAGGGTAAATTCAAGCTTCACACGTTGTTCCTTGCTTAAGACCTTGAAATGTCTGTGCTTCTTTGGATAATAGATAGGATAATACTCCCTCTTTTTTTATGCCTCTTTTTACTGATCCTTACCAGACATTTCCCACAACTTTACCTTTTTTTTTTTTTTTTTTTTTTTTTTTTTTTTTTTTTTTTTTTTGGTTTTTCCGGGTGGGTTCTCTGTCTAGCTCAAGCTGACCTGGAATTCACTATGTAATCTCAGGGTGACCTCGAACTCACAGTGGTCCTCCTACCTCTGCCTCCCGAGAGTGCTGGGATTAAAGGCATAAACCACCATGCCCGGCTTTTTTTTTTTTTTTTTGAGAAAGAGGCAGAGACGAACTTCAGACGCACCCGACACCTTGTGCATCTGGCTTACGTGGGACCTGGGAATTTAACATGGGTCCTTTGGCTTTGCTAGCTAGTGCCTTAACCGTTAAGCCATCTCTCCAGCCCTCCCCCAACTTTATCTTTTCTATTCTGCCATCCTCAAGGTCCCGGAGAAATGCCAGGTAGTATAGTAAGTCTGCAGGCCTTGAAATGTACTGCTGTCATGACCACACACACACACACACACACAAGCACTGCCCTCCCCTTTCCTCACTAGGCCAATTTGTGTACTTTTTTTTTTTTTTTTTTTTTTTTTTGGTTTTTCCAGGTAGGGTCTCACTCTAGCCCATGCTGACCTGGAATTCACTATGGAGTCTCAGGGTGGCCTCGAACTCACGGCGATCCTCCTACCTCTGCCTCCCGAGTGCTGGGATTAAAGGCGTGCGCCACCACGCCCAGCTAATTTGTGTACTTTTTGTTCCTATTAAATTATAAACTCCAGGGCTTGGGGACACAGGCTTGCAGTCTCTATCGCCCTTTCTCAGGATCTTCACAGTGCCTGACACAGGACAAGCATTCTCAGCTCAGGCTGAGCCACAGAACAAAGTACTCCCATCCTGCCCAGTTTTCTCCCCAGTCACCTCTGGTTCCACTTTCATGTATTCTTCTTCAGATACACACCGAATGTGGATGGAAATAATTTTATTAAATATTTATTTGCAAGCAGAGAGAGAGGTGGGGGCAGGGCGGAGAAATATGGGCACACTCAGGTCTCTAGCCCATGCACGTGGTGGTGCACCCCTTTAATCCCAGCATTTGGGAAGCAGAGGTAGGATTGCAGTGAGTTCAAGGCCAGCTGAGAGTAGAGTGAATTCCAAGTCAGCCTGGCTACAGTGAGACCCTACTTTGAAAAACAAAACAAAAAAGATGCCATAACTTATCTGCTATCAAATGATGGACTGCTTTCAATGTTTCACTCCAAGTGAGGCAGGACAAAAGACAGGGGAAATTATGCCTCTGGACCTGGAAAGAAAATGGGCAAATTGTCCTATCATTTGAGGGTGGTGGTTTGGTTTGCCCTTGCTGCTTATGATAAAGACAAGATACTTAAGATGCCACTGATACAACTCCAGATGGCCCATGGAGACTTGTTTTCCTAGACTTCTTGTCAAACAGGGCGCTTGCTTATAGACGAAATAATCAAGAACTTTCCATTTTTCCCAAACCATCTTGCTGTTACCAAGAACAATTCTCTAATTTTTATCACTTTAAAAAATATTTTGGGGGCTGGAGTGATGGCTTAGCAGTTAAGCGCTTGCCTGTGAAGCCTAAGGACCTCGGTTCGAGGCTCGATTCCCCAGGACCCACGTAATTTACAACATGGTGCACGCAATTGGAGCCCGTTTGTACTGGCTGGAGGCCCTGGCGTCCATTCTCTCTCTCTCCCGCTCTACCTGCCTATTTCTGTATCTCTCTCTCAAATATATAAGTAAAAGCAAAATATTTTTTAAAAAAATTATGAGAGAATGGGCGCTCCAAGCCAATGCAGATGAACTCCAGACGCATCTGCCACCTTGTGCATCTGCTTTACGTGGGTCCTGGAGAATCGAACCTGGGTCCCCACCTCTCCATCCCAGGAAAACCTTTTTTTAGTTTTTATTTCTTTATTTGAGAGCGACAAAGACAGGGAGAAAGAGGCAGAGAGAATGTACGCATCAGGGCCTCCAGCCACTGCAAACGAACTGCAGATGTATGCGCCACCTTGTGCATCTGGCTTACGAGGCCACTGGGGAATCGAGCTTGGAACCGGGGTCCTTAGGCTTCACAGGTCAGAGCTTATTCTTATTTATTTATTTATTTATTTTTTATTTTCGAGGTAGGGTCTCACTCTAGCTCAGGCTGAGCTGGAATTCACTATGTAGTCTCAGGGTGGCCTCGAACTCACGGCGATCCTCCTACCAAGTGCTGGGATTAAAGGCGTGCGCCACCACGCCTGACCAAGAAAACCCTTTTTCTATCCGCCGTCCTAAACTTCTCATGATAACAGGAGGCGCGAGCTCTCGGGCTCGGGGTTCACCGCCGAGACCTACGGCTTGCGGTCTCCGTCCGACTGTACGCAGCTCGGACAAGCAACAGCCTGGACACTGGCCGGTGATGCGAGGCCCGCACACGCCACAGCTCCTGCGGAGACTCCCGGAGCTCAGCGACCAGTGGGCCGAGCCGCGGAGCCACACCACACGACCGTGCGCAAGGATCACAAGGACGCAGCGCTTTCCTTGCCCAAGTACCGGCCGCACCAATTTAACAGCTGGAGGAGGCGCGCGCGCGCGCGCGCGGTAAAAGCAGCGCCTGCGCAGTGCCACGCACGCATGCGCAACAGCGCCCGCGCCGCTTCCCTTCCCACGACCTCCTCGCCCACGCCTGCGCAGTGAACCTCGCGTCCCACCAGTCCGCGGTGCCGGACTCGGACGCTCGTTTTTCTCAGTCCTCGAGACTACCAAAGCACACCCTCCCTCTCCCCTACCTCCCGCAACCCAAGGCATGTGTGCTGGGGAGTCCTGGGCACCCGCAGATGCCGGAGCTGGCGGGCTCGCGGGCGCCCAGGTGTCCCAGGGGTTTGTGGGAGGGCGACGCTGAGAGGGTCACGTGATGCTCTCCCGCCAATCAGCGCGCAGACCGCATTTTGCACCTCGGCTTCAAACAAACTACCTAGTGGGCTCGGGCGGCTCCGGGGCCCGCCCCCTCCGCTTGGGTCTGGGGCCCGCGCTAGGGCCGGGTGGGGGGGGGCGGGGCGCGGGGTCGAGTGACAGCTCCGTTCGCCTATGCGGGGCCGCGGGGCCACGGAGCGCGCGGGCGCCGGGGGTCCTGCAGCCAATAGGGTCTGGGGGCGTCTGGGCCGCCCGGCCGGCGTGGTTGCGGGAGGAGGGGTGGCGAGGGAAGAAGAAGGAGGAGGAGGAGGAGGGGGCGGGCTCCAATCCGGTTCCATCCGGTTCTCCCACCGCCCCCGCCGCGGGTCCTAGCAGTTCGGGCGGGCGGCGGGAGGCGGAGCGGCGGCGGCGGCGGCGGGCAGGCAGCGTAGCTTCGGGAAGGTTCTCGCGCGCCTCGGCCCGCAGCATCCGCACGCGCCGCCAAGATGCCCAAGAGGAAGGTGAGCGCGGGTGTGCACGGGGTTGTGCACGGCCGCCGCGGGCCCCGCCGTGCGCGCGAGGCCGGCCCGGCTCCCGGGGAAACGATCCCGCACGAAGGCGGGAAGGCGCGCGGGGCGGTGGGCGCGCGGGGTCCGGGTTGGGGTTGCGGGTTCTGGAAGGTTCGGGGGCGGAGGGGGGTTGTGTGTATAGGGGACGGGGGGGGGTGAGACGCGCGGCGGGAGCGTGACGTCACGCGCCCGGGCATTGTTCTGGCGGCCGGGGGGCGGGCCGTGTGCGGGCCTGCGCCCACTCCCCCCCCCCCCGCGCGCGCGCGTGTGTCTGTGCTTGCTCCGCAGGTGAGCTCGGCCGACGGCGCGGCGAAGGACGAGGTAAGCGGGCCCCGGGGCGGCGGGGCTGGGGGCGTGGGAAGCCGTTCTCCTCCCGGTCCCCGTGTCGCTTGCTCTTGCTCATCGTGTCCTTTTCTCTCCCCAGCCCAAGCGCAGGTCGGCCAGGCTGTCCGCGGTAAGTACGGCGAGCCACCCACTCTCGGGCGTGCCGTGGGACGGTGCAGCGTGACCACGCTTAGCTTTGCTTTTTTTTTTTTTTTTTTCCCCGCTTCCAGAAGCCGGCTCCTGCGAAAGTGGAAGCGAAGCCAAAAAAAGCAGCGGGAAAGGTAGGTTTCCGGACTCACGGACGCCTGCAAGCCTGGTGCTCCTCCTCTTCCCCCGCTCCCCCGAGCTTGCTTTTTGGTGTCTGTGTATTGCGTCCACAGGGCAGTGGAAATGATTGTGGTGAATGGGTAATTAAAGGGGCACCGTTGCGTTTAATGTGGGGAATTGAAGCATATCTTGGTTTGAACTTGACATGTTCTCCACACACTGTGCATTGGATTTGTCTTTGTTGTATTAAGTTCAGTAAGATTCATAGGGGGAGCGGGCAAAACGCAATCTATGTAGCCTGAGTAATGAGAATGTAATGTGTCACATTAATGGTACTACAGGACTTAAGAACCTTCTCGCTGAGGGTAGTGGTGCACCCATTTAATCCCAGCACTTGGGAGGCAGAGGTAGGACGATCACTGAGATTTCAAGGCCAGCCTGAGACTACATAGTGGATTCTAGGTTATCCTGGACTAAAGTGAGACCCTACCTTGAAAAACCAAAAAGAAGGCGGAAGTACAGTAAAAGAAACTCCAGGTGAAGAGGGTTAAATATTAATTTCAGACTACAAGAGAGATTTTTTTTATGACGTGTATGTTGTTGCTAGTTCATTTCCCGCTTCTATTCCCTTCTTAACAGTAACAGGTACTAACTAAGCCTGAAGGCAGAAGAGATTCTATGCAGGGCACCCCACGCCTAGGCAGATCATCCTCTTGCAGGGCCAGGGCTAAGTTAGGATCCAGGGGTTGTCCATCAATGTTTGTGTGTGTGTGCTTGTTTTAAGAGCTTGTCTGCAGCATACCTGTGTCCTGATGGTTTCTGAGATAGCCAAAAAACGGGATGGTGGTTGCATTGCTCAGAGGAAAGATCGAGAAGTGTGTGTGTGTAAATCACTTGTCGACTTAACCCAAGTATTGCACAGTCTGCGTGTTTCATGATGGGATTAATTTCTTCCCATTCAAAAACAAGTCAAACCAGGCGTGGTGATGCATGCCTTTAATCTCTGCACTCTGGAGGCAGAGGTAGAAGGATCACTGAAAATTCAAGGCCAACCTGAGACTACATAGATCCAGGTCAGTTTCAGCTAGAGTAAAGACCATGGGGGGGGGAGGGGAGGGGGCGCACAACTTCAGGTCATTGTTCCTGTATTTGGTATTTGAAGATTAAAAAAAAGTCTCTGGCTCCTTTCTATAAAACATAGATGGAAAAAGGAAATAGGTGGGGGCTGGAGAGAAGAGGCAGGATTAGTTTTCTTGATGATGAAGGGCTGTGTGATGGCTGTCATTTTGTCCCTGTTTATTTGAGCAAGGAGAGATAATAGGCACACCAACCAGGGCCTCCAGCCACTGCAAACTCCAGAGGCATGCGCCACCATGTGGGGTCCTGGGAGATCGAACCGAAGTCCTTTGGTTTTGCAGGCAAGCGCCTTAACTACTAAGCCGTCTCTCCAGGCCTCCCCCCCACCACCACCACCACCACCACTTTCCTTAAGGTTTCATTCTAGACCAGGCTGACCTGGAATTCACTATGTAGTCTCAGGGTGGCCTTGAACTCACGGAGATCCTCCTACCTCTGCCTCCTGAGTGCTGGGGTTAAAGGTGTGCGCCACCATGCCATGCACCCTCATTTATGCAGTACTGGGGAATCCAGTCTGGCCTGGCAGGCAAGGTGCTTTGTGATTTTTTTCAAACTTACAAGCTTGGGGTAGGGGTAAGCATCAGTTCAGAATTTCTTGTTCTGCATAAGTAGTATCGGTTCTGTTAGGCCTAAAAATAGGTGAACCCAATGTTCTTGTGAGCAGTGTACTGTTGCTGTTTTGTTGTTGTTGTTGTTGTCTTTCAATTCTAACCCAGGCTGACCTTGGAATTTACTGTATAGATGTAGTCTCACGGAGATCCTCCTACCTCTACCTCCCAAGTGCTGGGATGAAAGGCGTATGCCAACATGCCCTGTTAAAATTATTTTATTTTATTTGGCTAAAATTATTTTTTTAGAAAATAGGCCTAGTGGTGCATGCCTTTCATCCCAGCACTTGGGATGCAGAGGTAGGAGGATACTTGTGAGTTCAAGGCCACCCTGAGACTACATAGTGAATTCAAGTAGGTCAGCCTGGGCTAGAGTGAAACTCTACCTCGCAAAACCAAAAAAAAAAAAATTTTTTTTTTTTTTTTTTTTTTTTTTTTTTTTTTGCTTGAGAGAGAAACAATGGGTGCAGTGGGGCCTCTCCCCACTATAAACAGATGCCAGATGCAGGACACACATGGCAGTTTGTGTATCCTGCTTTATGTGGGTACTGGAACTCGAACCTGGGCAATCAGGCTTTGCAAGCAACTACTGAGCCATCTTTCCAGCCTGATTTGAATTTATATATGTCAGTTGACTAAAGTACTTTACTATTACCTGCCTAAGTTTTTTTTTCCTTTTTTTAAAAAAAAATTTGGGGGGAAGAGGCTGAGGAAATGGCTTAAGAGTTAAGGCATTTGCCTGTGAAGCCAAAGGACCCAGGTTCGATTTCTTTTTTTTTTTTTCCAGGACTCACGTAAGCCAGATGCACAAGCGGTGCATGCATCTGGCGTTCATTTGCAGTGGCTAGAGGCCATGGTGTACCCACTCTCTTTCTTGCTATCTGCCTCTGTGTGTGTGTGTGTGTGTGTCTCTCTCTCTCTCTCTCTCTCAAATAATAAATAAATACTTAAAAAATTTTTTTGAGGTGGGGTCTCACTTTAGCCCAGGTGACCTGGAATTCACTGTGTAGTCAAGGGTGACCTCATACTCGAGATAATCCTCCTACCTCTGCCTCCCCAGTGCTGGGATTAAAGGCGTGCGTCACCACACCCAGCTCGCTTTTATTTTGACATCCTCATCTTTTCCTCCTATTATGATAGTCTTGTGTAGGTAGTGTCATGCACTGCGAGGTCATGGATATCCAGGCCATTTTGTGTCTGAATGATTGCATTGTAACCAGTCCTACCCTTACTTTTGCTCTTGCATTCGAATTTCCACCATCTCTTCTGCAATGCACCCTGAGCTTTGGAAGGTGTGATAGATGTTTCAGTGTTGATTATTCTGAGTCATCCCAAGGTCACCACCATCTGAAAAGAGAAGCTTCTCTAACCAAAAGTGAGAGCAGCATTAATACATGCATATGAACATTAAGAGAAGTGCTTACTGGGCAGTTTGGTGAGCATAGGATATACATTAGCCAGATAACAGCAGACGTTACACCCCTAGGGCTCATGACTACCCCTGTCATGGGTTTTCAGTATCAGGCATGTATTCCCTCCCCTGGAGCGGGCCTCCAGTCCAGCTAGAGAGCAGTTGGTTTCCCCCATAACGGACATGCCACTATTGTACCTGTTGGCTCATTTGTCTTGGCTGGCTAAATTTAAGGCTTGCAGTGTCCACTATTGTTTATCTCCGCTGGTGAATATTCTCTCTCTCCCATGGAACTGCGTGCAGCGTAGCTTTTTCCAGCTTTCTGTCAGCTGGTTTACACAGAGGAGGTTTTTAGTTTTCAGTTCAGCTCCAGCAGGATTTCTCAGTGACCTTGCAGCCTGGGTATGTGGTTATTTATTTGAGAGAGAGAAGGGGAGAGAGAATGGGCGCACCAGTACCTCCAGCCACTACAAATGAACTCCAGATGCATGCACCCCCCTTGTGCATCTGGCTTAACTGTGAAGCCAAAGGACCCAGGTTCGATTTTTTTTTTTTTCCAGGACTCACGTAAGCCAGATGCACAAGCGGTGCATGCATCTGGCGTTCATTTGCAGTGGCTAGAGGCCATGGTGTACCCACTCTCTTTCTTGGTATCTGCCTCTCTGTGGCAGCTGGTCTCTGCACAGCTGGTCCTGGGGAATCAAACCAGGGTTCTTTGGCTTTGCAGGCAAATGACTTAACTGCTAAGCCATCTCTCCAGTCTAAGGATTTTTTAATACAACCTTTGGGACCTAAATTAGCTGCTTATACAATCTTTAGAAACTAATGGTAAATATTTGTTGAATTTCTTTCATTATGGGTAGATGCTATTCAGAGATACACTTTTATATTTATGGCTTAAATTTTGAACTGTTTTCAAGTCATATCCTCATACTAATAAAGATAGTCAGCACCCACAGCACAGACCACTTTCCAGGTGAATGGAATTTGTGTGAACATTCAAGTCTTGTCATGACCATGGTTAACTGTGTGGCAGATGGGCCACTCATGCTTAAAAGAAATGGGATCTGCTGGGCATGGTGCATACACCTTTCTTTAATCGGAAGTCTGAAGTAGGAGGATCACTGTGAGTTTGAAACCAGCCTGAGATTACATAGTGAATTCCAGGTCAGCCTGGGCTTGAAAAGGAAAACCCTACTTTGAAAAACCAAAAAAGAAAAGAAAAAAAAAAAGGGCTTGGTAAGGTTACATAGGAGAATATTCCAATTGTGTGCAACGTTAGACAGTGGGATGATGGCGTGGAGAAGTGTGGCTCAAGCTTTACATTTAATAATAGTTAACCAGGCCTTATGTGCAAATGCTGTTATAAGTCTTAGCATTTTTCTTCCCATTGGTGGAGTAAAGCTTGTCTTCTGTACAAAATGTGTATGTGGTAACTCAGATTGACAGATATTGGTAAGGTACATATCATGACATCTGTCAGGGATATAATCTGTATCAAGTCAGAAAATCCAAGTGCAGAGTTTATTAAAATACTCTTTGGGGGCTGGAGAGATGGCTTAGCAGTAAAGCCCTTGCCTGTGAAGCCTAAGGACCCCGGTTCGAGGCTCGATTACCCAGGACCCACGCTAACCAGATGCACAAGGGGGCGCACGCATCTGGAGTTCGTTTGCAGTGGCTGGAGGCCCTGGCACGCCCATTCTCTCTCTCTATCTGTCACTTTCAAATAAATAAATAATATATAAACAACAACAAAAAAGATGTTGTGATTTTAAAAAATGCTGTTTGGTGCACACCTTTAATCCCATCATTTCGGAGGCAGAGGTGGTAGGAGCGCTGTGAGTTCAAGGTCAGCCTGGGCTGGAGCGAGACCCTACCTTGAGAAAACTTATAATAATAATGATAATAATAATACTCTTTGATTCTGTTTTAGGATAAACCTTCAGACAAAAAAGTGCAAGCAAAAGGGAAGAGGGGAGCAAAGGGCAAGCAGGCTGAAGTGACTAAGCCAGAGACTAAAGAAGACCTACCTGCAGAAAACGGAGAAGCAAAGAGTGAGGAGGTCAGAAGTTGCCTGTGAACACTAGCAGTAGACATTAAGTTGTGTCTTCATGTGACAAAGCAGTCTTTATCATTGTGAACAGCTTTGTACAGTTGCCCAAGTGGATAGACAGCTTTTTTTAATTCTTAAAAGTATTAACTTTTTAACTTTGGTTATTTGTAGATTATATTTTTAGTGATCAGCTATTTACTCCTGAATTAGAATAGTTCTTTTCTTTTTGCTATGCCAGGGATCAAACCTAGAACCTTACACATTCTAGGCAACCACTTAATTAGGGAATTTATAACCAGCAATGACAGGTTTTAGATATTTCTTCCAGTTTTAACTATATATAATGTAGAAAGTACTAAATGATTTAAAATAGAGCCAGGTGTGGTGTTGCATACCTTCAATCCTAGCACTCAGGAGACAGAGGTACGAGTTCAAGGCCACCCTTAGACTACATAGTGAATTCCAGGTCAGCCTGGACTAGAGTGAGACTACTTTGGCGAAAAAAAGATTTAAAATCAAACTACTGCTCTAGTCCCAATCATGATGAACTAGCTTGAGTTGGGCATGGTGGTGTATGCCTATAATCCTAGCACTTTTCAGGTGGAGACAGAAATGAGAAATTCATGGATAGCCTTTCTAGTAAATGTTACCAAACCATAATTGGTTCTCCTTATCCATGGTAATTATATCCTAAAAGACAGCCAGGAATTCTAAGCTGTTACGTCTGGGAGATATCACAGGGGTTAGGTTTCATACAACTCAGTAATACATGGTTTTAAGTGTATTTCTCTTTAGTGACACCTTATTAAGAATGTGTATTAAGCCTGATGTGGTGGTGCACACCTTTAATCCCAGCATTTGGGAGACAGATAGGAGGATCATTGTCAGTTCAAGGCCACCCTTAGACTACATAATGAATTCCAGGTCAACCTGGACCAGAGAGAGTCCCCACCTCGAAAACAAAAAGTATGTATATTACATGTGGGTTATTAGTATTGAGCTCCAGAACGGACAGCCTGTAACTTGCCTCAAGGAAACTGTCAATGTGCGTTTTCTCTGTGAGGTACCTCCCTGCTGCCGTGAACTTAGCAACACTAAACATCATTGGACGCAGTACCTGAGGGTCAATTTAAACAGCAAAATAGCAATGAAACCCCCACAAAATTGGGAAATACACAACACTGAACAGACTGAAAAGAAACCCTTGTTTCCATATTCAACCTGAAGCAAGGCAGAGTGACAGACTGGCCACTCTGCATGCACACTGGCACATTAGTCTTGGGGTTGTAAATCTTAGCAAAGGAAGTGAGTTGGCAAGCTCAGAATCTTAGACCAACTGTATTTTGAAGTAAGGCATGTATGGGTATACCTACCCTGTTGACGATGCTTTCCCTCCCGTGCAGAGTCCAGCCTCTGAGGAAGCGGGAGAGGAAGACGCCAAGGCTGAGTAGTCATCCACCGTGTCCATCAGCATCCCTGTCTCCTTCTTGTACAATCCAGAGGAATATTTTTTATCAACTATTTTGTAAATGCAAGTTTTTTAGTAGCTCTAGAAACATTTTTTAAAAGGAGGGAATCCCACCTCATCCCATTTTTTAAGTGTAAATGATTTTTTTTAAGAGGTGAAATCATTTGCTGGTTGTTTATTTTTTGGTACAACCAGAAAATAGTGGGATATTGAATTATGGGAAGCTTTGACTGTCTTGGGTGTCAGCTTAACATTCCATAGGTGGGGGGTTAGTTTTATATCCTACAATACAAAGTATACTAAATGGCAATTTGGAGTCACATTTGTGCATTTAATATGTCTTGAATATTTTCAATTACTCCTAGTCTGTGTTTTTAGTAGAGCTGTTTCCTAAGAAAAAAAAAACAAAAAACCACTCCTTGGTCACTGCCCTGTTGTCAGCACTGTGTGCCTCTGTGACATCTCTAGTTGTGGTAGTCCAGTGTTCCTAATAATTTTGATAACGTACTGTGAAAGATGAAAAATTTGCGTTTGCAGTGTATATGATACTAAAATTGTGAACCAGTGGGAGTTGAGTAGAGATTGTGAGCATTTGAAGATGTTTGTACGCGAGAGCCTATTAAGGGAAAATGCCTTTCTAAGATTGAAGCTGGGTGTCACTGGAATAACTTCTAAAGAAACAATACATGGTCTTTAGATTTTCGGTACGTGTGTTAAGACTTGTGTACAATTGAAATGTTTGTGTACTGTTCCTCAGCACCAATAAAAGTATGAAAATATTTTTGAGGTGTCTGGTTTGGAAGGGGGATAATTTTTTTTTTTTTAATTCCTGAAGTTTATGTACTCCATTTTGGACAAGGCATCATTGTAAAGCCTAGACTGGCCTCACTCCTACCTCAGCATCCTGAGGAGCTGGGCTGCAGGTGATGAGCACACCAGCATGTGTTTGATTCACTTCATGGCTTTCCCCCCTGGAGTCCCTTGAGATGGTACAGGGCCTCTGCACTGATGTGTCAAATTAGGAACTCAAGACTGCCAAGGTTACCACTAAGTGGGGGCTACTCACTGGGAAATACTACTTTAAAAAATGACTTGGGAGCCAGGAATGGTGGTGTACGCCTTTAATCCCAGCACTCAAGAGGCAGAGGTGGTAGGATTGCCGTGAGTTTGAGGCCACCCTGAGACTCCATAGTGAATTCCTGGTCAGCCTGGGCTAGAGTGAGACCCTATCTCGAAAAAAGAAAATGACTTTGGGATGCGGGTCTGGAGAGATGGATTAGCCAATATATATATGTATATATTTTAAACTTTAAAGAAGAAAAGGTTGTAAAGCAGGAGACAGTAAAATTAGGTGTCAAACAACAGGATTAAATATTGTCTTCATTTCTGGATGGCTCAGCAGTTAATGGTGCTTGTTTGAAACACCTCATGGTCTGGGTTTTGGTTCCTCAGCTACCACATAAACCTCCCATTCATTTGCAACAGCAAGAAACCTGAACACACACACTCACATGCAAATACATACTGTTATTTTTATTGATTTTTCATGGTAGGGTCTCACTCTGGTCCAGGCTGACCTGGCATTAACTATGTAGTCTCAGAGTGGCCTTGAACTCACGGCAATCCTCCTACCTCTGCCTTCCAAATGCTGGGATTAAAGATTTGTGCCACCACACCTGGCTGCAAATAATTTTTTTGTTTTTTGTTTTTAAATTGTAAAGTTCACCAGGTGTGGTGCAAGCCTATAGTCCCAGCACTTGAGATGCAGAGGTAGGAGGATTTTTGTGAGTTTGAGACCAGCCTGAGCTAGAATGAGACCCTACCTCAAAAAAAAAAAAAAAAAAAAAAAATGTAAAGCTCACATTCAGCAAAGCAGAGTGGCTCACACCTATAATCCCAGCACTTGGGAGGCAGAGGTAGGAGGATACCCATGAGTTTGAGGCCACCATGAGACTACATAGTGAATTCCAGGTCAGCCTGGGCTAGAGCGAGACCCTAGCTCTGCGGGCCAGGAAGGGGGCATCCTGTGGGCTGAAGAAATGGATCTGTGGTTAAAGGCACTTGCTGGCAAAACCTGCTGGTCTACATTCAATTCCCCAATATCCATGTAAATCCAGACCCTTAGGTTTGCAGTGGCAACAGGCTCCTCTTTTTGTTTTTTTGAGGCAGGGTCTCACTGTAGCTCAGGCTGACCCTGGAATTCACTAGGTAGTCTCAGGGTGGCCTTGAACTCACAGTGATCCTCCTACCTCTGCCTCCAGAGTGCTGGGATTTTTGCAACAACATGCCCAGCAAAAAAAAAAAAAAAAACTGTTCTGCAGGATGCAGGGTCCATGGAAATACTGCTTCATTTGGTTGTCAGACAACCCTGCAGGAAAAGATTCGCCACTACACCTTTTTTTTAAAAAAGTGTTTGTTTTGTTGAGAGAGAGAGGGGAAAAAAAGGGGGAGATAGAATGGGCATGCCAGGGCCTCCAGCCACTGCAAACAAACTCCACACACATGTACCACCTGTGCATCTGGCTAACATGGGTCCTGGGGAATTGAACCGGGATCCCTCAGTTTTGCAGGGAAGCGCCTTAATCACTAAGCCATCTCTCCAACCCCACACCTTTTGTTTTGTTTTTGAGGTAAAGTCTGGCTCTAGCCCAGGCTGATCTGGAATTGACTATGTAGTCTCAAACTGGCCTTGAACTCAACAGCGATCCCCCTACCTCTACCTCCTGAGTGTTGGGATTAATGGCTTGCAGCAGTAATTAGCTAGGAACTGCAGGTTAGAATATGAATTCGGGGGGTGGGTTTGGGAAATGGCTTAGCAGTTAAGGCATTTGCCTGTGAAGCCTAAGGACCCTGGTTCAATTCCCTAGGACCCATGTAAGCCAGATGCACAAGGTGGCGCATGCACCTGGAGTTTGTTTGCAGTGGCTGGAGTTCGTTTGCATTGGCTAGAGGCCCTGGTGTGCCTGTCCTATCTTCTTTCTCTCTCTTTCAAATAAATAAATATTTTATAAAAAGTATGAATTCAGTTTAATTTCATTAAATTTTATTTCTATTAAAGATTTGTTGTGTTTCCCCAATTTGTGGTATACAGTTTTTGTCCCAATGTCTTAGGAAAGTTTTAAATACACAAAAAGTTGAAATTTTTCATAGGAAACATTCTTGTACCTATCACCTAAATTCTATAATTTATGTGTTTTGTTTTTTGAGGTAGGGTATCACTCTAGCTCAGGCTGACCTGGAATTTACTACGTAGTCTCAGGATGGCCTTGAACTCATGGCAATCCTCCTACCTCTGCCTCCCGAGTGCTGGGATTAAAGAGATGTGCCATCATGCCTGGTTTATAATTTATGTTTTTATGGTTATTGCTTTATTCCATGACTTTTTATTGGATGTCGGGCTGGGCGTGGTGGCACACACCTTTAATCCCAGCACTAGGGAGGCAGAGGTAAGAGGATGGCTGTGAGTTCAAGGCCACCTTGAGACTACATAGTTAATTCCAGATCAGCCTGGGCCAGAGCAAGACCCTACCTCAAAAACAACAACAAAAAGCTGGGTGTGGTTGCACAAGCATCTGTAATCCCAGTGCTTTTACAGCAAAATGGGAGGAGAAAATGGAAGAATCTCAGAAGCCCATGGGCCAATTAGCTAGTGATAAATGAGAGACCTATTGTAGTTCCCTTCTCATTGCTGGGACAAAGCACTGGACCAAAAGCAGCTGATGAGAGGAAACGTTTTATTTTGCTTTACAGTCTCAGGGGGAAAGCATGGCATGAGCAGAGGCTGGACATCTCCTCTGCCACAGCGGGTGGAAAAGAGCAGCAGGAGAGTGAGCAGGAATCTGGCAAGAGAGAGCTGTCTGAAATACCCCTAAGCCTGCCCTCAAGAACACACCTCCTAGTCTAGCAAGACTCCACCCTCCAAATTGCCATCAGATGGGTATCAACTATTTAGAACACAAGCCGCACATGGTGGCACACACGTTTAATCCCAGCACTCACTCGGGAGGCAGAGATAGGATTGCTGTGAGTTCAAGGCCAGCCTGAGACTACATAGTTAATTCCAGGTCAGCCTGAGTCAGAGTGAGACCCTACCTCAAAAAAAAAAAAAAAAAAAAGAAAGAAAAAATTCAGAACACAAGTTTATGGGGGGGACATCTGATTCAAACCACCACATTCTGCTCCTGGCCCCAATAAACTAATGGCCATCTATGATGTAAAATGTAGTGCATTCAGTCCAGCTTTAAAGGTCCCCATAGTTTGTGTGTGTGTGTGTGTGTGTGTGTGTGTATGTGTGTGTGTGTGTGTGTGTTGTTTTGTTTTGTTTTGTTTTGTTTCCCCAAGGTAGGGTCTCACTCTAGCTCAGGCTGACCTGGAATTCACTGTGTAGTCTCAGGGTGGCCTCAAACTCATGGCGATCCTCCTATCTCTGCCTCCCGAGTGCTGGGATTAAAGGCATGCGCCACCACACCTGGCTCCCATAGTTTTTTTTTAAATATTTTATTTTTATTTATTTATTAGAGAGAAAGAGAAAGAATGGGCAAGCCAGGGCCTTTTGTCAGTACAAATGAACTCCAGACATATGTGCCACCCTACCATGTGCATCTGGCTTATGTGGGACCTGGAGAATTGAACCTGGGCCCTTAGGCTTCATAGGCAAGTGCCTTAACCATTAAGCAATCTCTCCAGCCCCCTCCCCCCCCCCATAGTTTTTTGATCCCAATACTGTTCAAATATCCCCATAGTCCAAGGTCTCTTAACTGAACCGTAAAATCAAAAACACATAATGGCACAGAGAAATATTCATACTGCAAAAGATGGCATTACAAGGAAAGACTGAATCAATGTAAGATCTGAAACAAATAGATCATACATCAAGTCCTGCAGGTCCACGTCCATCTGGGACCTATAACAAAGTCTCTGGAGTTCCAATTCCACTCCTCCAGATGAATTGCTGGGGAAAATTCCAGCCCAAGCCAGCATCTTTCCTTGGTAGTTATTCTGTAGTCTTGGTATCTCCAAAAATTCCTAGGGTCTTCACTGCAACCCATGGTTCATCTTCATGGCTCCATCAGGCCTCTATGTAGGAACTACCAGTAATCCTGCCTCAAATCACCCAGTGGCTATTTCTAAACAACAAATTGCATCGCAAATCCAATGGCATTTCTTCCTTGAATTGTTATACTCCCATAGTATCAGGTGGGCTACCAAGTATGTTAATCCAGGGGGCAATAAAGCCAACATTGAAGACTTAAAAACAAAACAAAACAAAAAAAGCCTTTAGCATTTAGGTCCCCTACGTTTCTGTTGTTTGTTTTTATTTATTTGAGAGTGACAGACACAGAGAGAGAAAGAGACAGAGAGAGAGAGAATGGGCACGCCAGGGCCTCCAGCCACTACAAATGAACTCCAGATCTGCGCGCCCCCTTGTGCATCTGGCTAACATGGGTCCTAGGGAATTGAGCCTTAAACCGGGGTCCTTAGGCTTCACAGGCAAGCGCTTAACCACTAAGCCATCTCTTCTGTCCCAATGAAGAATAATTGACCCAGCCTCAATGGTGGTAATCTTTCACACAATTGCAGCTGAAGCAGCCATCTTCAACCAAACTCATTTCTTTTTTTCTTTTTATTTATTTATTTATTCATTTATTTATTATTTATTTGTTTATTTATTTTTTATCTGAGACAGAGACAGAGAGAATGGGCATGCCAGGGCCTCTAGCCACTGCAAATGAACTCCAGACACATGTGGGACCTGGGTCCTTAGGCTTCTCAGGCAAGCACCTTAACCATTTAGCTATCTCTCCAGCCCAAGGTTTATTTTTATATTTTATTTTTTTAATTAATTAATTTATTTTTTATTAACAACTTCCATGATTGTAAACAATATCCCATGTCAATACCCTCCCTCCCCCCACTTTCCCCTTTGAAACTCCATTCTCCATCATACCCCTTCCCCATCTCAATCAGTCTCTCTTTTAATTTTGATGTCATGATCTTTTCCTCCTCTTATGATGGTCTTGTGCAGGTAGTATCAGGCACTGTGAGCCATGGATATCCAGGCGATTTTGTGTCTGGAAGGAGCATGTTGTATGGAGTCCTACCCTTCCTTTGGCTCTTACATTCTTTCTGCCACCTCTTCCGCATTAGACCCTGAGCCTTGGAAGGTATGATAGAGATATTGCAGTACTGAGCACTGCAGTAATTTCTGTCCATCACCACGATACCTTCTGAGTCATCCCAAGGTCACTGCCATCTGAAAAGAGAAGATTCTCTACCAAAAGTGAGAGTAGCATTAATATAAGGGTATGAATATTAACAGAAGTGCTTACTGGGCAGTTTGATAAGCATAGTACATACATTTAGCCAGACAACAGCAGACATTACACCCCTAGGACTCATGACTACCCCTGTTTTAAGTTTTCAGTATCAGGGATGTATTCCCTCCCATGGAGTGGGCCTCCAGTCCAATTAGAGGGCAGTTGGTTTCCACTATGATAGATGTGCCAGTATTGCACCCGTTGGCTCATTTGGCCTGGCTGGCCAAATATAAGCTTGCAGTGTCCACTGTTGATTATCTTCACTGGTGATTTCTCTTTCTCTCATTGAACTGCATGCAGAATGGCTTCTTCCAGCTTTCTATCAGCTGGTCTACATGGAGGAGGTTATCAGCTCAGTTCCAGCAGGATTTCTCAGTGGCCTTGCAGCCCAAGTATATGGAGTCTTCAGCAATAGGGTCTTACCATCTATTCCTGGTGGGAAACCAAGGGCCTCGGCAATGGCCTATAATGTTTGGGGGGTATCAGGGACCTCCCTGGCCAACAACTCACTGGAAGGTATCCCATCCCTGGCACTGAAAATTTTCTAGCAACAATCTATGGCTCCTGAGTGTTCCATTGTCCAAAAAAGTAGGATTCCATATGATTTATTTATATCCTCTTAGATTTTGTTTAGCCCTCCACCTTTCCTTTACTCAATCTCTTCCCCAACCTCATTTTGGGCCTTTTCACCCCCATTAATCTATTCTTCTACTTACATATATACAATACCATTCTATTAAGTACCCCCCTCCCTTCCTTTCTCTTCCCTTTATATCTCTTTTCTAGCTTACTGGACTCTGCTACTAAGTTTTTTCTTTCTCACACAGAAGCCCAGTCATCTGTAGCTAGGATCCATATATGAGAGAGAACATGCGACGCTTGGCTTTCTGGGCCTGGGTTGCCTCACTTAGTATAATCCTTTCCAGATCCATCCATTTTCCTGCAAATTTCATAACTTCATTTTTCTTTACCGCTGAGTAGAACTCCATTGTATAAATGTGCCATATCTTCATTATCCACTCATCAGTTGAGGGACATCTAGGTTGGTCTATTTCCCAGATATTGTGAACTGAGCGGCAATAAACATGGTAGAGCACATACTTCTAAGGAAATGAAATTAGTCCTTAGGATATATGCCTAGGAGTACTATAGCTGGGTCATATGGTAGATCAATTTTTAGCTGTCTCAGGAACCTCCACACTGATTTCCACAATGCCTGGACCAGATTGCATTCCCACCAACAGTGTAGAAGGGTTCCTTTTTCCACATCCTTGCCAGCATTTACTTGGAATCACAAAAAACCTCAAATATCTAAAATAATACTGAGCAACAAAATAAGGCTGGTGGTATCACCATACCTGATTTTAACCTATACTACAGAGCCATAGTAACAAAAACAGCATGGTACTGGCACAAAAGCAGACATGTAGATCAATGGAACAGAATAGAGGACCCAGATGCAAGTCCAGGTAGCTAAAGCCACTTGATATTCGATTAAAAATGCCAAAAATAATCGTTGGAGAAAAGAGCCTCTTCAGCAAATGGTGCTGGAAAAACTGGATATTTATCTGTAGAAAGATGAAAATAGATTCTTCTCTCTCTCCATGCACAAGAATTAAGTCCAAATGAATTAAAGACCTTAACATCAGACCTGAAACTCTGAAACTGCTAGAGGAAAAAGTAGGGGAAACCCTTCAACATATTGGTCTTGGCAAAGACTTTCTGAATATAACCCCAATTGCTCAGGCAATAAAACCACAGATTAACCGCTGGGACCTCAGGAAATTACAAAGATTTTGTACAGCAAAGGACACTGTGAATAAAGCAAAGAGGCAACATACAGAATGGGAAAAAATCTTTGCCAGCTATACATCTGATAGAGTATTAATATCTAGGATATACAAAGAACTCAAAAAATTAAATAATAAGAAATCAAACAAGCCAATTAAAAAAATGGGCTATGGAACTAAATAGAGAGTTCTCAAAAGAAGAAATACGGATGGCATATAAGCATCTAAAAAAAATGTTCTACATTCCTAGTCATCAGGGAAATGCAGATTAAAACTACATTGAGATTCCATCTCACTCCTATCAGATTGGCTACCATCATGCAAACTTTCATTTCTTTCTGTGCCAACTTCTGATCACACCAGTCAGTTTCCTCCACATTCAATACTGTACTCAGATTCTCAGGACATGGGAAGAGTACAGGCAGCCTTTTTTTTTTTTTAGTTTGTTGAGGTAGGGTCTCACTCTAGCCCAGGCTGATCTGAAATTCATTATGTCATCTCAGGGTGGCCTTGAACTTATGGCGATCCTCCTACCTCTCCCTCCCGAGTGCTGGGATTAAAGGTGTGCACCACCACGCCTGGTTTATTGGCTTACATTCTTGAGGGGAAGCTTCATGATGACAGGGGAAGCATGGCATGGCATGAGCAGAGGCTGGGAATCACCTCTGTCACAGCAGTAGAAAACAGCAGCAGGAGAGTGAGCTGAGCTCTGGCAAGGGGGCTATAATACCCCTAAGCCCCACCCTAAAGCCTCACTTCCTCCAGCAAATTCCCCTCCCAAATTGGCATCAGATAGAGACGAAGCATTCAGAGCACATGAGTTTATGGGGACACCTACTTCAAGCCACCACAAGACCCTACCTCAAACAATGTCGAAGGCAGGGACTGACACCTGGGGTTGTTCTCTGTTCCCCACAAGCACACTGTGACATGAACACACTCATATTCATATACACCAAAAAAAAAAAAAAATTAAAACAAGCCGGGCGTGGTGGCGCACGCCTTTAATCCCAGCACTCAGGAGGCAGAGGTAGGATGATCACTGTGCGTTCAAGGCCACCCTGAGACTACATAGTGAATTCCAAGTCAGCCTGGGCTACAGTGAGACCCTACCTTCAAAAATAAAAAAATAAAACAAACAAGCAAAAAAAACAGGGATTGTTAGGCCAGGGAATTAGTTTAGTAGCAGAATGCACTAATGAGAGAGAGAAACAAAGACATAGAGACAAAGAACTTTAAAATTAAAAAAAAAAAAAAAAAGGGAGGGCTGGAGTGATGGCTTAGCAGTTAAGTTGCTTTTCTGTGAAGCCAAAGGACCCAGGTTCAATTCTCCAGGACCCACGTAAGCCAGATGCACAAGGGGGCACATGCATCTGGAGTTCGTTTGCAATGGCTAGAGACCCTGGTGTGCCCATTCTCTCTCACTCTCTACCTCTTTCTCTCTCAAATAAGTAAATAAAATATATATATATATATATATATATTTTTTTTTTTTTTTTTAAAGGAGGGAAGGCTGGAGAGATGGCTTCGCAGTTAAGGAGTGTGCCTGAAAAGCCAAAGGACCCAGGTTCAATTTCCCAGTACTGTGCCGGCCTGCAGCACAAGTCGAAACAGGCCTCAAAGGAGGGAGTGGGAATGAATCTGAGACAAGAACACAAGGAATGGAGCCAAGACAAGTTCTGATCAAGGCTCGAGTTTATTCAGCCAGACATAGCTTATATCTAGAACATAGAACTTGTTTGACAATGCTTACATGCCTAAGGTCAGTATCACCAGGGTCCAGGGTCGTATGTTAATCCCTCTATCAGGTGCCCGCTCCACCCAGGCTGTATACTAAACAATGCTTTAGGATCCGGTGCTTACTCTATCTATACTGTATACTAAACAATGCATAGGATCAGGCACCTTATTGATAAGGCCTTTGTATTGAGAGATTAGAGGATTAGAGACCACCTGCAGTTCCCAAGGTCAGAGAGCAGCTGCAGTTCCCGACACCAGTACTCACAGAAAGCCAGATGTACAAGGTGGTACATGCATCTAGAATTCCTTTGCAGTGGTTAGAGGCCCTAGCATGGTGCCCAGTCTCTCTCTTTCCATCTACCTATCTCTGTCTCTCTCTCTTAAATGAATAAATAAAATAAAATAGGGCTGGAGAAATGGCCCAGTGGTTAAAGGTTCTTGCTTGCAAATCCAGTTGGTGATGTTTTAGGAAGATTACAGTGAGTTCAAAGGCAGGCTGAACTACGTAGGTCATTGAGGGCATGTGCTTGAAAAAGATACTGGGATCCAAGCTCCTTTCTGTCTGTATTTTTACCTCCTGGCTCTCACATGGTGAGAAGTTCCCTCTGCCAGGTAGTCTAGCTATGATGGACCACCTCACCACAGACCCAAAGCAACAGGGCCAACTGACCATGAATAGAAACCTCTAAAATCGTGAGCCTACATGAACTTTTCCTCTAATAATTGACTCTGTGGGGCTGGGTAGATGGTTCCGTGATTAAAGGAGCTTGCTTGCAAAGCCTGCAGGCCTGGGTTTGATTCCCCAGGGTGCATGCAAAGCCAGATGCACAAAGTGGTGGGCCTATGTGTCTGGAGTTCTTTGGCAATGGCAAGAGGCCCTGGCATGCTCATTCTTTCTCTGTCTCTTTTTCTTTCTGCTTAAAAATAAATAAGTAAAAATATTTATTTTCAAAATAAATAGTCCAGGCTGAAGGCTGACCTGGAATTCACTATGCAGTCTCAGGGTGGGCTCAAACTCACAGTGATCCGTCTACCTCTGCCTCCCAAGTGCTGGGAGTAAAGGCATGTGCCACTATGCCCAGCTTAGTATTTATTTTTATTTTATTTATTTTATTTTATTTGCAAGCAGAGAGAGAGAAAGAATGAGAGAAGAGACAGAGGGAGAATGAATGCGCCAGGGCCTCTACCCACTGCAAACGAACTCCAGACGCATGTGCCCCCTTGTGCATCTGGCTTACATGGGTACCGAGGAATCGAACCTGGGTCCTTTGGCTTCACAGGCAGGTGCCTTAATCACTAAGCCATCTCTCCAGCCCCTTAATTTTTTTTGTTTATTTTTATTTATTTATTTGAGAGCGACAGAGAGAAGGAAGGAGAGAGAGAGAGAATGGGCATGCCATTCTTCCAGCCACTGCAAATGAACTCCAGACACATGCGCCCCCTTGTGCATCTGGCTAACATGGGTCCTGGGGAATCGAGCCTCGAACCGGGGACCTTAGGCTTCACAGGCAAGCGCTTAACCGCTGAGCCATCTCTCCAGCCCTAATTTTTTAAATTTATTTATTGGGGGAGGAAAGAGTGAGTGAGTGAGAATGGGTGTGCCAGGGCCTCTAGCCACTGCAAATGAACTTCAGATGCATTTGCCACCATGTACATCTGTCTTACATGGGACTTGGAGAATCGAACCTGGGTCCTCAGGCTTCACAGGCATGCACCTTAACCACTAAGCCATCTCTCCAGCCGAGCCCCTTAATTTTTATCTTTAATTAATTAATTAATTTGAGAGAAAGAGGCAGAGAGAGAGAGAGAGAGAATAGGTGTGTCAGGGCCTCCGGATGCTGCAAACTCCAGATGCATGCACCACCTTGTGCTTCTGGCTTACGTGGGTCTTGGGGAATCAAACCTGGGTCCTTAGGCTTTGCAGATAAGTACCTTAGCCACTAAGCAATTTCTCCAGCCCTCTTAAAAAATATATATGTATATATATATTTATAAGACTCTTTTATTTTTTAATATTTAATTTTTCTTTATTTATTTGAGAGAGAGAAATAGGCAGGGGGAGAGAGAGAGAATGGGTGTGCCAGGGCCTTCAGCCATTGCAAATGAACTCCAGATGCATGCATCTCCTTGAGCATCTGGCTTATGTGGGTTCTGAGAAATTGAACCTGGGTCCTATGGCTTTGCAGGCAAGCACCTTAACCAGTAAGCCATTTCTCCAGCCCTTAAAACTATTTTTCGTTATTTATTTATTTATTTGAGAGCGACAGACACAGAGAGAAAGGCAAAGAGAGAGAGAGAGAGAGAGAGAGAGAGAGGGAATGGGCACGCCAGGGCCTCCAGCCACTGCAAACGAACTCCAGATGTGTGTGCCCCCTTGTGCATCTGGCTAACGTGGGGCCTGGGGAATCAAGCCTCGAACTGGGGCCCTTAGGCTTCACAGGCAAGTGCTTAACCGCTAAACCATCTCTCCAGCCCCCTTAAAAAAATTTTTTGGGGGGAGGTATCTTTTTTTTTTTTATTTTGTTTTTGGTTTTTCGAGGTAGGGTCTCACTCTAGCCCAGGCTGACCTAGAATTCACTCTGTAGTCTCAGGGTGGCCTTGAACTCACAGTGATCCTCCTACCTCTGCCTCCCGAGTGCTGGGATTAAAGGCGTGCGACACCATGGCCGGCTAATATAAACAAACAAACAACAAAAAAAAAACCAAAAACCCCATGGTTGGAGAGATGGCTTAGCGGTTAAGGTGCTTGCCTGCAAAGCCAAAGGACCATGTTGCACTCTCCAGTCTAGATCTCACATAAGCCAGACGCACCACAGTAAAGCAAGTGCAAGGTTGCACATGCCCACTAGGTGGCACAAGTGTCTGGAGTTCAAGTTCAGTGACTGAGGTCCTGGCATGCCAATTCTGTCTCTTTCTCTCTCTAAAATAAAAAAAAAAATTAATTAATTTTTTAAAAAAATCTGGGGGAAGAGCTTTGTTATGGTTGTGGGCTAGTCACCTCTGCAAGTCGGAGAAGCTCTGGACGTGTCCTCGAGACGCCGCGCCTCGTCCTTGGCTGTAGCCCTGCCGCTGCTGGATTGGTAGATTCAAGCAAGTGTTTTTCTTGATTAATGATGGCTATGGGTCCAAACTAAAAAGTGATTTCTCGAGCCGGGCATGGTGGCGCACTTCTTTAATCCCAGCACTCGGGAGGCAGAGGTAGGAGGATCTCTGTGAGTTCGAGGCCACCCTGAGACTACATAGTGAATTCCAAGTCATCCTGAGCCAGAGTGAGACCCTACCTCGAAAAACAAAAAAAATAAAAAAAAAAATAAATAAATAAATAAAAAGTGATTTCTCTACCAAACCAATAGAAGATTCTTCACACCATCTCTGGAAGCTCATTTTGGTTTTGGGGAAGGAGAACAAATTGAATACAGAAAACTAACAAGAAGAACACCTCATTTTGGAATTCTTTGTCTCCTTGGCTCCTATATTTGCTACTTGTTATAATATTGCTCTGAATTTATAAATAGTAAAGACCAAAGAAACAGAGTACATGCTTAGGAGCTTTGTACCAAGAAATTTGCCTTGAAAGCTGCTATTCTGTGGCGGGAAAAGTTTATTGGTTTCCTGTCAGACTTTTTTTTTTTTTTTTAACAAGATTTCTTATGTCCTTAGAATTTGAACATATATGTAACCATACACTGCTTTTAGCAGTTGTGTGAAGAACAAGACTTTTGTTTTAAGGGCTGTGTCATATGGATGTTTTACCGTTGGAGTTGACTACTCAGATCTTTTGTAGTATACTACATATTTGATTTTTTTTGTTTTTGTTTTTGTTTTTGTTTTTCGAGGTAGGGTCTCACTCTAGCCCAGGCTGACCTGGAATTCACTATGGAGTCTCAGGGTGGCCTCAAACTCACAGAGATCCTCCTACCTCTGCCTCCCGAGTGCTGGGATTAAAGAAGTGCGCCACCATGCCCGGCTCTATATTTGATCTACTGCCTCGATGACATTTTTTGCCCATACCTGAGACCATCTGTCTCTCTAGCTATGACCTTGTTATGAGCAGTGTTTGCACTCACAGTGCAAATGTCTATGCATCACCTAGTTAAGCAAAATCATAGTGCTATTACTCAAGGAAGTTGGATGAGATGAACATAGATACAGCTTTTGACCCTTTCCCCCATTTTTATTTTTTAATTTTTTTTTCTGTTTATTTTTATTTATTTATTTGAGAGCAACAGACAGAGAGAAGGCGAGAGAGAGAGAGAGAGAGAGGGAGAGAATGGGCGCGCGCCAGGGCTTCCAGCCACTGCAAACGAACTCCAGATGCATGTGCCCCCTTGTGCATCTGGCTAACGTGGGTCCTGGGGAATTGAGCCTTGAACCGGGGTCCTTAGGCTTCACAGGCAAGCGCTTAACTGCTAAGCCATCTCTCCAGCCCTTTTTAAATTTTTTTTGTTTTGTTTTGTTTTCAAGGTAGGGTCTCACCCTGGCACAGGCTGACCTGGAAATCACTATGTAATCTCAAGGTGGCCTTGAACGCATGGCGATCCACCTACCTCTGCCTCCCAAGTGCTGGGATTAAAGGCGTGCACCACCACACCCGACTCTCATTTTTAAATGTAACAAATACTTTTTAGTTTCCCCTTCCCCCTTTCGGAAACGTATCAGGAACTAGGGAGTTTAGGGTGAGCAATTGAGAGGATCAAGAGAGGGCGCCACCCGGAGCTGGCTGCTTTGTGATTCATCAAAAGGCCGGTTGCTGACCAGGCTGCTATTTTCACAAGAAAACCACGCGGAAGATCCAGCTAGCCTAGCCGATTCAAGGAGTTCGGGAAAGAGGACCACAGAGGAGACACTCTGGGATCCTGGCCATGAGGTTGGATGCCTCATCTTGGTGAAAAGAGACACTGCACCTAAATGGCGCAGCATGACTTTGTCCCTGCTTGGCTAAATTTCTGAACACCACAGTCAGCTAAGTCTCCTATAGCCACCTTTGACAAACATGGAGAGCACCTATCCTGTGGAGAAGGTAGATTTGGAATAAGCCGTCGTCGACGTAATTCCTCTGATGGCTTTTTAAACAATGGACCTCTACGGACTCCAGGAGATTCCTAGCACCACCCCTCCCTGTTCCGCCCTGATTCTGTGGACTCTGGTGTCTCTAAGGGAACATATGCTGGAATCACAGGGAACCCGTCTGGGTGGCATGGCTCTTCCCGCGGTCATGATGGCATAAGTCAGCGTAGTGGAGGTGGCCCAGGGAATCATCCACACTGGAATGGCAGCTTCCACCCCCGGAAAGGCTGTGCCATCTGCAGAGATTAGAGATGAAAAAAAAAAAGAGAGAGAGAGAGAGAGAAGAAGACAAGGTGGAAAAGTTGCAGTTTGAAGACTTTCCTTCTTTGAATCCAGAAGCTGGGAAACAGAATCAATCCCTGCAGACCTATTAGTACCCCTCCTGGAGTGTGGGAAAACCCACCTAGTGCCAAGCAACCCTCCAAGATGCTGGTCATCAAAAAAAAGTTTCCAAAGAGGATCCTGCTGCTGCCTTCGTCTGCTGCATTCACCTCATCAGGGTCTCCTAATGTTAATGGCAACAGAATCTCAACCATGGTCCCAAGTGTCTATAAGAACCTGGCTCCTAACCCTGCACCACCACCTCCTTCTAAGCCCAACGCATGGAAAGCTAACAGAATGGAGCACTGATCAGGATCCCTTTCCTCTAGCCGGGAGTCAGCTTTTACCCATCCTGTCTCTGTTACTAAACCAGTGGCACTGGCTGGTGGCACAGTTTTAAGCTCTCCCAAAGAGAGTCCTTCGAGCACCGCCCCTCCAATTGAGATCAGCTCCTCTCGTCGGCACAAGTTGACCCGCCGAACCAGCGACAGGAAGAGTGGGTTCCTGAAGACTCTAAAGGATGACCGGAATGGGGACTTCTCAGAGGACAGAGACTGACAAGCTGGAGGATTTGGAGGGCAAAACCACACCTGAACCAAAGGAAAGTGGGGAAGAAAGCTGCCTTCAGAATGGTCTCGGTCTTCCCACTGTGGAAGAAAAAGAGGTCCGCTCACATTCTCTGGAAGCAGACCCCAGGTTATTTTATTTTATTTTATGTATTTATTTTTTGGTTTTTCGAGGTAGGGTCTCACTCTAGCCCACCACGTCCGACACAGAGCCCAGGTTATTGAAAGCAATGGGATGGCAGGAATATCCTGAAAACGATGAGAATTGCCTTCCTCTCACAGAGGATGAGCTCAAGGAATTCCACATGAAAACAGAGCAGCTGCCGGGCGTGGTGGCGCACGCCTTTAATCCCAGCACTCGGGAGGCAGAGGTAGGAGGATCGCTGTGAGTTCGAGGCCACCCTGAGACTCCATAGTGACTTCCAGGTCAGCCTGGGCTAGAGTGAGACCCTACCTCAAAAAAAAAAAAAAAAAAAGAAAACAGAGCAGCTGCGAAGAAATGGCTTTGGGAAGAATGGTTTCTTGCAGAGGTGTAATTCCACCCTGTTCTCCCCTTGGAGAGTCACTTGCAAAGCAGAGTTTGAAGACTCAGACACGGAAACCAGAAGCAGTGAAGCGTCAGATGACCCTGGAAGTAGGCATCGAAATGCTCGCAGTTAATCTGACCCAGTGACCTCAGCCTGTCTGTTGAGAGATATAAAAAAAGAAATCCTTCTTTCCTTTTCTTATGTTGAATACTTTGTGCACAAGGGAAATAATTGTATCCCAAAGAGAGAGCCATTGTCTTGCTTAGCTTTTGTTGTTCTTCCCTGTTACCTGCTTAGTTGAGAGAAGTGTGTGTGGCAGCGTTTTTAAAGCACACATGGAGAACATGTGGGGCGATGCACAAGTGGGAGCTGGCAGGGCAGAGACGCAGAGAGGAGACACTGGTCTGCCCAACGGCCCTTGGGACACTCACCCCGTGCTCAAGCAATCATTGTCAATGACAAAGCGACTATTGAAGTTATAATTGTACTAAATTAATACTAATAATTTGGATATTTTATTTTTGGCTGCTTGGGTAACTTTAGCCCTTAACCAAGCATATGTGTGTTTGGGTTTTTTGTTGTTGTTGTTTTGTTTTTCTGTTTTGGGTACAGCTGTAAAATATTTGGGTATAGGAAATGTTGTTATTCTTGCAGCCTTGATATTCAGGGTGGATTGTAAAATATAAGTTTTTGTGAGATTTCAAAGATTAAGATTATTTTGATCATGTTATTTACAGATTTAAAAGATGCGGTTATCACAAGTCTGTTGAGGGGGAAAACTACTGCTTAAAATAACTAACTTGGAATAAATATTTTGTATCAGTAGAAAAAAAATCTGCCACATGGAAGTGGTGGCTCAAGTTTGTCAATTTGCTATCCCAGAGTTTGGGAGGCTGAGGCAGAGAGAATCAGGAGTTCAAGGCCACCCTGGGCTGCAGAATGGAGCCTGTCTCAAAAAATTAAATCTTGAGCCGGGCGTGGTGGCGCATGCCTTTAATCCCAGCACTCAGGAGGCAGAGGCAGGAGGATTGCCGTGAGTTTGAGGCCACCCTGAGACTACATAGTGACAGGTCAGCTTGGCCTAGAGTGAGACCCTACCTCGAAAAACAAAAAAACAAAAAAAAAAAAAATTAAATCTTGAGCTGGCGTGGTGGTGCACATCTTTAATCTCAGGAGGCGGAGGTAGAAGAACTGCCATCAGTTCGAGGCCACCCTGAGACTACATAATTAATTCCAGGTCAGTCTTGACCAGAGTGAGACCCTACCTTGCAAAATAATAATAATAATAACTTGAAAGCCTGTATAGACAATGCTAGCCAGAATGGAAGTAGGTCAGGTGGGTTTGTGTTCCTCCTCATGTCTTTTGTATGCATGTCTTCAAAATTACCCACTGTGTTGTTAGTGTCCATTCCACATTGTAACAAAACACCTGAGAGTCAACTTGTGATTTGTTTTTGATTTTCTGCTTTTTCCAGGTGGAGTCTCACTCTAGTTCAGGCTGACCTGGAATTCACTATGTAGACTCAGGGTGGCCTTGAACTCATGACGATCCTCCTACTGCTGCCTCCCAAGTGCTGGGACTAAAGGTATGTACCACCTCACCAGGGTCCTGTTTTTTATGAATTAATTAATTAGAGAAAGAGAGAGAGAGAGGCAATGGGCTCTGAGAGTCACCTTCTTTTTTTAGAAAAATTTTATTTAAACCAGGTATGGTGGTGCATGCCCTTAATCCGTGCACTTAGGAGGCAGAGGTAGGAGGATCAATCACCATGAGTTCGAGTCCACCTTGAGACTACATAGTGAATTCCAGGTTAGCGTGGACTAGAGTAAAACCCTACTTTAAAACATATGTATATTTATATATATGGCTGGAGAGATGGCTTAGCAGTTAAGGCACATGCCTGTGAAGACAAAGGATCCAGATTTGATTCTTCAGGACCCACGTGAGCCAGATGCACAAGGGGCACATGCATCTGGAATTCGTTTGCAGTGGCTGGAGACCCTGGTGCATCCATTCTGTCTCTATCTGCCTCTCTTCTCTCTATCTCTCCCTGCTTGCAAATAAATAATTAATTAAATAAAAAAACATATACATATATATGTATTATTTATTTATTTATTTATTTATTTATTTATTTGCAAGTAGAGAAAGAATGGCAAGCCAGGAGGCCCTCTTCACACTGCAAATGAACTCCAGATGCATGTGCTGGAGTGATGGCTCAGCAGTTAAGGTGCTTGTCTGCAAAGACTAACAACCCAGGTTTGATTCCCTGATACCCATGTAAAGCCAGATGCACAAAGTAGTACATGCATCTGGAATTCGTTTGCAGTGGCTAAAGGCCCTGGTGTGCCCATTCCCTAGCCTTTCTCCTTGAAAATAATTTTTTAACTTTTTTTTTGTTGTTGTTTTTCGAGGTAGGGTCTCACACTAGTCCAGGCTGATCTGGAACTCACTATATAGTTTTAGGGTGGCCTCGAACTCACCTCTGCCTCCCAAGTGCTGAGATTAAAGGCGTGCGCCACCAGGCTGTGTTTTGTACTTTTGAGTCAGGGTCTCACTATAGCCCAGGTTGGTGTCCAACTCAAAGTGAGCCTCTTCCCTGTTCTGAGATTATAGGTGTGAGCCACCACACCTGGCCAAAAGCACATTCTTTGAGCATCTAATTCAGTAAAGGGTGCAACTAGTTTAGCAGGGCATGGCGGTGCATGTCTGTAATACTGTATAACAGGACTCTCTGACAGACAAGGCAGAACACCAAAGCTTTTCTACCAGGAAGCAGCTTTTACTGTGCCAAGCATGGGCTCAGGGGATTCAAATCCAAAGACTGAGCCCGGGACACAGGGAGCATTACCTTATATATGCTTTATTCTCTTTGTCTCACACAGTGTGACACTCATTTTCTGATACTGGTTACCTTGAATTTGTTAAGTAGGGTTTACAACGACAACAACAAAAACAGAATTGATCACAATTGCTTACAAGGGAGGGGAGAGGAGATAGGCTCAAGGATGCTGACCAGCGTGCTGCTGATGTTTGACCTGTTTCTTTCCTTCAGTTACCCAGGACCCCCTTACCAGCCCCCACTCTTTACTACAGCATGGCAACATGCTATTCTAAGGTGCTGGGCATTGATTGCTTACATGCATACCACAATCCCAGCCCTTTGGAGGCTGAGGCTCTCTCCAAAAACAAAAACAAAAACAAAAACAAAAACAAAACAAAACAAAAAAAACTCAGCACAGAAATAAATTAAAAAAAAAAGGCTTATAGACACAGTGGCTAACACATGTTTCATGTAATCCTTATAGGCACTTAACTATTATCACTTTTTTTTGGTTCGGTTTTTCAAGGTACAGTCTCTAGCCCAGGCTGACCTGGAAGTCACTATGTAGTCTCAGGCTGGCCTCGAACTCATGACAATCCTCCTACTTCTGCCTCCTGAGTACTGGGATTAAAGACATGTGCCACAACCCCTGGCTTAAATTTTTTTTTATTTATTTAAATGTATGCAAGTGTAGGGAGTGTGGTGGTTTAGATCAGATGTCCCTCATAAACTCATGTATATGTTTGGTTCCCAGCTGATAGCAACTTGGGGGGTGGAGCCTTGCTAGAGGAGGTGTGTTGTTGGGGGCAGGCTTATGGGTTTGAGAGCCAGCTCCTCCTTGTTAGAGCTTGCTCTCCTGCTATGTTGTCCGCCTAATGTTGGTAAGTAGGTGATGTCCAGCCTCTGCTCTTTCCCCTGCCACCACAAAGTCCCTTGAGATTGTAAACCAAAATAAATCCTTCCCTCCAATCAGTTTTTTGTTGCTGTTGTTCTTGGTTGTTTTTGTTTTTGTTTTTGTTTTGTTTTTTTGAGGTAGGGTCTTGCTCTAGTCCAGGCTGACCTGGAATTCACTATGCAGTCTCAGGGTGGCCTCGAACTCATGGTGATCCTCCTACCTCTGCCTCCCGAGTGCCGGATTAGAAGCGTGCCCCACCACGCCCGGCATATCAGCTGCTTTTGATTAGGTGCTTTCTCCCAGCAAGGAGGAGGTAAGTACAACAGGGAGGGAGGGAGAGAGAGAGAGAGAGAGAGAGAGAGAAGGAGAGAGAGAAATGAGCATGCCAGGGCCTGTTGCCACTGCAAACAAACTCCAGGCACATATGTTACTGTGTCATGTGGCTTTATGTGGGTATGGAGAATTAAACCTGGGCCTGGCAATCTTTGCAAACAAGTGCCTTTAACTGTTGAGCCATCTCCCGGGCCCCTGAAGTGCATTGTTTGGAACTCTCTTCCTTGTATATTACTGTTAGGGCAGGCTGACATGCGCACGTCACACCAGACTAGGAAGGGAGGCGTGATACAAGAACCGAGACGTCCAGGTACCGCTGGTACTCAAGCTCACTGTCGACTAGCTGCCATCTGACCTGGGCTAGCAGCTGGCCTGAAGCTCACTTGAAGCTGCTACCTCTTCGGGGAGCATCTGGAGGCTTTTCAGAGCCTGGGCCGGGTGTGACTCAGCTATGTGACAAAGGGTACAAAGTCCTCCTGAGGCAAGACTGCAGCATTTGCTAAGCAGCAGGAGGAGAGGCAGTAGGCTCCGGCAGGAATGTGTGGGCTCCGGTTGGACCACACTCTTCCCTACTTGGAGTCCTTCCTCCATTCTCAGCTTCCGGCCCTGGGGCCTCTGGCTGTAACATCAAAAGGGAGACAAGAGCCCTAGAGAGACTGTTTCACCCATGTCTGCAGTTGCGTGGTTGTTGTTATGAACCTATACATCCACTTTCTCTGGTTGAACTCTTTTTTTAGTTTTTTGAGGTAGGGTCTTACTGTAGCCCAGACTGACCTGGAATTCACTATGTAGTCTCAGGGTGGCCTCAAACTCAAAGCAATCCTCCTACCTGTGCCTCCCAAGAGTGCTGGGATTAAAGGAGAGCTCTATTATCTTAATAATAAACTCATTATTGAGATAAGCAACAACTTAAAAAGAAATCTAGGAGGCTAGATGGAAATAACTTTGGTGGTTCAGAATAAATAGATTAGAGCTACATAAGAACCTACTTTTTTTTTTAAGTGACTCCTAGGACAACTTTCTTTTTCTTTTTCTTTTTATTTATTTATTTATTTATTTATTTGAGAGTGACAGAGAGAGAAAGAGGCAGAGAGAGAGAGAGGGGAGAGTGGGCGCGCCAGGGCTTCCAGCCACTGCAAACGAACTCCAGACACGTGCGCCCCCTTGTGCATCTGGCTAACGTGGGTCCTGGGGAATCAAGCCTTGAACCGGAGTCCTTAGGCTTCACAGGCAAGCGCTTAACCGCTAAGCCATCTCTCCAGCCCCAACTTTCTTTTTTTAATTTATTTTAATTTATTTATTTGACAGAGAAAGAGGGGGAGAGAGAGAGAGAATGGGTGCGCCACTGCAAACAACTCTAGATGCATGCACCCCCTTATGTACCTGGCTAACATGGGTCCTGGGGAATAGAACCTGGGTCCTTTGGCTTTGCAGGCAAATGCCTTAACCGCTAAGCTATCCCTCCATCCCTAAATTTATGTATTTTAAAAATATTTTATTTATTTAAGAAAGAGAAAGAGCCGGGCATGGAGGTGCATGCCTTTAATCCCAGCACTCAGGAGGCAGAGGCAGGAGGATCACCATGAGTTTGAGGCCACCCTGAGAATACAGAATGAATTCCAGGTCAGCCTGGGCTAGAGTGGGACCCTACCTCAAAAAACAACAACAACAACAACAAAAAAAAAAAACCAAGAGAGAGAGAGAGAGAGGGAGGAAGAGGGAGAGAGAGAATGGGTGCATGCCTGGGCATCTAGCCACTGCAAATGAACTTCAGACCCATGCACCACCTTGTGCATCTGGTTTATATGGGTCATGGGGAATCAAACTTGAATCCTTTGGCTTTTCAGGCAAGTGCCTTAACTGCTAAGCCATCTCCCCAGCCCTATTTATTTATTTATTTATTTATTTATTTATTTATTTATTTTAGCAGAGAGAGATAGAAATAGACACAGAGAGAATTGGCATGCCAGGGCCTCCAGCCCCTGTAATCAGACTCCAGACGTGTGCGACATTTTGTGCATATGCACAACCTTGTATGCTTGTGTCACATTGTGCATCTGGCTTAGGTAGGTCAAACATGAGTCCTTAGGGTTCACAGGCAAGTGCCTTAACCACTCAGCCATCTCTCCAGCCCCAAACCTACTTTTGAGACTCAGTAGCTCTAAGCCAGGAGGGTGAGAGAAATGTCATGTCCAGCCAGGTGTGATGGCACATGCCTTTAATCCCAGCACTCTAGCCGCAGAGGTAGGAAGACTGCTGTGAGTTCAAGGCCACCCTGAGATTACATAATGAATTCCAAGTCAGCCTGGGCTAGAGTGAGACCTTACCTAGAAAAAAAAGTCATGTCCAAGTTTGAAAGTTTTTTTTTTTTTTGGTTTTTCTAGGTAGGGTCTCACTCTAACCCAGGCTGACCTGGAATTCATTATATAGTTTCAGGGTGGCCTTGAACTCACGGTGATCCTCCTACCTCTGCCTCCCAAGTGCTGGGATTAAAGGCATGTGCCACCACACCCATCTAAGTTTGAAAGTTTTGATCAGGCACAGTAGCTCATGCTGAGGCAGGAGGATTGCCAGCCTGGGCCACATAGTGAGTTCCAAGCCAACCTGGACTATGGTGAGATCTTGTCTAAAAAACAACACAAAGACTGGAAAGATGGCTTAGCAGTTAAGGCGCTTGCCTTTGAAGCCTAAGGACCTAGGTTCGATTCTCCAGGTCCCATGTAAGCCAGATGCACATGGTGGTGCATGCCTCCTGAGTTCATTTGCAGTGGCTAGGGGCCCTGATGTGACCATTCTATCTCTTTCTTTCTTCCTTCCTTTCTTTTTTTTTTCTCTTCCTCTCTGTCTCAAATAAAAATAAAAACTTTAAAAATAAATAAAAACAAAACAGAACAAAAACTTTTAAAAATATTTTATTTATTGGACTGGAGGCCTGCTCCATGGTAGGGAATATATGCCTGGTACTGAAAACCTGCGACAGGGCTAGTCAAGAGCCCTAGGGGTGTAACATCTGCTGGTATCTGCTAAATGTATATATAATGCTCACCAAACTGTCTAGTAAGCAGTTCTCTTAATGTTCACACCCATATCTTAATGCTACTCTCACTTTTGGTTAGAGAAGCTTCTCTTTTCAGATGTCGGTCACCTTGGGATGACTCAGAAGGCACCATGGTGCTGAGAAGAAGTGACAGAAGTGCTCAGCACTGAAACATCTCTATCACACCTTCCAAGGCTCAGGGTCCGTTGTGGAAGAGGTGGCAGAAAAAATGTAAGAGCAAAAGGAAGGGTAGGACTCCTTACAACGTGCTTCTCCAGACACAAAATGGCCTGGATATCCATGACCTCACAGTGTCTGACACTACCTACACAAGACCATCATAATAGGAGAAAAAGATGATGACATCAAAATAAGAGAGACACTGATTGAGAAGGGGAAGGGGTATGATGGAGAGTGGAATTTCAAAGGGGAAAGTGGAGGGAGGGAAGGAATTACCATGGGTTATTGTCTATAATTATGTAAGTTGTCAATAAAAAAATAAATAACTGGGCTGGAGACATGGTTTAGCGGTTAAACGCTTACCTGTGAAGCCTAAGGACCCCGGTTCAAGGCTTGAATTCCCCAGGACTCACATTAGCCAGATACACAAGGGGGTGCACGCATCTGGAGTTCGTTTGCAGTGGCTGGAGGCCCTGGAGCACCCATTCTCTCTCTCTCTTTTTTTCTCTGTCTGTCACTGGGCATGGTGGTGCACACCTTTAATCCCAGCACTCAGGAGGCAGAGGTAGGAGGATTGCCGTGAGTTCAAGGCCACCCTGAGACTCCATAGTGAATTTCAGGTCAGCCTGGGCTAGAGTGCAACTCTACTTTGAAAAACAAACAAATAAACAATAACAACAACAACAACAACAAAACCTACAATTGGGGCTGGACAGATGGCTCAGCAGTTAAGGCACTTGCCTGCGAAGCCTAAGGACCCAGGTTCAATTCCTCAATACCCCCCATAAAGTGAGACACACAAGGTAGCACATGAATCTGGAGTTAGTTTGCAGGGGCTAGAGGCCCTGGCATCCTCATTCTCTGTTTCTCTTCTGTCTCTGCTTGCAAAAAAAAAAAAAAAAAAAAAAAAAAAAAAAAATTTGGGGGGGAGGGTTTCGAGGTAGGGTTTCATTCTAGCCCAGGCTGATATGGAATTCACTATGTAGTCTCAGGACGGCCTTGAACTCAAGGTAATTCAACTACCTCTGCATCCCAAGTGCTGGGATTAAAGGTGTACACCACTATGCCTGGCTTAGAAAAAAATTTTAAATTGTTTTATTTTTATTATTTGAAAGAGAGAGAGAAAGAGAGAAAATGGGCATGCCAGGGACCCTAGCTGCTGCAAACTCCAGATGCATGCGCCACCTTGTACCTCTGGCTTATGTGGGTGTCCTGGGGAATCGAACCTGAGTCCTTTTGCTTTCCAGGCAAGTGCTTTTACTGATAAGCCATCCTTTCAGCCCTCTTATTTTTTATTTTTATTTTTTTTTGAGATAGGGTCTCACTCTAGCCCTGGCTGACCCTGGAATTCACTATGTAATCTCAGGGTGGCTTAATACTCAAGGGAATCTTCCTAACTCTGCCTCCCAAATGCTGGGATTAAAGACATGAATCACCATATTCAGCTCAAATATATATATATTTTGCTTAGGGGGTGGGGGTGTTGAGGAAGGGTCTCACTTTAGCCCAAGCTGACATGGAATTCTTTTAGTTGATAGCCTCACTCAGATTATTAAACTAGCCAAAAAGAGGTTCTTCATGGGTAGGGATATAGTTCGGTGCTAGAATGTTTAGCATGCTCAAGGTCCTGGGTTTGATTTCCAGTTCTATTTAAAAAAAAAAAAAATCAGGGGCTGGAGAGATGGTTTAGCAGTTAAGGCATTTGCCTGAAAAGCCAAAGAACTCAGGTTCAGTTCCCCAGGACGCATGTAAGACAGATGCACAAGGTGGCTCATGTGTCTGGTGTTTGTTTACAGTGGCTAGAGGCCTTGGTGCACCAATTCTCTCAAATAATAAATTAAAAAAAAAAATACACACACACACACCCACACACACACTACTCAGCTCCGACTCCCAGACACAGACCCATTCTGGATCCAGCTCCCACATTCCTAAGGTCTTGTTCAGCAGCACTGTTTAATGCTGTGGGGAACATTTCAAAGCAAGGCCTAGAGACAGGCAGGGCCAACGCCTGCAAGCTGCAAACAGAGACGGAAGCCGTGAGTGGGGAGAGGCAGGAGATAAATGTGGAAACAATTTGCTGAGGGAGGCAGGGACAAGAAGCACAAAGGGGACAGCTGGTTGGGTTAGACTTAAAGGGAAGAAAAGGTCCCAAGGGAAAGATGACACCAACCACGGATGGAAAAGGGGCCTCAGGAATGAGGAATGTAACAAGCTCTACACGTACTGAGGGCCTATCCTGCCACTGTTTCTTTCCAATTCCTCTGCACATCCAGCGAGACCTTAACCCTTCCATTTCTTTCTTTCTTTTTCTTTCCTTCCTTTTTTCAAGGTAGGGTCTCATTCTAGCTCAGGCTGACCTGGAATTCACTATGTGGTCTCAGGCTGGTCTACCTCCTACCTCTGCCTCTGCTGAGATTAAAGTCCTGCGCCACCATGCCCAGTTTAATCCTTCCATTTCAAAGCGATTTGTAAAACAGAAGTCTAGAGCCTGTGAGCCACGCTGTTCCTGCCCTGGAGGCTTTCCAAACACTGCTTGTTGCTTGAGACATTGCATGGTTGTGTGCACGTGCACGCTTGATTTCATGTATAGGAACTGATTGTGTATCACAGTTTTTTTTTTTAATACATTATTTTTGGGCCGGGCGTGGTGGTGCACACCTTTAATCCCAGCACTTGTGGGGCAGAGGTAGGAGGATCGCCATGAGTTCAAGACCAGCCTGGGACTACATAGTGAATTCCAGGTCAGCCTGGACTAGAGGGAAACTCTACCTCAAAAAAAAATTTTATATATATATATAATTTTAAACTTATTTACTTAATTTACAAGCAGAGAGAAAGAGACAGCCAGACAGAGAGAGAGTGGGCATGCCAGGGCCTGTAGCCACTGCAAACAAACTCTAGATGCATGTGCCCCTTGTGCTTCTGGTTTACGTGGCTCCTTTGGCTTTGCAGGTAAATGCCTTAACCACTAAGCCGTCTCTCCAGCCCCTTCCTTTGTCTTTTTGAGAGAGTCATGCAGTACATCCTAAATTGATTTTTTTTCCTTCTACTGCTGCCTTCCTCCTGAGTGCTGGGATTAAAGGTGTGCACCATCATGTCAGAAAATTATCATTTTCTGAGCACCCTGTTATGTGAAATGTTGGGACCAGATTAATTTGTTATCTTTTGATGGGGGGTGTCCAGGTAGGGTCTCACACTCAATAGAATTCACTCTGTAGCTCCAGGTGGCTTCAAATTCACAGCAATCCTCCTACCTCAGTCTCCCTCCCGAGTGCACACCAACATGCCCAGCCTAATTTTTTTTTTTTTTTTTTTTTTGGTTTTTCGAGGTAGGGTCTCACTCTGGTTCAGGCTGATCTGGAATTCACTATGTAGTCTCAGGGTTGCCTTGAACTCATGGCGGGCGATCCTCCTACTTCTGCCTCCTGAGTGCTGGGATTAAAGGCGTGCCCCACCATGCCCGGCTGTTTTTTCTTTTGAGACAGGGTCTCAAGTAACCTAAACTGGCTTCAAACTCCCTGTGTAGCCAAGATGACCTTGAACTTCTGATCCGTCTGCCTCCACCTCCGAAGTGCTAAGATGTAAGGTGCGAGCCACTTCACCTGGCTCTTTTAGGGCTTTGCATAAACTTTCTAGCTCAGTCGGTAGAGTGCTTTTCCTAGAATGTATGAGGCTCTGGCTTTGAAGCCTAGTACTAAACAGATGGACATGGTGGCTCATACCTGTAATTCCAGCACTACGGAGGCCTAGGTAGTAGGATTGCTGTGAGTTCAAAGCCAGTTGGGCTGCAGAATTCTAGGTCAGTCTGGGTTAGAGTGAGATCCTGTCTACAAAAAAAAAAAAAAAAAAAAAAAAATTCTGGGTGGAGTGGCCCATGCCTTTAATCCCAGCACTTGGGAGGCAGAGGAGGGAGGATAACCTTGAGTTCACTGCTACCCTTGACACTACATAGTGAATTCCAGGTAAGCCTAGACTAGAGTGAAACCCTACCTTGAAAAACCAAAAAAAAAAAAAAAAAAAAAAAAAAAAAAGAGTAACAATGTCAGGGTCATTTGTGATACATGATGTCACCTGTGCACTTTATTGCCTGGCTTTTCACATTTCAGCTCTTGTGGGCAGCTGAACAGACTAATGCAATGTTTCAGGTCTGTTCCCTCTGTGAAATGGAGCAAGAGGAGGATTTTGGCACCCTTGGTTGGGTCTAGGGTGGTGTGGCTCACAGGGGCTGGCTGCTTGGGGCTCGCTGTACACCCCTGGGACACTTTCCATGTGTCTGGGCTTCTTGCTCCTGGTGATGCTGGGGCACCAATGGCGCCTGGAGCCGCTGTTCCGGGTCTGCATATTCACCTAGAAGAAGGACTGCTTGACAAGGGCTAAAATATCACCATTCCCTCGAAGTATACTCACCAGTTGTTGACAATTTCCAACCTTGCTTCAAGTAACCTAGCTTCTATCATTTGATAGTTTTCCTTGTTACTTCAACTTATCTCTACTTACCCCAAAGTCAACCGTAGCTGCTGGCTTGAATTCACTTGTGTGAGATGCACAAGATTCTAACCTTGCTTGGAGACTACTTCAAGCAGGTCCCCACTAACTGAGGACAAGGTTAGAATCTTGTGACTCTCAAAAGCTTGCAAATGAGAAAGATGTGGAGGGAGCCAACTTTAAACATTAACAACTGACCAAGGAGTTACATAGTTATGTATTTCATCTGGGGAGTAAAAGACACTAAAAGTTGCAAACTTTGTCCTCTTTCAATATCAGGTCATACTGTCCCACAGGGCTATTTGAACTGTAACTTCAAATAATGAAATTGTTGCAAGCAGTTATCCATCTTTAACACTTTATTAGCTGTGGCTTGTATGCTGGATTTTGGGTGGTGGCAGTGTGACCCACCCAAAATCCAGCATACAAGCCACAGCTAATAACTCCACCTCAACCTCACCTACTCTCCATTCTTGCATTTTTGGTTCCACTGTATGCTTTCTACTTTGGGTTTTGCTGAAACTTTTTTTTTTTTTTTTTTTCCTGCACCTTGGACTCGACCTTTGCTTGGAATCTAGTTGTCCCCAATATCTTCTTCTGACTTTGTGCTTGTCCACTCCAGAGTAGTCATACTCATTTTTTTTTTTGGGGGGGGAAGGGTAGGCCAGGTCTTTACCAACTGAGCTCCATTCTCAGCTCTAAACCTGAATTCTTTAAACTTGTAAAGCTATTTTGTCTTGGCCTTTTTGTTGCTTAAATGCTTGAAATAATCGGGTCCTGCACCCCACCAATGGCAAACTTCCATACAGTTCTCTTAGGAAAGTTGCTCTCTTTTCTAACTTTTGCCCTAAGTATGTCATTATTTGCTTTCATTTTCCCTAAAAGACAAGTCTTTTGATGCAAAACTGGGGCTTATTACTTCATTTTCTAAAATCCCATCACATGATGTCACTCACACACACACACATCGTTTTCATTATTTGATGCAAACAATGGAAGTCAACTCAGATATTGTGTTTACTTGCATGCTGGAAACATACTTAACTCATTAAATCCTCACAACCAAGGCTCTCTCGGTTGCATTTTACAGGTGAGAAAAACTAAGACTCCGTTAAGTGGCTTGGGCAAGGTAGATCCCGTCACAGGTGGGAGCAGTGAGTGCTGCCCCCATCAGGGCCCCCAATGCAGCCTGTCTATGCAGCGGGCGTGAGACTGTCAATGTGTTTTTTTTTTTTTTTTCCTGTTCCCTGCTGTCCTTTAGAGCTCAGAACCAGGACACACTGGACATGAAGGGACGAATCCGGTGAGGTCAGAAGCCTGGCGTGGTCATTAAAGAATTTCCTGGCCCCGCTCCAGGTATGTCTCCAACCTCAACAATCCTCCAGTCGTTCCCCTAGTGACACATCTCCGCCCTGAACCCCCCCAGCCCCCCCCGCCCTGGCAATCGGCCCTAGGACGAATCCGGCTAAGTCACCCCGTCCCGGGGCCTGTCCCTGCCGGCGGGGGTGCCGGGGACTGCGGCAGGTGGTGACGCACACGCCCCGGGCCGGGGGGGGGGCATCCGTGATGGTCCTCGCGCAGCCGTGTCGGTGAGGACAAGCCCCGTGTCTGTCCCCGGGTGACCGTCGTTAGAAACTCTGCAGCCGAGCCCGGGCTTGACTGTGAGCCAGCCCCGCGGGCCGCCGACCTCCGCCTCGGATGACCGCTTGCCGCCGAGCATCCGCACAAAGGCGGGAGGCCGCTTCACCGCGCGCAGGGATCCAGGACATGCGCGTTCCCTCCCCATATCCTCCACTCGCTCCTCACCCGGGATCCTGCAACATCCGGCGTTTCCCACCCTAGAGACGTAGGTCAACGCAGACGAGGTTCAGTGCCCGCCTCCGTTGGCTCGGGAGGTGGGGGGTGGAAAAGGGGGCGGATCCCCGGCGGGGACTACTTTCCCCCCGCCCTTCCCGAGGCCCGGAGCTACTTCTCCGCACGCGCGCGCGGACGGACGCACGCACGCACAGCGCAGGCGGCGCGCACGGCATGGCGGCGGAGGCGCGCGCCTGAGCAAGGGGACGCCGATCACCGCTCCCTCCCTTCCCCCCCCCTTCCCGGTCGTCAGGCCTCGGCGCGGCCTACACGGTTCTTTTCCGCTCGCCTCTTCCCTCCCCCTTTTCCCTCTCCTTCCCCGAGCCCGGCCATGGTGGAGCCTTCGTCCGCCCGACGTCCGGTGCCTCTCATCGAGTCTGGTAAGACGCGGAGCGCGACGTGCCCACTTGCCCACGTCCTCTTGCCCCGCTCGGTCCTGACCCGACTCTTCTCCTTCCTCCTCCTCCTCCATCCCGTGTCTCCCTCTGTCCGCAGAGCTGTACTTCCTCATCGCCCGGTACCTATCGGCCGGCCCGTGTCGCCGAGCGGCCCAGGTGAGTAGGGCCGGGCCGGGGCGGGCCGGGGGTGCCGCGGGGCTGTCGCCGTGCCCGGGCTTACACGGGCGCATCTCTCTCTGCCCCGCAGGTGCTGGTGCAGGAGCTGGAACAGTACCAGGTGTGTGCATGTGCGTGTGCGGATGCGTGTGCACCGTCCCCGCGCGTCCCCTCCCCGAACCCCCATCCCCGACCCCCCCTCCCACACCGTGCCGCAGAGGTGGTCACTCGGCGTCTCTCGTGTCCTCTCTTTTTTTTTTTTTCTTTTTTTCTCTTTTTCCAGCTGCTGCCGAAGAGGTTGGACTGGGAGGGCAACGAGCACAACAGGAGCTACGAGGAATTGGTGAGTGGCGAGCGCGTCTCCCACCCCAGCCCCCTCCCGTCCGCGCGGCCACCGCCGGGGACACGTTGCGGCTGCGCTCCGGGGGAGGGACGGGGAGGGGGCGCGGGACGGGGCGGCCCCCTGGGGTTGATGAGAAGGCTTGTGTCGTCCCCTCCCCATTCACGGAGGATTGCTTGTTTGTTGGTTTATTTATTTTTTCGTATGTGTGTCTGTGTGTGCGCTTTGGAGGAGTCTGGGTTTGTTTTGGCAGGAAACGGCCCTGCGGGGGGGGGGGGTGTTGCTGGTGGCTGCGGAGGCGTGGAGCGGGGGAGCCCCGGCTCAGGGCCCCGGGGAGTGGCTCCAGGTACGGCCGCCTACCGGGAGGCGGTGTGCCATCACAACCACTCCTGGGGTGGCTCTCTCGGCCACCTTGCCCAGACCCTACTCGGAACGTCAGCTCTGGTTGTTTTCTCTTCCGCCACAGACCTGGGCTTCATACCACTTGTTCTTTCCTAGGAATTGAGTCACTTGTTTGTATAGGTGGAGAGATGTCCGCGTGTGGAGCTTCTCCCGCTCCCCCCCCCCCCCCCCATTTTTCATACTGCTGCTGTGTGATCATACCATTCTCCAGCACTTTTGATCCGAGCAGTTTATTAGGGTCTCACTCTAGCCCAGGTTGACCTGGAATTCACTATGTAGTCTTTGGGTGGCCTCGAACTCACAGCGATCCTCCTACTTCTGCCTCCCCAGTGCTGGGATTAAAGGTGTGTGCCACCACGCCTGGCTTCCCTGTCTTTTAAAAATTATTTTGAAATTTTTTAATTTTTTTTTATAAAAAGCATTTTTATTTATTTTACAGAAAGGGGGTTACACACACACACAGAGAATGGGTGCACCAAGGCCTCCAGCCACTGCAAATGAACTCCGGATGCATGTGCCACCTTGTGCATCTGGCTAACGTGGGTCCTGGGGAATCGAACCTGGGTCCTTTGGGTTTTCAGGCAAATGCCTCAAAGGCTAAGCCATCCCTCAGCCCCCAAAAAGCTTTTTTGACTACTGTTAATGTGGATCATATTTCTCTTTTCCCTCTTGTATAATTGTAGTTGCTCTTGTATTATAAGGTCTTATCCACCATTGCAGGAGTTAGTGAGACCCTTAATGGGATAAGCATTTTCCAGGAAAGTAATTTTTTTTTAAAGAAAAGTTAAAAAAATTATGAGAGGGAGGGAGAATGAGTATGCCAGGGCTGCCAGCCACTGCTAACGAACTCCAGACTCATGCATCCTTGTGCTTTGAGCTTCTGTGGGTCCTGTGGAATTGACACTGGGTCCTTAGACTTGGCAGGCAAGTGCCTAAACCACTAAGCTATTTCTCCAGCCCTATGTTGATGGTTTTAACTTGAGAGAAAGGACTTCCTTAGTTGTCATCCCATACTGAGCATATTGTGTAAGAAATATAGTTGAAAAAAACCACCAGAGTGGATGAGCTTAATGTTGCTACTTGGCCTAGGCTGGCTTCCAACTCCATCCCCTCTATTAAAGCCCTCACAGTGTAGTGTTGAGGTTACAGGTGTGTCATGGTTCCAAGACCTGTGAACAGAAGGTGTTTGCATATTACATTTGTTTCCCTCCACCCACAAAGTAGGGTCTCACTGTAGCCCATGCTGACCTGGAATTCACTATGTAGTCCCAGACTGGTCTCAAACTCTTAATCAATCCTCTTGCTTCTGCCCCTGGAGTGCTGGGATTAAAGGCGTGCAACACCATGCCTGGCTAAAAGTCTTAATTATTATTATTATTATTATTTGCCTTTTTAGACTTCTTTTTTTTTCCTAGTCCAGGCTGACCTGGAATTCACTATGTAGTCTCAGGGTGGCCTTGAACTCATGGTGATCCTCCTACCTTTGCCTCCCGAGTGCTGGGATTAAAGGCATATGCCAACACATCTGGTTTCGCTACTTTTTTTTTAGTCTCCCCCCTATTTATTTATTTATTTCTTTTTCTTTTTCTTTTCTCAATTTTTATTAACATTTCCCATGATTATAAAAAATATCCCATGGTAATACCCTCCCCCCCCCACTTTCCCCTTTGAAATTCCATTCTCCATCATATCCCCTCCCCATCTCAATTCGTCTCTCTTTTATTTTGATGTCATGATCTTTTCCTCCTCTTATGATGGTCTTGTGTAGCTAGTGTCAGTCACTATGAAGTCAAGGATATCCAGGCCATTTTATGTCTGGAGGGAGCACGTTGTAAGGAGTCCTACCCTTCCTTTGGCTCTTACATTCTTTTCGCCACCTCTTCCGCATTAGACCCTGAGCCTTGGAAGGTGTGATGGAGGTGTTACTCAGTACTCCAGTCACTTCTTTCCAGCACTATGATAACTTCTGAGTTATCCCAAGGTCACTGCCATCTGAAAAGAGAAGATTCTCTACCCAAAGTGAGAGTAGCGTTAATATAAGGGTATAAATATTAAGAGAAGTGCTTACTGGGCAGTTTGATAAGCATAGTATATACAGTTTTCCAGACATCAGCAGATGTTACACCCCTGTTTTAAGTTTTCAGTATCAGGGATGTATTCCCCACCTATGGAGTGGGCCTCCAGTCCAATTGGGCAGTTGGTTTCCACCATGACAGATGTGCCACTGTTGCACCTGTTGGCTCATTTGGCCTGGCTTCCCCCCTTTTTAAAAAAAATATTATTTGAGAGGAAGAGGCAGAGGGAAAGAGAGAATGGGGGGCTGGAGAGATGGCTTAGCGGTTAAGCGCTTCCTTGTGAAGCCTAAAGACCCCGGTTCAAGGCTCGATTCCCCAGGACCCACGTTAGCCAGATGCACAAGGGGGCACATGCATCTGGAGTTTGTTTGCAGTGGCTGGAGGCCCTGGTGCACCCATTCTCTCTGCCTCTTTCTTTCCTCTTTCTTTCCTCTTTCTTTCTCTGCCTCATTCTCTCTCTGTCGGTTGCTCTCAAATAAATAAAAAAATAAGGATCACTGTGAGTTTGAGGCCAGCCTGAGACTACATAGTGAATTTCAGGTCAGCCTGGGCTAGAGTGAGACCCTACTTAAAAAAAAAAAAAAAAAAAAAGAGAGAGAGAAAATGGGCGCTCCAGGGCCTCCAGCCACTGCACACGAACTCCATATGCATGTGCCCCCTTGTACTACTGGCTTATGTGGATCCTGGGGAATTGAACCAGGGTCCTTAGGCTTCGCAGGCAAACACCTTAACTGCTAAGCCATTTCCCCAGCCCATAACTCCCACTTTTTTTGGTTATTTTTATTTATTTGAGAGTGAAAGAGAGGAAGAGGCAGGTAGGTACATAGATAGAGAGAATGGGCGTGCCAGGGAATACAGCCACTGCAACCGAACTCGAGGTGCGTGCGCCCCCTTGTGCATCTGGCTAATGTGGGTCCTGGAGAACTGAGCCTTGAACCAGGGTCCTTAGGCTTCACAGGCAAATGCTTAACCGCTAAGCCATCTCTCTAGCCCAACCCCTCTTTTTTTAAAAAAAATATTTTTATTTATTTGCAAGCAGAGAGAGAAGAGAGACAGAATGGGTGCTGCAGGACCTCCAGCACTGCAAATATGCTTCAGATGCATGTGCCCCTTTGTATCTGGCTTTGCCTGGGTACTGGGAAATGGAACTCGGGTTATCAGGCTTTGCAGGCAAGCACTTTAACCACTCAATCATCTCTCCAGCCTTCTTTTTTTCTTTTTTAAAAACATTTATTTGGGGAGAAAGAATGAAAGAAACGCAGATAGAATGGGCATGGGCCTCTTGCATGGCCTCTAGCCACTGCAAAAGAACTCCAAGATGCATGTGCCACCTAGTGTTGCATCTGGCTTTATGTGGGTATTGGGGGAACAGACCTGGGTCCTTAGGCTTTGCAGGCAAAAGCACTTAACCTCTAAGCCATCTTTCCAGTCTGTGAAAGTGAATATTTTCAAGAGTAGGTGCTAAAAATTCTTTGTAATGGCCAAGATTATTTTATTAGGTTTTGTATTTTAAGTTTTTTTTTTTTTTTTCTTGGTTGGTAGAGGGGGTTACATTATGAGGTGGTGGTGCTGTGGCGTCCAGAGCTCTGGTTGATAAGTAGTACTCTACCAAGCAAGGTTTTATCTCTGAGCCATATGCTCTCTTAAGCCCAGGCAAGAGCTGTATTGCTGAGCCATAGCCCCCAGCTTGGTGGTGTTTCTAAATCAGGAACATTGCTGTGGTTCTTGTTTTACTCTTGTTGGTTTTATCAGCAGTCTTACCTTTGAAGAAGAATCTTGTTCATGTTCCTGGAGAGAAAAGTACCTTAAAAAATTATTTAAATATTTTTAAAACTTTATTTTATTTGCAAGCAGAGACAGAGAATGGGTGCACCTGGGTCTCCAGGCACTGCAAACTAACTCCAGACACATGTGCCACCTTGTGCATCTGGCTTTACAGGAATCCTGGGGAACTGAACCTGGGTCCTTTGGCTTTGCATACAAGCACCTTAACCACTGAGCCCAAGAAAATTACCTTTTTTTTTTAAAGTTTTTTTTTAGTTTATGGTTTCACTATAGTCCAGGCTGACCTGGAATTCACCGTGTAGTCTCAGGGTAGCCTTGAACTCATGACAATGCTGCTAAATGTTTCAATTGAAAATTACTATTTTGGTCCCTCCCTCCCCCAAGGTAGGGTCTCTCTCTAGTTTAGGCTTACCTGGAACTCACTATGTGTAGTCTCAGGGTGGCCTTGAACTCATGGCGATCCTCCTATCTCTGCTTCCCAAGTGCTTTAAGGCATGAGCCACCATGTCAGGCTGAAAATCACTTTTGAAGCCAGCATAGTGCTAAAGTTACTGGGAATGTAATTTTTTTTTTTTCCCCCTCGAGATAGTGTTTCACTCTAGTCTATGTTGACCTGGAAGTCACTATGTAGTCTCAGGGTGGCCTTGAACTACGCTAGTCCTTTTACCTCTGCCTCCCAAGTGCTGAGATTAAGACATGTTCCACCAAACCTGGCTAAAATGTTACATTATTTAGTTACTTATTTGTAAGCAGAGAAAGGGAGGGGGAGAGAGAATGAAGGGGGGTGCATTAGGGCCTTTAATGGCAGATACATGCGCCACTTTGTGTATCTGACTTTATGTGGGTACTGGGAAATTGAACCTGGGTTGTCTTCAAGCTTTGCAGCAAGCACCTTAACCATTAAGCCAGTTCTCCAGTTCCAGAATTTTACTTTTTTTTTTTTTTTTGGTTGTTCAAGGTAGGGTTTCACTAGCTCAGGCAGTCCTGGAATTAACTCTGTAGTCTCAGGGTGGCCTCGAACTCATGGTGATTCTCCTACATCTGCCTCCTGAGTGCTGGGATTAAAGGCATGCGCCACCACCCCCGGCTACTGTAGTATTTTTAAAGTCAATTCCAGCAATGTTCTTCTGTGAATTGTTAATTATTTATTTCTTTTATTGTTTTAAAACCTTGTTTGCAAACAAAGAGGGATAGAAGAGAGACAATGGGTTCACCAGGGCGCCTCTAGCTATTGAAAACGAAATCTGGTCAGTCTATGCAGGCAAGCTTTTTATCCATTGATAAAAAGCCTCTCTCCAGTGTCAAAGAATTTTTTTAAAAAATATTTATTTTTTGACTTTGAGGTAGGGTCTCACTCTAGCTCAGGCTGACCTGGAATTCACTACGTAGTCTCAGGCTGATCTCAAACTCACAGTGATCCTCCTACCTCTGCCTCCCGAGTGCTGAGATTAAAGGCATGTGCCACCATGCCTGGCTGAAGTTTATTTAATTTATTTAGTTTAGTTTCTTTTTTTTTTTTTTTTTTTTTCCAAGGTAGGGTCTTGCTCTAGCTCAGGCTGACCAGGATTTCACTATGTATTCTCAGGGTGGCCTTGAACTCCTGGCGATCCTCCTACCTCTGCCCCCTCAGTGCTGGGATCAAAGGTGTGCGCCACCACCACCCCTGGCCTTACATTTTTCAAAAAAAAAAAATATATATATATATTTATTTACTTGTAAGCAGAGAGAGAATGGCCACGCCAGGACCTCCAGCCACTGCAAATGAATTCTAGACACGTGGCACTTTGTGCATCTGGCTTTACATGGGTACTGGGGAATTGGACTTGTGTTATTAGGCTTTGCAGGTAAGTACCTTAACTGCTGAGCCGTCTCTCCAGCCCTGTTTTTTATTCTTTACTTTTGGTGGTGGTGATGGTTTTCAGGACGGGGTCTCATGTAGCCCGGCCTGTCCTTGAGTGTTCTATGCTCCTGCTTCCACCCCTAGAGTGCAAGGAGTTCAAGTGTGTGTCTCCTTGCCTGCCTGAAAGAACTGTTTCTTACTGGAAGATAGAGCTCTGTGGTTCCTTTGTTACCATAGCACCCCGTCCAGTCCCCCCAAAACCAAAACATCTCTCATGTCTGAGTTGTCAGTATTACAGATTCATATTCATGCTTTCTACAGGTGTCTTGAATCTTTCTTACTCTAGTACAAATTGAACAGGCTCTTATTTTACATTGATTCAGTCTTTTTCAGGAAGGGGTTGTGATAGGGTCTCATGTAGCCCAGACCTGCTGGCCTGAAACTTGTTATGTAGCAGAGGTTTGCCTTGAATTTCTGACATTCTGTCCTATACCTCGCAGGTGATAGATTACAGGTGTATTCCACAATGCCTGTTTTAAGTATAAATTAAAAAAAATACGTTCTTATTTATTTGAGAGAGATAGACATACAGAAAGAGGCAGATAGATAGAGAATGGACGCCAGAGCCTCCAGTCACTGCAAATGAACTCCAGATGCATGCGCCACCTTGTGCATCTGGCTTATGTGGGTCCTGGGGAATTGAGCCTTGAACCCGGGGTCCTTAGGCTTCACAGGCAAGCGCTTAACTGCTAAGCCATCTCTCCAACCCACTTTTTTTTTTTAAATTGAGTAGTTTTCCTCCCATGCCACCATTTTATAGATGAGACTGAGGCAGCTTCATATTACGTATGGATTTGTCCGTCTTCCCTGTTCTCATTGGCTCTTACCTTTGTTTAGGAGCACCTGGATTAGTCTAGGTGTTGGGAATGCTCCAGATAGTTGAATAAACCTTTGTGGAGCTGGGTTTAGTGGTGCATGTCTTTAATCCCAGCACTTGGGAGGCAGAGGTTGGGAGTATTGCTGTGAATTTGAGCCAATCTGAGACTCCATAGTGAATTCCAGGTCAGCCTGGGCTAGAGTGCAGCGTGCTGGGCAGTGGTAGTCTTCAGGTGGGCTCCCATTGCACATACAAAGCATACTGTACTGTGCATCTGTGCCCATGCTCTTACTCTGATCTGTATTTGGGAGCAAGAAGATTTTTGGTACTTTGTTCTATCAAAAGAATTGAGACTAGATACTGAGCTCAGCTATTAAAGGCAATTGCTTACAACGCCTGGTTCAGTTCCCAAGTCGCTCACACAAGCCATACCCAAAAAGTAGTGTAAGTGTCTGGTGTTCATTGTTCACGCACATGCAAATAAATAAAAAATATCTAAAAAAAAAAATAAAGAATTGAGTCTAGATCTCTTTTTTCTTATTCAGAATATTTATTTGTATGTGTGTTTGTGTGTTGTGTGTGTGCGTGTGCACACGATATATTGTCTTGCCACTACAAATGGGTCATCAGACCCTTGTATCACTTTTTACATCCAGCTTTATGTGGGTGACTGGGGAATTGAACCCTAGCAAGCACCTTTAGCCAGTGAAGCATCTCTTTGTCAAGACTAGATCTTTCTTAATGCTTATCTCTGTCTTAAAAGGCCTGTTAACTTGGAGAATTTATTTTTTTGAGGTAGGGTTTCACTCTATCCCAGGCTGACCTGGAATTCACTATGTAGTCTTAGGGTGGCCTTTTTTAAAGATTTATTTTGATTTATTTATTAGAGATAGAATGGGCATGCCAGGGCCTCTAGCCACTGCAAATAAACTCCAGACACATGTGCCACCATGTGCATCAGGCTTACATGGGACCTGGAGAATTGAACCTGGGTCCCTAGGCTTAGCAGGCCAGTGTCTTAACTGCTAAGCCACCTCTGTAGCCCCAACACTACTTTCTTTGTTTATTTTTGTTTATTTTTGTTTTTCAGGTAGGGTCTCTAGCTCAGGGTGACTTGCAATTCATTATGTAGTCTCAGGCCTCCAATTTGCAGCAATCCTCCTACCACTGCCCCCTGAGTGCTGGGAGTAGAGGTGTGCACCACCACGCCTGGCTAGCATTAACTTACTAATTTTAGGTAAGATCTCACTGTAGCCTAAGCTCCCTTGGAATTAGCTATGTAGTCTCAGTCTGCCCTCAACTCACAGTGGATCCTCCTTCCCACGCCAGGACCTCCAGCCACTGCAAATGAATTCTAGACACGTGGCACTTTGTGCATCTGGCTTTACATGGGTACTGGGGAATTGGACTTGTGTTATTAGGCTTTGCAGGTAAGTACCTTAACTGCTGAGCCGTCTCTCCAGCCCTGTTTTTTATTCTTTACTTTTGGTGGTGGTGATGGTTTTCAGGACGGGGTCTCATGTAGCCCGGCCTGTCCTTGAGTGTTCTATGCTCCTGCTTCCACCCCTAGAGTGCAAGGAGTTCAAGTGTGTGTCTCCTTGCCTGCCTGAAAGAACTGTTTCTTACTGGAAGATAGAGCTCTGTGGTTCCTTTGTTACCATAGCACCCCGTCCAGTCCCCCCAAAACCAAAACATCTCTCATGTCTGAGTTGTCAGTATTACAGATTCATATTCATGCTTTCTACAGGTGTCTTGAATCTTTCTTACTCTAGTACAAATTGAACAGGCTCTTATTTTACATTGATTCAGTCTTTTTCAGGAAGGGGTTGTGATAGGGTCTCATGTAGCCCAGACCTGCTGGCCTGAAACTTGTTATGTAGCAGAGGTTTGCCTTGAATTTCTGACATTCTGTCCTATACCTCGCAGGTGATAGATTACAGGTGTATTCCACAATGCCTGTTTTAAGTATAAATTAAAAAAAATACGTTCTTATTTATTTGAGAGAGATAGACATACAGAAAGAGGCAGATAGATAGAGAATGGACGCCAGAGCCTCCAGTCACTGCAAATGAACTCCAGATGCATGCGCCACCTTGTGCATCTGGCTTATGTGGGTCCTGGGGAATTGAGCCTTGAACCCGGGGTCCTTAGGCTTCACAGGCAAGCGCTTAACTGCTAAGCCATCTCTCCAACCCACTTTTTTTTTTTAAATTGAGTAGTTTTCCTCCCATGCCACCATTTTATAGATGAGACTGAGGCAGCTTCATATTACGTATGGATTTGTCCGTCTTCCCTGTTCTCATTGGCTCTTACCTTTGTTTAGGAGCACCTGGATTAGTCTAGGTGTTGGGAATGCTCCAGATAGTTGAATAAACCTTTGTGGAGCTGGGTTTAGTGGTGCATGTCTTTAATCCCAGCACTTGGGAGGCAGAGGTTGGGAGTATTGCTGTGAATTTGAGGCCAATCTGAGACTCCATAGTGAATTCCAGGTCAGCCTGGGCTAGAGTGCAGCGTGCTGGGCAGTGGTAGTCTTCAGGTGGGCTCCCATTGCACATACAAAGCATACTGTACTGTGCATCTGTGCCCATGCTCTTACTCTGATCTGTATTTGGGAGCAAGAAGATTTTTGGTACTTTGTTCTATCAAAAGAATTGAGACTAGATACTGAGCTCAGCTATTAAAGGCAATTGCTTACAACGCCTGGTTCAGTTCCCAAGTCGCTCACACAAGCCATACCCAAAAAGTAGTGTAAGTGTCTGGTGTTCATTGTTCACGCACATGCAAATAAATAAAAAATATCTAAAAAAAAAATAAAGAATTGAGTCTAGATCTCTTTTTTCTTATTCAGAATATTTATTTGTATGTGTGTTTGTGTGTTGTGTGTGTGCGTGTGCACACGATATATTGTCTTGCCACTACAAATGGGTCATCAGACCCTTGTATCACTTTTTACATCCAGCTTTATGTGGGTGACTGGGGAATTGAACCCTAGCAAGCACCTTTAGCCAGTGAAGCATCTCTTTGTCAAGACTAGATCTTTCTTAATGCTTATCTCTGTCTTAAAAGGCCTGTTAACTTGGAGAATTTATTTTTTTGAGGTAGGGTTTCACTCTATCCCAGGCTGACCTGGAATTCACTATGTAGTCTTAGGGTGGCCTTTTTTAAAGATTTATTTTGATTTATTTATTAGAGATAGAATGGGCATGCCAGGGCCTCTAGCCACTGCAAATAAACTCCAGACACATGTGCCACCATGTGCATCAGGCTTACATGGGACCTGGAGAATTGAACCTGGGTCCCTAGGCTTAGCAGGCCAGTGTCTTAACTGCTAAGCCACCTCTGTAGCCCCAACACTACTTTCTTTGTTTATTTTTGTTTATTTTTGTTTTTCAGGTAGGGTCTCTAGCTCAGGGTGACTTGCAATTCATTATGTAGTCTCAGGCCTCCAATTTGCAGCAATCCTCCTACCACTGCCCCCTGAGTGCTGGGAGTAGAGGTGTGCACCACCACGCCTGGCTAGCATTAACTTACTAATTTTAGGTAAGATCTCACTGTAGCCTAAGCTCCCTTGGAATTAGCTATGTAGTCTCAGTCTGCCCTCAACTCACAGTGATCCTCCTACCTCTTCCTCCTGAGTGCTGGGATTAAAGGTGTTTGCCACTATGCTTGGCTTAGAATTTATTTTTTACTTTTATATTTTTTGGCTTTTCTTTTGTTTTCAGGTAGGGTCTCATTCTAGCCTAGGCTGAGCTGGAATTCATTCTGTAGTCTCAGGGTGGCCTCGAACTCAGCGATCCTCTTACCTCTGCCTCCCCGAGTGTTGGGATTAAAGGCGTGTGCCGCCATGCCCACCTATTTTTTATTTTTAAAATATTTTTATTTTTATTTATTTCAGAGAATGGCGCTGCAGGGTCTCCAGCCACTGCAAACTTCAGATGCATGTGCCCCGTTATGCATCTGGCTTACTTGGGTTATTTGGCTTTAACCACTAAGCCAACTCTCTAGCCCATAGAATTCTTTTTAATTCCTGTTTTTTTTTTTTTTTTGGGGGGGGGAGGTTTCGAGGTAGGATCTCACTGTTGCCCAGGCTGATGTGGAATTAACCATGTAGTCTCAGGGTGACCTCGAACTCATGGTGATCCTTCTACCTCTGCCTATGGAGTGCTGGGATTAAAGGCGTGCACCACCACGCTCGACAGATTGAGTCCTTTTAAAAAAAACAGAGTATGTTCTTGGGCATCATTGCGTGCATGTTTGTGCACTTTAAATTTTTTAATTTAATTTGCAAGCAGGGAGAGAGAGAATGAGCATGCCAGGGCCTCTAGCCATTGCAAACCAACTGCAGATGTATGCACCCCCTTGTACGTCTGGCTTACCTGGGTACTGGGGAATTGAACCTGGGTCTTTTGGCTTTGCAGGCAAGCGCCTTAACTGCTAACCCATCCCTCCAGCCCTCACTTTTAATAGGCTGGTGTCTTCATTAACTAAAAAGAAAAGTCTGATCGGATATCCTTATATTGTAACACCCAGGGAAACAGTACAATATAAGGATGACCTGACCAACTTGCCCCAGTGTGTTTCCTGTTTCCACCCTCTTTAGGTGATGAGCATGTGGGGTCATGTCTAGCTTTCTGTGTGGGTGCTGGGGGTTGAACTCAGGTTCTCATGCTTGCACAGTAAATGCTCTTATTCGCTTAGCCATCTCCCCAGCCCCAACTATTTTATTTTAAATCAATGTCTTGCTGTGTAGCTGAGGCTGGTTTTGAACCAAGCTTGACTGAACTTTTTAATTTTAATTTTTTTTTCCCCTGACCCTAGAGTCTCACTCTAGCCCAGGCTGACCTGGAATTCACTATGTAATCTCAAGCTGGCCTTGAATTTACAATACTCCTAGCTCTGTGTCCTGAGTGCTGGGATTAAAGGCATGTGCCACCACACCTGGCTAAACCTTCCCCTGCCCCCCCTACTTACCCCTACTGTAACTCATCCTGTTACTGTTTTGTTTTCATTAAGGGTCTTTAAAGACCCTTTATTCTGAATTTAGCAAATTATTTTCCTCTGGTTTGTGTATTTTCTTTGTTCTGATTATAGAGATGTATCATTTGATTTGCTGTTGATACCTTATAAACAGAAGGCCATGGCACTGTGATGACAAGAGACAGTAATGTAGAAATTTGAAACTTGGGTTTGATATTCACTGAGCTGACTTTCATAAACTTCTTATTAGATTCTCTAATCTTCAGCAAATTTCTACCCCAGTTCCTCCCCAACTCCTTCCTTCTGAATGTGTCTGTAGCACTGGCTGGTCTGGAATTCAGTGTATAGACTGGGCAAGTCTTAAGTTTTTAGGAATCCTACTTCATGTTTCTTGAGAGCTGGAATTTCAGGCATGTGCCATCACATTGGATTTCTAGTTTTTTGATTGTCTAACAGGGCTAATAGTAACACATATGTTCCTCTAGACATAGGGAAAGAAGTGGCTTTTGAGATGTGTGTGCAAGGGCCTGGGGGTTCTCCAGAACCCATATAAAGCCCGATGCCACGTGTGCAGCCCCAGCATGCCTATGGTGAGAAAGGAGAATCTTGGAAGCTTGGATGCCAGATCCTGGCCAGTGTAGTCAGGAACGGTGAGCCCTACCTCAAAAACAAGGTATAAAAAAGCTGGGTGTAGCCGGACATGGTGGTGAGGTTATCAGCACTTGGGAGGCAGAGGTAGGTGGATCGCTGTGAGTTCAAGGCCACCCTGAGACTACATAGTGAGTTCCAGGTCAGCCTGGACTAGAGAGACCCTACCTCGGGGGGGGGGGGGGGGGGAGGAACAAAAAAAAAAAACCACCCTGGGTGTAGTGGGACATGCCTTTTAACTCTACTACTTGGGATGCTGAGGTAGGATTACTGAGTACAAGGCTAGCCTGGGCTGCAGAGTGAGTTCCACTGGCCCAGGTGAGACCTTGCCTCAAAAAGGGAAAAAAAAAAAAAAAAAAAAAGGCTGGAGAGATGGCTTGTCCATAAAACCTATCAACCCTAGTTTGATTTCCCAGTATCCACGTAAAGCTAGATGCACTAAGTGGTGTCTGGAGTTTGTTCACAGTGGCTACAGACCCTGATGTACCCATCCTGTCTCTGCTGGGCGTGGTGGTGCTTGCCTTTGATCGCGAGGTAGGAGTTGGAGGCCAGCCTGAAACTACATAGTGAATTCAAAGTCAGCCTGGGCTAGAGCAAGACCCTAACTGAAAAACAAAACAAAACAAAACAACCCCCCACCCACAAAAAGAAAAACAAAACCCAAATCAAAACAAGGCGGAAGGTAAGGATTGACACCAGAAGTTGTCCTCTGAGGTTGTACCCACAGTTGCGTGCACACACATCCATACAAAACATGTGCATGCACTAGTTTTTGAAACTGCAGATACTAAATAAAGTCAGGTGTATGCATTTCTCCTTCACTTCATATCCATGTGGAAGGTCTTAAGCCATTGTCTATGCATGGGAACCCCTGAAAGGTTGGTAGCTGATGCTCACCCTTGTTTGGAAGAGAAGTCTCTTTTCTTGGTGTTGGTGGTGGCAGTGCTCTTTGAGTCCTTTGGCCACCTAGTCACTTGCTTCCATAGCTGGTCTGGTCACTGTGTGTTGGGGATAAAGGTCATGAACTGGTTCCTTCCAGAGGATCTGTGGGTATGGATTGTTGCCAGCTTGTTCTATTGGTTTCTAGGAAAGATTTGTTAAAATCCAACTAGGGCTGTGGATTTGTATATGTCTGTTTATTTTGAATTGAATTCTTAATAATAAGACAGGTACTAAGGAGTTCTACAGTTGACTCTTAAGGAAATGCCCTTCATTTAAAGTCTTTGCCTTACATTAACACAGGCACATCAACTTGCTTTTGCTTAATGATGCTTAGCAATGGCAAATATATCTTACCTGTCTTTTATTTATTTTTAAATATATTTTATTTATTTGAGAAAGAGAGAGAGAGAGAGAGAGAGAGGGAGAGGCTGAGAGAGAGGAAGAGAATGGTGCACCAGGGCCTCCAGCCACTGCAGACGAACTCCAGACACATGCACCACCTCGTGCATCTGGCTTACGTGGGTCCTGGGGAATCGAACTAGGGGCCTTTGGCTTTTGCAGGCAAATGCCTTAACCAGCCTATTTTTATTTTTTATTTATTGTTTTTTTTTTGAGGTAGGGTCTCACTCTAGCTCTAGCTGACCTGGAATTGACTCTGTAGTCTCAGGGTGGCCTTGAACTCTTGGCCATCCTCCTACCTGTGTCTTCCCAGTGCTGGGATTAAAGGCGTGCCCCACCACACCCCAGTTGGCTCCCTCGCTCTTTTTTTTTTTTTTTTCGAGGTAGGGTCTCACTCTAGCCCAGACTGACCTGTAATTTACTATGTAGTCTCAGGGTGGCCTCCCACTCATGGTACTCCTACCTCTGCCTCCTTAGTGCTGGTATTAAAGGCGTCCGCCACCATACCCAGCCTTTTCTTTTTAAAAATATTTTTATTACTTGCAAACAGAGAGGGGGGGGGGACTCACATGGGTGTGCGAGGGCCTTCAGACACTGTAACTGAACTCAAAATGAGCACACCACTATATGCAGAGAACTGGCTTTAGGTGGTGGGTACTGTGGAATTGTGGCCCAGGTAGGTCATCAGGCTTTGCAAGCAAGTGCATTTAACTGCTGGGCCATCTCTCCAAACTGTCTTTCTTTTAACAGCATCTTTTGAAGAAAAAAATGTTAGCTTTGATGAAGTCCAGCTAATTGGCTTGTTCTTACATGGGCTGTCTTCTTGGCCTCATGTGCGAAGTTTTTGCCTCACCCAGATCATGCAGATTGTCTTTATACTTTGTTCTAGGAGGGCTCCCCTCCCCCTCCCTTGTGCAGGGGACAAAACCCAGGGCCTTGTGCTTGCTAGACAAGTGCTGTACTGGTGAACTAAATCACCAACCCCTAAGAGCTTTTTGGCTAAATGATCTAGTGCTAATTTTTGTTTATGCTGTATGGAGCATGGATCAAATTGATTATTTTTGGCAGATGGATATATAGTTCCAACAACTATTTGTTAGACATTTCTACTGAATTGTCTTTGTAGTTTTGTCAAAAGGCAGTGGTTTAAATATGTGTAGGTCTCCTAGGCTGTGTGTGTGTATTATTTTTTTCAAGCAGAGAGCGAGAAGAAAGAATGGGCATGCCAGGGCCTTGGCTCATGCACCACCTTGTGCATCTGGCTTTACGTGGGTATTGGGGAATCGAACCCTGGTCCTTAGGCTTTGTAGGTAAACACCTTAAACTGCTGAGCTATCTCTCCAACCCCTCATATTTGCTTATATACTCATACCATCCTATCTGACAAGTCTTGGAATAGAGTAGTATTTTCCTCATAGCTTTTTCTTTTCTTTCTTTCTTTCTTTTTTTTTTTTTTTTTTGGTTTTTCGAGGTGGGGTATCACTCTAGCCCAGGCTGACCTGGAATTCACTGTGGAGTCTCAGGGTGGCCTTGAACTCAAGGCGATCCTCCTACCTCTGTCTCCTGAGTGCTGGGATTAAAGGCGTGCGCCACCACGCCCGGCTCTTTTCTTTTTTTTTAAACTGCCTTGATTTTCGGATAAGTTTTCTAAAAAAAGTCACAGAGTTTTGATTGGACTGAGTTTGAATCTATAGGTCATTTTATTTTTGCTCTTTAAATTTTTCTCATTATGTTTTCTAGTTTTATTTGATCTCTCCTCTTTACTACTACCTTAAGCAGTGTTGTCATTAAACTCAACTCTCCACCCAGGTCTTGTCCAATAAGCATGTGGCTCCTGATCATCTATTGCAAATCTGCCAGCGCATCGGCCCTATGCTGGACAAGGAGATCCCGCCCAGTATTTCAAGAGTCACTTCTTTGCTTGGTGCAGGAAGGCAGTCTTTGCTACGTACAGCAAAAGGTACCTTAATTTGAAGAAGTGTTCTGCTTTGTATTAATAGCTTAATGATATAATTGTGAAGTCCTGTAAGCATTGTGGAAGGTGATGATGTAACTATAGATCATGCCGTGGACTATAAGATTCTCTGCATTTAGCATAGATCATTGAATTTTATTACATGTTTAATGGGTCTTTCTGCATTTCATAATTGATAAAGATAGATGTTAAGCTAAAAAAGCCTGAATTTATTCTGAGATGTGTTTGAGGTTTTATCAATGTGAGTTTTTAATTTTCCATTTTGTAGTTCATACATAACTTCAATGAATGTAAATGTATGTGTCTAATAAACTCTTTCAATGCTAGAAGTATTTCTTTGATATTTAGATTCTGAAAGCCCTTTGTTATAAGGAGAAATGATTTTTAAAATTTGGTGGCAGTTTGAAAACAAGCACCAACATGTAAACATGCATGCTTCTTTTTTTTTTACTAACATTTTTTTTTTTTTTTTTTTGCAAAGTTAAATACTAGCACAATGTCTGGAATTGCTCTTCTTTTTCCGTTCGCTTCCCATAAATGACTTAGATGAAGTACCTATGTGTGACGTGATGGCTACGATCTTTGTACACATGTGGCTTAGCTGCTAATGGGCAAGGGCTTGGTTCTGAGCTTCAGCATACTTCAAGTTCATTGTGATTAGTTTCTGTTCAGAGCTGTTGCTGATGCTCCACTAGTCTGATGCTTGCCTCACAAAGAGCACTGTCCTCTTTTCCCTGCCAGATGGCTAGTCAGCATTAGTTGTTGCCTAGTGCTCTCTCTGTAGCCTTGCCACACTGTGGCTTTAGTCAGGAAACGATTCATCTCCCTCCTTCTCTGTGTCCAGATTCACTTTGTAATTATTCTCTTGTTGGTTGCTATATAGTAGTTGCTTGGGTAGTGTGTGTTCCTTTTTTTTTTTTTTTCCCTTGTGTCAAGCTCAATGTTGTTTTATGATGAGCACTGTGTTAGAACTGGCAGACCTTAGAAGTGACTTCAGCATATGGCCCTAGTGTGGGGCCATATTTCTGTATTGTTTTACACTAGTGCCATGCATGCGTGGATGCCTTGTAACTGCCTTTTGGTCATGATAGTGGGAATGAATCTGTTCATGTAAAACGTGGCATGCCTGTTAGTTTGGGGCATCCAAGGCTCAGTGGAGGGTTAGTATGACGACTTTCCTCCCTTTGTCTATCATGATGAAGAAGACAGTTTCCAGTGCAGCAGGAGTGTGACCTGTGACTGCTGCTTTCTTCTGTAGAGGGTGGGAGCAGACGTTTGCTCCTTGGGGCAGTAACTTGTAGGTCAGGGCGGGCTGGGGCTTCAGAACTCGTGCTCACGCACATACCCTGTGTGTGTGCTCTTGGGTAAGGGTATCTGTGAGCCTAAAACAAGGGGTGCTGTCTAAGTTCACTGTGTGGTGCTTCCTAAGGAGATAAGTCATGGTCGTACTGGCCAAATTTTAAAACTGAATAAGTTGTCAAGGATTTTTATATAAATCAAAGAAATTCAAAATTTCTTACGAGTTTCCATTTTTGAAAAGTTTGATCAGTTGTGATTAAGACTGTTCGTCCTTAATACTGTATGGTACTCTGCATTGACAAATAAACACTTGCTTGGCATTATGCTCATCTCTGCCAGTCCTTTGCAGTGGATCTCTTTAAAGGTCTTGGAACCTTTGAGCCTCAGTTACCTCACTTGTAAATTGGCAAAAATACCTACCTCACAGGGTTGTTGTGAGGATTCAATGAGATGTATGTAGAAAGCACTTTGTGAATTGTAAAGTGCCACACAAATGTTAGTTGTTACTGCTGCTGTATCTGAGATGTCTTAAGTGTTCCCTTCAGAAATAGTCTAATAAACCTCCAGGGCTTTTCTGTTAAAATATATTAGTTGGTAAAACTTTGAATAAACAGTTTATTACAATATACGTAAGTATTCTATAAAATCTTTCTTGGGGTTAACTTTCAAGATTTTATGTGTGTCTAAAATTCATTTTAAAGACTGCAGGCACACAGTGTGGAAGGGCTCTGCCTTTGCTGCTCTTCACAGAGGAAGACCTCCTGAAATGCCCGTGAATTATGGTTCCCCACCAAATGTTGGTAAGTTAGGTTGGCCTTTGAGATGTCTAAAATTATTCCTTTGATTTCTTGACAAAATTTATAAATGTTACAAGGAGTTTACGTAAGAAATGTAACAAAGAGTTAAAAGGAATTGCTGGTAGTGTTACTGCGTCAGTAGTAGTAAGTATCAAATTTCAAAATTCTTGTTCTCTTAAAGTAATTAGAAATATATGAAAACAATCATATATGGTAAGTCTGTGTTTAGTGGCTGTAGTACAGCAGAATTAGGAAGAAACTTGGGTCCTTAGAGTCTCAGATTTTGTAACCCTCTAGAAATTGTTTTGGAATTTTTCTTAGCTTTTTACATATTGGCTCCCTCTTAACCATTTTCATTGTTTTTATTTCCTAGTGGAGGTACATCGAGGAAAACAACTCACAGGGTGTTCCAATTTTAGCGCAGCATTTCCAGGAACTATGTATCAGCATATAAAAATGCACAGAAGGATTCTCGGTCACCTGTCTGCTGTGTACTGTGTAGCATTCGATAGGACAGGACATAGGATCTTTACAGTGAGTTAACATTTTAAACTTAGTTTGGTTCCACCTGGGACACTTGAGTGTGCTTCAGCATCATCTGGGAGATCTTATAAAATGTGCATTCTGTGTTCCCATCCTCAGCCATTTTGATCAGGTGGGGCCCATGAATTTGTAGTGTGCGTAAGTGCTTCAAGTGATTGGGCGTCGTCATCGTCATGACTGGGCTGCTTTGAGAATAGTGGTTCTTAAACATGATTTTTAAGTATACATAAAAATGTACTTAACTGCTGGGTGTGGTGGCACATGCCTTTAATCCCAGCACTCAAGTGTATCACAGTGAATTGGTGGCCAACATGGGCTAGAGTGAGACCCTGCTTTAAAAATAAAAGTACATAACTACTTAGGGAGGTGGAGACAGAAGGAACAGGAGAAAAAGGACAGCTTCACCTACATAGTGAATTTGAGGCTACATTAGACCCTTTAAGAAATAAAAACTGCTGGGCATGGTGGTGCACGCCTTTAATCCCAGCACTCTGGAGGCAGAAATAGGAGGAATGCTGTGAGTTCAAGGCCACCCTGAGACTCCATAGTGAATTCCAGGTCAGCGTGGGCTAGAGTGAGACCCTACCTTGACAAAAATCCAGCATCCTCAAACACACTAGTTGCTGATTCAGGAAAATAAGTATTTGCAATCTTGTATTCAACTATTCATCAGAAAACTGTGTGGAAATATTTGAAATATCATTAACTTTTCCAGTGTTAACAAGGGAAAATAAGTGAGTTTAATATTGCAGAAGTGAGATTCAGAGCCCATGTTCATAAGTAGGTGTTGAATAATGAGTGGGCAGTTTTGTAAATCTGAGACACTTGTTTGTTATGTGAAATGATGGTGTTTTTCATTACATCTGGGACTGCTGCATCGTCTTGGTTTTTATGGTGTGAAATCTAGATCAGTCCTGACAGTAATTATAATATTTAGCTTGGTGACCTAGATTAACATGTAGCCATTGTTGATAAGAGGGAGGAGAAACTTGTAATTGGACTTGCTACCTTCTTGGCAGAGAATTTTGGAGAAAATAGTACTTATACTGTGATCTGACCCATTGAAATCATTTTTATATAGATTTTCTTTGCTTTGAAGAAAAATACTCTCCGGCTGGAGATATGAATCAGTGCTTAAAGGCACCTGCTTGCAAAGCCTGCTGGGAATGGTTCAGTTTCAGTAAAGCCAGATGCAAAAAGTGGCCAGAGTGTTTGGCACTCATCTGCAACAGCAAGAGATTTTTGGCATGCCCCACCCAACGTGTGATAAATAAATAAATTTTAAAAATTACTTATTTGTACATAAGTTTGTATGTATGTGGGTGTGCTATGTCTTCTTGCCTCTGCAAATACCAGATGCTGTACTACTCTTTGTTTGTTTCTTTGTTGTGCAAGCACAGAGAGAATGGTCATGCCAGTGCTTCCAGCCATTGCAAATGAACTCCAGGTGCATGTGCCACTTTGTGCATCTGGCTTTATGTGGGTACTGGGGCTTTGAACCTGGGTCATTAGGCTTTGTAGGCAAGAGTCTTAATTGGCAAGTCATCTCTCCAGCTCTTGTGCTACTTTTGGGAAGGCAGGTATGCACACCCTTATAACACCAACACACTTGTGCTACTTTTGGGAAGGCAGGTATGCACACCCTTATAACACCAACACACTTGTGCTACTTTTGGGAAGGCAGGTATGCACACCCTTATAACACCAACACACTTGTGCTATTTTTGAGTCCGGTTTACATGGGTGGCTTGGGGATTGAATTCTGGCCGGTAGGCTTTGCAAGCAAGTGTCTTTAACCACTTAGCCATCTTTCTAGCCCCATAAATATATATTTATAAAATGAAAAGGAAAAAAAACTTCCATGTGTGCTCTGACCATAATAATACAGAGTGTTCTGCTATTGGAAGGAGGGAAAGAGTTGTTAATTTGAGTGGTGTGTCAAAGGTACTCCTTGAGGTGTTTATAGTACACACAGCACTAACTCTTTTGTTCGGGTGAACTTTTTCTTAGGGTTCAGATGATTGCTTGGTAAAGATTTGGTCAACACATAATGGCCGCCTACTATCCACGTTAAGAGGTCATTCTGCAGAAATCTCAGACATGGCAGTAAATTATGAGAACACAATGATCGCGGCAGGGAGCTGTGACAAAATCATCAGAGTGTGGTGCTTGAGAACGTGCGCCCCAGTTGCTGTGCTGCAAGGACACACTGGGTCAATTACATCTTTACAGGTAACGCTCAGTGGAAACATTTGTGTATCATTGCCTTTTCTCTTAAAATTTGTCTTTGGTGTTGAGAAATATTAGGATGCTTAGTAATTACGTGAAGTATAAAGCAGTCAAGAGAAAATACCTTCATTTATTTCTACAAGTAATAAAATAATACTACAATAAGGGTGCTGGAAAGATGGCTTGGTGGTTAAGGGCACTTGCCTGCAAAGCCAAAGGACCCAGGTCCTTTACTCACGTAAAGCCAGGTGCACAAGTTGGTGCATGCATCTGGAGTTCATTTGCAGTGGCTAGAGGCCCTGGTGTGCCCTCTCTCTTTCTTTCTCTCTCAAATAAATAAATTAAAAAAGAATAATACAAAAGAAATTAATTATTTTTCTTTGCATAGTATGTGTGGTGTGGTATGTATATGCAAATGCATGTGCCCCGTGTGCATGGGGGTAGAGGCCAGAAGAGAATATCAGGATTTCAATGCATATGTCTGTGGAGGCCAGAGGACAGTCATGTATGTTGTTCTCAGGGGCCAAACCCATTTTTTTCTTTTTGTTTACTCCTTACTCCACCCCCCCCCCCCGCCCACCTGTAGAGTCTCATTCTAGCTCAGGGTGACCTGGAACTCACTTTGTAGTTCCAGGCTGTCCTCAAACTCATAGCAGTCCTCCTACCTCTGCCTCCCAAGTGCTGGGATTAAAGGTGTGTGCCACCCTGCCCTGCCCATTTTTTTTTTAAATATTTATTTGATTTTATTTGAGAGAGAAAGAGAGAGAGAGGCACATAGAGAGAATGGGCACGCCAGGGCCTCAAGCCACTGCAAATAAACTCTAGACGCATGTGCCACCTTGTGCATCTGGCTTTACATGAATACTGGGGAATCGAACCCGTGTCCTTTGGCTTTGCAGGTAAGTCCTTTAACTGCTAAGTCCTCTATCCAGCCTGAAAGAAAAAAATATATATTATACATATGTGTGTTTTTGTGTGTGTGTGTGTGTGTGTGTATGTATGTATGTATGTATTTTTTTTTTTTTAAATTTGCAAGTAGAAAGAAAGTGAATGGTTGAAGCTAGGCATGGAGGTACATGCCTTCAATTCCAGTACTTGGGAGGCAGAGGTAGGAGGATCACTGTGAGTTTAAGGCCCCTCTGAGACTATATAGTGAATTCCATGTCAGCCTGGGCTAGAATGAAACTATGGGTGGGGGGAAAGGGTTCACCAGCACCTATAGCCACTGCAAACAAACAACAGATACATGCACCACCTTATGCATATGGCTTTATGTGGGTACTGAGGGATCAAAACTGGGTCCTTGCTGGGAGTGGTGGTGCACGCCTTTAATCCCAGCACTCGAGAGGCAGAAGTAGGAGGATCACAGTAAGTTTGAGGCCACCCTGGGACTACATAGTGAATTTCAGGTCAGCCTGGACTACAGTGAGACCCTACCTCCTTGAAAAACCAAAACCCCCAAATCCCCAAGTGGGTCCCTTTGCAGGTAAGCACCTTAACTGCTAAGCCATTCAGTATCCCCTACCCCCTTTTTTGAGGTAGGGTCTCAGTGTAGTCCAGGCTGATCTAGAATCTACTATGCAGTATCAGGCTGGCCTCGAACTCACTGCCATACTCCTACCTCTCCCTCTCGAGTGCTGGGATTAGCAGTTGAAGATGCTTGCTTGCAAACCCTGCTGGCTCAGGTTTGGCTTCCCCAACACCCATGCAACCATATAACTCAGCAAGAGACTTAACCCCATGTTCACACATACAGTCACCCCCCACACACACACAAAGCCTGGCATGGTGGCTCATGCATATAATACCAGGACTCAGGAAGCTGAAGTAGGATCATTGTGAGTTCAAAGCAAACCTGGAACTGCAGAGTGAGTTCCAGGTCAGCTTGAGCTTGTGTGAGACCCGGCTTCAAACCACAAATTCAAAACACATACACATCCGTAAGACCATACTCACACTCTGTGTGTGTGTGTGTGTTTTTTTTTTTTTTTTGTTTTGTTTTTTGAGATAGGGTCTCACTATGGCCAAGGTTGACCTGGAATTCACTGTGTAGTCTCAGGGTGGCCTCGAACTCACAGTGATCCTCCTACCTCTGCCTCCTGAGTGCTGGCATTAAAGGCGTGCCCCACCGCGCCTGGGTTGTTTTTTTTTTTGGAGGTAGGGTCTTCCTGTTGCTCAGGCTGACCTGGAATTCACTATGTATTCTCAGCTGGCCTCGATCTCTCAGCTATCCTTCCACCTCTGCCTCCCAAGTGCTGGGATTAATGGCATGTGCCATCATGCCCGGCTCTCTTTGTCTCTCTCTCCTTCTCCCTCCTTCCCTCCTTCCTTTTCTCTCTCCCTCTCCCTACCTCTCTCCTTTTCTTCCTCCCTTTTTCCCTCCCTCCCTCCCTCACCCTTTTCTTTCTCCTTCTCCGTCTCCTTCCCTCCCCCCTCTCTGTATATATATGTATACACATTATTTAAAAAGTATTTTTATTTATTAGAGAGAGAGAGAGAATGGGCATTCCAGGGCCTCTAGCCACTGTAAACAAACTCCAGATGCATGCACCACCGTGTGTACCTTTGGCTTATCTGGGAGGGAGTTGAACTTAGGTCCTTAGGCTTCATAGACAAGCTCTTTAATCACTAAACCATCTTTTTAGCTCCCCTGCTCTTTTTTTTTTTTTGGAGGTAGGGTCTGCCCAGGCTGACCTGGAATTCACTATGTAGTCTCAGGGTGTCCTCGAACTCATGCTGATTCTCCTACCTCTGCTTCATGCCCAGCTTATATTGCTTTTTTGTTTTACGATTACTTCACAATTTTGATGCGTGTGTGTATGTGGTATATGCATGATTGGTTGGTGGAGGCCAAAGGAGGATATACTCTTCTGCCTTATTGTCTTGAGGTAGGGTTCCGTATTGAATCTTGAGCACTTGTTTTATTTATTTATTTATTTGACACAGAAAGAGAGAGAATGGGCATGTCAGGGCCTCCAGCCACTGCAAACGAACTCCAGACGTGTGCACCCCCTTGTGCATCTGGCTAACCAGGGTCCTTTGGCTTTGCAGGCAAACGCCTTAACCGCTAAGCCATCCCTTCAGCCCCACTTGTTATTTTTCAGATGAACTGGCTAAACATAAGCACCAGTGCCTCTTCTTTCTCTGCCCCCTGAGTGCTGACTGGGGTTACAGGTGTGCATATTTGGGTGCTGGGATCCTTGTGCTTGCTGAACAAGTGCTCTTACCCACTGAGCCGCCTCTCCAGCTCTTACTATTGTACTGTTTATTGAGAGAGAGAGAGAGGCAAAGACAAATATGGGGGTGGAGGATGGGGAGGCGTGCCAGGGCCTCTAGCCACTGCAAATGAACTCCAGACTCATGTGCTCTCTTGTGCATCTGGCTTTATGTGGGTACTGGGGAATCAAACCTGGGTCCTTTGTTTTTGCCAGCAAGCACCTTAACCACTAAGCTATCTCTCTAGTCCAACATCATCATCATAATTATTATTTATTTGTTTGTTTGTTTGTTTTTCATGGTGCGGTTTCAGTGTAGCTCAGACTGACCTGGAAATGTGGTGTCAGGGTGGCCTTGAACTCATGGTGATCCTCCTACCTCTACCTCCTAAGTGCTGGGATTAAAGGCATGCGCCACCACGCCTGGCCCAACATTATTATTATTATTTTTTTGGTTTTTCGAGGTAGGGTCTCACTCTAGCCCAGGCTGACCTGGAATTCACTATGGCGTCTCAGGGTGGCCTCGAACTCACAGCAATCCTCCTACCTCTGCCTCCCGAGTGCTGGGATTAAAGGCGTGCGCCACCACGCCTGGCCCAACGTTATTTTTTTGTTAGCTGTTCCTTCAGCTGGTGCTGCATTCTGCTCCCAGTGGAGGTTTGAGCTACTTGGAATGCTTTTCATTTCTATATTTTAGTCTATTTACTTACTGTATTACTTATTTTTTTAATATTTACTATACTTATTATTTATTTATTTATATTGTTTTTTTTTCTTTTTTTTTTTGAGGTAGGGTCTCACTCTAGCCCTGGCTGACCTGGAATTCACTATGGAGTCTCAGGGTGGCCTCGAACTCATGCAATCCTCTTACCTCTGCCTCCCAAGTGCTGGGATTAAAGGCATGCGCCACCACACCCAGCGATATTTATTTTTTATTTGAGAGAGAGTGAGAAAGCTACAGATAAAGTGGGCATGCCAGGGCCTTCGTCTCCTGCAAATGAACTTAAGACACATGCGTCACCTTGTGCATCTGGCTTCCATGGGCCCTGGGGAGTTGAACTTGGGTTCTTTGGCTTTGCACGCAAACATCTTAACTGCTAAGCCATCCCTTTAGCCCTGTTTTTTTTTTTTTTTTTTTTTTTTTTTTTAACGTACACATACACCCCCATACCCTTTTTGTTTTAATATTTTAGTTTATTTATTTGTTTATGAGAGAGAATGGGCACACCAGTGCCTCTAGCTACTGCAAACAAATTCCAGATGCATGTGCCACTATATGCCTCTGGTTTACATGGTTTCTGGGGAATTGAACCTACATCCTTAGGTTTTGCAGGCAAGCACCTTAACTGCTAAGCCATCTCTCATATATATTATCAGCCCATATTATTTATTTATTTTAAAATATATGTTATTTATGAAAGTGTGAGAGGGCACTCCTGTAACTGCAAACAAGCTCCAGACACGAGCTCCACTTTGTGTGCCTGGCTTTACGTAGGTACCAGGGAATCAAACCTGAGCTGTTAGGCTTTGCAAGCAAATATATCTTAATGCTGAGCCATTTCTCCAACCCTAAAATAGTTTTTCCCTTTTGCCTATTCAATTAAATTATTATTATTATTATTATTATTATTATTATTTTGTTTTGTTTTTCAAGGTAGGGTCTCGCTGTAGCCCAGGCTGACCTGGAATTTACTATGTATTCTCAGGGTGGCCTCGAACTCATGGTGATCCTCTTACCTCTGCCTCCCAAGTGCTGGGATTAAAGGCATGCGCCATGCCCGGCTAAATTAATTTTTATCCCAATGGTAGGGTTTTAAACACACTATCCCAAGGCTTACCTGCAACTTATTCTGTAGTCCCAGGCTAGCCTCAAACTCACAGCAATCCTTCTGTCTCTGCCTCCCAAGTGCTGGAATTAAAATACGTTCCATCATGCCCATCTCTGCCTAAAGTAGTATTTAAAAAAATATTTTTAGCCGGGCGTTGTGGCACACGCCTTTAATCCTAGCACTCGGGAGGCAGAGGTAGGAGGATTGCTGTGAGTTCGAGGCCACCCTGAGACTCCATAGTGAATTCCAGGTCAGCCTGGGCTAGAGTGAGACCCTACCTTGCAAAACCAGGTGTGGTGGTGCGTGCCTTTACTCCCAGCATGCAGGAGGCAGAGGTAGGAGGATTACCGGGAGGTTGAGGTCATCCTGGGCTAGAGTGAGGTCTTACCTTGAAAAAAAATTTATTTATTTGAGAGAGAGAGTATGGGCATGCCAAAGCCTCGTGCCACTGCCAACCTTCAGATTCATGTGCCACTTGGTGCATCTGGCTTAATATGGGTACTGGGAACTGAACCCAGGCTGGCAGGCTTTGCAAGCAAGTTCCTTTGACTGCTGTGCCATCTCTCTGGCCCCAAGGTTTATTTTTAAATTTCAGTTAATTGTCACTATTACTAAAGAACACTTAACAAAAACACATTATTGCTTGTTGTTTTTCCTCTTCACTCTTCAGATTTCTTGGATGCTATTAGGCCATATTGATCTTCCTAGCTTGTTTAGCACACCTGTTGCTTATTAATTACAAATGTTTTTAGATTTTTCTCGAATTATTTGGGGCTGGGAAAATGGCTCAGCAATCAGTGACTCAAGGGCTGGAGAGATGGCTCAGTGGTTAATGGTGCTTCCTTGCAAACCCTGATTGCCCACGTTCAGATCCCCAGTACCCACGTAAGGCCAGATGCACAAAGGGGTACGTATATCTTGAGTTGTTTACAGTGGCAGGAAGCCCTGATGTGCCCATGCTTTCTCTTTCTCTTCCTTTTCCCTCTGTTTCAAATAAATTTTCTTTTTTTTTTTGGTTTTTGGAGGTAGGGTCTCACTCTAGCCCAGGCTGACCTGGAATTCACTATGGAGTCTCAGGGTGGCCTTGAACTCATGGCAATCCTCTTACCTCTGCCTCCCGAGTGCTGGGATTAAAGGCGTGCGCCACCACGCCCGGCTCAAATAAATTTTTTTTAAAGTGACTTAAACATTTGGTGTTCATTTGCAGCAGCAAGAAACTTGAGTGAACACACACGTGTGTGTGTGATGTGGTTGTGTGTGTGTTTGTGACGTGGTCCACATGTGGAGGTCAGGACAACACTGACGTGCTTGTGTTCCACCTTCTGAGACGGAGTCTCTTGCTGCTGCAGCAGCTGTGTTTTGGCTTGCATCCTGCTTTACTTGGTGCTAGGGAATTGAACCTAGCCTGGTGTGCTTTTAACCAGTCCCCACATATTTGAAGATACAAAAGAACCATATATTTCTTATTTATTTTGGTTTTTCGAGGTAGGGTTTCACTTTAGCTCAGGCTGACCTGGAATTCACTATGTAGTCTCAGGGTGGCCTCGAACTCAAGGGGATTCTCCTACTTCTGCCTCCCCAGTGCTGAGATTAAAGGTGTGTGCCACCACGCCTGGTGAATCTTAATTTTCTTATACTGTTAGGGTGTAAATTTTTTTTTTTTTTTTTTAAGGTAGGTTCTCACTCTAGCCCAGGCTGATCTGGAATTCACTCCTTATTCTCAGGGTGACCTCGAATTCATGCCAGTCCTCCTACCTCTGCCTCCCAAGTGTTGTTATTAAAGGCATGTGCTACCACGCCTGGCTTAAGAAATATTTTATTGGGCTGGAGAGATTGCTTAGTGGTTTAGGCACTTGCCTGCGAAGCCAAAGGACCCAGGTTCCTTCTCCAGAACCCACATAAGCCAGATGCACATGGTGGATCCTGCACCTGGTGTTCGTTTGCACTGGATAGAGGCCTTGGCACACCCATTCTCTCTCTCTCTCATCTCTAATAAACGAAAATTTTTTAATTTGTTTGAGAGAGAGAATGAGAATGGGTGCGCCAAGTCCTCCTGCCACTGTAAAGGAACTCCAGACATGTGCACCACTTTGTGCATCTGACTTTATGTGGGTACTAGGGACTTGAACCCTGACTGTCAGGCTTTGTAAGAAAGTGCTGTAACCATGGAGCCATCTCTCCAGCTCCTTTTTTTTTTTTTTTTTAAAGCATTTTAGGTTATTATATGTATTTGTAATATATCCTGATGCTACAGTCTCAAGCAAGGATCTAGACCCATCTTCCAACGTTGTCAGAATACTATTCATGCAGTTTCTACACCAGATTTAATATGATGCCATTATCTTGTATTGAGTTTTGATTTTGGACTTGATAGTTTTCCCATTGGCTGTTCTTTTAGTGTACCTCTTTTCTTACTTATTTATTTGAGGTAGTTTCTTGCTTTAGCCCAGCCTGACCTGGAATTCACTATGTAGTCTAAAGCTGGCCTCAGACTCACAGTGATCCTCCTACCTTGGTCCCCTGAGTGCTGGGATTAAAGGTATGTGCCATTCTGCCTGGCTCATTGTACCTTTTGTAGTGAATAATGTTAGTTATTGAGGCTCTGATAAGTTTCAGTATCCTAAAACTGGATCTTGACTGAAAATCTTCCTGGTTATTCTTGTTTACATATAAATTAATGTACAGTGTTAGATTTTATACCTGACTAATATCACGTATAGTATGAATTTGTGTTTAACTCTCTGAAGTTAACTGGGGCATTTCAAACATTCTGGAAATTGATTTATATTTATTATTAACTTTTAGTTTAGCCCAATGGCTAAAGGCCCTCAAAGATACATGGTTTCCACTGGTGCTGATGGGACAGTTTGCTTTTGGCAGTGGGATTTAGAATCTCTGAAATTCAGGTAAGTGACTTAATGAAACTGATCTTCTCCAATATAATTATTTCTGATGATAGGAAGTTTGATTATAAAAAGAAATTATGTATTGTAGATGCCTTTCTACTTTTAAACTTTTTTTTTTTTTTTTTCGAGGTAGGGTCTCACTCTAGCTCAGGCTGACCTGGAATTCACTATGGCGTCTCAGGGTAGCCTTGAACTGAGTGTTAGGATTAAAGGCGTGTACCGCGCCTGGCTTTAAAACTTTTTTTTAAACCTACTGCATATGCTTCACCTTGACTTTACTGTAAACAGAAAAGCTTAGCTTTCTACCTTAGCACGTTTTTGTATAAACAAAGTAAGATAATAGGTATGGGAAACATTTTTGTAAATCTTAAACATATACAGTGAAGTATGCAATGACATATTCAGACAGGAACACTTGAAGAATCTAGGTTATAATAGCCAGCAAGCTCTATTTGACTCTTAAGTACTTCTCTACTGTCTCTAATATAATTAATGAGTTGAATTGTTAAGTTTACAAGCTGATAGCTGGTGTGGTGGTTCACACCTTTAATCCTAGCACTCAAGTGACAGAGGCAAATAATTGCAATTTGCCAACAAGCCTGGACCACATTGTGAATTGAAGGCTGGCCTGAACTACAGAGTGAGACACTGTCTCAAAAACAAAAAAAGGTTAACACCTTGTTATTAGAAATTGTTTAATTATGTTTCTAATAGTTAAAGGCTTTGAATTTGAACTATTAAATTTAGGAAATTGGATACAGATTTTTTTTTTTTTTTTTTTTTTTTTTTTTTTTTTTTTTTTTGGTTTTTCGAGGTAGGATCTCACTTTGGCTCAGGCTGACCTGGAATTTACTATGTAGTCTCAGGGTGGTCTTGAACTCACGGCGATCCTCCTACCTCTGCCTCCTGAGTGCTGGGACTAAAGGCATGCGCCACCACGCCTGGCTTGGATACAGATTTTTTTTCCTTTTTTTTTCCCCCCCAGGATGACCTGGAATTCACTGTAGTCTCAGGGTTGCCTTGAACTCACACAATCCTCCTACCTCTGCCTCCCAAATGCCGGGATTAAAGGTGTGTGCCACCACACTTAGGTCTCCTTTATCTTTTCTTTTTTTAAAAGATCTTGTTTGTTTATTAGAGAGAGAGAATGAATGGGTGTGTCAGGGCCTGCAAATTAGCTCCAGATGCATGCACCACCTTGTGCATCTGGATTTAAGTGGGTCATGGGGAATTGAACCTGGGTCCTTTGGCTTTGCAGGCAAGCACCTTAAATGCTAAGCCATCTCTTCAGCCCAATTTTTTCCTTTTTTTTTTTTTTTCCCCAAGGTAGGGTCTCACTCTAGGTTAGGCTGACCTGGAATTTACTATGTGGTCTCAGGGTGGCCTTGAACACATGATCCATCCACCTCTGCCTCCCTAGGGCTGGGATTAAAGGCGTGTGCCACCATGCCTGGGTAATTTTTTCCTTTTTTAAAGATAGGGTTTTATTTTTTGTTTGTGTGTGTGAAAGAGAGATAAATGTGCTTCTATGCTTATGTGTTGGGCGCCTTGTGCGGAGGTCAGAGTGTGGATCCTCACCACTCACCTTGCTTGAGGCAGGGTCTAGACTGCTGTGTGAGCTTCCAGGAAGTTGGGTTTGTGCCTCCTATATTGTATATTGCTGTGGGTGTGCTGAGGTTACAGAAGCCTCCCACAGCGCCTGCTTTTTTTTTTTTATTTTTTATTTTTATTTATTAAAGGGCGACAGACAGAAAGAAGCAGAGAGAGAGAGAATGGGTGTGGCCAGGGCCTCCAGCCACTGCAGATGAACTCCAGACACATGCACCCCCTTGTGCCTCTGGCTTATGTGGGTCCTGGAGAGTTGAACTGGGATCCTTTGGCTTTGCAGGCAAATGCCTTAACTGCTAAGCCATCTCCCCAGCCCCTTAGGCTGGTTTATAATCAAGTGATTCTTCTTCTTAGTGTCATGAGTAGGTAGAGTGCAGGTGTTTCCTATACTGGGTTGTTGTTGCAGTGCTAAGGATTGCACCTAGGGTCTCATACATACTAGGCCTGTGGTCTCCATCTGAGCCACATCCCTAGCTTGCATAAGAACTACCAGGAAGAGTGATGCTTGTATTCAATTTCGGGTATATAATAGTAAACTCTGGTGTTTGTATGTCCTGTTTTTTAGCTTTGATAATAAGTTCACCTAGATTCTGAGCATTAGTTACCTAATTAAAAAATAGGGTTAGTGGCTGGGAAGATGGCTTAGTGGTTAAAGTTTTTTGCTTGCAAACCCTTCTGACCCAAGTTTAGTTACTCAGCCAGATGTGCAAGTGGCTTATGGAATATATTTCTTTCTCTCTCCCACTCTTTGTCTTTTCTTTTTCAAGGTAGAGTGTCACTCTAGCCCAGGCTGACTGAATTTGCTATGTAGTAGTCTCAGGGTGGCCTCAAACTCAAGGTGATCCTCCCACTTCTGCCTCTCCATTGCTGGGATTAAAAGTGTGTGGTACCACGCCCAACTGGAATATATTTCTTTCTTTCTTTCTTTCTTTTTTCTTTTTTTTTTTTTTTGCTCTACCCTTCCCCATCTCTGTGGAACATATTTCTTAAATAATCAGATTAGGAGACTGTATCAGACAGCTTCAGGTTCACTGAGATGAACTTCCAGACCAGGCACAGTTATGGAGGAAGGGATTTATTGAAGCTTACAGATCCAGGGGAAGTTCCATAAAAGCAGAAGAAACTGGCCTGCCTTCACAGGACCAAGCAGAGAGAGAGCAGTACAAGCCTAAAGGTCAAAAGCCAGAGCACACTTCAGGAACTCCAGCTAGGCACACTTTGCATATCTTTAGATTGAAATCTGAAACCCACCACCACACCTTAAGATCCACACAATGGCACTGACAGACTCCAGCCAGGTGGCTGCAGATGCAAACTACAAACAAACAACTGAATATATTGGGGGCCATCTATCCTATTCAAACCACCACAGAGACCTCTTGTAATACAGTAGGATTTGCTTGAAGTTTGGAATTGTACTACACTTTTAAAAATACATCTACATAAAATAGTGTATATAGAATACCTGTTGTATGGTAATGTACTATACATATGAGGCCTATAAATTTATGCACATACACACATATATACACTTTTTGTTTTGTTTTGTATTTTGAGGCAGGGTCTCACTCTAGGCCAGGCTGACCTGGAATTCACTATATAGTCTCAGGGTGGCCTCCTACCTCTGCATCCTGAGTGCTGGGATTAAAGGCTTGTGCCACCACATATGCCTTCATGTACACCTTTTTTTTTTTTCTTTCCCTGAGGTAGGGTCTCACTCTAGCTCAGGTTGACCTGGTATTCACTGTGTAGTTTCAGGCTGGCCTTGAACTCACAGCAATCCTCCTACCTCTTCCTACCTCTGCCTCCCAAGTGCTGGGATTAAAGGCATGTGCCAACACGCCTGGCTCCATATACGGGTGTTTTGAGGTAGGATCTCACTCTAGTGCAGGCTGACCTTGAACTCACTCTCTAGTCCCACACTAACCTCAAACTCACAACTATACTCCTTTTCCTCCCGAGTGCTGATATCTAGGGTGTATGCTACCAGGTTTACACTTTTTTATTTCTTTGAATTTTTGAGGTAGGGTCTCATTCTAGCCCAAGCTGACCTGGAATTCACTATGTAGCCAGTCCTAGGGTGGCCTTGAACCTACAGTGATCCTCCTACCTCTGACTCCCAAATGCTGGGAATAAAGGTGTGCACAATGCCTGGTGACTTTTTTTTAAACTGAGTCTCTTCTTGTAGCTTGTAGCTCAGGCTTGAATTCCTCATCCTGCCTCAGCTTAACTGTTAGGATGGATGCATCAACATGCTGGACTAACTACAACCACAGTGTTAATTTTTTTTTATAATATTCTATTTTTATTCATTTCTTGAGAGAGAGAGTGAAAGAGGCAGGTAGAGAGAGAGAGAGAATGGGCCTGCCACGGCCTTTCAGCTGCTACAGACAAACTCCAGATGCATGTACCACCTTGTACATCTGGATTTTTTAAGTCCTGGGGAATTGAACTTAGGTCCTTTGGCTTTGCAGGCAAGCACCTTAACCACTAAATAATCTCTCCAGCCCAGTTTTTGGAGACAGGTTCTCATGTTTTCAAGTTTATGTAGCTTAACATAATTTATTCTTCTTCCTGAAACTCCCTAGTGCTGGGATTTTAGGCATGCCTTACCATTGTCCATTATGTCATGTTGGTGATCTAACCCAGGGCTTTGTGCATGTTGGACAACCATCTTTTCCTCCTATTATGAGGGTCTTGTGTAGGTAGTGTCAGGCACTGTGAGGACATGGATATCCAGGCCATTTTGTGTCTGGAGGAGCACACTGCAAGGAGTCCTACCCTTCCTTTGGCTCTTACATTCTTTCTGCCACGTAATTTTTTTTGTTTTTTTTGACAACTTCTATACTTACAGGCAATAAGCCATGCTAATTCCCTTCCCTCCCCTACTTTCCCCGTCCCAACTCCACTCTCCATCATATCTCTTCCCTCTCTCCGTTAGTCTCTCTTTTATTTTATTACTTTATTTTTTTCTTTGGCTTTTGAGGTAGGGTCTCTAGCTCAGGCTGACCTGCAATTCCCTATGTATAGTCTCAGGGTGCCCCGAACTCATGGGGATCCTTCTACCTCTGCCTCCCAAGTGCTGGGATTAAAGGCGTGCACCACCATGCCCGGCTTCTCTTTTATTTGGATGTCATCATCTTTTCCCTCTATTATGAGGGACTTGTGAAGGTATTGCTAGGCACTGCAAGGTTGTGGATTTCGAGGGCTGTTTTTTTCTGGACAGTGCATCGTGAGGAGTGCTGCCTTCCTTTGGCTCTTACATTCTTTCTGCCACCTCTTCTGCAATGGACCCTGAACCTTGGAGGGTGTAGTGGAGATGTTTCAGTGCTGGACACTCCAACGTCACTTCTCAGCACTATGTTGTCTTTTAGGTCATCCCAGTGGTCACTGCCATCTGAAAAGAGAAGTTTCTCTAACCAGAAGTGAGAGTAGCATTAATATATGAATATGAACAGTAAATGTACTGCTTACAGGGCAGTTTGGTGAGCATAATATATTCATTTAGCCAGACAACAGTAGGCTTAAATATCCCTAAGGCTCATGACCTCCCCTGCCATAGGCTTTTGATTAGGTTTTTAGTACCAGGCATGTATTCCCTCCCATAGAGCGGGCCTTCAGTCCAGTTAGAGAGCAGTTGTTTTTCCCCAGAGCAGACATGCCACTATTGCACCCGTTCGGTCATTTGGCCTGTCTGGCCAAACTTGAGGCTTCCAATATTCACTGTTTTCACCACTGATGACTTCTGTCTCCTATAGAACTGCATGTAGTACTGTTTTTTCCAGCTTTCAGTTGGCTGTCTACAGGGAGAAGGTTTTCAGCTCAGTCCCAGCTTGATTTCTCAGTGACCTTGCTGCCCAGGCATGTGGAGTCTTCAGCAATAGGGTCTTACCATCTGTTTTTGGTGGGAAATCAAGAGTACTGGCAATAATCTGTAATGTTTTGGAAGCAACAGGGACCTCCCTGGCCAACAACTCACTGGAAGGTATCCCATTCCTGGCACTGAAAATTTTCTAGTAGCACTCTATGGTTACTGGATGTGCCATTATCCAAAAAAGTAGGCTTTCATATGTCTTATTCAGAATATCTTGAATTCTGATTGACCCTCCCCTCATACTTCTTTTACACAATCTCTTCCCCTGGCCTTGTTTAGGCCTTTCCCCTCCCAGGAATCTGTTCTTCTACTTACATATATACAATACCATCCCCTAAAGTCCTTCCTTCTCCTCCCTCCCTTATAGCCTTTTTCTAGCTTACTGGCCTCTGCTACTGATTGTTGGTTCTAGCTCACATGCACGTCTAAACATTTGTAGCTAGGATCCACATAGAGAGAGAACATGCTATATTTGGCTTTCTGTACCTGGGTTACCTCGCTTAGTACAATCGTTTCCAGATCCATCCATTTCCCTGCAAATTTCACAATTTCATTTTTCTTTACTGCTGAGTAGAACTCCATTATGTAAATGTACCACATCTTCATTATCCATTCATCTGTTGAGGGATAACTAGGCTGGTTCCTTTTCCTAGCTATTGTGAATAGAGCAGCAATAAACATGGTTAAGCAAGTATCTCTAAGGCAGTGAGAAGAGTCATTAGGATATATGCCTAGGAGTGCTATATCTGGGTCATATGGTAAATCTATTTTTAGCTGTCTCAGGAACCTCTGCACTGATAACTAAAATGGCTTTACCAGACTACATTCCCACCAACAGTGTAGAATGGTTTCCCTTTTTCCGCCTCCTTGCCAACATTTATTGTCATTTTTTTTTTTTTTTTTTCGAGGTAGGGTCTCACTCTAGTCCAGGCTGACCTGAAATTCACTATGTAGTCTCAGGGTGGCCTCGAACTCACAGCAGTCCTCCTACCTCTGCCTCCCGAGTGCTGGGATTAAAGGCGTGTGCCACCATGCCTGGCTCATTTGTTTTCTTGATGATAGCCATTCTGAAGGGAGTGAGATGGAATCTCAAAGTAGTTTTAATTGGCATTTCCCTGATGGCTAAGGATGTAGAACACTTCTTTAAATGTTTATATACCATCTCTATATTTCTTCTTTTGAGAACTCTATTTAGTTCCATAGCCCATTTTTTGAATTGGGTTTTTTGATTTCTTATTGTTTTGTTTTTGATTTCTTTGTATATCCTGGATGTTAATCCTCTGTCAGATGTATAGCTAGCAAAGATTTTCTTCCATTCTGTAGGTTGCCTCTTTGCTCTATTCACAGTGTCCTTTGCTGTACAAAACCTTTGTAATTTCATGATATCCCAGTGGTTGATTAGTGGTTTTATTTCCTGAGCAACTGAGGTTATATTCAGAAAGTCATTACCTATGCCAGTATATTGAAGGGTTTCCCCTACTTTTTCCTTTAGCAGTTTCAGATCTGATAATAGGGTCCCTGATCCATTTGGACTTGATTTCTTTTGTATGAAGAGAGATAAGGATCTGTTTTCATCCTACATATAGATATTCAGTTTTCCCAGCACCACTTGTTGAAGAGGCTGTCTTTTCTCCAATGAATATTTTTGGTATTTTTGTAAAAAATCAGATGGCTGTAGCTACCTGGATTAACGTCTGGGTCCTCTATTGTATTCCATTGATCTATGTGTCTGCCTTTGTGCCAGTATCATACTGTTTTTGTTACTGTGGCTTTGTAATGTAGGTTAAAATTGGTTATGGTGATACCACTGGCCTTATTTTTGTTGCTCAAAGTTAAAACCAATATTTTTAATGTCTTAAGGTGTTCAATTTATACATTTAAAGCCGTATCTTCTTTTTTTAAAGTCCACGTCCCCTGAAGTTTACTGAAAAGCCTCGTCCAGGAGTTCAGATGCTGTGCTCTTCTTTCAGTGTTGGTAAGGGAACACTTGTGTTTTCTTCTTAGTTTTGTATTTTACTGTTTATGTCAAATTACTTCATTACTGTTACGAATCTTTATCAGATAAGTGACTTTTTAATTTTCATTTAACTGATTTGTTTGTTTGTTTATTTTATTTGAGGGAGAGACAGAGAAAGATGTAGGCAGGGAAAGTGAGTATAGGTATGCCAGGGCCTTCTGTCACTGAAAACAACTCCAGACACATACATACATCACTTTGTACATCTGGCCTTATGTGGGTACTGGGGAGTCAAACCTTGGCCTTTAGGCTTTGCCTATAGCCCTTACCTTCAGCTTGTTATGTTCACTTCAGTCAGTGCTATTTTTGTATTCTACCTCATCTTGCATGTTTTTGATTTTATTTTTTTTAATTTTAAGAGAGAGAGAGAACCAGGTGTGGTGGTGCACACCTTTAATCCCAGCACTCAGGAGGCTGAGGTAGGAGGATTACTTTGACTTCAAGGCCATTCTGAGACTAATTCCAGGTCAGCCTTGGCTAGAGTGAAACCCTACAAACGAAACGAAAACGAAACAAACAAAAGAGGGAGGGAAAGAGAGAATGGGCATGCCAGGGCCTTTAGCCTCTGTGAACAAACTCCAGATGTATGTGTCCCCTTGTGTGCATATGTGCAGCTTTGCACCACTGTGTCTGGCTATGTGGGGCCTGGAGATTTAAACATGCATTCTTAAGTCTTTGCACGCAAGTGCCTTAACCGCTAAGACATCTCTCCAGCCCTGATTGCTTTCTCTTTTCTTTCTTTCTTTCTTTTTTTCTTTTTTTTTTTTTTTTTGGTTTTTCTAGTAGGGTCTCACTCTAGCCCAGGCTGACCTGGAATTCACTATGTAGTCTCAGGGTGGCCTCAAACTCACGGTGATCCTCCTACCTCTGCCTCCCGAGTGCTGGGATTAAAGGTGTGCACCACTACTCCCGTCCCTTTTTTTTTTTTTTTTCAGTTTTTGAGGTAGGGTCTCACGGTAGCTTAGGCTGACCTGCAGTTCACTGTATAGTCTCAGGGTGGCTTTGAACTCATGGTGCTTCTCCTGCCTATGCCTCCCAAGTGTTGGGATTAAGTGTGTGTGCCACCACGCCCAGCTTATTTTTAATATATAAGTAATGAGAATCACAGATGAGTAGAGGGAGTTCTCACCAAGGTCGTTCAACATGCTGTGTTATGTGCATCATGAGGAGGATGTGCCAACATGTATTATGTTCTTTAAGCAGCGTGATTGCATACTTTTGTTTAGATTTGTTCTTTACCTAGTATCTTGTGAGAGTATTCCCCTTTTTCTCTTTTTAAAAACATTTTATCTATTTTATTTATTTAAGACAGAGAGAGAGAGAGAGAGAGAGAGAGAGAGAGAGAGAGAGAGAGACGGGGGTAGAGTGAGAATGGGTGTGCCCGGGCCTCCAGCCACTGCAAATGAACTCCAGATGCATGTACCACCTGTGCATCTGGCTTAAGTAGGACCTGGAGAATCGAACCTGGGTCCTTAGGCTTCACAGGAATATGCCTTAACCCCTAAGCCATCTCTCTAGCCTCTCTTTTTGTTTCATTGTTCAACAAACTTGTTAGGAAATTGAAAAAAAAATTAAATTAAATAGTTTATTTATCTAATTTATTTTTGAGGTAGGGTCTCACTCTAGCTCAGGCTGACCTGGAATTCACTCTGTAGTCTCAGGGAGGCCTCAAACTCACGGCGATCCTCCTACCTCTGCCTCCTGAGTGCTGGGATTAAAGGTGTGCACCGCCATGCCTGGCTTAATTAATTTATTTTTATTATTTATTAGAGAGAGAGAGAGACTGGACACGGCAGGGCCTTCAGCTGCTGCAAATGAACTCCAGACGTGCGTTTTCCCTTAGGCACATGTGTGACAGTGTACACTTGTGTCAGTGTGTCTGGCTTTCGTGGGACCTGGATATTTGAATAGTTCTTAGGCTTCAGAGGCAAGCGCCTTAACCACTAAGCCACCTCTTCAGCCCCCCCCCTTTTTTTATTTATCCATTTTGAAAAAGGGGGTGGGGAGGAAGGTTGGACATGCCAGGGCATCCAACCACTGCAAATGAACTCCAGATCCATGTTCCACCATGTGCATCTGGCTTATGTGGATATTGGGGAATCTGACCTGGGTCCTTAGGCTTCACAAGTAAGCAAGCACCTTAACCACTAAGCCATCTTTCCAGCCCTGGGAAATTTTTATATTTTAAGACATTTTCCTCATGAAAATATGAAATGTGAATAAGTGAGTGTTGTATCCTGAAGCTAGGTGTTAATATGAAAGTTTGCTGAGAAAGCAGACCCTGTATTGTTCCAGGACTTTGAGAGCCCTGGCACCCAGTGTGACATGTCTGCCCTGAGTACAGTAGAGTGAGACTCTGAGCCTTTCCCACTGACAACCCTGACTCATCACAGCTACAGGTGCAGTTACTATACTAGCCTGTAGAGTGAGCCAGAGGATGAGTCCATTGAGATAAATTAAATTTTAGAATAAATCTATTTCTTTTACATTTTATTTATTTTTATTTATTTAAGGGAGACAGGGAGAGAGAATGGGCGCACCAGAGCCTCCAGTCATTGCAAATGAACTCCATATGCATGTGGCACCTTGTGCATCTGGCTTACGTGGGTCCTGAGGAATTGAACCCGGGTCCTTTGGCTTTGCAGCCAGGCGCCTTAACTGCTAAGCCATCTTTCTATTCCTCTTTTTGTATATTTTAGTAGAGAAATTTGTTTTGTTTAGACATTTCAACTTGAATGTTTCATTTCAGGTGGTATGTTTTTAGCAACAGGCAGTACCGATCATGTAATCAGAATGTACTTCCTGGGTTTTGAAGCACCCGAAAAAATTGCAGAACTTGAGAGCCATACTGTAAGCATTCATTCAATTCTATGTTTCTTAATATTCTTTTATTGCTAAAGAAAATAGTGATGCTCTTTTTTATTTTAGGGAAATTTTTCCCTATTCGTCAAATGCTTTTTTAAAAAATATCTTTTATTTATTTGAGAGAGAGAGGTGGGGGGGGGGGGAGAATGGGTGCACCAGGGCCTCTAGCCACTGCAAATGAACACCAGAAGCTTGTGCTAACTTGTGCGCCTGCCTTTATATGAGTAGTAGGCAATTGAACCTAGGCCCTTTGACTTTTCTGGCAAGTGCCTTAACTATTGAGCCATCTCTCCAGCCCAAATGATTTTTTGTTTGTTTGTTTGTTTGTTTGTTTGTTTGAGGTAAGGTCTCACTGTAGCCGAGGGTGACCTGAAATTCACTATGTAGTCTCTGGGTGGCCTCAGACTCACAGTAATTCTCCTACCTCTGCCTTCCAAGTGTTGGGATTAAAGACGTGTGCCACCATGCCTGGCTGATTGTTTTTCTCGAGGTAGGGTCTCACTCTAGTCCAGGCCGGCCTCAAACTCATGGCAATTCTCTTACTACAGCCTCCTGAGTACTCAGATTAAAGGCATGCATCACCATGCCCAGTGCTATTTAAAAAAAATTTTTTTTGTTTATTTTTATTTATTCATTTGAGAGCGACAGACAGAGAGAGAAAGAGTCAGAGAGAGAGAGAGAGAGAAAGAGTGAATGGGTGTGCCAGGGCCTCCAGCCACTGCAAATGAACTCCAGACGCGTGCGCCCCCTTGTGCATCTGGCTAATGTGGGTCATGGGCAATCAAGCCTTGAACTAGGGTACTTAGGCTTCACAGGCAAACGCTTAACCGCTAAGCCAGCTCTCCAGCCCCAATTTTTTAAAAAATATTTTTATTTTTATTTATTTAAGAGAGAGAGAGAGAGAGAGAGAGAGAGAGAGAGAGAGAGAGAGAGAAAGTGCACGTCAGGGCCTGCAGCCACTGCAAACAAACTCTTGTGCATCTGATTTATGTAGGTCCTGGGGAGTAGAACCTTTGGCTTTGGAGGCAAGTGTCTTAACCGCTAAGCCATCTCGCCAGCCCAGTGCTATTTTTTTAAAAAAATATTTTATTAGAATGAGAGAGAATGGGCACGCCAGGGCCTTTAGCCCCTGCAAACGAACTTCAGATGCTTGCGCCCTTTTGTGCATCTGGCTTATGTGGGTCCTGGGGAATTGAACCTGGGTCCTTTGGTTTTGTTGGCAAGTATCTTTACCACTAAACCATCTCCTTAGCCCTAAATAAGCATAATTTTAATCCCGCAATAATTTTGTTACTAAGTCTTTGTATTGGATTTGCTATTTTTCTAAATGTCTTACTTAGTATTAGATCCATTCAATCATGTAGAATAATTGGTCTAAGTAGATCTCTTGCTGTTAAATCAAATGTGTTTCTCAGTATTTAACTACCTTTATTAAATTTATAAATGTATAATCTTTTCTTATTTTTTCCCCTCTCTAGGACAAAGTAGATAGTATCCAGTTTTGTAACAATGGTGACCGGTAAGTGTGTGTGCTTATATATTTTTAGGGAAATGTTTAACATATTTGTATAGCTTATATATATTACTACTTCCCCCTTCCATAATACATACCTTTTTTTCAAGGTAGGGTTTCATTCTAGCCCAGGCTGACCTGGCACTCACTTTGTAGTTCCAGGCTAGCCTTGAGCTCACAGTGATCCTCCTACCTCTGTTTCCTGAGTGCTGGGATTAAATGCATGTGCCACCACTCCTAGTTTAATACCATCCTTGTTTTTTTAAATGTTTTGATGTAGGGTCTCACTCTAGCTCAGGCTGACTTGGAATCCACTATGTAGTTTCAGGGTGGCCTTGAACTCTCGGCAATCCTCCTACCTCCTACCTCTGCCTACCAAGTGTTGGGATTAAAGGTATGTGCCCCCACACCCGCTCTAGTAGTACCATACTTTTTTTTTTTTTGAGGTAGGGTTTTGGTCTAGCCCAGGCTGACCTGGAATTCACTATGTAGTTTCAGGCTGCCCTTGAACTCACAGAAATCTTCCTACCTCTGCCTCCCGAGTGCTGGGATTAAAGGCGTGCCCCATCACACCTGGCTATTTTTAAAATATGGAACGTTGTGAATTTGCGTGTCCTCCTTGTGCAGGGCCCATGATGTTCTTCTCTATATCATTGTAGTTTTTAGTATATGTGCTGCCAAAGTGAGCACATTAGTATCATCTTAATTTAGTTTGTGAGGTGTGTGTATGTGCATATATATATTATATTTATATATATATGTATATATATAAGATTTTGTGTTTCCTTTGAAGTAGGTTCTCATGTCATACAATATTTTATATTGTGGAATGATTAACTAAAACTAATTAACATATCTATTACTTCACAAAGTACTTTTTTTTGCTGGTACTGAGAATTGAATCCAAGTGTTCTGACAGACATAATCCTAGCCCATACTTCACTTATAATCTCCTCTTAGCAATTTTGAAATAACACATTACTGTTAACTGTAGTCCTATCACTTTATAGATTATAGGTGCTCATCAGTAAATGTGCTAATTGAATAAAATAGTGGCTAATATTTAATATTTAAGAATTGTAGTCTTTGCATTTGTACCACACATATATATGCAAATCTCACTCAAACATATACATGCAAAAATAAAATTTTGTAATCTCTGCTGGTTTTCATGATCAGAGGTAGTTTTTTAAATGTCACTTACTGAAAAATTAAAGTGAAAGAATGATGAGATGTTTTCTGGCTTGAGTGGCTTTAGAAATTCTTCCTTTCACCTTCCAAGGCTCAGGGTCCATTGTGGCGGGAAGAATGTAAGAGCCAAAGGAAGGGTAGGACTCCTTACAATGCACTCTTCTAGACACAAAATTGCTTGGATATCCATGACCTCATAGTGCCTGACACTACCTACACAAGACCATCATAATAGGAGGAAAAGAAGATGACATCAAAATAAAAGAGAGACTGATTGAGAGGGGAGGGGATATATGATCAAGAGTAGGGTTGTAAAGGGAAAACTGGGGGCGGGGTGGGAATTATCATGGTTTATTGTTATAATTATAGAAGTTGGCAATAATAGAAAATATTTAAAATGTCTTGCTTTCTAAAACAAGGTTTTGCTTTTCAGACAGTTCTTTTTTTGTTGTTCTTGTTTTTTTGAGGTAGGGTCTCACTCTAGCCCAGGCTGACCTGGATCACTATGTAGTCTCAGGCTGGTCTTGACTCACAGCGCTTCTCCTACCTCTGCCTCCCAAGTGCTTGGATTAAAGGCGTGCGCCCCCATGGCCCAGCTAGATAGTTCTTTTTTCTCTATCTATTTATTTGATGTTTTCATACATGTATTTTGGTCATATGTTCTCCACATTGTCCTCACTTAAACCCTTTGGCACACCTTCCTCCTACCACTTCTGGTGGCTGCACCATGGAAGTATGACTACTCCCTCCCCCCAATACATATTTAAATATTTCATTTATTTATTGATTGAGTTATGAATGAAAGACATAGAGAATGGACGTGCCCAGGCCCCTTGCCAGTGCACATGAATTCCAGACTCATGTGCCGCTGTGTGTGTCTTGCTTTACATTGATACTTGGGAATTGAACCTGTAACAGGAGGCATTGCAAGCAAGTGTGTTTATCTGCTGAGCCATCTCTCCAGATCTGTTCTCCCTAATTCTTTTTTTTTTTTTCCTGAGGTAGGGTTTTGCTTTAGTACAGACTGACCTGTAATTCACTATGTCGACTCAGGGTGGCCTCAAACTCAAAGTGATTATCCTACCTCTGCCTCCCAAGTGCTGGGATTAAAGAGGTGTGCCACCACACCCAGCTCCAGTTTTTTTTTTTTTTTTTTTAATAATAATTGCTGTTGCATATTGTACCCAAATTGTATCCTCTTCTGAGCTCTAAATATTTATTTTTATTTTTATTTTTTAGTATATTTTATTTATTTGAGAGAAAGAGAGAGAGAGAGAGAGAATGGGTGTGCCACGGCCTCCAGCCACTGTAAATGAACTCCAGATACATGTGCCGCCTTGTGCGTCTGGCTTATGTGGGTTCTGGAGAATCAAACCAGGATCCTTAAGGCAAACGCCTTAACTGCTAAGCCATCTCTCCAGCCCTCTTTTCCTTTTTGTTTTTGAAGAAATTCCAAAAGACTAGCCTCTTAAAAAAAAATTTTTTTTTAATGTGAGAGTGAGAGAGAGAGAGAATTACTGTGCCAGGGCCTCAGCCACTATAATCATATTCCAGTCATGTGTGCCGCCTTATGTTCATGTGTGACCTTGCATGCTTGCATCACTTTTTGTGCATCTGAGTTATGTGGGACCTAGAGAGTCAAACATGAGTCCTTAGTCTTTGCAGGCATACGACTTAACTAACCTCTAAACCACCTCTCCCGCCCACTGGGTACATTTTCTTTCTGTTTTTCTGTCTGTCATTCTTTTGACAACTTCCATAATTATAGACAATAAACCATGATAATTCCCTCCACCCTCACTTTGCCCTTTACAACTCCATTCTCTATCATATCCTCCCCCCCCCCCTAAATTAGTCTCTCTTGTATTTATTTATTTTTGGTTTTTCGGGGTAGGATCACATTCTAGCTCTGGCTGACCTGGAATTCACTATGTAGTCTCAGGATGGCCTTGAATTCATGGCAATCTTCCTACCTCTGCCTCCCATGTGCTGGGATTAAAGGTATGTGCCACCATGCCCAGCCCCAGTCTCTTTTGTTTTTTTTTATTTATTTGAGAGAGAAAGAGGCAGAGTGGAGGGGGGATGGTCGGGGCGGGGATGGTCACACCAGGTCCTCCAGCTGCTACAAAGGAACTCCAGATGCGTGCGCCCCCTTGTGCATCTGGCTTACATGGGTCCTGGAGAGTTGAACCGGGATCCTTGGGCTTTGCAGGCAAATGCCTTAACCACTAAAGCCATCTCTCCAGCCCCTTCTCTTTTATTTTGATGTCATCATCTTTTCCTCCTATTATGAGGGTCTCGTGCAGGTAGTGTCAGGCATTGTGAGGCCATTTTGTGTCTAAATGATTGCATTTTAAGCAGTCCTATCCCTCCATTGGCTCTTACATTCTTTCCACCACTTCTTCCACAATGGACCCTGAGCCTTGGAGGGTGTGATAGAGATGTTTCAGTGCTGAGCACTCCTCTTTAATCTCTTCTCTGCACTGTGGTGCCTGTTGAGTTTTCCCAGAGGTAACAGCCATCTGAAAATAGAAGCTTCTCTAACCAAAAGTGAGAGTAGCATTCATATATGAGTATGAACATTAAAAAAAAAAAAAATGCTTGCCAGGCACCTTTTGAGCATAATATATACATTTAGCCAGACACCAGCAGGCATGGCATTATGGATACATTTTCTGTAGTGCAGTTTTCACACTTTTCATTTTGTAATAGATTATATTTGCATAGCATTTATTTTTTGGTTTTTAAAGCAAGGGTTCTACTCTAACCCAGGCTGACCTGGAATTCACTATGTGGTTTTAGGGTGGTCTTAAACTCATGGCCATCCTCCTACCTTTGCCTCCCGAGTGCTGGGATTAAAGGCATGCGCCACCACGCCCGGCCTACATAGTATTTACTATGAAATAGTTTGAGCTTAAATTACAGGTCTTGTAATGCAGTTTTTGATTTTACCAGTTTTTCCATGTCTTTAATTCCCCCCTCCCCCATTCAGGTAAGCTATTAACTATATTTTTACACCTAGATATGTCCTAAGTAATCTGTCTTTTGATTCACCTGTCATTAAGACTGCTATGTTAAAGTTTATTTTGCTTGAATTTGGTTGTAGCCCTTGATGGAAAGCCTGTAAATAGAAAATCTTTTTCTGAATATTTTAAGGTTCCTAAGTGGTAGCAGAGATGGGACAGCACGGATTTGGAGATTTGAGCAGTTAGAGTGGAGAAGCATTTTATTGGATATGGCTACTAAAATCTCAGGGTAAGTGAAATTGTTATATTGAAACATATAATATGCCCCCCCATATATTGTTAATTTTATAAAGAGGGGTTTACCTACTTCTAATATATTATGAAGAGCTGCTGCTAAGTGAATACACATGGTCTGTATTGATAAATAATTCAGTCTTCTATGTTCAGGATAATGAGGAAAGCCCATGAGCTTGTTAATTTGTTTTATCAACCCTGTGACCAAAATACTGTCAGAAACAATTTAAATGGAAAAAAAGTTTCTTAAAAAACCAGGCGTGGTGGTGTATGCCTTTATTCCTGGCACTCGGGAGGCAGAGACAGGAGGATTGCGGTGAGTTTGAGGCCACCCTGAGACTACATAGTGAATTCCAGGTCAGCCTGGGCTAAAGCGAGATCCAACCTCAAAAGACCCCCCCCCCCAAAAAAAAAAAAAAAAAAAAGGAGAAACAAAGGAGAAAAGATTTGTTGTGGTTCACAGTTTTAGTGGTTATAAATGTTATGATGTGGAGTGTGTGCAGAGAAAGAAATTCTCTGCTATCGTGGCCCAGAAAACAGAGGAAAGAAAGAGTGGGAGGAGGCCAGGGCAAGTGTCCCCAGCGGCTTGCACCTTATGTCCCATTTCTAGACCCTACCTTTTACCACCTCCTAATAATGCCATAACATGACTCTTTCCTGGGATGATGAATCCATTGTTTTTTGTTTTGTTCTGTTTTGTTTTGTGGTCAGCCCAGGCTGACTTGGAATTCACTATGTGATCTCAAGGTGTCCTGGAACTCACAGCAATGCACCTACCTATGCCTCCTAAATGCCGGGATTAAAGGTGTGCGCCACCACGCCTGGCTGTCATGGGATTAATCTAGTGATAAGATCAGAGTCCTGTGCTCTACTTGTCTATGGAAATGTCACTGGTACTCAGAGCTATTCCTTACTAACCCTCTCCATGTTTGTGATTCAGTCAGAATTAGCCTTCTGGTTACATTAATCTCCTGCTTAGGCTTCATTTACAACCTCATATGGTTCAAAACTCAGAATTAACACAACAAAGTCATCCATACATACATACTTATGCACACATAAATAATAGTATTTTGGATCTAAATTTGGAGAATAAAATAGGCAAACTCAATTTATTATTGGGGAAAATTTGGGGGTGACTTAGTGGTTAAAGGCACTTGCTTACAAAGCCTCTTGACCTTGGTTTGATTTCCCCTACCTACGTAAAGCCAGATACATAAAGTGGTGCACACATCTAGAGTTCATTCACAGTGGCAAGAGACCCTGGTATGCCCATATTCACTCGCTCTTTATCAAGTGAATAAATAAAATATATATTTTTAAAGTTGAAACTTAGTGGGAATTTTATTTATTTGTGTACATATTTTTTGGGAGAATATTTGAAGTGGGATCTCACCCTTGCCCAGGCTAATATGGAATTCACTATAGTATTATTGAGGCCTTGACTTTATGGTGATCCTTTTGCCTCCCAAGTGCTGGGATTAAAGGTGTGCACCACCACACCCAGTTCAGAGTAGCACTTTTCAAAATAATTACTGCCAACTTTGTAGCTTGTATGGTTTTTTTTCATGCTGGAAGTGCACATGTACAGGCTGTGGGTCAGCATGCACTGCTGGACAAATACCTGTCTTATTTCTCACCTTTCTCATTACCTGAGAAATGAGAGTACCTGTTTGCAAGCATACCTAATAATTTTAAGTATTTACTTATTTGAGAGAGAGATAAATGGGAGCACCAGGGTCTTCAGCCACTGCAAACTCAAGATGCATGCACCCCCGTGTGCCTCTGGCTTACCTGGGTACTGGGGAAATCAAACCTGGGTCCTTAGGCTTTGTAGGCACATACCTTAACTACTAAACAATCTCTCTAGCCTTACTCATATTCTTTTTATTGTAAACAACATTATTCTTCTACACTGTAATGGGAATCTAAAGCTGTAAGTCTTACTTTTGACCTTGTTTCTAAAAAATTTATTTATTTATTTAGGTTTTTCAATGTAGGGTTTCACTGTAGTCCAGGCTGACCTGGAATTCACTATGTAGTTTCAGGGTGCCCTCCTTTCTCTGTCTCCCAAGTGCTAGGATTAAAGGAGTGCATTTGTTGTTATTTTGTCTCAGCCTTCTGATTCTGCAATTCCATGTCTATATCATCTATGTCTGAACAATTGACTTACAGTCTTCCACCACTGAAAGATTAGTATTGAATGTTCAAGATAAAATCTTAATATACTTGGGGAATTACCTGCCTTTGTAGATTGGAAGGCATATGTATTGGAAATTTGATAATTTTTGTTTATAAGTTAAAAATCCTTTGGACTGGAGAGATGCTTAGTGGCTAAGGCGCTTGTCTGCAAAGCCTAGTGATCTTGGTTCGGTTACACCCAGTACCTACATAAAGCCAAATGTACAGTGGCACATGCACCTGGAGTTCATTTGCTGTGGCTAGAGGCCCTGGAGCCCCCATTCTCTCTCTCTTCTCTCTATATCTCTCTGCTTGCAAACAAATAAAAATATTAAAAAATTCTTGGGGCTTAGTGGTTAAGATGTTTGCCTGTAAAACTGAAGGATCCCGGTTTGACTCTCCAGGGCACACATAAGCCAGATGCACAAGGGGGCGCACATATCTGGAATTCGCTTGCAGTGGGCCCTGGCACGCCCGTTCTCTCTCTCTCTGCCTTTTTCTAGCTTTCAAATAAATAAAATAAAAATAAAATAAAATAAAATAAAAGTCCTTGTTGGCCGGGCGTAGTGGTGCGCACCTTTAATCCCAGCATGTGGGAAGCAGAGGTAGGATTGCAAGGATTTGAGGCCACCCTGAGACTACATAGTGAATTCCAGGTCAGCCTAAGCTAGAGTGAAATCCTATCTCAGAAAACAAAAAAACAAAAAAACAAAAAAATCTTTTTGGCAGCCATATATACACTAAAATTAGAGTGAAACAGGATTAACATGGTTGACATGAAAATTGGTGATGTATTTTATAGTTTCATTAAAGATGCTTGTAACATTATAAGAAAGTATTTTGCCAACATATAAAAATATTACACCTGGACATCAAAAATATCTCATGTGGAAATGATTGTTGTTAGTCCTTAGTGTAATAATGAAAGAGTATGAAGATAATTTGGAATCATATTCACTTATGAACAATTTGTTAGCAAATGAGAACAGCATTGTTAAAACTTGAATAAACATTTACTTTAGAAAAACATTTTTATTTATGAGGTAGAGTGAGAGAATGAGTGAATGAAAGAGAATATGAACACATCGGGACCTCTTGCCACTACAAATGAACTCCAGGTACATTCACCACTTTGTGCATTTGGCACTTTGTGGGAACTGGGGAATTGAACCAGGCCATCAGACTTTGCAAACAAGTGTCTTCAACTGCCATCTCTCCAAGCCCAGTTTTTAACTTTCTTTTTGCTTATTTTTTGATTTTTTGAGGTAGGGTCGGTCAGTCTCTCTCTCTCTTTTTTTGTTTTGTTTTGTTTTTGAGGTAGGGCTTCACTCTAGTCCAGGCTGACGTGGAATTCACTATGTAGTCTCAGGGTGGCCTTAAACTCACGGCGATCCTCCTACTTCTGCTTCTCAAGAGCTGGGATCAAAGGCATGTACCACCACGCCTGGCTTCTCTTTTTAAAAATATTTTATTTATCTGTTTATTTGAGAGAGAGAGAAGGGCTTCCAGCCACTGCAAATGAACTCCAGATGCTTGTGTCACCTTGTGCATCTGCCATACATGGGTCCTGGGGAATTGAACCTTGCTCCTTTGGCTTTGCAGGCAAACACCTTAACCACTAAGCTATCTCTCCAGCCCTTTCCTCCACCTTTGGAATGCTTGAATTATACTAGGTGTGCCCTGGTACACCTGGCTTGAAAAAACTTAAAAATTAAACTTTCATTTTGTTGTACTTTTTTCAAGGTAGAGTCTCACTATGTAGTCTCAGGGTGTCCTTCAACTCATGGCAATCCTCCTACCTCTGCCTCCTGAGTTCTGGGATTAAAGGCGTGCGCCACCATGCCTGGCTTTCACTGCTACTTTTTAAGGAATGAAATTATAATTTTCTTCTCCTTTAAAAAGGTTTAGTACTCTAAAATCTTGAAAAACTATGTTTTCTTTGAGAATTGATAGTTGGAACTGGTGGCTTAGGCCTATAATTACTGATATTCAGGAGGCTGAAGGAGGATCACAGGTCTGGGCTATAGAGCAAACTCAGGGGCAGAATCAGTGACTGTCTAAGTAAAAATCTAAGAAGGGTTGTTGACATATCAGGGTTAGAGAGCTTGCTTTGCATGTGCACATGTGCATGGCCTTGGGTTCAGTCCTCAGTACTTAAAATAAAAGAAAAAGAGAAAAAGTATTTTTATTGGTTATAGTGTTCAAATGTTGTGTGGTCAAGCTGATGAAATAAAAAATAATTATTAGGCCGGTCATGGTGGTGCACGCCTTTAATCCCAGCACTCGGGAGGCAGAGATAGGAGGATTGCCTTGAGTTTAAGGCCACCCTGAGACTGCAGAGTGAATTCCAGGTCAGCCTGAGCTAGAGTGAGACCCTACCTTGAAAAATAAATAAATAAATAAATAAGGTGCTTTTTTGGGGGGGCCGTTGGTTTTGAGGAAGGGTGTCACTCTATCCCAGGTTGGCCTGGAACTCACAGTGATCCTCTTACCTCTACCTCCCAAGTGCTGGGATTAAAGGTGTGTGCCACTATATCTAAATACTAGACATGCAAAGCTTATTATTACCCTGAGATCTATAGGAATAGGGAGATATAAAAAGAAAGGTGCCTAAGTTGGAGAATTGGCTCTATGATTAAGGTACTTGGTTTCAAAGCCTAATGACCTGGGGCTCAATTTCCTAGTATTCATGTACGGTCAGATTCACACAGTGGCACATGTATCTGGAGTTGGTTTGCAGTGGCTGAAGGCCCTAGTGTGCCCATTCTCTGTCTCTGTTTGCAGATAAACAAAATATTTATTTTATTTCATTTTTTCTCAATTTTTTAAAAACATTTTCCATGATTATAAAAAATATCCCATGGTAATACCCTCCTTCTCCCTCTTTCCCCCTTTGAAATTCCATTCTTCATCATATCCCCTCCCTATCTCAATCAGGCTCTCTTTTATTTTGATGTCATGATCTTTCCCTACTCTTATGATGGTCTTGTGTAGGTAGTGTCAGGCACTGTGAGGTCATGGATATCGAGGCCATTTTATGTCTGTAGGGAGCACGTTGTAAGGAGTCCTACCCTTCCTTTGGCTCTTACATTCTTTCCGCCACCTCTTCCGCATTAGACCCTGAGCCTTGGAAGGTGTGATCGAGATGTTACTCGGTACTCTAGTCACTTATTTCCAGCACCATGATACCTTCTGAGTCGTCCCAAGGTCACTGCCATCTGAAAAGAGAAGATTCTTTACCCAAAGTGAGAGTAGCATTAATATAAGGGTATGAATATTAAGAGTAGTGCTTACTGGGCAGTTTGATAAGCATAGTATATACACTTATCCAGACATCAGCAGATGTTACACCCCTAGGGCTCATGACTAGCCCTGTTTTAAGTTTTCAGTAGCAAAATATTTTTTAAAAGTGTAGTTTCATTTATAGTTGAACTAATGAAGTGTCTGTGTCAGGTATTCTAGGCTTTGGGGCTATCAAAATGACCTTTCTGTCTTTCTAAAATTTCTTTGTCTTTTGGAGAAAGAGTTGAAAGTAAGTGTTAGCAATAGGTTTTGGGTGAAGAGAAAAGAACAACATATAAACAGTAGACAATAGCTTTGTTTTTATAAGTAGCAATTGTATCCTATAGTTTTATTTCATGCCATTTCTATACTGCTTCAAAATTATTCCTTCCTCTCCAATTTTGCCCTAATTGTTATGGATTGATAAAAATATACATGAGTTAGATTTCTCCTGTTAAGTTTGCATTGATGAGGAATTGTGTAATTGTGTATCTTGTAGAGCCTGCTATCCAAGTTAATTTATAATTGTGTGTATATATGTATTTTCCTCTTTTCTCTGTGTTTTTGTTTGTTAGAGACTTATCTTCAGAAGAGGAAAGGTTTATGAAACCCAAAGTAACAATGATAGCTTGGAATCAGAATGATAGCATTGTTGTCACTGCTGTGAATGATCACGTCCTCAAAGTGTGGAATTCTCATACTGGACAGCTGCTTCACAACTTGCTGGTAGGTAGTTTTGTTCTGCCCCCCCTTTTAAAAAAATATTTTATTTACTTGGAAGAGAGAGACAGAGAGGCCGATAGAAAGGGAGAATGGGCACGCTAGAACCTTTAGCCACTGCAGCAAACTCCAGATGCATGTGCCCCCTTGTGCATCTGGTTTATGTGGTTCCTGGGGAATCACACCGGGGTCCTCAGACTTCACAGGCAAACAAATGCCGTAACTACTAAGCCATTTTGCCAGCCCTTCTTGCTTTTCTTTAGAGGTAGGGTCTCACTGTGTGTACCCCAGGCCGGCATTCAACTCGTGGCAATCCTCCTACCTCTACCTCCCCAGGGCTGTGCTAGGATTAAGGAATGTGTGTGCCACCATACCCAGAATGGGAAATTTATTTAATAAATCAAAATTTTTGAATTCTCTTTGTTACAAAATATAGGGAACAGGTTTTATTTAAGTGATGAAATAACTGGGAAGTTTTTTCCTGTATAAATCATAGTCACAGTATGTTTTTAAAAGCCCTTACATAATATGACACTATTCTTTTTTTAATTTTCAACTTGCAATTTGCAAATGGTCCTTAATGTTATGACTTTGTTGACTAAAGGGTCATGCCGATGAAGTGTTTGTTTTGGAGACACATCCCTTTGATTCCAGAATTATGTTATCTGCAGGACATGATGGCAGCATATTTATATGGGATATTACAAAAGGCACCAAGGTGAAACATTATTTTAATATGGTAAGTGAAGTAAGTTTTGTTATTAGTGCTTATTTTTATGGATTATGAGGGCTAGATAGAAGTTGATTGACATGCTGTGGCAATTTTTATAGAAATCAAGATAATTGAAACTTAGTATTTGATAGCCATATATGCATATTTACCTGAAATTCCCTGTATAACTGATTTATACAAGAGACAGATTTTCAGAAGTTACCCAAAGAACTTCCTGTTAATGTGTGCTGTCGGTTCAGTATTTTTTTTTCTTTCTTTTCTTTCTTTTCTTTTTTTTCTTTTTCTCAAGGTACAGTCTCGCTCTAGTCCAGGCTGACCTGGCATTCCCTATGTAGTCTCAGGGAGGCCTTGAACTCATGGCGATCCTCCTACCTCTGCCTCTCAAGTGCTGGGATTTAAAGGCGTGTGCCACTGTGTCTAGCAGTTCAGTATGTTTTGACAAATGTAGTTATACAAATAATTATTTTCCTAGTTAAAATATGTGATGAGTAAGAAATTTATATATATGTATTTAAACTTGGGGCTACAGAGTGAGTTCCAGGTCTGCCTGGGCTAGAGTGAGATCCTGCCTTGAAAAACCAAAATGTATAAAACTTAGTTTGCCTGCAAAGCCCAACAATCTGGGTTTGATTACCCAGTAACCATGTAAAGTCAGATGCAAAAGTGATATATGCATCTGGAGTTCATTTGCAGTGGCTAGAGGCCCTGGCACAATCATCTTCTCTTCCTTACCTTCCTTCCCCCCTCCTCTCCCTGCCTCCTTCCTATAAATAAGGAAAATATTTATAGAAGAATCTTAAAAAGTTTATTAACATATATAACCTAGCCGGGTGTGGTGGCACATGCCTTTAATCCCAGCATTTGGGAGGCAGAGGTAGGAGGATCGCCATGAGTTTGAGGCCATCCTGAGACTACGTAGTGAATTCCAGGTCAGCCCGGACCAGAGTAAGACCCTACCTTGAAAAACCAAAAACAAAAAATATATAAAAAACTAATTTAATAAAATGTTTATAATAAATAAAAATGCCAGAAATAAAGTCTGTTGAGTACTGTTTGGTTAAACATAATATGATCTAGTCAACATTGAGAAAAGAAAGAAGAAAAACAGAAGTTACTTGTTGAAGCATGTGAATGAGAGCATGCAGAAAAAGTACCAGTAAAATATCAATAACTGAGCCGGGCATGGTGGCGCGTGCCTTTGATCCCAGCACTCAGGAGGCAGAGGTAGGAGGATCTCCGTGAGTGCTTGGCCACCCTGAGACTGCCGAGTGAATTCCAGGTCAGCCTTAGTTAGAGTGAGACCCTACCTCGAAAAACCAACCAACCAAACAAAAAAAATCAGTAACTGGACACTGTTCAGTGTATATTCTACATGTCTGGGACTCTGTGGTTACATTCTAGCATCAAAGCAAGATCCCATTGCATTTAGAATTTCTAACATAGCCATGTCATGAGAAAACTGTTGGTTAATCCACATCTCAATTACATTTGCCAGTTGCCCCAGTAGTATCTTGAAAAGCTATGTTGTGCTTTTTTGATTAGAAACCATATCAGATTGTTATCTATGACAGTCAGTAGTTACATCTGTCTAGTTGTCTTTACTCTTCAATAGTCTTTCCATCTTCCCCTCCCTCTGTGCTCTCTAACTTTTCTTTTTCTTTTTCTTTCTTTTTTGTTTTTTTGAGGTAGGGTCTCACTGTAGCCCAGGCTGACCTGGAATTCACTATGTAGATTCAGGGAGGCCTCGAACTCACAGCAGTCCTCCTAACTCTGCCTCCCGAGTGCTGGAATTTAAGGCATGTGCCACCACACCTGTCAACTTTTCTTTTTAAAAGTAAGCTTTGGGCTGGAGAGATGGTTTAGTGGTTAAGGTGCTTGCCTGTGAAACCTAAGGACCCAGGTTCTATGTAAGCCAGATGCACATGGTGGTATATGCATCTGGAGTTGGTTTGCAGTGGCTGGAGGCCCTGGTGTGTCCATTCTCACTTTCTGTCTTTCTCACCGTGTCAAGTAAAAATAAATCAGAAACTGGGTATGGTGGCGCAGGCCTTTAATCCCAGCACTCGGGAGGCAGAGGTAGGAGGATCTCTATGAATTCGAGGCCACTCTGAGACTACATAGTGAATTCCAGGTCAGCCTGGGCTAGAGTGAAACCCTACTTCGAAAAACAAAACAAAACAAAACAAAAATCAGAAAGACGCACAAGAAAGCCAGCCTTAGCTGGGTGTGGTGGCACACGCCTTTAAATCCCAGCACTCGGGAGGCAGAGGTAGGAGGGTGAGTTTGAGGCCACCCTGAGAATACAGAGTGAATTCCAGGTCAGCCTGGGCTAGAGTGAGAGAGAACCTACCTCGGAAAAAAAAAAAAAAAAACAACCATCACTTTGAATTCCTCTAGCCCAGGCTGACCTGGAATTCAAAGTGATTCTCCTACCTTTGCCTCTCAAGGGCTGGCATACACCACCATGACAGGCTTTGGTTATGAGTATTAATTTAGAAAAATGATGCTTAGAAAGTCTTTGAATATTTCTTTTTTTAAAAAAGACGTGTTTGTGTGTGTTTGTGTGTGCATGCGTGCATGTACCCAGGCACACCTGTGGAGGTCAGAGGACAACTTGGAGGTATCTGTGTCTACCATCTTTGAGACAGGGTCTCTTGCCACTGCAAGTGAATTTCCAGATTGCAGACAAATTTAAGATTTGCTGGCTCAGCCTCCCCTTGTCTAAAGGTAAATTGAGATTACATATGTGTATGCCACTTTGCATCTGGCTTTACATGAGTGCTAGGGAATTTAACCTAGGCCAATATGCTTTGCAAGTAAGCATCTTGTAACTCCTGAGCCATCTTTTTTATTTTATTTTAATTAATTAATTTATTTGACAGAGAAGAGTGTGCCAGAGCCTTCGTCCACTGCAAAAGAACTCCAGATGCATGCGCCCCTTGTGCGTCTGGCTAACTTGGGTCCTGGGGAATTGAACCTGGGTCCTTTGGCTTTTCAGGCAAATGCCTTAACTGCTAAGCCATCTCTCCAGCCCTCCTGAGCCATCTTTGAGCCCAGGAAGATTTTTTTTCTGGGTTATCTAATAATAATATATATTTACTTAGTAAAAAATTGCCCTTTTCCTTTTTTTTTTTTTTTTTTTCAGTGATCTTGGGGTATAGTTGGGTAGTAGCGTGCTTGCTTGGTGTGTGGAAGACACGATGTAAATCACCAGCTCTACAAAGGAAAAATTCAGAAAAAGTTTAATACAGCAGGTTATACATGTAAATGAAGTTTGTGTCCCCAAAACACTCATAATGTGCTTACTGTTTTTCCCCTCTGGCTTTCCTAGATTGAAGGACAAGGACATGGAGCTGTGTTTGACTGTAAGTTTTCACAGGATGGACAACATTTTGCCTGTACAGATTCTCATGGGCACCTTCTGATATTTGGTTTTGGATGCAGCAAACCATATGAAAAGGTCATTTTTTAAAAAATATATATATTTATTTATTTATTTGAGAGGCAGACAGAGGCACACAGAAAGAGAGGACAGGTGTGCAAAGACCTCTTGCCATTGCAAATAACTACAGATGTGTGCCCCACTTTGTGCTTCTGGATCTACATGGGTACTGGGGAATTAAACCCAGGCTTCTTGCAAGCAAGCACCCTTAACTGCTGAGCTATCTTTCCAGCCTTGAAAAGGTCATTTGTAATGCTTTCTTTTACAGTATATTAAATACATTGTTAGGAGAAATGTTGTGGGAATAGTTTAGCTATGGTGATTGATTTTTCTTGTGTTTCTCAGCACCTTTAATCTTTGTGATCTTTAATCTTTAAGACATATAAATCTTATAATGTCATTTTATGAACTTTGCTTTTATAGATTCCTGATCAGATGTTTTTTCATACTGACTATCGACCACTGATCAGAGACTCTAATAATTACGTCTTAGATGAGCAAACTCAGCAAGCGCCTCATCTGATGCCTCCACCATTTCTGGTAGACGTAGATGGAAACCCTCATCCAACCAAGTATCAGAGATTAGTGCCAGGTCGAGAAAATTCTGCAGATGAACATTTAGTGCCACAGCTAGGCTATGTGGCCACAAGTAAGTTTCTTCGAAGTCTCCTTCCTCACTATCTCTCTCCCTCCTTCCCTCCTGGTTAGCTTGAAACTTCCCCCATGTTGACTAGGAGCAATTATCCTGCCTCAAAAGGATTGTTAGGTTTACAGAATAGTGCCAACATACCCAATTATTTTCTATTTTGCTTCAAATAAACAAACAAACAAACAAACAAAAATTTTAGTTGCAAAATTTAAAGAGTAATATAACTTCCATACTCAAAATATTTTATTTATGTAGTATTTGAAAGGGGGGGGGATGGGCATGCCAGGCCCTCTAGCCACTACAAATGAACTCCAGATGCATGTGCCACCTTGTTCACATGGCTTATGTGGGTACTGGGTCATCGAACCTGCATCCTTATGTTCTGCAGTCACGTGCCTTAACTGCTAATAAGCCAGCTCTTCAGCCTCTCCCTTCTTCTTTTTATTATTATTATTATTATTATTATTGTTTTCGAGGTAGGGTCTCTCTCTAGCTCAGGCTGACCTGGAATTCACTATGTAGTCTCAGGGTGACCTCGAACTCCGGCGATCCTCCTACCTCTGCCGCCTGAGTGCTGCATGAGGCGTGCGCCACCATGCCCGGCTTTTAGCTTTTTAAAAAATATTTTTATTTATTTATTTATTTATTTGAGAGACAGAATGGGGGGGGAGAGAGAGAGAATGGGCGTGCCAGGGCCTCCAGCCAATGCAAATGAACCAAAGATGCATGCGCCCCCTTGTGCATCTGGCTTACATGGGTCCTGGAGAATCGAACTGGGATCCTTTGGCTTTGTAGGCAAACGCCATAACCGCTAAGCCATCTCTCCAGCCCTCTCTTTTCTTTTTGAGGCAGGGTCTCTGTTCTTGCTGCTACTCGTGTGTCAGTTTAGGTGGTTTGTAAGCTTCTCCCTTGTTCTGGCTTTTGTCCATTGCCATAGACATATTGGGTCACAGATGCAGGCTTCACTTAGTTTCTGGCTTTAGGTGGGTGTTGGGAAGTTGAGCTCAGGCCAGCAGGTTTGCAAACAAGCACCTTTAAATGCTGAACTATCTCCTCAGTTCCCTGTTAATGTATTTTTAATTGTAGTTAACTGAAAGTGTCTGTTTTTCTGCTTATATATATTCTGGCTACTTGTCTTTTTTTTTTTAATTTAATTTTCTTTTTTTCTTTTTTTATTTTCTCAATTTTTATTAATATTTTCCATGATTATAAAAAATATCCCATGGTATTACCCTCCCCCTTTCCCCTTTGAAATTCCATTCTCCATCATAGTCTTTTTTTTTTTTTTTTTTTTGGTTTTTCCAGGTAAGGTCTCACTCTAGCCCAGGCTGACCTGGAATTCAATGTGTAGTCTCAGGGTGGCCTCAAACCCACGGTGATCCTCCTACCTCTGCCTCCCAAGTGCTGGGATTAAAGGCATACACCACCAGTCCTGGGTTACTTGTCTTTTTTTTTTTTTTTTTTCTAGGTAGGGTCTCACTGTGGTCCAGGCTGACCTGGAATTAACTATGTAGTCTCAGGGTGTCCTCGAGCTCACGGTGATCCTCCTACCTCTGCCTCCCGAGTGCTGGGATTAAAGGCGTGCGCCACCATGCTCGGCTTTACTTGTCTTTTTAAAAAAAATATTTTATCATTTATTTGCAAGCAGAGAGAGAGGAGGGAGTAGAGAGAGACTGTGTATAACGGGCCTCTTGTTATTATAAATGAACTCCAGATGCATGTGCCACTTGGGCTGCTTACTAATATATGACTTTCTAGGTGATGGGGAGGTAATTGAACAAATTATAAGCCTGCAAAGCAATGATAATGGTGAAGCAAGTCCAGAATCCAATATTCTTGATGGAATGATAAGACAATTGCAGCAGGAACAAGATCAGAGAATGGCAGCAGATCAGGACATGAGTTCAAGCAGACATCCCAATGGGGAAGAAACACCCCGAAGAGGTAATAAATATATGGTGAATATTTTTCCTTAATATGGCATGTATAGGCTAAAGAGTGAATTATTTTATTGTCAAGTGTATATATGGTTAAAAAAAACTTTAAATAGTATATTTTTGCAGTTTAAAGAGTATCTTGAAGACTGATTTGCCATTCAAAATAGTGAAGTAAAATTTTCAAGTATCCTGGAAAGCTTGTGAACCTTTTTTCTTCTTTCTTTCTTTTTTCCTGAGGTAGGTTCTCATTCTCTAGCTCAAGCTGACCTGGAACTCACTCTGTAGACTCAGGGTGTCCTCCAACTCATGGCATTCCTCCTACCTCTGCCTCCCAAGTGCTGGGATTAAAGGCATGTGCCACCATGCCTAGCCTTGTCATGGTGTTTATAGAATAGGGATCATTGCATTTATTTATTTTTTTTGTTTTTGCTTTTTTTTCTAATGTTAAAAATGTTCTTCACAAAGCCGGGCTTTGCTGTAATTGAGGTTTTAAAAATAAATGTTTGGGCTGGTCGTGGTGGCACACGCCTTTAATCCCAGCACTGGGAAGGCAGAGGTAGGAGGATTGCCGTGAGTTCAAGGCCCTGAGACTATGTAGTGAATTCCAGGTCAGCCTGGGCTAGAGGAAGATTCTACCTTGAAAACAAACAAACAAACAAACAAACAAACAAAAAAAATTAATGCTTGGGGCTGGAGAGATGTCTTAGCGATTAAGGCACTTGCCTACAAAGCCAAAGTACCAAAGGACCCAGGTTTGATTCCCTAGGATCCATGTAAGCCAGATGCACAAAGTGGTGCATGTGTCTGTAGGTTGTTTGTAGCTGCTCAAGGCCCTGGCACACCCATTCTCTGTCAAATATATAATAAAAATAAAATATTAAAAAAATTAATGTTTGTTCAGGGTTTTACTTTTTTATTTTCAAAGTAGGGTCTCACTCTAACTCAGGTTGACCTGGAATTTATTATGTAGTCTTAGGGTGGCCTTGAAGTTCCAGCCATCCTCCTTCCTACCTCTGCCTCCCAAGTGCTGGGATTAAAGGTGTGTGCCACCATGCCCAGCCTGCTGTAAGATTTTTCTTAGAACTTTATTTTCAGTGTGCCAGTATTAATTTTAGTTATTTTGGATCACTTTCTGATATCTTTTCTCTAGGTTTTAGAAGAGTAAGTTTAGACATTCATTCCCCTCCAAATATTGGCCTGCGTCGTAGTGGGCAAGTGGAAGGTGTTCGGCAGATGCATCAAAATGCTCCACGGAGCCAGATTGCCACAGAACGTGACCTGCAGGCGTGGAGACGAAGAGTGGTTGTTCCAGAGGTGCCACTAGGCATATTTAGGTTTGTGGATGTCTATTTACATTGCTTATGAAAACATTTGAGAATGGAGATTTATACATTCTTTATTCTATTAGTTGTATTCATTCAAGTATATTTGAGTAATGAATGGGAATTTATGTGAATTGTAAAGTCAGAATTAGTGATTTTGTTTTTTTGTTTGTTTGTTTTTTTTGAGGTAGGGTCTTACTCTAGCCCAGGCTGACCTGGAATTCACTATGTAGTCTCAGGCTGGCCTTGAACTCACGCCAATCCTACTTCTGTCTCCCGAGTACTGGGATTAAAGGTGTGTGCCACCATGCCTGACTAACTGTATTTTACTATCGTAATTTTTTTTTCCCTGTCAATTTTGTCATCTGTATAGACATCAACTTTTTTTAAAAAAATATTTTATTTATTTACATGTTTGAGAGAGGGGGGGGGCAGATAAAGAATGGGTATGACATGGCCTCTAGCCACTGCAAACAAACTCTGCAATCAAGCACCTTTAGCTGCTAAGCCATCTTCCTAGCCCCTGCTGCAAGACTTTCTTTTAGTAATTTATTTTTTTTAATTTTTATTTATTTATTTGAGAGCGACAGATAGAGAAAGAGACAGAGAGAGAATGGGCATGCCAAGGCTTCCAGCCACTGCAAACAAACTCCAGATATGTGTACCCCCTTGTGCATCTGTCTAACGTGGGTCCTGGGGAATTGATCCTCGAACTGGGGTCCTTAGGCTTCACAGGCAAGTGCTTAACCGCTAAGCCATCTCTCCAGCCCAAGTAATTTATTTTTTTAAAATATTTTTATTTTTATTTATTTATTGGACAGAGAGAAAGAGGGAGAAAGAGAGGAAGAGAGAGAATGGGTACGCCAGGGCTCCAGCCACTGCAAATGAACTCTAGATGCATACACCCCCTTGTGCATCTGGTTTACGTAGGTCCTGGGGAATCAAACCTGGGTACTTTGGCTTTGCAGGCAAAAGCCTTAACCGCTAAGCCATCCCTCCAGCCCATCTTTAAGTAATTTTATTGAAGGCATATACAGTATGTAGTGTCTTAATTTGAGAATGTTAGTACCACTGATGATGGTTTTTTTTTTGGGGGGGGGGTCTCTTTTTCAAGTTAGTGTGTCGCTCTAGCCCAGGTTGACCTGTTATTCATTCTGTAGTCCCAGGCTAGACTCTTAACTCATTGTGATCCTCCTACCTCTGGCCATGAGTGCTGGGATTAAAGTTGTGTGCCACCATGCCCAGTTTCCCATTGATTCTTCTTTTTTTAATTTTTTATTTATCCATTTTGAGATAGAGAGGGTCAGTTAGAGAGAATGGCCACTCCAGGGTATCCTGCAAACGAACTCCGGACGCATGCGCCCCCTTTGCATCTGGCTTATGTGGGTACTGGGGGATTGAACCTGGCTCCTTAGGCTCCACAGGCAAACACTTTAACTACTGAGCCATCTCTCCAGCCCTCCTTTGATTCTTTATGTCTACAATTATTTTATTAGATGATACCTCAGTTTTATTAAGGTTTGTTCATTTACTGTCTTGGTTTCTTCTAATAGAGAAATTTACCATGACATATATTTGATTATTTAGTAAAATTGACATATGAAAAGAAGGACAAATACTGGATTATTTTGCTCTGCTTATCTTTAAAATATTCCCTTTCTTCTTTTGTTGTGAACTATTTGAGTGTGTGGTGGTTTTAGTATATTAATTCCATTTCTGGGATTCCGTTTATTTCTGTTAATCCTTATTGGCCATATTAAATGATCCTGTTCAAGGCGGTTTCGAATCTTTCTGAGATGACAGCAGTGGTCCTCCATGTTTGTGTTTTGTGGAAAAGATGTTACAGTTCATTTGTAAATTTCTTTTGAGTTAGTCCTAGAATTAGTCTTTTCTCTTCAGCAGCTCTATTTCTATTTTGTGAGAAATGCTGTTCCATATCTATAATGTGGGGCTGGGCAGATAACTCACTGCATATAGTGCTTGCTGTCCTGGATTTGGTAAAAGTTACTATGTAACATAGTAATGACTAATCTGGCAACCACCATAGTGAAAAACAGGTGAATTTTCATGACTTTATCTGGTGATAATTTATCTGGTGATGGTGATATTTAGAGATTTTAAAATCTGGTTTGCTCACTATAAAAGTATTTGTGGGGGGCTGGAGAGATGGCTTAGTGGTTAAGGTGTTTGCCTGCGAACCCAAAGGATCCTGGCGTGATTCTCCAGGGACCACATAACCCAGATGCACAAGGGGGCATAAAACTTGGAGTTGAACAAGTTCAAATAGGGAGGATTACTGCTTTTGTTTTTCTTCAGAGAAAATCATGGAGATACTTTGAGTACCTAAGTCGGGAGATCCCATTTGATCTGGTCCTCTGTAGTTCAGGCTGTCCTTGATCTCACAGCAGTGCTCCTACCTCAGCCTCCCCAGGTGCTGGGATTAAAAGTATACACTACCATGTCTGACTTTCATTTAGTTCAAATAGGGTCAATCAGAATACAAACGAATGGATATTTTTATATTAAATATGAAACAAAAGACGTAGCTGATACTGTTGTTTGACTTATGTTCAATTTTATGGAGTTTTATTTTGGGGTCTGTAGCTATGTGTAGATTCCAGCATGGTCTTGAACTTGTTGGTGACCCTTCTGCCTCAGCCTCTGTAATGCTGGGATTGGAGGTACTATGCCCAGCTGTAAGTTTTGTTTCAGCTTCAAGAATTTTATGTTTGAAGTTAAAAGTTATATAAATGTGTGGTTCTTAGAATGATTAACTTGTGCTATTTTATATCACTTCAGTTATTATAACTGGGTATTTAATTTTGTAGGAACTTGGAGGACTTTCGAATAGAGAAAGGTGAAGAGGAAAGAAATCTCTATGTAATAGGAAGAAAAAGGAAGACTCTTCAGCTCTCACAAAAGGTAACTTAAATTTTGTATTCTTAGGAATGGGTAAAGTAGAATGAAACTGAAATAATAGATATTTGATTTGTAACAGTGTCAGCAACTGCTGATGTACAGTGCTTACTGGTTAAAGTTTTGGGTCTGACTTTAGACCACAGTTCTTAGGAATAAGTAATTTGAAAACTTGAGCCAGGTAGTCTAGTAGTAAAAGATCCTTGAAGGTCAGTGTCTAATGGCCCCTCAGGGGAAGAATTATTACCAGGACATCAAGAGCACTTTGTGCCGATTCTCAGCCAGCCACTGTTTCCTTTCCATAGGTAACCAACTCACTCTCTCTCTTTTTCGGTTTTTCGAGGTAGGGTCTCACTCTAGTTCAGGCTGACCTGGAATTCACTATGTAGTCTCAGGATGGCCTCTAGCTCATGGTGATCCTCCTACCTCTGTCAACTGAGTGCTGGGATTAAAGGTGTGCGCCGCCATGCCCACCTCTTGTCTGTTTTTTCAATTGATCTCAGTCATCCTTTAAAAAATCATAGGTGGGGCTGGAGAAATGGCTTAGTGGTTAAGGCGTTTGCCTGCAAAGCCAAAGGATCTCGGTTCAGTTTCCCAGGACCCACGTAAGCCAGATGCACAAGGTGGTGCATGTGTCTGGAGTTTATTTGTAGTGGCTGGAGCCCTGGTGCGCCCATTGTGTCTCTCTATCTGCCTCTCTCTCTCTCAAATAAATAAAAAAATATGTTTAAAAAATCATAGGTGTTGCAAGGTACATGTCTTTAATCTCAGCACTCAGGAGGCAGAGGAAGGAGGATCCCTGTGAGTTTGAGGCCAGCCTGAGACTACGTAGTGAGTTCCAGGTCAGCCTGGGTTTGAGTGAGACTCCACCTCAACTCCCCCTCCCCCAAACAATTGTATATGTAAAAATAGTTTGGCCTTCTAAATCTCAGCTCTTTAGGCAGAACCTGTATAGCTTAGCTCTGCAGGACAAAATCTTGGTATTTACACTCTTTGGTTTGTCTTGGGTGTCATGTTGACATCATGGTTAAATTAGAGGCTTTTATGTTGATGATTCTTTTGAAGACACATTGTGAGAGGTGGCACATGTATCCATTGGTTGCCATTGATGGTTTGTTTGGTCTGTTTTTTCATACCTGGTTTGGGCTTGAGAATAAAACCAAATATATATCTTTGTTTTCTTTGAGGGAATGTTTGATGATAGAAAAGACTGGAACCATGGGATGGATGTCTTTGGTCCCCAGGGAAGATTGGCTTGTCCTATGGCCACTGCTAAAGCCTATGAGGAAGGGCTTTTGTTCTGGGAGTTTATTCTGTAGTTAACCTGCAGGCTAGGGATTCTCACATTACCAATCTTCTGGCAAATCTAATTAGTCTTATTGTATGAGTTAGTCTGTAACAGTACTATTTTTATCTTCTCTTCCGTCTTGTAATTCTTTTTTTTTTTTTTTTTTTTTTTTTAAGATTTCCCTGGTGTGTATTACCCTTAGAATGATTTTATTTATTTAAGTTTTTTGAGGTAGGGTCTGACTGCAGTCCCGGGTGATCTGAAATTCAATATGTAATCTCAGAGTGACCTTGAACTCGCAGCAATTCTCCTACCTCTGCCCCCCAAGTGCTGGGATTAAAGGCGTGTGCCACCACACCCAGCTAGAATGATTTAAAAAAGATGTTTCTCTTATTGCAAGTTGAAGACCACCTCTTTACCTGTTGTTAATTAGGAAACTGGGTACTAGGAGTTTAACCAAAATAACAGCTGTCAAGTTTGAGGAAACACAGTTCATTTTAAGATCCTCTCCATTAATGTTGAAATGTCTACAATACCATGTCAGACAGGTAACACCTATAGAAAATTAGTCAGCTTTTCATTTTCTTACTCTCTGCTTGCAAATAAAACAAATTTTTTTAAAGGACTGGAGAGATGACTTGTCTGTTAAAGGCACTTGCTTGCAAGGCCTGAGGGCCTAGGTTTGGTTCACCAATACCTGTGTAAAGCCAGATGCACAAAGTGGTGCATGTGCCTGGAGTTTATTTGCAGTGTCAGAAGGGCCCGGCATACCCATTCATTCTCTCCCTTCTTGCAAATAAAATAAAAAGGAAATTGATCAGCTTAAGGAGTGAATGATTTTGTTCATTGTTTCATTTCTGCCTTTGAGGAGTGCCATGCTTTTTTGAGGATTAAAATCAGTAGTAGCTTTATTTGGCTGACTTTAAAGATGATTTTATTTGATAAAAATGTGATATCGCAGTGGCTAAATTTAGAAAATTCTATCTATATTGTTACATTTGCAGTTATTTGCCTAAAGCCATGAAATAATATTTTAAAAATAAAATCAAAAGCCACACACAAAGATTAAAAAAAAATAGGATCAGTACTAATTGCATTAATATATAATAAAATACCATCTATTGTAGGAAAAAAATACCTTTAAGTCTGTATTTGTTTCCTTACATTCTTTCTGTGAACTTGATATGGTGCTCATTTTGCTGATATTGTTCATGTGTCTCTGTTTTAGTCAGAACCTAAGGTTTTGGTGTTACAGTCTAGACAAAGGACTTGTAGGCGTAAATATCCAAGTTACAGTAGAAGAAATACAGATCAACATGAGTTATCTTCTGGAAATGAATCTTCAGATTCTATAAGACATGTGAGTAGAGTAACTTTATTTGATAATCTTAAATGAATGTCTTTAATTTTTTTGTGCATATGTGCATGGTATTGGGGATTGAACCTGGGATCTTATATGTGTTAGGCAAGTGATCTGCCACTGAGCTGCATGTGTATCCTGTCCTTTATAATTCGTTTTTATTTTTTAAATTTTATTTTTATTCTATTTTATTTATTTATTTTTTTGAGTTAGGGTCTTGTTCTAGCCTAGGCTGACCTGTAGTTCACTATGTAGTCTCAGGGTGGCCTCAAACTCATGGCAGTTCTCCTACCTCTGCCGCTACCATGCCCAGCTTTTTTGTTTTTTTGTAATTTTAAGGTCTTCCTGAATTGCCTAAGCTGGGTTTGTACTTGTAGTCTTCCTGTTTCCCAGTAGCTGGGATTACAAGCCAGTGCCAGTAGACCTATCTGAATTTGTCTTAATTCTTTACTTTGAATCTATCCCAATTTGATGTGAAAGAACCTTATTCTCCAGAAATTAAAGAGGAAATTTCATATTTGATTTTGAACCCATGATATTAGCTGAGGGAAAGAGACATGTTTTTACTGTGTTTGTCGTGCTGTTTTATAGTTCTTGGGTTCAGGCCCTTTGTCCGTCAGTCTCCCAAGTTGCTGAAACTATAGGCACATGTCTCTCTGTACCTTACTTTGACTTTTTTTTTTTTTTTTTTTTTTTTTTTTTTGCATTAGGGTCTCGGTCTAGCTCAGGCTGACCTGGAATTCACTACGTAGTCTTAGGCTGGCCTTGAACTCACTGTGCTGCTTCTACCTCTGCCTCCCAAGGGATGAGATTAACGGCTTGTGCCACCATGCTAGTTGTACTATGAAAAACAATTTTTTTTTCTTTTTTTTCAGGTAAGGTCTCACTTTAGCTTAGGCTGACCTGGAATTCACTATGTAGTCTCAGGGTGTTCTCGAACTCACCTCTGTCTCTGAGTGCTGGGATTAAAGGCGTGTGCCCCCATGCCCAGCTCGAAAAACAATTTTTAAAATTTTCTTTCTTTCTTTCTTTTTTTTTTTTTTTGAGGTAGGGTTTTGCTCTAGCCCAGGCTGACCTGAAATTCAGTATGTAGTCTTAGGGTGGCCTTGAACTAAGAGCAGTCCTCCTACCTCTGCCTCCTGAGTGCTGGGATTAAAGGTGTGCACCACCATGCCTGGCTCAATTAAAAAAAAAATTAATCATAATTTATTTGCAAGGAAAGAGGGAGAGAGTGAATGAATGGGAGAGAATGGGCCTGCCAGGGCCTCCTGCCACTGCAAACAAATGTGACATGCATGCACCAGTTTGTGAATGTGGCTTTATGTGGGTACTGAGGAATCTAACCCTTGCTAGGCAGATTTTGCAAGGAAGCTCCTTTCAGCGCAGAGCCAGCTCTCCAGCTCCGTTCACTTCTGTTTTGGAGGCATAGACTCTTTCTTTATGTGTCCACGGCAGCCGCACTGTTCTGTACCTCAGCCTCCTGAATGTGGGATACAGGCCTGGCTAGAATTTTTCAAAAACTTTTTATTATCAATTTCCATAAATATATACAATATGCCATGATCAGAATCCTCTCCCACAGCTCGCTGTTTCCCCCTCTCAAATCCTCCCTTCTGAATCCCTTCTTCTTTCCCTCTTGTTACACAGGTCTTGTGTAGGTAGTGTCAGCCACTAGGAGGTCATGAATTGACCACGGCCTCTTTGTGTTTGGTTGATAGTGTTGTGAGCAGTCCTTCCCTTCTTCTGGCTCTTACATTCTTCCCACCACCTCTTCTGAAATGATCCCTGAGTCTTGGTGGGTGTGATAGAGATGTCTCACCCAGTGCTGAACACTCCACAGTCACTTCTCAGCACTACGTCACTTCTCAGCACTGTGGCCAGTTTTGAGTCACTCAGTTGTTACCATCTGAAAATGGAAGCTTCTCTTATGGGGTGACTTTCTGTCTCACCTATGATGAGTGGCTGGAATTTTTAACAAACTTTGAAGTAAAATATTTTGTATCTGTTTGCATGCAGACAGAAAAGAAAGAGAAGATGGGTGCTCCAAGGTCTCTAGCTACTGTAAACAAACTTCAGATGAAAGTGCCAGTTTGAGTATCTGGCTTTATGTGGGTACTAGGCACTCAAACCCAGGTGGCTAGGCTTCTTTGGCAAGCACCTTAACCACTGAGCCATCTCTCCAGCCCTAGGAAAAGATTTTTTTCAAGGTAGGGTCTCGCTGCAGCCCAGGCTGGCCTGGACTTGACTATGTAGTCTTAGGCTGGCCTTAAATTCACATTGATCCTCCTCACTCTGCCTCCTGAGGCTGGGGATTAAAGGCATTTGTCACCATGCCTTGGCCCACAAATTAAAAAAATATATATTTTAAAGTATTTATTTGAGAAAAAGAGAGAGAGAGAGCACACACATGCGCTTGCCAGAGCCTCCAGCCACTTCAAATGAACTCCAGATGCCTGTGTCACCTTGTACATCTGGCTTATGTGAGTACTAGAGAATTGAACCTGGTTCCTTAGGCTTTGCAGGCAGGTGCCTTAACCGCTAAACCATCTCTTTAGGCCCACATTTTTTTTAACTGTTTTTTTTTTTCCGTTTTGTTTTTTTGAGGTAGGATTTTATTCTAGCTTAGGCCAACCTGGAATTCATCATGTAGTCTCAGGGTGGCCTCAAACTCATGGAAATCCTCTTATCTCTGCCTTCCAAGTGCTGGGATTAAAGGCATGTGCCACCATGCCCAGCTTTTCTTTTTTTTTTCCCCCTATTGACAACTTCTATAATTGTAGGCAATAAACCATGATAATTCCTTCCCCTCCCACACTGTCCCCTTCACAAATCCATTCTCCATCTCACCCTCTCAATTCATCTCTTTTATTGTGATTTCATCATCTTCCTGTTGTTACGATGGTCTTGTGTAGGTTGGGCCAGGCTTTGCGAGGTCGTGGGTATCCAGGCCTTTTTATGTCTGGAAGACTGCCTTAAGCTTTCCCACCCTTCCTTTGGCTTTTATGTTCTTCCCGCCACATTTTCCACAATGGACCCTGAGCCTTGGAGGGTGTGATAGAGATGTTTCAGTGCTGGGCACTCCTCCATCACGTCTCAGCACAATGGTGCCTTTTGAGTCATTCCAGAGGTCACCGACATCTGAAAAGAGAAGCTTCTTTAACCGAAAAGTGAGAGTAGCATTAATATATGTGTATGGACATTAAGATAATTGTTTTCTGGGCAGTTTGATGAGCATGATATATATGTTTAGCCAGACACCAGCAGGTGTTACATCCATAGGGCTCATGACCTTCTCGTCATAGGTTTTCAGTACCAGGCATGTATTCCCACCTGTGGAGCAGGTCTCTAGTCCAATTAGAGAGCACTTGGTACTTGCCACCTGTACTTCTCCTCCTCCTCTTTTTTTTTTTTTTTTTTTTTTTTGGTTTTTCGAGGTAGGGTCTCACTATAGCTCAGGCTGACCTGACCTGGAATTCACTATATAGTTTCAGGGTGTCCTCAAACTCACGGTGATCCTCCTACCTCTGCCTCCCTAGTGCTGGGATGGGATTAAAGGCGTGTGCCGCCATACCCGTCTTGTATTTCTGTTTTTGAGGAATCTGAGGAAAAGAGGGCTGGAGAGATGGCTCAGCAATTAAGGTGCTTGCCTGCAGAACCTTAACGACCTAGGTTCCATTCCCCAGTACCCACCTAAAGCCAGATGCACAAAGTGGCACATGCATCTGGATTTTGTTTGCAGTGGTTGGAGGTCTTGGAACATCCATTCTTTCTGTCCTTTCTCTTTCTGTCTTTGTGCTTGTAAATAAACATTAAAAAATAGGCAGCACCTCGGAGGCTGATATAAGAGGATTGCTGTGAGTTTGAGGCCATCCTGAGACTACAGAGTGAATTCCAGGTCAGCCTGGGCTAGAGTGAAACCCTACCTTATAAAACAAAACAACAAAAAAGGAAGACAAAGGCTGGGCGTGGTGGCGCACACCTTTAATCCCAGCACTTGGGAGGCAGAGGTAGGAGGATCGCCGTGATTTTGAGGCCACCCTGAGATTACATAGTGAATTCCAGGTCAGCCTGAGCTAGAGTGAGACCCTACCTCGAAAAACCAAAACAAACAAACAAACAAACAAACAAAAAACCCAAAAAAGATATACTGATGGTCAATATGAAAAGATGTTGACCATCATATGTCACAGTAGATTGAAAAGTAAAACCGCACCACCACACACCTCTGAAGCAAAGTCCACAACCAAGAGAGAGTGCCTCCATGGCTTTGCCATGCCCAGAGCTGTGGCAGCAGTGCAGTATTCTAGTGGCAAATACTTTGTTAAGAGTAAGTGCATAGAAGGCCAGTGTAGTGTGCATTCCTGCAATACTAGTGTTTGGTATGTGGAGAAAGATCAGGAGTTCTAGGCCATCTTCTACTATAGAATGAGATGGAGGCCAGCCTGGGTTCTATGAGGTTTTTTATTTTACTGTCTCCCAAAAACGTAAGGATTTAATAAAGAAGCTAGTATTTTTTAATATTAATTTTATTTATTAGAGAGAGATAATGGGCATGTCAGGTCATTTAGCTACTGCAAACGAACTCCAGAAGCATGTGCCACCTTGTGCTTCTGACTTACTTGGGTCCTGGGGAATTGAACCTGGGTCCTTTGGCTTTGCAGGTGAGCACCTTATCCGCTAAGCCATCCCTCCAGCCCAAGAAGCTAGTTTGTTTGTTTTATTTTTTAAATTTTTGTTTTATTTTAGAGAGAAAGAGGCAGAGAGAGAGAGAGAGAGAATGAGAATGGGCATGGGCGTGCCAGGGCCTCTAGCCACTGCAAACAAACTCCAGACGCGTGCGCCCCCTGTGCATCTGACTAACGTGGGTCCTGGGGAATCAAGCCTCGATCTGGAGTCCTTAAGCTTCACTAGCAAGCGCTTAACCACTAAGCCATCTCTCTAGCCCCCAATAAGCTAGTTTTAAAGTTTACCTAATTGCATTTTTAAAAACTTTATTTTTATTTATGTATTTCTTTGAGAGAGAGAATCAGAGGGGTGGGGGAGAATTAGCACACCAGGGCCTCCAGCCACTGCAAACGAACTGCAGACACATGCACCACCTTGTGCATCTGGCTTACATGGGTCCTGGAGAATTGGACTGAGGTCCTTTGGCTTTGTACACAAGCACCTTAACTGCTGAGCCATCTCTCCAGTCCCCCTTATTGCATTAAAAAAAAAAAAAATATATATATATATATATATTTTTTTTTAATTTTAATTTATTGGAGAGAGAGAGAGGTTGAGAGAGAGAAAGAGAATGGGCACGCCAGGGCCTCCAGCCACTGCAAAAGAACTCCAGATGCATGTGCCACCTTGTGCATCTAGATTACGTGGGACCTGGGAATCGAACCTGGGTCCTTTGGCTTTGCAGGCAAATGCCTTAACCACTAAGCCATCTTCTCCAGCCCCCTAATTGTATTTTTGTTTGCCAGTTGTTGTAGTCATTTCTTAGGTATTTCTGGTGTCTGGAGGACTATGTACATTTCTGTGGAGTGTGCTTATGGGATCAAGATCTTTGTTTCACTTCACAATTTAGGAGACTTCCTGTGATCCCAGTGAAGGTTCCTGCTCTTCAGAAGATGACGAATGGAAAAGTGACAGAAAAAGTGAGAGTTACAGTGAAAGCTCAAGGTATCTCTTTTTGTTTTGATTTTTATTTTTGTTCTTTTTTGTTTTTGTTGTTGTTTTTTTTTTTTTGAGGTAGAGTCTTGCTTTAGTCCACGCTGACCTGGAATTCACAATGTAGTCTCAAGGTGCCCTCGAACTCACAGCAGTCCTCTTTACCTCTGCCTCCTGAGTGCTGGGATTAAAGGCGAGTGCCACCACACCCGTCTTGTTTTGATTTTTGAGTGTGTTATTTATAGCCTTGGAAGGGAACTATGTTTGAACAGTATTCAGGAAGCCAAAGTTTGCAGCTATGGAACAAATAAAGGTTGAGCTTTAAATTTATTTGAAAGGAGAATAATACTTCTTTATAGACTGATTTGAAGATTTTTACTTTCAGCAGTACTTAGTATTGCAGGCTAAAATAGTAACCTTTTCTTGGCTGCATTTCCAAAGAGCATTCAAAGTGTGCGGTGAAACCATTAATGTGTTATTCTTTTTTTTTTTTTTTTTTTTCTTTTTTCTTGAGGTAGGGTCTCACTCTAGCTCACGCTGACCTGGAATTCACTATGTAGTCTCAGGGTGGCCTTGAACTCATAGCAGTCCTCCTACCTCAGCCTTCCAAGTGCTGGTATTAAAGGCGTACGCCACCACACCTGGCCTAATGTATTATTCTTGAATGTTTACTTTTTTTTTTTTTTTGTAAATTAAAGATCCAGATTTCAGGACAACCAGAATGTCACCATTTAGTGTCTACCTTAAATATCTGCTTCATCTTGTGAAATGTCTAGGCCAGGAACCTGATCATTCATCTGTCTTCTGCCCATACCTATGGCCAGAATATCCTCCCACATCCATGTCCTTCAGATCGCCAAACTTTGTTGCCTTTTATTTATTTATTTTTTATTTTTAAAGTTTTATGTATTTGAGAGAGAGAGACAGAGATAGAATGTATAAGCCAGGGCTTCCAGCCACTGCAAATAAACTCCAGGTGCATGCGCCACCTTGTGCATCTGGCTTACGTGGGTCCTGGGGAATCGAACCTGGGTTCTTTGGCTTTGCAGGCAAACACCTTAACCTCTAAGCAATCCCTCCAGCCCTGCTGTCTTTTTTTGATGGTAGTCTCATGGTCCAACCCATAGACATCCGCTCTCTGCTTCCTTTCTGCTCTTCTTTTGCTCCATTATGATGGGGAATGTTTTAGAACGTTGTTCTTTAAAAAAATTTCTTTGAATTGTCATGACATATACATAACATAAAAATACTATTTCAGGCCTGGAGAGATGGCTTAGCACGTAAGGCACTTGCTTGCAAAACCAAAGGACCCAGGTTCGATTACCCAGGACCCATGTAAGCCAAATGCACAAGGTAGTGCATGCATCTGGAATTTGTTTGCAGTGGCTGAAGGCCCTGGTGTGCTCATTCTCTATCTGCCTCTCTGTCTCTCTCTCTGTCTCTGTCTCTCTCTCTCTCTCTCTCTCTGCTTCTTTCATTCTCTCTCAAATAAATAAAAATAAAATTAAAAAATATTATTTCAGTGTGCAGTTTGATAAGTTTAATGTATTTCATTTGTTTTACAGTCAGTTGTCAGAGCTGTGTAACTGAAAGTGTGCCTATCAAACAGTTCTACTCTGTCTTTGTTCATTAGCTTTTTTTTTTTTCCTCTCAATATATGGTCTCACTCTAGCTCAGGCCAACTTGGAACTTACTCTGTAGTCCCACACTGGCCTCAAACTCACAGTGATCCTTCCTACCTCTGTCTCCCCAGTGCTGGTATTAAAAGCATGCGCCACCACATATGGCTAGGTTTTTTTTTTTTAATTTTTAGAATATTCATATATTGGAGAGAAAGAGATATAATGGGTGTGTGGGGGGGTTATGGGTGTATGAGTGTGCCAGAGCCTCTCCTGCCTTTGCAATGAAACTCCAGACACATGCACCACTTTGTGTGGTCTGACTTTACATGTGTAATGGAGAATTGAACCCAGCCAGTCAGGCTTGCAAGCAAGCTAACTGTTGAACCATCTTTCAGCCCCTTCATTAGCTTTTATCTCAACCTTTTTGGAGTTTCTAATCTATATAAAATGCATGATTTTAGGATTTTTGTAATTATCTTCATAATATTTTGTTTTTTGAGGTAGGTCTTGCTGTAGCCCAGGCTGACCTGGAACTCATTTTTGTAGTCTCAGACAGACTTTGGTGCTCCTGCTACTGCCTTCCAAGTGCTGGGATTACAGGTTTGCACCATCATGCTTGGCTCATAATGCTTTTCAGAATTGTGGTTTTTTTCTTTTTAAAAGTGTACATTTGAGGCTTTATTTGTAGAGATAGATAGTTGGGCCAAGAGTGACCCCAATGGAGACCTTTCTTATCTTTTTCTCTTTCATGAAGCTAAGCTAATTGTGGGTGATGAGTAAGAATTTTCTGCTTCCCTCTGACTACTTGGTTCCTAGGGTGTGGCTAAGGTTAACTACTTTTTCGGATTTCTGTCCTATCACCCACTTGGGAAGAAACTGATCACTACAGCTTTTTTTTTTTTTTTAGTATATATTTTATTTACTTATTTGTCTGAGAGAAAGAGAGAGAGAGAGAGAGAGAGAGAGAGAGAGAACGGGCACACCAGGGCCTTCAGCCACTGCAAAGGAACTCCAGATGCATATGCCCCCTTGTGCATCTCGCTTATGTGGGTCCTGGAGAGTCGAACCTGGATCCTTTGGCTTTGCAGGCAAATGCTTAACCACTAAGCCATCTCTCCAGCCCCACTACAGCTTTTTGTTAAATGCTGTTAGACATGCTTCCCTTGGTTTCTCATGTCCATGGATGGCTTGTGATGCCAGTTCAAATCACTATTCTCTGCTTTTTGTAGCCTTTTTGGTGGTGATAGGACTATTTAGGGTATTGTGTAATCAATTTCTATAAAATTATGCTTTTCTTGTAAGGGGAGTTTTTTTTTTTTTTTTTAAAGAAAACTTTTTTTTTTTTTTTTTTTAAATTAGAGAAAGAGACAGAGAGAGAATGGGCATGCCAGGGCCTTCAGCCATTGCAAATGAACTCCAGACACATGTGCCACCTTTTGCATCTGGGTTACATGTGTCCTGGGGAATTGAACCTGGGTCCTTTGGCTTTGCAGGCAAGCATATTAACCTCTAAGCCATTTCTACAGCTCATTTTTTTTTTTTTTTTTTGTCTTTAGGCCTTGTGTTAGATCAGATCCCATTTGTACTTTAAAAAATATAATTCCATCGGGCGTAGTGCTGCACACCTATAATCCCAGCACTCGGGAGGCAAAGATAGGAGGAGGGCTTGAGATTTTGAAGCCACCCTGAGACTACATAGTAAATTCCAGGTTAGCCTGGGGTAGAGTGAGTCTCTACCTTGGGGGGAAAAGAAAATCCACTGCAAATGAACTCCAGATATATGTGTCACTTTGCACACCTGGCTTTACATGGGTACTGGGGAATTGAACCCAAATTGTTGGCTTTGCAAGCAAGATCTTTAACTGCTAAGCCAGCTCCCTGTCTCCCTCCATAACAATTCCAAGTAGTTACATTCCTCCTCCTTTCCAGTTTTGCTGAAGATTTCTGTCTTCATCCTTGTTAGGTCTTCATTCTACTCAGTCATGATGGTGTGTGCACAGGATGTTCAAGTGGAATCTTACTAGGATCTCATTTGCCTCTTTCTGTCTTCTCTCTTCCTTTTCCCCTCAGGGTTATGTGATGAACTTGCTCTTAGTCTTAAGTCCTGGTCCCATGCAATTTAAAACATTCTCCTCTTCCAGTGACTCTTCATCTAGATACTCAGATTGGACAGCTGATGCAGGGATCAACTTGCAGCCACCTTTACGAATGTCATGTCGCCGACGAATTACCCGATTCTGCAGTAGCTCAGAGGATGAAATGTCTACAGAGAATTTATCTCCTCCAAAAAGAAGATGGAAGAGAAAAAAAGAAAGTAAGCCTAAAAAGGAGGTAAGAAAAGTTTAATAAAAATTATTATGGTTTACTATATTTTATAGCTGTGGTGTTTTCCATATTTAGCAATTAGAAATCTTTGAGAAGTTGTAAGTTCTGTTTCTTTTATTTATCTTTTTTTCAAGGTAGGATCACACTCGTGGCCAAGGCTGACCTGGAACTCACCCTGTGGTTCCAGACTGGCCTCGAGCTCATAGTGACTCACCTACCTCTGCTCCCAAGTGCTGATTAACCTGATTAAAGGTGTATGCTGTCATGCTCAGTTTGTTTTATTTTCTCCATTTCATCCCTTCCTTCCTCTTCTCTTTCCTCCTGTCCCTTTCTGTTGCAATCAGGTTCTCATTGCTGGTAGAAATCACCCAACCTAGAGCAGCTTGTGGGAAAAAGATGTTTATTTTGGCTTACAGGCTTGAGGGGAAGCTCCATGATGGCAGGGGTAAATGATGGCATGAGCAGAGGGTGGACATCACCCCCTGGGCAACATCAGGTGGACCATAGCAACAGGAGAGTGTGCCAAACACTGGCATGGGGAAACTGGCTGTAACACCCATAAGCCCGCCCCCAACAGTACACCCCCTCCAGGAGGCGTTAATTCCCAAATCTTCATCAGCTGGGAACCTAGAGAACCCCTAAGTTTCTGGGGGACATCTGAATCAAACCACCACACCTTCCCTTTTTTCCTTTTTGTGCGTCAAGTGTCTGCTAATTACATGAGACGTGTAATTTACTTTTGCCGCAGTACTTCTTCATCCCTTCTCCATCTGTACTCTTCTGAGCAGTGTTAACACCCTTCCCAGTCTGAAAATGTTTTTCTCAGCTTCCTGTCTGTCAGCAGCACACTCTCTATTTTTATTTGATGTGCTCTGTTCTCATATTTTTCCTGTAATAGCACCTCTCTTCCTTTACTGTATGTGCCCTGTAGATGCTCATCTCATGCAGGTAATCATTATTTATAAGTGTCAAGTCTTGTGTTGTCAAAGATTCCTAAAACTTAGGTATTTTCAAAAAATACTTATTTGCAAGCAGAGAGAGAGAGGGAGGGAGGGAGGGAGCGAGCGAGCGTGTGTGCGTGTGCCAGGGCCTCTAATCGTTCCAAATAAACTCCAGAGGCATGTGCATGTTTGTCCATCTGGCCTGTGTGGGTCCTGGGGAATTGAACCCGAGTCTTTAAGCTTTGCAGGCAAGCACCTTAACCACTGAGCAATCTCTCAAGCCCAAATTAGGTTTTTTTTTTTTTTTTTTTTTTCTTTTCTTAGGTAGGGTTTCACTCTGGCTTAGTCTGACTTAGAATTTACTATGTAGTCTCAGGGTGGCCTCAAACTCACTGCAGTCCTCCTACCTCTGCCTCCTGAGTGCTGGGATTAAAGGTGTGCTCCACCATGGCTGGCAAATTAGGTACTTTTAAGAACAAATATTTACCACTTCATGCTTTGGCAAACCAGGAATTTGAGAACTGATTTGTTGAGTGGCCTGGGCTCCTGAAGGTCCCAGTGTATTAGCCGGGGTGCTGTCATCTGGAGAGCTTTATGGGCACTGAATGGTGTTCCTGCTAAGCTTCATTATGTGCCCTTTGCTGTCTTCAGCTCCCTGTCCCATGTGCCTCTTCCTATAGCTAGAGGAAAGAACAAGTGTAAAAAAATTTTTTTTTTTTTTTGAGGTAGGGTCTTACTCTAGCTCAGTCTGACCTGGAATTCACTATGTAGTCTCAGGATGGCCTCGAACTCATGACGATCCTCCTATCTCTGCCTCCTGAGTGCTGGGATTAAAGGCATGTGGCACCACACCCGGCCTAGGAATTTTTGGTTATACTTAAAAAATACTAGGCTTGAAAATCTGAAATCAAGGGAGCTGGGCTGAGGTAGGAGGATTGCTATGAGTTCAAGGCCACCCTGAGACTACATAGTGAATTACTGCCTCAATAAACAAAACAACCCTGAAATCAGGCAGACTTCTGGGATGCAGTACAGTGGGTTAGAATGCATTCCTAGCATGCCACAGGCCCTGGAGTCCATTCCCAGTATCACATAAAACCGGTGTGTTGTGCCAGGCTATAATCCCAGCACTCAGGAGAAGAATCAGGAGTTCAGTTTTCTCAGCTTCATAGGAAGGTGGAGTCTAGCCTGGGTTGCATGAGATCTTGTCTTGAAGGAAGTGTGCAAAGGGAGGTGACTCCTAATGGTTAAACTCACAGTGTAGTCTTAGCAGAGTGTGTGGAAGACTTAGGCTAAAAATTGGCCCCTGCTCGTGGTATATAAAGTGACCTGAAGTATGTTTAGCTATTCAGGAGGCAATGCTAGGGCAGTTCTCGTTAGTTCTACAGTGTTTTAGAAGTGATAGGTTCTAGCCAGGCGTGGTGGCGCATGCCTTTAATCCCAGCACTCGGGAGGCAGAGGTAGGAGGATCGCCGTGAGTTCGAGGCCACCCTGAGACTCCATAGTGAATTCCAGGTCAGCCTGGGCTAGAGTGAGACCCTACCTCGAAAAACCAAAAAAAAAAAAAAAAAAAAAAGAAGTGATAGGTTCTAAGTGTATTAAGGATCCAAGTATGTGTGCTATTCAAAAAGGAATCCTTAGCTGGGCATGGTGGCGCATGGAAGCAGAGGCAGGAGGATTGCCATGAGTCCGAGGCCACCTTGAGACTACATAGTGAATTCCAGGTCAGCCTGGGCTAGAATGAGACTCTACCTTGAAAAACCAAAAAAAAAAAAAAAAAAAAAAATCCTTAAATGTTTATGCCAAAAGTAGTACTCTGAATGATGATGTTCCTGTTTTCCAATTAAATATTATGAGTTGACTCTTTTCTACCAACAAGTCTCTCCCCTTCCCTTTGGCAGAATTTGCAAAGGATGACTTCAGCAGAGCTTGCGAATATGGAACATTTATATGAGTTTCACCCTCCAGTTTGGATAACCGACACCACACTTCGAAAGTCCCCTTTTGTCCCTCAGATGGGAGATGAGGTCAGAGTAATGCATTTAAAGTGATGAATATGAAAAACTTACATTGTTCTGCAGCATTCTATTAAATCTAAATGATTACTTCTCTTTCGCAGGTCATCTATTTCCGACAGGGTCATGAAGCTTATATTGAGGCTGTCAGAAGAAATAATATTTATGAACTGAACCCTAACAAGGAACCATGGAGAAAACTGGTTCTTAGGGTAGGTCAGTCACGAAGTCATGACATATTGATGCATACAGAGATGTAGTAAGTGTTTTTACACAGAAGACAGACTTTCAAAAGAAGCAAAAACTGGAAGGAAATTAAAACTCTTGTGGTATAAAATAAGGAAACAACTTGACCTTTTCAATACTTAATCAGTTTAAATTTTTTTTCTTATTTTAAGGAAAATACTGGGGTCGGAGAGATGGCTTAGTGGTTAAGGTGCTTGCCTGCAAAGCCTAAGGACCCAGGTTCGATTCTCCAGTACCCATGTAAACCAGATGCACAAGGGAGTGCATGCATCTGGTGTTTGCAATGGCTGGAGGCCCTGGTCCACCCATTCTTTCTATCTGCTCCCACACCCCTCCATAAATAAATTTTTTTTTGGTTTTGCAAAGTTGGGTTTCACTCTTGTCTAGGCTGACCTGGAATTCACTCTGTAGTCTCAGGGTGGCCTTGAACTCACGGCAATCTTCCTACCTCTGCCTCCTGAGTGCTGGGATTAAAGGTGTGTACTGCCATGCCTGGCAAATAAAAATATTTTGAAGAAAATGCCACACTTTATCAGGCTTCAAAGATTTTTCAGAATATTTAGTAATTTATTTTGTCAGTGTGTGCACATGTGTGCACATATACACACAAGGACAACTTTTGGATTGGTTCTCACCTTCCACCCCATTTGAGGCAGTCTCACTGTTCACCACTCAGTTTGAGAGTTTCTGGGACATTCTCCTAGTATTACAGATTACAGCTTCAGATTTTATGTCAGGTGTGAGGATTTAAACTCAAGTACTCAGATGTGAGTCAAGCGCTTTACTCACGGAGCACCTCCTAGTTGAGGATTTTTTTGTTTTTTAAAACACTATTATAGTTTTTGATTTGAGAGAATAAATATGACTGAATGGGTGGGCCAGGGCCACTAGCCATTGCAAACGAACTCCAGACGCATGAACCACCTTGTACAGCTGGCTTTATGTGGTTACTGAAGAATTGAACATGGGTCCTTTAGATTTGCTGGCAAATGCCTTAACCACTAAGCCATCTCTTCAGCCCTGATTTTATTTCGAGGTAAGGTCTCAATCTATCCCAGGCTGGCCTAGAATTCACTGTGTAGTCTGAGGGTGGTCTTGATCCCCCTACCTCTGCCCCAGAGTGCTGGGATTAAAGGCATGCCTGGCAAGGCTTTTATTTTTATTTTTTATATTTTTGGTTTTTTTGAGATAGGGTCTCGCTCTAGCCCAGGCTGACCTGGAATTTACTGTGTAGTCTCAGAGTGGTCTTGAACTCATGGTGATCCTCCTACTTCTGCCTTCCCCGAGTGTTGGAGTTAAAAGCTTGCACCACCATACCCAGCCAAGGCTTTTATTTTTTAAAGTTACTCAGAATGCTGATAAGGTCTTTCCTTCCTGCTTTCCTCCCTTCCTGCCTCCCTATCTTTCTTCCTTCCTTTCTTTTCTTCCTTCCTCCCTTCTTCCTTTTCTCCCCACTTTAAAAAATATTTTATTTATTTATTTACAAATAGGTACAGAGAAAAAGTGTATGCCACCTTGTGCCTCTGGCATACATGGGTATGGGGAATTGAATTCTGGTTCTTAGGCTTTACAGGCAAGCACCTTAACTGATGAGATGAGTTATCTCTCCAGCCCCCTCTCCCCTTTTTTTGAGGCCAGGTCTCATTCTACTCCAGGCAGATCTAGAGTTTACTTGAGTGCTGGGATTACATGTGTGTGCTACCAGGACCACCAGCTGTTCTCTAGGTTTTGCTGGGATATTTTGGCAATGAGAATTAAATGTGAACACTTTAAACCTTTCAACGTGGTGACTTTATTTCTGGTACTTGGTTTTTTTTTTTTTGGTTTTGTTTTTATTTATTTATTTGAGAGTGACAGATAGAGAGAAAAAGAGGCAGATAGAGAAAGAGAGAGAATGGGCGCGCCAGGGCTTCCAGCCACTGCAAATGAACTCCAGACACGTGTGCCCCCTTGTACATCTGGCTAACGTGGGTCCTGGGGAACCGAGCCTCGAACCAGGGTCCTTAGGCTTCACAGGCAAGTGCTTAACCGCTAAGCCATCTCTCCAGCCCATATTTCTGGTAGTTTTCTTAAGAGACAGCTAGAAATGCTTGAATTTATGAATAAGGCAGTTGTGCCTTACTGTTTATGCAAACAAAAAGAGAAATTCACATGCCCTGTAATGGAAAGTGTATGAAGTCACAGTGCATTCATTCGTGAATGACTGTGTAGAGCTCACATGTCCATGCTGCTTAGAATTTATTTGTTGAGGCTGGGCACGGTTGTGCACACCTTTAATCCCACAACTCTGCAGTCAGAGGCAGGAGCATCAGAGTTCGCAGCTAGCTTAGAACTATAGAGTGAGCGCCAGGTCAGCTTGGGCTAGAGCAAGACCTACCTCAAAAAAACAGAAAGGAAAAAAAAAGGAATTTATTTGTTGAATGACTAATGGATACATTTTCTTTTTTAAATTATTTGTATTCTGAGAGAACCCACAAGCAAGGGTTTGTGTGCACATGCTAGGACCTTTAGCCACTATAAATGAACTTCAGATGCATGTGCCACTTTATGCATCTGGTTTTCTGTGGGACATGGGGAATTGAACACTGGTTGTTAGGTTTTGCAGGCAAATGCCTTGATCCCTTAGACATCTTTCCAGCCTGGGTACATTAGGGAAAAAATGAGACAGTGAATTTTTTTTTTTTACGTTGTTTCCTGTATGATTTGTTTCCTCAGTCATTGTCCACTGGATTCTGAGAAGTCGTAGGAATATGCAGGCACAGACTCAAAGGCCAATCTTCATTTCCATCATGGGGCAGAACCCTGTGCTCCCTTAGGCCTCCTGGACAGAGCCCGGGGAGAGTGACCTCCGCAGATAACCATGGTGGAGATATGTGAATTTTGTTTTGGGCTGTGTTACAAGATCTTGTAGTTAATTACATTCAACTGAAAGAAAAGAATCAAAACCAGTGGTGGTTATCTGTGTTTACAAGTCTCCCCCCCCCCCCACAGGGACTCTCTCTAGTCCAGGTTGACCTGAATTCACTAGTCAGGGTGGCCTTGAACTCACAGAGCTCCTGTGCCTCCTGAGTGCTGAAACTAAAAGCGTGCGCCACCACACCTGACTACAGTATTTTTGCATATACACACACCCACACCTAACTTGATATTTTGAAGGACGACAACAAAAATGCTATTTTAACTATTCAGCTTGTTGCTAGGGATTTGTCTTTATGTCCATTTGGAGGTTTGTGTCTCTTTTGTTTTAATGCTGTGGACGTAACTACAGTGAATACTCATTGGCTGATTTGGTTTTTTCATACTGTATACTTGCTATAAGTTAATTAGAAACCCGAAATCAACAGTTTTGGTCATTTCTAGTTATGTGTGGATATGCTGAGCATGCTTTTAGTTGAGGATGAATAAGATGATTCTTTCATTTTGCACACAGTGTCTATCTCATGGTCAGTTTAGTACACGCTCTCTACATTTGTGGTTTTGGCTGGTGTTTGCTGGTAAAATGGCCTTTCAGCATAGTGCTAAAGTGCTCAGTCATATTCTTTGGTGCAGAAGTTTATAGTATGCCTTAACTGGGCTATTTAGACAAGCTTCATTCTGGTATAAGGTATAGTGTTGTGGCATTGCTCAGTTTCTAATTTTGGGGGGAACCTCTGAACTGTTTTTTATAATGGCTGTATTAGTTTACAAACCCACCAGCAGTGTATAAAGAGTTCTTCAATACCCATTCTTGCCAGCACCTGTTAACTTTAGTGCATTTTACAGTAGACATCCTTACTAAAATGATCTCTACTCTTTTTACTTGATTGATTGGTTTTTGTGAGACAGACTTTTGCTGTGTAATCTAGGCTGGCTTTGAATTCAGGGCTGTCCTTTTATCTCAGACTTATGAAGGGCCCGGCTGCCTGGCTCCTGTTTCTTCCCCTGCTGTGCATTTTCCTGATGACTGGTGACGTTGAGCTTTATGTACCTTTTGACCAGTTGAGAATCTTCTCTTCTGGGTCACATAGGTCTGTTTCCCCTTTGTAATGGACTTAGTGTGCTGGTAAAGTTTTCGAGTTTCTTATGCTTTCTGGACACGAACTTCTTATCAGATTCATAGTTTTTAGGGCTTCTCTTTACTGTGTTTCCTTTGCTGTGTAGAAACTTTGGTTGGATATACCACCAAGTATTTATTTTGTTTTTGTTGCTATGCTTTTTGAAAAAAAATTTTTTTATTTGTGAGTGAGGTAGGGGGGCATATGAGCAGCCAGGGCCTCTTGCCATTGCAAACGAACTCCAGATGCATGTGCTATTTTCTGCATATGGCTTTAAATGGGTAACTGGGAAATTGAACTCAGGTCACCAGGCTTTGCCAACAAGTGCCTTTAAACCATGGAGCCATCTCCCCAGCCCATGGGCTGAACTTTTTTTTTTTTTTTTTACCGGTTTTCTGAGGTAGGGTCTTACTCTAGCTCAGACTGACCTGGAATTCACTGTGGAGTCTCAGGGTGGCCTCGAACTCACGGTGATTCTCCTACCTCTGCCTCCCGAGTGCTGGGATTAAAGGCATGCACCACCACGCCTGTCATGGGCTGAACTTTTGACATCATTTCCAAGAACTCCCAGCTCTACCCCAGTGTGCTAGTTCTGTTTTCTTCTTCATAGTTTCAGCTCTGACACTGAAGTCTTGAATCACTTTTGAATTGGTATTTATATATTGTAAAAGATAACAGATCTGAGGAGGGTCACTGAATTTGAGGCCAGCCTGAGATCACATCGTGAATTCCAGGTTAACCTGGGCTGTAATGAGGATCTCCCCCCCCACAAAAATGTCATCTATTTTCATTTATCTACTGATCTTAAGTGTTCAGCATAATATTCTCTCTCTCTCCTTCCCTCCTTTTCCCCTCCCTCAGTCCCTCTCCCTACTGTTTTCCCCTCTGTCTTTCCTTTTCCTTATCTCTCTGTCTGCCTGTTGTCTGTCATTGTCTTGCTCTGTAGCTCAGGTTGGCCTTTAGTTGACTATCCTGCTTACCTCAGCCTTGGATGGTCTCGGATGACAATTTGCCCACAATGTTCTTGACCTGATTTCTTCAAAGTTTTTTCTTGTTTCAGTGCATGTTTAGTTCCTTTATCAAAGATTCCGTAGTGCAGATAGATGGTTTGACATCTCAGCTCTTTTTTTTATTCTGTTCCTGTATGTGTGTTTTTATGCTGTTTGATACTATGATTTTGTGTAATATATTTTGAAGTCAGGTAGTAGAATGCATCCTGTTCTGTTCTTTTTTGCTCTACTTTTGGCTATTTGAGGTTTTTCTGAGGTTTTCTATGGACTTTAGGAATGTTTGATTTCTTTAGTGAAGAATCACTGCCACTTTGATAGGGGTTGCTCTGACTGCAGATTTTTTTGTTTAGAAAGGGCATGCTATCACCATTCATTCATTTCTCCAGTTAATGGATGGAGGATACTTTGAAAATGTTTTTTCCCCTTTGGTCTTTTTTGAAACAAGGTCTCATGTAGCCCAGGCTGACCTTGGAACCTCATTGTGTAGCCTCAAACTCATGGTGATCTTCCTCTTGCCTGCTGGGATTAAAGGTGTGTGCTACCACACATGGTTTCTTTCAGTATTGTTTGTTTATTATTTGCAAGGGAGAGGCAGATAGAGGAAGAGAGAATGGGCATGCCAGACCTCTAGCTACTGCAAATGAACTCCAGATGCCTGCACCACCTTTTGCATCTGGCTTACGTGGGTGCTGGGGAAATCAAACTTGGGTACTTAGGCTTGCGGGCAAGCGCCTTAACCTTGAAACCATCCCCTAGCCCATCTTTGAATATTTTTTTATGTCATTGTAAGGTTTTATTTTAGTTGTTACTGTTTTATTGTAGAGGTGTTTCATCTCTATTGGATTTATTGCTAGGTATATTCTTTTTTCTAAATTATAATTGATTTTTTTGGGGGGGGGTTCAAGGTAGGGTTTTGCTCTAGCCCAGGCTAACCTGGAATTCAATATGTAGTCTCAGGGCGGCTTCGAACTCACAGTGATCCTATATCTGTCTCCTGAGTACTGAGATTAAAGGTGTGCGCCACCATGCCTGGCTTTAATTAATTTTTTTATTGACAATTTATATAATTGTAGACTATAACCCATGGTAATTTCCTCCCTCCCCCCACTTTCCGCTTTGAAACTCCTCTCGCCATCATACTCCTCCGCCTCTCAATCAGTCTCTCTTTTATTTTGATGTCATCATCTTTCTCTCCTATTATGATGGTCTTGTGTAGGTAGTGTCAGTCACTGTGAGGTCATGGATATCCAGGCCATTTTGTGTCTGGAGGAGCACATCGTAAGGAGTCCTACCCTTCCTTTGGCTCTTACATTCTTTCTGCCACCTTTTCCGCAATGGACCCTAAGCCTTGGAAGATGTGATAGAGATATTTCAGTGCTGAGCACTCCTCTGTCACTTCTTCTCAGCATCATAGTGCCTTCTGAGTCATCCCAAGGTCACTGCTATCTGAAAAGAGAAGCTTCTCTAATCAAAAGTGAGAGTAGCATTAATATATGAACATTAAGAGAAGTGCTTACTGGGCAGTTTGGTGAGCATAGTACATAGATTTAGCCAGACACCAGCAGATGTTACACCCTTCGGGCTCATGACTACCCCTGTTTTAAGTTTTCAGGATCAGGGATGTATTTCCTCCCATGGAGTGGGCTTCCAGTCCAATTAGAGGACAGTTGGTTCCCCCATAACAGATATGCCACTATTGCACCCATTGGCTCATTTGGCCTGCCTGGCCAAATATAAGACTTGTAGTGTCCACTGTTGAGCATCTTCACTGGTGATTTCTCTCTCCCATTGAACTGCATGCAGTGTGGTTTTTTTCAGCTTTCTGTCAGCTGGTCTACATGGAGGAGGTTTTCAGCTCAGCTCCAGCAGAGTTTATTCAGTGAGCTAGGTATATTCTTGTAAGTAGGATTGTTTTGGATGATCACATACAACATTTGTTCAATGGATAAGCCTGTTGTCTACTTAGTATCAAGAAGCAGATTGCAAGAGAGGTTGTATTATTATAAATTCATTTGATACTCTATCTGTGTAAGGTGTTTCTTGTACACTGTTTTGTATCTATTGATTGCAACAGGTCGGCAAATATATAGTCAATTTCCTACAATACTACCTTAGTGAATGTATTAGGAAGAAAATAGTTCAACAGTGCATATATTATTTTAACCACTTTGTACAAAAATGTCTATTGAAGGATCAAGAGTTGGTCAAAATAGTTGGAATACGATATGAAGTCGGGCCACCTACACTCTGTTGCCTCAAACTGGCATTTATAGATCCGGCAACTGGAAGACTTACTGACAAATCTTTCTCTATTAGGTATGTATTATTATGTTTTCACAGAATCAGGTCTTCCCATATTACTTAGTATACTCTTCCTTTATTATTCAGGGTACCTGTAGAGCACTGTGGGTAGCTAAAGGGGTGTGTCAGGCTTTGGATGAGTAGATCCACTAGCAGTGGTCATGCAGTGACATTCTATTCCATGTATATATATATATATTTTCTGGTTTTTCAAGATAGGGTCTTGCTTTAGCCTAGGGTGACCTGGAATTCACTATGTAGTCTCAGGCTGGCCTTGAACTTATAGCAATCCTCCTACCTCTGCCTCCCTCTCCTGAGTGCTAGGATTAAAGTTGTGCACCACCACACCTGGCTGCATCTAATAATTTTCCATGATGTTTATCTGGGCAGAAAATTCTAACCTGTGTGAAAAACTGTTTCTGTCTTTATGTTTGAGAAAATTTTAAGAGTAATTTGCTAGATGGTAGCTACTAGTCACATATGGCTGTTGAATATTTCAAATGTGGCTGGTTTGAATTGAGTGTATAAAAATGTACTCAGTTCATTTTAGAGACTGAATGAAGAAAACAATGTGAAAATATCTCCCTACATAGAAAAATTGGGTTAAATAAGATACATTATTAAAATTCATTGGTTTCTTGCCAGGCATGGTACTACAAGCCTATAATCCCAGCCCTGGGAGGCTGAGGTGTACAGGGCGTGAGAGTTGGAGGCTAGCCTGAGCTATGTAGTGAATTCTTGTGTTAAGAAAACAAAATCAGACTGGAGAGATGGCTTAGCAGTTAAGCGCTTGCCTGTGAAGCCTAAGGACCCTGGTTCGAGGCTCGATTCCCTAGGACCCACTTAAGCCAGATGCACAAGGGGATACATGCATCTGGAGTTCGTTTGCAGTGGCTAGAGTTCCTGGCATGCCCATTCTCTCTCTCGCTCTCTCTGCCTCTTTCTCTCTGTCGCTCTCAAATAAATAAATAAAAATAAACCAAAAATTAAAAAAAAAATCCACAACAAAATCATTGGTTTCTTTTAATGTTTTAAAAACATGGCTAATCAAAGATATGTAATTCCTATTCTATTTATTTTGGATATTACTGCTTGCTGTTGTAACCTATGTTGACAGTGTTAATTTTTAATTTGTTTTTTTTTTTTTCAGATACCATGATATGCCAGATGTTATTGACTTTCTTGTGTTACGTCAGTTTTATGATGAAGCAAGACAGAGGAATTGGCAGTCTTGTAAGTCTGTCTTTATTGCATTTTATGTAGTCTTAAAAATTAATCTTAAGCCAGGCATGGTGGCTCACGCCTTTTATCCCAGCACTCGGGAGGCAGAGAAAGGAGGATCACCATGAGTTCAAGGACACCCTGAGCTAGTGTTTGACCCTACCTCAAAAAAAACAAAACAAACAAACAAAAAAACAACAAACAAACAAACAAACAAAAAACCCGCAAAAATCTACCTGGGTTTGGTGGTTCACACCTTGAGGCAGAGGTAGGAGGATTGCTGAGTTCAAGGCCAGCCTGATACCACAGAGTGAATTCAAGGTTAGCCTGGACTAAAATGAGGCCCTACCTTAAAAAAACAAAACACTCTTGAGGCAAGGGGAATGGCTCACTGGGCGTGTTTGCTATGCAAGCATGAGGACCTTAGTTTGTTTGGATTCTTGGCATTCAATAGAATGAAGGGGTGGTCACATGCATCTGTAGTCCTAGAGTTGGAAAAAAGGTGACTAGCTTGTTTTGTTGAATCTTTGAGGAGCTGTGTGCAGGTTGGATGGCACATTTCTCTCTCTCTCTCTCTCTTTATTTTTTTTAACTTTTTGTTCTTTTTGAGGTAGGGTCTCATTCTGGTCCAGGCTCTCCTGGTATTCACTCTGTAGTCCCAGGCTGTTCTCAAACTCAAACAGCAATCTTCCTACCTCTGCGTCCCAAGTCTGGGATTAAAGGTATGCGCTACCATGCCCAACTTTTTTCTCTTGGAAAAAAAAAAGCAAAATAAATAAAAAAGAATATTTGTGTGTATGTGTTCGTGTGTGTATGGGCAGTACATGTGGTGGTCAGAAAACAACTTGAAGGTGTCTATGCTCCACTCTCTTTGATGTTTATTTTTATTTGAGAGAGAGAGAATGAATGAATGAATGAATGAATGAATGAATATGGGTGCATCAGGGCATCCAGCCACTGTAAACGAACTCCAGATTCATACACCCCCTTGTGCATTTGGCTTACGTGGGTCCTGGGGAATCGAGCCTCTAACTGGGATCCTTAGCCTTCACAGGCAAGCACTTAACTGCTAAGCTATTTCTCTAGCCTCCTGTGCTCCACTCTCTTTGACATAGGATCTCTTGCTATTGCAATCCGCCAGGCTGTAGAATTTCAGACTAACTGCCTTATAAGCCTCAGATTTTCCTGACTGTGACTCCCATTGTTGTAGGCAGGTTGGGATCACAGATGCATGTGTCACTTTGCATCTGGCTTTGCATGGATGCTGAGGAATTGAATCTTGCAATCTTTGCAAGGAAGCCTTTCAACCACTGAGCCATCTCCCAGCCCAAAGATGGTGCATTTCAAAGTAATATGTATTGATTTGTGTTCTATGTCATGGTGCTTAAATATTAGTAAATATTAGCAAATTATTTCTCTTGTAGGTGACAGATTCCGATCTATTATTGATGATGCTTGGTGGTTTGGAACAGTGTTAAATCAAGAACCATATCAGTCACAGTATCCTGACAGTCACTTCCAGTGTTACATTGTTAGGTTTGTATACTGACAAGTCACCCACAGATGATTGTTACTGTGTTCTGGGTAATATTTTATGGCAGATCATTCTCAGGTTCTGTGTAAACTTGTCATTCTGTCAATCTGATCGCAGAATGCATTGCACCTATGTGTTCTGTTAGCTAAACTATGGAACAGTGTAATCAGAAGTAGACATTGTATTAGTCAATTTCAGTCAAGCCCATTTGACTTTCCACTGCCCACCAGTGATGTGAAGTCCACATGGCCAAGCCTTCATCCTTTGCTTTTCTCTCACTCTGAGCAGGCACAGAAGATTTCTGGTCTCTACAGAATCCTTACATATATTTCTCTCTCTCTCTCTTTCTCTCTTTCTCTCTTTCTCTCTCTCTCTCTTTCTCTCTCTCTCTCTCTTTCTCTCTCTCTCTCTCTCTCTCTCTCTCTCTCTTTCTTTCTTTCTTTCTTTCAAGGTAGGGTCTCACTCTAGCCCAGGCTGACCTGGAATTCACTCTGTAGTCTCAGGGTGGCCTCAAACTCACAGCGGTCCTCCTACCTCTGCCTCCCAAGTGCTCACTTTCTTTTTTTTTTTTTTTTTTTTTAATTTTTTGGTTTAGTTTTTATTTGAGAGCGACAGGTAGAGAAAGAGGCAGAGAGAGAGAATGAGAATGGGTGTGCCAGGGCCTCCAACCACTGCAAACGAATTCCAGATGTGTGCGCCCCCTTGTGCATCTGGCTAATGTGGGTCCTGGGGAATCGAGCCTTGAACCAGGGTCCTTAGGCTTCACAGGCAAATGCTTAACTGCTAAGCCATCTCTCCAGCCCCACTTTCTTTATTATAGCACCCTTATAAAAATTTTACTGTTAGTATTAATTTAATTGCTGTGTTTTGTGTTATTTTGTTTTCTAGTTGATGTCTCATTGTTTTATATACCTGGTTTTCATGAAAGGTTAACAAGTTTGACTTTCTTTTTATTACACAGGTGGGACAACACTGAGATTGAAAAACTTAGTCCATGGGACATGGAACCAATTCCTGACAATGGTATATTCTTACTAAATCATGCCAAGTATTTGATCTTGTGTCCCATTTACCTTGCCATGCTAATACTAGAGTGCATTTGTGTTCAAATCATTACAAGAGCCCAGCCCTTTATCGAAGAAGACACAGGTTCTATGTCTGTCTCAGTTCCTCCCACCTCAGATTATGTGTCTTTGTTCCTGCTATCATTCTCATGTAGTCTTGCTTTAAATCTCATTTACCTTCAGCGCAAAGCCATTTCTTCTTCCTCTCCCTTACTTGTTAACCTGTCCATCCTTGAAGGAGAAGCTGTAGCCTGCTTCTCTCTGTTGGCTGCTTGATCGCACCTGTCTTGCCATGGACTGTCCATCTGTTATGCAAAACCAGCCTTTCTCTAGCACTAGCTGTCCTGTGTTCTTACCCTCTAAAGGACCTGACACTCAATTTGTAGCTCATTCCCCCCAACAATTTGAGTATTTTCTTCTTTTCTTTTCTGGTCAGGTTTGATTATGTCTCTTGTACTTTTCACTTGGCTTTATTGAACATTCTAGTTACTGAATTACCCTCACCTGATCAGTTTTTTGAAGGGTGCTGTATATCTGTCTGTCGCCATTTCTTCCCCCCCCCTTTTTAATTTATCTGACAGAGAGAGAGAGAGAGAGAGAGAGAGAGAGAGAGAGAGAGAGAGAGAGAAAGGCAAATAGAGAGAATGGGTGTGTCAGGGCGTCTAGCAGCTGCAATACAAATGAACTCCAGATGCATATGTCACCTTATGCATCTGGCTTTAAGTGGGTCCTGGGGAATTGAACCTGGTTCCTTTGGCTTTGCAGGCAAGCACCTTTAACTGCTAAGCCATCTCTTCAGCTTTCTTTTCTTTTTTACATTTTATTTATTTATTTGAGAGAGAGAGAGAGAGAGAGAGATAAAGAATGGGCGCGCCAGGCCTCCAGCTACTGCAAACTCCAGATGCACGCGCCCCCTTGTCCATCGGCCTTATGTGGGTCCTGGGGAATCGAACTGAGGTCCTTCGGCTTTGTAGGCAAGCGCCCTAACCACTAAGCCACCTCTCCAGCCTTCTTTTCTTTTTTTAAAAATATTTTATTTATTTGAGAGAGAGAGGCAGAAAGAGAGAATTGGAACACCAGGACCTCTGACAACTGCAAAAGAACTCCAGACGCATGCAATGTGTTGTGCATTTGACATTGCGTCGGTACTGGAGAATGGATCCTGGGTACTTCGGCTTTGCTGGCAAGCGCCTTAACTGCTAAGCCACCTCTCCAGCCCTGTTGTAATACTTCAAATTTTTTTTTTTTTTTTGGTTGTTCGAGGTAGGGTCTCACTCTACCTCAGGCTGACCTGGAATTCACTATGTAGTCTCAGGGTGGCTTTGAACTCAGGTTCTCCTCCTACTTCTGCCTCCCAAGTGCTGGGACTAAAGGCATGTGCCTCCACACCTGGCCTGTTGCAGTACTTTTTCATCAGTGTTGATGTAGCTTTAACAGAAACTCCACACTTTTTAGTACATGCATGTTTCCTTCAGGGCAAGGCCTTTATTTCCCTTTGTGTTATATTCTCTGTCAGATCTCTACCAGCCACTCTCTACATTAGTTTGAAAATGTTTTTTTTTTTTTTTTCCCCCTTCGAGATAGGGTCTCACTCTGGCCCAGGCTGACCTGGAATTCATGCTGTAGTCTCAGAGTGCCCTCGAACACACAGTGATCCTCCTACTTCTGCCTCCTGAGTGCTGGGATTAAAGGTGTGTGCCAGCTACCACGCCTGGCTTGGAAATGGGGATTTTTATGGAAGTACATGTTATTTTTTTCTTTTTCACTTTAAAAACTTTTTATTAACAATTTCCATAACTACAATATATCATGTTCAAAATCCCTTCCCAACTCTTTGCCCTTTTCTCCCTCCCAAGTCTTCTCCACTGAATCCCTTCTTTTCAACTAGTCTTCTATTTTAATACCATCATTTTTATTTCTCCTCCTATTACACAGGACTTGTGTAGGTAGTGTTAGCCTCTGTGAGTTCATGAATATCAAGGCCACTTGCTCCTTTTTTAAAAGTTGTTTTTAAAATATTTTATTTATTTATTTATTTGAGAGAAAGAGGTATAGACGAGAGAAATAGAGAATGGGCATGCAATGATTTCTAGCCACTGCAAACAAACTCTGGACGTATGTGTCACCTTGTGTATCTAGCTTTATGTGGGTCCTGGGAAATCATACCTGGTTCTTTTGGCCTTGCTGGCAAGTTCCTTCTAAGCTGTCTCTTCAGCCCTTGAAAGTTCTCATTGAGATGGTATCTAATTGAGTAGCCCAGGTCACATCAGATTTGTGGTGCTCTTTCTTTCTCTCCTGCGTGGTAGGATTTCAAGTGGGTGTCTCTAGGCTCAGTTTCAGATGATATTTTTCGGGGCAGGGTGCCTCTTTAGCCAAAGCTGACTTGGAATTCAATCTGTAGCCCCAGATTAGCCTTGAACTCACAGGTGGTTCTCCTCTCTGAGCCTCCCAGGTTCTTTGCTTAAAGATGTGAGCTTCTGCACATGGGTACTTAAGATTGAACTTTGGTCCTCCCACTTGAATAGCAAGTGCTCTTGCCTGCTGAGCCATCTTCCCAACCCTGATACCACATCTTATTTATTCATTCATGAACTTAATTATGTTTTCAATTAACTTTTCTTGTAACTGCAATTTTGAAAATCACTAATGGTTTTCTTTGTGAGGTTTTCTTAAGTTTAGTAACTTGTCTAGCTGTATGAAGACATTTGACATTGATAACACATGTAACAGATAAGAACCTTTGTGTGTATGTAACCATCCAGTCTTATTCTAAGGTTAATGTTTCATTATTAAGTTTGTAGATGAACGTATTTGAGGGTCACAAAGAGTTTTAAATAACTTTACTAGAGGGCTGGAGAGATGGCTTAGCGGTTAAGGCGTTTGCCTGCAAAGCCAAAGGATCCTGGTTCGATTCTCCAGGACCCACGTAAGCCAGATGCACAAGGAGGTGCATGTGTCTGGAGTTTGCAGTGGCTGGAGGCCTTGGTGCACCCATTCTCTCTCTCTCTCAAATAAATAAATAAATAAAATTTAAAAAATATTAAAAAAATAACTTGACTAGAAAGGGAGAGATTGGATTTGACTCAAGCCATCTTAAGCTCTTAAGGCCAGGAAGCCTTTAGAATTGTCAAAAGACACAAAGAAGCATATGAGAAGAGGCTAGTTGTACTAATAGTCATGGAAATGTAGCTTAAAACACCAAGTTACCTTGTCCACCTATCAGGTTTTATTATTAATTATTACTATTATTATTTTATTTTGGTTTTTCAAGGTAGGGTCCTGCTCTAGTCCAGACTGACCTGGAATTCACTAAGTAGTCTCAGGTTGGCCTTGAACTCATTGAGCTCCTCCTTCCCCTGCCTCCCAGGTGTTGGGATTAAAGGCGTGCACCACCATATTCAGTAGAAATTAAATTTTGAACTTTGATTTCCTGTTTGTGCTCTCTGAAGTGTTTAGTTTGCACCTCCATCCTTTTTCAGGGGTTGGTAGAGGTGCTGGGTGTTGAAGCTATGACTTTGCGTGTACTACCATTGATGCCACAGCCGTTTTTTTTTTTTTTTTTTTTTTTTTTTTTTTAACTTTCTTATTTGCTGTGGGGAGGGGGAAGAGGCAGATAGGGAGAGAGAATGGGTGAGCCAGGGCTTTCAGCAATTGCAAATGAACTCCAGGCACATGTACCACCTTGTGCATCTAGCTTACCAGGGTCCTGGGGAATTGAACCTGGGTCCTTTAGCTTTGCAGGCAAGTGCCTTAAACTCTAAGCTGTTTCTCCAGCCCAGTGCTTGGTTTTTTTTTTTTTTTTTTTTTTTTTGGTTTTTCAAGGTAGGGTCTCACTCTAGCCCAGGCTGACCTGGAATTCACTATGTAGTCTCAGGGTGGCCTCGAACTCATGGCGATCCTCCTACCTCTGCCTCCCGAGTGCTGGGATTAAAGGCGTGCGCCACCACGCCCGGCTTGTGTTTGTTTTTTTTTAAGTCATGATAATGGTCCTCTATTTTAAATTTTATTAGTGTCAATACATTATGTTTATAGTGGAATTCATGTAGTTTTGTAATCTCAGTTGATAATTTTTTGTGTCTATTTTTATTTATTTATTTGAGAGTGACAGAGAGAAGGAGGCAGAGAGAGAGAGACAGAGACAGAGAGAGAATCGGCGCACCAGGGCTTCCAGCCACTGCAAATGAACTCAGACGTGTGCGCCCCCTTGTGCATCTGGCTAATGTGGGTAATTGAGCCTCGAACCAGGGTCCTTAGGCTTCACAGGCAAATGGTTAGCCACTAAGCCATCTCTCCAGCCCCTCGGTTGATAATTTTTAAAATTCTTACTATTTATTTGCAAACAGGGAGCAGGGAGAGAGAAACAGAGAGAGAATGGGCATGCCAGGGCCTCTAGCCACTGCAAACAAACTTCAGATGCATGCTCCCCCTCGTGCATCTGGCTTTACGTTGTTGTTGGCGAATTGAACCCAGGCAAGCACGTTAACTGCTGAGCCATCTCTCCAGTCCCACATGAATTGATAATTTATAAAAAGTTGCAAGGTTGAGGTCTGTGTTTTACTGTAGTGCTAACCTAGTTTGTCAGTTTTTTGTTTTTTTGAGGTCACTCTAGCTCAGGCTGACCTGGAATTCACTGTGTCATTTCAGGGTGGCCTTGAACTCATGGCAATCCTTCTACCTCTGCCACCTGAGAGTGCTGGTATTAAAGGTGTGCGCCACCACGCCCGGCTTAGTTTGTGAGATTGTGAAGTTGTATTTCATTATAGTACCCATTTGGTTTTTGATTAATCCTCATCCTCCTCTCTCTGTTCTTTTCACATGGGATCCATAGTTGATCCACCTGAGGAGTTAGGAGCCAGTATTTCTGTCACATCAGAAGAGCTAGAGAAATTGCTCTACAAACCACAAGATGGTGAATGGGGTCAGAGGTCCAGAGATGAAGAATGTGACCGTATTGTCAGTGGTATAGATCAACTTCTAAATTTCGGTACGTTTTATTTTGCTTTTATTTTCAATCAGAGAGAGAGAGAGAGAGGAGTGAGAGAGAATGGGCATGTCAAGGCCTCTAGCCACTTTGCATTTGGCTTTATGTGGCTACTGGAGAATTGAACCTGGTCATTAGGCTTTGCAGACACGTGCCTTAACTGCTGAGCCATCTCTCTAGCCCCTACTTTTTATGTTTTTATTCGCACATGCACGCACCAAGGACTCTTGCCATTGCAAATGGAATGCCAGACACCTTGTGCCAGTGTTTTTGTTGGCTTTACAGAGATGGCTGGGGCACTGAACCCTTGCTGTAGCTTTTGTGAGCAAGCATCTTTAACCAGTGAGCCATCTCCATAAGTTTTGTCAGGGTAACAAGTTTTATTATTTAGTTCTCTATAAAGAATTTCAAAATAGCATAATTAAAGTTGTATTGTTCTTTTATTTTTAAGGTTTAGAAAGACTTTATTAGATAGAATAAGAGAAGGAAAGAGAAGAAAGTAGAGTGTTCCTGTCATTTAGAGGACAGGAGAGGGTTAGAGAGTCCATGGGGGAGTAGGTCTCCCTAGCTGGGCCTACATGAGGGAAGCTTACCCAGAACCTTGGAAGTTCAGGAGCCAGCCAAGAGAGCTTGCCTTCCCCTGGTAAACATATTTATAATTTTGTGGTGGTGGGCCCTACCTTCTGGCTCAGGTGAGCCACAGAGACTGCTGATTTGGTTTGGGCTAGAGGCTGGCTTAGGAAGAGGCCAGCCATGATGCCAAGTTCTGGGGCCTGAACTTGACCAACCACAATCTCAGGATTAGATTTAAATTCTAGGAAAGGAGACCTCCCTCCTAGGAGTGGTCCAGGTTGTTTGTGGAAAAACAGATCTAGGGAACTCCTTTAGGCAAGAGATAAGGAGAAGCCAGCCTCCTCTCTGAGCTCTAGCAAAGCCCAGAGACATTCCTGCTTTCTACTCTCAGGGGCCCTGTCACACTAACTGCCTAACAAAGCTATCTGACTAGCTCTCATTCCCCTCTTGAGAAGACACTAACTGCTCTCAGAGGAAAGAGGACGATGCCTGGTCAGTCTTTAACTGCTTCCTGGGTTGAATTTAGTTAGTATTTTAGTGATGCCTTCGACATATCATCTTCCACGGAACTCTCATTTAGGAATATTTTGTAGGTCAATACTACTTTAAGGCAGTGGGTTTATTGACTCAATGCTTGGAATTTTGTCTTCCCTTATAGATATTGCAGCAGCTTTTGCAGGCCCGGTTGATCTGTGCACATACCCGAAGTATTGTACTGTAGTGGCTTATCCAACTGACCTGTATACTATTCGAATGAGGCTTGTCAATCGATTTTACAGGTTGGTACAACATTCCATTCAAAGTAGGTTCAAGAGCTCTTTGGCCATGATCCTAAAGAGGGGCAAGTTAATGGTTTCCTTCTGTTTTGATTAACATGACTTTTTCTTAATTTCTAGGTAGGTTTAGGTAGAGCAGACTTAAGGGAATGTATAGTGTTTCGATCTTCAAGTTTTAGTGTGTTTTCTCAGAAAAAGTAGTAGATACTACATGTTTTTCTTTTTTTTGTAAGTTAATTTTTTTGTTTTTCTTTTTTTTTTCTAAGTTAATTTTTTTTTTTTTTTTTAAAATTTTTCGAGGTAGGGTTGGCTCACTCTAGCCCATGTTGATCTGGCATTCACTCTGTATTCTCAGGCTGGCCTCGCACTCACTGTGATCCTCCTACCTCTGCCTTTCCTGTACTGGGACTGAAGATGTGCACCACCAGCCTGTCTTAAAATGACTTTTGTTTTTTCTTCTGAGGTAGGGTCTCGCTCTAGCCCAAACGTGGATGTTAGTCTCAAGCTGCCCCTCATCTAGCAGTTTTCATTCTCTGCCTCTTAAGTACTGGGGTCAAAGGTGCATGCCATCACACCTGGCTCTAAAATGCTTTTTAATACATGAATAATTACACGTTTAATAGGAACAAATGAAGAAAGTATTTCTGAAACAATATAGCATCTCATTTGTATAATTAGATTCACATACATACTGTTATTGTCTGTCTCCATTTTTTCAATAAAGGGAAAGAGAACCACAGCACTGCTTATATTCAAGAGGCAAAATTTTAATGGTTTCAAGTTTGCCCCCCGCCCCTTTTTTCAAGGTTTTTTTGAGGTAGGGTTTCAGTTTAGCTCAGGCTGACCTGGAATTCACTATGTAGTCTCAGTCTGGCCTTGAACTCATGGTGATCCTCCTACTCTGCCTCCTGAGTGCTAGGACTAAAGTGTATGCCACCATACCCGGCTTTGTAATTTTTTTAAAAAATTATTTGAGAGAGAGGAAGCGAGAGAGAGAGAGAGAGAGAGAGAGAGAGAGAGAGAGAGAGAGAATGGGCACGCCAGGGCCTCCAGCCACTGCAAACGAACTCCAGACGTGTGCGCCCCCTTGTGCATATGGCTTATGTGGGTCCTGGGGAATCAGACCTGGGTTCGTAGGCTTTGCAGGCAAGAACCTTAACTGCTAAGCCATCTCCCCAGCCTTGTTTTTTTTTTTTTTTTTTTTTTTTTAACATTAGGTAGCTGATGGTATTAGAAAAATCTTACCTTTGTAATCATACACTAGAACGTCCATTTGGATTTTTCCTTTTTTCTTTTTTTGTTTTTTGAGGTAGGGTCTCACTGTGGACCAGGCTGACCTGGAATTAACTATGTAGTCTCAGGGTGGCCTAGAAGTCATGGTGATCCTCCTTTTAAAGGTGTGCACCACCACACCCATGTCCACTTGCATCAGAAACGAGTGTGTAGTGAAACTGACTCTTAAGAATTGATATGTAACACACCTCCTCTATTGATTTTTCAACAGTTTCAGAGTGTTTTGTTGATTTTTTCATGTGATTTGTTTAAATTTTGATGTTTAAATTATGGAGTTTCTTGTCCGGTATAATTGGATTTTTTTCAGTGTAATTGTCAATGGGTATAATTGATTGATAACATTAGGTTATACTTTATAACCTTGTACTAGTGGGTTGCTTAATATGACGTGCTCACTTAATTAACAGGCTAGATGTCTTTTTATTAAGTTTCATTCTTTTCATTTTTGTAGTCCTAAAATTACCTACTTTGTTTTGAAGGAGGCTGTCTGCATTAATTTGGGAAGTCCGATACATAGAATATAATGCCAGAACATTTAATGAACCTGAAAGTGTAATTGCAAGATCAGCTAAGAAGATAACTGACCACCTCCTGAAATTTATTAAGTAAGTGACTTCATCTGTATGTCGAACAATGCCTTTGCATAATAGCTGAGTTACAGTCATTGAATATTTGATGTGAAGTGACATTTTTCTGCATACCTACACTTAAAATTTCAATAAAGGAATGAGAAATTCATCAGTTCATTGTGTTTCTGTTCTTCCTCCCAAGATAGGGTCTCACCCTAGTCCCTGCTGATCTGGAACTTACTTGGCCTTGAATTCACAGTGATCTTTATACCTCCTCCTTTTGAGTGCTGAGATTTAAGGCATGCACCCCTACACCTGGCTTGGTTTATTTTTCTTGGATTGTATACATGTAATGTGTATGTGTGTCTGCATGTTTGTATGTATGTGGACTGTGTGTATGTGTAGGCCAGATTGAGACAGGCTGTCTCATTGAACCTGGTGCTCACTGATGTGGTAGGACTAGCTATCCAACAAGCCCCAGTGGTCTCCTGTCTCTCCTCCCCTATGTTGGGATGACAGGCATGAGTCATTTTGCCTGGTTTTGAGTGGGTGCTAAGGATCTGAACCCAGGTCTTCATGCTTGCATGGTAAGTGCTTTCCCAACTGAGCCAGTGTTTCATTTTTAAAATATTAATTTTACAGTACCACATGCCCTTTATCCCAAGCCCAACCTGGTTAATATTTTTAAATGTAACTATGAAATACTTAGAAAATGTTAAAGAAATTAACATTGGCACACTAGTATCAAGATGTAAAGTACATTTGAACTTTGCTAGTTTCTGTACCAATATACTTTCTGTATTTCAATATCTAATCTAGAATTCCTACCACAATTTTTTAGTGCCTGTTGCTTAGCCTTCCTAAATATTATTATCATTATTATTATTAATTAATTAATTTAGTTTTTGGGTTTTTTTCGAGGTAGGGTCTCACTCTAGCCCAGGCTGACCTGGAATTCACTATGTAGTCTCAGGGTGGCCTCAAACTCAGGGCAATCCTCCTACCTCTGCCTTCCAAGTGCTGGGACTAAAGGTGTGCGCCACCACGCCTGGCCTAAATCTTTTTAGTATTTTCTTGGGCTCATCATTTTTCTGAATATTAGTCATTTGTTGTAGAGTGTAATTGATTTGTTTTTGAGGTATTTCTCTCATGGTTAGATTGAAATTTAATCTTTTGTGGGATGCTTCCTGTGAAAGTGTCCATTTATGAATACTACATACATTTACTTTTATTAGGAATAAACTTGGAATAGAATGAAACCTGAGATGTAAATTGAGACCCGACTTCTATTCTAACAAGTTTTATAGTGAATATTCTTTGGAACAGTGTACAAATAACTCCGCTTCTGTCTCCTTATGACTTTATGTTTCCCTTTTATGTGGTTATAGTAGTTTTTGAAAGATTCACATGTTGGAGAAAAATGATATTGCCATTATTTGTTAGTTTTTAACCCAAAACTAGAGAATCACTGACTCCTGTAAATTTCTTTGGGTTAATTCTGTCCTTAGTCTTTGGGACTTAGACTTAATAAACTTTCCCCCAAAATTACGTACCTTTTTTGGTCGTCCTCATTCTCACATATCCTTACTTTAGTATTCTTTGTTTTCCTGTGTTGAGTGAGAATTGGATATTTGCTTTAAGTTGTTTCCTATTTTTATTCTCTCGCATCTCTGATTCTGGTCTTCCCTCAGTGAGTGGTGCTATGGTGATACCTAGGAAGATCACTCATGTTGTTCCAGACAGGGCCACTCATGTCCCCTGTACTTACCCCACCCCGAGGTATCAACTTAATTTTTGTACATACCTTTAAAACAAACTGTCAGTATTCCAAGTTACTCTATTAAGGTGGCCACTTATTTTCACAGAGGACCAGATTAAAATCGTGGGTAATATTTATTTATTTATTGAGGTAGGGTCTCACTGTAGCCCAGGCTGACCTGGAATTCACTATGTAGTCTCAGGGTGGCCTCGAACTAATGGCAATCCTCCTGTCTCTGCCTCCCAAGTGCTGGGATTAGGCGTGCACCACCATGCCCTGCTTCTTGGGCAATTCTTTTTGAACTTAGGTATGCGTAGTTTAGGGAGCTGTTTATATCTTAATGTGTAATTTGAATCCTTGGCAGTAGTAATGTGCACACTATTAATGTGAAAATTTGTTTCTTAGGAATCAAGATTGCACAAATATCTCAGAACTGTCTAATACATCTGAAAATGAGGAGCAAACTGCCGAGGATTTGGTATGACATTTGTCTGTTTTATAATTACTTCTATTAGCATCAAATCAGAATTCAAAATTGAGTGCAATAGAAAGTGTTGGTCACCTAACAGTCTGTTTTATCTAATTAATTAATTTGCGAGAGAAGGGGTAAGAGAAGCAGATAAATAGTGAGAGGGAGCCGGGCGTGGTGGCGCACGCCTTTAATCCCAGCACTCGGGAGGCAGAGGTAGGAGGATCGCCATGAGTTCAAGGCCACCCTGAGACTACATAGTGAATTCCAGGTCAGCCTGGGCTAGAGTGAGACCTTACCTCAAAAAAAAAACTAAAAAAAAAAAAAAAAAAAAAAATAGTGAGAGGGAATGGGCACACCAGGGCTCCAGTCACTGCAAATGAACTCCAGACACGTGCGCCACCTTGTGCATCTGGCTTACGTGGGTCCTGGGGAATTGAACTTGGGTCCTTAAGCTTTATAGGCAATTGCCTTAACTGCTGAGCCATCTCTCCAGCCCTAAACATCAGTTTTTATTTGAATTCCAGTGAGCTATGAAAGTAGGAAATTTGAAAGTAGGAAATTTCACTCACTCTTCCACAACTGCTACTCTTTGTCATGGAGAACATTCTTTAGTAAAACTTAGCATGGTTGCTCTTTTAAAAGAAAAAGAAAATATGGCTTTTGATGCAAATACATATTTTGAAAAATGAAGATCTTTGAGGGAGTTTGTTTTAGTTAGTGATTTATATCAATTAAAAGAGGTCTGATGGGTTGAAGGAATGGCTTAGCGGTTAAGGCACTTGCCTGCAAAGCCAAAGGACCCCGCTTCAATTCCCCAGGACCCATGTTAGCCAGATGTACAAAGGGAGCACATGCATCTGGAGTTTGTTTGCAGTGGCTGGAGGCCCTGGCTCACCTATTCATTCTATCTCTCTCCCTCTTTCTCTGTCAAATAAATTATATATATACATATATGTATGTATGTGTGTGTGTGTGTGTATACACACACACACACACACACACACACACACACGAGTCTGGGCCTGGTGGTGCATACCTTTAATCCCAGCACTCAGGAGGCAGAGATAGGAGGATAACTGAGAGTTTGAGGCCACCCTGAGACTATATAGTGAATTCCAGGTCAGCCTGCTCCAGAGTGAGACCCTACCTGGAAAAACCAAAATAAATAAACAAACAAACAAACAAACAAATAAATAACGGCGGGGGGGTTAACCAGGGACCTTAGAGTGAGTTCCAAGTAAGGTTGGGCTAGAATGAAATCTTACTTTGAAAATTCAAAAATATAAAACCAATAAAATAATACAATAAAAAGAAGTCTGAATATTTTTAGATATGGCACATTTCTGTTTAAATTTTAACTGTGAAAAGTATATTATAAAGGAATCTCACAAAGTGGGTGTTGGGGTACACACATATACTTCTATCCCTTGGCAAGCTGAGGCAGAATAGGAATTTCATGGCCAGCCTGAGCTACATAACAAGACCCTGGCTCAAGGAAAAAAAATAGAAGGAAAGAAAAAAGATGCTTTTACCAAAATTTTACCAAAAATGGTAGCATTTTTTGTTATAATCATTAACTGGTACATTTAATGAGGACAAGATGAACTTAATTAAAAAAAAAAACTTTAAAGAAGTAGAGGGCTGGAGAGGTGGCTTAGTGGTTAAGATGCTTGCCTTTGAAGCCTGAGGACCCATGTTTGACTTTCCAGGTCCTACATAAGCCAGAAGCAAGGTGATGCAAGTATGCAAGGTCGCACACATGCACTAGGTGGTGCATGTGTCTGCAGTTTTATTACAGTGGTTGGAGGCCCTGGTGTGCCAATTCTCCCTCCCTCTCTCTTGCTCCCACTCTCTCACATTCAAAAAAGGCCAGTCTGTTGGGCTTGCCTCAAAAAAAAAAAAAAGTGAAAACAAAATTGTGATAATTACAGCTTGTGTATGCGTATGTGCACATCTACACACACAAGGAATGAACTTGGGTTGGAGAGATGGCTTAGTGGTTAAGGCATTTGCCTGTAAAGCCTAAAGATCCCGGTTCAATTCTCCAGGACCCATGTAAGCCAGATGTACAAGGCGGTGCATGCATCTGGAGTTCGTTTGCACTGGCTGAAGGCCTTGGCGTGCCCATTCTCTCGCTCTCTCTTCCTCTTTCTCTGTATCCAATAAATAAGTAAGTAAATAAATAAATAAATATATTAAAAAAGGATGAGCTTGACTGTCATTATAGTCCTCAAACCTTTTTTACTCAGGGTGGTTCTACTGTGTTTGTATTCAGGCAGATAGTCATGGCACTGTGAAGTTTGATTTCATGTACGCTTAGGCTACTACAGTAGTCCTCCCTTTCCCCAGACAGTATCTCATGTAGCTCATGCTGGCCTTGAACTTGCTATTTGCAGAGGTTAGCCCTGAACTCTTGTGATCCTCCTGCTTATCTCTCAGGTGTTGGATTTCAGGTGTGAATCACCCCACCCAGCCATAATGTTAACTTCTGCACAAACTCTTACAGACTGTTGATTTTTCTTTTTCCTATATGTGGGAATTCAAATGAATATTCCAATAAATGTTTTAGGGAATTTGAAACCATAGAACAGAAAATCCAGGAAAGGGACCAGACTGTATGTTTCTGATATATCATAGAGACAAAAATGCACCTTTTAAAAAATAAGTATTAGAGAGAGAGAATGCGCATATCAGGGCCTCTAGCCCCTGCAAATGAACTCCAGACTCATGCGTCACCATGTCTATCTGGCTTATTGTGGGTTCTGGACAATCAACTATGGGTCCATAGGGAAGAACCTTTACTGCTGAGTCATCTCTCCAAACCAGAATTGTAACTTTGAAGTTGCTTTGTGCATGTTTAATTTGGGAAATGCACAAGGTGCCTTTATCATAGTATGTATGTAGTTTGGAATTAGTATATCTTCTGAAGAACATCACAAAAGGTATATGAAAGAGCTTGTGTTGTGGATCTAGTTGAAATACACTGTCTTTCGGGATTTTCTTATAACATGTTATCATCTTGGCGTAAGATGTCTTTGATATGCTTTCAGCTAAGATTATTGTATTTCTAATGAGGACCTTTGTAACAGTACTCTGATTTTATTCTTAGGATGATAGTGATCTTCCTAAAACATCTTCTGGAAGAAGGAGAGTAAGTTATCCTGTATGATTAACATCCTGGTTTTTGTGTTCTTTGTGTTTTTGGTTTTTTGAGATAGGGTTTCACTCTAGTCTAGGCTGACCTGGAATTCACTATGTATTCTCAGGATGGCCTCGAACTCACGGCAATCATCCTACCTCTGCCTCTTGCATGCTGGGATTAAAGGCATGCACCACCACGCCCGGTTATGTTCTGTTTTTTTTTAAATTAAATTTAATTAATTTATTTGATAGAAAGAGGCAGAGAGAGAGAGAGGGAGAGAATGGCTACACCAGAGTCTCCAGCCACTGCAAACAAACCCCAGATGCATGTGCCCCTTGTGCATCTGCCAACTATGTTCTTTGTTTAAAATCAAATCTTTATTTCTAGATTTCAAAGAGTTTTGTCCTTGAAAATTTTTGTAATAGGATGTGAGTTGCTATTTTAACTGGATTCTCAGAGTGAACTGGAATAAGAAAAGGGCAGCCAAGAAAAAGGAAGTATAGGGCAGGTCTGTGGGCTTGTAAGTACCCTAGGCTAACTGGAATGGAGGGGGACACACATACACACAATCTCTCACTGTTTTATTTACTTATTTGTTTTGTTTTATTTTTTGGTTTTTTGAGGTAAGGTCTCACTCTAGTCCAGCCTGACCTGGAAATCATTATGTAGTCTCAGGGTGGCCTAGAACTCATGGTGATCCTCCTACTTCTTCCTCCCTCCCAAGTGCTGGGATTAAAGGTGTGTGCCACCATGCCCAGCTCACACAGTCTCAATACAGTGTAAAGTCTCATGCAATATAGAAAACATTGCTTTTTTTTTTTTCTTCTTTTCTCTCGAGGTAGGGTTTCACTCTAGTCTAGGCTACCTGGAATTCATTATGTAGTCTCAGGGTGGCCTGGAACTCATGGTAATCCTCCTCCCTCTGCCTCCTAAGTGCTGGGATGATTAAAGGCGTGTGCCACCACCTCTGACTAAAACATTTCAATATATATATATATATAATTTTTTTTTTGGCTTGGTATGGCAGCACATGCCTTTATGAGAGAGAGAGAATGAGAATGAATATGAATGAATTGGCATGCCAGGGCCTTCAGCCATTGCAGTCAAACACCAGATGTGTGCACTCCCCTTGTGTGCATGCACGACCTTGCCTATGCATCACCTTGTACATCTGGCTTACATGGAATCTGGGGAGTTGCACATGGGTCCTTAGGCTTTACAGGTAAGATCCTTAACCGCCAAGCCATCTCTCCAGCCCTTAAAATAATTAAAATGAATTTTTTTTTTATTTGTAAGCTGAGAGAACGAGAATGAGAATGGGCATACCAGGGCCTCTAGACATTGCAGACAAACTCCAGATGCATTTGCTACCTTGTTCATCTGGTTTTACTTGGGCACTGGGGAATTGAACCCAGGCCATTAGGCTTTGTAGGCAAGGCACCTTAACCGCTGAGTCATCTTTTATAGCCCAACATTGCATGGTTTTTTTTCTTTCTTTCTTTCTTGAGGCTTCCCAGGCAAGTGCCTTAACTCTGCTAAGCCATCTTTCCAGCCTGCCTGCTTGATTTTTCTTTTCTTTTCTTTTCTTTTCTTTTCTTTTCTTTTCTTTTCTTTTTTCTCTTCTCTTATCTTCTCTTCTCTTCTCTTCTCTTCTCTTCTTCTCTTCCTTTTCTTTCTCTCTCTCTCTCTCTGTTTCTTTTGGTAGGGTATTGCTCTCGCCCAGGCTGACCTGGAATTCACTATGTAGTCTCAAGGTGGCCTTGAATTCATGGAGATCCTCCCATCTCTGCCTCCTGAGTGCTGGGATTAAAGGCGTGCACCACCACGCCTGGCTGAACATCGCATTTTTAAACCACAATGTCATGTACCATAGGATGTCATACCCTTCCCCTACTGATACAACTTAATGTATTTTCAGGTCTGTGATTGGACAAAAAGAAGCAGCAAAGCTACCAACCTTGTGGAAAGCAACTGGAAGAAGCAGTGTAAGGAACTAGTGGACTTAATTTTTCAGTGTGAAGATTCTGAGCCATTTAGACAGCCTGTTGATTTGGTTGAATATCCAGTAAGTTCCCATTGGCTGAATGTTGGGGCTTGTTTTGTGGAGAGTAGACTGGGATAAAAGTATTTAAATTCTAAAGTTTAAGATGTCTAGGCTTTATGCATATGTGTTTTCTCTCTTATCATAAACTTAGTGGTAGAATCATAGACAACCCTTACTTAAGACGTAAGTTAGTGTTATGTAATAAGGAGAAGTGTATATGTAGATACAGTCATTAAGAAAAGTGCAATTTAGCAGGGCGTGGTAGTGCACACCTTTAATCCCGGCACTCAGGAGGCAGAGGTAGGAGGATCTCCATGAGTTCAAGGCCACCCTGAGATTACATAGTGAATTCCAACTCAGCCTGAGCTAGAGTGAGACCCTACCTCGAAAAAACGGGGGGAAAAAAAAAAGTAACTTAAATTTCGCTCTTCAAATAGAATAAGCTGGAAAACCAAACCAACCAAACAAACAAAACCAAAGATAATAACCACACAGATTTTCAGGAAACTTGCAAGTTAATTGAAGCACATAAAACATTCCCATGTCCCATTACCAAAGGAAATTAACTTTTGATGTATTTCTTTTTTTACTTTTTACTCTTGACTTTTTTATCTGTTTAAAACATTAACACCTTAAGATCCTTCTAACTTTTTTTTTTTTTGGTGTTTTGAGGTAGGGTCTCACTCTAGCCCAGACTGACCTGGAATTCACTATGTAGTTTCAGGGTGGCCTCGAACTCACAGCCATTCTCCTACCTCTGCCTCCCGAGTGCTGTGATTAAAGGAGTGTGCTACCACACCGGCCTTCTAACATTTTTGTTAATCTTCCTCTTCCCATTCTGAGTATCTTAAAACTCTGACATTTACATTTCTGAAAGCAGGAAGTTCATCTGTGAATTATGATTTTAAATCCTAGGACTACAGAGATATTATAGACACCCCAATGGACTTTGGAACAGTAAGGGAGACTCTGGAAGCAGGGAATTATGACAGCCCTTTGGAATTCTGCAAAGACATCAGATTGATATTTAGCAATGCAAAAGCTTATACCCCCAACAAAAGATCAAAGGTAATGTTTTACAGTGCTTTATTTGTATGCATGAACCATGGAATTTTCCCCTAGCTGACAGAGGTTGGACTACAAAAGGGAAGTAACATAAGACTTCTATACTAAAGCAGGCTTCTCCTACTGCCCCAATAGCTATTCTCTGCCTTAGAAGTTCATGTGTGTGTATATCATCTGGGAACATAAGTGACTATAGTGAAGTTTATGTTATAAATTAGGTACTGTAAGAGACTGACAATGATTACTAATACACAGAACAATTACAGTAATAAACTTTAATGAAAGGTATGTGAATGTGGCTTTTCTTAATTGCCTTGGAATGGGTTAATATATACAGTGTGGATACTCTGCCCCAAAAGATGATTTAATTGGTGCAAAACAGCATGAGATGTTTCATCAAACTATTCAGAATGTTGTGAAGTTTAAAACTTAGGAGTAGGCTGTTATGAATAGCTTGGTAGTTCTCATGAATGTTTTTGGTTCCCGGGTATGTGAAACTCCTGGGGCTACTAAATAATGTTGAATAGCATTGCTCCAAGTGAGTATCCTATCTCTTTTTTTTTCCTTTTCACATTCTTTTTAAACTTTTTCTTTAAACAGCTGGGGAATGAGGATTAAACGTAACACATTGTACATGCTAAGCAAGAACTCTACCTCTGAGCTCCCATCCCAGTTCCATCATTTCTAATCTTAGGGGGAAAGATTTTTCATCTGTGTTGCATGATGGTAGTTATGTTTTTGTTTTTAAATTATTTATTTATTTATTTATTTGGGGGGGGGAGAGAATGGGTGTGCCAGGACCTTCAGCCCTTGCAAACGAACTCCACATGCATGTTCCAATTTGTGTATCTGGCTTATGTGGGTCCTAGGGAATCAAACCTGGGTTCTTTGACTTTGCAGGCAAGCACTTAACTGCTCAGCCATCTCTCCAGCCCTGATAATACATCTTTAAGCAAGTTGTGAGAAAATGGTGTGGAGAAGGTCAGGCTGATGTATGCCACATTACAATATCTACTTTGGAGAATAGTAGAAAACAGAATCAAAGAGCTGGCGTATGCATCCACATTTCACCCATTGTCTTGCCCTTGACAGCATAGTTGGATCTTCTGTCGGTTGGATGAATCAATGCTATGTTCTCTTTCAGAAGATTAGCCAATTTAGTAGTGATATGTAGGGAAGGGGAAGAGTGTGGAAATGGAAGCATATGGTTGGCGGTGGAACTAAGTGGTAGTAGAGGTGGGCAAATAGATCAGTTTGCAAATTTCCTTTTCTCATGAGGCAGGGTCCTAGGCTTTGTTGGAACTCAATCTGTAACCCATGCTGGCTTGACACTTTTCAGCTTCCTGGAGTGCTGGGGTTATAGGCATGAGCCACCAATGCAGGAACAGAGCATTTGTCAAATGTGTTTCTTATTATTATTATTATTATTATTATTATTATTATTATTATTATTATATTTGAGGTAGGGTCTCACTCTAGCCCAGGCTGACCTGGAATTCACTATGTAGTCTCAGGGTGGCCTCAAACTCACAGCGACCCTTCTACCTCTGCCTCCTGGGTGCTGGGATTAAAGGTGTACACCACCATGCCCAGCTTACATGAAAAGTTTTTTTTTTTATCAACTTTTCTCAGGCATTATTTAGGAAACATATTCTGGGACGAGAGAGAGAGAGCACATAGCAGTTAAAGGCACTTGTTTTTAAAGCCTGATGGCCCAGATTCAGTTCCCCAATACTCGCGTAAGCTAGATGCGCAGAGTGGTTGCATGCATCTGGAATTCATTTGCAGTGGCAGAATGCCCTGTCACACTCATTCCCTCTCTTTCATTCTCAGTTTTCATTCTCAGTTTTCATTCTCTCTGTCCACACTTCCCAGCTTGCAAATAATGTGTTTCTTATTTATTATTGTTGTTATTATTTTCGAGGTAGGGTCTCACTCTAGTCCAGGCTGACCTGGAATTCACTCTGTAGTCTCAGGGTGGCCTCAAACTCTCAGCGATCCTCCTACCTCTGTCTCCTGAGTGCTGGAATTAAAGGCGTGTGCCACCACGCCCGGCTCATTTGTTATTCTTATGCAGCAGATAAAGTATGAAGCTTATGAAAATAGTTTTCTCAGAGGCACATTTGATTTTGTGGAAGGTACAAGCAGTCAGGCTTGGAGGGCTGCTCAGTGATGGAGCGCTTCTGCGCTGTGCATGCAAGAAGCCCCAGGTTCATTCAATCCCAGCATTATTGTTATTTTTTTTCAAGTAGGGTCCGACTCTAGCCCAGGCTGATCTGGAATTCACTGTGTATTCTCAGGGTGGCCTTGAACTCATGGTGATCCTCCTACCTCTGCCTCCCGAGTGCTGGGATTTTAAAGGCGTGTGCTACCACGCTCGGCTTTACCAAGTACATTTTAATGATACATTTATGAGATAACAACTTGATTATTATATAGGTACAGCAGGGACTCTCTCTGTTTAACTATTCTTACTTTTATTTTTCTTAGAAAGTGAAATGGAAGATTCCTTATCTACCTCTTCATCTTCTTCACCTTCAGATAGTTCTGAAGAAAGCAAAGAAAGTTCAAGGGGTCGTGGGTCCTCCTTGCGTAGTGGTCTCTTCAGAAGCAGTAATCTTAGGGTTACCAGAACTAGAGCTGCTCAAAGAAAACCTGGTAAGAGACTGTGAGGATTAATTTAATAATTGAACTATTTACTGAAATAATTGAATTAATTTGTCTACATATGACTAAATGTCTATGAGGTTTTTTTGATTTGGAAAGGAAATCAATTTTGACTTTACAAAATAAGGAAAATGACCAAAGTGATAATGTTTCAAAAATGGAGTAACAATTGGTTGTGGTGGTACACAGGAAACTAAGGCATGGGTTTATCTTAAAAAAATAAAATAGAAATAATTAAAGTTTTTTTTCTAATTTATTTTATTTCTAGGTTCTGTTTCTTTAGAAAATGGGTGTGGCAGAAAAGCTACTCGAAAGAGAGCCTATTTAAGTGATTCTGATAACAATTCCTTAAAAACAGAGGAAATTCTAAAAGCCAGAGCTGGAAATAACCGTAAAGTCCTGCGGAAATGTGCTGCTGTAGCTGCCAATAAAATCAAGCTGATGAGCGATGCTGAGGGCAATTCTAGCTCTGAAAGCGCATGCTCTGGTCGGAAGCTGCCTCACCGCAATGCATCTGCTGTAGCCAGGAAAAAGCTACTGCACAATTCTGAGGATGACCAGAGCCTCAAGTCAGAAACTGGAGAAGATCTGAAAGGTGAAGGCCTAAGCCCGCTAGTGTCTGATGCTCATACTGCCCAGAGCACTGTCAGGGTGTCTGAAGACACAGATTCCGAATCAGACAGTGATTTACCGCCTGCCCGGAAAAGTTGGCATGCTAATGGTGTTACATCCCATCATCCAGTCACTTGTAAAACAAAATTTCTTACGCTAGAGTCATCTGAGGAAGATTCTAAAAGTCCTGATTCAGATAACGGGCAGAACAAAACTGCTGGCCCCTCCACATCTGGGCAGAAGCTTGAGGCAGAGAGCCTGTCAGAGGAAGCAGACTCTGAACCAGAAAGCAGTATGTTTCGCAAGAATGCAACCTTCTTTAAGAAAGCTAAGATCTTGAGTGATTCTGAAGACTATGATGAACCAGACACAAAAGATGTTAGATGTGACAAAATGGAAGCAAGCCCTCTTTCTGGAAATTTGAAGTGTGAGCCCATTGCTGTTCCTCAGGGTTTCTCAGATCAGGGATCTGAAACTGATTTGGATTCAGATGATGGCATAACCAAAGAAAAACCACCCAGCATCATGAATGGTAATTCAAAGCATTTTTCCTGTTCATAGCTATCTCCTGTCTGCACTATACACAGGGTAGCTTTTTCTAGGCATATGCTCATGTGTATGCTCAATGGTGGGTGTCTACACTCATTTTTTTTTTTTGAGGTAGGGTCTCACTCTGGCCCAGGCTGACTTGGGATTCACTCTGTAGTCTCAGGGTGGCCTTGAACTCTCAGCAATCCTCCTACCTCTGCCTCCCAAGTGCTGGGATCAAAGCTATGCACCACCACACCCAGCTTACACTCAGGTTTTAGTCATCACAGGTGATCTTGGCTTTAACAATTTTTTCTACTAAAGATTTCACTTCTAATGTTAGTGCTGGGAATACTGTTTTAGAAATGGGCTTGAGAGCAACAGAGGCAAACACATGGGAAAGCTATGGTAGCGGCACTTTGAAAGGTCTCAGTTGGTGGAAAGTCATGCAAATAGCAGCTAATGGAATAGTCACTGAAATGTTTATATCAGGAAAAAGTTTAGTCTTTGTATCTTCTATGAGGTTTGCACTATTAGCACAAAGTACTAAAATAACTGCTAAATTATTACATTTTGGGGAAATAACAGGGATCGATTTTTTTAAAATATATATTTTTTATGGGAGAGGGAGAGAGAGAGAGAGAGAGAGAATGAGAATGAGTACGCCAGGGCATCCAGCCACTACAAACGAACTCCAGACACATGTGCCACCCTGTGCATCTGGCTTCCTGGGGAATTGAACCTGGGTCCTTTGACTTTGCAGGCAAGCGCCTTAACTGCTAAGTCATCTCTCCAGAACCCAGGGATCACTTTTTTTTGAAAAGGCAAATTAATGCTGAGATTCAAGTCAATGTGACATCTGTGGCATTAGGAGAAATTTCATTCAACTGTAGAGTTCAGGGAATTGGTTCACATACACAGAGCAGTGGCCAGCCGAATTTATCATGCATTCATGGTAACACAGTTTAAAGACCACAGGATGCTGTATGTTGCACTTGGGACTGGTGCCAAGTCCAGAATAGCCACTTGTAGAGCATTACAAGTTTCCTTGCTGTCTACGTTGCTTAGTTAAGAATTCTGCTTGAAGGTCTTTCAGATGTTGAAACAAACACCTTTAGAATTACTCTTCTCAGAGATTAAAAAATATTCTCTAATTTTTAGATTCTGCATTACAAGACAATGGACAAAGCAAAAAACCTCCCAGGAAGAGGGTATGTTCCAGTGACTCAGAAAGCAATTTAAAGGTGATTAAGAAATCATCAAAAGCCAAAACAGGTCTCCTGAGGCACACTCGAAGCAGGGCAAGCATGGCTGCCAATAAAATAAAGCTCACGAGTGACGGAGAAGATGAGAGTTCAGCGAGAGTGTGCACTAGAAGTAGAAGTAGAGGGATGAAGGCCCTCCGTTTGGTTTGTCCTGCAGCGAAGACAACACAGAGTGACGGCGCTAAACATGCCAGCTGTGATATGCCAAATGTGCAGCAGGCTTGCTCAGGCCAGCCACCAGAACCTGACTCAGAAGGAAGCTCAAGACAAACTAGTCAGTCAAATGCAGACTCAGATTCTGAAAGCATTTCGAATTTAGAATGCAAGCATAGGCTCTCTGATAGTCACTATACAAACGTACCTTCTAAAGCAAAAAGTTTCTCTCCTGGGTTTTCAGAAGATTCCAAAAGCCATGTTTCAGGGAGTGAGATAAGTAGCTTTTCTTCTGAGTCAACTTCATTGCAAAAAGCTACTGTAGAGCCTAACTTTGAAGAACTGAATTACGGTTTACGTAGGTGGAATGTCAAAAGACTCAAAACATATGCCAAGGCTCCTTTTAGTAAGACGAAAGTGATTCATGATCTACAGGCAACAGCAGAGGTGGAAATGAAAAGGAAAAGGTTGTGTCCTGAGTTAGAAAACGTGCAGGCATCTGAAGCAGCTGGGAGCTCACAGTGTGGACCCAACTCCAGTCCCCAGCCATCAGATTTGGGATCGGGAACTGAATCAGATAACAGCGGTACTAACAATACAAAAACCCAAAGGAGGAAAATGAAAGGAAAAACAAAAGTAGTTAGAAAAGGTAAAACTATTACAACTAACATACCTAAAAATGTGGGACGTCCAAGACAAAGCAAACGTCCTAGGTTAAATGTGGATGATAATGACTGGGAGGAATTGGACTATGCAAAGTCTAAAGGAGTTCTTCGACGGTCAAAAATAAAAACAAGAAATCAGGGTAGAAGGACCGTGAGATACCATGATGGGGATGATGACAGAAGCATAGAAAATGGGTTAGAGTTCAATGAGTGCACCTTATGACCTTGAGGAAAGCCAGTTCATTTAAGTAGGAAATGGACTGCAATATATGGTGGAAGGTGGCCAATGAAATTATTTTTTGTCTTACAATTCAGGGAATATATTTATATTTTTCTATGAAAAGTTATGAATGTGACTAAATCATGACTGTTATTTTTATTTGCACTTGCTGGTTTTTGTAGCAGCATTCAGCATAGGTGCCAAATATGCTTCGTTTTGGGGGCAGATGTACTTTTGACAGTATTTGACTACACAAAGCAAGAGTTTAAGATGTGCTAAACACTAGACATTGTGGTTATCCAACCAATGAGCATTACTTTCATAGTAGCAAGCGTCCAGAGGTGGTAGCTTCTGTTGAATCCCTGCCATATAGAAAGAGAGCAGTTTCACGTAACCTATGTTTACAGATTCATCATATTTTTGTGCATACTGACATAATCATGGGAAGTGTAACCATGGTTAGTAGGCAAGGTACCTACCACTCTTTTTTAAGCCCTTTCCCTGAAGACTTGAGTAGAATACGTTATACATTTGGTTATTTTCACTGAAATGGTTTAATTTTCTTTCCAAATGCTGTTGGGCCTCTTCTTTTTGAAGAAAACATTTTCATTTTTATAAACTTGAATTTATAAAGTGCTGATAAATTATTTTTAATGTTTTGAGTGCATATTTTAAAGTAAAGAGCATAGTTGTATTATTTTCTTTAAATTGTGCACTAAGAAAATGTTACAACACATAATGTGTCTTGTCCAATATCTCCTACTTTTCACTGTAAGGGATTTACTAAAATCCTACTCTTCTATAATCTTCCTCTGAAATAGAGAGGTTTGTGTGCCTTAGATTTAGGTAAATTTGTGTTCTTTAATACGTGTGCAGGGATGAGAGTATTTAAGTTATACGTAGAGTTCCCTTTGTAGGAAAATTGTAGAGTTGAATTATTAAGAGTGCAATTGCAGATCTATGTAGAAAAATAGTTAAAACATTCTCAATCTCTGAGCTCACTGCTACCAGGTGAAATCTTAAGCATTCTTTGCTGGACAAGTGTACCTTTTTACCAGTGATCTCTAATCTAAGAAACTACTGTGTTTTGTGGGAAATAATTTTGACATCCATTTGGAAAACTACCATGTCATCCCAGATACCATAGAAACTTATTTTCTAGTCAAATACTTTTCCTTAATGGTTCTATCCTAAACATTGTAGGGAGCCATTCCTACCAAGTTTGTCGCTAAAATGGTTTACATTAGCAGTTAAATATGTTACAGAATCCACATTGTTAAGTCCTTTGTTGGCCATAGTTGTGTTTGTTTCAGACACAATCCTTTTATCCTGTTCCTTGAGGTAGTGGATAAGGAAAAACATCTGAATGATGTTTGAGAATGTTCTGAAGTGGTTTTGTGCTTTTTTAAAATTTAAGTGTTCCCTATTTCATTGGACATGGTAGGAAATACTTTTTCTATTGTATCACGAAGGGTAGGGTGATTTTGGACATTGCCAACTGAGATAGGTGGAGTACCTACCTCTCATTTGTTTTAGAGAGTTCTCTCACAGCACATAGTGAAAGATCAAATGCTTTTCTTAGAGCCCTTGCTAAGTGTATTGTAGACCGATTGACTGTAGACCTGACTGGTGATAAGTATCAGGCCCATCAATTTACTTACTCTTCTCAGGGTTGTAACTCCATGTTTTTTATCATCATCAGTGAAAAGACACCAAAAATCTATCAATAAATATGAAGTACATCAACAAGTATGTACGTTCTTTTAGTAAAGCAATACTTTGTCAGCTTGGGCTTCATTAACAGAACTTTGTTCTCCTTCGGACTGAACAAACTGGTCAGTGGTTGATTGGCCAAACAACTATTAGTATATATATATTTTTTGGTTCAAAATAGTTGGGTTCTTTTTCAGAAGCAACATTTTGATTTAAGCAGATTTGGTTTCATCAGATAAAAACAAGAATGGGCCTTGTTTACAATGGTGGCTTCTGAACTTGTGAAGGAAAGCTAAGGGCTTATGGAGAAAGCATTTTTTTGGTAGGCTTTTGTTTTGTTTTGGTGCTATTCCTTTGAATATGTGACACACTCCTAAGTACCATTAAGGATAAATTACTAGCTAAAATGTTTACATTGAGCACTAGAATGTGTTTGACTTTTTTTTTTTCTACTTTATGCAAAATGCGCAGGGATCTAATGCACAGATGTACTTTAATGTTTAGGATCAGTCTGTATTTTTCTTGAGGAAAAAGACAGTTACAAGGTGAATGTGAACTGGTCCAGAACTAAGTGCTGTAGCTGTCCATTGCACTTGAAGTATTTAGTAGCATATGTTAAAAAATACTGCCCCCCCCCCAATTCTGGTGTGTATGTCCAAAGTCCTATGATTTTATTCATTGATGGTTTTTTTTAAAGGTTTGAAATATTTAGGTTTGATTTTTTTTTTTTTTACTACTTTCAATATTATTACCAAGCATATTAAGAAAAAGATTTCAAACATTTAAAAAATGAGATTTAAAAGGTATTTTTTCCCCTATATCCTACTTGGTTAACAATGGTGTACTGACAATATGTAGTAACTTATGAATAAAAAATTATTCCATTTACAGATTAGAGGAATTTTTTTCTAATGGAAAATCTCTTGTTCATTTTTTTTTTTTATGGTAGTGTAATCCATGGAAAGAATGACAAGTGGTCATAGCTTTCAAGTTTCTGCTATATAATAGGAAATTGGTTTTGAATAAGAAAACGCTTTTAAGGAAAGGCACTTCAAAACCCAGAGTTAATAATGCAAAAAGTTATAAAACAGGCCTCTAATGACACCACCTGAGGGCATCTCAATGCAGCAGATTTATGGCCAGACCCTTTGCAGTTGGTAACCTTTTGAGTAAAATAATCTTAGTTTTAGTACAACATTGTGTATGTACCACATTCTCAGTCCCTCTTCTATCCTGGCTTCCTTTTTTTTTTTTTTTTTTTTTTTTTTAAACAGTCACAGAATTTACAAACTTTACTATCTGGCATTAAAAGCTAAACTGGATTTTCATCTTCACTGTCAGTTCAAATTGAATTTGTATCAACTGAAAAAAATTAAGAGGTCTGTATATTAGTAGAATGCAAAAACACTGTTAAAGATGCATGTAATATTTTTTGTTCCACTCCACTGTATTGATTTTCCTAGTAACTTTCAAATAGCTCAATGTTGATCTTTTTGCTTTGTTCTTTTATAGCTGATGAGCAGCTTATTCCCTTTATCAACATTCAGTCAGTATATTGACTTTATCAAGACTCTTACAGAAATATAGTTCAGTGTGATGGAACACAAGGAAAATCTTGTGGAAGAACTTAACCCTGTTACTGTTTAAGTTATAACCCTCAACTTCTACTGTGGATATCAGGGAATTAATAAAGCATAAACCCTAAGCAAATTCTAATTTAACGATTTAAGTCTGTCTCCTATCCTAGAATTTGGGAATGTTATGGGGTCTGGTGTTGCACAAGAAAGACCAACTCACGGAGTACAAGGCAAAGTTTTATTGGGCAAGGGCTGATGCATCAGGACTGCACCCTCAATGCTTGGGGAGACAGCTTTTATTATAGAAAATCACAAGTTATATTAGTTACAAAAGCAAAACCATAAAGATAGTCTTAAACAAAAGAGTCATGGTACATCACATCAGGGACATTTCATACAGTATAGAAGTGCCTGTGTACAAGTAAGGTCATGATCCTCAGAACTTTCTTATCAAGAGAATTAGCTTGGGTAATCATCCCTATTGTGTGTACCCTGAAGACAAGGGTCACACAGGAGAATGTTTAACTTGGTATATTGTTTGTCCCTTTACATTTCCCTCTCTGATATGGCACAATGTCATATCTTTGAAGAACAGTGTCTGGGGTTTGTCTTCAGTTAAGGGGGTATACTGAGTCCACAATACTATGAGTTCAACAGAACTTATCTATTTTTAATATATGCAGCTAAAGCATTGCATTAATGATGTAAAGTCCTATGGTAAGGCCTAAGAGCAGTAGGATCAGAGTGCCAGCAATAGCAGAGATGAGGGTAGTAATGCATGGAGACCAATCATTAGTGGCTTATCTCAAGTTTTCTTTTCTTGACATTCTCTCTGACTAAAGCTAGTGTTATTTCAAGTTATTCCTGAATAATTGGCATAAAAGCAACAAGTTTCACCTAAAGCCATACATAGGCCCCCTTGTTTTGTAAAAGGTGCATCTAATCCACCTCTATGTCATAGCACTACTTCTGCTAAACAATCAGCTTGTCCCAGGTGGCTGATGGGACTTTCCAAGTGTCCTAAGTCCTGGTCTGTTTGTTCACTAAGCAGTCTGGATTTTTGTCTCCTATCAGAGAGGCAGTGCCTAATGCAGTCAACTCTGCAATTCCAGCCCCTACTGTTAAGGGCACTGGAACTGGAGCACCTCTTTTGACCCTTTCGGGCAGAGTAGTAAACATATCCATGTGTTCCTTGCCAGATAACATATATAAGTGTTATGCCCAGTTCTTGGCGCCCCAGTGACCACCAAGGAGAACCAGACATGTATACAAAGGCAAGGAGCTTTATTTTGGGCTTAAGCTTGGACTCTTGACTTGACCAACACAGTGGATCCATACAAGAGCCTCGAGTAGCAGGAGGGCAGGGTTTTTATAGGGATTTGAACAAAGAAATAGGGGTCAGGTACATGATTGGTTGGTTTGAACAGTAACTGTACTTGTATTCTTTTGATTGGCCTTAAGATGTTGGTGGGCAGAGGCTAGGGGAACTCCAGGCAGATTAGGTAACCATTGTGATTGGCTAAGGCAAGCAGCAGTAACATTTATATGCTTTTGATTGGCTGGGGCAGAGGCAGAAGGGACAAGTGTTGGGCAAGTCTTGGGCCTGCCCTGAACATGTCTAGGGGCTGACTCAGGCTCTTGGGTGGATATCTTTTCTGAACATATGTCAGGGCAGTTGCCCTCTGCTTTAAGTGGGAATGTGAAATTTAGGGCCTAGCCAAGGTAGCGCCCTGTCATGGCATCACTCTGGTTCTTGGGTCCTTCATTCCCCCCACTCTTTGTACCTAAGGGGAGCTAATCTTGGGTTCCAGGGGAATGTACCGAATTCTTAAGACCCATCAGTTGAACACTGTTACACGTTGTTGGACAAACGCAATTAAGCCAGTTAAAAATGCAAGGTCCCACTGTTAGTAATAAAAACAGAATAATCAATGGTCCAATTAAGACAGAGAGTAAAGTAGTAAGCCAGGGGGAATGGTTAAAAAGGGACTCAAACCAGCCCCGGGAGGCTTCTTTCTTTCTTTCTCTTTGCTAGTCCTTCTCGGACCTTAGTCGTAGACTCTTTGACTCCCCTGAATGATCTACATAGAAGCAACAGTCTTCTCCTAGGGCAGCAGAGACCTCCTTGCTGCAAGAAGATTAAGTTGAGCCCTCATGTCTTCTGCAGCACAACCAACCTCAGCTAGGAAGGGGAGAGACTCTTGTAGATGGGAAACGGAGCTTTTGAGTCTTTCTATGTCCATGTCGATGGCTGCCTGTAAACTGGAGTAATGGTTTTCTTGAGTTAGTAAGGCTGTTGTTCCTGTCCCTGTACCAGCTAGACTAGTTCCTAACAGGATAGTCAAGGTGAGGGCTGTGATGGCCTCTCGTTGATTGATCCTTGTAGGGGGTTGGGCAGCCCTAATTTAGCTTTCTCCGTATGGTAGAGGAGTCTGGGGATTAGTCTTACCAGTACACAGAACCCGTGGAATCTGTTAAGTACCTCGTAGTGAACACATTGGGTTAGTGTTGTAGAGCATGCCCACCACATGTCTGAAGGGAGTATCAGATATATTGAAGTATCCAGTCGCTCAAGGGCTGGGTTGTCAAACAGAAATGTTGCTGGGTGACAGGTACCTCTCCTACGTATAGTCCCTGTCCTGTGACGGAGTTTAGGGTCAGTTGGGCCTTCTGCTGCCATCTACAACTAGAGTAATTCTTAGCAGCAGTGTAGGTGCCGTTACCTGCGATCCCTTCGTAATATGGGGGGCAGTGTCGTAGCAGAGCCAACAGGCCATGGTAAGTTCTGGTTTGGTGGCCTTTAAGACCATGAAGGAGTGACTAAGGGTGAGAAGAGGGTTATCTAGTTCAGGTATCAACAGGGGTGCTGGGTTGAGGACTAAGGGTCCTTCCTGGTATTGGGGTAGGGCCAGGGGTAAGGGCTGGTTTTGGCTGTGGTGGTGCCAGGATCTTGTTTGGGCCTATGGGTGACGCTTAGGGTATGATACCCACAGTTGAATACCCAATAACCCACCTGGGTCACTGGGGGTCAGGCAGTTCTTGTCAAATTCTTATTCCCCAAGTTAGTCCCTGTAGCCACATCTGGTCTTGTTTTCCCTTATCAGTGAACGATAGCTTGGTTGGGTTACAGTGTCCTTCAGTCCGGGCCCACGGGACATATTGTACCCCACCCAAGGAGACGATGACTGACCCTCTATCAGGTTCTTTCTTACAGGTGGGGGTGGAGGCCCTGGTTATAGGCAATAAGTCATCTTTCTTTGGTGCCGTCCACCAGATATGTCCTGTGGATACACAGTCCCATGCCCCACAATAGTATTCATCTGCCCCTCCACATTTCTGACCATGTGTATTCCCTCCAATGTATCCAGGGCAAGCATAGAAATTATACTTTTGAGTTACTGAGTTGGACCATGGCAGCTTGAGGAAAGTGGCTACATCAAAATATAGATCCGGAACCAGGCCCAAAGGGGGTAGGTGCTGGTGGTAGAATTTAGGCTCTCCTAAGTAGCCAGGTTATAGACCTCCCAAGTCAGATTTAAAGGAACATGAGGATTGGTCTGGGCATTAAGGGCCATGGTCAGGGAGAGAGAGAGCCAAATAGACAACCCATGAGACTACTTGTGTCAATGGCAAAGGTGAAGGCGTCACTTGAGTGAGGTGCTGTGTTCCCGGTCAATTTTCCATTGTGGCTCGTATTCCTCAGGTTGAGCCAGGGGATCTGCCAATCAAACGTGGGTGTGATGAATCCAAGTGGCAATTCTGTCCACTTCACGGCGGTAGGTGTGGCTAGGATGATGATGTAGGGTCCTTTCCAGCGAGGTTCAAGCGTCTCATGACGGTGGCGGCAAACAAACACCCAGTCTCCCGGAGTGTAACCATGAGTTGGCGGGGGAGGTCAGGTCTCATATATGGCCTTCAGTTGTGATCATACCTTTTTATGAGTTCTAGCAAGAGATCGAAGACATTCATGCAACTGTTGATTATTAAATTCAGGAACCAACTCTGCTTTTAAGAAAGGCAGAATTGGGGGTGGTCTCCCAAACATTACTTCATAGGGTGTTAGGCCTATCATGTAGAGTGTATTTTGCACCCTGTAGAGGACAAAGGGGAGGAGAGACACCCAGTCTCCGCCGGTCTCCATGGTTAATTTAGTAAGGGTCTCCTTTAGAGTCCTGTTCATTCTTTCTACCTGTCCTGAACATTGGGGTCTATAAGCACAATGTAATTTCCAATTCAACCCCCCCCCCCAAATCTTAACAACTTCCAGTGTTACCTGAGAGATGAAGGCTGGTACATTGAGCTCAAAAGAGCAGACATTCCATACCTGGGAAGGATATCCTCTAGGATCTTCTTAGTTACCACCTGAGCTGTCTCATGTTTGGTAGGAAAAGCTGTCCATACTGAAAAGTATCTACAAAAACTAAAAGATATCTGTAACCATTTTTACCAGGTTTTACCTCAGTGAAGTCCAATTCCCAATGTGCTCCAGGATTGGAACCTTGCAGGCGGGTTCCACCTCTTTTAGGATGATTGTGTTAGTCATTTTGCAACGTAGACATGTACTGGCAATTTCTTCAATTTGAGATCTTAAATTGAGTATTTTGAGGTGACTGTGCCTTATCAGTTCTTTGGTCTATTTTGTGCCCAGATGTGTAGACCAGTGCAGATGTTGGAGAAGTTGTTGGGCTAGGTGTGTGGGAAGGATCAACTCATATTCCCATTTTTAATACAACCCCCATTGCCCTCTAGTGTTAAAGGCAATTTACTAACCAGTTTAGTGTCCTCCTTTGAATATCCCGGAGTATCTGGTAAAGTTGGAGGTCCTGGGTCCAGGATTAGAGTTAATACCAGTCCAGTATCTAGGGCAGCCCTCTTAGCGACCTCATCTGCCCTCCTATTTACCCTGGCCACTGGAGTATCAATTCTTTGGTGATGAGGGCAATGCATAATGGCCAGTTTAGAGGGCAACCATAAGGCAGCCAACAAGTCCAGAATTTGCTTTGTTTTTAATAGTCTTTCCTTCAGCTATAAGGAGTCCTCTGTCTTGGTAAATGGCCCCATGCACATGAGCAGTTGCGAAGGCATAGTGGCTGTCTGTATACACATTTAGCTTTCTGCCTTTGCCCAATTGCAAAGCCTTTTGTCAGAGCAATAAGTTCCGGCTGTTGTGCAGAAGTTTCTTTAGGTAGTGCTGCCACCCAGGCAGTTTCTGTTTCAGTTACTATAGCCGCCCCTGCGTACCTTTGTCCATCCTTCATGAAGCTGCTACCATCTGTGTACCAAGTAGCCTCAGCATATGGTAGAGGTTGGTCAGTGAGGTCTTCTCTGATGTTGTAGACTTGGCTCAGTATGTCAGCAGTTGTGGAGGGGTCCCTCCAGGTCAGGATCTGGCAACAAGGCAGTGGCATTTAGGGCTGCACTTGGGAAGAACTGTATCTGAGGAGGGTTTAAAAGCAGGCTTTGGTAATGAGTTATGTGGGCATTACTTATCCATCGGTCAGGGGTTGTTTGAGAACTCCCTCTATGGCGCGGGAGTGACCACCTGAAGTTCCTGCCCTAATGTAACTTACTGGCATCCTTTACCAGCTGGGTTGTTGCTGCTATTATCCTTAGACATGGTGGCCATTCTGCTGCTAGGGGATCCAGTTTTTTTTTTTTTTTTTTTTTGATAAGTAAGCAACTAGCCGATTCCAAGGTCCCAAGGTTTGAGTTAAAACTCCTTTGGCTATTCCCTTCCTCTTGTCCACATAGAGGTGCAAGGGCTTGTTAATGTCCGGTAGTGCCAGTGCAGGTGCAGTCAATAGCACTTGTTTTATTTTATTGAATGCTTGATCCTGGGCTGGGGTCCATTGAAAGGTACTTCCTTCTTTGGTCAGTTCATACAGAGGTTTAGATTTCTCAGCAAACACGGGGACCCACAAGCGACAAAACCCCGCAGATCCCAAGAACTCGTGCACTGCTCTGCGAGTGGTAGGAGTTGGTGTACCTAATACAGTCTCTTTCCTAGCTTGAGACAGCCATCTCTGTCCATCCTTAAGAATATACCCCAGGTATGTTACTTCTCTTAAACAAATTTGGGCCTTTTTGGCAGAAGCATGATACCCTAAGTCTCCCAAAGTTGTTAATAGATCTTCTGTACCTGCTTGGCAAGCCTGCACTGTATCTGTGGCTATTAAAATGTCATCATATTTTAACAAAGTCAAATATGGGTGCAGTTGGCGCTACTCACCCAGATCTTCATGGAGAGCCTCATCAAACAGGGTAGCTGAGTTTTGAATCCTTGGGGTAACCGCGTCCAGGTTAACTGTCCATTAAACCCTTGTTCTGAGTCATGGCATTCAAAGGCAAACAGTGGCTGGTTTTGTGCTGCCAGCGGCAGGTTAAAGAAGGCATCTTTTAAGTCCAAAACAGTATACCATACTCTGGAGGGAGGCAAGGAGCTCAAGAGTGTGTAGGGGTTTGGTACCATCGGGTGGATATCCGTCACCTGTTTGCTTACCTCCCTTAGGTCCTAGATTGGCCTGTAATCTCTGGTATGTGGTTTCTTTACCAGTAAGAGTGGAGTGTTCCATGCGGAATGGCAGAGGATGAGCACCCCAAGGTCTTGGAGCCACAGAATATGGGGGGTTATTTCCATGCAGGCTTCTCTTGGCAATTGGGCATTGTCTCACCCTGTTGGGGGTTTCCCCGGGCTTTAATTCCACCCAGATGGGTGGGCAAGGGGAGGCCAGTCCCATCACTCCTGTCTCTGTCCAGGCCCCAGGGAACTTATGTAACCATTCAGCAATGCCCATCTTGGGGCGTGGTCATTGGTGGAGTCTATATTCATCCTCTAGTTGCATAGTTAATATTTGCACCAGGTGCCCATTTCTATCAGTAAGATGAGGCCCATCTGGGTCAAAAGAAATCTGAGCTCCTATTTTGGTTAATCTCTCCCCAATAAAGGGTAGGGGCATTCAGGTATGACCATGAAGGAGTGGGATACCTGGCCCATGCCAAGGTCCACTGTTCTCCGGGTAGTCCATGAATACTGGTTCATACCAGTGGCTCATTGCACCCAGGACTTTTTGTCTGACATTTTTCCTTGGGGCTTTGTCAGCACTGAATGTTGTACTCCAGCATCTAGTAAAAAGTTAATAGGCGTCCCCTCCACTCTTAAAGTCATCCTGGGTTCGGGGAGGGGATCTGAACCCCATCTCCCTCAGTCATCAAGTCCTTCTAATTCCAGGACACACACTTGCTCTGAGTGGCTGGTTTTCTGAGGAGGCTTTTTAGGGCACTCTTATCCAATGTCCCATCTCTTTACAGTAAGCACATTGGTTACACTGGAGTTTGGGCCTATCTTATGGAGGTCCCCTCTTACCTTGCTCTCCCGCAAGTTTCTTGTATTGCCGGCGTAGGGCATCAGGGGACTCTGCCGTGGCTGCCAGGAGAATCTTGGCCAAACTGCGAGTATGTTTTTCATTTGCTGAAGCAATGGCTCGGGCTTGGAGTGCCACTAGCTCTTGTAAACTCTTATCTGCTAGTCTGTCCAATTTTTGAATTTTTCTCCTAATGTCTGGGGCTGCCCGGTTAACAAAACTAAGGATAACTGCTGTCTTATTTCTGGAAGCTCTGGATCCATAGGAGTATATGTACATATGCCTCCATGAGTCTTTCAGAAATGCAGCAGGAGTCTCGTCCTTACCTTGCTCACATCACTAACCTTAGCCAAATCAGTGGGTCACCTAGCGGCGGCCCTGAGACACCCCCCATTAGAGCCCCGTGGTACACTTGGGAGTCTCTCCTTACCTGCTGCCGTGTTGAAATCCCAGTCTGGTCTGGTCAAAGGGAGGGTGGTATTAATGATAGCCTGATTGGTAGGAATCCCATCAGTGTCCGGAACCAATTTTCAGGCTTCAGTCTGGATTCTTTCTTTCTTTCGTAGTAAAAAGAATCTGTAGCAATTGTTGACAAATCATCCCAAGTTGGTAGGTGGGTGAAAATAATAGAATCCAAAAGGTCAGTAAGTCCCTGCAATTTTTCAGAAAATTTAGGAGTTTGCATTATCCAATTATAAAGATCATTAGTGGTGAATGGCCAGTAGTGATGTGGATGATTACCATTTTGGTCTGGGGGGGTCCCATAACCCAGAGGGGGAACACCGTGGCCTCTGTGTCCGGGGCTTTACTCTGAGGAGCCCTACTGTGAGTGTGGGGAGGCCTTTGTATGGGTGGAGGTTGGGCTGGTGGTAGAGGGCCTTGAGGATGTGGCCCTGCGGGTGGAGATGGGTTTGTAGGTGGAGGGTAGGGAGGATGGAAAAATTCTTCCTCCTGCAAATTCGGGAGTACAGGATATAGAGGAGCAGAGGGGGAAGAGGAGGCGGAATCATCTGGTTTAACCCAAGAGGGAGGGTCTTCCACCAGGTCCCGCCACACCAGAATATAGGGAATTGGTCTGGGTGGCCAGGAGGTCCCTGAAATGTTTTCTTGGACTCTCCATATGATTGGTAAGTGCAAGGTGCCCTCTAGAGGCCAGCCCACATTGAAAGTGGGCCATTTGCTACTGCAAAGAGTGATGTTTAGTTTTATTTTTTTTTAATTTTATTTATTTGAGAGCGACAGAAATAGGCAGAGAGAATGGGTGCACCAAGGCCTCCAGCCACTGCAAACGAACTCCAGATGCGTGCACCCCCTTGTGCATCTGGCTAATGTGGGTCCTGGGGAATCGAGCCTCGAACCAGGGTCATTAGGCTTCACAGGCAAGCATTTAACCACTAAGCCATCTCTCCAGCCCAGTTTTCTTTATTTCTACACTGAGGTTACGAGCCCTAATTTTAACGTCCTGAAAGTGGTCCGTCAGTAAAGAAAGTGGGGTAGTCTGCGTCTGTCCCATCACACAAATAGTAATTCCAACAAATGCAAAGGCAAGGGGCTTTATTTTGGGCTTAAGCTCAGACTCTTGACTTGACCAACGCAGTGGATCCGTACAAGAGCCCCGAGTAGCAGGAGGGTAGGGTTTTTATAGGGATTTGAACAAAGAAATAGGGGCCAGTTACTTTTAAGAAGGGTGTGTTCATTTTCTTCTGGCTTTATTTCCAAGGTCATTCCACAGTATTGTTGAAAAGGGTAGGACTGCAGAGGATAGGTTGAAGACTTCAGACACAGTCCTCTTTCCCTGATGTCTCCCAGGGTTATTATTGGTTTAGGTCCTCTCCAAGGGCATTCTTTTTCTGCCCTGGCATAACTGATTTTCCTTGTGTGTAGTTCTTCTCCTATTGTACTGTTGGCACTTATTTCTACATAATATGAATGCTTTGGGTTTAAACAGAAACAACAGTAAATTTGAGTTAGTTGCATTGACAAAGGAGTACATTGTGTCTAGCACAGAGAGGATGGGATTGGGTGTTTGTTCTCTGGAAGGAGTAGGCTTGGCCTTGGGTGGGTCCATGAATATCTCCCTGTTAGTTCCTATAGGCTGTACTGGGGGAACTATCTAAACTCTTTGGATGGTAAACTTGGTGCCTGGGTCCCAGCCCCGCTGGTACTTTTGGATTCCCCATATTCTCCCTATGTCCAATTGACTGCTTAATGAAAAAGGGTCCCAACTGTGGACAGTGATAGTTATTAGGTTGCAGTACCCAGGGCCTCACAGCTATTGTTGGATTCTATCTGAAGGGATATGAAGGGGTCACTATCCACCCAGGGGGCTATGGTTTCACATCCCCAGCCTCCACAGTGATTCTGGTTTCCCCCCTGGCAGGATGATCCCCCGTGAGCAGGACATGCATGCTATTCAGCTCTCCTTATGGCCTTTTCAAAGGGGAGGTAACCACATCCAATCCAGTGTGTTAAGTGGACTCCTCCAACTGCCCTGTGTCCATATTCTCCCCTTGGGGAAAGCCGTCCTGCTCCCGAGCTCTCATAGTTTCCAAGTGTTGGCCGTAATCTGCACAGGTCTAGTTTAAATGTTGGGGGAACAGTGAGGGTTCTGTTTATTCGGCCCTTAATTCCCCTGTCAGGGAATCCTTTTATTCCCATTCCCAGGTCCTGGGGAAGTAAGGGTTTTCCTGGGTCTTAGCGTTAGTGGATCCTCCAGATGTTCCAGGACCTGCCATTTCTTGTCTGTCTTTACTCCTTCCAAAGGGACCTCAGGAGTTGTTTTTACTTGAGAGAAGTGAATCCAGGTGCACCATCCACTTTCATGGCTGTTGGCGTAGTTAGGATGACCTTATGGGGACCCTTGGGGGGGAGGGGGTTCCAACATCACAGTATGGTGTCTCTTGATCCAAGCTCTGTTATTTGGCCGAAAGGGATTGGGGCAAACAGGGTGTCTGAAAAGCAGCCTTGACTGCCAGAACAATAGATTCCTGGACTCTGTAAGGCTTGGATAGAACAAAGAAGCCTTTTATTAGGAAAGTCAGTTATCTGTTCAAGACCCACCTAGGGTAAGATGGGAAAGGGTTTTCCATATATGATTTTTTTCTTTTTTTTTTTTTTTTAGTTTTTTAGTCTTTCGAGGTAGGGTCTCACTTTAGCCCAGGCTGACCTGGAATTCACTATGGAGTCTCAGAGTGGCCTCGAACTCATGGCAATCCTACCTGTGCCTCTCAAGTGCTGGGATTAAAGGCGTGTGCCACCACATCTGGCCCATATATAATTTCAAATGGCACAATTCCCCCCTCTTTTTTTTTTTTTTTTTTTGAGATAGTGTTTTACTCTAGCCCAGGTGGACCTGGAATTCACTATGTAGTCTCAGGGTGGCCTCAAACTCACAGCGATCCTTCTACCTCTGCCTCCCATGTGTTGGGATTAAAGGCGGAAGCTACCACCTCCGGCTGGAGCAATCCCTTTTACATAAGGGGTACACCTGGCCCTTAATAGGGCGAAGGGAAGGAGTCCCACCCAACCTTTGTTGGTCTCTAGGGTTAAGTCAGAATCTCCTTTAAGGTCCGATTCATTCTTTCTACCTGTCCTGAACTTTGGGGATGATAGGTGCAAGTAACTTCCAGTTAATCCCCAGCGTGTCAGTCAATTTCTTAGTGATTCCCCCCCCCCCCCCCAGGTAGTGTCTCACTCCAGGCTGACCTGGAATTAACTATGTAGTCTCAAGGTGGCCTTGAACTCATGGCGATCCTCCTACCTCTGCTCCCCTCCTGAGTGCTGGGATTAAAGGCATGTGCCACCACGCCCAGCTCAGTGATTTTTGATACAAAGGCAGGTCCATTATCTGATCCTATGCTAAGGGGCAACCCATAGCAGGGGATTATCTCCTCTAACAATTTCTTAGGTAGTATTTGGGCTGTCCCAGACTTGGTCAGGAAAGTTTCCACCCATTCTGAAAGGTATCAACATAAACAAGTAAATATTTACATCTGAACTGATCTAGCTTAACCACTGTGAAATCAACTTCCCATTATCTCCCAGGCTCTGTTTCCCTTTCCCTCAGCCCCATTGGTGATACCTTATCTTTAAAGGTCAACTTTATTTGAAGCCTTAAAAAACAAAGAAAAAAAAAAGCACTTTAGGACTGTATAGGTGGCTCAGCAGTTAAGGTGCTTGCAAAGCCTAACAACCCAGGTTCAATTCCCCAGTACCCATGTAACGCCAGGTGCACAAAATGGTACACCTATAGAGTTCATTTGCAGCAGCTGGAGGCCCTAAGGTCCAGTCTCTGTTCTCTCTGCTTGCAAAGATTTTTTTTTTTTTTAAAGCTATTAAATGGGAGTTTGGACTGCCAGTGAAGAAGAGGTGGTCTAGCTATGTTCACTGAGATAGGATCAGTTGACTGGGCTCTTGCAGCCCCTCCCTCCTTTAGTTCCACAATGGCAGCAATGCTTTAGTTCAGTGATGAGAAATTGAAGGAATCTTTAAATTTTTAATACTGACATGACTTTTCCAAGTATGGATCATGTTCTTACTATAGCATAGTAGGGACCATTCAGAAAAGCAAATGTTGAATTTCCTACCCAAATTTATTTTTTAAAAATCTTTTCTGGTGTAGGACATATAGGTACAAGTGACATGTTTAATCTAAAGTTATCTTATTTGGAAACATTACCAGTAAATTACTAAAATACAGTCCATGTCGCTGTCATCTCAAGCTTTTAAAAGGCTTATGAAAATAATCTCTTGAAGACAAGGGCCTGTGGTATGTAGTCACTCTCCCTCACAGTTCATGTTGACTTCTGAGTGGTCTCCCTGCTTTAGCATTGGGGACAGAACCTGGCCTGGGTGGCTGAAAGAAGTTAGGAGCTATGCGTGAAAAGGGATTTTCCTTGAAATATCTGCGGCCCTGCTGCTTTTCATCAGTGAAGTAACAAGGCAGATGGAAAATCTAGTATGTACTCAAATATTTAATCCTATCCACATCTCATCTGGAATGCTGTGAAATTTCTTCAGAAAAGTTTATCTAGCAGAGAATATAAACTTAAGTTCTTATTTCATCGTTTTTACTCAATTTCTGTAAAAGTTACAGTAGCCATTACACACCTTCTGAGGACAAGAATTAGTTTTGGCATAAGACTGCTGTGTTGTGATGGTCTAGATGAGCTGTAGTGACAAAAGCCAACAAAGAATTGTGTGATGCCTGGCAAGGAAGAAATTAAATTCAACAGTAACCAAGCTGGTGAATGACAAATCTATTGTCCTGCTGCTGCCCACCTGTCCCTCCAAGACAGAAGTGTTTGAAAACCCAGACAGTTCTAGAAAGCTCTTCTTTTTTATGATAGGGAAACTTAAGCTTTGGAAAGGAGATCACTGGTAAATGCTGCTTGCTTTCTGAGTTGAGTGGTTTCATGGCTTGAGAGGCAGCACTCTACAGACGAAAGTTTTACAAACCACGTGGTTTTGATGTACTCACTAGTCACTGCCATCAGTAATGTTTACACTTTAAAAAGGGCCATGAAACAGATGAGGTTTGAGTGGGACATTTTCATCTTCATTTGTTTAAATTAAAAAAAAAATAGTAACCAGATTAAGGAAATAGGAAAATTTTGGTTGAACTACTATTTGAGATATAACCCTTCAAATGTGGAAAGCAGAGGTTAGTGTTGTCAGAACACACAGAGGTAGGGTCTCACTCTAGTCCAGGCTGACTTGGAACTCACTGTGTAGTCTTAGGGTGGACTCGAAGTCAGGGCGATCAATCTACCTCTGCCTCCCAAGTGCTGGGAGTAAAGGCGTGTGCTGCCACACCCGGAAGCATGGGGCACTTCTATTAACACAACAGAAGGTGGCTGAAGTGACAGTGACTGTTAGGGCAGCTGCCACAGCCACTCATGCTTACACTTTTAACTTATTCAATGCTCTTAACTCCACATTATTCTGTATGGACTTCTAAAAACTAGTTTTCTCAAGAATAAAACACTTTATGTAATTCATCTAAGTTCTTAAAGAGAACTTACAAGTATGTATAAGAGTTCCCTCCATGGTCACTGTTTTATCTGCCTCAGCTTTTTAAAAAAATTCTATGAAATTCCCATTTTTAGCATCTCTGACTTGATAGAAGACAGTGTTTCACCAAATTGGAGTTGCTGTATATAATCATCCAGTTCTCCCAACTCTGGGCATAACTTATTTGAAGTTGAAATTTTCTTTCAAAAGTATTTTTTTTAAATGTAGTTTTAGGGTTTTTGTCTTGCAAAATATACTTATCCTGTTTGGTTGAAATAAACATTAATATGTTGAAGTTGTACCTACTAGGTTCCTAAGTTGTCAGGTCAAGTACTTGCACCACATTAAAAAACAAAACAAAAACCCCACCAAAAAGCACTGGAAAGATTTCTCAGCAGATAAAGGCACTTGCTTGTAAAGCTCGACAACCCAGATGTGGTCTCCCCAGCACACATGTAAAGTCAGATGAACAAAGTGGTGCATGCCTCTGGAGTTTGCAGCTGCAGAAAGCCCTGGCCCCCCATTTGGTCCCTCCTTCCCTCCCTCTCAAATATATTTAAAAAAGAAGTCAGAAATTTTCAGTTGTAATGCATACTTTGGGTAGTTTAGATAGTCGGACTCTGGATTTAAGATAAGCATGCTGTGGCTCCATACTCAGGCTGGTGAGTATTCGATGATTCCATGCATCAGATAAGCGGGACTTCTGACCTAGAAAAACACACTTGGTTTTGAAATTTCAGGTAGCTGAAAAAGAATGATTTGGGCCCATCTGGTAGGTAAACATGGGGTAGTGGCTGGCTATGTAACCAGTGAGCTATCCAGGGGCCCTCTGACCACCACCCAAGTTTACATGAAGGCTTTTCCTCCAGAGGGCTTTGTGCCCTAGCTCTGGTCTAGTGCAAACACTTCCTCAGAGGCATTCTTTGACATGTGTCAGACCAGATCAAGTCTCATGGTTCCTTGTGTGTACTTCTTGGATCTTTAGTGTAATCCTTTGTATCTGCATGCACTTGGTTCACAATTATTTGAGAAAGAATTAGTCATAATAGTTATATAAAGTTTTCTACTATACTTGAAAAATGAAGGATTAATGGTACATCAAAATTGTGTAAAATCAGGGTCTTTTTTTTGTCCACCAGTTGATTGATTACATGGATAAAGGGAAAGCTGGTCTCAGAAGTAACCTTGATCTTTACGCTGAGCTGATTCTGTATTGTCATTTAGTCATGATGCTATACCTTGTTTAGGCTGTAGGAAGATCATTTCAGAGCAGTCATTAACTATTTTAGAGTAGCTTGAAGGAGGATTAGAAAAGACACCAAAAAATTCATATGGTTCTATTTTTTTTTCTAAAAAATCAATTTAAAAAGTGATTTAGTTGAGAGTGACTATGATGCTAAAATTTTAACCTCATTCTTGCAAGTCATCTCCCGTGAATGGCAGCTCCCTGCAGACTAGATCATGGAATGTGAGGCTATGTCATTGTCAGAAAGAGCATCATCTCTTAGATTTTTTTCATTGTGCAATGTGAGTTTTAAAATGTTAGGACTGTCATTGAGGAATGTAAGTAAAATCTTGTGTGACAAGATTTTTGCATTTATGTAACTTTCACTCATTTTTCAGAATGTGTTCGTAGAGACAGAGAACCCAGTACAAAAGTGGGAGCATGTATGCTTAATAAGAAGGATGCAGTGCCCATGCCTAGTGACACTCTGAAAGCAAACATGGTTCCCGGGAAAGTTCCCCGCAGATGTGCTACCGTTGCTGCAAATAAGATAAAGTTAATGAGTAATCTAAAAGACACGATCTCAGGACCAGAAAATGTCTGGATTAGGAAGAGTAGCAGAAAACTGCCCCACCGAAATGCTTCTGCTGCGGCTAAGAAAAAAATTACTGAATGTTTATAAAGAGGATGATGCAAGCATACATTCTGACAGTGGAAAAGAGCTACAAGATACTAGCCGCAAGATGTGTTATTTTAGGCGGTTCAGATCCTGCAGAGAAAAAGCACAGAAGTGACCGAGAATGTAGGAATGGTACCTCACGTGCTGGGGATTAAGCTGGCAGGCATTCTGCTCCTAGCCACAATTTAACACCTGACTGGATCTTTAGAGGAATTTTCCTAGAAGCCAGGACTCTGGGTCAAAGTGGGAGGAAGGCATCCAGGCAGCTCCACACACACAGCACAGGGGATTCTGAGGAGGAAGCAGATTTGGAACTTTAGCTGGAGGGTGGGGGAGGCCAGAGGCCTGTCACACACTGCTTTTCTTTCTTTAAGAAAGCAAAGGCCTTCAAGAAATCATGATTCTTAAGAGGAAAAAACAGGAAGTGTGCAGTCTCTAGGGAGAACTGGAAAAATGTGAAAAAATCTAAACCTGAAGCTAATTTTAAGGGGTTTCCATTAATTAGTATTAAAATGAGTGATATTTCAAAGGAGATGCCAATGAACCAATCTGAGTTCTGAATGAAGCCAACATTTCAGCTGGATCTAATCCCACCTAATTGCATCTCCAGAAGGCAAACAAAATGGTTGGGGAATTCACTGCTGGGTACTTGACAGAGTCATGAAGTGTTGGAAATCCATTAACATTTTTATTTTCAACGTTGGAATTCATACTCCTGGATGATAACCACTTGGTATGGCTAATTCAGGGAATATATTTTTCTATGAAAGCTATAAATGTGACTATTACATTATTTTTCCCATAGCAGCAGATTGAAGAACCCTGACTTCTAGCAAACTTGAAAATAAAGCATAACTTAAGACCAAAAGTCATGCTTTGAGATGACACAGTAAAATCCTATCACCTAGGTTTCTCTATCGCACCTTACAAGTTTGAACTTGAACAAGGAGCACACTTACTCCAGTCTCATCACAACACAGTGGAGGTTTGGCCTGCTTCACTGTGGCCTTTGCTTGTATTAGAAAATGTGGTCTTACAAATGCTTTAATTACAGTGGGGCTTTATTTGTTAATAGCTACTTGTTGAAATTAAGATCACCAGATGTGATCTGTGAATGTATTGTCAAAAATCTCTTTTTAACATAAATGCTGCAGGTAAAAATTGTCTCAGCAGGCTGTTTTCCCATTAAAAAATACATGTTACTAGTAATATATAATTTGCATGTGTAAATCTGAAAAAGTAACGTATAAGAACTCAATGGTTTCTATTTTTCATTAACACTAATGCATATTTTCTGGTTGCAAAGATGGCCAAAGTGTCTAGATTACTTGAGAAATTTGTTTGTGGATGCATGTCTGCTTAGAAAAAGGGCTTTAGTTTTTTAAGTATAAGCCAGAACATTTTAACTTACAGTATGTGTTCTTTGTACTTCATTTGAGATGCTATCTTCAGTATCTTGTTAGTTACAGGTAAGAAAGCAAAGAATTCCTAATAAACTGCTATTCTATTTAGCTGCATGGGTTCTGATTTTTGAGCTTTAATGAAGTGCTTAAACTTAGTTCCAGTCTTAAGTTTCATAGAAATTCCTCACTGAGTATCTATTATAGCTTCAAATATAGCATGAAATGAAAACCAATTGTTTTATGAAATTTTGGACAGTTTCACCATGATGAGTTCAAGGCTTGAATTTATATAGTATAAATTTATATAGTATAGCCTCAAAAAAATACCATGAAGCCACGTGGTGCACGTCTTTAATCCCAGCACTCCAGAGGCAGAGATAGGAGGACTGCCATGTATTCGAGGCCACCCTGAGACTACATTGTGAATTCCAGGTCAGCCTGGGCTAGAGCTAGACAATACCTTGAAAAAAACAAAACAACAAAAAAAGTACCACGAAATGTACTGTTAAATGTTTTGTAATTGTTTTATGAACTTTAGGACAGTTTCATTGTGATGAGTTCAAGACTTTAATTTATAATTTGCTGTCTAGGATTAATTTTTGTGTGAGTCTGAGATTGTGTTAGCTGCCCCAAATTCTCTTTTTTGACTTAGTATTTAATTACACCATATTTCTACTTTTTTAAAAAAGTGTTTGGCCTAAGCTTATGTAACTGCATGAAATACATTTAAAATTTAACCTGCTTGAAAAACTCCCTGAAATGTGCCCACTATTTAAATCATAGCCAAATGAATTACCATTATTGTTATTTGCAACAACTTTTTCAGATTTCTGGAAGATTTCTTCATAATGTAGTTGGGAAATCAAACTGAGTATCATACCTGTAAAATCAGATTATTTACCAAAAAGACAAAGCCATGCCCAAGTTTAACCTTTTTATTCTCCAGTCCATTTACTTAACCAGGATTCCTCATGTTTTAAGACACCGCGTTGGTAATTTGTATATGCATTCATACTAACTATAACCAGTTACTGGCTAGGAACTGGTCTTAACTTACTTAAGTGTTCAAGCTTTTTTCTCACCAGCATATAAATTAAAATTGCTAAATACTGATTTTCCTCCCACGTCTTAAAAGATGTTTTAAGAAACTTTCTGATACACATTTATCTGAAAAGGCTGTCTGATCCCAAAGGATTTACTTACCTTTGTGACCTTAACTTTTTACTGCAAAGACTGCAATGTAGGCAGTACTCCTGTAATTCGGCATAACTCAGTCTAGGCTACGATTTTACTTTTCATCAATACTGGAGTTGCCTTTTCGGGTACAGCAGTCCTCTTGGTTGGAAAGGCTCTGAACCTTGCCAAAACATACTAACAAACAAACAAACCACATCAGAATCATATACCTTCTACTGAAGGCAAATTTTATATTTTCAAAAATATTTTTGCATCCTCATCCACGCTGTTTAGTTCAGCTTGTCACCCTCCGGCCTTGGCGAAGTGTACCCGCAAGCGGGAGTAAGGCTCTTTGCACACCAGCCCGCGCTGTAGTTTCCCGCCCTTTCCCGGGCCGGGCCGAGGATCCTGCTCAGAGCTCAGGGCCGTTGGGTGGCTGCTTCCCCGCCACCGCTGGAGGGACGCCGGGACCCCACCCGAGCCCGCGAGGTGCTAGCGGCCCTTACCTGTCCGACCGGTGCCGCCCCTCTAGCATGGTCCTCCGCGGGTCTTCCCCCTGCATCCGGGCTGTAGATGCGGGAAAACAGAGCACACCTGGGCGCGCACGTGGGCGTGGGCGTGGGCGTGGGCGTTCCCAGGGGCGGAAGCACGCCAGGCACGGGGAAGGACGTAGCCGCTCCGGGAAGCGGTGCCAAGGGGCGTGGTCTCGGCGGGGCGGTGCAGGGGCGTGGCTTTTCGGTGACGTCGAGGTGCGGCGCGCAGGCGCAGTAACGCGAGGCCGCTGCAGTGCCGCCTGGCGTCTGGGCGGTCATGGCGGCCACGTTCTTCGGAGAGGTGGTAAAGGCGCCGTGCCGCGCGGGCACAGAGGAGGAGGAAGAGGAGGACGGCGAGGGGAGGAGGGAGACGCCCGAGGACAGGGAGGTCCGGCGGCAGCTGGCAAAGAAGAGGTCAGGCCCCGGGCGGCTCTGTGCGGCCCGCCGGCGCAGCGCGTTAGTCGGCCGGCGGCCGCAGCGCTCCGGGCCGGCGTGGGCGCCCCGAGGCGGCCCCCGCGTGATGGAGCCCGGGCTCCGGCGCACCGGGCAGCCTGCTGTCGGGTTTCCCAGGGGTGCGGCGCTCCTGGCGTCCCGCGGTGCTTGTGGGCTTGCTCCGTGGCGGACCTGGACTTGCCCCACGGGCAGGTTGCTCTGCGTGTCCCTAGCAGCCGCGTGGATTCCCCGGGACCGCCCCGAGCGGTTTCCAAGCACGCCGGGGCGTGAGGAAACTCCAGTCACCCCTGACCCCCAACACAGCTAGAAAGACTTGTCCACGATCAGCTGCTCTCCCACCATCCCTGTCCGTGTTTGAGAATGGATCTCACGACTTGGGCGTTCCCCCAAGTATTGCCGTGACTAGTAGTAACTCAGTATCACTTGCTAGCCCACTGCCAGCACTGTTAAAGACACTTTCTCTTGGCTTGTGTTAGTCAAAATTGGCTTAGTTGGTTTCGTTTTAGAGCAGTCCCCTTTCTAGCACTCCTGCTGAGAGCTCTGGAGTCATTTGACACGTGTGTTCATCACCTGCACTTCCTGCACATGCATGCTCATGTGGAGACTTGCTCACGTAGTATTTTTGTGGGTGGGAATACTTTGGAGTGGTGCTTTTTGTTTCTCTTTGCATACTATATGAAGTTCCCTGTGGCTGTGACCAAATACCTGACCAGAAGGCGCTTAGGGAAGGGGGAGGGTTCATTTGGCCTTACAGTTTAAGGAGATACAGTCCATCTTGGTGGGGAAGGAGTGTCGGGAAGCTGGTCATGTGGCACCTGTGGTCAGCACATAGAGGGATGCGTGCTGGTGCTCAGCCAGCTTTCTCCATTTCATTCAGTACCAAACCCCAGCCCAGGGGGTGATGCTGCCCACAAACAGGGTGGGTTTCTCACCTCAGTTAGCCTGACCTCAAAGCTTCCTCACAAACATACCTAGAGATTTGTCTGCTAAGTGATTGCAGATCCTGTGAAGTTGACAAATTACTATGCATAGTATGCCTCGTTATCTCACATTTAGGGCTAAGATTGATACCTGTTTTGTCTGCAATAGTTTCATCCAGTGATTGTCATTGCCTGAATCTTTTTTTAAAAAATAAGCTTGCAATTATGTTTTGTAGGAAATGATAGTGTGAAGTTTTGCCCATTAGTTCACTATGCATGAATGCCCTTTCCTCATAGTGTGCTATTAATTGCATAAACATTACACTCATCTTGTTTCTTGTGCAAGGGAGGTGCGGCTTCTTCAAGGACAGACAAAGACATCTCTGGAAGTTCCTCTGCTAGAAAAATATCCTTGCTCCAAGTTTATAATTGCTATAGGAAGTAATGCTGTAGGTAAGTGAAAATGCCCAAGACTAGACATTTTGTTAAAACAAAACAAAGCATAGAATAGGAAGGTCCTTGTTTGTTTTTACTGTAGATTTCAAACGTTGGTTACTTTAAAAAAAAAATCATGGTAGGGGCTGGAGGGATGGTTAGCGGTTAAGGCGTTTGCCTGCAAAGCCAAAGGACCCAGGTTCTATTTCCCGGAATCCACGTTAGACAGATGCACAAGGGGGCACATGTATCTGGAGTTCATTTTCAGTGACTGGAGGCCCTGGCATGCCCATTCTCCCCCCCCCTTCTCTGTCAAGTAAATAAATAACTAAAAATAAAGTACTTAAAAAATCCTGGTAGAATAATCCCCCCCCCCATGTTATGTCCTCTTAATAAACATAAAAAAAGAAGACTTGGGGTTGGGGATATGCCTCAGTGGTTAAGAGCCCTTGCTGCTGAGATATGAGGGCCACCAGGCTGGTGAGTGCCAAGTTTGACTCTAGAACCCATGTAAAAACCTGGGCGTGGCCACATTCATGGATGGCCATGTACATGTAAGGTGACTCCAGCCTGCAGGGACAGAGATCAAGGAGACCGGAGAATGCAGGAGCTTGCTGACTATGGCGGCTCCAGGCTGAGGAACAAACCTCAGGGGGATAGAGGAGGGAACCCAAAGTGCTCCTCTGACCTCCACACACCCTCATGCCCCCACCCCACCCACAGTAAGACTTCATGGAAGGACTCTGACTCTCTTCTCTACCTCTTACCTTCACTTTGAATAAGCTATTCATTTGCTTGAAAAATAAAAGACAATGGAAGCATTCTTGGCTTAAGGAATTTACAGCTTAAGGAATTGTTTCTGGTTGGTTGAGATATCCAGGTTTGCTTAAAAAATATTTTTCATATATATATAATACACACACACACACATATGTATATTTTTTGGTTTTCCGAGGTAGGGTCTCACTCTAGCTCAGGCTGACCTGGAATTCACTATGTAGTCTCAATGTGGCCTCGAACTCCTGGTGATCCTCCTACCTCTGCCTCCCAAGTGCTGGGCTTAAAGGCTTGCACCACCACACCCAGCTGCTTAAATATTTTTGAGGTAACGTCCTTTGTGAACAAAATGAGGATTCTAACAGTAATTACTAAGGTTATTTTGAGCACTGTAGTTCTACAGTCTGCTTGTGCGTTGATGCAGCTTGTGGGTTTAAGACAGAACAGTAACAATGTCCATGTACAAGTACACAATAGACCTTTATGATTTTGGTGGTTGGGTTGCAGATCTGAGGAGAGCATTTGGGAATCTGAATGCAGATCTTGTGCCTATACGGTCACCCTGGTACTTACAGAATGTAGTGAGTGAGTGTGTAGTAAATAGTTATTCATGCATTTATGTAAAGGTCTACTGGCCTCTACTTTGTCAGAAGAGGGCCAGTGTGGAGAGGAGTCTTCAGGTTGGTTGTAGCATTGTCTTACTCAGGGTGTGGTCTTCCATTCCTTCAAGGGCGTCAGTTTTCTTGCCTACAAAGTGGAAGTATTAGATGGTTTTTGAATGGCTAGTTCGGCTCTGTAATTCTATAGTAACTTGAGTTTCCTGTTTAGTGAATAGAAAATAATCTGCCAAGCCAAGCACTAATTTATGTGAATTTTTTTTCACAGCATTTTTGTCATCATTTGTTATGAATTCAGGAGTCTGGGAAGAAGTTGGTTGTACTAAGCTCTGGAATGAATGGTGCAGAACAACAGACACTGTACACCTGTCCCCTACGGAGGCTTTCTGTGTGTTTTATCGGCTCAAGTCAAATCCTTCGGTACGTGGGGCCTAACTTGTATGCTAGAACAGTGGTCATTTAGCTGTGGTCCCTAGACAGTACCTACTTCAAGTGTCTCCACTGTCTCTCAGTGGTAGTAACCCTAGTAATAACTGATAGTAATCCTAGTGATGGTGTAGCCCTTACATTGTAGAGAAATAAGCGGGCCAGTAGCAGGGTCAGGAGAGTATTAACTAGGTATTTGTGTTAGCCAGCTTTCTGTTACAAGCTTGAAGTTTCTGAGGTTCCCATCCCTATTCGGGACAGAATGCTTTTAGGGCTCTGTTGGGGTGGGGGCGGTGCATCCTGGCAGGAGTACATGGATGGCACGGCCACTGACTTCACAGCCAGGAAACAGAAGTAGATGAAGGACGCTGGCATCCCACAGTCTCCTTCAAGGGTACCTCCCCGGTGACCTGAAGATGCTTAATGTTCCTGAGGAAACCCAAACGCTTGGCCATTGGGGGATCTTCCAGACCTCAGCTGCAGCAGTGTCCCATTGACTGGCCTTCGCGACACTGGTGTGTCTACACCGGCTGATGGAAGTCTTGCACTTGGCTTTCCAGATTTTCCTTTGTCAGTGCAGCTGCTACGTGGCTGAGGACCAGCAGTACCAGTGGCTGGAGAAGGTGAGAGAGCAGAGCCTGCCTGCCAGGGTGGTGGCACCAAGTTCACATGCTCCCTTTCTTTTCAAGTGTTGTGCAAGAGAGAATGTGGGCCTTTCTCAAAAATAAAATATGAAAAACAAGGGGCTGGAGAGATGCTTAGCAGTTAAAGGCTTGCCTGTGAAGCCTAAAGACCTTGGTTCAAGGCTCGATTCCCCAGGACCCACATTAGCCAGATGCACAAGGGGGCGCATGCGTCTGGAGTTCTTTTGCAGTGGCTGGAGGCCCTGGCATGCCCATTCTTTCTTTCTTTTTCACTCTCTGCCTCTTTCTCTCTCTGTCTGTCGCTAATAAATTAATTAAAAAAATACTTTAAAAAATAGGAAAAATAAAAGAACTTGCCAGGCATGGTGGCACATGCCTTTAATCCCAGCACTGGGGAGGCAGAGGTAGGAGGATTGCCATGAGTTCAAGGACACCCTGAGACTACATAGTGAATTCCAGGTCAGCCTGAGGTAGAATGAAACCCTGCCTTGAAAAACAAACAACAACAACAAAACCTTATTAAAAATGATCAACCCAACAAAATAGCAAAAAAAAAAGAAGAGGCTTAAAAAACCCCCAAATAATAATAATAATAATAATAATAATTATTATTATTATTAGTCAGCCAGGGGTTCTTGGTCACAGCAGTATGCTTAGGAGAGGCGAGGACAAGCCCAGCCGACCTTAGAGGGATGGCATTCATCATATTTTGGAGTGGAGTGAGTGGAAGCCATCTGCTTTTCTTAGCACTAGGTATGAATATGTTGCTTGAAAAATTGTGCACATAACAGGTGCCTGAGACTACATAGTGAATTTCAGGTCAGCCTGAGCTAGAGTGAGACCCTACCTGGAGCCGCCCCCCCCCCCCCAAAAAAAAACAAAAAACAAAGAAAAATTACTTGCTTGGAGAGAGAGAGAGATGGATGCATGCCAGGGCCTCCTGCCACTGCAAACCAATTCCAAACACATGTGCCACTTTGTATATCTGACTTTACATGAGTACTAGGGAAGTGAAACTGGGCCAGCAGGCCTGTAATCACAATATTGAGGTGGCCGTGGCAGGAGAATTGTTAAGTTCCAGACTAGCCTGAGCTGTAGAGTAATGCCCTGTTTCAAAAAGGCAAAGTATACTGGGCTTGGTGGTGCATGCCTTTAATCCCAGTCCTGGGGGGTCAGGCACAGGAGAATTGCTGGGATTTGCTGGTCAGCCAGTCTGCCTGAAAAAATGGCAGCTGCAGGTTGAACAAGAGACTTATCTCCACAAGTCAATCTGGAAGAGCAGTAGTGGGGAGCACCTGGTGTTCCCCTGTGGCTTCCTCATGTGCACATAAACATATAGAAACATAACACATCCTTCATGCCACATACACACGTGTCCCCCTCCCTGAAATTTAGGTTTCATTTGAAATCAATGTCGTGTTAGGTTTTTGGTTCCTGTCCAAGGAAGAACATGCAGATAACCATTCTCACGTGTCGACATATCACCGAGTACAAAACTCCAGAAGCTCCCAGCAGCCTGCCTTCTCCTTTCCTGAAAGCCCTAAAAACGCAGACTTACAAAGATGCTGTGTGCTGCTCGCTGCTGGAACAGCCGAATATTGCACATGATCTTCCTGCGGCAGGTGGTGTTCAACTCGTAACCTCCCCCTCCTCCCCTGTGCCTTACTGAGGGGTCAGCTTTCGTGGTGCAGATATTTTGGAGGTAGCTTGTTAATGGTGACCGTTGGTGTTTACTGCTACTAGTCCTTGGTGTGAACAGTTACAAGTGCAGCATGTTTGAGTGTCTGAGCAGCTCAGTCCTCTGGGCCTGCGCCTCCACTGCCCTTTCTGTGTGGGTTTTGGGTTCTCGAGGTGGAAGCCATGTTAGATGTAAAGTGTTGGTGTGTGGAAAGTTGGCAAGGAATATTTTAGTTATCAAAATAGAACGTTTTAGACATTGAAGCTCACTAGTGGCTTTAATGTTTTATCATGCCCTTAGGTGCACAGTGCTATCTTGTCAGACAGAGGCTACCATTTATTTTCAGTAGCTTATATTTTATAGGGATTGCTAATTGTGATTTGTTAAGGGCTTTGAATTAAGGAAAAAATTTTTTTGCCTTTCATGTTAAGCTTACTAGAATAAGATGATAATAAAGTATGTTATGCATTTATTATTTACATGTAGCTTTTAATCTTTTAATCTTGCAGTTGTTTAAAATTGTCATGATATTATAAAAGATAAAATAAAGATAATATCTGTGAAAGCAAAAGATTGTTGGGAAAATGAGTTGGCTGTGAAAGAAAATATTCACTGTAATTGGGTCAACATGGAAGTAAATGCCTTTTTTAAAAGGGGCCACAGAGATGATTTTTCAAAAGCAGTTTTCATTAGTTGGCAGTGTTAAATGTAGAATAGAAAATATGAATTCTTTTTCCTTGTGTTCATAGTTCTGAGCTACTGTCAAGTGTGGAAAATCCCCGCGGTTCTCTATTTGTGCTATACCGATGTGATGCAGTTAGACCTGGTCACAGTTGAAGCCTTCAAGCCTGCACTCTCCTCCAGAAGCTTGGCAGGGTTGGCTAAGGTAAGGCTCCAACCTTGACTTAGTCCCTGAGTTGTTGCTATGAACATAACGACAGACGTCTGTGCTGTGGGACGAGCGCAGACCCTAAGAAGCACTTTCTTCCAACAGCACGGCTTGCCAGTCTGGCAGTTTGAACTTGATTGTCACGGTTCTTATTTCCCTGCTCTTGAAGGGACTCGAGCGAGAATTATATAATGTCCATCATTCATGTCTGGGCTCATTTGCTAGAAAGTACGTATCATTTCTCAGATGCATCACTGTCTGCCTCAGATTTTAGGGAGTTTAGGGATCCCCTACTTTCTCTGAGGTTTGAGAAAAGCACACAGCCCCAGGCTAAGAAGTACTTCACGGGTGTCAGTCAGGTTTGCATTGCTGGTAGAAAGAAATCACCCAACCAAGAGCAGCTTGTGGGAAAAAGAGGTTTATTTTGGCTCCATGATGGCAGGGGAAACGATGGCATGAGCAGAGGGTGGACATCACCCCCTGACCAACATAAGGTGGACAGTAGCAACAGGAGAGTGCCAAGGGGACACTGGCTATAATACCCATAAGCCAGCCCCCAACAATACACTGCCTCCAGGAGGCATTAATTCCCAAATTTCCATCAGTGGGGTACCCAGCATTCAGAACACTTAAGTTTATTGGGGACACCTGAATCAAACCACCACATTCCGCCCCTGGCCCCCATAAACTGATAACCGTACATGATGTAAAATGCAATGCATTCATCCAACTTTAAAAATCCCCATAGTTTTTTTCAATTCCAATGATGTTCATACATCCCCATAGTCCATGATCTTCTAACTGAGCCATAATACCAAAAAATTCCCCCCAAACCCATAATGGCACAGAATAAACATTCACACTGCAAAAGATGGCATTGGGTATAGTGAAGGAACATTGAACGAATACAATATTTAAACAGGGCAAACATCAAACTCTGTAACTCCAAGTCCAACAACTTTAGCCAGTGACAAATCTCCAAGTCCAATAATTCTAACCAGCAACAAGTTTCTGGAGTTCCAATTCTGCCCCTCCAGCTAGGCTACTCACACTCCTGGAAAACTTAATTAGGGCTGGCAGCTCTCCTTGACAGCCATCTTATGGTCCCGGCATCTCCACTGGGTCTCCACTGCAATCCATGGTTCTTCCTCATGGCCCCATGGGGTCTCCATGCAGGCATCCAGCAAACCTGCTTCACACTGCCCATGGCTATTTCCAAAACACAAGACCATGTTACAAACTCAATGACCCTCTCTTTCCTGCATTTCTTATACTCCACAATATCATCACCCCCGGCCAACATAAGGTGGACCATAGCAACAGGAGAGTGTGCCAAACACTGGCATGGGGAAACTGGCTGTAATACCCATAAGCTTGCCCCCAATAATACACTGCCTCCTGGAGGCATTAATTCCCAGATCTCCATCACCTGGGGAACCTAGTATTCAGAACACCTAAGTTTATGGGGGGACACCTGAATCAAACCACCACAACAGGGAAGGGTTTCACAGTGTGTTCTGGAATGGCTGGCAGTTACCACACTCTCCTGGTAAGCTCTGTTGTTAACTCCTTCCTCAGGCCTCAGGTTTGTTTGTTTCTGGAGTGTGAGCTCCCTGGGTAAGGGGCCACACTTCATAATGGTGTCCCTGGTTCACCGTTACCTGGCACGCAGAAGAAAGCCCTTGGTAACGCCTGGTGAAAGTATTGAGCCTGCTGTGGTGGTGCGCTCTTTTAATGCCAGCACTTGGGAGGCAGAGGTAGGAGGATCAGTGTGAGCTTGAGGCTAGCTTAGGACAAAAACAAAACAAAACAAAACAGAAAACAAACACAAAACCCAGTCTTCCAGCCTGTCTGTCAGAACAGTTAGGGTCAAGATGATCTTTCTGACAGGTTATTTTGTGTTTAGCCTTTTTTCCAAAGTGGATGCTAACTAATGGTCACTCATGCTTGTGTGGTTAGCTGATGGCCTTGAAGATCTGTTTCCTGAGGGCAGATAAGCTGTGCTCTTAATAGTCTCTTTATCAGCACGTGGACTTGCTCTGAGAGTATAAGTCATTTGTCCTGTAGAGTTGAAGTGAGCACCCAGCTTTCAGGAATATTTGAGGGGGAAATTTAAATAACTTGTCCATGTTTTTATCTCTTGCTTTCAAGATAATGACGTGTGGCAGGGTGAGGTGATTGCCCTGAGGAGGGTGAGCTTTTTTTATTTCTGAGACAGGGTCTCACTTGCAGCCCAGGTTGGCTTCAAACTCCCAGTCCTTCTGCCGCAGCCTATCGGGTGTTGGGGTTACGGGGGTCATCTTGAGACCGTGCTGCATGGTGCTCCCTGTGGGGTAGTTCCACTGTCATGAGGAGTGGGAACGGTAGGCACGTTGGGTCGAGTGTAGCCTGGTCTGCCTGCAAGGGGATAAGGAAAGGCTCCTGGGAGAGCAGGCAGTGCAGCTGCCTTCAGAAGAGGGATGAAGTTAGGAGAAGTAGGCAGAGAGAAGCAGTGCACCTGTACTGGGAGGGCGGCACGAGGGCTTTGGAGGGATGGGGAAGGGCAGCAGGGTGGGAGTGTTAAGTCAGGCAAGTCACTTTCAAAAGGTTTGGGCAAAGAAGGACCTACAGAGCTGCTTCGCCTTCTCCCCTTCTCTCCGAACAAGGTGAAGGGCAGCCTCTGTTGCTTGGCAACATTCTGTGTGTGCATGAGTGTGGGGGCTGGGGGCCGTATGTACCTCTGACTGAAGGCTTGACAGCTTTTTCTCTTTCCAGAATATTCCTCAAAGCACAGAGATGCTGAAGAGGCTGATAACAACAAGTGAGATTCAGAGTAACATTTACACCTGAGCCCATATTCCCATGACGCCCAGCCTGTCCACCCACCTAGAGCAGCAGCAAGAATCCTGTGACAACCACCCGTCCACCCTCGCAGCAAACACTATTGTGTACAGTACTCTGTGTGGGGCATATTTCAAGGATATATAAAACAATAAAAACCTTGAAAAAATGAATTGTACTTTTATATTCTTTTTTAAAAATATTTTTATTTATTTGAGAAAGAGAGAGTTTGGGTGCACCCCAGCCTCTTGACAGTATAGATGAACTCTGTATACATGTGCCATTTTGTGCATCTGGCTTTACATGGGTACTGGAGGATTGAACTCCTGGCTGGCAGGCTTTGTAAGCAAGTGCCTTTGACCACTGAGCAATCTCCCCAGCCCGATTTTTTCTTTCTTTCTTTCCTTCCTCCCTCCCTCCCTCCCTTCTTTTTTGTTTGTTTGTTTTTTGTTTGACCTGGCATTCATTCTGTAGTACCAGGCTGGCCTTGAACTCACAGTGATCCTCCTACCTCTGCCTGCATAGTGCTGGGATTAAAGGCATGTGCCACCATACTTGGCCTTTTTTTTTTTCTTCTTTGGGCTGGAGGGATGGCTTAGCAGTTAAGGTGTTTGCCTGCAAAGCCAAAGGACTCAGGTTTGATTCCCCAGGACCCAAGTTAGCCAGATGCACAAAGGGGTGCACGTGTCTGGAGTTCATTTGCAGTGGCTAGAGGCCCTGGTGCGCTCATTCTCTCCCTCTTTCTCTATCAAATAAATTAATTAATTAAAAATATTTTTATTTGTAGAGGCAGAGAGAATGAGTAAGAATGGGCACACCAGGGCCTCTTGCCACTGTATGCAGAACTCTAGATGCATGTGTCACTTTGTGCATCTGGCTTTACTAGGGTCTCACTAGCTCAGGCTGACCTGAAATTCACTATGTAGTCTCAGGGTGGCCTTGAACTCATGGGACCCTCCTACCTCTGCCTCCCAAGTGCTAGCATTAAAGGTGTGCACCACCACGCCTGGCTGGCTGGGAGGCTTTTTAAGCATGTGCCTTTAACTTCAGAGCCATCTCCTTAGCCCCAGTTTTGTTTATGGCATTGTTTACAGCAGAAATAAGCCAGGTGTTTTTCTTTGGTCCACTAGGTGGGAGTGTTGTTTGTTTTTTTTCTTTTTTTGTTTATGCTTATGAATTAAATGTTTTATTTATTTGAGAGCGAGAGAGGCAAATAATACAGAGAGAGAGAGAATGGGTACACCAGGGCCTCTAGCCACTGCAAATGAACTCCAGATGCATGTGCCATATTATGCATCTGGCTTTACGTGGGTATTGGAGAATTGAACCTGGGTCCTTTGACTTTGCTGACAAGTGCTAAGCCATCCCTCGAGCCCTGAGTTATAATTTCTAAAAAGATGTATTGAGAACTTTAATATATGAACATATTGCTAATTGGTCATTTTCCCATTGGGTTATAAAATGTTATATAGTTAGAATTTTGAGCAGCTGCAGACATTAGGTTGTATCCATATGGCAAAGTATAGTTGGGGTAAAAAAAATCTAGTTTTTGTATGTTTTGTGGGTGAACTTGGTAGTAGCAGAGTTGTACATTTGCTCAAAGTGAAACACAAATGTGTGTCCTCTCCTCAGGATGGTCTGAGGTTGCCTCCTTACTCCAGCTCTGCCCAGACTCTGCAAGGTGAGCAGTGGGAGTCCCACCAGCTGTGGTATATCTGAGTAGCCACATTGCCTGACCAAACTACAGGCTGAGCTGCATCGGTGGAGCACATGTTATAATTATGGAATCATCTCCTGACTCCTTTTTAGTTATCAAATCATGTAGATTTATATATCTCACGTATTTTCTTTTTTTATTAAAAAATTTCATACATTTCCATAATGTATTTTGAGCATAATTTCTATTGCTTTCTTTTGTTCCCCCACTGTATGTCATTTTCTTTCTGCCCTCACCCACTGTGATGGCTTAGCTCATATTTTGTATACCTGGTCCTCAGCTGGTGGCAATTTGTGAATGGAGCCTTGCGAAAGGAGGCATGTTGTTGAGGGCAGGCTTAATAGTGTTACAGCCAGCTCCCCCTTGCCAGAGTTTGGCTCACTCTCCTGCTGGTGTTTTCCACCTGCTGTGGCAGAGGTGACATCCAGCTTGCTCATGCCCTCCTTTTTTTCCCTACCATCATGAAGCTTTCCCCCGAGACTGTAAGCAGAAATAAAAAACCTTCCATCAGCTGCTTTTGCTTGGGTGGTTTGTCTCAGTACCCAGAAGGCAACTACAACAGAAAATTGGTACCAGAGGACTGGGGTTGTTACTGTTAGAAACATGACTGTGGCTTTTGGCCCTTTGAAACTGATATTGCCAGAGGAATTTGGATTTGAAACCTTGGCTTAAGAGATGCCATGCAGTTCTCCAAGCATAGCTTGACTGATCATTCTGGTCAGAGTTGAAAGACCTAAGTGCAATAAGAACTGGACTGTTTAGGATTGACTCAGGAATGGAAGAAAGAACTTTGCCTAGCCTAGGCTAGAGCCAGTTTATGTGAGAGGCTTGCTGCGTTCTGCCTGTGTCATGACAAGTTGAGTGGAGTTGAACTTAGAAGAAATGGAGGGCTGGAGAGATGGCTTAGTGGTTAAGGCGTTTGCCTGCAAAACCAAAGGACCTCGGTTCAATTCCCCAGGACCCACGTAAGCCAGATGCACAAGGGGCACATGCATCTGGAGTTTGTTCACAGTGGCTGGAGGCCCTGGTGTGCCCATTCTCTCTCTCTCTCTCTTGCTCTCTCAAATAAAAATAAAATAAAAAATAAAACATAAAAATGAAGAAATGGTGTGGTGTGAGCAGAAGGATATGGTGCAGAAAGAAATGAAAGTTTCAGTCTGGAGTCAGTGCCTGTTCAGCTGCAATTGTTTGAAAGATTATTACCATTGAGATTGGGTCAGCTGCTCTGCACTGAGACAGCAGAAAGAATATAGACTCTTGAAAGTAAGGGGCCTGAATGCTGAAGGAGTGTCCTCTTCAAAGTCAGCTTTATTCCCCTCTGGATTATCAAATTTGGTAGCCCAAATTTTGGTACTATGGTAGTATAAAAAGTGCAAGAAAGAAAGGGTCATTAGATGTGTAACATGGGTTTTTCTTCTTGGAAATGGCCACTAGGCAATGTGAGGCAGGTTTGCTGAGTCCTCGCATGGAGGCCTGATGGGGCCATGAGACTGAGCCATGGGTTGCAGTGGAGACCCCAAAAATACTGAGATGTGGTCAGGACTGTGGCACAGCTGCCAAGGAGAGCTGCCAGCTCAGTATGGAGTTTTCCCAGGGCTGCGAGCAGCCCATGTGAACGGGTGGAAGTGGAACCCCGGGGACTTTCTTGTGGGTCTCAGGTGGTCATAGAACTGCAGGATTTGATGTTTTCCCTTCTTCTTTTAGATCTTGCATTGCTTCAGTTTTTTTTTTTTTTTTCCTAGCAATGCCATCCTTTGCACTGTGAATGTTTACCATGATATGTTTTTGGTTTTACAGCTCACAGTTAAGAGACCCTAGACTATGGGGATATTTGAACAGTGTTGGGACTGATAAAAACTGATAACGTTTTTAAAGTTGGCCTGGATGCATTGTATTTTCACATCATGGATGGTTGTTGCAGTCAGGTTTGCGTTGCTGGCAGAAATCACCTGACCAAGAGGAGCTTGTGGGGGGGGGGGGAAGAAAAGGTTTATTTTTGCTTACAGACTCCAGGGGAAGCTCCACGATGGCAAGGGAAAGCAATGGCATGTGCAGAGAGATGGACATCACCTCCTCACCAACACTGGGTGGACAATAGCAACAGGAGAGTGTGCCAAACACTGGCAAGGGACAACTGGCTGTAATACTCATAAGCCTGCCCCCAACAACACACTGCCTTGGGGAGGTTTTAATTTGAAATTGACATCAGCTGGGGACCTAGCATTCAGAACATCTAAATTTATGGGGGACACCTAAATCAAGCCAACACATCCTGTCCCTGGCCCCCATAAACTGATAACCATCCATGATGTAAAATGCAATGCATTCAGTTTGGCTTTAAAAGTCCCTATAATTTTAAATCAATCCTAATGTTGTTCAAACATTCCCATAGTCCAAGATCTTTTAACTGAGCCATAATACCAAAAAAATCCTCCCAAACCCATAATGGCACAGAATAAACACTCACTGCGAAAGATGACATTGGGCATAGCAAAGAAATATTCAACCAATAGAAGATTTAAAACAACCAGGATAAACATCAAACTCTGTAGTTCCAAGTCCAACAACTCTAGTCAGTGACAAATCTCCAAGTCCAATAATTCTAACCCGCAACAACTCTGGAGTTCCAATTCCACCCCTCCTGCTAGGCTACTCACAGTCCTGGAAAACTTCATCTGGGGCTGGCAGCTCTCCTTAGCTGCCATTTCATGGTCTTAGCATCTCCACTGGGTCTTCACTGAAACCCATGGTCCATCCTCACAGCTCCATTGGGTTTCCATGCAGGCATCTAGCAAACCTGCTTCACACTGCCATGGCTGTTTCCAAAACACAAGACCGTGTTGCAAATTCAATGACCCTCTCTTTCCTGCATTTCTTTTTTTTTTTTTAAAGAACTTATTTATTTATTTGCTAAGAGAGAGAGAGAGAGAGAGAGAGAGAGAAGAGACAGTCAGAGAATGGGTGTCCCAGGGCCTCCAGCCACTGCAGTTGAACTCCAGATGCAGATGCATGTGCCCCCTGTGCATCTAGATTATGTGGGTACTGGGGAATCGAACTTGGGTCCTTTGGCTCCCAGGCAAATGCCTTAACTACTAAGCCATCTCTCCAGCCCTTTCCTGCATTTCTTATACTCCATAATACCAGGTAGGGTGAGAATTTGTTAATCCAGGGGGAATAAAACAGACTTTGAAAGACACTCATTCAGCACTCAGGCTCCTTCAAAAGACTCTGCATTCTTTCTCTTGTACCAATGCAGGTCAGCTGGCCCAATCTCAATGGTTGTAATCTCTCATACAATTGTAGCTGAACAGGCAGAAGTTTCAGCCCAAAGATTTCTTTCTGTGCCATATCCCTCTGCACACACCAGTCCATTTCTATGCAATGCAACAGTGCACAAATTCTCGCTGGCATAACAGCAAGCCTATCACACAAAACTGCTTCTAGTCCAGTCCAGGCAAAACTCTTTCTCATCCTCACAAGCCAAACCTCACAGTCCATAGTTCATACTGCATTTGAGTCTTTCAACTCTGACCAGAATAGTCCATCAAGCTGTACTTACAGCACTGCAAAGCCTCTCTTAGGCCAAGATTTCAAATCCTTCCACATTCAAGGCCAAAAGCCACAAGTCAGGTGTCTACCAACAATGACCCCACTCTTGGTAACAACTTTACTGTTTCAGTCAGGTTCACATTGCTGGCAGAATCACCTGACCAAGAGCAGTTTGTGGGAAAATGAGGTTTATTTTGGCTTACAGACTCAAGGGGGAAGCTCTATGATGGCAGGGGTAAACAGCATGAGCAGAGGGTGGACATCACCTCCTCTCCAACACGGGTGCACAATAGCAACAGGAGAGTGTGCCAAACACTGGCAAGGGGAAACTGGCTATAATATCCAACAATACACTGCCTCCAGGAAGCTTTAATTCCAAATTGCCATCAGCTGGGGACCTAGCATTCAGAACACCTAAGTTTATGGGGGACACTTGAATCAAACCACCACAATGCTTATCAGTTTATTGGGGCCATGGGCAGAATGAGGTGGTTTGGATCAGATGTGCACCATAAGCTCATATACAAGTACATAAACTCAAGTTTTGTATACTCTCTCCTCAGCTGGTGGCAATTTGGGAGGTGGAGCCTTGCTAGAGGAGGTGTGTTGTTGGAGGCTGCCTTAGGGGTGTTAGAGCCAGCACCCCCCTGCCTCTCTTTTCCCCAGAGGTGTGCTGGGATTATAGAAGCCTGCCACAGCATCCAGCGTTTGAGGGAGCTCTGGGGACCCAAACTCAGGTGCTCAGGTGTGTGTGGCAAGCACTTTATCCACTAAGACTTCTCTTCAACCCAAGGGGAATGTGCTTTTTTTTTTTTTAAAATATATTTTATTTATTTATTTGAGAGAGAAAGAGGCAGAGACAGAGAAAGAGGCATGTGCCACCTTATGCATATGGCTTACGTGGCTTCTGGGGAATTGAACTTGGGTCCTTAGGCTTTGCAGGCAAATGCCTTAACCACTAGGCCATCTCTCCAGCACCAAGGATGAGTTTTTCTTTTTAAAATAAGATTTATTTATTTATTTATTTATTTATTTATTTATGAGAGAGAAAGAGAGGCAGAGAGCGAGAATGGGCACATCAGGGCTTCCAGCCACTGCAAATGAACTCCAGATATATGTGTCACCTTGTCCATGTGGCTTATGTGGGTCCTGGGGAATCACACCTGGGTCCTTAGGCTTTGCATGCAAGTGCCTTAACCGCTAAGCCATCTGTCCAGCCCCAAAGATGAGTTTTAAAGGAGAAACTTACAAAGAGGAAGCGGTTAGAGAGAATAAGTCTGTTGCTGCAAGGAAGTAAACAAGCAAACTTTGTTGTATAGAAAAGGTATAAAGCCGGGCATGGTGGCGCACGCCTTTAATCCCAGCACTTGGCAGGCAGAGGTAGGAGGATTGCTGTGAGTTTGAGGCCACCCTGAGACTACATAGTTAATTACAGGTCAGCCTGGACCAGAGTGAGACCCTGCCTCAAAAAACAAAAAACAAACAAAAAAAAGAAAAAAGAAGAAGAAAAGAAAAGGTATAGGGGAGAGCTCAGCTCTTATGTGGGGAAATTCCATATGATGGGGCCCAAAGACAAAGTGCCTATCAAAAAATGGAAGAGGAGGCTGGGGAGATGGCTTAGTGGTTCAGGAACTTGCCTGCGAAGCCTAAGGACCTGTGTTTGACTCTTCAGATCCCACATAAGCCAGATGCACAAAGGTGAGGCAAGCACAAGGTCACACATGCCCACTAGGTGGCACAAGCGTCTGGAGTTCGATTTCAGTGTCTGAGGCCCTGGTGTGCCAATTCTCTCCCTCTCTCTGTGTCTGTCTCTCTCTAAAAGAAACACACACATACACACAAAATGATGAAATAAAAAAAAAAAACTGAAAGAGGGCTGGAGAGATGGCTTAGTGGTTAAGGCACTTGCCTGCAGAACTTAATGACCCAGGTTTGATTCTCCAGTACTCATGTAAAGCCAGATGCACAAGGGGACACACGTGTTCATTTGTAGGAGGCTCTGGCATGTCCATTCTCTTTCTCTATCTGCCTCTTTCTCTCACTCTCTGTCAAATAAATAAATAAATAAATAAATAAATAAATAAATAAATAAATAAAATGTTTTTAAAAAAAGAAGGTAGGGCTGGAGAGACGGCTTAGTGGTTAAGCACTTGCCTGTGAAGCCTAAGGACCCCGGTTTGAGGCTTGATTCCCCAGGACCCACGTTAGCCAGATGCACAAGGGGGCGCACACATCTGGAGTTCGTTTGCAGTGGCTGGAAGCCCTGGCGCACCCATTCCCTATCTGTCTCTTTCTCTCCCTCTCTCTCTGTCACTCTCAAATAAATCAGTAAAAATGAACAAAAAATATTTAAAAAAAAGAAAGCAGGTTCAATTCCCCAGGACCCATGTTAACCAGATGCACAAGGGGGCACATGCATCTGGAGTTCGTCTGCAGTGGCTGGAGGCTCTGGCATGCCCATTCTCTCTCTCCCTCTTTCCCTATCAAATTAATTAATTAATTAATTAAATACTTAAAAAAAAGAGACCAACGATATGAATGAACCCCCATCCCTTCTACGTCTTTATTTCCTTTGGTCCCCATCACCTGCATACACTCTACAAGGAGACACTAAGATAAGGCTGAGGAGGAGGGAACAGACACCTGTCAGAGGCCTACAGTGTCGATCTGTCATCTCAGATTTGTACGGGAGGCAAAACTGCCTCTTTCCTTCCGGGATCTGGACATTAAATTGACATGGGGGGTTAATAGGAATAAAGCACAGTTTTCCAAGTACCTTGGAGTCTCCCCATAGGAAAGTGAAGACCCAAAGCCGAGGCAAACTGTAGTGCTCCTATGCCTGGGGGGACAGAGAGAGGCCATCAAGGAAAAGGACCTAAAATCTAAGGAAAATGCTGAGGTTTAGACAAATGTCCCAGGTGCTGAAGACGTGGGCTCAGCCTGTGTCTGGAGGTGGTAGAACCTTTAGGAGATAGAGCCTGGTGGGAGGAAGTTACATGATTGGGGTGTGTCCTAAAAGTGAATAGTGGGACCTCAGCCCCTGCCTGTCTCCTCTTTCTTCCTGGCCTCCGTGAGGTGATGTAAGTGGCTTCCTCTGCAGTATTGCCAGCGCGACTGTTCTATGGGCCACGGGCCCCAGGGCACCAGGCTGACAGTCCACAGACTGAAGCTTTCGAAGCTGTCAGCTAAGACACGCTTTTCCTCTGAGCTGATTACCTCCAGTATTCCTCACATAAGGAAGGTAAAAGGGCTATTTTAAAAAGTTCTCTTGGGGGACTGAAGAGATAGCTCAGAAGTTAAGGCGCTTGCCTACAAAGCCTAAAAACCTGAGTTCGATTCCTCAGTACCCATGCAAAGCCAGATGCACAAAGTGGCTCATGCCTCTGGAATTCATTTGCAGTAGCTAGAGGCCCTGGCATGCCCATTCTCCTTTCTCTGTCTGTGTACAAAGAAATAAGTAAAAATATTTAAAAAAAACCTTAAGGTGGAGGGAGGGCTAATCAAAATCTAAGAGGATATAAATAAATCATATGGAAACCTACTTTTTTGGACAATGGAACACTCAGGAGCCATAGATTGTTACTAGAAAATTTTCAGTGCCTGGGATGGGATACATTCCAATGAGTTGTTGGCCAGGGAGGTCCCTGATGCCCCCAAAACATTACAGGCTATTGCCGAGGCCCTTGGTTTCCCACCAGGAATAGATGGTAAGACACTATTGCTGAATACGCCACATACTTGGGCTGCAAGGCCACTGAGAAATCCTGCTGGATCTGAGCTGATAACCTCCTCCATGTAGACCAGCTGACAGAAAGCTGGAAGAAGCCATTCTGCATGCAGTTCAATGAGAGAAACAGAAATCACCAGTGAAGATGCTCAACAATGGACACTGCAAGCCTTATATTTGGCCAGCCAGGCCAAATGAGCCAATGGGTGCAATAGTGGCACATCTGTCATGGTGGAAACCAACTGCCCTCTAATTGGACTGGAGGCCAGCTCCAGGGGAGGGAATATATCCCTGATACTGAAAACTTAAAACAGGGGTAGTCATGAGCCCTAGGGGTGTAACGTCTGCTGCTGTCTGGCTAAATGTATATACTATGCTTATCAAACTTCCCAGTAAGCTCTTCTCTTAATGTTCGTACCCATGTATTAATGCTACTCTCACTTTTGGTAGAGAATCTTCTCTTTTCAGATGGCAGTGACCTTGGGATGACTCAGAAGGTATCATGGTGCTGGGAAGAAGTGACAGAGGAGTGCTCAGCACTGCAATATCTCTATCACACCTTCCAAGTCTCAGGGTCCATTGTGGAAGAGATGGCAGAAAGAATGTAAGAGCCAAAGGAAGGGTAGGATTCCTTATAATGTGTTCCTCCAGACACAAAATGGCCTGGATATCCATGACCTCACAGTGCCTGACACTACCTACATAAGACCATTATAATAGGAGGAAAAAGATCATGACATCAGAATAAAAGAGAGACTGATTGAGAGAGGGAGGGGATGTGATGGAGAGTGGAGTTTCAAAGGGGCAAAGTGGGGGGAGGGAGGGCATTACCATGGGATATTGTTTACAATAATGGAAGTTATTAATAAAAAATAAATTAACTTAAAAATCTTTTGGGCTAGAGAGATGGCTTAGCGGTTAAACGCTTGTCTGTGAAGTCTAAGGACCCCAGTTTGAGGCTCGATTCCCCAGGACCCACGTTAGTCAGATGAACAAGGGGGCGCACGCGTCTGGAGTTTGTTTGCAGTGGCTGGAAACCCTGGTGTGCCCATTCTCTCTCTCTCTCTCTCTATCTTCCTCTTTCTCTCTCTCTGTCACTCTCAAATAAATAAACAAAAATGAACACAAAAATTAAAAAAGATCTTTAAAAAATGTTCTTTTGGGGCTGGGTATGGTGGTACACACCTTTAATCCCAGCACTCGGGAGGCAGCAGAAGGAGGATCGCCATGAATTCAAGGCCATCCTGAGACTACATAGTGAATTCCAGGTCAGCCTGAGCTAGAATGAGACCCTACCTCAAAAATAAAAAATAAAAAATAAAAAATAAAAAACCTAAAACAGTTCTTTTGGCCTTAATTTCCTATATCCTTTCCTCTTGGTACAGAGAGGATGTGTATAGAATGTGCAGTGTGGTATGATGTGTGTGTGGGTGGGCCTCTCACTGATTCTGAAGATTGCTGTTTTTTTGAGCCCCAGTGATTCTTTTTTTAAAAATTTTTTTGTTTATTTTTATTTATTTGAGAGTGACAGAGAGAGAGAGACAGAGAGAGACAGAGAGAGAATGGGTGCACCAGGGCTTCCAGCCACTGCAAACGAACTCCAGATGTGTGCGCCCCCTTGTGCATCTGGCTAACGTGGGTCCTGGGTAATCGAGCCTCGAACCAGGGTCCTTAGGCTTCTCAGGCAAGCGCTTAACTGCTAAGCCATCTCTCCAGCCCCCTTTTTTATTTCAAAATTTATTTTTATTTATTTATTAGAGAGATAGAAAGAGACAGAGAGAAAGAGAATGGGTGTGCCAGGGCCTCTAGCCACTGCAAATGAACTCCAGCTGCATGTGCCTCCATATGCATCTGGCTTACATGGGTTCTGAGGAACTGAATCTAGGTCCTTGGGCTTTGCAGGCAAACACCGTAACTGCTAAGCCATCTCTCCAGCCCACCCCAGTGATTCTTTAGTCATTGCCCACCCCCACTGGACTGGGGTTACAGACATGCATGGACCCACCCAGGTATTTATGTGGGTGTTGGAGAATTGAAGTCAGGTGGTCTCAGGTCCCTCAGGCTGTCCTGCTCACATAGGCATTACTCTTGCCTGTGGAACCGTCTCTCTAGCCTCTGCCTGGTGGTTCAGCGTACTGTTTTTAGGAAGAGAAGTGGTGAGAGGGTGGGACGGATGGTGGCATATGCCAGAGTGTCTGCCTTGTACGTGCTATGTTTTCAAATGCCTTTAGCTCAACATAAACCTCATGTCAAAGTGGCAGACTCTGGGGTGACATAGTCTGCCACCCTTCAGTGTCATTCTTGAACCCGGTCTGGAAGCAAAGTTCTTTTTCCAAGCAAGGACACCAAGACCCGTGGACTTCATGTACAAGTGGCACTCTACCAGTAATTGGAAGGCTTAGCTACAGTCTGTGGCCACCATAATGGCTTTGAGGGCCACATGAAGTTTGCTCTGGCCCTACGCCCCAGGAATGCCAAGGTTCTGGAATTCACCCAGAAAGAAGGGAAACACCCTTGGTGCAGACTCTCAGGAAGAGAAATGGCTCAGAAAGGAACTGGGTCCCCTGCCTTAGCGGGTCTCCGAGAAGTCACAGCATTTCAGGTCACTGTTGATGGCATATGTAAGGCACAGGCACCAGACTTGAGCAGGACCAGTTTGATGCTCTTCCCTAACTTTTCACTGTGTTCTGTAAGAGTCTTGCTCATGTTATCAACCTATCTGGCTCTCCGGACATACAGTGCCCTCACTTGAATTCAGACATCTTTCCCCAGAGCTGAATTTCTGCTGTGCCAACTTCAAACTGTGGGCGGGAGGCTTGGCAGAGCAAGGCTCAAGGCTCTAGCCTCAAGCCATGCTGGGATGGAAATTCAGGGTCTCTGTCTGGCTCAGAAGCAGGCTAGACTAAAGCACTCAGCAGATACTTCTTGAAGAGCCAGGCAAGCCAGAGCCTAAACACTGGCAGCAGCGTTCTGTGTTTGATGGCAAAATGGTATTTGAAAGCCTGTCTTCCAGAAGGTCAGTGCGCCTGACGGGCTGCAGAGTCCCGGCCATAAGCTTCTGGAGCGCTAAGGAGGCAGGCCTAGGCACACAGGGTCACCTGCCACCGCGGCTTAGAATTCAGCTTCTCTGAGGCCTGGCTGACAAGCCCAGGGCAGTCACACAGCCAAGAAAAGCTCTGCCTTACGGAGGACTGGCAGTCTGGCTGGTTTCTAGGCTGGCCCAACACAGGTTGGGTTTCCATCTTTGGTTCAGGGGACATGGTCCTGGGCAGAGGCCCCAGACTGAACACATACCTGGCTCGCCCTGTCTACCAGGCACTGTTCCCAAGGACTGTGGCTGGGCTGGCTGCTGGAGGGACCATGGGCCGGGCAAGACACAGTACACCTTCAAGTCCTCTCAAGGTTTGTGGCCATGGCTGGATGCACAGTTTCAATATAGTGGTAGGACTTGGCATCGTTGAATGGGGCACCTCCACAGGGGTCAAATATGGGGCTTTGATGTTAATAACATATTCCCTGCACTGCCTGCCATGTGGCTACCAGACCCTGGCCACCGCCGGAGATCACGCAGAAATTCCCACGTCTGTTCGCTAACAATGTGAATGCTGGGTGTAAGCCATGTGTTAGTAACCTGACCGTCTGCCCCAGATCTTAACAGTAAAATGTGAGATTGTTCATATTTCTATATTGGCACATAGTGAGCCTGATATTAAACATGACCAATACCAAAACAGCCCAAAGCAGACGCCTTTCAAAGCAAGCAAAGCGATTTTCATCTGAATACTCAGAATTGCCATTAGCCTTAAAACTTATCCTGAGGGCTGGAGAGATGGCTTAGTGGTTAAGCACTTGCCTGTGAAGCCTAAGGACCCCGGTTCAAGGCTCGATTCCCCAGGACCCACGTTAGTCAGATGCACAAGGGGGCGTACGCGTCTGGAGTTCGTTTGCAGTGGCTGGAGGCCCTGGCGCGCCCATTCTCTCTTTCTATCTCTGCCTCTTTCTCTCTCTGTCTGTTGCTATCAAATAAATAAAATAACAACAACAAAAAAAAGAGTTTGCATTAAAAAAAAAAAACTAATCCTGAGAAAAGAAGGGCAAGGTGGTGTTCATTGCAAGTTTTCAGGAAGAGTTTTGACCCCTAAGAGATAAAATCGTTTTTTAAAAAAAAATATTTATTTAGGGCTGGAGAGATGGCTTAGTGGTTAAGGCATTGGCCTACAAAGCCAAAGGATCCTGGTTCGACTCTCCAGGACCCACGTAAGCCAGATGCACAAGGGGGCGCATGTGTGTGGAGTTTGTTTGCAGTGGCTGGAGGCTCTGGCATGCCCATTCTCTCTCTCTCTCTCCTTCATTCTCTCTCAAATAAATAAATATTTTAAAAAAAAGGCAGGGGAGCTGGAGAGATGGCTTAGCAGTTAAGGTGCTTGTCTGTGAAGCTTAAGGATTCAGGTTTGATACCCCAGAACATACATAAACCAGATGCATGTACCTGGAGTTCATTTGCAATGGCTAGAGGCCCTGACCTGCTCATTTTCTCTCTCTCAAATAAATAAACAAAAAAATTAAAAAAAATTATTTATTTTTATTTGAGGCAGAGAGGGAGGGAGGGAGAGAGAGAGAGAGAGAGAGAGAGAGAGAGAGAAGGAGAGAAGGAGAGTGACAATGGGGGTGCCAGGGCCTCCAGCCACTGCAAATGAACTCCAGACACATGCACCACCTTGTGCATCTGGCTTATGTGGGACCTGGGGAATTGAACTTGGGTCCTTAAGTTTTGCAGGCATATGCCTTAACCGCTAAGCCATCTCTGCAGCCCAATAAAATAGTTTTTACTAAAACGTTTTAAGTGTTAGTAAAACTTCAACAGCCTTTCTACTTTTTTAAAAACGTACTTTATTTATTGATTGATTTATTAGAGAGAGAGAGAGAGAGAGAGAGAGAGAGAGAGAGAGAGAGAAGCAGATAGAGATAAAGAGAAGGGGCATCCCAGGGCCTCTAGCCACTGCAAATGAACCCCAGACACATGTGCCACCTTGTGCATCTGCTTTATGTGGGTCCTGGGGGAATTGAACTCGGGCCATCAGGCTTTGCAAGTGCCTTTAACCACTGAGCCATCTCCACAGCCCCTGGTTCTTTTTTAGACATAACTTTATTTTCCAGGTTTACTATTCATTCTCCCTCACTTTAGATGCTTTGGGACAGTTCCCAGGATGTGGCCACCACATTTGTACCACAGCTGCTGACCACTGTCCTAATTGCTTCATTAACCAATGAACCCTTACCTATTTTCCCATCTTCCATCTTGGGTGGGGTGCTTACTAGGACTTCCGGGCTCCGCCGTCCTGGTGTCCTCTCTGAGCTGGCTCCTCAGGGCTGGAGGTAGGTCTCGTCTGCCCTTCCTGCAGCTCTGTGGTCTCAGTGGGTGGTGGTCTAAAGCCTTGTCTCATGTCTGCTGTGACGGAAAGAATGCGCCCCCTCCAAATTCCCATGTTGGAGCTCTAACCCTCAAAGTGACTGGACTTAGAAGTTGGGCTTTGAAAGAGATAATTAAGGACAAATAAGGCCAGAAGGGTGGGAAGGCAGGTCCCTGATGCTGTGGGACTGATGCCTTATAGGAAGATGGGAACCTCCACAGATCTCTCTCCACATGGAGCAGAACACAGGGAGAAGGAAGGGGCTAGCCTCACACCTGGGAGACAGGCCTCCCCAAGTAGCCAGTTGTGCCTACACCTTGACCTCTCACTTCCACCCTTCAGAACTGTTAGACAGTAATTTTGTGTCCTTTCTTTTCTTTTCCTTTCCTTTCCTTTCCTTTCCTTTCCTTTCCTTTCCTTTCCCTTCCCTTCCTCTTTTACCTTCTCTTCCTCCTTCTCATACCTTCTCCCTTCCCTGCTCTTTCCTTCCCTGTTCTTCCCTTCCCTTCCCTTGCCTTCCCTTCCCTTGCCTTGTCTTCCCTTCCCTTCCCTTCCCTTCCCTTCCCTCCCTTCCCTTCCCCTCACCTCCTCTTCTTCCTTCCTTCCTTCTTTCCTTCCCTCCTTCCTCCTTCCTCTTTCCTCTTTTCTTCCCTCTTTTCCTTTCTTCCTTTCTGTACTTTGTACATGCTAGGCAAGCACTCTACCAGAGCCACATCACCAGCTTTAATTTTCTGTTTAAGTGCCCTCTAGTGTCTGGTGTTTCTGTGAAGGTAGCCAGAGCTGACCAATATGTCTGATAAGGAAGACCAAACCCAGGTCCCTTGGAGCCAGCCTTGCAGGCTGCCTCTTAGCCACCACACTGCCTGCCTCCTTTCCAATAGAACCCACACATTCTGAGGGTGTGTCTTAGATGGACTAGTCTGAGTCAGTACAGACCATTCTAGACATTGAATTTCTTGGGCATGGGGAATTCATTCAAGCATATCGGTCAATTGGTGGGAAGCCCCAAGCTTTTGTTCAGTGGTTGAGGAAATAGAAGATTCCTCTTTGTGATGGTTACCTTCATCAACTTGATTGGATCTTAAATAGCATTTATTTATATTTATATTTATATATTTGAGAGAGAGGGAGGATGAGAATGAATGTGCCAGGGCCTCCAGCTGCTACAAACTCCAGACACATGTACCACTTTGTACATCTGCCTTATGTGTGTCTTGGGGAATTGAACTTGGGTCCTTTGGCTCTGCAGGCAAGTGCCTTAACTGCTAAGCCACCTCTCCAGTCCTTGGATGGATTTTAGAATTACCATAGAGACACATCTCTCAGTGTATTGGTGAGGGTGTTTCCAGAGATCTTTAACCGAGGAAAGACCCATCCTGAATGTGGGTGGCACCATCCACGATCTGAGGTCTCAAACCAAAGGAAAAGGAGGAAGTGAGCTGAACCACTGCTCATCTCTCCGCTTCCTCATTAGGGGTACAATGGGGCTCGCTGCCTTACACTCCTGCCCTGCGCCTTTCCCCCCATCATGAACTGTATACTTGTTAGGTAGTTAGGCATTAGCAAGTGGTACTGTCACCTTCTCATTGCTGGGACAAAACACCCAACCAAAAGTAGCATATAGAAGGAAAAGGTTTATTTGGGATTATAGCCTTTTTCTAAAAAATATATATATATATTTTATTTATTTATTTATTAGAGAGAGAGAGAGAGAATGGGCATGCCAGGGCCTGTAGCCATTGCAAAAGAACTCCAGACACATGTGCCATGTTGTGCATCTGGCTTATGTGGGTACTGGGGAATCAAACTTGGGTCCTTAGGCTTTGCAGGCAAGCGCCTTAACCACTAAGCCATTTCTCCAGCCTAGTTTACAGGCTTGAGAGGAAGTTTCAGCATGGCAGATCCGAGGTTGGACACATTAGTTGGGGGGGGTAGTAAGTAGCAATAGTGAGTGACACACCTCCTCCAGCAAGGCTCCACCTCCCAGGCTCCACCACTGAGGATTGGTGCTTGTGAATAAAGGAACATTTCATATTCATTTTAATTTTAATTTTGTTTTTATTTTAGAGACAGTAAGAGAGAGAATTGGTGCAGCAGAGCCTCAGCCACTGCAAATTGAACTCCAGACCCTTGCGCCAACTAGTGGGCATGTGCGACCTCGCGCTTGCCTCACCTTTGTGCGTCTGAGATCTGGAGAGTGGAACCTGGGTCCTTAGGCTTCGCAGGCCAGCGCCTTAACGGATAAGCCATCTCTCCAGCCCCAGTGTGGGTTTTAGCATGCCCTCCAGGTGGGTTTGAGGACCACTTTCCTTTGTATCACGAGAGGCTCTGCGTTTCTAACAAGCTCCGTGGGTGACTGGTGCTGCCTGTGGACCAACACGTGGCACGTGGTAGGCGCCTGATGAGTGCGACTGGGTTGTGTGAACATGCAGAGAATGTGAGGACTAATGTCGTGTGTGACTGGACAAGGACTACACATCATAAGCCAGGTGAACCTATCTGTGAACATGTTTCCAGTCATTCGAAATGTCTTTTGTTACTGCCACCTCCCCCTCCCGTGACAGATCCAGCAGGTAAGTTATATGGGCCAGAAGGAATTTACACAGGAAGTCCCTTGGCCATTGCAGTTCTGACCCCCGCTATGGTGCAAATAAAATAAAATAATAAAATAAAATAAAATAATAAAATAAAATAAAATAAAATAAAATAAAATAAAATAAAATAAAATAAAATAAGCTGGGATGGAAGCGACGCTGTGTTCACATCAGCCATCCACATTTTTGTGAATGCCACTGTGAACCCTGTCATGAATATTTGATGACAGCTATCTTAAATCAAATTTCTCCCAACTCAGAGGTGGTATTTCATATACATGTTCCCTTCAGGCACATGTGGGTGTTAAAGGGGTGCAAAGTCTCCAAGTGTACAAGTCATATATATTACTGCACATCAAGCCGCCAGACGGAACCTATAGAAATAATCAAGGCAAGATTGGTCACCAGGGGGCAGTCTTGTTCAACGAAGATGCTTTGCTGGCCCTGGCCAACCTGGAGCTTATAACCTGTCCCTTGTAAATGGTATGTGCTTTTTATTTACAAAGATCCATAAGCAATGAAAAACCATAGCAAAGAGATCTGTTTACTGTTTTAAGGATGGCCCCCTCCCCACCACCGCCCGTGACAGTTTTTACAAGGCTCTGGATAGAGATTAGAGATGAGGAAGTCTTCCTTTCCTGGAAGAAGCTGTTCTCTATCCACAGAGCTAGAACATTCGGCCCAGGAGGTCTGTTCTCTGAGCAGCGGCCCTTCTGTGGGGGCGGGGAACCTATTGAATTGGGAACTCAGGGATGTCTCCTCATTTCCTTTTGAGTGGTTGGTCACTAGTTGGAGTACCCCCAGAGGGCTCTCTGATCATGCCTTTCTATCCTGGCGGGTTTCTGGTGTCCTAGGCAACCACATCTTCACCCATACGGTCTGAACGAGTCTCCACTGAGACGGGAACTCTGCATTTCTGCGCCATCTCTTTTTTTAAGGCATCCTTTTCCTCCGTCCACTGAGCTGCACCCTCTGTGGTCCCCTCATGGGAGCTTCCCTCTCTGTCCCGTGTCAAGGGCTACTGCCAGGTACCTGCTTGCTTCCCCTGCCCAGATATGGGCTCCAGATGTGGCCTCTGCACCCCGGGGTCTGGCTTCTGGCTCCCCTCCCCACAGCAAGCATGGGTCTGGCTTTGCTTCCAGGCTGCGCTGCCTCAAGGGGCTTTGCTTGAGAGCCCAAGATCGCAGGGAGCCTGTCACTCCCAGCCACCTATCATAGTCCTCTCTAGGCAGGTTTTTTCTGCACCACGGGGGCCATGGCCTGAGCCCCTCTCTCTCTCTTTCTCTCCCTCTCTCTCTGACATGTCCTTGTCATTTCTTTGGGCTGAAGTCCCATGGAGAACTGGGAGCTCTGTTCTAGCAGATCTTGAATGTGGCCTCCACAGAAAGCCAGTGGGAAACATTCCCATGCCAGATACGGAGAGCGATTTATGAGGACTTCATACTCTGCTTGCTATTTCCTTTGAACAAACACTGGGGGATTCCTGTGTGGTGCCCTGATGCCCAACAGAAGGGTCCAGGCAGCCCCTGATGCCCTCCAGGAAGGAAACATGCACATAACTAACTGTTGGGATTTGGTCTACTAGGTGGGAACTGGAGTTTGGGTCTGGGAAGTGGGCAAATGCTTGATATGAAGTGAAGTGAGCTCTGGGTGGTCTCAGGCTCACCGGGGCACACAGACCTCACTGGTGCCAGCCTGGCTTCTTGGACTTTTCTGTTCCTGATGGCATCACCAGGCCTGCCTGACTCCGAGCTCCTCAAAAAACCAAGTCCATCCAAGGTCACAGGTAGCTTGGCTGTAGAGACACTGGGTGTGGGGACTTAAGTGGCTACTTCCCAGCCTTCCAGCCAGGGGAGGGGCTAGGACTGGTGGGGTGGAAGGAAGTTTCTGGAAGGCACACAGCAGGTGGTCCATGGCTGATTGCAGGTGGCAGCCACTGACCACAGAGGCAGAGACAAATATAGACAAATACATACTTTTTGGGTCAGTGACTTCAGGCTTGGATCAGAACCCAGTAGGAGGTACAGGGATATTGTGCACTCCCCCACCCCCACCCCCTAGCGTTTCTACCTACACAGCCTCTCCTGTTAGCCACAACAGCCCCGGAGTGTACTTGTGCTTCCATGGAAGGGCCTACGTCAATGCAGAAGGGATTCCCGAAGTCCATGGTCTCTGTCACCCTTCACTCCTGGCTCTGGGCATTCTGTGGGTTGGGACAGGAATACACCATTGCTGGGTCACACAGGCTGCCTCAGGATCCTAAAATGCTCGGTGCCTCCTCACTCCCACTCGCCTGTGGGCCTATCAGCCTTTGACAGGTCCAGAAGCCTGTAGTGGGAACCAGCCAGCGAGCAGCCTCCTTAGACCAGCTTACCCCCCGTGTGGCGGTGTGCAGGGAAGCTTCCTCTGTTTTCTCTGGCTTGTTAGCATAACCTTTCTGTAGCACAAGATAACTGAACAGTCATATCTGTCAAGAGTCTGGAGGGGGCAGTCCAAGATGGCTTCCGGGGCTTAGCAAGAGTGATGGTTGATCTTTTTTTTAAAAAATATTTTTATTATTTATTTGTTTGATGGAGAAAGAGGGAGGGAGAGAGAGAGAGGGAGAGAGAGAGAGAGAGAGAGAGAGAGAGAATGGGCACACCTGGGCCTCCAGCCACTGAAAACAAACTCTAGACGCATGCACCGCCTTGTGCATCTGGCTAACGTGGGTCCTGGGGAACTGAACCTGGGTCCTTTGGCTTTTTGCAGACAAACGCCTTAACCGCTAAGCTATCCCTCTAGCCCATGATGGTTGATCTTGACTGTCTACTTGATGAGATTTGGAACCACCACGGAGACACACCCGGGGCATGTCTGTGAGGGAGTTTCTAGATGAGGTTAATAGAAGTGAGGAGACACCCCGAATGTGGGTGAAACCATCCCCTGGGCTAGGGTCCCAGACTGAATAGAAAGAGAAAAATGATCTGAGCACCAGCATTCATACGTCTCTGCTTCCTGCCTGTAGATGAAATGTGACCAGCTGCCTTACACTCCTGCCACCACGCCTTCCCCACCTCGATGGACTCTACCTTCTAACCGTGAGCCAACACAAACCCTCCTTCCTTGAGTTGCTGTGTTACGTTTTTATTATTATTATTTTTAAATATTTTTTCATGTATTTTTATTTATTTATTTGAGAGCAACAGACAAAGAGGCAGATAGACAGAGAGAGAGAGAGAGGGAGGGAGAGAGAATGGGCGCGCCAGGGCTTCCAGCCTCAGCAAACGAACTCCAGATGCGTGCGCCCCCTTGTGCATATGGCTAATGTGGGTCCTGGGGAATTGAGCCTCGAACTGGGCTCCTTAGGCTTCACAGGCAAGTGCTTAACCGCTAAGGCATCTCTCCAGCCCTTTTATTATTTTTTTTATGAGAGAGAGAGAGGGAGAGAGAGAGGGAATGGGAATTGGCACGCCAGGGTCTTTAGCCACTGTAATTGCTCTCCAGTTGCGTGTGTCACCTTGTGCGCATGTGTGACCTTGCATATGCATCACCTTGGAGAGTCAAATATGGTTCCTTAGGCTTCTCAGGCAAGCGCCTTAACTGCTAAGCCATCTCTCCAGCCCTGCTGTCAGGCATTTTGTCACAGCGATGAGAAAAGCAAGTAAAAGCAGTGAGGTTGTGGAGAACCCGGCTCGCTGTTGGTCCGTCCCTGCTCCACAGCAGGCAGCCTCATCCCCAGAGAGCAGCTTTTGGCAGCCACACTTCTGGCAAGTGGCTCCAGACCCAGGTTGGAGGAAAGAGGAAGGACAAAAGAAAGATGTTTGTTCACCAGCCAATGTGAATCCCTTTTTGCCAGAAAGCAAAGATTTCAGTGGCCCAGGACTGAGCGCTGGGGACTCCTCTGGATGGCAGAGGGGAGAGACATGGTTGTATATTTTGTATATGGTCTCAACTTATCATGGCTCACCTAGTACTAGGGAGGAGCTGATCCCCAGTTGCTTTGGAGTGCACCCCAGGTCTCTTAGCAGACACACACATGCAAAGCGAGAGAGACAGACAGAGAGAGAGAGAGAGAGAGAGAGAGAGAGAGAGAGAGAGAGGAGATGCATATTGGATGTGTGTCAGTGAGTGTATGTCTCTGTGTCTGTATGTTGAACAGGTGTGTAAGCAATGGAACATGGCTCATGGCCACATGCTCAATACAAATGTGTTTTTCATGGCAAAGGCACAATGAGTGGGTCAGACGTGGAGCTCTCTGCCCCACAGATGTCTAAGCAGAGAAGAGTGTCACCATACTGGTGTGTAGTGGAGATTCGGGGGTCAGTTTAGGAGGAAAAAGGCCATCTGGGATTACTCGCCACTGGATGGTTGGAGGAGGAGGCGTCACTGTGAGTTCTGAGAACTGAAGAGAAGATGTTTGGTCTGGCACTGAAGAGTGGCTAGAAGTTTTTTTTTTTTTTTTTTTCCTTAATTACATGTTTTATGTGATAAGAATGTCCAAAACTGTGAGTTGTCTCTCACATCCATTTGAAGAGCTCCCATCTTCCCCTGTGATAGCAACCTCAGTATCAGGCTATGCAAGGCCTGCCTTCCCGGCCTCCCGTGCAGCTGGGCGCAGCATGGAGAAGGGGGAGGGGAACCATCTGCAGCGCATGGAAGGCGTAGCTCTTTCTCCTCGTCCCATGCCACCCACAGCCACCGAGGTGGGGAGCAGTGCTGAGGCCCACGGGATGACGGGTGAGAAGGGAACAGATCCCAGATGTCATATCAAGGAAATAAAGGCTTTCTCGTCTAATCCAGTAGGATTTTGTTACAGCTTTGTTAATATGAGCCGACGTTGTCATTACAATAGCGAGCTTTACGTGTTTCCTAAAAGTCACTAGCATCGTCTTTCTAAACTAGCACTCATCTAAGTCGGCACCGTGGAGCTGACCACAGCCTCCTTCTCTCGCATTATGACTGGCTGATGGTCCCACTTGCTCCTGGACTCTGAACCTCCCTGTTGCCCACCAGACTTCCGTACAGGTAGGTTGAAAACATGGACACTTTTTTTTTTTTTTTTTTTGTCCTCTGATGCTTGTTATAGGCAGGTTTTTGTGACTCAGGGACATAAAGAATATGCTGGTGTCAGATCTGGCCTTTGATTGTCAAAAGCCCATCCCTCTCAGGGCTGAGGAGGCAGGTGTCAGGGAAACAACAGGAAGGAGTTCACTTCAGAGAGACCCCCAGCTCCTTCAGTCCTTCTCAGAATGAGGCTGTGCTGTCAGGAGCCAGGAGAATGTTCTGTCTCATGCATCAGGCTTCTTGCGGCTTGTGTCTACTTCCCTAGCACGTTTGGATGTCAATGCCAGGGTGGGCATAGCCCTGGGCCATGGGTGGTCATTCTTGTAGGACTTTCAATTTCCAAAGTATTGCTTGTTACCAGCTGCTGCCTTTGCACATATTTCTGTGCCTGGGAAAGGGAGAGTGCATTGACTATTTTATCCTATTTATTTTCTATTTCTATTATTTAAATTTTTTGACGACTTCCATAAGTAAAGACAATATATTATGATTATAATCCCCTCCACCACTCCCCTTTTCCCGCTCCTAAATCCCCTCTCTATTGAATCCTTTTTTTCTTTCCATCTAATCTCTTTTCTATCTCTTTTCTTTTTTTTTCTAGGTAGGGTCTCACTCTAGCCCAGGCTGACCTGGAATTCACTCTGGATTCTCAGGGTGGCCTCAAACTTGTGGTGATCCACCTACCTTTGCCTCCCAAGTGCTGGGATTAAAGGTGTGCACCACCACACCCGGCCTCTATTTTTTTTTTTTTTTTTTTTTTTTTTGAGGTAGGGTCTCACTCCAAGCTGACCTGGAATTCACTATGTAGTCTCAGGCTGGCCTCGAGCTCATAGCAATCCTACCTCTACCTCCCGAGTGCTGGGATTAAAGGTGTGTGCCACCATGCCTAACTTTCTTTTCTATTCTTTTTTTTTTTTTTTTTTTTTTTTTTTTTGAGGTAGATCTCACTCTAGCCCAGGCTGTCCTGGAATTCACTATGTAGTCTCAGGGTGGCCTTGAACTCATGGTGATCCTCCTACCTCTGCCTTCCAAGCTAGGATTAAAGGCATGTGTCACTACATCTGGCTTTCTTTTCTATTTTTTTTTAAAATTTAATTATTTATTTGAGGAAGAGAGAGAGAGAGAGAGAGAGAGAATGGGCACGCCAGGACCTCCAGCCATTGCAAATGAACTCCAGATGCATGTGCCACCTTATGCATCTGGCTTACATAGGCCCTAGGAAATTGAGCCTTGAACTGGGGTCCTTAGGCTTCACATACTTAACTGCTAAGCCATCTCTCCAGCCCCTAAGTTAAAAAAAATATTATATTATATTTATTTATTTAACAGAGAAAGAGAGAGAGAAAGAGAAAGAGCACGCCAGGCCTCCAGCTATTGTAGACGAACTCCAGATGCATGAGCCCCCTTTTGCATCTGGCTATCGTGGGTCCTGGGGAATAGAACCTATGTCCTTTGGCTTTGCAGGCAAACACTATTTTTGATGACGTCATTTTCCCCCTTCTATTATGCAGGTCTTGTTTAGGTAGTTTCTGGCACTGTGAGGTCATGAACATCAAGGCCACTTTGTGTCTGGATGACAGCATTATAAGCAGTCCTCCCCTTCTTTTGGCTGTTACGTTCTTTCTGCATTTGACTTTTTAAAATATTTTATTTATTATTTGTTTATTTTTGGTTTTTCGAGGTAGGGTTTCAGTCAAGCCCTAGCTGACCTGGAACTCACCATGTAGTCTCAGGGTGGCCTCAAACTCACGGTGATCCTCCTACCTCTGCCTCCCGAGTGCTGGGATTAAAGGTGTGCACCACCACGGGCAGCACTTCCTATTTGAAAGAAAGTGGACAGTTTCAGGGTGACCTTGAGGCTAAGCCCTGGAGACCATAAAGAGTTGTTCCCAGAGAAAAGAAGGTGGTAAGAACTGGGACAGAACTGGTCATCCCTTGCATGTGAAAGAGGCTGATTTTGCATGTGTAAGGCGCCTGTGAGATTTTCTTGTTTATCTTTGAGCTTTGTTAAGGGTTGCAGGGTCCCCTCTAAAAGTCACCAATTAGCTGGACGTGGTGGCGCACGCCTTTAATCCCAGCCCTTGGGAGGCAGAGGTAGGAGGATCGCCGTGAGTTCGAGGCCACCCTGAGACTCCATAGTGAATTCCAGGTCAGCCTGGTCTAGAGTGAGACCCTACCTTGGAAAACAAAAAACAAAAACAAACAAACAAACAAAAAGTCACTGATTAGCAAAATTGTGAGCAGATCGCTCTCAAGTCAATCAGTACCAGCGCGGTTTATATGAACAAGTGATCCCAGTGGCACAGAACTCCACGTAAAGGTGGGATGCTTGGCCATAACAAGATGAGTCATTTTAGGAGGCAATGCGGATGAGGTTTTATATAATCTTGGCTGGGAAAGATCTCGTGTGCAACATTGTGAATCATCACAAAATTCAGAAGCTATAAAGGGAAATGTTGATAAATTTCACTTCACATAAATTGAAAGCTTCTATATGTCAAGGACACTATAAGCAAATAAAAAAAAAACCCAACAGGGCTGGAGAGATGGCTTAGCGTTAAGGCATGTGCTTGTGAAGCCTAAGGACCCATATTCCACTCCACATAAGCCAGATGCACAAAGGTGAGGCAAGAGCAAGGTCACACATGCCCACTAGGTGGCGCAAGCATCAGGAGTTTGGTTCCAGTGGCTGAGACCCTGGCATGTCAATTCTCTCTCTCTCTAAAATAAAACAACAATGGGCTGGAGAGATGGCTTGGGGGTTAAGGCTCTTGCCTGCAAAGCCTAAGGACCCAAGTTCAAGTCCCCAGTACCCTCGTAAGCCAGATGCACGTGGCGGCACATGTGTCTCGAGTTTGTTTGCAGTGGCTGGAGGCCCTGGTACATCCATTCTCTCCCTCTTTACCTCTTTATCTCATAAACAAATAAATAAATAAATAAAATATAAAAAAACTCAACAAAGTAATTATCAAATTAAAACATGAAGCCAATCTTCAACCTGGCAATTTCCCACTGCTAAGAAAAACATGACAACATGCCAGTGATAACATACTGCAGTGACGGCTGACTGTAATGATGACTTAAGTGTAATGTGGGGGGGGAGGGCTGAGGAAGGACTCCAGCGACCCCGTGAACCCCATTTCCCGACACCCGTGCAGTTTCCCCTGTTGAGTGGGGGCGGGACCTGAGACTTCCGCTGCTTGGAGTCTGGCTGAGGTCAGGGCTTGCATGGTTCTGTGCATGGGCTCTCCATGACCGGTTTCATGTCAGCGCACCTCACACACAGCATGGCTTTTACAGCTGCAAGTCGGTGATAATCACGTCTTGAGCAAGTCTCTGGCCACCATTTCCCCGGCAGCATATGCTCCCTGCGTGACTCTGTTTCATTTTGGTGGTTCTCACTTTTTTTTGTTTTGGTTTTTCAAGGTAGGGTGTCACTCTAGCCCAGAACTCACTATGTAGTCTCAGGTGGCCTAGAAGTCACGACAATCCTCCTACCTCTGCCTCCCGAGGGCTGGGATTAAAGGTGTGCGCCACTACCCCCAGCTTCTCACAACATTTTAAACTTTTTCATTAATTATATATGATACGATGGACTGTAATCAGTGATGTGTGTGTGTGTGTGTGTGTGTGTGTGTGTGTCGCTGGATATTAAATCTAGGGTCTTAGGCACAGGAAAGAACTGTACCACTAAGTCCCTCCTGCCTATATCCCTCCCCACTAGCCCTTTTAATTTTATTTTGAGGCAGGGTCTTGTTGAATTGTCCAGGCTGGCCTTGGATTTGTGCTCCTCCTGTCTCAGTCTTCCTCTGTCACCATGCCCACATTTTTCTTTTCTTTTGTGTTTTGTTTTGTTTTTGAGGTAGGGCCTCACTCTAGCCCAGGCTGACTTAGACCTCATTCTGTCGCCCTAGGCTGGCCTTGAGCTCACAGTACTCATCCTACCTCAGCCTCCTGAGTGCTGGGATTATAGGCGTGCACCAACATGTCCAGTTGCTTTACTTATTTTAATCTCGTCGTCTTGGGAGCTCTGATGTTTATTTATGTCATTGCTCTCACACCCTCTTCCCTCTCCTCTGTCTTCGTCTGGGATGGCATCTTTCTTCTTGCTTTCTCTTTTGTTTTTATTTATTTATTTTTTTGTTTTTCTTGAGGTATGTCTCACTCTAGCCCAGGTTAACCTGGAATTCACTATGTGCTCTCAGGGTGACCTTGAACTCAGATCGTCGGGCTTTGCAGACAAGTGCCTTAACTGCTGAGCCAGCGCTCCAGCTCCTTCGTCTGTTGTTTTCAAGCCCAGGGAACCCCTTCGGAAGCATTGTCACTTCCTGGCTCTCTTTTTACAAATCGATTTGCGTTTTCTCTTGAATGGCGCCCATCTCTTCAGTCATTCCAGCCACACTGTCCACAACTTCAGCCTTGCTCCTGTTCCCCTTCTCGCCTGGCTGCACACTCTCCGTCTCTCTGCTCTCTCTCACTGTAGACGTAACTAACTGCACTGAGCAGTCACCACACCACAGCCTGCATGCCTTGCTGTCTTGAAGTTTTCTCCACCAAAAATAATAATAATAATAATAATAAATAACTTAGTCCAATGCTTTTCAGTTAGCCTCACTCAGTTTGGGAGACTTGAAGAGATGTGTGTACATTCATGTTCACAGCAATGCTGTTCACATTAGCTAAAGGTGGAAGCAACCCAGGTGTCCACTGAAGTCTGCGTGGATAAGCAAACCGTGACCTTTACATACAATGGACATTATTCAACCTTAACAAGGAAGGAAAGGGGGCTGGAGAGATGGCTTAGTGGTTAAGGCACTTGCCTGCAAAGCCAAAGGACCCAGGTTCAATTACCAGGACCCATGTAAGCCAGATGCGCAAGGTGGTGCATGCATCTGGAGTTCATTTGCAGCAGCTGGAGGCCTTGGTGTGCCCTCCCTCTCCCTCAAATAATAAATAAAAATAAAATAGAAAAAAATTTTAAGAAAGGGGTGGGGTGGAGAGATAGCTTAGTGATTAAGGTGCTAGCCTATAAAGCCTAAGGACTCAGGTTTGATTCCCCAGTACCCACATAAGCCAGATGCACAAGGTGATAAATGCATCATTTGCAGTGCCTAGAGGCCCTTGCGCACCCATTCTCTCTCTCTCTCTCTCTCTCTCTCTCTCTCTGCCTTCACCTCTCTCTCTGTCTCAAATATATATATATATATATATATATATATATATATATATATATGTATTGGTTTTTCGAGGTAGGGTCTTGCTCTAGCCCAGGCTGACCTGAAATTCACTATGTAGTCTCAGGCTGGCCTTGAACTCACGCTGATCCTCCTACCTCTTCCTTCCAAGTGCTGGGATTAAAGGCGTGCGCCACCACTCTGGCTAAATATATATATATATATATATATATATATATATATATATATATATATATATGTATCCTTCCTTTAAAAGGAAGGAAAGGGTTGGAGAGATAGTTTAGTGGTTAAGGTGCTTGTTTGTGAAGTCTAAGAACCCAGGTTTGATTCCCCAGTACACACGTAAGCCAGATGTACAAGGTGGCACACGTGTCTGGAGTTTGTTTGCAGTGGTTAGAGGCCCTGGAGCACCCATTCTCTCTCTCTCTGCCTCTTCTCACTCTCTCTCTTTCAAATAAATATATAGTTTTTAATGTGAGCTGGGGATGGTGGTGCAGTCTCTCCCTCTCTCTGATCACTTGGGAACTTCCAGCTGTGGGTTTTTCCCCCTGGGCTCCGCCCAGTTCCAGCAGGGAGGGGTTTGGCCTAGGCCTTAGCAGCCCCAGCCCAGAGGCCCCAACCCCCAGCCCTTACTTTCTGCAGGGGACCTTTATCCTCCCCTCTAGCTCCCCACATGGCAGGAGCCCCTTGAACAACTTTCTTTTCTCTTTTCTTTTTTTCTTTTCTTTCTTTCTTTCTTTCTTTCTTTCTTCTTCTTCTTCTTTTTTTTTTTTCAAGGTAGGGTCTCACTCTAGCCCAGGATGACCTGGAACTCACTATGTAGTCTCAGGGTGGCCTCGAACTCACGGCAATCCTCCTGCCTCTGCCTCCCGAGTGCTGGGATTAAAGGCGTGCGCCACCACGCCCTAGCTCTTTTCTCTTTTCTCTCCACACTGTTTTCCCAGATCCATATCTGGTCACATGGACTCCTGGGCTACACGTGACCTACATGGGTTTTTAGGCTCCACGTGGTGTACTTCTCTTCTCCCTACTTTATCTCTCCTTACCTCCCAGCCTTCCCCTTTCTGCACTCCTTTGTAAAATCTGAATAAAATGTGGCATTTTATTTTTATTTTTTATTAAAAAAAATTTTTTTTGTTCATTTTTATTTGAGAGTGACAGAGAGAGAGGGAGAGAAAGAGGCAGATAGAGAGAGAATGGGTGCGCCAGGGCTTCCAGCCACTGCAAACGAACTCCAGACGCATGTGCTCCCTTGTGCATCTGGCTAACGTGGGTCCTGGGGAATAGAGCCTCGAACCAGGGTCCTTAGGCTTCACAGGCAAGCGCTTAACCGCTAAGCCATCTCTCCAGCCCTAAAATGTGGCATTTTAAAAATCATTCTCAAGCCGGGCGTGGTGGCGCACGCCTTTAATCCCAGCACTCGGGAGGCAGAGGTAGGAGGATCGCCGTGAGTTCGAGGCCACCCTGAGACTCCATAGTGAATTCCAGGTCAGCCTGGGCTAGAGTGAAACCCTACCTCGAAAAAACCAAAAAAAAAAAAAAAAAAAAAAAAAAAAAATAAAAATCATTCTCTTGAGTCTGGAATTACCAATTCTTTGGTTAGTTCGCAGATATGAACTCAGGGCTTAGGGTTCCAGCAAGCACCCCAGAAACCCAATTTCCCCATTATACATAACAGTATAAATTGAATACTTAAAAGTCATTAACATGGTAAATTTTATTTTATTATTTATTTATTTATTTACTTTATTATTTGAGAGAGAAAGAGAGATAGAGGTAGATTGAGAGAGTGCTGTTCTCACATTTAGTTAGAGAATTTCAGATGGCAGTGACCACAGGGGTGAGTCAAAAACTCACCAAAGTGCTGAGAAGTAACAGTGGAGTGTTTGGTACTAAGTGAGACATCTCCATCACACCTTCCCAGGCTCAGGGACGATTGTGCAAGAGGTGGAGGAGAGAATGTAAAAGCCAAAGGAAGGGGAGGAGTGCTTACAGTACTGTCTTCCAGACACAATGTGATCTTGACATTCATGATCTTACAGTGGCTGATGCTACCTCTACCTACACAAGACCTGTGTAATAGGAGGAAAAAATGATGACATAAAAATAGAGGAGAGCCGGGCGTGGCGGCGCACGCCTTTAATCCCAGCACTCGGGAGGCAGAGGTAGGAGGATCGCCATGAGTTCAAGGCCACCCTGAGACTACATAGTGAATTCCAGGTCAGGCTGAGCTAGAGTGAGACCCTACCTCGAAAAACAAACAAACAAACAAAAACAAAAAAATAAAAACAAAAAAAAATAGAGGAGAGATTAACTGGAAAGAAGAAGGGATTCAATGGAGGGGGGACTTGGGGCTAGGAAAAGGGAGAGTGGTGGGAGGGGATTATTGTCTGTATTTATGGAAGTTGTCCATAAGATGTCTAACAATAAAATAAGGAAATCGAGAACAAAAGCTGCTAACAATGGTACTGTGAATAGTACAACTGTGGTTCAACATCTCTGCTTGTTGTAGACAATGAATATGTGGGTTGTTGAAAATGGGAACAGTGGAAATCGATGAGGGCTCATTGCAGGCCTTTTGGTGCTATTTGGAACTGCAGTTTGTGATGCACAGGTCCTGTGTGGTCCAGGCTAGCGTCTAACTCAGGGCGATCCTGTCTCAGCCTCCTGAGCGCTGGGATTACAGCACGCACGCACCACGCCCTGCTTCGAGCAGCCTCTCAGATGTACTTCCTCCTCCTTGATGCTATTAACACTCTAGGGGGGCCAAGCAGAGGTGCACTGGTTCCTTATGTTGGCTTCAGCTGAGAAGTTTTGAAGTATTTGGTTTCTTTCATAACGCTGTTTTCCAGAGGGTAATACTGAAATCTGTAAAAACAGATCTGCCAGAGTAAAATTTAAAATTTAGTTAAATTGCATGTGAATGACTTGATTTGCTATACAAAACAGTAAAAAGGGGATTCCATGCTTCTTTTTAAAATTTATTCGTTTTCAAGCCGGGCATGGTGGCGCATGCCTGTAATCCTGGCACTCGGGAGGCAGAGGTAGGAGGATCACCATGAGTTCAAGGCTACCCTGAGACTATATAGTGAATCCCAGGTCAGCCTATGCTAGAGTGAGACCCTACCTCGAAAAGCAAAACAAAACAAAACAAAACAATTTATTTATTTTCAAGGAGAAAGAGAACTCCAGATGCATGCGTCATATTGTGCATCTGGCTTTACGTGGGCACTAGGGAATCGAACCCAGATCAGCACGCTTTGCAAGCAAGCACCTTTAACCACGGATCCATCTCTGAAGCCCAGCTTCCATGTTTCTTAAACAACAAACATAGCAATGACTTAGAAAGCATTTTCAAATAATGAACGCCTAGAACCACTCACTGCCTGGGACTGTGTCTTGTACTTACATTGACTCTCCTGTGGTGTCCAGTAAATCCTAGACTTTATTAGGTAAATGCTAAATAAGTCTATGTTGGGTAGAATGGAGCTTCCTAAACAATTTTCACAGCTGATGTTGACGGTTATAGATTGTAAATGACTGGTTTATTTTGACCATCTCTGCCTGTGGTCATCCATTTCAGTTAGGGACAGTGAAATTACCCTAGTAGATAACAGGACCGTTAAAGAAGAGATCTCGCCCGGAGAGAAAACATGGAATTGCGTTTTCATCTCTTTGGTGGTTCTGCATTCAGGCACTGATGCTGGATGCTCGCAAACACCCACACATCCCAGGGGAGACACTGTTGGTAAGTGGGTGGCGTGTGGGGGCCGGGGAGGGAGGTGTGGCAGTCAGGAGACAGGGCATCCTACCAATGAAGGAAGCACCCATCCCGGGGCCAGGATCATTCTCCGCCATTTCAATCACGCAGGCTGATGTGGTCACATGCGCACGGAGGGCTCCCTTCATCGAATTGCTGATTCTAAACCTTTAGGTAAAATGCTCAGTCATTTAACAGTGACAATCCTTAGCACTGCCATTCTGTGTTAGCTCTCGGGGCTGAACTTCTCAGTTTCTGCGTGGAATTTTGAGCCATGTTCCCGTTCCCTGTGGGCTGTTCGTGCCATGTAGAGCTTAATACCAGTGCCGTGGCCTCCTGTAGCTGTGCCAACAAGACACCTCCAGACAAACGTCCCCTGGTGGTGGGAAATTATTGCTAGTTAAAATAAATAAATAAATAAATTTAAATAGTTAAAATCTATGGATTTGGGAGGGACTATTCACACCTCCAATGCCTTGGGCTCTTGAACCTCCCTCCAACCTACCTACCTGCTGGCCATGACCTTACCTTGTAAGTGTAACATGCCCAAAGAAGGGACAGAGGGGCCTGGAGGGATGGTTTAGGCGGTTAAGCGCTTGCCTGTGAATCCTAAGGACCCCGGTTCAAGGCTCAATTCCCCAGGACCCACGTTAGCCAGATGCACAAGGGGCTGCACGCATCTGGAGTTCGTTTGCAGTGGCTGGAGGCCTTGGCACGCCCATTCTCTCTCTCTTTCTCTCTCTCTTTGCCTCTTTCTCTCGTTGTCTGTTGGCTCTCAAATAAATAAAAATACCAAAAAAATTAAAAAAAAAAAAAGAAAGGACAGAAGGTCTTCCAGGCCCTTGTTTCAATGAGCTGGGTTTGGTGTGGTTCTTGTGTGAGAAATATACCAAGTATGGGATCGCTGTGCTAAGTGATGCTTTCCTGGATCCTCGGGGCAGCCCTGGGCCATGTGAGCTCCTGTGAGGTCTACAGTCCCCCTTATGCTAGGAATGGTATCTTGCTGCTATAAAAGGAGGCAGAAACATGCATAAAGTCCAGTTTTCTTTCCCCCACCCTTCCATCTCCCACTGAAGAGCTTGTGTATGAGCACACATGTGGTCATTTCCTTTGGGATTTACTCCAGGGTTGGCAATTTACAGATTTGGGCAGATTCCTTTGCAAAGAATTCCCTTATATAGTCAAACGTTTAAGCTTGACTCTACACCTGGGATCTGAATTAGACATGGTCTCCCAGGAATACAGAGCTGGAGTGAGTGTGTTTAAAAAGCTTGATTCTGGCCTAGAGAGATGGTTTAGTGATTAAGGCGCTTGCCTGTGAAGCCTAAAGACCCATGTTTGACTCCCAAGATCCCATGTAAGCCAGCTGCACAGGGCGATGCATGCCCAAGGTTACACATGTGCACAGGTGGTACATGTGTCTGGAGTTTGATTATAGTGACTGGAGACGGTGGTGCACCAATTCTCTCTCTCACTCTTGCTCTCTCATTCAAAAAAAAAAAAAAAAAAAAAAAGGCCAGTCTGGGGCTGGAAAGATTGCTTAGTGGTTAAGGCAGCTGCCTGTAAAGCCTAGGGACCCAGGTCGATTCTTCAGTCCCACGTAAGCCAGATGCACATGTGTCTGGAGTTTGTTTACAGTGGCTAGAACTTCTAGCACGCCCATTCTCTCTTTCACACACACTCTGTCTCTGACTGTAATAAAATAAAATAAAATAAAATAAAATAAAATACCGGTCTGTTGGGCTTGCCTTAAAAAAAAAAAAAAGCCTGATTCTATTTTAGGGAATGAGACTGGGAAAACAGGCCACTGAGCTAGAAGAGGAAAGAAGTGACTCTGTCAACCTCACTTTAAAAAAACGTTTTTAAAAAATATTTTACTTACTGGGCTGGAGAGATGGCTTAGCAGTTAAGGTGCTTGCCTGCAAAGCTTTAGGACCCAGGTTCGATTCCCCAGGATCCACATAAGCCAGATGCGCTAGGTGGCACATGTGTCTGGAGTTCGTTTCCAGTGGTTAGAGGCCCTGGCGCACCCATTCTCTATCTCTCTCCATCTACGGCTTTCTCCTTCAAAGAAAATAATCTTAAAAATATTTTATTTATTTGAGAGAGAGGGAGGGAGAGAATGGGCATACCAGGGCCTCTAGCTACTCCAGTTGCATGCACCACCTTGTGCTTCTGGCTTATGTGTGTACTGGGAAATCAAACCTGGGTCCTTAGGCTTCTCAGGCAAGAGCCTTAACCACTAAGCGATCTCTCCAGCCCCTCCCTTTTTTGCTTTAAATTTTTTTTGTTTATTTTTATTTATTTATTTGAGAGCAACAGACAGAGAGAGAAAGAGGCAGATAGATAGAGAATGGGCACACCAGGGTCTCTGGCCACTCCAACCATTGAACTCCAGACGCCTGCGCCCCCTTGTGCATCTGGCTAACGTGGGTCCTGGGGAATCGAGCCTCAAACTGGGATCCTTAGGCTTCACAGGCAAGCACTTAACCACTAAGCCATCTCTCCAGCCCCCCTCCCCTTTTTATTCTGTGTACTTTCCCTTCACAGAGGTTTCTGGAAATAACTGTTGAGTCAAAGACTGAGACACTTCTCTGGTTGGGATAAAATCAGTTGAATCATTTATGAATACTGTGGTAAAATAAAAGAACAATCCTAAAACAAAAAACAAAACCCAGCTGAATTGTAGAGTGTTCAGTCCTTCAAAGCGGGCCTGCTGGTGGACAGGCCCAGCCTGTGCCTCTTCTCTGGGCACAGCCGTGCTGCACATGGACAAAGGCCCGGAGGTTCCTGGCCATTCTACATCCAGCCGGCCAGGAAGCTGATTGCTCATCCCACTTTGCCTGTCTCCCCAGCTCACCACATCTTCTAGTTTCATGTCTTTTTGTTTTTGTAGTGTTTAAAACCTTTTCCAAGTGACATGAGAACCAGCCTTGTCTTGTGTCCCTCTTGGCTCTCTTTCCCGCCATTTCCCCATCAGCTCACCATTGACTTTTCTTTTTAATATTCATTTTTATTTTTTATTTATTTATTTGAGAGTGACAGACAGAGAAAGAGGGAGGGAGGGAGGGAGGGAGAGAGAGAGAGAGAGAATAGGTGCACCCGGGCCTCCAGCCACTGCAAACCAATTCCAGATGCATGCGCCCCTTGTGCACCAGGCTTATGTGGGTCCTGGGGAATTGAGCCTCAAACCTGGTCCTTAGGCTTCACAAGCAAGCGCTTAACTGCTAAGCCATCTCTCCAGCCTTAGTTCGCAGATATGAACTCAGGGCTTAGGGTTCCAGCAAGCACCCCAGAAACCCAATTTCCCCATTATACATAACAGTATAAATTGAATACTTAAAAGTCATTAACATGGTAAATTTTATTTTATTATTTATTTATTTATTTACTTTATTATTTGAGAGAGAAAGAGAGATAGAGGTAGATTGAGAGAGTGCTGTTCTCACATTTAGTTAGAGAATTTCAGATGGCAGTGACCACAGGGGTGAGTCAAAAACTCACCAAAGTGCTGAGAAGTAACAGTGGAGTGTTTGGTACTAAGTGAGACATCTCCATCACACCTTCCCAGGCTCAGGGACGATTGTGCAAGAGGTGGAGGAGAGAATGTAAAAGCCAAAGGAAGGGGAGGAGTGCTTACAGTACTGTCTTCCAGACACAATGTGATCTTGACATTCATGATCTTACAGTGGCTGATGCTACCTCTACCTACACAAGACCTGTGTAATAGGAGGAAAAAATGATGACATAAAAATAGAGGAGAGCCGGGCGTGGCGGCGCACGCCTTTAATCCCAGCACTCGGGAGGCAGAGGTAGGAGGATCGCCATGAGTTCAAGGCCACCCTGAGACTACATAGTGAATTCCAGGTCAGGCTGAGCTAGAGTGAGACCCTACCTCGAAAAACAAACAAACAAACAAAAACAAAAAAATAAAAACAAAAAAAAATAGAGGAGAGATTAACTGGAAAGAAGAAGGGATTCAATGGAGGGGGGACTTGGGGCTAGGAAAAGGGAGAGTGGTGGGAGGGGATTATTGTCTGTATTTATGGAAGTTGTCCATAAGATGTCTAACAATAAAATAAGGAAATCGAGAACAAAAGCTGCTAACAATGGTACTGTGAATAGTACAACTGTGGTTCAACATCTCTGCTTGTTGTAGACAATGAATATGTGGGTTGTTGAAAATGGGAACAGTGGAAATCGATGAGGGCTCATTGCAGGCCTTTTGGTGCTATTTGGAACTGCAGTTTGTGATGCACAGGTCCTGTGTGGTCCAGGCTAGCGTCTAACTCAGGGCGATCCTGTCTCAGCCTCCTGAGCGCTGGGATTACAGCACGCACGCACCACGCCCTGCTTCGAGCAGCCTCTCAGATGTACTTCCTCCTCCTTGATGCTATTAACACTCTAGGGGGGCCAAGCAGAGGTGCACTGGTTCCTTATGTTGGCTTCAGCTGAGAAGTTTTGAAGTATTTGGTTTCTTTCATAACGCTGTTTTCCAGAGGGTAATACTGAAATCTGTAAAAACAGATCTGCCAGAGTAAAATTTAAAATTTAGTTAAATTGCATGTGAATGACTTGATTTGCTATACAAAACAGTAAAAAGGGGATTCCATGCTTCTTTTTAAAATTTATTCGTTTTCAAGCCGGGCATGGTGGCGCATGCCTGTAATCCTGGCACTCGGGAGGCAGAGGTAGGAGGATCACCATGAGTTCAAGGCTACCCTGAGACTATATAGTGAATCCCAGGTCAGCCTATGCTAGAGTGAGACCCTACCTCGAAAAGCAAAACAAAACAAAACAAAACAATTTATTTATTTTCAAGGAGAAAGAGAACTCCAGATGCATGCGTCATATTGTGCATCTGGCTTTACGTGGGCACTAGGGAATCGAACCCAGATCAGCACGCTTTGCAAGCAAGCACCTTTAACCACGGATCCATCTCTGAAGCCCAGCTTCCATGTTTCTTAAACAACAAACATAGCAATGACTTAGAAAGCATTTTCAAATAATGAACGCCTAGAACCACTCACTGCCTGGGACTGTGTCTTGTACTTACATTGACTCTCCTGTGGTGTCCAGTAAATCCTAGACTTTATTAGGTAAATGCTAAATAAGTCTATGTTGGGTAGAATGGAGCTTCCTAAACAATTTTCACAGCTGATGTTGACGGTTATAGATTGTAAATGACTGGTTTATTTTGACCATCTCTGCCTGTGGTCATCCATTTCAGTTAGGGACAGTGAAATTACCCTAGTAGATAACAGGACCGTTAAAGAAGAGATCTCGCCCGGAGAGAAAACATGGAATTGCGTTTTCATCTCTTTGGTGGTTCTGCATTCAGGCACTGATGCTGGATGCTCGCAAACACCCACACATCCCAGGGGAGACACTGTTGGTAAGTGGGTGGCGTGTGGGGGCCGGGGAGGGAGGTGTGGCAGTCAGGAGACAGGGCATCCTACCAATGAAGGAAGCACCCATCCCGGGGCCAGGATCATTCTCCGCCATTTCAATCACGCAGGCTGATGTGGTCACATGCGCACGGAGGGCTCCCTTCATCGAATTGCTGATTCTAAACCTTTAGGTAAAATGCTCAGTCATTTAACAGTGACAATCCTTAGCACTGCCATTCTGTGTTAGCTCTCGGGGCTGAACTTCTCAGTTTCTGCGTGGAATTTTGAGCCATGTTCCCGTTCCCTGTGGGCTGTTCGTGCCATGTAGAGCTTAATACCAGTGCCGTGGCCTCCTGTAGCTGTGCCAACAAGACACCTCCAGACAAACGTCCCCTGGTGGTGGGAAATTATTGCTAGTTAAAATAAATAAATAAATAAATTTAAATAGTTAAAATCTATGGATTTGGGAGGGACTATTCACACCTCCAATGCCTTGGGCTCTTGAACCTCCCTCCAACCTACCTACCTGCTGGCCATGACCTTACCTTGTAAGTGTAACATGCCCAAAGAAGGGACAGAGGGGCCTGGAGGGATGGTTTAGCGGTTAAGCGCTTGCCTGTGAATCCTAAGGACCCCGGTTCAAGGCTCAATTCCCCAGGACCCACGTTAGCCAGATGCACAAGGGGCTGCACGCATCTGGAGTTCGTTTGCAGTGGCTGGAGGCCTTGGCACGCCCATTCTCTCTCTCTTTCTCTCTCTCTTTGCCTCTTTCTCTCGTTGTCTGTTGGCTCTCAAATAAATAAAAATACCAAAAAAATTAAAAAAAAAAAAAGAAAGGACAGAAGGTCTTCCAGGCCCTTGTTTCAATGAGCTGGGTTTGGTGTGGTTCTTGTGTGAGAAATATACCAAGTATGGGATCGCTGTGCTAAGTGATGCTTTCCTGGATCCTCGGGGCAGCCCTGGGCCATGTGAGCTCCTGTGAGGTCTACAGTCCCCCTTATGCTAGGAATGGTATCTTGCTGCTATAAAAGGAGGCAGAAACATGCATAAAGTCCAGTTTTCTTTCCCCCACCCTTCCATCTCCCACTGAAGAGCTTGTGTATGAGCACACATGTGGTCATTTCCTTTGGGATTTACTCCAGGGTTGGCAATTTACAGATTTGGGCAGATTCCTTTGCAAAGAATTCCCTTATATAGTCAAACGTTTAAGCTTGACTCTACACCTGGGATCTGAATTAGACATGGTCTCCCAGGAATACAGAGCTGGAGTGAGTGTGTTTAAAAAGCTTGATTCTGGCCTAGAGAGATGGTTTAGTGATTAAGGCGCTTGCCTGTGAAGCCTAAAGACCCATGTTTGACTCCCAAGATCCCATGTAAGCCAGCTGCACAGGGCGATGCATGCCCAAGGTTACACATGTGCACAGGTGGTACATGTGTCTGGAGTTTGATTATAGTGACTGGAGACGGTGGTGCACCAATTCTCTCTCTCACTCTTGCTCTCTCATTCAAAAAAAAAAAAAAAAAAAAAAAGGCCAGTCTGGGGCTGGAAAGATTGCTTAGTGGTTAAGGCAGCTGCCTGTAAAGCCTAGGGACCCAGGTCGATTCTTCAGTCCCACGTAAGCCAGATGCACATGTGTCTGGAGTTTGTTTACAGTGGCTAGAACTTCTAGCACGCCCATTCTCTCTTTCACACACACTCTGTCTCTGACTGTAATAAAATAAAATAAAATAAAATAAAATAAAATACCGGTCTGTTGGGCTTGCCTTAAAAAAAAAAAAAAGCCTGATTCTATTTTAGGGAATGAGACTGGGAAAACAGGCCACTGAGCTAGAAGAGGAAAGAAGTGACTCTGTCAACCTCACTTTAAAAAAACGTTTTTAAAAAATATTTTACTTACTGGGCTGGAGAGATGGCTTAGCAGTTAAGGTGCTTGCCTGCAAAGCTTTAGGACCCAGGTTCGATTCCCCAGGATCCACATAAGCCAGATGCGCTAGGTGGCACATGTGTCTGGAGTTCGTTTCCAGTGGTTAGAGGCCCTGGCGCACCCATTCTCTATCTCTCTCCATCTACGGCTTTCTCCTTCAAAGAAAATAATCTTAAAAATATTTTATTTATTTGAGAGAGAGGGAGGGAGAGAATGGGCATACCAGGGCCTCTAGCTACTCCAGTTGCATGCACCACCTTGTGCTTCTGGCTTATGTGTGTACTGGGAAATCAAACCTGGGTCCTTAGGCTTCTCAGGCAAGAGCCTTAACCACTAAGCGATCTCTCCAGCCCCTCCCTTTTTTGCTTTAAATTTTTTTTGTTTATTTTTATTTATTTATTTGAGAGCAACAGACAGAGAGAGAAAGAGGCAGATAGATAGAGAATGGGCACACCAGGGTCTCTGGCCACTCCAACCATTGAACTCCAGACGCCTGCGCCCCCTTGTGCATCTGGCTAACGTGGGTCCTGGGGAATCGAGCCTCAAACTGGGATCCTTAGGCTTCACAGGCAAGCACTTAACCACTAAGCCATCTCTCCAGCCCCCCTCCCCTTTTTATTCTGTGTACTTTCCCTTCACAGAGGTTTCTGGAAATAACTGTTGAGTCAAAGACTGAGACACTTCTCTGGTTGGGATAAAATCAGTTGAATCATTTATGAATACTGTGGTAAAATAAAAGAACAATCCTAAAACAAAAAACAAAACCCAGCTGAATTGTAGAGTGTTCAGTCCTTCAAAGCGGGCCTGCTGGTGGACAGGCCCAGCCTGTGCCTCTTCTCTGGGCACAGCCGTGCTGCACATGGACAAAGGCCCGGAGGTTCCTGGCCATTCTACATCCAGCCGGCCAGGAAGCTGATTGCTCATCCCACTTTGCCTGTCTCCCCAGCTCACCACATCTTCTAGTTTCATGTCTTTTTGTTTTTGTAGTGTTTAAACCTTTTCCAAGTGACATGAGAACCAGCCTTGTCTTGTGTCCCTCTTGGCTCTCTTTCCCGCCATTTCCCCATCAGCTCACCATTGACTTTTCTTTTTAATATTCATTTTTATTTTTATTTATTTATTTGAGAGTGACAGACAGAGAAAGAGGGAGGGAGGGAGGGAGGGAGAGAGAGAGAGAGAATAGGTGCACCAGGGCCTCCAGCCACTGCAAACCAATTCCAGATGCATGCGCCCCCTTGTGCACCAGGCTTATGTGGGTCCTGGGGAATTGAGCCTCAAACCCTGGTCCTTAGGCTTCACAAGCAAGCGCTTAACTGCTAAGCCATCTCTCCAGACCTCACCATTGACTTTCAAGTGGAGAGGATAGTGGACCTCCTCATGCAGCCCTCCATGAATTCTCAGGACCTTCAGGGCAACGTCTGCACTAGTGTTTGCTCAATTATGGTACTGCCAACACAGCCTGAATTCACTAGATAGTCTCAGGCTGGCCTCGAACTCATGGTGATCCTCCTACCTCTGCCTCCTGAGTGCTGGGATTAAAGGCGTGCGCCACCAAGCCCGGCTTCCATCTTTCTCTTATCCCAACCCTTGTTTGGTATGGGCTCTTGAGGGAGCTGGGGTTGGCAGAGGCTCCTGTGAAATTGTGCTATCCATGGAATATTCACAGTGGGCCCCAGGGCCAGGAGCCCGTGGGGAGGGCGTTCCAGAATCCAGAACCCCAGGGCTATGGTCTCGGTATGGCAGGCCTTCTCTGAAAACCCGTGATTGGTGCCAGAGGTGCAGTACTGGATTGAGAAGTGGTGGCACCTTAATTAGGTCCCAAGAGGGGCTGATGGCTTTCTCATGGACCTGGGTTGGTTGTTCCCAGCATGAGTGAATGAAGCGCGGCTGGCCCTTTCCAAGCGCGCTCAGCCCCCTCCCCCGTTCACTTTCTACACGGGAGCAGCAGGAGGCTCTGGCCAGTGGACTCTCCGGACCCCAGAACTGGGAGACAAAAAGCGACTGCGTCTTCTCGTCTCCTCTCTTTTCTCCTCTCCTTTTCCTTCCCCTCCTCTCCTTTTTTCTTCCCTTTCCCTCCCCTTCCCTTATATCTCCCTCCCCCTCCCCACCCCTTATCTTCTTTTTCAGTTTTTCAGACAGTCTCCTGTATTCTGTCAAAGCACTAGAAAACAGACTAAGATGCTGGCTCAGACTCAGAAGCGCAGCGCAGAGCTCGTCTATGACCTTCCCCCGGGCAGGCCGAGCTCATCCCGGCTGCAGCACGAAGGCTAATGGGGCTTTGGGAAGCTGCCCAGCTCCCCACAGAGCCGGGGACTTTCTGAAGGTTCCCTTGCCTTTGCTGGGGGGGGGGGGGGATGAGAACACACCCCTCCTAGAGGGGCAGGGGGTTGGGAATTAGAGTCCCACTGAAAGATGGCACATTGGCCTGGTGGCAGCTCCCTCTCTCTCAGCCATCTGCCTGAGCAGCTGGGCGGCAGAGGGGTCATTTCCAGATGAGAATCCAGAGAGATGGACTGCCTTGCCCAGAGGTTTCTTGCTGCCCCCTCCCCCAACCACCAGAAGTGGCTGTGGGTTCACAACAGTATGAGCACAGCAAACACTCTGGTTTTCTGTCTTGGGATCTCTGTGTTAATTGCAGGTTCCTCAACCCTTTCAGAGCAAAGTTTTATTTTCCATGACAGGGCCCAGAGGACCCCCACCCCTGGCCCCCACAGTTGTAGGGAAGCCTGCCGGTGGTTTTTTTTTTTTTTTAAATTATTTTTCGAGGTAGGGTCTCACTCTAGCTCAGGCTGACCTGGAATTCGTCTTGAACTCATGGCAGTCCTCCTACCTCTGCCTCCTGAGTGCTGGGATCAGAGGTGTGCGCCACCACGCCCGGCCTACCTGTGTGTTTTTTTTTTCTTCCCAGGATAAGGCGCTCATTGAATGCTTAGCCCTGAGTGCACACGTTACTCCACAGGGTTGTGGGGGAGCAGGGTTCGCCCCTGCCAGCAGTGGCATGTATGCCATTTGGAGTGACAGCATCCTGGCCAATTTGAAATGTCAATCCCTGGGGCGGGGCTGTGCCCTCTGGCACACACAGAGGGTAGCCATGGGGTGGGAGGTCGTGGCGATAGTCTACCTGTGCCTCCCAAGTGCTGGGATTAAAGGCATGCGTCACCACGCCTGGCTTAGAGTAATTTTAAAAAATATTTTATTTTTATTTATTTATTTATTTGAGAAAGAGGGAGGGAGAGAAAGAGGCAGTGAGAGAGAATGGGCACGTCAGGACCTCCAGCCACTGCAAACGAACTCCAGACACGTGCACCACCTTCTGCATCTGGCCTTTATGAGTTCTGGAGAGTTGAACCTGGGTCCTTTGGCTTTGTAGGAAAGTGTCTTAACCACTAAGCCATCTCTCCAGCCCTAATTTTTTTTTTTTTTTTTTTTTTTTTTTGGTTTTTCGAGGTAGGGTCTCACTCTAGCCCAGGCTGACCTGGAATTCACTATGGAGTCTCAGGGTGGCCTCGAACTCACGGCGATCCTCTTACCTCTGCCTCCCGAGTGCTGGGATTAAAGGCGTGCGCCACCACGCCCAACTTTGTGTATTAGTTTTGAGAATACAGATGAAGCCGTGTAAATTCATGGAAGCATTATGAGGAAGGGGCTGTTATTAGTGTTTTGGTCTCATCTCCTCTGATGCGGAATATATGTATTTTTAGGTTCTTTCCTTAAGTTGGAGAAAAGTCAGTTTCTTTGTGTATTACAGCCCTCAGCCTGGTCTTTAATTTTTGGGCAAAGAAGATGAGCCCTACTCCAGGGGGCGGCCTGTGTGGATTCGCAGCCCCTTTCTGCCCATCACGCCCTTCCACGCTCAGCTCCCCTCCGCACCCCAGCATTGCACAGCACCGACTCCTCACAGCCTCCACTCATTGTTTGACACTTCTTGGAAGGCGGCATCCAGAAGCAGGGAGAATATTCCACACCGATCGGAAGAGAGCTCCGAGCAGCTATGGTGCCAGCCACCCTCACGGTGTTCCAAGGTTCTTAAAGACAAGAGTCCTTCTCTCTTGTTTCCAGCTTTTCTATTGGCATTGGTCAAGGTGTCCGTGGGCACTGGTGACTAATGCATGTGGGTGGTAGTGGTCATTCTCCAGAGACAGCGGAGAGTGAAGGCTGACTCCTGTGCCTTCTGGAAAGTGATGTTTGACTATTTAGAGATTTCGCCATCAGGTTGTCAAATTATCGATAACTTGAAATTAGCCGTGGAGGGAATTTTTACTCCATGGAGTCTGGGAAGAGCCACTGGGCAGGACTTTGGTTTTCCTCTAGGGAGCTAATTTCCCATCACCCCCCCATCACTGGCTCTTCCTCCTCTCTCTCTTCCTCTTTCTCCTTTTCTTCTTCTTTTCCTTTCTACTTTTTCCTGCTTTTTTTCCTCGTCTTTCTTCTTTGCCTCCTCCCCTCCTTTTCTATTTCTTTTCTTTCTCCTTATTTTCTTCCTCCTTTTCTCTCTCTCTCCTGCTCGCTCGCTCGCTCTTTCTCTTTTCTTTTTCGAGACAGAGCTGCTATGTGGTCTAGGCCGGTTTCAAACTCCCCATCCTCCTGCCTCACTTCCCAGGTGTGTGCCACCACGCCTAGCTTTCCGCTGTCTTAAGATGAGGAGAACCTTCTGCCATTCGTTCCCAGAGCAAAACAAAGAAGACACATTGCATTTCTCCCTGAGAGCTTTTCTGGGCCCCGAGGAAGAACAGAAAATCACTGGTGAAAGACGGGCCGGTTTCCAGGCAGGCAAGCGGCAGGATGCAGAAGGCTGTCCCCCCCTCCCCTTCTCACGTAGGCTTGGAAGCTGGGGTTCAGGCCGAACACGGGGCTGAGGGGCTAGAAGCTTTTGTGAATGCTCCTCGGTGTTCAACTCTGGGTTCTAGTGCCATGGTATAGACTCTCATTTGTCTTAGAGAAACTGAGAATTGGGAATGCAAATTCAGTTTGCACGAGGTCTGGTGTTTGGAAAAGAACTTAACCATTTGGGGAGACGATAAGACAGCTACATCTCAGCAGCCTGGCTAATTTCCTAGCAGGGCATTTGCTCTGCCAACCCCAAGATTAGGCGTGGGGGTGTTTCAAGGAGTAACTTGGAGTGCTCCCTGGTTCTGAAATTTCAGCATGCTAGTGCTAAACGATTCCTTGAGGGAGAACATGTCTCCCTCCAGATTCCCCAAGGCTAATGTGGCTGAGAGTGACGGGTAAGGCGAAACATCGAGAGGCTTGGCATTTTTTCTTTTCAAAATATATTTAACTTCAGCAAGCCGTAAGCCAAACCCCTCACAGATGGCAGACAGTTTAATTACTGTGGTCAACTTGTCTGACGTTTTTTGGACCACGTTGGGCGCTATACTAATCCACCAAACTCAGAGAAAATATATTCCAACCCACACACAGGCATGCACACGGTTCAGCATCTCCACTTGGCCACCTAAGTCTTGTCAGAGAGTGCTCTTTCGCCCTCGGCTGTCCAAGCTCTGGGACGCTTTGCAAATCCAATCTGTGTTGGCTGGGCAGGAATTCAAGAGCCCGGGATGACCAAGTCAGCAGTACTGCGTCTTGCTGGGAACTCTCAGAGGTAGGTGGCAGGGAGGGCCGCGTTCCTTCCTCTTCTCGCTGTATGCCTCCGCGGAGTTTTACACTTCGCAGGTGCTCAGGCCTCCGGTGTCACTTACATGCTGTGTCCTCAGGGTGGCGCTAGTTGTGCATTGCACCAGGCAGTGTCACCGCTTTCTTGACGCCTTTCCAAGGTCTTGGACTAAGCCTTCCTCCCTCCTTTCCCCTCCCCTGCCCTCCCCTCCTGTCTTCTCCTTCTTGATTCCCCCGCTCCCCCCCAGAGTCTCGCTCTACTCCAGGCTGATCTGGAATTCACTATGGAGTCTCAGAGTGGCCTCAGATTTACAGTGATCCTCCAATGTCTGCCTCCCCAGTGCTGGGATGGAAGGTGGGTGCCATCACGCCCAGCGATTTAAAAAATTTATAAATTGAGCCAGGTGGTGGTGCATGCCTTTAATCCCATCACTCTGGGAGGCAGAGGTAGGAGGATCACCCTGAGTCGGAGGCCACCCTGAGACTACAGAGTGAATTCCAGGTCAGCCTGAGCTAGAATGAGACCTTACCTTGAAAAACAAACAAACAAACAAAAAAAATTAATAAATAAATTGTATTAGCATGCAGTTAGGTTTCATGATGGGATTTTCAAACAAAGCACATTTTTGTTTGCTTCCTTTCCTCTCTTCTAGACTTCCCTTCCTACCTTGTGCACTCCCCACCCAGCAGCCTCCTTTCCATTTCTGTGTCTATGTGTCCTTTCTTCTCCACTTTGCCCACACCTCTGAATGCCCTCCTCTTGTTCCTCTCTTTGTCTCCTTCCTAGTTGTACAGTCTCACCCCCCATCTATGTGCACATAAACAGTAAAAGTTAGGATCCATATATGAGAGAGAGCATACCTTTTTTTTCTTTTTTGGTTTTTTGAGCTAGCGTCTCACTCTAGCCCAGGCTGACCAGGAATTTACTATGTAGTCTTAGGGTGGCCTTGAACTCACAGAGATCCTGCTACCTCTGCCTCCCGAGTGCTGGGGTTAAAGGCGTGTGCCACCATGCCCGGCAATTTTTGTCTTTTTAAAAATTTATTTATTTATTTTATTTTGGGGAAAGTGTGGACATGAGAGAGAGAGGGGGGAGGGAGAATTGGTGACCCAGGGCCTCAGCCATCACAATCGAACTCCAGACACTTGTGCCACCTAGTGGGCATGTGCCACCTTGTGCTTGCCTCACCTTTGTGCGTCTGGCTTATGTGGGATCTGTAGAGTCAGATCTGGGTCCTTAGGCTTCACAGGCAAGCGCCTTAGCTGCTAAGCCATCTCTCCAACCCAATTTTTGTCTTACTTAGTCTGGGTCACATCACTTAATATAATATTTTTCAGATCTATACATTTTCTGCAAATTTCATAATTTGATTTTTCTTTGCAGCTGTGTTAAATTCCATTGTATGCGTGTGTGTGTGTGCGCGCGCGTGTGTGTATATGCCACATTTTCATTATCTATTCATCAGATGAGGGGCATCTAGGCTGGTTCCATTTCCTTGCTATTTTGAACAGAGCAGCAATAAACATGGAAGTGCAGGTATCTATGGGAAGTGCCTCATTTATTTTGTATTTCTGGACACTATAAAGAGTATTTTCCGAATCAATGACTTCTCGTTCCACACAGAAGTTACAATTTGGAGGACATGAGGAGAACTTCAGCATGAAGGCTATGGATGAGTCACTGTGAGTGAGATGGTGACCGCTTTCCTGGCAGGGTTCAAAGTCAGGCCCTGGAGAGTGCCCATGTTTACCTCAGTGACCACGGCCTCTGAAGTTTGATGACCTTTCCCTCGACCTTGTTTATAAACACTAGCAGACATGCCACAGCATGGGTCACAGCCAGCTGGCCCAGGCCTGTACAGGAAATAGATCTGTTTTGGTCAGCTGCTGGCCCATGAGACAATGCTATGGACGAGGTCCCTTTAGAAGGGAGCGTCTCCACCCGGGCCAGGATGGTGGCTGGGAGCACGTGCGGCTGCGCAGCCCGGGGCCTTCTCAGAGACAGCGTCATCCGGTTGTCTCCACGGAAGCGCCTGCCGAGAAGGTGAGGGGTGGTCCTGGCACGGGGTCTCCTAGAGTTGTATGCAGCAGGCCCTCGGTCGTGTTGAGTATTTGCCTTGTGACTTTGAACATATCATTTTTTCCTCATGTAACCTTGCTTTCGAAATCCAGAAACCGAGGAGAGAGGCCTCAGGGGGAAACCAACACAGGTCAGAGTTCATTTTCATGAGGACTGTGAGCGAGCCATGCATAACCTCAGCAAAAGATGGCTTGCTTGTATGGCAAAACAACAAAAACAAAAACAAAAAGCGTATTGTAACTCCTAGAGACAGCCCTTCTGGGGTTCAGGGATGTCCTCAAAGACTCTGGCCTCTTCCTTATTTCTGCTTGCCATCTCTCTAAGACAGCTGCTCCTTGGGCTTGTCCTCTGGTTCAAAGATGGCTGCTGCCGCTCCAGTCATCACTTGGAGGCCGATCTATGATGTCTCCTCACATGACTCTCTTTGTCAGGGAAGAAAGCTTTCCCAGATACCCCCACTGCTCCCCAGGTTTCTTCCAGCCTATTCATCCAACCCACACCCACTTCCTGTGGCTCTGAGCCTTCATGCTGTACACAGGCCAAATGGACATTTTCTCAGATTCATCTGTTCACACTCCCCTTATTTCCTCTCCCAGGCTTAGCTGAAGGTCCGCCATCTCCTTGAGACAGGGTTTCATGTAGCCCATGTTGGCTTCAAACTCATTATCTAGCTGAGATTGACTTTGACATTTTTGAGGTAGGGTCTCACTCTAGCCATTGACTAAGCTTGCTTGGAAAGCCAGAAGACCCAGGTTTGATTCTCTACTACCTACGTAATCCAGATGCACTAAGTGGCACATGCATCTGGAATTTGTTTGCAACAGGGCTGGAAGCCCTGGCATGCCTATATTCTCTTTCTCCCCCTCTCTGTCTCTGCTTGCAAATAAATACACTTTAAAAAAGATTAAAAAAAAATGCAAGCCTGAGGGCTGCCACTCACCTGATGTGGCTCCTATCTCACAGTGCACACGAACACATCAAAAAGATCCTGAGAAGCTGGGCGTGGTGGCGGAGGCAGAGGTAGGAGGATCGCCGTGAGTTCGAGGCCACCCTGAGACAACATAGTGAATTCAAGGTCAGTCTGGAGTAGAGTGAAACCCTATCTTGAAAAACCAAACCAAACCAAACCAAAGCAAACCAAACCAAAAAAGATCCTGAGAAGTCCCACAGTGAAGATTGCTGAGTGTGGAGTTACCCAGATTTGGTGATGAGAAATTAAGATCCCAAGGTTTACTCCAGCCTAGATTAAGGAAGCACAGAGGTTAAGAAAGCAGCAGGAAGCCAGTCACATAGATGGTCACATAGATGCAGACAAAGGCACTAGCAGTCATGGCTCCGAAGTCCCAGAGGGAGAGGCAGGAGGAAATAAGACCAAAGGAAGATCTGAAGAGACAAGGACAGGAATATTTCCACAAGGGATGTTAAAACATCGAAGCATGTGTCCCACAGGGATGCTGAGCCTCAGTCAAGGTAGAAATGGCCAAAGACACACGGAAGAGCAATGTAGAAAAACCAGGGACAGAGGGAAAACCTGAAAAAAACAACAAGCAGGTGACTCACGGAGGGCATGGGGAGATGGCTCGGTGGGTAAATGAAGTACCTGCCGCACAGGCATGGGCACCTGAATTGATCCCCAACACCCATGTAAAATGCCAGGCCTCGTGGCACATGCCTATAATGCCAGCACGGGGGAAGTGAAGGCAGGAGGATTTCTGGGGTGTACCGGATAGCTAATGTAGCCTAATTGGTGAACTCTAGGTTCAGAGAGAGAGAGAGAGAGTGAACTCTCCTGTCTCAAAACATAAGTGAGGAGCAACTGCAGAAGGCATCTGACATAGGTTTCAAGCCTCCACGCATGCACACACGCCTGCATACACATGTACACGTGTGCCCACACACAAACGAACATGCATACACACATGCAGGCACCCCCCACATACATACACATGCAAAAAAACCCCTCAAAAAACCACGTGAAGTGTTAGGGTGAATTCTAAGAATTTCTGGGAAGGTCAGGCCCTTTCCGGAAAGGTTGTCATCTATTCTGGATGGGATTAGGTGCACGGGGAACTGTGAGTCTAATTCAGAAAACTATGTAACAGCCAATTAATCTATTTTTTTTCTTTCTTAATGTATTTTTAAAGACCCAGTCCATGCAACCTTTCCCCCTATGGTAATTGAGATGAAGTTTAAAGATTAAAAAAGTTTTTAAAAGCTATTTTATTTATTGAAGTGCTAAAAAGTGACTTTTGGGGAAAGCTGTAAAGATGCCAGCAAGAAGTCATTACACCCATAAATGTCCACCCAGACCCTGGGGGTGACCCCCTCCTCTCTCTCTTCCTCTCTCAGCTTCAGGGGTGACCAGGGAGTAAGTGGCTCCAACTGCTCGCTGGTGTCATTGACGGGGAGGGAGGTCACAGCACTCAGGGTTCACGGCCTCAGAGTCTGATTTGTGAGATGGGAACTTCCAGGAGACAGGTGGGGGGGCCAGTGGCCAAGGCTACATTTCCTCTTGGGATGACTTCTGACCCTGCCCTTAGGGTGATTGGGGGGTGGGGGTAGGGATTGGGTGTGTTGGCGCCATAAACACAGCAGGGAGGGCTCCCAGTTGCTGTTGGAGATCTGGGGCCAGTCTGAGGCCCATGGTGCCGTGATAGCCTCTCATTGAGGGAGAGTGTCCACCGCGCCGGAGCATTTGCAGGGCTTTGAGACCCAAGCTCGGAATGGCAATATGAGCGCAGTACACCATGTCCTATGACATGACATGACATGACATGACATGAGATCATCTCATCTCGTGTCCTGTTATCCCATCCCATCCCATCATGTGGAGGAAGAGTGAGGCTCTATGCTGGTCCTGATGGTACATGCCTGCAGCCTGTAACCCAGCACTTGGGATGAGGCTGAAGGAGAAAGATCAGGGGTTGAGGATTATCCTCGGCTGTATAGTGAGTTACGAGCTAGCCTGGGATACATGAGACCTCGTCTCAAAACAAACACCATACGTGGTGACTTAACAGTGTCAGACCTGCTGCTTGCTCCTGCTCAAGCCTGCTGGTGCCTGCAGGCTTTCATCCCATGATCTTACTGCAGGCTTTCATCCCATGATCTTACTGCAGGATAATTTTCACTTAGCACATCAGAATGCGGGGGTCTGGCTGGTGGCATCATGTCCGAGATGCATCAAGGCCTGGCCTGGCTCTGGTTAGAGGTCCCAGGGAAAGAGAACAGCTTGTCTCACAAGGTCATCTTTGGAACAAGCCCTGGGCTGCCAAAGGCAGCAGGCGCTGGTCCCCCGGAAGGCAAAAATGGATCCTGTGATCCCTGGAGCTAAACATCACAGGCCCAGGAGACAGACGCCAGAGCGGCCTTGGAGCTGAGGCCAGACTGCTGCTCGGAGAGGTGCTGGGTTAACAGGAGGGCTGGAAGCAGGGCAGAAAGGCCATTGGGGGAGGAAAGGCGAGAACCAGAAAACTGGAGAAGAACCCACCTCATTACAGTTCTCTGCACTTCGTACTGATGCTCAACACGATGGTGCTGGGCTCAGCAGGCAAGGCTGGCCTTTGCTGATTGTCTCACTGAAGGGACATGCCAACTGACCACCTCAGCGGGTCCTCTTTGTGGAGTATGGTGGCCTTCAGGGGCCAATCTTGTTTTGGCTCTCTCTCTTTCTTCCCACCTATCTTGCTCTGCCTCTCTCTTTCTCTCTGTTTGAGAACAAGGTCTCATATATACCATGCTGGTCTCACACTTGATATACAGCCATGGATGAACTTGAACTCCTGATCCTCCTCCTCCTACCTCCTGAGCGCTGGAACTATAGGTGTGTGTCCGCATGCCCAGTTATGCAGAGCTGAGGATGGAACACAGGGACTCATGAGAGATAAGCAAACACTTTACTCACTGAGCTACACCCCCTGCTCTTGGCCTGATTCTTAGGAAGTTCCCTGTCACAGCCCAGGGTCTCCACAGGGAGGTGGCATGAAGAATACTCTGAGGGACTCACAGGTCCTAACTGTGTGGAGCTTATCTTAGCCCAACAGGTGCAGTTTCTTTAAATTATTAATTTAATTTATTTATTTCAGAGAGAGAAAGAGGCAGAGAGAAAGAGAGAGAGAGAGAGAGAGGGAGAATATGGGCAAGCCAGGGTCTCTAGCCACTGCAAACAAACTCCATACGCATGCGCCCCTTGCACATCTGCCTTACGTGGGTCCTGGAGAGTCGAACCGGGATCCTTTGGCTTTGCAAGCAAAAGCATTAACTGCTAAGCCATCTCTCCAGCCCCAGGTGCAGCTTTGTGACCAGCATTCCACCTGCATTCCTCCCACTGTCTACGTTCTCCCTCCGTGGATCCCTAAATGAAGTCAGCTAGACCTCTGATCTCTTTTAAGACATTCCTGCCTCTCCAGCCTCCTCCCTCTGGAGCACCTTAGATATCTGCCTCCACCTTCATTGGGTGTCACAGGCCACATCACATACCACAGCTTGGCTCTTTAGCCCCCAGAGATGGTTTCTCCCCTGGAAGGTCTGGAGAACCAGCCTGGATCATTCCCCTCCTCCCGTCCTGAGCTTGCCCCCATGCGGAAGCCAGCAGGGCCTCCTCTTAACTTCCTGCTGTGGAACTCGCTCCTCCTCTGACATGGTCATTGTCCTCTTGAACTCTCAGCAACTGTGATTACCTGCTTGAGACCCGCACAAGATTGGGGCCATTGACGTTCTGTAAAGGAAGGGGAGGGAATCAGGAGGCTGTTCACTGTTGCCGGAACAGACAGATTTTTTTTCCCCTCAGTGGCATAGCTGCCCATAAGTGGTCAATGCTCTGGTGAGTTGCCCCTTGCTCACTGTGATGGTTAATGTTATCTGCTTGACAGGAGTTAGAATTGTCTAGGAGCTAAGTCTCTCGGGACGTCTGTGAGGGATCTTCTAAATTAGGTTCATTGAGGTGGGAAGATCCACCGTAGCTTCCAGCAGCCCCATCACATGGGCTTGGCTCCTGCAGTGGTTTGAATTCAATGTTCCCCTTGCACCCGTGTGTTTTGAGTGCTTGGCCCTCAGCTGGTGACAGCTTGGTAGACAAAGCCTCGCTGGAGGAGGTGTGTTGTTGGAGGGGTGGGCTCAGCGGTGTTACAGCCAGCTCCCCCTTGCCAGAACTTGGCTCACTTTCCTGCTACAGTTGTCCACCTGATATTGGCCAGGAGGTGATGTCCAGCCTCTGTGCTCTACCATGTTTTCCCCATCATGGAGCTTCCCCTCAAGACTGTAAGCCTAAATAGACAACTTTTCTCCCGTCCGCTGCTTTTGGTCAGGTGCTTTGTGCCAGTGACGAGACGGTGACCACAACCCTTCCTACAGAGAGTAAGAAGGAGAAACACGTGGACCACCGTGTTCATGTCTCGCTGGCTCCTGGCTGAAGACTTGTTGCAGTCAGGTTGGCATTCCTGGCAGAAAACAACTGACCAAGATCAGCTGTGGGAGAAAAGGGTTTATTTTGGCTTATAGGCTCGAGGGGAAGCTCCATGATGGCAGGGGGAAGGTATGGCATGAGCAGAGGGTGGACATCCCCTCCTGGCTAACATCAGGTGGACAACAGCAACAGGAGAGCATGCCCAACACTGGCATGGGGAAACTGGCTATAATACCCATAAGCCCGCCCCCAACAATACACGGCCTCCAGAAGCTGTTAATTTCCAAATTGCCACCAGCTGGGGACCTAGCATTCAGAACACCTAAGTTTATGGGCAACACCTGAATCAAACCACCACACTGCTTATTGTCAGGTATTTGGTTATAGCAACAGAAAGTCACTAATACACCCCTGCTCCTGTAAATAACCAAGCTACACTATGTGGGATGTTTGCTCGTTTCTGTCTTTAGTGCCTCATCTGGGGAAATAAGATGTTTGTCCCTATCTTCTCAGAAAAGTCAAATCAACATTTTCTGTCTTTATTCCTGGTTTCCACCAACAGCAATAGGAGGAATGAATGAGTTCTATGGTGGGAATTTATTTGATTTTAAAGACCTCCCTCACGTCAAGTTCATTTTTGGAAAGTTCATTTTGGATAAAGGCTGTGGTAAAACAGACAGACAGACAAAACAACTGCCTGGAAGATTTGTCTGCCACATGAGAAACTTCAGGTGACCCTAGTCTGGCTGTAAACGTCTGGGTGGATCTTGCTGGTGGACCTCCCTGGCATAGCCTCTGCCTGTGGGAGCCTGGATAGGTGCTCCAGGCTGTCATCCAGCCCCTGCCTCCCGCCCCCATCTGCACTGAAGACTTGGCCCTCAAGTTTCTTCGTTGGGAGGAATTATTAACCTCCCATTTCTAAGCATTAATGTGAACTATTCATCTGCTGCCATCAAGAGGATCATACTTTCCTTGGCTGGCCTTGGCTCACATATTTATCTGGGCTCCAAACCCTTTGCAATTTAATATTCAACATCCCAGTTGCTCCTGGGCCACTTTTTAATTTTTTTTTTTTTTTTTTTGCTATGTGTCTCTTAAACCTCTCTTTTTATCTGCCATCGCTCCCTGGCTTGTGATCCTGAGCAGTAAATGACTCTCAATTCCGAGGTTCATGCTTTAATGCATGAGGCACATTTTTGTTGGCAACTTCTTCATAGAGAGGGATTTTGAAGGCTCTAGACATGCTCCAAGGAGCCTGGATATGGTTGGAAAGACAGTGACGTCCCTGCCAGCCTAGGGCTGTGGTCCCTCTGCGCTTCCCTCAGACCTGGCTGTGGGAGCGACTGGTCTTGGAGAACAGAAGAGCTCCAACTGTAGAGTTCCCATGGGGTTTTGAGGGGGGGAACTTCTGGCTCCCACGCAGCCACCAGACCCTGGGAAACACCCTGCTTTTGGCTTGGGCCCACTCCAGCCTGCAGCTGGGCCCATATTCGTTGTCAGCACAAGGACCAACTGACAGCTGTGATGACAAGTGCTGACCTTTCACCTCAACAAACCCAGTGGGGCGGTGGGGGGGGGAACTCAGGAATCGCCCATGGTCACCTAGGCTGGAGCAGAGCTGGGCCTTGGGCCGGGTGTGACTGACTCGCAGCTTCACTTGAACCCACTTGTTCATTCCATTACTGCTTGTCACGTTGCCTGTGACATGGCACAAAAGATGCCCACATTCTGGGTGTGCCAGCTTTGGTTTCTTAGACCTGAAGGCCAAGGAAGAAAAATACGTACTGGAAATTGCCTGCCACAGAAGCTCTGATGGGCAGACTGGAAGGTTCCCACATTTTTAAGTTGAAACCGAGATGCAGGGGCATGGGATTAACTGACATGAAATGTGCCTTTTCCAGCACAGGGAGGTTTTAAAAGGGGCCAGAATAAAAAATAAAAAGAAGTCTGTGACTGGAGCTCATAAGACCCAGTGAGGATCAGAGCTTGGCATTTTAAGAAGGTGATGGGCACAGTACCAGGAGGGCCATTTGTGGTTCTGTGTGGACTTGCAAGTCTGCTCCCTTGGGCGGCACGCGGTGTGGACTGGATGGTCTCCATCTGTGTAGGCTGTCTATGAAATGCCTGGCGCAGCTGCTCCCACTCTGTGGCTGTGTATCCAAGGCTGTGATGGTTAATCTCGACTCTTAATTTGACAGGATTTAGAATCACCTAGGAGACAAACCCCCTGGGTGTCAGAATTAACTGAGGAAGGAAGACCTACCCCGGATGCGGGTGGCGTCACGACATCTGCTGGGGTCTCAGAGGGAATACAAAAGAGCAAGTCAGCGGAGCCCCGGCATGCATCTCTCTCTGCTTCCTGACTGCGGGTGAACGTGATCAGCCGCCTCGTGCTCCTGCCGCCAGCCTTTGCTGGCCACGATGGACTGTATCCTTTCAAACTGTGAGCCAAAAAAAAATCTCCCTTCATTCTTTCTCTCCATCCTCCCTGCCTCCCTTCTTCCCTCCCTCCCTTCCTTAAGTTGCTATTTCAGATTTTCGTCATGGCAGTGAGAAAAGTGATAGATACACAGGCTCTGCGGCGTTTCTGGCTGCACAGCCAAAGCTGGGGAAGGAATCTACATCGTCCTTGCATTTGGTGGTATTTCATTTTTTTCTGCTAATTACATGATCAATTCACTTTTGAAACAGGAAAGCCTGGAATTGTGATCATACCTAGGCCTCTCCCAGCAGGCTGCTTCTCAGAAGCCTGGTGAGACCTCATGGGCCCAGGTGGCCTTGGGGCCCTCCTCCTCCCATGGATGGTGACTTTGTGTTCCCACTGTTTCCTTGTCCCAAGGACAAGTCTTACTGTGTTTCCTTATGTAAGGAAGCCACCATGGGCCTTCTATCTCTTTACTGCCCTTGTCATATTCTGCTAGGCTCACAGACATCTTTATAGAGACACTCACATTCCCAGACAGTTGGAAAATATAAAGAACGCCATGACACAGTCTCCGTTTCTCAAGACTGCGGAGCCAGCTTCTCGGTCTTCATTTTCCAATTGCTCATACTTGACCTGACGCACTTCTAATACCAGGAAAAGGGGAACACATGTTCCTCAGGATCCCCAAAGAGGAAGTGAAACAAACAACCAAAACAACTGCATTCAAGACACAGAGCAGACGCTGCCTAGAGAACTAGGACGTGTGCCTGGAGCCAACCAGACTTCTAGCAGGAGAACAGGATGTGGCCAAAGTATTTCTTCTTCTAAAGAACGAAATGATGAAATGGAAGGTCATCCTGGCTCCACAGGGGCGGGGCTGGCCTTGGTCTTTGTTTCAGGAAGGCTTCCTGATACACTCATGTTCCACCTGAGAGCCATGGCAACCGCTGGAAAATTAGTGCCATGGCCAACAGACTTTCCAGAGACCCTGAGCATCCTTCCTTACAGGTGGAATGCCTCATGTGACTTCCAGTGAGGCTGTGGCTTTGCTGACTGAGGTTCACTCCCATAGGCCCCTCTATGGTACCCGTTCTTTTTCTTCTTCTTTTTTTTTAAATTTAAAAATATTTTATTTATTTATTTATTTGAGACAGAGAGGGAGGGAGGGAGGGAGAGAATGGGTGTGCTGGGGCCTGCAGCCACTGTACACACATGAACTCCAGACACATGCGCCACCATGTGCATCTGGCTTACATGGGACTTGGAGAATTGAACCTGGGTCCTTAGGCTTCGTGGGAATGCGTCTTAACTGCTAAGCCATCTGTCTAGCCCTAATTTTACAATATTTTGTTTTTCATTTATTTATTTGAGAGAGAGAATGAGGCAGAGGAAGGGAGAGAGAGAGAGAGAGAAAGAGAAAGAATAGGCGCGCCGGGGCCTTCAGCCACTGCAAATGAACTCCAGATGCAAAACTTTGTGCATCTGGCTTACATAGGCCCTGGGGAATCGAACCAAGGTTCTTTGGCTTTGTGAGCAAGTGCCTTAACCACTAAGCCATCTCTCCAGCCCTATGGTGCCCTTTCTGTAGGCCTCTCTGTCAGGACAGAGTCCTTCCATGCCAGGACACAGGGCTTCTGGAGTGGACACTGTCCAGTTTCCATCATGGTTTAAGGCCCACGGTAATGAGGAGACATGTGGGTCAGTGAGGAGGAGTAAGGGGGAATGAGGAGCAGCCTCCTCTCCACATGGACACTTATGCCTCCCCTCAGGCTGGCACAGGCTCAGCAGGAAGGTGTGCTGACTGACTGGTTGGCATGGGGCCAGTGTGGGAAGCAGAGGCCGCTCACCTCTTGCACCTTCCCCATCTCCCCAAGGGTCTCTCCTGCCTTCCCTAGAGCTCTTGTGGTTGGGGGGGAGCACAAAGTGGGAATCTTTGCAAAAGACACTATCCAGCCAGTGTACTGTCTATTCAGCAATAGCATCTCTCAGTTAGGTTTTTAAAAATTGTTTTTAAAATTTTTATTTATTTATTTATTATCAATAACAACATATTTCGTATGGATACATCATGTATTGGTACCCTCTTTTCCTTCATCCCTGCCCCCATTCCACTGGGGATCCTCCTCAGTGGGGTTGCAGGTAGTCCCTATGGGATTGTATTTTTAAAAAAAAATTATTTATTTATTTGCAAGGTGAGAGAGAGAGAGAGAGAATGGGCGCACCAGAGCCTTCAGCTGCTGCAAATAAAGTCCAGATGCATGCGCTACTCTGTGCATCTGGCTTTACGTGGGCACTGCGGGTCATTTTAGGCTTTGTAGACAAGCGCCTTAGCCACTGAGCCACCTCGCCAGCCCTCAGTATGCCAGAGGAGATGTGATTCAAAGACGTATCCTTGTAGCCAGATATGAGCATCTGTCTACATGTCCTAGCCTGGGTATACACATGTGTGCCACACGCATGTCTGTCTCTACACGCAGGAGTGTGCTTCCAGCCAGGTCCCCAGGGAACGTGAGTCAGGGAAGACAGCATACGGGCTGGAACAGGGGTGGTCCCCGAAACCCACCCAGGCCTCAGCACTCCTCTAGGAAGGCTGCTTTGCACCACACATATGCATGCCAAAACTTTTTATGCCCTATTATTAGTTCAGTATGAACACTTTTCCAATATTTGGGCCTAGTGCTTATTTCCCATGTATATGGCCTCCCTCCTCTTGCGCACGAACGAGTTTTGCTATTTGTGAGTCCTGGGCAAGGCTGCTCTTAGTCTACACAGGAGGCTTCTGTTTCTTACTGGCGCACTAATGCTGCCACAGGAACTCAGGTCAAAATTGTACCTTCCAAAGCATCAGTTGGGCAGCTGCCCATTTATGAAGTAACTCAACCAACCCTTGGGAACCATCGCCGTGACCGGGAACCACTCAGATGCGGTTCACAAACCAACTTCCAAAAAGGCCGGGTGCACTGATCGCGGTGCTGAGTACAGAAAGCTCTAGAACCCAGGGGATGCCACCCTGACTTGGTCTCTCGTCAGCACTTGCCCCACGGCTCTTGACAAGCACCTAGTTCATGGCCCCGTGGTTTTGTCTTGCCACACGCGGGGAGGCTGGAGGCCTTGTCTCTTTCATGGAGTGGAAGCTGAAATTTCTGGAAATGAGATTGTTTTTTTTCCTGACCCTGAATTTTGTTTTTCCTGTGAAATTGAGACTTGCCTCTCTTTGACTCCTGTGGCTGGTCTGTTTTGAGAATCAAACAGCTGCTTTTGCTAAAAATTCTTAAAACTGTTTATTTCTAATGAGATGAGAAGAATATTGATACTAAAGGGAAGCACAAATCGAATTCCTTTCCTAAGTGTGTGTGTGTGTGTGTGTGTGTATGTGTTGCAGGGGATAAACTCTTACATGCTGGGGAAACGCTTTGCTACTGAGCACCGCCCCCCAACCCACCTCTTCTTCATAAAAACGCTTTATCTCCCAGGTTGCTGCTGGAAGAAGGGCCTTTTCTAGAGGCTTCTTTGCTTGCTTGCTCTCTGGGTCCCCGATGGTTCCACCGTGACCTTGGGGTGCTCCTTTGTATCTTGAGACTGGCAAGAGGGCTCTCAACCCCCTGCTCTGGGCTCAGGGCACGCTGCAGCAAGCACCACAGACTTTGGGCTTCCTGCGGTTGGGAGTGTCCCTTGATCCCGGGGCCCCTGACCCAGCCTCAGACCCAGCACCGGTAAAGTTCCTGTTTGATCCTGGCTCTCAGGTAACTGAGCATGTGCGTTGGCTAGGGCAGTGAGCTTTTTTTTTTTTAGCTTCATTTTTCACATTGCAAAAGGGAATAATAAAGAAACAATTTGCAAATTTGCCAGAAGGATCAGATAATGCACCATGTGACAGGTACCTAGGAGGCCAGTCTGGCATGGTTGCCATAACAAAAAACATCATTGTCTCACAGGCCTGCATCCAGTGTCTAAGACCCAGGTGTGTCAGGGCTGGTTTCTAGAAGCTTCTCTCCTTGGCTTGCAGAGAGTGGCTTCTCCTACATCCCCCTGAGGGTGTCTGTGCCCAATCTCCTCTTCTTAGACGGACATGAGTCATATTGGATTAGGAACTACCCCCAAGGACTGCCTTTTACCTTCATTATATTTTCTGTATTATGCATGCATGCATGTGTGTGCATCATGTGTATATATATATATATATATATATATATATATATATATAATTTTTATTTATTTATTTGTAAGCTACGGACACAGAGATAGAGAGAGGCAGATAGAGAGAGAGAGAATGGGCATGCCAGGACCTCCAGCCACTGCAAACGAACTCCAGATGCATGCGCTACCATGTGCATCTGGCTAACATGGGTTCTGGAGAATCTAGCCTCAAACCGGGGTCCTTAGGCTTCACAGGCAAGCGCTTAACTGCTAAGCCATCTCTCCAGCCCTGCATACATATATATGTGCATGTTTCTCTGTATGCGAACACAGGTGGAGGCCAGAGGACAGCCTTTTATGTCATTCCTCAGGTGTTGTTCCTCTCCTCTCTCCATCTTTTTTTTTTTGGAGGTAGGGTCTCACTCTAGCCCAGGTTGATCTGGAATTCACTATGCAGTCTCAGGGTGGCCTTGAACTCACAGAAATATTCCTACCTTAGTTTCCTGAGTACTGGGATTAAAGGCATGTGCCACCACACGTGGCAGAGAGAGAGAGAGAGAGAGAGAGAAAACTGCTGCAGCAGGGCCTCTAGCCTCTGCACACGAACTCCAGCTGCCTGTGCCACTTTGCGCATTTGGCTTTACATGGGCACTGGGAGCTGCACTCCGGTCGTTAGGTTTTACCAGCAGGCACCGTAACTATTGAGCCCTCTCTTCAGCCCTGCCCTTCTTTTGTTAGACAGGGTCTCCTGCTGGTCTGCTGCTCACCAATGAGGCTAGACTGGTTGCTCAGTGAGGCCCCCTGGATGCCTCTGTCTATGCCTCCCTACAGGTCCCCAGAAGGATGATAAGTGCAGGACACCCAGCCTGGCTTAATTAATATATTTTATTCATTTGCGTGCAGGTGTACTCATGCGTGTGTGTGTGTGTGTGTGTGTGTGTGTGTGTGTGTACACTATGGTCTCTTGCTGCTGAAAACAGACACAAAATGTTTGCTTGCACCACTTTAAAAATATTTCATTTATTTATTTATTTGGAGAGAGAGAGAGAGAGAGAGAGAAAGATTGAGAATGAAAGAACATGCTGGGACCTACTGCCCTTGCAAACAAAACCCAGAGGCATGTGCCACTTTGTTACACAACTTTTTCTTCTTTCTTTTTCTTTTTGAGGTAGGGTCTCACTCTAGCTCAGGCTGACCTAGAATTCACTATGTAGTCTCAGGATGGCCTCGAACTCAGGTGATCCTCCTACCTCTGCCTCCTGAGTGCTGGGATTAAAGGTGTGCACCACCACGCCCGGATGGTTACAGCACTTTTTGCATCTGATTTATGTGGGTGCTTGCTGAGGAATTGAACCCAGGCCAGAAGGCTTTACAAGCAAGTGCCTTTAACCCCTAGGCCATCTCCCAGGTGTTCTTTTTTTTTTTTTTTAAACATGGGTTCTGGGGATTGACCTCAGCAACTCATGCTTGCAAGGTAATCCTTTCACTGACTGAGCTATCTCTACAGCCCCCTTAAATTAAAAATTTTAAGCCCCAATCTCCAAACAGCTTTACATTCTGTGGTTCTGGGCGTTAGGACTTCAACATGCAGGTTTTACCTATAATAGTGTCAGATTCAGAGGTGGTCCTAGTGGCTCCTTTTTACTTAATGTCTACTGTGTTAGTTGCTTTTGCATTGTCGTGACCAAGATACCAAAGAGGACGAATTATGGGAGGAGGAGGATATTTGGCTCCTGGTTTTGAAGGTTCAGTCCATGGCCACTTGACCCCTAGTGTCCGGACCTGCAGCGAGGCAAGACATTATGGTAATAGAAGTGGGTGGGAGAAGAGGTAGGTGGGAATCAGAGAGAGAAAGAGAGGAAGGGATTGGGGACCAGGTCAGACTTCCAAAGACCCACTCCCAATGATCTGCTTCCTCCAACTGGGTTTCACAGCTTCCCAAAATAGCTCCACCAGCTGGGGGCCACATGTTTAAAATATGAGCCTCTGGGAGATATTTCATATTCAACTCAGAACATCTGCTCTGTATTTTAGTGTGAACCTTGTCAGCAATGTTGGAATCCAGACACTGTTGAGCCATTTTAGAGACAGAGAAACTGAGATTCAGGGAGTCTGGGCAGCTCTCTCAGGTCTCTTGGTGGATCCCTAAAGCTGGAGCCAGACTTGGAAATTCCCTCACCAGGGACACACTGATTCAGACGCCATCCAAGCGCAAAATGCACCCAAGGCACACCCAGGCGTTGAGACACAGAGCTGACGGCCGTGCAGTCACTCGTGAAGAAGCCGGTGACAAGAAGGTCCAGCAGCCTGCTGCCCACCTCACCATGTGGACGCAGCCAAGAGCTGCTTTCTCCGTTCACACCCCTCACGGCATGTGGGAAATTCCTGGGGAGCTTTGAGAAAACCTCCCTCCCTCCCTACATGGAGCCCCACCCACACCACTGTAGTCAGACTAGCATTTTATAATGTGGACCGTGGAGCCCAGCCAGGGCACTGATCGTGGGGTCACACACAGACTTCTAGATCCTTCTGTGCCCCGGCCTCCCTGGCTTCCAGCTGTACCTCATCTTTGGTCACACTAGCAGGCCCCATGCACCCAAACTTTCAGGCAGCTGGTCACCTGAGGTATGGGTTTCCTACAGCAGGCTTTGTGAGGTCAGCGGCAGGAAACCCATACCTACCACGTAGCTCTCATAGCGTGGGTGCGGTGGGCTTTCTGGGGTTCTGAGGAGATCAGCTCTGGGACCCTCCCCTGGCTTCTGCTGGTTCCTGCAGCCCTGGGTCACGTGTTGGCGCTCCTCCCATCTCTGCCCGGTCTCCCACGGTCTTTACTCTGCGCCCTTTGCTTTCCTGTCTCCCATAAAGTCACTGGCTATTGGACTTAGGACACAGACTCTTGCAGGATGACCTTAGCCCAAGAAGCTGACCTACATGACATTTAAAAAGACCCTTGTTCTAAATCAGGTCACATTCTGAGACTTTTAGTGGACATATGCTGAGTAGGGGACAACATTTGACCCATACCTCCTGGGGAGGCCCTAATAATGTGCATCTAGACCAATGGCACGAGACTCTCTGGGGCTGGGGTCTCACCACAGGAGTTTTCAAAGTTCTAGGCGATTCCAGTGTGACACTAAAGGGGCTTACGTGACTGAATAAGGTGAACTGAGGAGGCCTGGTTCCACCTGAGTGTAGTGTTGGTTTGGCCCATGCCAGCTTTCTGATCTGGTTTGGTCCTACAGGGTGGGTTGGGGTGTATGCCAATTTTGATAAATAAAGCCCAGGAGAGGGTTGCTTGGGCCACCTGGTGCTCTGGTTTTGGCCTTGGTGTGTTAGCTCTGGCTCCTCTACCTTTACAGCTGTGGGCTTAACAGCCCGTGCTTGTCACCCCTTGGTAACTTGAGTCTCTGGTGCTCACATGTCCGGAACAAAGGGTGTCTTCAGTCCTCAAGGTGGGGATGGTTTTCTACTAAGAAGCTATGAGGCTGGTTCTGTAGGGTTTGTTAGCTGGCTTTTCAACAGAGGGCTTTCATCCACAAAGGGCTCATTCAGCCATCCCTTTAGTCTTAATGAGTTGCAGACTCTCTGGATGGCAGGCCCTGGGGCCCGAGAGCTGTCTGCTTTCCATTCCGCTGCCGGCTGCACCCCTTGCGTGGGTTCCTGTTGGCAGCAGATCCCTTGTTGTGGCTCCATCCTTGCGGCCCTGGATCAGACCTCTGCGCACTCGCTGTGGAGCAGAATCAGAGTAAATGTGAGCTTTGGACGGATGTCACCTCATGGCTGAGTGTCCTGGCTCACTTTTAGGACAAGGGCATGAACGAGAAGCTGAATGAGCCTTGGGCAGAGTGGGCTAGCCAGGACTTGGCACTCGGAGGGCAGAACAAGAGCGTGGGCATGCACACCGTTTGCCAACACGGTGGATCCAGCTTCGCCGTGACCGGCTGGGGCGGGGGTTAAGTTGATTTTCCCGCCTATAAGAATTGATGACACCATCAGGGGGTGATTATAGGTGACATGGTGCCAGTGTCCAGTGAACGTAGTGTTCACCATTTTGTAGCCTTATTGAAGCCATCACTGTTTCTAAGAGGCTTAATGCTTAAGAACCAGTTTGACCATTAAGAGCAGTGAAAAGGAAAATCCATTCCCCTACATGTGCTATGGGAAAGACTTCCTCATTTTTTTCATTTCTGGGTGTGAATTTTATTTATTTTTATCCTTGGTGTGTGTGTGTGGCCCGTGCACACATGTGTTGTGATGCGCATGCCTGTGTACACACGTGTCGAGGCCACAGGAGGACATTGGATACTTCTGCATATCTGCCTTGTTTTCTTTTCTTTCTTCTTTCCTGTGTGTGGACATTGTGATGTCACTGTGGCCATTATAATGTGACAGCGAGAACCTGATGTCACAGTGGTCATTATGAGGTGACAGTGGTGCATTGTGAGCTGATAGTGTGCAGTTGTGATGAGACTGTGGAGTCGTGACAGTGGGGCATCGTGATGTTACAGTGGGCACTGTGATGGAACAGTGGTGTATTGTGATGTCACATTGGGGCATTGTGATTTCAAACTGGAGCCTTGTGATGTCACAATTGGGCATTGTGATCTGACAGTGGGGGTATTGTAGTACCACAGTCGTGCACTGTGATGAAACAGTGGGCAAAGTGATCCGCCAGCTGGGGTTTGTGACGTGATAGCTGGGCATTGTGATGTGCTAGTGGGGTACTGTAATATAATGGCGAAACATTTTGATGTCACAGTAGGGTATTGCAATGTCACACAGGGGCATTGTGTTGAGACAGTGGGACATTGTGGTGTCACAAGTGGAGTATTGTGATTTCGAAGAGGCGCATTGTAATGTCACAGTTGTGCATTGTGGTGAGACACTAGGGTATTATGATATCACACTGGGGCTTTGTGATGCCACAGTGGGGCATTGGGATCAGAAAGTTGGGCATTGTTATGTGAAAGCGGGATGTTGTAATGGAGCGTTGTGATATAACAGTTGGGCACTGTGATGTGACTATGTGGCTATGTGAAGTCGCAGTGGGCCATTTTGATGAGACAGTAGGGCAGTATAACCATGGGGCAATATGATGCCACAGTTGGGCATTGTGATGAGACAGTAGTTAATTGTGATATCACATTGGGGCAATGTGATATAAAATTGGGACCTTATGATGTTACAATTGGGTATTGTGATATGACAGTAGGGTACTGAGATATCACAGTCATGCATTTTGATGAGGCAGTTGGGCATTGTGATGTCACAGTTGGGTATTGTGATGAGATGGTAGAGCATTGGGATGTGACAATAGGATACAGCAATGTCACAGTGGTATATTGTGATTTGATACTGGCGCATTATTATCTCACAGTTGGCCATTGTGATGTGACAGTGGAGTATTGTGATGTTACAGTGTGGCATTGTGATGAACTGTTTGAGTACTATGATGTCATATTGGAGCATTGTGATGTCATACTTCATTATTTTGATGCAATAGTTGGGGCACTGTGATGTGACACTGGGGTATTGTGATGTCACAGTGAAGCATTGTGATATCATAGTTGGCCATTGTGATTTCAGAGTGGGGTATTGTGATATCATAGTCAGGCATTATAATGTGATAGTGGGCCATGGTTATGTCACAGTGGGACTTGGTTATGTCACCATGGGGCATTGTGAAGAGACAGTGGGCATTGTGCTGTCACAGTAGGCTTTGTGATGTGACTATGGGGCCTTGTGATGTGACAGTGGGGTATTGTGATGTCACCGTGGGGCACTGTGATGACACAGTGGGGCATTGTGGTGAGCCAGTTGTGTATTATGATGTCATGTGGTAGCATTATGATGTCATAGTTGGGCTTTGTCATGAGTTAATCACTGTGATGTCACAGTTGGGCATGTGACATCACAGTAGGGCTTCATGATGTCACAGTGGAGCATTGTGATATCATAGTGGGGTACGGTCAAATCATAGTGGGGCTTTGTGATGTCATGATAGGGGCAATGTGATGTCAAGGTGGGATATTGTGATATTACAGTGGAGTATTATGATATCACAGAGGGGCCTTGTGATGTCACAATGGGATATTATGATGTCACAGTGGGGAATTGTGATGTCACAGTGGTGTACTGTTATGCCACAGGTGGGCATTGTGATTTGACAGTTGGTCATTATGATGTCATAATGGGGTATTGTGATATGACAGTGGGTATTGTGTTGAGATAGTGGGGCACTGTGATGAGACAGTGGGGCATTGTAATGTCACAGTTGGGTGTTGTGATGTGACAGTAGGGTATAGTGATATTACAGCTGAGCATTGTTAAATTTCACAGTGGGGCATTGTGATGTAAGAGAGGGAATTGTGATGTCATAGTGGGGTGTTATGATGTCATGTGTGGCTTTGTGATATCACAGTGTGGCATTATGATGAGAGAGTGTGGCAATGTGATGTCACAGTGGAGTTTTATGATGTCACATTGGAGCATTATGATATCCCATTGGGGCATTGTGAGATCACAGTGGGGCTTTGTGATGTCACATTAAGGTATTGTGAGGTCACAGTGGGCATTGTGTTGTAACACTGGGCTGTTGTGATGTGCCATTTGGGAATGGTGATGTCACAATGGAACATTGTGATGTGCCAATGGGGCATTGTGATGTCACAGGGAAGCATTGTGATATCAACATGGGGCATTGTGAGGAGGCAGTGGCACTTCATGATGTCATTGTGGGGCATTGTGAAGAGATAGTGGGGCATTGTGATGTCACACTGGGCATTGTGGTGACACTGGGGAATTGTGATGTGACTTGTGCATGATGACATCACATTCGGGCATTGTGATATGAAAGTTTGCCATAGTGATGTCATAGTTGGGTATTTTGATGAAACAGTGGGGCATTGTGTTGACACATTTGGGCATTGTGATGTGACAGAAGGGTATAGGGGTGTCACCGTGGTACATTTTGATGTGACAGGAGGGCATTGTGATGTGACAGTGGGCCATTTTGATGAAACAGTGAGGAATTGTGATAAAAGAATGGGGCATTTTGAAGTCACAGTTGGGCATTTTGATGCAGCAGATGGGCATTGTGATGTTATAGTGGCAAATTATGATGTGACACTGGGGATTTACAATGTCACAATGGGGCATTGTCATAAGACAGTGTGGTATTATAGTATTACAGTGGAGTATTGTGTGATATCACAGAGGGGCCTTATGGTGTTACAGTGGGGCATTGTCATGTCACAGAAGGGCATTGTAATGTCACAGTTGAGCATTGTGATGTGACACTAGGGTATTTTGATGTCACAGTGGATCAGTGTGATATCACAGTGGGGCATTGTGATGTTGCATTTGGGTCTTGTGATGTCACATTTGGGCATTGTGATATCACAATGTGGCATTATGATGAACAAGTTGGATATTTTAATATCATATTGGAGGATTGTAATGTCATAGTCAGACATTTTCATGTGATAGCCATTGTGATATCACAGTTGGGAATTGTGATGTGGCAGCAGGGTATTGTGATATCACAGTGGAATATTGTGATATCACAGTGGGGCATTATGATATCATAGTTGAGCTTTGTGTTATCACAGCGGGGCATTGTGATGTGACAGTGGGGATTTTTGATGTCACAATGGGGTATTTTGATATCACAGTGGGCATTGTGGTGTGACACTGTGGAATTATGATGTGATAGTTGTGTATGATGTTATTAGAATCAGCCATTGTGATGTGACAGTTGGGAATAGTGATTCACAACTGGTACTGTGATGAGACAGTGGGGTATTGTGATGTAACAGTTGGGCATTGTGATGTTATAGACGTGTCTAGTGGTGTCACAGTGGTGCATTGTGATGTGACAGATGGGCATTGGGATGTCACAGTGTGGTATTGGTAATTGAAGTTTGGCATTGTGATACAACAGTTGGAGATTGTGATATTATAGTGAGGAATTGTGATGTCACAGTGGGGCATTGTGATATGACAGTGGGGCATTGTGAAGTCACAGTGGTTGTGGTCATTGTGATATCACAGTAGAGCATTGCGATATCACAATGGGTCATTGTCATGTCACATTTGTGTCTTGTGATGTCACAGTGTGGCATTAGGTTGAGCAAGTTGGGTATTATGATGTCATATTGGAACATTGTAACATAATCAAGCATTGTCATGAGGCTGAATCATTGTGATGTCACAGTTGGTCATTTTGATGTGGCAGTTGGTATTGTGATATCACAGTGGAACATTGTGATATCACAGTGGGGCATTGTAATGTCATAATGGGGTTTTAGTGATATCACAATAGGGCATTGTGATACCACAGTGGGGCTTTGTGATGTCACATTAGTATATTGTCATAGTGGGCATTGTGTTGTAACATTGGGTTATTGAGATGTGACATTTGGCCATGGTGATGTCACAGTGGAACATTGTGATGTGTCAGTGGGGCATTGTGATATTACAGAGGAGGATTATGATATCAACATGGGGCATTGTGAGGAGATATTGGCACATGGTGATGTCATAGTGGTGCATTGTGAAGAGATGGGCATTGCATTGTCACAGTGGGGGCATTGTGTTGTCACAGTGTGGTATTGTGATGATGTCACAGTGGAGCATTGTGATATCACAGTGGGGTGTTGTGAGGTCAGAGTGAGGTTTTGTAATGTCACAGTGGAACATTCTGATTTAAGAGTTGTGTATTGTGAAGTCAAAGTGGGGCTTTGTGCTATCACAGTGGGGCATAGTGATGTCACAATGGGGCATTTTGATCTGACAGTTGGGCATTATGATGTGACAGTTGGACATTGTGATTTCACAGCTGGGTATTGTGATGAGACAGTGGGGCATTGTGATGTAACTCTGGGGCATTGTGATGTCACAATAGATTATATGGATGTCACAGTGGGCCATTGTGAAATCACAATGGGGCATTGTGTTGTCACAATGTTGTATTATGATTTCACATTAGGGCATTGTGACATCACAGTGTGGCATTGTGATGAATTGTTTGAGTACTATGATGTCATATTGGAGCATTGTGATGTCATAGCTCAGCATTGTGCTGACCCAGTGGGTCATTGTGGTGCTTGTTTGTCATTATGATGATGTGACAGTGAGGTATTGTGATGTCACAGTGGAGCATCGTGATTTCAAAGTGGGGTATCCTGATGTCATAGTTGGTCATTTGGCTTGTCATTTTGGCATTGTGATGTGACAATGAGGTATCATGGTGTCACAGAAGGTCATTGTGATATCACTGTGGGCATTCTTATGTCACAGTTGGGCATTGTGACATGACAGTGGGGCATTGTGATATCACAATTTGGCATTGTGATGTCACAATTTGGCATTGTGATGTGACAATGGGGGTATTGTGATGTCACAATGGGACTTTGTGATGTCTCAGAGGGGCATTGTTAAGTCACAGTGGGCATTTTGATGCAACACTGGGGCATTTTGATGTGACAGTTGGCATTGTGATTTCATAGCAGGACTCTGTGATAACAGAGTGGCACATTGTGCTATCACATTGGGACATTGTGATATCACAGTGAGGTATTGTGATGCCATAGTGGGGTATTGTCATATCACAGTGGGGTATTATGATATGACTGTGTGGTATTGTGATATTACAGAGGAGTATTTTGCTATCACAGTTGGAGCATGTGATGTCACAGTGGGGCATTGTGATGAGACAGTGAGCTTTGAGATGTTACAGTGGGTCATTGTGATGTGACAGTGAGCTTTGAGATGTTACAGTGGTTCATTGTGATGTGACAGTTAGGCATTGTGATGTGACAATGGAGCATTGTGATATCATAGTTGGGTATTGTGATGTGACACTGGACATTGTGATGTCAGAGTACGGTATAGTGATTTCACAGTGCGGCATTGTGATGAACCAGTTGAGTACTATGATGTCATATTGACATTGTGATACCACAGTTGGGCATTGTAATGCGACAGTGGGGTATTGTGATGTCACAATGGAACATTGTGATATCATTGTTGGTCATTGTGATGTCATACTGGGGTATTGTCATGTCACAGTTGGCCACTGTGACTTGACAGTTCAGCATTGTGATGTCACACTTAGGCATTGTGATATCACAGTATAGTATTGTGATGTCATAATGGGGCATTATGATGTGACATTAAGGCATTGTGATGTCACAGAAGGGGCTTGTGATATCACCGTGGTGCATTGTTTTGTCACAGTTGGGCAATGGGAGGTGACAGTGGAGTATTTAGATGTCACTGTCTGGCATTGTGATGTGCAGTGTAGTATCGTGATTTCACAGTGGATATTTTGATACCACAGTGAGGCATTGCTATAATACAATGGGGACAGTAGAGCTTTTTGATATTATAGTGGAGCATTGTAATGTGACAGTGGGGTATTATGATGTCATAGTGGAGTATTGTGATATCACAGTGGGACATTGTGATGTCACAGGGGGCATTGTGATTAGGGAGGAGCATTGTGATGTTACCGTGAGTCAGTGATGTCACAGTGGGACATTGTGATGAGACAGTGGGTATTATGATAGAGAGTGGGGCATTATGATGTCACAGTTGGGCATTGTGATATGACAGTGAGGTATTGTGATGTCACAGTGGTACACTGTGATGTGAAAGTTGGTTACTGTGATGTCATAGTGTGGAATTGTGATGAGACAGTGGGGTATTGTGATGTCATAGTGGATCATTGTGATGTCACAGTGGGGCACTGTGAAGTCACAGTGGGACTTTGTGATATCTCAGAGAGGCATTGTGATGTGACAGTGAGGTTTGGTGATGTGACAGTGTTGATCATTATGATTGGACAGTTTGGCATTGTGATGTGACAGTTTTGCATACTGTTATCATTGTATGGCATTGTGATGTGAGAGTGGGGTATTGTGATTTCATGGTGCGGCATTGTGATGAGACCATGGGCATTCTGATTTACAGAGCTTCATTGTGATGTCACGATGGTATTTTGTGTTATCACAGTGGGGAATTGTGATGAGACAGTGGGACATAGTGATGTTATAGTGGGGTAGTGTGATGTCACAGTTGAATACTGTGATATCACAGTTGTGTATTGTGATGACACAGTGGGGCATTGTGATGAGACAGTGGGACATTGTGATGAGTCAGTGGGTACTTTGATGTCACAGTGGGGCAATGTGATGTCAGCACTGGGCACTGTGATGTAATGGTGGGGCTTTGTGATGTCACAGTGGGCATTGCAATGAGACAGCAGGGCATTGTGATGTCATTGTGGGGCATTTCAGCAGGACAGTGGGACTGTGTGATGTCTCTGTGAGGTATCGTGATGTCACAGAGGGACATTATGATGAGCCAGTGATGAGCACTGTGATGTCACAATAGTACATTTTGATTTGACAGTGGGACATTGTGATGTGACAATGGGTTATTGCTGTGTTTCTGTAAGGCATTATAATGTCACAGTGACATATTATGATATGACCATGGGACACTGATGTCACTGTAGGGCATTGTGACCTGGCAGTGGGTTTTTATGAACTCACAGAATCTTTGCCTCATTTCCTTGAGACAGGGTTTCTCACTGAACCTGGATCTCACTGTTCTTTGCAAGGTTGGTTGATCTCGTCTCCTGCTCCCTCTCTGGGGCTATAGTCAAGCATGTCCATGCCCTGCTTTCTACATGGGTGGTGGGCATAGAACCCATGTCTTCATGCCAGTGTAGCAAGGGTTCCTATACATTGAGAAATCTTCCCAGACACTGATTTATTTTTATTTTAAAATTTTTAATTTAATTTAAGAGAGGGAGGGAGAGAGAGAGAGAGAATGGGCGTGCCATGGCTTTCAGCCATTGCAAACAAACTCCAGATGCATACGCCACGTCCTGGGGAATTGAACCTGGGTCCTTTGGCTTTGCAGGCAAGTGCCTTAACCACTAAGTCATCTCTCCAGCCCCCTGATTTATTTTTTATAAGCAGGGTATTTCAATGTAGCCCAGGCTAGCCTCACAGTGTTTCTGTTGTTGACATTTTTTTAAATTTGTATTTTTTGGGTTATTTTGTTTGTTTTTTTCTTTCATTTTTGTTTTTTCTTCTTTTTGTTGTTTTCCCCCCTCCTTTTGTTAGTCTCACACTCTTGAGCCTCCTTTCTTAGCCTCCCAAGAGCTGGGATTACAAGTCAGTGCCACCCTGCATTTCTTCTCTCTGTCCTCATCAGCCTTGCGAGGCCTTCCTCTGGCCATTACTAAGGGTCTTCTGCCTTCCCTGTTCTCCTTTCCTCCCAAACCCACATGCCTCCCAAGGCCCAGCATCGTCCTGGGAAGACAGGAAGGGGTGTGCATCCAGCCAAATTCTTCCTTCCTGGACCAGAGGAGAGTGGCTGAGCCCTGAAGACTAATGGTTATATTATTATTATTAATAGTAAGTGGTGAGGTGGGACTTGAACCCAGGTACGCTGAGTCTAAAGCCTGATCCCTTTCTCTCCATACCCCAGAGTGGATTTGAAAGGCAGCATAGCTGTGGGGACTGGCTCTCAGGGGGTGACTGTGTCCTCTCTTTGCAAAGTGCCTAGAATTCACTCAGGGCACTGGACTAATGGCCAGTGATCTGATCATACTAAGAGCCATTCCTCAGAAATGGTGGTCATAGGACTGTCGGCCTCTTGCGCCGTCACCTAACGGAGCACCCTCCCCGTGAAAACTCTTCTGCATGGAGCAGTTTGAGGGGTGAAAGCCCAGCAATGGATGGTGGCCCTGCCCTCCCTAGGCTGGCGTCTTCAGGGGAGTGTCTCACAGGACCAAGCACACAGCCTGTCTGGAGAGCCAGGCCAGGAAGGCTCAGTGAAGTCTGAGCTGGGCTGGGCGGAGGAGCGAGGGCTGGAGCGGCAGCTGCGAGGGTGTGGGAGGCCTTGAGTGAAGGGTGGGACTGGAAGAGAAGCATAATTGTGCAAGTTGACTAAAGGGTCCTGTATCAGTCAGGGCTCTCTAGAGGAACAGAACTGCTAGAATGAATTATTTTAAAAGGGGATTTATTGGATCAGCTCACAGTAGTCCAATAGCAGTTGCAGGCCCAAGAATCACCGAACCTGGTAGCTGCTCAGTCCTCGTGGCCAGATGCCTCAGCAGTCCCGACCCGGCACTGCAGATGGTGCCGGAAAGCCTGGAGGCTTCCTGAGGAGCCACTGGGTTTCAATCCACGGGGGTCTTCAGTTGATGCTGGTCTTTCGTCCGCACTGGTCTTCAATCCACGCTGGAAGGTAGCGAGCAGCTCCAGCAGCCAAAATGGAAGGGAGGCAGGAAGGAAGGAAGGAAGGAAGGAAGGAAGGGACTCTTTTTTCCCAGAGCTCCCTTGTATCAAGTCCCCCTCTGGGCGGGACCGCCCATTCTGGGGGAAGGGCTCACCCTGGGGAAAGACTTCCTCCTTTAGTTGATCCTTCCTAGAAGCAACCTATGGATTACTAAACAGATCAAGTTGACAACACCTTAACTATCACAGTTCCCTAAAGGGTCTAGGGCTCCCTGATTATGCTCAGAGCCATTGCCTGACTAGGTATGGGAGGAATGCGACATTTGTCTTCATATTACAGTGGGGTCACTGCTCCCAAAGCCCATCTAAGGTGAAAACATTCAGTACCCCTAACCTACCTCATGTCTTTAGCAGCATAGCATGCTCTAAAGCCTAAAGCATCAGTTGTCCCGTCGTGATCCTGGGCCTGACTTTGAGCTGTGGCGTTCTGAGAGAGAATTGGCTCATGTAGCCCTAGCCTGGGAAAACAGCCAAATCAACACTCCAAGTAAAGGTTTCTACTGAGTGCATTTCTCCTTTGAAAACTCAGAAGTCAAAGCATCATGAGTGAGGAAGCAGCTGAGGTAGAGAACGCACACGTGCGCTGCTTCCACCCTCCCGGGGCTCAGGCGAAGCCAGGGAGCCTGGGAGACCAAACCAGCGCCTGTCACAAGTGCCTAATGAGCTGGGTTCTGTTCTTGAGAGCTGCAGAGGGCAGCTTGCCTGCTCTGGGCCAGTGGTCTTTCCTGGGCAGTTGAGAACTGCCCTCCACTCTCTCAAGGGACAGGCAGAGACTTGGTGGCAATTCTGTGCCATGCACCATGCTGTAGGACATGCCAGTGAATAAGCCCATGGCCTCAGGATCTACACTCTGGTTCTCACCTGGAGGGTGGGGCTCCACCCCCAGAGTTCCTGACTCGGCAGGTCTGGGAGAGTCCTGAGGATTCACGTGTCTCATGAGCTCCCCTGTGCTACAGATGCACCTGAATAAAGATTAGGGCTCAGGGGCTGGAGAGATGGCTTAGCAATTAAGCACTTGCCTGTGAAGCCTAACGACCTCGGTTTGAGGCTTGATTCCCCAGGACCCACGTTAGCCAGATGCACAAGGGGGCGCATACATCTGGAGTTCGTTTGCAGTGGCTGGAGGCCCTGGCGTGCCCATTCTCTCTATCTCCCTCTTTCTCTGTCGCTCTCAAATAAATAAATAAAAATGAACAAAAAATATTGAAAAAAAAAAGATTGGGCTCAGTAAGTGTGCCATGGACTAAGTGCATGCATGTTTGTGTATGTGGTGTGTGTGTATACGTGTGGGTGCACATGTGTGTACATGAGTGTGGAGGCCAGAGGCTGACACTGGGAGGCTTCTTGGTTGCTCTTCACTTTTATTCACGAAGGCAGCAGGGTCTCTCCTTGGAGCCCAGAGCTGGTGGATGCAGCTAGTCTCGTTAACCAGCTTGCTCTGGGGGACTCCCGTCTCTGCTTCCCAAGTAATGGGATTGCAGGACCGCCATACCCCCAGTGCTTATGTGGGTGCTGGGGGTCCGTATTGAAGTTCTCATGCTTGCACTCCCCAACCCTCTCAAATGCTTTTTTTTTTTAAATTATTTTTGCTTATTTTTATTTATTTATTTGAGAGCAACAGTCAGAGAGAGAGAGAGAGAGAGAGAGAATGGGCACACCAGGGCCTCCAGCCATTGCAGACGAACTCCAGACACATGCTCCACCTTGTGCATCTGGCTAACGTGGGTCCTGGGGAATCGAGCCTCGAACCGGGGTCCTTAGGCTTCACAGGCAAGCACTTAACCACTAAGCCATCTCTCCAGCCCTCAAACGCTTTTTATTTTTATTTTTTGCTCTAGCCCAGGCTGACCTAGAATTCACTATGTCATTTTAGGTTGGTCTTGAACTAATGGCAATCCTCCTACCTCATCCACCTGAGTGCTGGAGTTAAAGGTGTGTGCCACCGTGCCCACCTGGCTCAAATGCTTTTTCACAAGGGTCTCTGGGGAGGCTGATGCACTTCAGTGCTTGAGCGCCATGGGCCTGTCTTTGGGGACCTTCAGCTTCCCAGGTCCCCTACTGGGGAGCTGAGGCTAGAGCCTGTATCTTTTTTTTTTTTTTTTGAGGTAGGGTCTCATTCTAGCTCAGGCTGACCAGGAATTCGCTCTGTAGTATCAGGGTGGCCTTGAACTCATGGCGATCCTCCTACCTCTGCCTCCTGAGTGCTGGGATGAAAGGCGTGCGCCACCATGTGCAGCCTGAGCCTGTATCTTTAACCAGTACTGTGGTGCCTCTCAGACTAAGTGTGCCAGAGACACAGTGCAGATGTCAGAGAGACGTGAAAGAGGGGGTTCTCACACATGCCCCTTCATCCGGCCGTGGTTGTCCACTCCCTGTTGCTGCTGGGCAGGCCACCACAACAACGCAGCAGTTCACATGGGCCCTGTGAGGGCCTGATTCACCAGCGCCTGGCCTCTGGCAAGCTGCCTACACATCAGCATCAGTAGTGCCAGCCACGGAAACGTCCAGAGATGGTCAGCAAAGTTTTGGCTTTGTGAAAGTTCAACAGGGTTGGGTCCTGGCCCTCACACTGAGCCCTGTTCTCTAATTTTAGCTGCTGTTGACTTCTCACTAGGAGTGTCAGGGCATCTGTTGGTGGCATTTTGGGACCTTACCTCCAGTCTCCCAAGAAAGCAGAGGGAGCAGCCAGCACCTGGTGATAGGCAGGTGCTTATTCAAACACGTCCTCCTGCTTCTGACTTGCCTTACACGGACAGAGCCAGGCTTATGCACCCTAAGACTGAGTCAGGCCACCCCACCTGCCCCACCCCCACCCCCACCTGCTCAGGAGATTGACTGGTAGGAAAGATGGGGAGCTTGCAAAACAAGAAAGGCTTAGGCAGACCTTGCCTCCTCACTCTACCTCTTGCAATTCAGTGATATACAGTTCCCAGAAATTGGAGGGAAATTTGAGATGAGAGGGCAGCAGAAGAGAGCACAGGACGTTTCTCCCTTGAGGTCTTCTCTGAGAGGGCAATTGTGTCTTTAGAACGTAGAGGAGGGGTATCCCAGACTCATCCAGAGAGTGGGGCTGTGTGCCCTCTGTCCAACACTGGCAAAGGGACAAGGCCTTGGGATGCAACATCTACAACCACTGGTGGAGTTGCTCTCATTTTTCCACTTTGTAAGGTGTCAATTTCCTACCACTCTCCCATGGGTATCTGACTGGCTGGTGAGGGTTACCATTTGCGGGTCACCACCCTGGCTGTCCATAGTCACGGGGACCAGAAACTGGAGGGCTCTCTCCCTAGGTGTTGTTTAAAGGGGTCTGTTGGGGAAGTGGTGGGTCTGGAAGCAGAAATGCTCAGGATCGATAATAACCTGCATTCTTACAACATTGGTACGTGGTACATGCGTCTGGAGTTAGTTTGCAGAGGCTGGAGACTCTGGTTCACCCATTTCCTCTACTGTCTTTTTTCTCTGCTTGCAACTAAGTAAAGATTAAACAAAAAATAAGAAGAAGCTAGGTCAATAGCACTAAGCAGCTAGTGCACACTTGTCCTAATGGTCACCCCACATAGGGTCCGACCCACCTACATTCAGACTGATGACTGAGGCAAGAGCCCTCAGGCAGAGGTGGGAGATGTGGGGCGTGGAGGGCAGCGGCAGCACAGGGCATATGTGCAGCCATGCAGGTGCACAAAGTATGTGTATGTGTGTCTGCAGGGGCAGCCTGGCCGGGTGCTGGGAATTAATGTGAGAAGACAGCGGTGGGGCTTTGCTCCGCCCCAGGGAACATGACTTGAGCAACTCTGCTGCAGGCCTTACATTTCCCGGGGTTTCTGCTTCCGGCTTGCCAGCTCAGCAACGATGGCTTCCAGAACAGTGGCTTGCTTGATGTCTGTAAACGGTCACGTGAGGAGAAGATTTGTTTATTTATTTATTTTGAGGTAGGGCCTTACTCTTGCCTAGGCTGACCTGGAATTCACTATGTAGTCACAGGGTGGCCTCTAAATTCCGATGATCCTTCTACCTCTGCCTCCCAAGTGCTGAGATTAAAAGTGTGTGCCACTACACCTGGCTTTTTATGTTTTTGTAATTATTTATTTATTATCATTTAAAAAACATTTTATTTATTTATTTATTTGAGAGAGGGAAAGAGGGAGGGAGGGAGAGAGAGAACGGGCATGTCAGGGCTTCCAGGCACTGCAAATGAACTCCAGATGCATGCGCCACCTTGTGCATCTGGCTTACATGGGTCCTGGGGCATCAAACCAAGGTCCTTTGGCTTTGCAAGCAAGCGCCTCAACCACTAAGCCATTTCCCCAGACTCCTATTATTATTAAAAAATTTATTTATTTATTTGAGAGAGAAAGAGGCAAAGAGAGGGAGAGAGGGAAAGAGAAGAAGAGAGAATGGGCACTCCAGGGCATCCAGCCACAGCAAACGAACTCCAGACACATGTACCACCTTGTACATCTGGCTTATGTGGGTCCTGGGGAATCGAACCTGGGTTCTTTGGCTTTGTAGGCAAGTGTCTTAACTGCTAAGCCATCTCTCCAGCCCCTTATTTATTATTTATTTGCAAGAAGAGAGAGTGAGCTCTGGGGCCTCTTGCCACTGCAAATGAACTCCAGATGTATGTACCGCTTCATGCATGAGGCTTTCTGTAGGTACTGGGGTTTCAAATCCAGCCTGTCATACTTGCAAGCAAGCACTTTACCCACCTCCCCAGCCCCTGTGCTCTTCTTCTTCTTCTTCCTTTTTTTTTTTTTTAACAGACTTTGCAATATGATCTAGCATCAGTTCTGACAATTGCTCCAATTTCAAAGCAGAGATCTGGAATATAAGGTTTGGTGAAACACCTGTGATTTCGAGTCAGTGATGAGTGTCAGTCACTGTTTTTCCCTGCTGTGGTAGCAAGTCCTGTGTGCTCAGTAGGAGGAATAAGCTGATTTCTCCGACATGTTAGTGAAACCAAAAAGTCACTGTCTCCTTGGATTTGACGCCCTCTCCATAGGAGGGAATTCCTGCCTGGAACTGAAAACCTAGTCAAAAGCCTGTGGCTGAGGAGGTCGTAGGTCCTCAGGAAGGGCTTCTACCATTGTTTGGCTCAAAGGATATGGAATACTCATCAAACTTCCCTCTCAATATTTACGTGAATGCCCATGGATTAGTGTCGCTCTCACTTGTGGGCAGAGAAGCTTCTTTTTGCAGATGACACTGATCGTTGGGGACACTCAAAGCTTGTCAAGGTGCTGAGAAGGAGTGACAGTTGAGTGCTCAGTGGTAAATAAGACACCTCTGTCACACCCTTCAAGGCTTAGGGAACACTGCAGAGAGGTGACAGAAAGGATGTAAGAGCCAGAGGACGGAGAGGAACGCTCTGGAATGCTGTCCTCTGCACAACAGTTGGCACTAAAACCCATAACCTCACAGTGGCTGTCATTATTTGCACAGGACCTGCACAATATTGATCTCATCAACATGTCACTGTGGACGATGGAGGAGGGGAAAAATGGTATCAAAATAGAAGAAGTACTAGCTGGAATGGGATTCGGTGGAAGGAGGATGGGAAACAAAAGAAAGTAATGGGAATTCCTGGATACCCTGTGCTGGAGGGTGTGTGTGTGTGGGGGGGGGGTGAGGGCGCGGAGTAGTGAGACTGGAGGAGATAAACTGCTCCTCCCACTTCAGCCAAGCCACAGCTGAATCCAAAGAGGAATTGGGGAGAGGAGCAAGAGCGCTGCTTCCATGCTGTTCCTGATAATCAGTGCCAGGGTGCAGGAGACAGACTCAACACCTACCAAAGTAGAGATCCAGAGGCTCCTAAGAGCTCATCACTGAAGTAGACTTAAAACTCTCTCACCACGGCTCAGGGAATTTTGCAGAAGAGGGGGGCAGAAAGATTGTAAGAGCCACAGGTTGAGACATCATGCCCAGAGGCATTCCCTACCTCCCCAAATAACTGACAATGCATAACCCAAAACCCCATGGGGAATACCTGCAATGCCACTGAGGAGGGTCCCCAGTGGAATGCGGGCAGAGATGAGGGAAAAGAGGGTACTAACAAATGATGTATCCATATGAAACATCTTGTTAATATTAATAATAACAAACATAAAAAAGAAACTAATGGGAGGGGATTATAATAAAATATATTGTGTACATGTAAGAGAGCTGCAGCAATAGTTTAAAATAGCTTTTCCACACACATTTAAGACCCTTGTATTCTGTGACACAGAGTCTGTGGAGTCAGAATTAGACTGCAAGACAATGAGCCCACCTGCTAGGGCGCTTCCCATGCTGGACTAGACTTCCTCTCTTCCCATGCTAGACGTCCTCTTTTCCCATGCCAGACTTCCTCTCTTCCCATGCTAGACCTTGTCTCTTCCCACGCTGGACTTCCTCTCTTCCATGCTAGACTTCCTCTCTTCCATGCTAGACTTCCTATCCTCCATGCTAGACTTCCTCTCTTCCATGCTAGACTTCCTCTCCTCCATGCTAGACTTCCTCTCTTCCATGCTAGACTTCCTCTCTTCCATGCTAGACTTCCTCTCTTCCATGCTAGACTTCCTCTCTTCCATGCTAGACTTCCTCTCCTCCATGCTAGACTTCCTCTCTTCCATGCTAGACTTCCTCTCCTCCATGCTAGACTTCCTCTCCTCCATGCTAGACTTCCTCTCTTCCATGCTAGACTTCCTCTCTTCCATGCTAGACTTCCTCTCTTCCCATGCTGAACTTCCTCTCTTCCATGCTAGACTTCCTCTCTTCCATGCTAGACTTCCTCTCTTCCCATGCTGAACTTCCTCTCTTCCATGCTAGACTTCCCCTCTTCCAACCTCCTCTTTTCCCAGGCTAGACTTCTTTTCTTCCCACACTAGACTTCCTGTCTTCCCAGGATGGACTTCCTCTCTTTCCTTGATGGACATCCTCTCTTCCATGCTAGACTTCCTCTCTTCCATGCTGGACTTCCTCTCTTCCATGCTAGACTTCCTCTCTTCCATGCTGGACTTCCTCTCTTCCATGCTGGACTTCCTCTCTTCCATGCTAGACTTCCTTTCTTCCATGCTAGACCTTCTGTCTTCCCATGCTGGACTTCCTCTCTTCCTTTGCTGGGCTAGGCTTTCTTCTCTTCCTTTCTTTTCCTTTTACTTCCTGTTCTTCCTTCTCCCTCCCCTCTTCTTCCTTTGCTTCTTTCTCCATACTCCCCTTCTCCATTTCTCCACACTGTATGTCCACCTCTGAGAGTGCCTGGGACACACTACCCTCCAGAGATGTTTCTGGAAGCAATGTATATAACCCTCCTGTCTCCAGCATGGAGAAGTTTCTATCATGGGATCAGAATTCCACAAGGGGCCGTGGGTCCACCTCTACCAGGAGTGGAGTACATGGGTAGCATGTTGAGGCCCTGGAGTCGACCCCCAGCACCACCGGCACATGTGCATGTGTGCACACACATGCATGCCACAAAGTCCCCGCTCTCCAGAGCCTGATTGGCCGGGAGGGCCCAGCACCCATGCCAAGCAGCTTGTGTCATTGCCACATGAGTGGTTTGGGCCCAGAGCACTTCCTGTGTCTCCCCTGTGACTGTCTGCTTGTGGCTGTCCACCTCAGCATGACTGTGGGGAGACAAATGGCCTCCAGGTCACCGGGATTCTGTTCTATCTCTGGGGTGGCAGGCTTTCTGGACCCCCGGAATGTGTTATTTAAGACTCTCTATGTCCCAGTTTTCTTCCCCAGCCCATGCTGGTGTTTTCATCTTGTCGGCTTTGGTCGTGGGTTTGATTCCCCGTTGTTTAGAAGCTGAAGTCTTTGTGGTGCAGTAAGACAGGCCCGCGGTGTCCTTGGCTGACTCAGATCTAGCTTGCACTCCCGAGGAAGAGCACCTTGTGCGGTAACACGCAGCACCGGGGATCCACCTGGAGCGGTGTGGCTTGTGCCCCACCCTCCCAGAACAGAGCTGAGAACAACTGAATGCGGAGAAACCTTGTATTGAGCAGGCGCTCCCCTGCAGGTGCACGGGTCTGGACACTTGGTCCCCAGCTGATGGTGCTGTTTTGGGAGGTTGTGGAACCTTTGGGATGCAGGGCCTAACTGTCCAGGAAGTGGGTCTCTGGGGGTGAGCCTTGAGCTTCTGCAATGTCGGTGCTCTGGGCACCAAGTGGTTCCCAGAGCGTACACCCCCAGGGCGCACCCTTGGGTCTTTCAACAGTGTGGAACCTGGGCACACACTAGACTCTGTCTGTGTGCACTGTGTAGTTTTCTCGGGGATGCACTCACAGCTTTTCTTCCCCACACAGAGCTCTGTGACTTTCTTCTGTGGCCTGGTGTGTCCCTTGGCTTGCCTCAGTCACCCAGCAAGAAGCTCTCTGCTGTGTTGTATCACTGACGATGGGCCAGGGTCAAACCACCACGGGGTATGATCCAGCCCTGGTTGAGTGGGAAAGGGACAATCCTGGTTCCTAATGAGGCTTGCTGGCTTATGGGCATTTGCATATATTTGGCAAACAGACACAAGGAGCTTCCAGATGGAGGTAGAGGAAACCTGCAGCCAGGGAGGGAGGTCACTTCTCTGGAAAACCTGCTGTCCACTTCCGTCTGCAGCACACCTTGCAAAGGCAGGCAAGGCACGGCAAGCTAGAGTGGGAAGCCCGTGTCACACTGTCACAGGAAGCAGGGAGAGACCAGCAGGCAAGGCTGGCTAAAACACCTCAAGATCCAACCCCTTCCCCCAGTGACATACTGCCTCCAGCAAGGCTCCATGTAAAGGATGTCAGGTGTGGTGGTATGTATTTTAATCCCAGCACCGGGGAGATGGAGGCAAAAGAATCTCTGGGACTCACTGGCCAGCCAGCTTTGCCTAATTGGTGAGCTCAAGGCCATGGAGAGACCCTGTCTCAAAAAAGGTCCATGATCTGTGCATTGTGATGGACTCTCCCCTCTGGAACTATAAGCAGAATTTTCCTTCAATAAGCTACTCTGGGCCGGGTGTGGTGGCGCACGCCTTTAATCCCAGCACTCGGGAGGCAGAGGTAGGAGGATCGCTGTGAGTTCGAGGCCACCCTGAGACTCCATAGTGAATTCCAGGTCAGCCTGGGCTAGAGTGAAACCATACCTCGAAAAACAAAAAAACAAAAACAAACAACAACAACAACAACAAAAAACAATAAGCTACTCTGGTTGGGTATTTTGTCCCAGCAGTGAGAAAGTAACTGATACACTGTTACCTGTCTGTATATCCCCTATCCGTCGTCCGTCTGTCTGTCTATCTATCTATTGATCGATCGATCTATCTATCGATCTATCATCTATCCACCCATCATTATCTATCTATCTATCTATCTATCTATCTATCTATCTATCTATCTATCTATCTATCTATCTATCTATATGTTTATAAGTTAAAAATTGGAAAGACTGGGCTGGAGAGATGGCTTAGCAGTTAAGGCACTTGCCTGTGAAGCCTAAGGACCCAGGTTCAACTCTCCAGGTCCCATGTAAGCCAGCTGCACATGGTGGCACATGCATCTGGAGTTCGTTTGCAATGGCTGGAGGCCCTGGCATGCCCATTCTCTATCTATCTCTGTCTGCCTCTTTCTCTCTCTGTCTGTCTGTCACTCTCAAATAAATAAATAATTAAAACAAATAAAAAAAGTTTTTTGAAAAAAATGGAAAGATTTATCCAAACCTTTTTTTTTAAAAATGTATTTATTTATTTGCAAGGAAGAGAAAGAGAGAGAGAGAGAGAGAAAATGAATGGGCATACCAGGGACTCTAGTCACTGTAAACAAACTCCAGATGCATGTGGCACTTTGTGCACCTTGCTTTTTGTGGGTGCTGGGGAATCAGACCTTTAGGTTTTGCAGGCAAACACCTTCATGGCTGAACCAATTCCCCAAATGGTATTTTTAATATAAACCACACACACACAACATTTTCAATTCTAGTATACATAAGTATTCCTATTCCCATAGACATGCACATGCAAGTTGAATATCTCTTATCTGAAGTGTTTGGCACCAGAAGAGTTTTAAATTTTACATTGTTTTGATGTTAGAATATTTGCATAAATAAAATGTGATATTTTGAGGAGAGATGGCACCCAGGTCTAGACATGAAATTCATTTATGTCATGCATTCATACCAGGAGGTAGCATCTTAAAATATTTTAAAATAATTTTATGCATGATGGATCTGGGGAAATGGCTCAGAGAATAAAGTGCTTGTCATGCAAGCATGAGTCCCTGAATTTGGATCTTTAGAACCTATTTAAAGTCCAGATGCTGTAGAGAGCGCCTGTAATCCTCATACACGTGTGGGGGGAAGAGGGACAAAGACAGAAGGATTCCCTGGAAGCTTAGGGGCCATCGAGCCTGGGGAATGCAGCACTGAGCAAGAGACCCTGTCCCCAGCAAGATGGAAGGTGAGGATGGACACCCAAAGTTGTCTTCTGATGTCTACAGGTGCTCTGTGGCACGTGCAAGGCCACAGTCACGCACATGAACCTGCACATATCCATGTAACACACAGACACGCACACGCATAGGCACACCGAAAATAATTTTGTGCGTTAAGTGAAATTTCATGGTGTTGAGTTATGCACTGGTGCTGTCATGCTGCTGTCTGGGATTTTTGAGCAGTTCAGATTTCTGCTTTTCAGAATCGAGTGCTCCACCTGGGTGATGTGCATGCCCACGCGGACACGCTTGGGAAAGGCTTGCCACAGCAACGCTCTGCATTCTCACATCTCGGGTTCTGTTCTGACTAGGAGACGATCAGGCTTTTGAGTTCGAGTGACCCTTCCGCCTTGAGGGAGTTCAGACAGATGACTAGCAGGAAGGACAGAGAGACGGAGGTCTAGCTTCTCGCAGCCTCTCCCTCTACGGAGAACCTGCAAGATGGCAACCCCTGCTCCCCTGAGAGTCTCAGCAGGGTGTAGCTCAGCTACCCCTGCAGGAGGTGGGCCCCGCCACTGCAGATCTCATACTTAGGGTGTCCTGCGGGTGCTACCCTGGTTCTGAGGACAGCTGGCAAGGGTGGCACATTCTCTGGCCTGGCTCAGGGAGGGGTGGCAGAGATCAGCTATTTTATTTTATTTTTGTTAGTTATGGGCATACTTAGTATGTTAACAGCATATGTTGGTACCAACCTTTCCCTCATCCCTGCCCCTTTTCCAAAGGGAGTTGGGGGACACAGGTCATCCTGATGGGGATTGTGGGTCATGCATCCTGGGGGCAGCCGTCAGTTATGGGGAAGAGGCAATGTCTCTGTGCATAATGTCCCAACTTGTGGCTCTAACAATCTTTCTGCCCCCTCTTCCGCAAATTTTCCTGAGCCGTGTTGGGCTCGTTTTAAGTCTACTTTAGTGATGGGCTCTTAGGAGCCACTGGATCTCTGCTTTGGTAGGAGTTGAGTGTCCTAAGTGTCTGTCTCCTTCACTCTCATGCTGATGTCAGGTTCACCGAGGAAGCAGCACTCTTGCTCATCTCCCCAAGTCCTCTGTGGCGTCAGCTGGGGCCATGGTGAAGTGCAATGGGTCTTTTCTCTCCTCGGGTCCTGCTCCAATCTGAAAAAGAGACAGCTGCCTGTTTTTGTACAGAGATTTTCATTGGAACATGGCCAACTTTCTGTAGGTTGTCTGTAGTTGCTGCACCTACAAGGCAGAGAGGAAGAGCTGCAGCGGGACCCTGTGGCCCACAGGCTGGAACAGCTGCCATTCTTTGCTTTCGGGGACAGTTAGTTTCTTAGACCCACGGGAACAAGATCAAGGTAAGGCTGAAAATGTGAGCTGGCAACCCCTTGCCTCGATGTGTGCCCAGGAGAACGGGAAACAACACTGGACAGGGAGCTGTGCTCCGCGCTCAGAACGACACCAGTCACCGTCGCTGAGAGGTGGAAACACCCCAGGCGGCCATCAGCAGATGTGCATGTGAGTAAAACATGGTCTATCCGCACACTGGGCTGTCCAGCCATGAGGGAAGGAACTGCCAACTCACGAAACCACGCAGATGAGCCTCGCAGTGTTTCTGCTAAGTCAGGACCAGAAACCGAGGATCACGGAGCACGTGACTCCACGCAGGCTCTCCAGCCTGCACGCTGTGGGCCACACGCATCCCAGGAACACCATGAATGTGGCCTGATGGCCAATGCTGAAAGGTTGGACAGCCCTAGATCAACTGCTCAGAGTGGGAGAGGGGGGGGAACTCCGTGCAGGCAGAAAGCCGATTAGTGACTGCTGGCAGGGAGAGGTAAGAGGGAGCGACTGTGGACTGGGCATGGGGGTTGATCTTGGGTTGATGATGGTGTCTGGGAACAAGATGGAGGTAGTGTTTGCACATGGTACTGAATGTGCCATGGAGCTGGGTGCTGTTTATTTGTGTGTGTGTGCTCTGTGGTGGTCAGAGGACAAGCTCGGATGTCATTGCTCAGGTGTCATCTACCTTAAGATAATAATAATATATATGTAGCTTACTTATGTGTGCATGCATGCACGTATGTGTGTATATGGGCATAAGCCATCTTTTTTTTGTTTTGTTTTATGAGGTAGGGCCTCACTCTGGCTCAGGCTGCATAAGCCATCTTTTTGAGACAGGGTCTCACATTGGTATGGAACTAGCCAAGTAGTCTAGACTGGCTGGCAGTGAGCTCTAGGGATTCTCCTGTCTTTGCCTCTCCCTCTCCTGAGATTGTAAGTGCATGCTACCACACCTGCCTTTTTTAAAAAAATTATTTATTTATTAGAGAGAGAGAGGGAGAGAGAGAGGCAGATAGAGAGAAAGAGAGAATGGGTGCACCAGGGCCTTTAGCCACTGCAAACGAACTCCAGATACATGTGCCCCCTTGTGCATCTGGCTTACATGGGTCCTGGGAAATAGAGGCCTCACAGGCAACTGCCTTAATCGCTAAGCCATTTCACCAGCCCCCCTTTTAACGTGGATTCTTGGAATCTAACCCAGATCCTCGTGCTTGCAAGGCAAGCCCTTTACTGATTAAGCCATCTTCTTAGCCCTGAACTGTTGACTTTAAACATGTTTTTTTTTAAATTTTTTTTTTTTTGATTTTTTATGAGAGAGAGAGAGAGAACTGGTGCACCAGCACCTCAGCCATTGAAATCGAACTCAGGATGCTTGCGCTACCTAGTGGGCATGTGCGACCTTGCACTTGCCTCACCTTTGTGCATCTGGCTTATGTGGGATCTGGAGAGTGGAACAAGGGTCCTTAGGCTTTACAGGCAAGCGCCTTAACCACTAAGCCATCTCTCCAGCCCTAAAAATGTTTTTAGTGTGAAAATTTCATCTCTTTTAAAAAATGGTGCTAGGTGGGCTAGAGAGAGTGGTTAAGGCACTTGCCTGTGAAATCCAGGACCCACATAAGCCAGATGCACAAGGTGGCACATGTGTCTGAAGTTTGTTTGCAGTTGCTGAGGCCCTGGTACACCCATTCTTTTCCTCCCCCCACCTCTTTCTCTCTCAGATAAATAAATGAAAATTAAAAATATTTAAAAAATCAATTTACCAGACCAATTAATTTGTCTTTTTTCTCAGATGCCAGAATAATACAAAATGATAATGAAAATGCTAACATTATGATGAAATATTTATCTTTTTATTTAATTACCCAAACCCCAAATTCTTGTTAATGTTATCAAAATATTTCTGTTAAAGTTCTCAAGCACCTCTGTAAAACATCAGAGTTGATTAATTCACTCAGCTAAGCATCTTGTTTATTTGATCAGCTGAGATTATCTGAACTTGTTTGACCTGGGGCCCTGGGCTGTTGAGTGTTAACAACTAGGTGGCCTCCAGTTTGTCCTAGCCTGGCCCTTGTCAACCCAGGACCAATTCCCCCCCCCCCCCACCAGTTTTGCCATTCTATAAGTGAGGGCAGGTTGAGGCTCCCCATCTTCAAAGTTGGAGTGCTGTTTCTTTGAAGTACCAGGACCCATTTGGACCTCTGGGCCACAGGGCTGTCCTGGAGCCAGAGTGTTAACTACAGCCAGAGTAACCATGGCTGAGAGGAATGGATGCTCACCATTGGTGGGTCATGGAGCCTCCCTAAGAATCTAGTTCATTTTACAGACCCTCTCTCTAGCAGTGCACCTGATGGCAGGTTAGGTTCCCAATGCTCCACTAACAAAGTAACACGAGTTAGGCAGTTTACACATAAAAATTCATTGATGGCTGGAGAGATGGCTTAGCAATTAAGGCACTTGCCTGCAAAGCCTAAGGACCCAGGCTTGATTCCTCATTACCCATGTAAGCCAGATGTACAAGGTGGTACATGTGTCTGGAGTTCATTTGCAGTGGCTGGAGGCCTTGGTGTGTCCATTCTCTCTCTCTGTGATTCTTTCTCTTGCCCCTTCTCTCAAATAAATAAATAAAATATTAAAAAATTCTTTGAGCTGGGCGTGGTGGCACATGCCTGTAATCCCAGCACTTGGGAGGTAGAGGTAGGAGGATCACTGTGAGTTCGAGGCCAACCTGAGACTACAGAGTTCAAAGTCAGCCTGGGCTAGAGTGAGACCTTACCTCAAAAAAAAAAAAAAAAAATTCTTTCACTTGGTTCCATAGGGGGATATCTGACCAAAGCTGAGCCCCCTGATCTGGGATGGAGGGCCTGCCCCCAGATTCTCCCCTCAGTGCATGGATGGCGTCTTCTCCCAGAATGGCTTCTCACCATCTTCTCTGTACGTAGTTTTGTATCCAAATTTGTCTTTTGGTGAGGAATCAAGGCCCACCCTAAAGATCTCATTGTACCTTGATGATCTCAATAAGTACCCTGTCTTCAAATGCAGTCACTTTCTGAGGTCCTGGCCCATGTCACGACTGTAACTTATCAATTTTGAAGGGGTCACAGTTCAACCAATCACAACTGAGAAGGTGAACCCGCTTGTCTGTAGAAGGTTAAGAGAGGAGCGTTGGCTTCAGTGTCCTGTGAAGACCTCACAAAGGGACATTAACACACAGTGACGTAGATACGAATTTTGTCTCCCTCTTCTTCCTCAGAGAGAGACCTGAACAAGAAACAGGTCAGCCACAGGCCTGGTGCAGTCATGAAGAGATCAGAAGCAGAAACGTTAAGGACAGGGCTGCATCACACGTGAGCAAGGAGGAGTTGAGAGAACTGAAACCACATGCAAGGCCCGCGTGTGCCTTTACATCCAGAACCTGGGAGGCTGAGGTAGGAGGATTGCCATGAGTTCAAGGCCAGCCTAGGGCTACAGAGTGAGTTCCAGGCCTGGGTCAGAGTGAGACAGACAGACAGGCAGACAGACAAAAAGAGAGCTGCATAAGAAAGCAGGGGAAAATAGAGACTGGAAAATAAATGAAGCTAATGCTGGCTGGGAGACTGGTTACACACACACACACACACACACACACACAGCTCTGGACTCAGCTACTGGTGGCAAATCCAATAGCTCAGAATCTGCTGGCTCAAGGCAACTCCAGGAAAATCTCTGCCCGCCTTCAACTTGCTGTGAGCAACAACCGCCCTCCCCAAACTGCAGTCGGAGGAGCCAAAACCAGCAGATTCTTCCGGGGTGTCCCCAGGGCCAAGTTGGAAGGAGCTCCAGATGTGGGCTCCAGAGGCACGCACACGGTCAAAAACTATCTCTCCTATCAGCTGGCACTAATTTAATCAGAGTAGCCAGAAATGCCAGCCTGGGTGGGAAGAGGTGCCAGGGCTGAAGTGGGCACAGCGAAGAGCAGACTCGGGGACCTGTCAGCATTTGGGGTGAAGGGGTCTCCTGCAGCAGATCATGTGGCAGGTCCACCTGTCCTGCCCTGCTGGCTGCCTTGTTTGTGGGGTCCCATGCAAAATAAAAATGCAAGGGCCCTGCTCCTAAGAATTGCAGTATGGCAACATTAGACTGACCTGGAATTCACTATGTAGTCTCAAGGTGGCCTCGAACTCATGGCGATCCTCCTACCCCTGCCTCCCAAGTGCTGGGATTAAAGGCGTGCGCCACCACACCCAGCAACATTAGAGTTTTAAATCAAATTTTGGATCCTTCTGAGAGTGGGGCCCTGTGAGGTGGCATGGGTCACGCCTTCCTCATGCTGGCCCTGTCTGTCGTGTGTCATTTCAGGTGCATTAAGGCACGCTCAGTGTATACCACAACGTAGGTGCCAGAAATAGCACAATACTACAAGTAGAGTTTTTTTCAAGGCGTGTGCATATATGTGTTCATGTGTATGCAGGGCCACGTGTGTCATCCTCAGGAATGCTATTTACCTATTTTTTTCTTTTTTTTTTTGTTTTTTGAGGTAGGGTCTCACTCTAGTCCAGGCTGAACTGGAATTCACTATGTAGTCACAGGGTGGCCTTGAACTTGTGGCGATCCTCCCCAGGACACTGGTCATAATGGATTAGGCCCACCCCAAGGACCTTGTTGTATTTGATTACCTCTGCAAAGACCCCCATCTTTGAATCAGATCACGTTCTGAGGCCTTTGGGGCTAGGACTTCAGCATATCTCTTCCCCATCTTGTCTTCTTTATTCTGTTTTGTTGTACAGGGTTACAAAAGGCCATTTTCATGCAAGGCTGTAACCCACTTCGAGCACATTCTCTTTGTACCAGACTACCTTCCCTCTTCCCTCCTTCCACTTCCTATTTGCTCCCTAGGCCTTTCCTTTCAGTCACCTGTGCCTACATGACTTTGTGTAGCTGTTGTGCTTTGAATGTCAAATATCCCCCACAGGTTTGTGTGTTTGAACACTTGGTCCTCAGATGGTGGCACTGTGTGAGAAGGTTGTGGAACCTTTCGGGAGTCGGGCTTTGGCAGAAAAAGGGGGTCACTGAGGGTGGGCCTTTAAGGTTTATAGCCTGGCCTCCCTTCCCATTTTTCCTCTACTTCCTGCCCATGGGTGAGGATGTGACCCTCTGCTGCATGCTCCTGTGGCCAGGCCATCCCTTCCTCACCATGATGACTGGGATCCCCTGGGACTGTAAGCCTAAGTAAACCATTTCTTCCTTAAACTGCTTCTTGTCAGGTACTTTGTCTCTGCAATGAGTGAAGTATATATACTCTAGTAAATATATCACCTATAAAGACTAGGGCCCACTAATGAGACAAAACACATGATCTTGTTATTTTAACTTTTTTCCTGGACAACCTCCACATATATAAACAATATACCATGGTCATAATCACATCCAACCACCCTCCCCTTTCTCCTCCCCTATCCTACCTTCCTTCCACCCTATCCCTTCTTTCTAAGTAGTCTTTTTTGTTGTTGTTGTTTGTTTTTCAAGGTAGGGTTTTGCTATAGCCCAGACTGACTGGAATTCATTATGTAGTCTCTGTCTGGCCTCAAACTCACAGTGATTTTCCTACCTTTGTTTTTGAGTGCTGGGATTAAAGGCATGCACCACCACATCTGGCCTTATTTTCTATTTTTTTATTTATTGGGGGCTGGAGGGATTGCCTAGTGGTTAAGGCATTTGCCTGCAAAGCCAAAGGACCCAGGTTCTATTCCCCAGGACCCATGTTAGCCAGATGCATAAGGGGGCACACACATCTGGAGTTCGTTTGCAGTGGCTGGAAGCCTGGCATGACCATTCTCTCTCTCTCTCTCCCTCTTTCTCTGTCAAATAAACAAATAAATAACTTATTGGGGCTGAGAGATGGTTGAGTGGTTAAATCGCTTGCCTGTGAAGCCTAAGGAATCATGTTTGATCTCTCTGCAGATCCCACGTAAGCCAGACACACAAAAGTGAGGCAAGTGCAAAATTGCACATGCCCACTAGGTTGTGCAAGCGTCTGGCATTTGATTGGTGCACCAATTCTCTCTCTGTCTGTCTCTTTCTAAGAAAACAAAACATATATATACACATACACATACATATATATAATACACACACACATGTGCACACACACACACACACACACACGCACACATATGTAGAGAGAGAAAGAGAGAAAGAGAGAGAGAGAATAGGTGCACCAGGACCTCTTGCTACTGTAAATGAACTCCAGATGCATGTCCCATTTTGAGTGTCTGGCTTTATGTGGGTACTGGGGAATCAAACCCAGGCTGGCAGGTTTTGCAAGCCAGTGCCTTTAACCACTGAGCCATCTCCCCACCTCCAAAATATTTTTACTTATTTATTTGTGTGTGTGTGTGTGTGTGTGTGTGTGTGTGTGCATACGTCAGTCTCTTGCTGTTGTAAACAAATGCTGGACACTTGAATCTCTTCTATTTTGATGTCATCATTTTTTCTTTCTATTTTTCAGATCTTGTGTAAGTGGTGTCAGCCACTATGAGGTCATGAATACCACGGCCACTTTGTGTCTGGAAAACAGTATTGCAGAGCACTCTCCCCTTCCTTTGGCTCTTACATTTTTTCCACCACCTCTTCTGCAACGGTTTCTGAGCTTTGAAGGGTGTGACAGAGGTGTCTCAGTGCTGAACACTACAATGTTCTTAGCACTTTGATGAGTTTTGAGTCTCCCCAGTGGTCACTGCCATTTGAGAAGTAAAGCTTCTCATCCAAAAGTGAGAGTGACACTCATGTGTGGGCATAAACATGGTATTTTGAGGGCAGTTTGGGCATAAGATATTCATTTAGCCAGCTAACAATAGTAGTTTCTCTCTTTAGGGCTTATGATCTCCTCAGCCATAGCTTTTTTAAAAAAATTTTTTTTCTCAATTTTTATTAACATCTTCCATGGTTATAAAAAATATCCCATGATAATACCCTCCCTCCCCCCACTTTCCCCTTTGAAATTCCGTTCTCCATCATATCCCCTCCCCATGTCAATCAGTCTCTCTTTTATTTTGATGTCATGATCTTTTCCTCCTCTTATGATGATCTTGTGTAGGTAGTGTCAGGCACTGTGAGGTCATGGATATCCAGGCCATTTTATGTCTGGAGGGAGCACGTTGTAAGGAGTCCTACCCTTCCTTTGGCTCTTACGTTCTTTCCGCCACCTCTTCCGCAATAGACCCTGAGCCTTGGAAGGTATGATTGAGATATTACTCAGTACTCCAGTCACTTCTTTCCAGCACCATGATACCTTCTGAGTCATCCCAAGGTCACTGCCATCTGAAAAGAGAAGATTCTCTACCCAAAGTGAGAGTAGCATTAATATAAGGGTATGAATATTAAGAGAAGTGCTTACTGGGCAGTTTGATAAGCATAGTATATACATTTAGCCAGACAGCAGGAGCCGTTACACCCCTAGGGCTCATGACTACCCCTGTTTTAAGTTTTCAGTATCAGGGATGTATTCCCTCCCATGGAGCGGGCCTCCAGTCCAATTAGAGGGCAGTTGGTTTCCACCATGACAGACGTGCTGCTATTGCACCCATTGGCTCATTTGGCCTGGCTGGCCAATTATAAGGCTTGCAGTGTCCACTGTTGAGTATCTTCACTGGTGGTATCTCTCCCATTGAACTGCATGCAGAATGGCTTCTTCCAGCTTTCTGTCAGCAGCTATAGCTTTTTTATGTATTTATTTATGAGAGAGAGAGAGAGAGAATGGGTATGTCAGGGCCTCTATCCACTGCAAGCAAGCTCCAGAAGCATGTGCCACCTTGTGCATCTGGCTTACGTGGGTCCTGGGGAATCGAACTGGGGTCCTTGGGCTCAGCAGGCAAGTGCCTTAACCTCTAAGCCATCTCTCCAGCCCAGGCTTTTGATTAGATTTTCATTACCAGGTATGAATTCTCTAGAGCGGGCCTCAAATCCAATCAGAGAGCAACTGGTTTCCCTCATAACAGACATGCCACTATTGTACCAGTTGGATCACTGGGCCTGGTGGCCAGCCGCAAAGCTTGCTGGGTCCACTGCTGGTTAAGGTGATCACTTTTCTTCCCCATAATGACAGACAGTCAACAGGGCCCTCGGGAGCTTCTGGCCCAGCTCAAGCTTGACTTATCAGCGTCCTGCAGCCCAAGTATGTGATGTTTTCAGCTATAGGAGATACTGTTTTTCTGAGACTTACTTAACTGGCTTAATATTGTAAGGTCCAGGAGTGACCAAGACCACAGAGACTACTCTGAGGCAAAGATGGAAGCTTTTATTCGGGGGGGGGGGGGTGTGTGTGTGGGCACGAGCTGCCAGGACTGACTCTCAGAGCAGAGCAGTTGACTTGGGATCACAGATAGTGAACTGTATAGAGCTCTTCAGTTGGGGGAAGGTGAGGAAGGGAAGGAATTCCTGTTTTCTTTACATTAGCCATAGGGTTTGAGACCAGAAGTGATCAGATGGGAGATAAAGGGGGCAGGGAACCTAGACCTGGGGCATTGTTAGGCAAGGAAGGGAGAATGGCTGGGTGGTTCCCTGAGGGATGTGGATGACCCTCTTCCTTTATGTCTCTGTTGCCCTCCTGTTGTCCTTGGTGACTCCATTTTGTCCTGACCTAACAAATATGATTATCTCCTATTGAATCCCTTTTCCTGCCAACAATTCCATTCTTTATGGATGAAGCCTCCCACCGTGTCTATAAGCCACATTTTCTTTCTTTTTTTTTTTTTTTTTTTTTTTTGGTTTTTCGAGGTAGGGTCTCACTCTAGCCCAGGCTGACCTGGAATTCACTATGGAGTCTCAGGGTGGCCTCGAACTCACAGCGATTCTCCTACCTCTGCCTCCCAGTGCTGGGATTAAAGACGTGCGCCACCATGCCCGGCCCCACATTTTCTTTATCCATAGATTGGAGGTACACATGATTCAGTCCATAAACACTAGCCCAGGGCAGTCAGGGCTTTTCGGAAGTCGTGTGACATGTCCTACGTTTAGAGAACTGGAGAAACATCTGTACCTGCCTGTTTGTGGTCAGCTCTCCGTGAAGCCACATGAACCAGGGGATCAGGTCCCAGGCGGGCTGCCATCCAGGGACACGACCAGCACACTGTCCATGGGGCAATGCATGTGCGTCTGCTGCTCCAGCCTTTGAGTGCCCAGGTAGACATTTTCCCATGGGCGGGGAGCAAGCAGGCTTTCTTCTGCACAGTTCCTGGAAGCTCTTGCTTCACGGGGCAGCCCACACACTCGGCATACATGTTACACAAGCGGTTGTGGCTTTGGAAATCATGCCTGGAATTTTTTTTTTTTTTTTGCAAAATCCTGTGGAGCCTTCTAGCAAATGTTCGCTTCAGCTTTGAAGCCTCAAAGAACCCTTCTGTTTCAAGAACTTCTGCTAACAAGAGCTTCTTGCTGCAAGGGGCAGAGGATGGCATTGTTGGCAAAAGCACTGGGGCGCTCAGCAGGTCAGCCTGGGTGCGCAGACCACTTGGTGCTGATGTGTCAAGCTGGGATGACAGGACGTCTCTGAGGAATATTTAGTTGAATGGGGTTGACGGTGATTTTAATAAGGATGGGTGACTTTTAATAAGGATGGGTGACTTAATGGTGGCATTTGGCTAAGTGAAATCAAAGGCATCATTGAACTATTCAAAAGAAGGTTTTGCCACCATGTGGGACACCTTTCTGACAGGTAAGTGTCTGCTTCATATAAGTATATATAAATATTTATGTGCTAATCAGAAAAATATAATTTAAAGAACTTGTTTTGTTTTGTTTTTTGTTTGTTTGTTTTGTGTTTTGAGGTAAGGTCTCACTCTAGCCGAATTCACTATGTAGTCTCAGGGTGGCCTCAAACTCACTGAGATCCTCCTACCTCTAAGGCGTGTGCCACCACGCCCGGCTCAAGAACTTAGTTTTGATTAGCTTTGTCTAGATTCTTCCTAGTGAGACACGGTGGGTGGAGGAGACTTTTTTGGCAGGCTGATAAATTGTATTTTCAGTGAGGGAAATGGATATAAGACAGTCTGAGAATGTTCCCCAGTATTACAGCTGTGAAGCCTGGGGCACCCAGCAGATAGACCATGTGATCACTTTCCTAATGGAAATCCATCTCCCAGTCGCAGTTTAAAAAGTGAAACAGAGCTGGGCGTGGTGGCGCACGCCTTTAATCCCAGCACTCAGGAGCCAGAGGTAGGAGGATCACCGAGAGATCGAGGCTACCCTGAGACTACATAGTGAATTCCAGGTCAGCCTGGGCTAGAGTGAGACCCTACCTTGGAAAAACTAAAAAAAAAAAAAAAGTAAAACAGAAATAGTGAAATTAATTTGGATTATATAGCTGATTGAACCCAATCTAACTGAATTGTTATCCAGTGAGCCATTATGGTGGTGCATATCCCAGGACTCAGGAGGCTGAGGTAGGATGATCATGAGTTTGAGCCCAGCCTGGGCTACGTACCAAGACCCTGTCTCAAGAAGATAAAACAGTGACAAAAACACATCAAGCAGAACAGAAAACAAAACGAGAACCATGACAACAGCGGGGCCAGTGCCACAGCGGGAAGGGAACTCTGCTCTTGTTTTTCTTTCCTGAGGTAGGGTCTCGCTCTAGTCCAGGCTGACCTGGAATTTACTATGTAGTCTCAGGGTGACCTTGAACTCACGGTGATTCTCCTACATCTGCCTCCCGAGTCCTGGGATTAAAGGCGTGCGCCACCACACCTGGCTTGTTCTTGGGGTTTTGCTTTGTTTGCATATGATGAGAACATGTGAGTGTGGTGTACATGCATATGCATATGTATATTCACATGCATGTGGAGGCCAGAGGGTGACATCAGGTTTCTTCCTCGATTGCTCTCCACCTTTTTTTTTTTTTTTCCAAAACAAAACAAAACAAAATTTTGTTTTGAGGCAGGTTCTCTCACTGAAGCTGGAGTTCACAAGCTGCCCACCCAGCAAGGCTGGGGATTCTCCTGTCTCTGTCTCCCCCTCCCCAGTACTGGGATTGCAGATGCCCCCTACCATGCCTGGTGTTTTATGTGGACACAGAGGATCTGAACTTGGGTCCTTATGTCTATTTCTCCACAGGTCCTTATGAGCATCTCCCCAGCCCTGATTTTGCCTTTTTAAAAAAATTATTTATTTAGTTGAGAGAGAGAGAGAGAGAGAGAGAGAGAGAGAGAGAGAGAGAGCGAGCATGCCAAGGCCTCAAGCCACTGCAAACGAGTTCCAGATGCATGCATCCCCTTGTGCACCTGGCTTATGTGGGTCCTGGGGAATCAAACCTGGGTCCTTTGGCTTTGCAGACAAGCGCCTTAACCACTAAGCAATCGCTTCAGTCCCCTCCCCCCTTTAGAAACAACAACAGCATTTTTCCTTCTTAAAGGAGTGGTTGGATGCTGCTGCTCCTCTGACTATCTAGCACGCCGCTATTACTGGCCTTTCCCCAGGGAGTAACTCTAGGCATGTACACATCTGTATGTGTGGTCAGAGTTCTGGGCATGAGTGGTGCTGTTAACATTGGGGAAAAAAGTGCATCAGCTTACCATGCTGCTAGTGTACAAAAATTAACAGCCATGTTGGTCTAGAAATGTTTAGTTTTTCTCACTGTACAGAGGTAACATGCTGAACACTGCAGATATTCAGTGCGTGTAAGGTCTTATCTATGTGGGTTGACTACAGACACAGACACAGAATTCTCTAAATAATAAAACACACAGACCAAAGCAGAACAAAACAAGCAAAACTATGACCAGGGAGGGCACCGACGCTCGTGGAATCGGCGTGTTTCACACCCAGCACGGCGTCCTGAGGCCACACCCCAAGTGTCACTCAGTGTGCCGCCCGGCCCAGCTCAGTGATGACCTCCGCTGCACAGGGCGTGGCAGGACACAGGCCCTTGGCCCCAGCCCATCTGCTGGGTGGGCATCTGCATCCTGCACTTTGAGAGGACATTTAGGGGAGCTGCTGCTTAGACATCTCCGGAGGGGGGGGGCGTCTGGGTGTGCAGGGAGGTCAAAGCGTTCCCCTTTCTCCTGATTTCAGCTCCCTTTCCTCCCATGGACAGGATCCCCGAAAACTGCAATTCCATCTTAGGAAACCGATTTGAACTTAGGTTGAAATGTCGGGAGGAGGAAGAGGAAAGAGGAGGGGAGGAGAGGAAGGAAGAGGGTCAAGAGAGAAGAGGAGGGAGGAGGAAGAGGATGAAGAGAAGCAGGGAGGACGGTGATAACAGGAGGCCTCTGCTTAGATGCTGGAGCAGAATTCTCAGCGTCAGGAGTATGGCCACCCCTGGCTAAGGGCAGCTACCTTGGCTGGCGTGGGGTACAGGCAGGGGTGGCCTAGCTCCCTGGCAAACCTTCTTTATTTGCCTGTCGGTGAACCAGGGCTTCTAGCCCCAGAGCTTGGCTCGTCTCGTCTGATGTGGATATCTGAGAGCCCCTGGGGAGTGAAGGAATGAGCCCTACACATGTGCAGATGAGATAAGGAGACGTTGGGGTGATAAGCTTCCAGCCGGAAATCCAAGAAATTCTCCAGTTACGATTTTACCAAGAGGTCACATCATCCTCAGGCAGAGGAGAGTTAAAAGAGGAAAACCAAAATAGAACACAAACCACGAAGAAATCCAAGAGATTATGGAGGGAAAATGCTTAGCCAGATAGTCCCAGGGTATAACTGATTCCGTGGGAACCAACAAGGCCTGATGATAGCTGGGTTAACATTTCCAACCCTTCTAGATCTTTCTAGGTTAGTGAGTTACACAAGACTCTTTTGTCCATATCCTTGAACACCTTACTTTTTTTTAATTTAATTTTTTAATTGACAACTTCTATACTTACAGACAATAAACCATGATATTTCCCCCCCCCCTTTTTTTTTTGAGGTAGGGTCTCACTCTAGCTCAGGCTGACCTGAATTCACTATGTAGTCTCAGGGTGGCCTTGAACTCATGGTGATTCTCCTGCCTTTGCCTCCCAAGTGCTGGGATTAAAGGCGTGCACCGCCATGTGTGGCTTGGCTTTCCCTTACTTTTATGTGACTGAAAAGAAAGGCTGGTCAGAAGGCAGCAGTACATTAACTCCGTATGCACTGACTCTCCCCAGAAACCAAATTCCCTGCTCGAAGAGGCAGCAGGGCTCTGGGGCATGGAGGATGTATCTTTCAGGAGTCTGTCACGCAGCACCCAGTGCGTGCCTTCATGCTGGAGGGTTACATCTGCTTCCCTCCAGATTATGTCTTTCGCAACAGCCGAAAAGGTAAACACCCAAGCTATCTCAAGCATAGAAGCTTCTAGAACAATACCTAATAGTAATCACTCACCAGGCCCTGTTCCTTTGGGGATACCTGAACATTCATATGTGTGCAACTATTGAAGTGTGTTTTCTTTTTTTTTGAAAGTTCTATAGTAAACTGAGTCAAACTCTGAATGAGTAAAAATAAATAAATACAGTGAGATCCTATCTTGAAAAATCCAAAAATAATGATTAGTCAATAGATCCATCATCCTATGATGCACATGTTAAAAACGGAGGAACAGACTCTTGTTGGATAGGAATTTTGTTTTGTTTGTTTTGTTCTTGTTTTTTGAAGTAGGGTCTTGCTTTAGCCCAGGCTGACCTGGAATTCATTATGTAGTCTCAGGATGGTCTCAAAGTTATGGTGGTCCTCTTGCCTAGTGAGTGCGGGGACTAAAGGCATGTGCCACCACCACCACACCACCACGTCTGGCTGGATAGGACTTTTGTGAAGGTAGTCCAAGGATAGCACTAAGACCCCCTGCGGAGTGCTACTGCACATCAAATGGCTTGTTAATTTACTCTTTTTTTTTTTTTTTTTTGGTTTTTTCGAGGTAGGGTCTCACTCTAGCTCAGGCTGACCTGGAATTCACTATGGAGTCTCAGGGTGGCCTCGAACTCAAGGCGATCCTCCTACCTCTGCCTCCCGAGTGCTGGGATTAAAGGTGTGCGCCACCACGTCCGGTTTACTCTCATTGGGTAAAGTGCTTACCACACAAGCATGAGGACCTGAGTTTGGATCCCCAGCACCCATGTAAATGCCAGGCGTTGTGGCATATGCCTGTAATTCCCTCAGCACTAGGTAGGCAGAGCCAGGGGATCCCTGGGGCTCACTTGTAAGCTAGATGAGCTGAACCCATGAACTCTAGATTCAGGGAGAGGCCCTGTGTCAAAGAACAAAATGGAGAGCAGTTGAGGGATACACCTGACGCCAACCTCTGGCTCCGTACACATATGCACACATCTGCATACACGTGTGTCCACACACATGCAGACATGCACACACATGCACACCACACACACTACAACAAAGTAGGGTAAAATCTGTCCTTTGGTTGCCCACGTTGCACATGCCCATTTCAGAAAGGTGGAGAATCCCAGTGTAGAGTAAGGAATGACCTTTACCCACAATTGTACATCTGCCAGACAGGCATCTCAAACACTTGCCCTAGACAGTTCTGCCAGAGGGATTCGCTCAGAGCGTTCTGATTTGCGTAGCTCACCTCTTACTGCATTGATATCTTTCCTGCTCTTGCACCATTAATTATAATGCGTTGTAAGCATTTCCCATGTCACGGAAAGTTATTTGAAAGTATGCTCTTTAAAAAATTTTTTTTGTCTCTTTTTATTTATTCATTTGAAAGTGACAGACAGAGAAAGAAAGAGGCAGAGAGAGAGAGAGAGAGAGAATGGATGCTCCAGGGCCTCCAGCCATTGTAAATGAACTCCAGATGTGTGCGCCCCCTTGTGCATCTGGCTAACGTGGGTCCTGGGGAATCAAGCCTCGAACTGGGGTCCTTAGACGTCACAGGCAAGCACTTAAATGCTAAGCCATCTTTCCAGCCTGAAAGAACACTTTAAAAAAAGAATTTCCTCATGGAAGTTTGGAAGCACGTGCTGCATTGTGAGCCTGATGTACCACCACCCAGCCTGCACGGTCATCAGAACATGGCCTGGTTTCTTCTACCCTTCCAATCCTGCCTCCTTCCAAAAATTTCAAAGTGGTTTCCAGGAATCCTATTTATCTCTAAATATTTTAGCATGTACTATCTTGAAAGATAATGAAAGACAAAGAATTTAAGACAACCGTAAAACCATTTTCTCATGTAAAAAACAGTATTTTTAAATATCACCAAGCATTTTGCCAGTGTTTATACTTCCCAAATTGTCTTACGAATTTTATTTTATGTTTTTTTTACAGCTTGTTTATATTGAGATCTAAACAAGTTTGGTTCACTCAGGCTGGTTCGCACGTCTCTCATTGCATGCGCATATCTGTTGAGAAACCCATTGCATTTCTCCCGTGATGGCTTATGCATGCAGGTTCAGGAAACACACATGCAGTGCTGTTGCTGATGGGCCCACTCTTTTCTCTCACATGCTTCACTGTCCCCCGGTCTTCCTGCATGCTAGCGTTAGATCCAGGGCTTTGGTCAGGGCTATGGGTGCTGCTGGTCCTTCCGTCAGGAAAGAGTCTCTCATTTCCTTGTGATTTCCACGGCTTCATCACAAATTCCAAAATGGAACGTCAGACTATTCCCTCTTTTCTTAATAACTAGAATGCTTTCTTTCACTCCACTTGTCTCTGACCTCGTAATTTTTTAAATAAGATAGATAGATAGATAGAGAGAGAGAGAGAGAGAATTGATGTGCTAGTGCTCCAGTCACTGCAATCAAACTCCAGACATATGCGCCACCTTTTGCATCTGGCTTACGTGGGATCTAGGGAGTTGAATATGGGCCTTTAGGCTTTGCAGGCAAGCACCTTAACTGCTAAGCCATCTCTCCAGCCCCATGACCCTGTAATTATTTTTTTTTTTACCTTTACTTAGGCACTTGAAAACAAGTGCTTTTTTATTTTTCGTTTTTTAAAAAAATTTTATTTTATTATTTTTTTAAATAAACAACTTCCATGATTGTAAACAATATTCCATGGTAATGCCCTCCCTCCCCCCACTTTCCCATTTGAAACTCTATTCTCCATCATATCCCCTCCCCCCTCAATCAGTCTCTCTTTTATTTTGATGTGACCCTGTAATTTTTATTGAGAAAACACAGCACAGAAAATGCTAGATCCTTTTTCTTTTTTTCTTAAATCAATTTCTGAGTGGTAATGGGTTCATTGCTGCTGTAACCAGTATTATTATGACCCTGTGGATTTAAATCTGTTGTAGCCATTAATCTTAATGGTGCTCAAACCACACCTTCCTGGTGAGTCAGAGCTTATTCAGATGGGCTCCTGATTTCTTTCGCTATGTTCACAGTAACCTTTGGTAGTTGCCTTGTTTTCTGGATGACAAAGTTTAGACTTGTCTTGTGGATTTCCTGTTCAGATCTGGAATCAGCCATTTCTCCAGGAGGCCAGGATCTATGAGGTAGGAAATGCTGTTGGGGACCACTGTGTGGCACCATGGACCCTCACTGCTGCCTGGTTTATGATAACGCGTCAGTGGATCACATATATTTTTCTAATATTTTCAGACAACATCTACTTCCTTGGAGATGAAGCACAGCGCAGGGAAGACGGCTCAGTTGGTAAAGTGCTTGCCATGCAGTTGTGAGGATCGGAATTCCGGTCCCCAGAACCAAGGTCAATGCCAGGCATGGCAGCATGCATCGGTAATCCCAGCGCTTGGGAGGCAGAGACCAGGGTCCCTGGGGCCAGCTGGCTTGCGAAGTTAGCCTAACTGGTGAGCTCTGTGTTTAGTGACAGACCTGTTTCAATAAGACGATGGAGAGTGACTGATGAAGACATCTGATGCCAACTTCTGGCCTCCACACGCATGTGCACACAATGCACACGTACCCAACACATATATGAACACACTCACACACACACGCACCCACAAACATATGCCCACACACAAACATGTACGTGCACATGCATGAGCAAACATAAGCACATACATGCATTCCCACACACAAACACGTAAAAACACTGGCTGTCACAGTGGGACTGTGAGATAGCACCGGACAGTGTTCATGTGGAGTCAGATCTGGCTCAGGATGCGAAGTGCGTTGCAAATGAAATAAAACATGGAGGGTGAATGATCCCTGCGAGGAGGAAAGAGTGAGGCTGGTGAGGTGAGGGAGGGCTGAGGGGAGGGAGGAGTGAGGCTGGTGAGGTGAGGGAGGTCTGAGGGGAGGAAAGAGTGAGGCTGGTGAGGTGAGGGAGGTCTGAGGGGAGGGAAGAGTGAGGCTGGTGAGGTGAGGGAGGTCTGAGGGGAGGGAAGAGTGAGGCTGGTGAGGTGAGGGAGGTCTGAGGGGAGGGAAGAGTGAGGCTGGTGAGGTGAGGGAGGTCTGAGGGGAGGGAAGAGTGAGGCTGGTGAGGTGAGGGAGGTCTGAGGGGAGGGAAGAGTGAGGCTGGTGAGGTGAGGGAGGTCTGAGGGGAGGGAAGAGTGAGGCTGGTGAGGTGAGGGAGGTCTGAGGGGAGGGAGGAGTGAGGCTGGTGAGGTGAGGGAGGGCTGAGGGGAGGGAGGAGTGAGGCTGGTGAGGTGAGGGAGGTCTGAGGGGAGGGAAGAGTGAGGCTGGTGAGGTGAGGGAGGTCTGAGGGGAGGGAGGAGTGAGGCTGGTGAGGTGAGGGAGGGCTGAGCATGTGTTTCTTCCACTTCCTCTGAGTGTCCCAAATCCTCCTTGTTACCACTTTAGGACTACTTCCCAGAGCACATTGTGTTTCAGACATGGGCCGGGAGGAGAGGAGACTCACTCCGGATCCCTGTGTGGCCTCTGCTGCCTTGTGGACTCAGCTTCTCTCCTCATGACGTGTGCATCTCAGTCACTGACGCTTGACTTGGAGCCTTTCTCTGAGCTTGACTTCCCCGCCAGGGACAGCCTCTGAGCTGGCCAGACACACGGACTCCATCCACAGCTCTGTCAGATGGCCTCTGAGGTACCTGCCGGCTGTCATGGTGGTCTGGAAAGGAGGCAGCAGAGCAGGCTCAGAAGGAGGTGACCATGGACACTCCAGGGAGAGGATGGTTTCAGAAGAAAGCTGCCGCCTCATCACACATCTGCGGAGAACGAGGTGAGGTGAGGAGGGAGTGAATGGGGCTCTTTCTCGGGATTCATCGTCTCCTTTCTGTTTGAGCCACATGATGGGGTGCAGGGCCACAGGAAGTGGGCCACACTGTCCCTGCCTCCAGGTGCTTTGATTCTTAAAATTTATTTATGAGAGAGAGAGAGAGAGAGAGAGAGAATGAGCACTTCAGGGCCTCCCGCCACTGTAAATGAACTCCAGATGTGTGCGCCCCCTTGTGCATCTGGCTTTACGTGGGTCCTGAGGAATTGAACCTGGGTCTGCTAAGCCATCCCTCCAGCCCCGTGCTTTGATTCTTTAGGAAGGTAAGGACTGTCTGCACCCAGGGTGAAGTGACCACAGATGGCCAACAGCTGTGGACACCCATATCTGGCTGGTGGCTGCTCATTTGGTCCCCTCTTGTAGGGGTGGGTTGGAGAGGGCTTCAGGTGGTCAAAAGTTCACAAGAGTGGATGGGATGACCTGATCCACGTAAGGGACAATTAGAGGACGTCACCATCATGGCAAAGGCCAAATTGGTTCTCAGAGTGGGTTACCTGGGCACCCAGGGGACCTCATGCGCTCCTCACGTCCTCTGCTGCCAGTCTGAGGACAAGGGTGGAGCAGTGTGAACCTGAGCTCTTTGGTTCTCCGGCCTCTGTGATGGGCTCCTCATGGAATGACTTCAAGTCTGCTGCCTGGGCCGTGTGACAGACAGTCCCCATGTGGGCTGGAAGATGCCCCTTAATTCCGTGCTCTCGTCTCTGACATGCTCCAAGCTTGGCCTAACCAGGAGGGTGGCTCTAGCCAGGGTATCCTTCCAGCAAGCTTCCGGTAGGGAAAACCAAATGGTTGGTTCAGAGCTATAGGATCTTACGTCTTCATGATGGGTGCCGAAGGTGGGGCCGTGGTAGGTATCTTTGCAGAGAATTCTCAGAGAGAGGGCAAGGGGAGGCTGGCATGTATACCCTTGGTGCTGGGTGGTCTGCAGTGGACCATCCTCTGCTTCTCCAAGGCTTTCCTCTCAGTTTCCCGGGGTGTGGTCATATTTCCTCAGCCCTGTTCTGAACCTTGGAGTATAGACAACTGGTCCAGCCTGGGCCAGCAGGTCCCAACATGAGCCCAAGCGACGCGCTGCCTGTGTCACTCCTCTCAGGCCATTCCAGTTTGCTTTGAGGTGCTGAGGAAAAGTGAAAGGGCGCTTGTAGTGTCCTGCAGGCACTGTGAACGCCATGGGAAGCTCAGAGCACCCCTGGATGGGTGTCATAGCAGGGAACACTGGCCTCATGCTGACAAGAATTCTAGCTTCTGTTATCCATCATCACAAAGGACATTTCTCCTCAGAGGAAACACCTCTGGTCCTACAGGAGGGTGTATAAATGTGGGAGAGTTGTGAAATGTTCTAGAAAATTCTAGGGTGTAAAAACATTTTTTTTTTTGCTTGAGTAATGATTAGTTTGGTTCTCAAATTGAGTGAAAGTAATCCCATCTATCTATATATCTATCTATGTATCTATCTATGTATCTATGTATCTATCTACGTATCTATGTATCTATCTATGTATCTATCTATCTATGTATCTATGTATGTATCTATGTATCTATGTATCTATCTATCATCATCTATCTGTCTAGTTGGGGATGGAACCTAGGCCCTCATGCATGCTAGGCAAGTGCTCTACCACTGAGCTCCACTCCCAGTTCGTGTCACAGGATACTCTTATTGATTTTTTTCCAAGGTGGGGTTTCACTGTAGTCCAGACTGACCTGGAATTCACTATGTATTCTCAGGGTGGCCTTGAACTCACAGCCATCCTCTTACCTCTGCCGCCCGAGAGCCAGGATTAAAGGTGTGCGCCACCACGCCCAGCTAGGATACTTTTACTAATCCAGTGTTAGAATATCCCTTGAGCATTTTAGGTCAGAAAAGGAGAAAAATGGCAACTGGATTTAAAACCACGTGTACTGGTTTGATTCAGGTGTCCCTCATAAACTTAGGTCTTCTGGGTGCTAGGTTCCCCAGCTGATGGCAATTGGAAATTTTAGCCTCCTGGAGATGTTGTATTGCTGGGGGCGGGCTTATGGGTGTTATAGCCAGTGTCCCCTTGCCAGTGTTTGGCACACTCTCCTGTTGCTATTGTCCACCTGATGTTGGCCAGGGGGTGATGCCCACCCTCTGCTCATGCCATCGTTTTCCCCTGCCATTGTGGAGATTCCACTCAAGAATGTAAGCCAAAATAAACTTCTTTTTTTCCCCCCACAAGCTACTCTTGGTTGGGTGATTTCTACCAGCAGTACGAACCTGACTGCAACACCATGTATTGGTGAATCTCTGCCCAAGAGACAAAGAGTGTCTTGGGCAGCAGAATTTCAACTGAGCAACTCAGGTCGGAGAAGCACTGTGGCAATTTAGGTCTTCCTTGCAGATGAGGCGCTGGGCGTGTTCCCTCCAGAGCTGGGTGCCAACCAGCACTTCTGGGGAGAGCAGGAAGCCACTCCGCCAGGAAGTAAGGTGTCGCAGAAATCCCCAAACAAGGCTCCCAGACCCTGACCTCCCAGGACCCAGGAGGAGCACTGGATTTCTGGGCCTCTTCTGTGGACAGTTTGAGCCTCCTTCTCCAAGCAGCATCTGGTGGTCTCTTTCCACCAGCTAGAGTGCTCACTCATACAATTTCTAACACTTTGTAACTTATGCAACTCGCTACAAGTGACAGAGAATGCGGTACTTGAATCTGGACATTCTTCAGCATCTGTGGGATTTAAGGGAAAAAAATGGAGTATGATCATAGGGCTGAGTCCTGTGTCTTGCTCTTCTCTGTATAAGCGCTATTCTCATTCTCTCTCTCTCTCTCATACAGATCTGATCCATATGCTTGACTTATTCCTAATTTCACTTTCCACAGTTTCAGTTACCCAAAGTCAATGGAGGTCCAAAAAAAAAAAAAAAAAAATTCCAGCAATGAACAAGTCACAAGTTTTAAACTATGTGCTCTTCTGAATAGTGTGAGAAAATCGTGTCCCAGGCCCCCAGCCTTCCCTTTGTCCACTGTGTGCATGTGGTAGGTGCTACCTACCTCCGAGTCACTTAGGAGCTGGCTTGGTTGTCACCTGGACTTCCATGTATCACGGGATTGTGTTCAAGAAAGTCATTTTTTACTTAATTTACTTAATAAGAACAGGGCTGCTGATGGCACATGGCAAACAGAAATCACAAGATGCTTCCTTTGAATGTGTGAAACATCTTGATTTAAGAAGGGGAAGAAAGAAACCATACATGAGGTTTCTAAACTTATAGTACAGTCAGGTGTGGAGAACATTTACATAACTGGCATCACAGTATAATAATTGTTCTACTTTGTTACTCATATTGTTAACCTCTTTTTGTCTTAATTTATGAATTAACTGTTGCCATAGTGTGTGTGTGTGTGGGGGGGGAACAGCATGTGTATTATTCAGTGCTACCCTCCGTGGGGATCTTGGGTGAGTCCTCAGGGTGCACTCCTGTGTACATTTGAATTAGCACAGGCTCACTTCTGGAACAAACAGCCTCAGTATTTCAGTGGCTGTTTATAAGATAAGTTATTTCTTATGTAAAGTGCAGTGGTGGTGGAAACTTAGGGGAAGGTGAGGAAGTGTGCTCCCTGTGTAAGTCAACTTTTTGTTGCTGTAACAAAACATCTGAGACCGTCAATTTAAAAGGGAAAAAGACTAATTTTTGACTCACAGTTTCAAAGGTTTCAGCCTGTGGTTGCTTTGGGCAGGTGACAGAGAAAAGAGAGAGAGAGAAAGAGAGAGAGAGATGTGGAACACTTTAATCCCAGCCTACAGGCTAAGATGGGAGAATCAAGAGTTCCAGGCCAGCTTGGGCAACATAACAAGACAAAGAAAGAAAGAAGGAAGGAAGGGAGTAAGGAAAAAGAAAAGATAGTAAGAAAAAAGAAAGAACAGTTCTTCCATGTGCCAACTTGCCTCCCTCCCTCCTTTCTTCCTTCCGTCTTTTCCATCTTTCTCCCATTCTTCCCTCCCCCTCTTGCTCAGTCTTACTACATAGTCCAGGCTGGCCCTGAACTTGTGATCTTCCTGTTTCAGTCTCCTCAGTGCTAGGATTATAGGTGTGAGACACTACACCCTGCCCCCACTTCATTTATAGTTTTTTTTTTTTTTTTTTTTTTGCCTCTCTTACTTGTCTCTCCCGCTTCATCCTCCAGTGGAACCTACTGCAGGGGAGACTTCAAAAGTGAATGTTGCAGTCCCAGGCAGGATCTAAAAGGGAGGAAAGAAAAAAAAATAGTGGAGGACAAAGAAAGTATGAAACTATGGGATTGGGCCAAGCCGTGGTCAGAGATGAACTGGGAGACCCTTGAAGGACTCTGACATAACCTGCTGCCTGGGCGGGGACGGGTGGGAGGAGGACGTGAGTTCCCACAAGTGGCTAACCTCTTGGGATGTTTTGCCTTCTTAAAGCTCTATTCCTTTTTGAAGAACAAATGTGTTCTGAGATTAGGCGCTTTCTTGGTCACACTCGCTGAATAATAACTTTGTTAAGCTAGCTTGCAGAGTTGGAACACAGATGACATTTTCTTCCACAGCGTGACATCCTGGGGTACTTTATCCACTGTGTGTTTATATACATACTTTTTTTTCCCTCCCACTTGACTTCAAATACACGGAGGAACCTTGTGATTGACGGAGACAGTGTTGAAGGTCTCATGCATGTATGTATTTCCAAAAAACGCAGACCTTTTGTCTTCACACCTCACATTATGCTATTTGCAGGCACTTGTGAGGGGCTTTGTGGATTTCCGGGTGCTCATCCTCTCCAGAAGGGCCTAGAAGCCCTCAAGTGTCTCCGGGTACTTATGACCAGCCTGTGCCTTTGAGCCAAACAACAGTCTTGATGCAAAGATGTTTCCAGACCTTTGATGTTTGGGCTCTCCGTGTGTCCGTTCGTGGTGGTTTTCCCATCACTTACCACTGGGTTCATTAGGCTTTGCCAGTCTGTTTTGTATTTGCTGTCGTGTGTAATCATGGCAGTGTAACAAAAGCCAGTGGCAGACGGTGAAGACCCAGGCGGATACCAGAGAAAGAGATGAACTTGTAGATCACATCACAGTATTTTTGTATTCAAAATCCCTTCCTGTTGCTCCTACAAAGTCCTGTGTGTGTGTGTGTGTGTGTGTGTGCGTGTGTCTGTGTCTGCACACGCGCATGTGTGTGTGTTCATAGGCCTTTGTAGTTTCTCTAGGAAGTTTCAATGGTGCCAATTCTCCATGACAACTCTGGAAAACATGCTGAGATGTTTTCTAAAAAAAAAAAAAAAAAAAAAAAACCAGAATGTCAAAACAATTATAATTAAAAAAAAAATTCTGCTGGGCATGGTGGCACATGCCTTTAATCCCAGCGCTCAGGAGGCAGAAGTAGGAGGATCACCATGAGTTCAAGGCCACCCTGAGACTACTACAGAGTGAATTCCAGATCAGCCTGAGCTATAGTGAGACCCTACCTCAAAAAACCAAAAAAAAAAAAAAAAAAAAAACCCCAAAAAAGTTAAAAAAAAAAAAATCTGGAAGCCAGGTCAGAGAGCAGCCAAGGTGATTCACACATTTCTGACAGCTGATCAGTCATTCCTGCAGCTATGACTCCAGTCATGTTGGAAATTGTCCTTGTCTCCAATCCCTCTGCTGAGAAACCTCTCTGGGTCCCACGTCACTTGAACGGTGGGAATTTATCAGAAAAAACAAGAGTACTGCTGCCTTCGCCTGGGGAGGGGGAAGATGGGATCATTTTTCTACTCTCGACAGCATGTGACTTTTGTCGGGGTCTCCGTGGGGAGCTGTGGAATGGAAGGCATTGAGCCGTGCACAGTCCCACGGGTCTGCAAGTAATTTAGAACTCTGAGAAAATCCTCTTGGGGGCCACCCCATTTCTCAGAGAGATGGACTCTTAAAGGTGAATGAGATCACCACCAGGGCACCCCGAGATTTTATGCCTGTCGTCCATCAGGAGAGGACAGGCTACCATGGACATGCGTGGGCTGGGAAGACAGACCCTCCCTTGGTCCTTGGAGTGGCCAACTTCTTCTGAAGATGTCCTCAGCCAACATGGCTCTGTCCCACAAGTAGGACTTCAGAACATGGACGGACGTGTCGGGTTGTCACCCACATGAAACGTCCCCTGGAGAGCTGGCTCACCTCGGCTAGAGTTCTCTGCAATTCTGGGAAGCAGAGACCCTCCCCATGAAGTGACACCGGCATGGCTCTTTGTCTGCTTTCTGGCTGCTGTCACCATGGTTTCTTGTGAAGACAAACCTGCTCGTGGGGACTCTGATTACAAAGTCACAGCCAGCCCGGGCCCGGGAACCCTCACTGAGGGACGCTGTTACCTGCAGTGGGAGTGCAAGAAAGAATGGCCTGCTTCTTCCTCCACCATCTGTGGGCTGATTTTTTTAAGAGAGAGAGAGGGAGAGAGAGAGAGTGTGTGTGTGTGTGTGTGCTCGGTCCTCATGCTTGTGTGGCAAACACTCTATCCACTGAGTCATTTCCCCAGCCCTTTACACACATATTTATCAAAAATATATTAAACAAACATTTTATCTAATTTAATATATTTATAAAATTATGTATTTGTATACTATAATAACATATATATGTATGTGCTTACATATGATATGTATGTATACATATGTGCATACCAAGTTCTGTTTCTCTAGTACAGTTCTAGCTGACATGCATGCTAAGGGCAAAGCTGAGGTCTAATTGTGATGATAAATTTCACAAATAAAGTGAATGTTTAATGATATCCTTCCCTCATGAAGGAAGAATGAACAGTCTAGATGGAGAGGCTAGATGAGTTTTGGATCTTTTGTCTCTGACCCAGGAACCAATAGGAGACTCAGGAACCCCGAGCCCTTGGGCGCCGGTGCCTCTCCCCTATGGTTGTCTGGACGAGCTTGGCAGAGGAGCTCAGTCATGCCTCCTGAGAATGAATCAAGGGACTCCAAGGCAGTCTAGGCACTTGCCTAATTCCAACTCTGCAGGCGAGACTACTGCTTGCCACACACGCACACACACCCCAGCAGGCTTTGGAGGAATGTTCTACGATGTATTTAGACATTATTCACGCTTGCTAATGAATAAGTCATCGCGTGAAGAAGACAGAGCTGGTCTGGAGAAGAAGAAAGCGACGAGGCAAGTCACGTCCTAGCATCTGAATCGGTCACCTGGCTGGCTCTCAGGCTGCATTCCAGGCAGGGTGGCCACCCAGTACTGCTGCTGGGTCGCTTTAACACCAGCTCTTACTAGCTTTTCATACTAGCTCCATCATGATAGGAGGAAAATATGATGACATCAAAATAAAAGAGAGACTGATTGAGAGGGGCAGGGGATATGGTGGAGAGTGGAGTTTCAAAGGGGAAAGTGGGGTGGGGGAGGGAGGGAATTACTATGGGATATTGTTTACAACCATAGAAGTTGTTAATTATAAAAATATTAAAAAAGAAAAAAATTAAAATAACTATCATTCGAAAAACAAACAAAAAAAAAAATTTACTAGCTCTTGGGAACATAGCCCAAGTGTTCCATTCTTTTCCCAAAGGTAGAATCAATCTGCTGGTGAGTTTGGACAGGAGGAGGATTTCTGGGCACCCGGGTTGCAGTGGCCCAGAGAGTGGCTGGCTCGCCTGAGGGGCTGGACAGGGGATCAAGGACCTCAGAGCCACCAACTTGACAGAGTTCATGTCTTGGAAGGAGAAAACACAGGAGGGGTGCGGGTCGGGGGAGAAGGACACTTGCTTCCGGTGCTGTTTCAGGGCATAGAGAGACTCTCTAGCTATGGGCCAACCTGTGCTGTGCTGGGTGGGCGGGCTCTCAGCCTGGACCTCCACCTGCCCTGAGTAGGAAGCTGGAGCAAACCTCTCACCCCCAGACTCAAGATGCTGGACTTGCACTGGAAACTGTCCCTCTGCACCAGAAATTCTCCCTGGAAACACTCTGAGTGAGAACGGGAGCCACGGCCAGTCCATGTGCCCATCTTGTGTACGTCTCCCATTAGTCCCACGTCGAGAAGTTACACCCTAAAGTTCTGCCACTGGAACGTGCTGGAAGCCGAACTAATATTTTGTCCAGCGGCTTCAAGGCCCATAGTCGGAGCCACGTGACTTTATTGCTATTCATTTGTTTCTTCCTCAAGGCTCAGATTTCCCTTCTCTGGAGAGTAGCTCCAGGTCCCCCGGTGTGGCATCGAGGCATGCTTCCTGCCACCCCCATGACCATGCTGCGCCTGTCTGTGGTCCCCCGGATCCTTGCCCGGGAGAGCTCACGCTGTGCACTCCCACCCGGGTCGTTCAGTCCCTCCTGGGTTGAGAACTCCAAGAGCATGATGAACGGAAAAGATGATTTCTGCTCTGCCAGGGAGGTAAAAATTATAGACATTAGGGCTTTCCCTACTGGAAGCAAGTCTTAGGTTTGTTTTATTCCTGTCTTTGATTTGCAGCCGCCGTGGTCTTTAGGGGATCTGCAGTGTTCCGAGTGAGGAGTGTGGGTTCACTAGGCAGCGTGGGATAGACAGCCCCTGCTGATCACTCCCTCTTGGCCAGCAGGCAGCTTCCAGCTTGTTCTGCAAACTTATCTGCTCCGGTCCCGTGCTGTGGTTTGCTAAGTGAAGCGAGTGTCTGAGCAAAGAAAAGTGTCAGGCTGGAAGAGAATATGGTTGGTGTCTCCAGCCAACAGCACTACACAGCATCAATCAGGGAAGAATTCACAGGAATAAGAGAAGCAGTGTCGCCAGGCACGGTGGCGCACACCTTTAATCGCAGCACTCGGGAGGCAGAGGTGGGAGGATCACCCTGAGATTACATAGTAAATTCCAGGTCAGCCTGGGCTACAGTGAGACCCTACCTTGAAAAACCAAACCAAACCAAACCAAACCAAACCAAACCAAAACAAGGCAGCGTCTTTTTCTTGCCAGCCTATAGTGGTGTACCTTGATAGTTTCAAACACATGTCATTCATTAATAAAGACTGGCTAATTAAATTAATAACTAAATGAATGAGTTGCTTGTCTTAGGGCAGGGCTCTCCAAAGAGAAGGGTTCACATTGATTTCCTGCATGGAACTGTTCTTTTGGGATTGTGTTGTTTTGGCGTGGTGGGGGGTGGGAATGGCTTTTACCATTTCAATCTTACGGGATTCTGATCTTTTGGGCTTTCAGTATGTGGGATTATGGCATTCAGGACTGGGTCTTTGGGAAGTGTGATATGCATAGAGGCCTTCTTACCACACAAGCATATGGGGCAGGGAGGGCCTGGTTTTGCCCTGAGCTTGTTTCCCAGAGCCCATGTAACAACTGGCACGGCGATGCTTGCACGCAGCTCAGTTCTGTGGGGAGTGGAGACCAGGCACTCACCGAGGCTTCTGGTCAGACAGTCTGACCAAAAATAGCAGCTCCAGGTTCAGTGAGAGATGAAAAAAAAAAAATGAAAGAAAGAAAAAAAATTAAAAAAATGATTTTAAAAAGTCAACAATCTCAACAACTAATGCGAGAATTCCCAAGGAGGTTTTTAACAGACACCTGGGGCTGGGCTTGGAGTAGTGAGATGAGCATTATGGGGCTCACACACACATGTGCCAACCAAGAAAACTGCTTTGTGATGGTGCAACGAGGAGGCCGAGGAAAGGAGGGAGGACAGGGAGGCCACCATGCACAATCAGGACAGGCAGGGACAGGAGCTGCCAGACAGTCCCAAGTGGAGAGGGTTCATCACAGAGTGAGGCTGTGTTCATGGTCCATCTATCTCTTCACTTCCCGGTCTGGTGGGGGAAGGCGTGCTCACCTGTGCACACCTGTGTGTGTGTGTGTTCACATGTGCATATACATTTACGTGTGTTCTCACAGGCACAGGAAGACTCATGTATGTGCTTGTGTCTGAGTTCATGGCTCTTTGCACACATACGCAGTATTCATGTGTTCATGTGCATGTGTGCATCTCTTTCTATTCGTGTACGTGTGTGTGGGTATATGTGTGTACGGGTGTGCATGCACGTGTGTACCTGTGTGAGTGGAGACCAGAGGTTGATGTGGGTGTCTTCTGCAATCACTCTCCATCTTGTTTTTTTTCTTTATTTTAAAAAATATATTATTATTTATTTAACAAAGAGAGAGAGAGAGAGAGAGAGAGAGAGAATGGTCACGCCAGGGCCTCCAGCCATTGCAAACAAACTCCAGACGCATGCGTCCCCTTGTGCATCTGGCTAACATGGGTCCTGAGGAATCGAACCTGGGTCCTTTGGCTTTGCAGGCAAACACCTTAACCGCTAAGCCATCCCTCCAGCCCTCCGTCTTGTTTATTGAGGCAGGATCTCTCACTTGAACCCAGAGCTCACCCATTTGGCTAGTTTAGTTAGCCAGCCTGCCCCAGAAGATCTCATCCCTGCCTCCCTAGTGCTAGGCTTACAGACACATGCTGCCACACCTGCCTGATATTCACGTGGGTGCTGGGGGTCCCCCAAACTCAGGTCCCTGTGCTTGTGCGACAAGTGCTTTACTGACTGAACCATCTCCCCAGCTCCAGTCTTTCTTTGTTAAGAGAGGTGACGTATCTGGGAGCGCATGGCCCAGGGTTGGGACTAAAAGGCAGGGACAACAGGCAGCACAGAAGGAACAAAAGGGTCTGATAGTGGCACAGCCTATGTGGAATTGGGGTTTGGCTCATGTCATCCAGGTCTGGGGGCGTCGGGGAGGGAGAATCTGCAGACCATCTAGTCACAGTACAGACGTGGTAGTTTCTGAGAAACCAGTCCTCGCTCCTCAGCTGGATTTAAGAAGTCACGCTGTTACAAGCATCTGCAGAGACTCAAAAGATGGCCAGCTGATAATGGTTTCTGGAAAGAGATGATAAAAGGAGATTGGCCAAAGACATTTAGGAGGTTTCTTGAGTTGTGATGTGTCACTCTGGGGTGCTGCGGCAGGAGCCAGCCGGATGAGCTGCCCCCAGCTGTCTCAGTGCTTCCTGGAGTGTTTCCATGGAGGCTTCCATGCGACCCACACAGCCCACAAGATCGCAGGATGAAGTGCATAGGTACCCACAGACAGCAGGCACCCGTGACCAGCATGTGAGTGCACTCAGATCCGAACCCAAGGACGCCCATGCCTACCACACACCACCCGTCAGTTACCCAGCTGCTCTCCCACTGAGGCGGTGAGGGGGGTGAGGGAGGTGGAGGTGGCCTTCCCAGCGGCTTAAATGGACACTCAAAGCATCATCTTTGGGGCTGAGGAGATGATTCAGTGCTTAAAGGTACTTGTTTGCGCTGGGCGTGGTGGCGCACGTGTTTAATCCCAGCTCTCGGGACGCAGAGGTAGGAGGATTGTCGAGAGTTCGAGGCCACACTGAGAGCTTGATTCCCCAGCACCCTCATAAAGCCAAATGCAAAGTGATGCATGTGGGCATTCGTGAGACCAAACACACGATTGAGAGAGAGAGAGAGAGAGAGAGAGAGAGAGAGAGAGAAAGGGAGAGAGAGAGAAATAAAAATTGTTTAAGGACTGAAGAGATGGCTTAGCAGTTAAGCGCTTGCCTGTGAAGCCTGAGGACCCCGGTTCAAGGCTTGATTCCCCAGGACCCATGTTAGTCAAATGCACAAGGGGGCGCACGCATCTGGAGTTCGTTTGCAGTGGCTGGAGGCCCTGGCTTGCCCATTCTCTCTCTCTCTCTCTCTCTCTGCCTCTTTTTCTCTCTCTCTGTCGCTCTCAAATAAATAAATAAATAAATAAATAAATAAATAAAAATTTAAAAAAATGTTTAAAATGTATCCTCTTTGGTGCCACCAATCATGTCATGTTGAGTCTACCTGCCATGCTATATTAATCAGGGCTTTCCAGGGAAATAGTCAATCATATATGGATACAGAATGCATAGATGCAATATGTCCCTTAGGTAAGGAGATCCGTTGTAAGAAGCTGGTTCTCATGGTTATAGGGTTGAGAAGCTCCAAGGTCCGCAGCCCAAGTTCAAGTTCTGAAGGCAAGAGAAGACAGAAGGCCCAGCAGAGAGGCGCTCTTCCTCATGCCTGCAAGGCTGGCTCCGTCCAGGCCTTCGGCTGACTGGATTGTTTGGGAGATAATTCTCTTTGCTTAGTTTAAATTTAAATGTTAATTAAATCCCCCAAACACTTTCACATATCTGCAAAGCATCCAGAAAGCTCCATTGTACTCCAAGACAGCGCAGATGAAAGAAGACTAGTATCTTAGCGTTATTAGGAGAATAGTTGTGATCCTGAGACCTCAGTGTGTTCCCCTGTCACTTGTCCTTTGGGGACCATGGCACTGAGGATGTGGTTCAATGCTGGAGGCACACTGAGGTCCGGGGCAAGGCCTGACTGAGCCTCTCTGCAAGGTCCTGGAAGTCAAGGGAAGCCACAGCGTGGTCTTTCATTTTGCCGTCTCCTTGCATTTCTTTTAGTTATTTGAGAGAGAGAGTGAGAAAGAGGGAAAGAGAGAGAGAGAGAGAAAGAATGGGCATGCCAGGGTCTCCAGCCATTGCAAACGAACTCCAGATGCATGCATCTCCATGTGCATCTGGTTTATGTGGGTACTGGGGAATTGAACCTGGGTCCTTGGGCTTCACAGGCAAGTGTCTTAACCATTAAGCCATCTCTCCAGTCCCTCCTTGCACTTTTTGAATTTTTGTGCATGCTCGTTGTTCTTTCAGCTCTTACTTATCCGCACTGCCTATGGGATGTGGAGTTTTGGCCAGGTGCTTCCTCATGCTAAAATTAGTTTATCTGTTGCCCCCTCTCCCCACAGACAGTGTCTCACTCTAGCCCAGGCTGACCTAGAATTCACTGTGTCGTCTCAGGGTGGCTTCAAACTCATGGCGATCCTCCTACCTCTGCCTCCCGAGTGCGCCAATGCGCCCGGCATTGTTGCCTTTCTTTTTAAAATGTGCCTGTGTGCGTGTGTGTGTTCATGAGTATGCCTGCATGTGTGTGTGTGAATGTACACCTGCTTGTCTGTGGACAACCTTGGGTGTCATTTCGCTCAGGTGCAATCCACCTTTTTTTGAGACAGGGTCTGTTGATGGCCTAGAGCTCACCAGTTAGGTTAGACCAGCTGACCGATGAACCCCAGAAGTCTGTCTGTCTCTCCCTCTCCCCCACTGGGATTACAGGCATGTGCCTCTATAGCTGACTTTTTTTGTTTGTTTGTTTGAGGTAGGATCTTGCTCTAGCTCAGGCTGACCTGGAATCCACTACATAGTCTCAGGGTGGCCTTGAACTCACAGAGATCCTCCTACCTCTGCCTCCCTAGTGCTGGGATTAAAGGTGTGCACCACCACACCTGGTGAATCTTATAGTTTCTTACAGTGTTCTGTTAAAAAAAAATTGGGGGCTGGAGAGATGGCTTAGTGGTTAAGCGCTTGCCTGTGAAGCCTAAGGATGCTGGTTCAAGGCTCGATTTCCCAGGACCCACGTTAGCCAGATACACAAGGGGGCGCACGTGTCTGGAGTTTGATTGCAGTGGCTGGAAGCCTTGGTGCGCCCATTCTCTCTCTCTATCTGTCTCTTTCTCTCTCTCTCTCACTCTCAAATAAATAAACAAAAAATTAAAAAAAATTCTTTTTGTTTGTTTTTTGAGGTAGGGTCTCACTAGCCCAGGCTGACCTGGAATTCACTATGTAGTCTCAGGGTGGCCTCGAACTCATGGTGATCCTCCTACCTCTGCCTCCTGAGTGCTGGGATTAAAGGTGTGCACCACCACGCCCGGCGGCTGCTGGCATTTTTACGTGAGTTCTGGGATCCAACTCAGGTCTCCCCGCTTGCAAGGCAAGCACTTTGCTGACTGAGCCACCTCCCCAGGGCCTCAGCCGCTGTGATTGAACTCCACATGCTTGCGCCACCTAGTAGGCATGTGCGACCTTGAGCTTGCCTCACATTTGTGTGTCTGGCCAATGTGGGATCTAGAGAGAGATAAAAATGGGTCCTTAGGCTTTGCAAGGAAGTGCCTTAACTGCTAAGTCATCTATTCAGCCCCAAAGACCTTATTTTCAAGTCAGGTCACATTTAATGTTACATATGGACATAACTTTGTGGGCCACATTCCTCACCTCCATACAAGTGGTCAGAAGTGGCCTCAGTGAGAAATTGAGGTGGGAAAAGAGATGAAAAGATGTGAGAAGGGGCTGGAGAGATAGCTCAGCAGTTAAGGTGTTTGAATGCAAAGCCTAAGAACCTGGGTTCGATTCCCCAGTGCCCATGTAAAGTCAGATGAACGAAGTGGCCATGCATCTGGAGTTTTTTTGCAGTGACTAGAGGCCCTGGTATACACATTCTGTCTGTCTTTCTCCTATCTCTCTCTGCTTGCAAATAAATAAAAATATTTTTAAAATATTAAGAGCTGGAGAGATGGCTTAGCAGTTATGGCGCTACCTGCAAAGCCAAAGGACCCAGGTTCAATTCCCCAGGACCCACATAAGCCAGATGCACAAGGTGGTACATGTGTCTGGAATTCATTTGCAGTGGCTGGAGGCCCTGGTGTGCCCATTCTCTCTCTCTCTCTGCCTGTTTCTCTTCTCTCTATCTCTCTCTGCTTGCAAATAAAATAAAATAACATAAAATAAAATAATTTAAAAAAAGATGAGGAAATAAGGCTCTAGGTGTCTGGGGTGGGCGTGGTCCAGGAAGAGGGGGCAGTTAGAACCGAGTCCTAGGATGGTTCATTTCCCCAGGACGCCTGTAAAGCCAGATGCACAAGGCGGTGTGTGCGTCCAGAGGCCCTGGCGTGCCCATTCTCTCTATAGATATCTGCCTCTTTTCCCCGTCAAATGAATAAGTAATAAATAACAAGATTGAGCTGAAAGGCGTGTAGAACACAAGTCCCTTTTCGGTGATTTCATAGTGTGTAGCTCAGTGGGTTTTAGCATAGTTACAATGTACAGCCACTCTCACTGCTTTTTTGGTTTTTTTGGTTTTTTTGGTTTTTGGTGTTTCAAGGTAGCCCAGGCTGACCTGGAATTCACTATGTAGTCTCAGGGTGGCCTCGAACTCACAGCGATCCTCCTACCTCTGCCTCCCAAGTGCTGGGATTAAAGGTATGCACCACCACACCTGGCCACTCTCACTATTTCTTGAGAACCTTTTCATTACCCCAGATGAAACTCCTAACCCATGAGCAGCCACCCCCATCCTCCAGCCTTTGGAAACCTTAAGTCACAGTTTTATCTGTGGTCACCTGTTCTGGGTATTTCTTATAAATAGAGTTATAAAATATATTGCCTTTTAGGACCTCTTTAAGAAAATTAATGTATTAATTAATTAATTGACAATTTAATAATGCATGTACTGTATTTTGGTCATATTCACCTCCCATTACCTTCTCTTATCTCCCTCCCCACCCATTGAACCCCTTTTTATTCTTCCCAACTAGTCCACTTCTACTTTGATGTCTCTTTCTTTGTGACTCACTGAGTTTAATTAGGGTAGCTTGCATGAGTGTGACTGGCACATTTTCAAGTCCATTCTCTTTGAAGCCTATGTCTCTCCTTCTCTCTTTTCATGGCTGAATAATCGTTGAGTGTGTGGGGAGACCACACTTGATGCATCCATTCATCAGTGGGGAGTCCCAGTTCACTTATTTGAGAGCGCCTTTGGGCCTCATGTTGTGACCAGTAAGGCTGGGGGACAGAGAGCCAGCTGGAGGCACCCAAAGCCCCAGGGACGTGGCTGAGGGGTGAAGGTAGCTGTTGGGCAGGTGAAGGACAGGAGGGGAGCCAGCCAGGAAGTGGGCCAGATCCTTCTCTTCCTGGGGCTCTTTGCTTATCACTTCTGTGTGTGCCTTTAGAAGCTGGGTGATGGTCACCAGTGGGGTGAGTCCCACGGGATATCCCCTGTCCCCAATCTCCCTACCTGGTACATCCTTGCCTTCTATGTGTTCCCCCTTGGCACAAGGATGGGTGGGGATTAGTGTCTGGAGAGGCCTGGGTATCCGGCACATACGCAGGTAGGGGTGTGAAAGGTGACTTTCCTCTGTGGGCCGTGACCAGAGCCCATGAGGACAACAGAGCCAGCCGGGAAGCCAGCCAGGAGCGGCCGCTGCTGCCGAGAACAGAGCCACGAGGGGGTTGCTTTTTGCATTCTGCTGGGAAAACACGTGCATGGAACAGTTTGTGAAATTAAGTGCCATCCATGGGGTTATTTTAAACCAGAGAGCTAAGAAAAGCCTCCTCCAGTCGCTGAACAGAATTGATTGCAGGCCACGTTTCCAGAACCGAACAGCACATCATGCCAACATCCCACCTGCAAAGTGCTTTGTATATTATTAGTGAAGGCTTTGGAGCTCAGTGAAAAGGGAGCCTCATGTGCTTTGCAGGTAAAATGCTTTTATGCCATGGAACCTAGGAATATGAGGTGACAATTGTTTCCTCTGAGGTCATTTAAATTTTTTTATTTTTAAGTTTTAAAATATATATATTTTAATTTCTAATGGAACATAAGCTCATATATGATTTAAAACAGGGCTGGGGAGATGACTCAACCGGGAAAGTGCTTCCTGCACAAGCATGAGGACCTGAGTTCAGATTCCCAGCACCCACATAAAAGCTGGGTGTGTCAGCATGTACCTGTAATCCCAGTGCTGGGGAAGCAGAGGCAGGAGAATTGCCAGGACTTGCTGGCTCAGTAGTGCAGTGGAATCAATGAGCTCCTGGTTCAGTGAGCGATCCTGTCTCAAAAAAACAAGTAATATGGGGGCTGGAGAGGTGGCTCAGCAGTTAAGGAACTTGCCTACAAAGCCTAACGACCCAGGTTCAATTCCCCCGGTACCCACGTAAAGCCAGATGCACAAAGTGGCGCATGCGTCTGGAGTTTGTTTGCAGCGGTTGGAGGCCCAGGTGTGCTCATTCTCTTGGTCTGTTTTTCCTCTATCTCTCTGTTTGCAAAGAAATAATAAATAAAAATAATTTTAAAAAAGTAATGTGGGGTTGGGGTTGGAGAGATGGCTTAGAGGATTTCCCAGTACCCACATATAGCCAGCTGTGCAAGGTGGCACATGCATCTGGAGTTAGTTTGCAGTGGCTCGAGGCCCTGGCATGCCCATTCTCTCGCTCCATCTATTTCATTTTCTTCAAATAAATAAAATAATTTTAAGAAAAGTAATATGGGGAATGATGGAGGAAGGCACCTGCTGTTGACCTCTGGTCTCCATATGCGTGTGCAGACAGGCATGTGCATCTGTAAACCCGTGTACAAACATGCAAGCATGCATACACACATGCATGTATGTCACACATATACACATGCAGAAACGGAAAAAAGAGATTTAGAAATTACAAAATAAACTGGCAAATAGTTACGGCCCTTCACAATACAGATGCCAAGGGGGGGTGGCGTTCCTCACATGGGCACTGACATCCTTGATGCTTGAGCCTGTCAGGAGTTTGAACTGCCTCTTTCCCTGTCATTTCTGACTTCCTTCCCTGGCTCTCTAGTTTCCCAGTTGGTTATGTGAGCTGGTGATGCACAGGAAAGCTCTGAAGTTCTCACATAGCAGGTCCCTTCCAGTCACCATGACCCTTGGCTGACTGTGGTGAACAGGCCTTGGACAGCAACCCAAGTGGGGCTCTGAATTAACCTCAGGCAAGGCCACATCTACTGGCCTCATTCCCTGACATCTGGCTTCACCTCAGTTTATTACATACTCCTGGATTCTTTTTTAAAAATACTTATTTATTTATCTGAGAGAGAGAAAGAGGCAGAGAGAGGGAGAGAATGGGTGCGCCAGGGCCTTCAGCCACTGTAAACAAACTCCAGACGCATGCACCACTTGTGCAGTTGGTTTACATGGGTTGTGGGGAATTGAACCTGGGTCCTTTGGCTTTTCAGGCAAGTGCCTTAACCATCTCTCCAGCCCCTGATATCTGGAGTCTAACCCGAGACTGACTCTGGTCACTGGTCATCACTGGTGGCTCAGTTGATGTGACTGTTTTGTGCTCCAACTGGTATGCTTTCTCCAGTGGAAGCCAGACTCTTAGAAGGAACAAACCTACTTACCCCACCAACCCCCAGAGGCACAGTGGTGAACATCTCATAGGATGTGGCTTTAGGGTCCCCTTGATGGCTGGAATGCTGCATCTGCCTCTTCTGATGGAGTAGTCTTAGGTAAGGTCTTGGTCCCTTTGGACCCCAAGTTTGTAGTGGACAATGTCAGAACGAAACTGCCTCTGGGGGGTGATTGTGAGTACTGTGGAAGGCAAACCCTAAACTGTGCACAGCACCTGGCTCATAGAAACATGTCGACAGCCCCTGACGTGGGTGTCTGGCAAATCTCTCTTTTGTCGCATCTTCCAGCGCCTCTGTCCCCCTAGTGGGCCTCATCTTCCACGACCTTCCCCGGGCTCCTCCACTGTAAGTTCACCCCGACGGGCCCCAGGAAGCTCTCCACAGCACCTTGCCCGTCACACCCAAGGGGGCTCAGGAGGAACAGCTGACAAGCCGATTCTTCTGTCGGGTTCTAGTCTCTCCACCCCGAAGAATGAAGTGGAAAGACGGCAGGGAAGGGGGAGCCAGGCAAGGGTTTAGCCACACAGAAATGCAATTCAAAAGTGCTCGAGACAGGATGAACTCTCAGTGGGAGCGGGGTGCTGTGGTGGTTTGAATAGGTGGCCCCCAATGTATTCAGTGTTTTATTAGTTTGTAGCTTGGACCTGCAGCCACCTGGCTGGAGGAGGTGTCACTGGGCAGATCTTAGGGTCCAGCCCTAAGGTGTGGTGGTGGATTTGAAATTCCAGTCTAAAGATATGCCAAGTGCCTGGAGTTCCTGAAGTATTCTTATTTGTGTGTTGTTGTTTCTTTTTTTTTTTTTTTTTTTTTTCGCTTGGGGCTTCTCTCTGCTTGTACTTGTGAAAGCAGGCCAACTTTTGCCATTATGAAACTTCTCCTGGATCTGTAAGCATCAAATCAAATAAATTTCCCTTCCTCCACAACTGTGCCTGGTCTGGAGGGTCATCTCTGCGACCTGAAGCTGTCTGCTACAGGTGCCAACATGGAGAGGTAGTGGGGGGTGTAAGGTTCAGGAGTGACCAAGACCACGGAGAGCACTCTGAGGCAAAGATGGAAGTTTTTATTGGGGTGGAGGGGTGGGGGGCACGAGCTGCCAGGACTGACTCTCAAGAGGGGAGCAGTCTACTTGGGGTTACAGATAGTGGGCTTTATAGAGCTCTTCAGTTGGGGGAAGGCGAGGAAGGGGGAAGGAACTCTTTTGTTCTTTATATTAGCCATAGGGTGAGACCAGAAGTGACCTGGTGAGAGATAAGGGGGCAGTAAATCTAGACTTGGAGCCTTATTAGGCAGGGGAGGGATAATGGCTGGGCAATTTCTTAAGGAATGTGGATGACTCACTTCTCTGTTGCCCTCCTGCTGTAATTCCATTCTGTCCTGACCTAACAGGGCAGCATTGCAGGTCTGAATGCTCGATGGTTCTCAGGAGACTAGGCAAGAGGGGTCCCGTTGAGTGTTATGGCTCAGGCTACAGGGCACCAGCAAGAGGAGTCCCACTGAAGCAGGCGATGGAGCGCTGGCTCTCACGGGCAGAAGCAGGTCTTCTTTCTGTAACTAGGGACTTGGCTCTTGAGACAGGGGCAGGTAGGTCTTCCTCTCGGAGCAGGTCCCCTACCTTCAGCAAGCAGGAATGTCTGCCCCAGAGACAGTCTCAGGAGAGGCCATTCTTCCTCTCACCAGCAGTCAGGAGTCTGATGGTGGAGAAACTGGGCACAGCGGGACTCCCACGGACCCAGGAGGGTCCTGCGTGGGTCGGTGGGTGGAAAGCGCAGACAGCAGCGAGGAGAGGGCCAGCTGCCTGAGAGGGAAAGCAGGTGCCCAGCGAAAGGTGGCCGCTCCATTGCCCACGTTGCCAAGAGATGAGGAAAGGATGCTCACAATAGGAGAGAGCACCCGACCTCCAGCTGGCTCCAATCACGGCTGTGGGCGGGGCTTCTTCCCCCTCACACGGAGGGGTGCTGTCAGCGGGACAGGGTACCTTCACAATGCTGGGTAAGGACATAGACTCGAGCCACACTGCCTGAGTTCAAATCCTGATGAGTTTATTTAGCATTAGTAGTAGCACATGGTTTCCTTTTCTATAAATTGGGTCCAAGCTCAGTGTTGTGACTTTTCCTGGGGAGACATAAACAAACATCCATTCACCCCAGATTGGGAACTAAACATAGACCAAAAAATAATTCTACCCAGTCTATGTTGGTGAACCATTTATTTACTGGGCTTGCTTACAGGAGCATGGGTGAGAGGACACTTAAAGGAGCATAGGTAAGGGATTACTTACAGGAGCATGGGTGAGGGGTTACTTACAGGAGCATGGGTGAGGGTTACTTGCAGGAGCATGGGTGAGGGTTACTTGCAGGAGCATGGGTGAGGGTTACTTACATGAGTATGGGTGAGGGTTACTTACAGGAGCATGGGTGAGGGTTACTTACATGAGTATGGGTGAGGGTTACTCACAGGAGCATGGGTGAGGGTTACTTACATGAGTATGGGTGAGGGTTACTTACAGGGGCATGGGTGAGGGTTACTTACATGAGTATGGGTGAGGGTTACTTACAGGAGTATGGTGAGGGTTACTCACAGGGACATGGGTGAGGGTTACTTATAGGAGCACAGGTGAGGGTTACTCACAGAAGCATGGGTGAGGATTACTTACAGGAGCATGGGTGAGGGGTTACTTACAGGAGCACAGGTGAGGGTTACTCACAGGAGCATGGGTGAGGGTTATTTACAGGAGCACGGGTGAGGGTTATTTACAGGAGCATGAGTGAGGGGTTACTTACAGGAGCATGGGTGAGGGGTTACTTACAGGAGCATGGGTGAGGTTACTTACAGGAGCATGGGTGAAGGTTACTTACAGGAGCATGAGTGAGGGGTTACTTACAGAAGCATGGATGACTCAAAGGCACCCACATAACCACCTTAGCATGGTTGGTGACTCATGGAAGTCTGCAAACCTGGAGCTGCCTGAACAGCTTGCAGGCAGTACCACCAAAAAGTCTCTTCTCTCCAGTATTGATTATTACTGCTTTAATTTCTGGAGCTTCCTGAGTCTCTGTCCTCCCTCCAGTAGGGAATGTTTCAGTTCAGAGTAAATGGCTCCAGACATTCAATTTGTCCCTCATGGAGTTGTTCAAAAGGATGCAATGAGAATTCATGCAAGAACCACTGCGTATCCTGCTCCAACCTTACGTACTGCCTGTGTGCCTTTGGTGTTATCACCATATATAGTTCTGAAAAGCTGTCAAGTCTTTCAGAACCTCTGTTTCCTCATCTTCAGGGCAGTGGTTAGAGGCTGTGTCTTCTGGGCTGTGTGGTGAGGTGAGGTTCTATAGACAGAGGCATAGAGCTTGGCGCACTCATCACAGTCGCTTTTAGGCTAGAAGCCCTGCCCTGGTCACCTGGAATACGTTTCACAGAGACCCTTCCCTGCAGAGCTCAGGTGAGAACTGGTTCAGAAAGCTTCCAGATTTAACAAATAAAATCCTCAACTCCTGGCTAAAGTTGAATTTCGGAACAGTAGCATATAGATTTTACTATAAACGTGTCCCAAATATTGCATGTCAGAGGAGACATGGTGGCTGAGCTTGAAGCAGCTGGTCACATTTAATACAGGGAGGAAGCAGTGATGAATGCTGGTGCACAGCCAGCTCTGTCCTTTTAAAAATATTTTATTTTTATTTATTTGTTTGAGAGAAAGAGATGCATGCACCACCTTGTGCATCCGGCTTATGTGGGTCCTGGGGAATCGAACTGAGGTCTTTTGGCTTTGCAGGCAAGTGCTTTAACTGCTAAGCCATCTCTCTAGCTCCAGTTCTCTCCTTTTTATACAGTCCAGGACCCCAGCCCATGTAGGGTGCTGCCCACAGTTAAGATGGGTCCTTCTACTTCAATTAACATAACCGAGAAAATTCCTCACAGACATTCCCAGAGGTTTGTTTCCATGGTGATTGTAAATCCTGTCAAACTGACAACCATCCATCACATCATTCCTCTGAGCAGTGACTATAGTCTGGCATGTCTCATAACCCCTGCCTCTCGAACCTAGCCCGTGCTCTTCCTCCCTCACTGGCATCCTGTCCTCTCTGAGTAGAGCCCACAGATATTCTCCACCCAGAACCCACGGCAGTCCTCCTGAGAACAATAGTCCTTGCTCAAAGCCCTGCATTTCCCCTTCTCATGCAGAAGAAAACCAGAGTTTAGACCTCTGTCTTCCATGCTCCCAAGGGTCTGGCCCTGCATCTTCCCAGCCTCCCTACTGCCCTCTCTTTCTGCTATCTATCCCAGATGCACAGTCTTCCTGCTGTTCTTCCAACCCATCTCCTATGCCTTCATCCTCTCCTGGTGGGATGAAGCGGTCTTTCTGTATGTGGTGCTGGGGATTGAACCTAGTGCCTTGGCATGCCAAGCACAAGCCCTCTGCCACTGAACTATATATCCTCAATCCCCACTTTCTTTGTTTTTAACTTTAAAAAAATTTATTTATTTATTTGCAAGTAAGGAGACAAAGAGAGAGAGAGAGAGAGAGAGAGTCCGAGAGCAAGAGGCATGCCAGGGCCTCTAGCCACTGCAAACGAACTCCAGATGCATGAGACACTTTGCACATCTGGCTTTACATGGGTACTGGAGATTCAAACCTTGGTCCTTAGGCTTTGTAGGCAAGTGCCTTAACAGCTAAGCCATCTCTCCAGGCCCAGTACTTTTTTTGTTTGTTTTCTTCTCCAGCCCAGGCTGACCTGGAATTAATCTCAGACTGGCCACAAACTCACAGCAATCCTCCTATCTCAGCCTCCCAAGTGCTGGGCTTAAGGAATGCACTACCACACCCATCTTTTTTTTTTCTTTTAAACTTTTGAAACAGAGTCTCTGAGTTGTTCTGGTGGGCCTTGATCTCACTCTGTAGCCCGAGCAGACCTTGAACTTGTGATCTTCCTGCTCAGTCGGCCAAGTAGTTTGGATTAAAGGCCTGTTCCACTACACCTCACTATGAAGTATTCTTTCTCCCAAATCCCAGGATGCTCACTCTCACTTTACCCCCATGGCCCCTCACCAGAGAGGTGGCCCATAGCCCTGGGCTGTCATACACTTACCTGCCATCTTTCTTTTGGGGAGTTCATTGCTTCCTGACATTCCTGGTACACGTTGCTGGCTCATCTTGTAAGACTTGTGTGACCTACTGTCCATCCTTGTCACAGAGCAGGGCCCTTAGAGAAAGCCCTCCCCGGGCAATGGACCAATCACTTTTGTTGAAGGGACGGGACAAGGGGGCTCTTTAGTCCTATTATTTGGCAAGTGAATAAAATTGTACCAGTGAAGCACCAATCCTTCCTGGAGCTCTTGGGGCGCCTTGAAGCCATGAAGTTGAGCCCATGTCAGGGAAATCATGTGACATTCAGTACAACTTCTGGAAGTTTCTACCTATGATCCCCATGTCCACTGGTTGAACTCATTTTGATTTTGCATGTTTTATAGATACAAAACTGAGCCCTCCTTCTCTTCCTCTTCTTTTGTTGCTAAAAATGTTGACAAAGGAACTCCCTCAAGTATTTCAAGGTCAACACAGAAACAACCTCATCCCCTGAGAACACAGATGGTAAATGGTTTCTTCCTACATACAGCAGTCAGCAAGGGCCACCTACACTTGGGCTGTTTCAGCCCCACAAGTCCCCAACCGCCCCTAGAGGAAGAAAGCACCCATGCTCCCTCATTCTTCAGTTAGAAACACGAGGTTTGTGGAGGTGCAGTGGTGTCCTTAACTCTCAGGGCTGGTTAGTATATGATGGTTTGAATGTAAATGTACCTACAGCCTCAGGTTTTTTTTTTTTAAAGAATACTTTGTTTATTTATTGAGATTGAGACAGAGAGAGAAAGCAGAAGAGAGGGAGAGAGAGAGAGAGAGATAGAGAGGATGGGTCCGCCTCTAGCCAGTGCAAATACACTCTAGACACATGTGCCACTATGTGCATCTGGCTTGCGTGGGTACTGGGGAATCAAACATGAGTCCTTAGGCTTCGCAGGCAAGTGCCCCAACTACAAAACCATCTCCCTAGCCCATCCTCAGGTATTTTAAAAGATATTTTATTTATTTATTACTTATTTATTTATGATAGAGAGAGAGAGAGAATGGGCATGCCAGGGCCTCTGGCCACTGCAAATGAACTATAGACACATGCACCACTTTGTGCATCTGGGGATATTGGGGAATTGAACCTGGGTCCTTAGATTTTACAGGCAATCATCTTAACTGCTAAGCCATCCCTCCAGACCCCCTCAGGTATTTTTTTAAATGAAACTTCCTGCTTAGTCTCCAGCAGGTGGAGCCCCATTAACAGGAGGAGGTGTGCCATGGGGCAGGGGTGGATCTTGATTCTAGTCCTAAGGTGCATTCAGAACCAGCTCGTGCTTGCTGCTGTTCACTCTCTGCTATGGATGTGTGATGCAGTGAGCCAGCTTCTTCCACCATGATGAAATTTCTCCGGGAATCTGTAAACCTGAAATAAACCCTTTCCTCCCGTCAGCTGCTTCTGGTCAGGTGTTTTTAATTTTTTTTTTGTTCATTTTTATTTATTTATTTGAGAGTGACACAGAGAGAGAGAGAGGCAGATAGAGAGAGAGGGAGAATGGGCACGCCAGGGCTTCCAGCCACTGCAAACAAACTCCAGATGCGTGTGCCCCCTTGCACATCTGGCTAATGTGGGTCCTGGGGAATTGAGCCTTGAACCAGGGTCCTTAGGCTTCACAGGCAAGCGCGTAACCGCTAAGCCATCTCTCCAGCCCATGGTCAGGTATCTTGTCCCAGCAACGAGATGGAAACTACAACAGGTGTTAGAGTGTTAGAGATGGCTCAAACCATCTTCATTTTAATTTTTAAAAAATGCATTAAGTAAAGATAAAAGGTGAAAACTAAAATGGTCCATGATTCCTCATCTTCAACACAACTCTTTAAACATCTTCCTCTGTCCATATTATTCTATGTCATGTATTGCCATACTTATCATTTAACATTGCTAAAAATATTTTGTCCCCTGTCACACAGTCTCTCCACAGTTATCTTTATTTATTTATTTATTTTTTTGTTTTGTTTTCCGAGGTAGGGTTTCTCTTTAGCCCAGCCTGTCCTGGAATTCACTGTGTAGCCTCAGGGTAGCCTTGAACTTAAGGCAATATCTGACCTCTACCTCCCAAGTGCTGGGATTAAAGTGGTGCATCACCACACATGGCTCCCATACTTACCTTTTTTTTTTTTTGGTTTTTTGAGGTAGGGTCTCACTCTAGCTCAGGGTGACCTGGAATTCACTATGTAGTCTCAAGGTGGCCTCAAACTCATGGTGATCCTCCTACCTCTGCCTCCTGAGTGCTGGGATTAAAGGTGTGCGCCACCACACCCGGCTCATACTTATCTTTTTTTAAAAATATATTTTATTTATTTATTGAGAGAGAGAGAGAGAGAGAGAAAGGGTGTGCCAGGGCCTCCAGCCACTACAACCAAACTCCATGTGCCCCCTTGTGCATCTGGCTTATGTGGGACCTAGGGAATCGAATCAGAGTCTTCTGGTTTTGCAGGCAAATGCCTTAATCACTTAGCCATCTTCTCCAGCCCTCATACTTATCTTTAATGACTGCTTAATAGCCCAATAGAAAAAAAACTTCCAAATTTCTGTCAGAGAAAAATTTCAGTGCCAGGCTTGGGATATTTCCCAGTAGTCTCCCAAACAATATAGACAATTACCAAGGTTTAGTGAGATATCTTTATCACTCCCTCCAGTGGCCCAGGAACTGTGGCAGAAGAGGTGGTGGAAAGAATGGAAAAACCAAAGAATGGAGGGCAGGCTGTGTAACAGTGGAGAGACTGGAGGGCGGTACCTGTGAGGTAAGGGACATCAAAGATTTGTAGTCACCGTCCAAAGCCGGAAGAAGAGCTGGGGAGATGGCTCAGCTGTTTACAGTGTTTGCCTTGAAAACATGAGGACCTGGCTTCTACCCCCAATGCCCATGTAAAAATGGCAGGAATGGTGGCATGAATCTGAAAGCTCAGTCCTGGGGAGGTGGCCACCGGAGGATCCCTGGGGCTTGCTGGCCGGCTAGTGTAGTCTACATACACACATGTACACATGGGCAAACACACATACATACACATACACATGCATGCATATACACACTACAAAAAGCAAAACAAAACAAAAAACAAACAGAGACCTTAAAGAGGCAAGGCAGGCTCCACCCTGTCTCAGAGGACACACGGCCCAGTCAACACCTTCAGTTTGGACTTCTGTCTTCCCAAACTGCGAGACAATATATATATTTCTGCTTTGAAGCCACCCAGTTTATAACACTTTATTTTATTTTATTTTTAAAAATTTTGTTTATTTTTATTTATTTATTTGACAGCAACAGACAGAGAGAGAAAGAGGGGGAGAGAGAGAGAGAGTGAATGGGCGTGCCAGGGCCTCCAGCCACTGCAAACGAACTCCAGACGCGTGCGCCCCCTTGTGCATCTGGCTAACGTGGGTCCTGGGGAATTGAGCCTCGAACCAGGGTCCTTAGGCTTCACAGGCAAGCACTTAACTGATAAACCATCTCGCCAGCCCTATTACACTTTATTGAGGCAGCCTCAGGAGGCTAACGAAGAGTCCAGGTCTCACATTATTTTAACAACAGTACACAATCAGAGGCCACAAGGTCCAGTTGGCATTGAGAAGATGGGCCGTGGCACCCACCGTCCCGGGCCGGTACAGTCTGCTGTGGAAAAGCGGTCCTAACCCTTCAGCCCCCAGGACTGGCCTACCTTCCTTCCAGACCCTGGGCCGTATATCCCTAACACTCAGGTTAGAGGTCAGTGCACATGTGGAGACCCCAGGGTGCAGCTCGGGAGGACTTAATTCTTCCTCAGGCTGGTTGTGGAACCACCGGCACCTCCTTAACTCTGGGGTGCCATCTTGGTTCCCTGCAGCACATCCCAGGAGCGTGGTGAGTGTAAGCTTTGCCATGATGGCGCTTGGGCTGGCCTTCGCCTGGGCAGGATTTGCACCATTGCTGCACTGGGGCTGGCAAGCTGGCACTGAGGCCATCCCACCAGTGCTGACTTCCTCACTGGCTGGTTCGTGGCTCTGTAGTGTTCACAGGTGCTCTTGGATGCCACAAAAAATATGTTTTTTTCTTCCCTCGGCCCTCATGTCTTTGGGCCAGGTTCTTTCTCTGGACTATACCTCCAGTATGACGTGGCCTTCCAGGACTATCTGCTGTGACAGCCTTAGGTCACAGAGGGACAGGAATAGGAAAGCTGTGTACTAAGGCCCAGGAGGGCCCGAACCACAGCTTGTCATTTGCTGGGACACAAGTTTCGATGCACTTGCCCCGTGAGTTGCTGAATGCTGTCTTCCAAGCACTGGGAACCAGCATGTGAGGTGTATCTTTTATACGCATACAGGTCACAATGTAGCGCGTGGCTGGATGGGGTACTGGCTCCCTGCTTACACCTGGGCGACCCAGGCTCGGTGGCATCTCATGTTCCATAGGAGGGCATTCAGGAGCCCGTTCTGGGAAGAGAGAGGGTTCTGGGATAGGGTGACCACATAAGTGCCAGGGGAGCACATCTTGAGAGTTTTCAGTGGCGTGTGTGTGTGTGTGTGTGTGTGTGTGTGTGTGTGTGCGTGTGTGTAGGAGTCTGCATCATTTCATTCACAGTTGGAAGATATTTCCACTGAATGCCTCCTCCTCCTCCTACTCCTTCTCCTATCTTTGTATTCTTCTTCCTCTCTTCCTGTTCTTCTCTTCCTCATTCTCTACCTCTTCCTCCTTCTCTTCCTCATTCCCTTCTCCTCTTATGTATTTTCTGTACTGAAAATTGTCTCTGGGGCTGTGCTCATGTGAGATAAGCACCCTACCTACCACCAAGCGATCTCCCTCATCCTCTTTTTACACACACACACACACATAATTTTTATGTATTTATTTGAGAGAGAGAACGAGGCAGAGGAAGAGAGAGTGAGAGACAGAGAGAGACAGAGAGAGAGCGAGGGAGAGAATGGGCGCTCCAGGGCCTCCAGCTACTGCAAACGAACTCCAGACACATGCGCCACCTTGTGCATCTGGCTTACATGGGTCTTGGGGAATCAAACTGAGGTCCTTTGGCTTTGCAGGCAAACGCCTTAACCACTAAGCAATCTCTCCGGACCTTATTTACATAATATTTTTTATTTGTATGCGTGTGCATGTGTGAGTGTGGGTGCATGCACGTCATGGCTTGTACGTGGAGATCAGAAGATGACTTTGGATGTCAGTTCTCACCTTCCACTTTGTCTGAGGCAGGGTTTCGTGTTCACTGCTGTGTTTGCCAGACGAGCTACCCTGTGAGCTTCCAGGCGACTCTCCTGTCTTCTCTTTTCCTGCCCCCGATGTGCTAGAATGACAGGGCTTTGCACTTTGGCTTCCACTTTATGTCGTTTCTGGGGATCTAAAGTCAGGTCTTCTCGCTTGTGTGAAGTGCTTCACCACTGAGCCATCTCCCCAGCCCTTTTTCCAGACTGGGCTTCACTAAACTGCCCAGGCTAGTCTTGAACTCCTTCTCTAGCCCAGGCAGGACTAGAGTTTGTGATCCTCCTGCCTCAGCCTCATAAACCACTGAGATTACAGGCCTCGGGGATTATAGGCTCAGTCATTGACAATTTCTAGACCGGACAACAGAGCTGGATTGCACCTCATACTATGTTGAGAACATCTCCTGGAGCCCCAGCTCCGGGCTTTGTCCCTGCCACATGTTGGGACACAAAGCCACCTGTCTAACAACAATGGATGGTGTCACTGACCTTGTTCCCTGGCAACTGAACATGTCTGGCCAGCTGGGTGGCCGGACATGCTCTGTGCCCCGGAGTCCCCTCAGCCAGCTTTGTAGCAGGCTGAGTGGGAGGGAAAGAGGCTGCTCCTGAGGCCACTGCAGCATTTCTCTAGGGGGCTGGTTCTGGAGGTCTGCCAGGGTCCTTCCTTCCTGAGCCATTGCTTCCAGGCCTGTATGCTTGAGGGATTTCAGAACATACCCTGGAAACGGCATTTGGGGGGCCGGAACCAACGTCCTGGGGCGAGTGATGGTGCTGCATTGGGAGACAGGACGAGGCAGGACGGAGCCGGCTGGAAGAGCTGAAGGGGGCTCCAAGCTCAGCTTCTGTTCCTCCCGGGTTGGGTAAATGAAGACATGGCCGTCCTTTCCTGCCATCCTTCAGCCTTCATTTCCCCTCCCAATATGAGAGGCTGCGCACCTGGGATGCAGGCCTTTTGGTGTCAAGATGGTTCCTTCGCTCCCCTGCGGCTTCAGGAGAGATGCTCTGTGGAGTAGGAAGGTGAAGGCGACTCCTGGGGCGGGGCTGGTGGCAGCTTAGGGGTGGAGCCTCCTTGGGCTCTCAGGCCCGGTTTCCGGCTAGCTCAGTCCTCTGCAGGCCGCCCAGGCTTGCTCCTTCCTCCCCGTAGCTCCTGTCCGAGCACCTGGCCTGGGGTGAGGGAAACTGCTGCAAGGATTAAGGCCTGCTGAGGGCAGGTTGGGCAGGACTCCCCCAAACAGAGTACATATATATATTACATATATATATTTGTTTGTTTGTTTTAGGTAGGGTCTCACTCTAGTCCAAGCTGACCTGGAATTCACTATGTAGTCCCAGGGTGCCCTGGAACTCACAGTGATCCTCCTACCTCTGCCTCCTGAGTACTGGGATGAAAGGCGTGCAGCACCATGCTTGGCCTGTAATTTTTTTTTTTTAACCATCTTGCTTCCCTTCCACAAGCCTCCTCCTGCACAGCCCCCCTCAGTCCCCAGCACCCTTGCTGGTCTTGCGAGAACTGTCCTTCCCACTGCAGTTCATGTAAAGACACACTTCTGAATAGGGTTCCTTGCAGGGCGGGCCACAGCTCTGCTCGCCCAGGGCCCAGAGCTGAGAGTCCCATATCCCCACGGGTTAACCCTGGCTCATGTGGGTTTCTATGTAGAGGCAAAAGCCAGGAACAAGTCAAGCTGTGCTGCTCTTACCAAATGGACACCGTGGTCCTCTTTTCCGCCCCAACACAACTGAATTCCCCACAGTGCTATGAGAGTCAGCCCGGGCTCAGAGGGGTGGAGCCACGCAGGGATGACCCTGCGTCTGAGCACCTGGGGGCAGAGCCCAAGGTGATCAAAGTGGGAATGCAAGGCTTCATTCCCTTTGGGGTGTCATGGGTGGATTTTCTTGGTGGTCAAATGCCCTTTCATACTACCCATGAGGTGGCTTCGTTCCTCTCCTATTGCTTTAGTGCCGGCCTGGGGTTATTATAGGATAGGCAGGAGGTGTGTTTGCAGGATGGTGTGAACCTCCTCCTTCTGCTGGAGGTGGGGGCGGGCAGCTGTCCTGCTAGGAAGTGAAGTCTGGGTGACACCTCCGGCTGGCTGGGGCAGGATGTCACCAGGCAGTGAATATGCCTTTGATGTTGAGCCCCCCCCAACAACCAGACAGCCAGGTGGGGTGAGGCACACACACACACACACACACACACACACACACACACACACACACACACAGGTCTGCTTCTAGGAGAGCTGCAGCTCCTCAGACTCCCCGGAGTCCCTCAGCCCCTTCTCTGTGTTGTCCACTCTCGCGGTGCATTTGGCCCCAAATCACCTATTCAAACCTAAGAGGGCATTGCCAGTGTCTCCTGTTAAATCATAGCCAAGGGGTTCCTTAGTCAGAGTTCTACCTGTAAGGTCATATAACCATGTCACCAGGGACAAGAGTAGTGGTTATCTGGGAAACCCAGAAACAGAGGGCTGAAAAGTAAACACCCACTTAGCGTGTTAGCAAAGGAAGGCCAAGAAGAATAGGAAACAGGAAAGTCTTACGGAAATGTTTATTTTTTTAAAATTGAATATTACTGGTAACATGTATCTTTTTGCGTATATGTGTATATGGTTTGCATGTGTGTATGCGTGTGTGTAAGCCAGAGGTTGCTGTCGGGTGTGTATTTTGCTGAGGTAGAGTCTTTCACTTGAGCTCGGAGCTCACTCACTTGGGTAGTCTAGCTAGCCATCTTGCCCTATCTCTACCGCACCGAGTAAGTGCTGGGATTAAGGCATGCTGCTATCTGTGGGTTCTGGGGATCCGGACTCTGGTCCTCACACTAACACTGCAAGTACTTTAATGACTAAAGTCATGTCCTCAGCTCTCATGTTGTTTTTTTTTTTTTTTTTTTTTACAAAAATATTTCTATTTATTAGAGAGAGGGGGAGAGGGAATAGACACAGCCGGTCTTCCTGCTACTGCAAATTCCAGACGCATGTGCCACGTCATGCATCTGGCTTTACATGGGTAATGGGGAAGCAAACCTGGGTCTGTAGGCTTTGATAGCAAGCACCTTAACTGTTGAGCCATCTCCCGAGCCCCTCATGCAGTTTTTTTTTTAATATCATGAGAAACTAAATGTTCCTTGTAGCAAATCAAGCAATTACAGAGAAATAAGAAAAAAGACTAAGAAAAATAAGAGCATCTTGAGCTCTCCAGAAAGTGCTGACTCTAGGGAAGCTTAAGCCATCGAGCCTTAATGTCTGACGGGCACACACACAGACAGACATGAGGACCATCCTGCAAGCAGCACAATCCCCTCTTGTCTGAACTTAAAATACCATGGCAAACATTTCCCCATGTCTTTGAAAACATGAATTATAGCAGCTACTTATCGTCCTTTTAGAGGGTTAAGCCATCTATTTTACCCAGTGCGCATGAGTTAAAACACACAGGTTTATCTCAGACATAGAATAAAAACATACCATTCCTCTTTTCTTCCCCATCTGTGGAGCGGGAGGATCCGCCTTTGCTCTGATGGCCCATGTGGCCTTTAATTAATGTTTAGCAAGGCCTTGCAACTCACTGGTGAAGGATTGCTAGCTAAGTCAAAGGCATTGCAAAACTGTCCGTAATTATTATAATTTGCTCATTTCGGGCAATTAGTGTGTGGTGGGACAACAGAGAGGCATATATTTGGGAGTCAGTCTGCGTCTTTGTCCTGTGTGAGCAGGCACAGGGTCGGGTCAGAAGGCCCATGGTCTTCGCCTGCCCCAAAACCTAAGGACCAGCCAGGGGCTGCCGGTCCCCCGAGTGACACATGATTGTTGACACTGAGTGATCCCCAGGGTGGATGGGGTCGGTGGTAGGGTTTCCTTTCATCTGTGCCAATCTCCATTTCTCTTTGTCTCTCTGATTCTAATCATCTAGAATAAACAGATAGTTCACTAAGATTTTCATACAAGCCTTCTGGAGGATAAGGCAAGATTGTGGCACCTGATTAATCGGCCTCTGGACACTCTAAGGTGGGAGGAAGAGGCAGTGCAGAGTGCTCATGACCCATGTGTTGGACGCACACTTGCTACAACTTGGAGAAACGTTGCATAACGTCTGTGTGGAGAGGGATCAGGGCACACAGTGTCAGGGCACAGTCTGATGAGGTCTGTTCTTTTGGTCTGTGAAAGGTAAAGAGACAGAATATTCACACTGGGCGTGATCCTGGCAAGTCTGGGTCATGGGTGGCTGGGTATGAGGGAACAAAATCTCTAGTCTATGGTGGAAATTATCCAGGCTTTTATTCTGTTTTCTGGAACATTCAGTATCTTCAGAGCAGAGCCTAGTGGAGAAGCTAATGATGACTACACAGCCTTGTCTTTAAAAACATAATTTTTTAAAACACAAATATTTTTAGGGGCTGGAGAGATGATTCAGTGGTTAATGGCACTTGTTTGCAAAGCCTGATGGTCCATGTTAGATTCTCCAGTATCCACGTAAAGCCAGATGCATAAAGTGGCACAAGCAGCTGGAATTCATTTGCAGCGGCAAGAGGCTCTGGTGTCCTCATTCCCTCTCTTTCTCTTTACTTGCAAATAAACAAATAAATATATTAAAACAATATATGTTCCTACCAGTGATCCTAGAATTGACTAATTTGGCTAGATTAGCTAGCCAGTGAGCTCAGGGATTCTTTGTATCCTCTGCCTACTCAGAGCTAGGATTCCAGTCTGCCATTTTAAGTGGGAGCTGGGGATCTGAGCTAACTTTACTCTTCATCCTAACATTCTTCTCTCTGGGGTCTGGCTTTCTTGGCCCACTGTAAGTGTCTGTGAAGGGTCAGTGAGCTGTGGGGAAGGCATTTAATTCATTCTCAGGTCTACTCCTAGTTCTGAGTTTGCCTGGGGGACACATTTCAGTCATGTAAGATGGGGGCCCCGACTGATGTCTGATCTAGATATAGGCTGAGACCCAGGAACCGGCCACATTCGATGAAAATGTATGTCCCAAAGACAGTTTCCAGCTGAGTCCAACAATGGCTTGGGATAAGGCTAGAAGGATGCGTTAGATTTATTGTCTGATGTTGGAAAAAAAACCGAGAAGTTTTGAACCCTCCAGACAGAAGGGAAGGGCCACGTGGAAGGCACACCACACCTTCCTTTCCATCAGATCAGTTAGGAAAAAGTGCTAGACCTTCTGTGTGCATAGCTTAGGCTTAACTGGTTCTCAGCAAACCAAGCACTTCCGCAGGTTGTGAGCTGAGCCCTCTAAGTACAGTCTGCTCAGGTCTGGGAACACTGAATTCTGTTTCATTAGCACTGGGAACAGTATAATAGAAAATGTAAATGTTACCAGAGTTTCTCTTCTTATTTCTTAGATCTGACCTCTTCAACATGGGTCAGCAAGAACAATCTAGAATGCCCATTTATATCTCTTTCAATTTAAACTTTTTTAAAAAAATTTTTTTTGTTTTATTTTTATTTATTTGAGAGTGACAGACAGAGAGAGAAAGAGGAAGAGAGAGAGAGAGAGGAGAGTGGGCGTGCCAGGGCTTCTGGCGACTGCAAACGAACTTCAGATGCGTGTGCTCCCTTGTGCATCTGGCTAATGTGGGTTCTGGGGAATCGAGCCTCAAACCGGAGTCCTTAGGCTTCACAGGCAAGTGCTTAACTGCTAGGCCATCTCTCCAGCCCTTATTTTTTTTTAATTTTTAAAACTTTTTATTTATTTGTGTGTGTGTGAGAGAGAGAGAACGAGAGAGAATGAGCATGCCAGTTGCCTCTAGACACGTGCTCCACTTTGTGCATCTGGCTTATGTGGTTCTTGGGGAATTGAACCTAGGTCCTTTGGCTTTGCAGGTGGGTACCTTAACCACTAAGCCATAAATCAGCCCCTTTTCATTTTTTAAAAATATTTATTTATTTATTTGAGAGAGAGAGGGAGAGAGAGAGAGAGAGAGAGAGAGAGAAAGAGAGAAAGTGCAAATGGGTGTGCCAGGGTCTCCAGCCACTGCAAGCAACCTCTAGCTACATGTGCCACTTTGTACATCCGGCTTACGTGGGTCCTGGGGAATTGAACCTGGGCCTTTGGGCTCTTCAGGCAAGTGCCTTAAATGCTAAGCCAACTCTCCAGTCCTCCTTATTATTTTTTGAGTGTATGTTAGTACACGCACACCACAGAGAACATGCATTGCATGACAAATGAGAGGAAAAACCTTTTGTTAAGAATAGAGGGGCCCAAAACCAAGGCCCGCAAACTGCATCCCACAGGTCAGATCTAGGGCGTCACTTGGTTTTGTATGACTCACAAGCTAGCATAATGGTTTTTATACGAAGTAGTCGACAGAAAAAAAAGTCAGTCAAAAAATAGTACTTTGTCACATGTGAAAAATAGATAAAAATTTAGCACCCATAAGCAATCTCATGGGAATAGATCATGTCTGTTTGTTTACATATGACCTTGCTGTTTTGTGCACGGAAATGGAAGACTGAAATGCTACAAACAGCAAAAGACTATCTGATCTGCAAAGCTGAATGTGTCGCCAACGTGGCCCTCATGGGAAGAGCTTGCCAGTTCCTGAGCCGATATTTTGCTGTCATCAGCACTTCGAAGCTGACCGTACCTTGCTGCCTCCATCCATACGTATGGGGTGAAGGCTTACAACTCACTTTGCCTGGGATTGGGGGTGAGGGATGGAAAAGGCCTATGGAAGCTGAGGAGTGTTTTAAGGCCAGCTGACTGGGAGACATCAGAAGGTTGTAGAAATGACTGTGCCTTGTTCAAGGTCAGGGCACCCTTGTCCTATTTGACTTGTTATTAACTCTGCTTGAGCATTGCGACGGCAGCCACCCATGGGTCACAGGGTCAGCATCCTGCTGTGTCAATAACCCGGCAACCTGGGCTACACTTTCATTGACATACCTTCCCCAGGACCCCGCCGCTCCCAGAAGTAAGTGCACCTCTCTCCAGAGCATTCCCAGGAGAACTGCTTCCTTTGGCTACCATGTCTGCCTCTCTTTAGGCATGTGGGATTTAAAAAGGACCCACCTGAAGGAGAAGCTCCAGCCAGTCCAGGTAGTTATTCATGGCTGATATTTTAAAAAATTTATTTATTTATTTGAGAGCGAGAGCGAGAGAGAAAGAGAGAGAGAGGAAGTGGCAGATAGAGAAAGAGAGAATGGGCGTGCCAGGGCCTCTAGCCCCTACAAATGAACTCCAGACGCCTGTGCCCCTTGTACATCTGGCTTACATGGGTCCTGGGGAATCGAACCTAGATCCTTAGGCTTTGCAGGCAAGTGCCTTAACTGCTAAGCCATTTCCCCAGTCCCTGTTTTTGTTTTTTTGAGGTAGAGTTTCACTCCAGCCCAGGCTGACCTGGAATTTACTATGTAGTCTCAGGGTGACCTCGAACTCACGGCGATCATCCTACTTCTGCCTCCCGAGTGCTGAGATGAAAGGCGTGCGCCACCACGCCCAGCTCTGTTTTTGCTTTTTAAGCAGGGCACACTGTGGGTTTAGACATTTGGTTCATTTCCCAAAAAGGCATCCTGTGAGCCCAGAGAGACAGAGCCCCCAAAACAGGAAATAGCTTCTTCCAGATGTTGGGAGGCCACAGAGCAGCAGCTGGATTCTGCATGCGTTTTCTGGCCGGCCACGGGCCCTCTGTTGAGTAAAGAGGGGAAATCTCAGTGTGCTGAGCAAGGCAAGAAAACGCCCTGACTAGAAGATGGAAACGTTCACACTAGACCTCCGCCACCAGCCCCGGGAGAGAGCTTTGCTTGCTGTTCTCACGTCAAGACCTACGCATAAGTGTGGAAGAACTGACCAGAATAGTAACAGCCACCACAGCGGTCAGTCTCTTTTCCCTTTGGGGTGCAGATCATAGGATTCCCTTTAACACTGGAGCTGTCCGCCTGCTGATTGCCAAGACACACCCAACCCTCCGGGTGCTGTGAAATATGTCGGAAGTTTCTGTGGAAATCACACCCAGGACCTGGTGGGAGGCCACATATCTCTGCCTCTTGGGACTTTCAAGACACTCCTTGATGACATGTTAAGATGTGCGCATGCAAGGCAGGACTCTGATCCCTCCCCCCCCCCCCACACACACCGCGTTGTAGGTGTCAACCCTTTCTAGAAAGTGGCCCAGATAAGGATGGGTGGGTCTTTCCTGCAGAGTTGTGTCTGTGGTCACAAGGGCCTTACAGTGAGATGGCAGTCAGTCCCAATCAGCTGTCAACCTTGGGCAACTTGCTTCATTTCTCTGGGCTTCAATTTTCTTATCTGTGAAATGAGGCTAATGGTAGGTCTCTGGTTGGTTTGTTATTTTAAATCGCAGTGGCTGAGAGGGGAGATGGATCTGCCCTGTGCTCCGGGAATGATGTCAGTTCCCCGGGCTCAGCCACAGCAGTTGCTACATCACAGTAGAGCAGCAGGTGCCCGGAGGCCTCCTGGGACCCAAACTGTTATCTGATTGGTCAGAGGGACCCATTCTCACGTGAAATAAATACCAGGCAGGTGAAACTCTGTGCAGGACTGTCCCAGGTTCATTGAACAATGCCCCCTACGGTGTAGGAATACCTGAGTATTCATTGGGCTGCACTGGGGTTCAAAGGCCTCAGCTGTGGCCGTGGCCCCTGGAGGCTTGCTGAACCACAGAAGTACAGTGTCTGACTCAAGAGGTCCCTGGGGAGGCCCCGGGAATGTCCCGGGGGAAGTTTACGCTGCCTGCACGTGATGACAGATTGGATTCTAACACGCAACCCTCCCCCCCCTCCAAGTTTGAGTAATGCTTAGCTGAGACTCATTTCAAAACCCCTGAGTTAGTCTTAGCGAATGAAACTATCTCCCAACTGTGAATTTATGGAGCTAGAATCATTTTATAGTTACATTATCACTGAGAAAAGCATAAAACAAAAACACCTCCCCCTCCCCACCCCACTGAAAATACTCAGTGCAGGGAACACAGCCTATGTAAAAAGTAATACTTGAACACACACACACACACACACACACACACACGTCTGTTCTCCCCATCCTAGTCTCGGAAGACCTGTGAGGATGCCACTGTGGGATGGAGACTGGCATTTCCGATCCTCTTCCGCCTGGGCCCTCTCCAGGAGGGGTGTAGCCCGGGCAGAGACCCCTGTGGCCCTTGCTCCTTAGGGATGAAGTGTCCTGCAGGGTGTGGCCAGCATGAAGTTTGCAGTGGCCGCTCGTATGGAAGCTTCCACAGGTGGGGCGGGTCCGGCAGGGCTTCTCTGCCGACCGGGGGAGGTGGGAGCACGATAGGCTAGGGTGCGAGGTTGCAAGACGCCCCGAGACTTCCTGTTATTCCGTTCTACGGGCCAGCTCCTAAATTTAGTGCTGGGTAGGAAAGGAAATGTTTGCTGGGCAAAGCAAGGTGACAGCTGCACACTGCTTGCCTCATCCCTTTTCTTCCTTTTTGTTTTTTTTTTTTTTGCTGGTGTGTGTATGTGTGAGCCGTGCATGTGTATGTGTGTAGGAGTCTTTGCACGTGTGTGGGAGCACTATGCGTGTGTGCTTGGAGGCTGGAGGCTGAAGCTGGGGTCTTCCTTGATTTATTTCTCTCCTTACTTATTGAGACAGGCCAGCTTGCGCCCGGGGACCCCTCGTCTCTGCGAGCCGAGAGAGCTAGGATCACAGGTGGGGTGCCACGCCTGCTCAGCATTCACATGGGCACGGGGAGGGGGGTGTCTGAATGCAGGCCCTGACACTCACGTGACAAGTGCTGTCTCCGCTAAACCATCTTCCTAGTCCCCATGACTTCTCTTGTATCCTGTCACCAAAGGGTGACATGGTCCCTGGAAACCATGGGACTGGCAGTCGAGGGGAAGCAAAGTTCCAGGTGGGGTTGCCCTTTCCACCTTGGGGTAAGAGGAGGAGAAAGGAGGGGGGACCCGTGTCTCAGACGCCCCCGGCAAATCACACCGAGCCACTCTTCCTCCACAGACGTCGGTGCTCCTTCAGGGCTGCACTTTCTATAGGTGGGGCATCCTGCAAAAGAACTTGCATTGGGATGGCTCCTGCCGGCCCCTGGGGCGGTGGGTGGGGGGTGGTTTTCTGGTCCCCACTGTGTATGGATAAGGAACGGTCCCCTGGTGAGTGTGGCTGGGAAGAGCTCTTCCCAAGCTACTCCTGAGCTACCCCCTCTTCCCTTATCTCCTTCTGTGCTCCCAGTAACCAGTGGGCTTGTCCCCAGAGGCTTCTGACCACCCTCTGCAGGCTCCCAGGCCTCTGTGGGTCACATGACCCTGGAGGAAGGACGGCTGCTTTGCATCCTTCCAAGGGAACTTCGGAGGAGCCAGGCCTGTGGGGATTCCTAGAGCGCATCCATTCCAGCGTACCCCAGGGACAGGTAAGTTAGACTTGATGTCCCATGTCCCACTCTGCCCCATGTCCCATGCCCCAGTCCATGGCCTTTGGCAACTTTAGGATGCTGTGTTGTATTTGGGTTAATGGAACTTAGTTTAGGTCATCCATGACGGAGCACAGCAAGAGGTCTGGGCCTGGGGAGGTGTCTTCTCCCTTGCAAAAGAAGGGTCTTGGCTGTTGGTCTTGTTAGCTAGGGAAGTGTGGGAAGCTTACATGAAAAGGAAGGAGAGGAAGAGGTGTGGGGCCCCGGGAATAGCTCCGTGTGCTTTTTTGATGAACCACTGATGCCCCTTTACTGGCTGCTTAGGGCTGCCTCAATGTCCCCTAGGATGGAAATATATAATGGTGAATGACATACAATGTTTTGTGTGTGTTTTTTTTTCTCCAGTTGCTTGTTTAAGAAGAGACATTTAGAGGAGTGTAAGATGTTACTAAATAGCTTCAATAGGGTCTCCTCAAATCCCTCTCCACTCACAGACTATGGACATGACCTTATTTGGAAAGGAGGTGTTTTCAGATGTAATTGGGAAAATTGAGATGAGTCAAGCTGGAATGGTATGGGCCCTAATCCGATGACTGGCAGCCTCAATAGAGGAGAGACCACCCAGGAAATAAGTATGGAGAGTGGGGTGATTCAGCTGCAAGCGGGGTACACCTGCGGCTGGTGGGAGGCAGAATCAGGAGGGTGCAGAAAGGGTCCCATTGCAGGGCTTTCAGGGCCAGCGTGGCCCCTGCCCACATCTTGACTCTAGACTCCTTGCCTCCACCACTGTGAAGGAATGGGTTTCTGAGATGCAACAGCAGGGTAGGGACTGGGGAGATGACTATGCAAGTGTGAGGACCTGAGTTTGAGACCCTAGCACCCCCTTCAAAGCCAGGCATGGTGTCCTGTGCCTATAGTCCCCAGCACTGAGGAGGAGAGAAGAGAATCCCTGGGGCCTGCTGGCTAGCTGGTCTAGCTGAATCAATGATCTTCAGGTTTAGTAAGAGACCCTGTCTCAAAAAAAAAAAAATTAGGTGGAGGGTCTAGAGAAATGGCTTAGTGGTTAAGGCACTTGCCTACAAAGCCAAAGGACCCAGGTTCGACTCTCTAGTACCCACATAAACCAGATGCACAAGGGGGCACACGCAGCTGGAGTTCTTTAGCAGTGGCTAGAGGCCCTGGCACACTCATTCTCTCTCTCTCTCTCTCCCTCCTCCTGCCTATTTCTCACTCTCTCAAATAAATAAAGAAAAATAAAATAAAAAAAACAAGGTGGATAGAGACTGAGGAAGACACCAGATTCTGGCCTCCTGGCCTCCACACACGTGCACCCACATACTTATGAATACACATACTGTATGCATGCATACTATGTACACATGCAACATGAAAAAAAAAAAAAAAGAAAGAAAGAAAGAAAAGACAAAAAAGAAGAGTTACCACTTAGTTTGTGGTAACTTCGAGGTAGCTACAGGAGATGAGCGCAGCCGGCGGGACCCCTGTCAGAACGCAGACAAGAGCACGCTCTCAGCACTTGGCAGGGAAGTGGTCCCGGCCTCGGACTTCCCCTCTTTGCCGGCTTCCGCTACAGGGCCAGGGCAGCTGTAGGCTGGACCTCTGCAGGCCAGGAATTCAAAACGAGGCCTAGTGGCCCACGTCCCGTGCAGATGGAAATCTAGGCTGTGGTGGAGGCTCTTTCCCAGCTTGTGGTCTGCCTTGCAGAGACAAGGAGAGGGAGGAAGGAGCGAGCCAGTTTTAGGATGGAGGGAGACTCGGACAGTCTTGGAGAAACAGCTCCCAAGCTGGTTGAACAGCACTTTACACAAGGCGCTGGAGTTGGAATGGTGCCTTGTCATAGCTTGGTACCCCTCACCCAGCACGTGGTCTGAGGAGGACACAGCTGTCAGCTGCCTCAGTTTCCTTAGCTGAGAAAAGAGAACTGACGTGCAGATGAATGTGTGGACTAGCAAAAGTTTTGGGAGGACACAGTGCATAGGAGTTGTGGGAACAGTCTCAGTGTTGTGTTATAAGATGATAGTCACCACAGAGCTAGTGGTAATGTGGTTTTCTTGGTAATGAATGTTGCTGTTCAGGAAGTCCCTGCATCCAACCTTCAAGCTTGTATTTAAAACTGAGTGAGGACTCTGGGATGATATTCTGCCCTCCAGGGGTTTGTTTGTAAGATATGTTAGGCTTGATACCTGACGGAAACTACTGGAAAGGAGGGAGGGCTGGCTGTGGCTCTGTTTCACAGGTTTCATTCCGTGCTTCCCTTGCTCCTTTGCAATGGGTTGTGGTGACATGAACCTCATGGTGGCAGGAGTGGGTGGTAGGAGGCTGTTTGCCTCATGACGGTCAGGAAGCAGAAAGACAAGGTACCTCTTTCCAGAAGCCAGCCCCAGTGACTGACTTCCTCCAGCTAGGCTCCACCTCTTGAAGTTTCTACTGCCTCCCCGGATAGCACCATCAGCTGGGGATCAAGCCTTTTGCACACGAGTCTGTAGGGGACATTGCAGATTCAAACCACAGATGGGCCAACTTGTACCTTGGAGCAGGCGGGATGCCCACACCTGACCCCCCGAAATCACACCTGCTGTGCTAAAAGCTTCCTTGACTGGAAGACGAGGGACAAATTGTGTGGCCATCCTGACTATGGGAATCACACTGACCTTGAACCCCAGCTTCTGCAAAGGGTCTGAGACATGTGGTGAAGTGTTAGAATAGCCTTACAGTACTGCTGTTAGAATAACCAAGAGACAGACCAAGGCTGGAAGTCAGGATTCCGTATATGCTAGAGTCTTTAAACATTTATTTATTTGAGAGAGAGAGAGAGAGAGAGAGAGAGAGAGAGAGAGAGAGAATGTGTGTGCTAGGGCCTCCAGCCACTGCAAAAAAGTTCCAGATGCATGCACCACCTTGTGCGTCTGGGTTACATAGGTCCTGGGGGGAGTCAAACCTGGGTCCTTAGGCTTCCCAGGCAAGCCCCTTAACAGCTAAGCCATCTCTCTGGCCCATATGCTAGACTTTCTTAAGGAGTCCAGAAGTTCTCTCTTTTTTAGAAGCTGGGTATAATAGGTCACCTTCTACATTAGGTACCACAGAAAGCCAGTGGCTCAAGGTCACAGAGCTACTCAGAGACAAGGCCCAGACTCACAGATTGTAAATAGAGCAGCCAGCACTGTTGAAGATGCGCTGTGAGCTGACCACCGTGCAAGGGCTTCGTGTACATTCAGTTAGGGTCGTTTCACAACACTTGGAGACTCAGGTGTCCTCCCTGTTTTACAGGCAAAGGACAGAGAGAGGAAGTGTAAGTGGGAGCCAGTCAGTGTGGTTCTTTTTTATTTATTTATTTATTTGTTTGGGGGGGGGTGGATGTGCCAGGGCCTCCAGCCACTGCAAACAAACTCCAGACGCATGTGCCCCCTTGTGCATCTGGCTAACGTGGGTCCTGGGGAATTGAGCCTCGAACCAGGGTCCTTAGGCTTCACAGGAAAGCACTTAACTGCTAGGCCATCTCTCCAGCCCCAGGCCTGGCTTTTATATGGGTGCTGGGGATCTGAACTCAGGTCCTCATGCTTGTGTGGCAAGCACTTTACCAACAGAGCCACCTCCGCAGCCCCTCATCCCCAGTTCTACAGCACCCCTTTGCTCCCCAAGGCTAAAACCACAACAGCCTGGGTGTCTGGCAGGGGTAGAAAGGCATGGTGATAAAATACAGCCCTACTGCTTCTCCTGAATGACCCCCACACAACACTTAAGCTTGGACCCCAGCTAAACTGCATACCTCCTGGCCCTGGGTAAACTCCTTGATGCTGGCAAGACTCGGCCTTTTCGTCTGTAAAATGGGCATCTGACACGTACTTCGTCTGTTTTGTGGAGCTCCTGGGAGACGGCCCACAGGAATCATGGCCATCCTTCCTCCTGGGCTGGGAATTCTGTGCTCATCTTGGTGCCTGTATGCCGGTCCCACACTCCCCAGGCATGGTGTTTGTAACCACACAAAGGCTGTTCTAGGCTGGCCACATAATGCTGTAATTCTCTAAGGAAAATGACCCACCATTTTATCCCATCACTCAAGAGCAGCCTCTGTATTTTGATCCCTGTTGTATTTCCTTATCTCTGACCGCAGGTCGAAAGCAGTCAGCCGACAGGATCATTGGATGTCATCACATACCTGGTCTTGCTATTTTGGGTGGGGACACCAGGGGCCCCACATGTCTGTGATCAGTTCTGAAGAGTCAGTAGTGAACTTGGCTCCTAGCTCATCAGGTGGGATGAGGGTTTCTCAGCCAGGGGTCTCCTCCCCGGGGACTTCCTCTTCTCCCAGCCTTGCTGTCCCCTAGCTATCCCAGCTGCCTGGCCCTGTCTCCTCCCATCAGTTCAGCGCAGGGAAGGACCGGCCGCCCGCTGAGTGGCCCTCCCTGAGACCTCTGGCCTCTTGCACCTGGTACTCAGCCCTAATAGGCCTTATCTACACTGGGTGGGTCAGCAGGCGGTGAGGTCCCTTGGCCAGGAGGTAGTGGCCCCAGGACACCACCTGGAAACCGCACGAGGTGTCACTATCAAATGAAACAATTACAGCCCACACAGGCAAGTCCTCCTGGCTCGATGTAGGCCCTGCTTCTCCCAGAGCTGCCTCGCCCTCACCTTCCTTCTCTTCTCTCCTTCCTCCCCCTCTTCCTCCTTCTCCTGTTTCTTCGTTCTTTTTCTTTTCTCCTCCTTTCCTAAGTTCTCTTTTTTCTTTCTTTCTTTTTAATTTTTAATTTTTTTTGGAGATAAAGTCTCACCAGGTAGGCCTGGTTCCTCTGGCCTCCGTAGGTATGCTCAAAGTATCTGTGCATCTGCACACACATGTGCACACACTATATACTCATCACTTCACACACTACACCAGAATGCTACACACACACACACATGTGTCAACATAAAAACAAGAGATAACCAGCTTATTGCTGGATGACACAAACATGTGTCAAATGACCATTCTGATGGTCCTTTATGATTGTGGGAGGGGCACAAAGGTGATCAGACATTTGTTTTTATCCTTGAGACCTTAGGTACAGCAGGACACATGGACACACACACACACGCACACACACACGCTTCCCGCAACACACAAGGCCTGTGCTGAACTAACCATGCGAATTTATCATTTTACATTTCTGGTGATCAGAGGTGTGGCGTGTGACCCAGGCCTGACCCAGCTTTGACTCATCTAAACCAAGATGTTGGGGGCCGTTTCTCTTTCTGGAGCCGGTCTCCTTGTTCTGTCCAGCTTATGATGACCCCTTGGCCGGTGGTCCTCTCCATCTCTGCCCTTTCTCTGCGCAAACGCAGGCTGTGAAGGTTCTGTGCGATCCCCGGCTTGCGGGTGTGTAGAATTGGGCTCACCTGTGAACCACCTCCTGCTCCCTCGCCTCCACCTTGGTGACACCTGTAAAGTCTCTTTTGCCATAAAGGTAAAAAAAAAAAAAAAGGTCACAAGTTCCCGGGATGAGGATGAGGGCGTGTATCGGGGAGCCGTTATTCTGCCTACCACAAGTGGTGACAACGTGGCATAAATGTGGGTGACTGTGTTTGTCAGGAGCAGCTATAACAATGAAATAAATGTTATTGATTCTAAATTGGACAAATCACAGGGCTCGGGTTCCATATATGAGCAGGAGAAGGGGGAAGGGTGGCCGAGAGGGTTAGTGTGGGAAAGTGCACATTGAAATGACCAGAAGGGATGGGGTATACCAACTCATAACATCTGTCATTTGTCTGTCTGTTTGTGTAGCTACCATCTACCTACGTACCTGTTCTCTATAATCTATCCTTTAATTTTTCTTTTTTTTTAAACAAACATATTTATTTATTTATTTATTTGAGAGTGACAGACAGAGAGAGAAAGAGGCAGAGAGAGATATATATAGAGAGAATGGGTGCCCCAGGGCCTCCAGCCACTGCAAACAAACTCCAGATGCTCCCCCCCGCCTTGTGCATCTGGCTAACGTGGGTCCTGGGGAATCGAGCCTCAAACCGGGGTCCTTAGGCTTCACAGGCAAGCACTTAACCGCTAAGCCATCTCTCCAGCCCTTGTTTTGTTGTGAGGTAGGGTCTCACTCTAGCCTAGGCTGACCACAAATTCACTCAGTAGTCTCAGGGTGGTCTTGAACTCATGGCAATCCTCCTAACTCTGCCTCCCAAGTGCTGGGATTAAAGGTGTGAGCCACCACACTCAGGCTTGTTTTTTTTTTTGTTTTTTTTTTGAGACAGGGTCTCACTATGTAGCTCAGGCTAGCCTGGAACTCATAGCCATCCTCCTGTGGCATCCTCCCGAGTGCTGGAATCACAGGCTGCTCCACCCTTTCCCCCAGCTTCATGTTTCTAGTGTTATTCACAAAGCCAGGCATGGTGGTGCACGCCTGTAATCCCAGTGCTCAAGAGGCCAAAGCTGGAAGATTGCCTTGCATCTGAGGGCCGGTGTGGGCTACACGGTGAGACTCCATCTGAAGTTAACACTGGACATGCATGTCCTCCGTCGTATCTGTCTCCTTACCGTGAGCATTTCGTGGTTTCATTGTTAGCTATTTTGGACAGTGAAGATGGGCGTGTCAAAATCTTGTGGAGTCCTTGCTTTCGACTCCTTTATGAATGGGTCTTCTGATCAGATGGTAATTCCGTGTTTCCTTTCCTGAGGAACTGCTGGGCTGTCTCCCATCACTGCCATATAATTCTGTGCTTGTGCCAGAGAGGTGTGGGGCTCTGATCTCTCCAAACCCCCGGCGACACTCCGCTGTTCTGTGTTTTGTCTGTGTGCAGTTGGTCTGCTGTGTGCCGTGTCCTGTTGCATTCTGGTTTTGATTTTCATTTCCCTGATGACCTGTGACGCCGAGGGGTCCTTTCACATGCTTATTAGCCTGCTGTATGTTTTCTTTGGAGAAACACCCCTTCAAGCCTCCCACCTACTTTCGGAGCTGGTCTCTGATGTTTAGCACCAGTTGGAAGGCTGGCAGCTTGAGCCAGCCTTCGCCATCTCAATTTCCTCTCGGAATGCCTTCCTAGAGAAGCCGTGTGTTTCTGTCCCGGCTGGCCAATGCTGCGCATAGACAGAGGTGTTTCTGCCACACGAGCAGGCAGCAAGCAGTCTACTTGAGTCGTCTCCATGGGAATGTGGGGACCTAGCAAGGACACTACCTCCCAGGTGCACCCACGGGAATGTGATTTACTTAAGTCAGTGCTCCCCTTGCATGTGGAGCAAAAGGAAGATTTCCTTTCCTTTCCTTTCCTTTCCTTTCCTTTCCTTTCCTTTCCTTTCCTTTCCTTTCCTTTCCTTTCCTTCCCTTCCCTTCCCTTCCCTTCCCTTCCCTTCCCTTCCCTTCCCTTCCCTTCCCTTCCCTTCCCTTCCCTTCCCTTCCCTTCCCTTCCCTTCCCTTTCCTTTCCTTTCCTTTTTGTCTTTTCCAGTCAGGTCTAGGAAGAAAGTGGTTGGAACTGCCGAAGTGTCCTGCTGCGGTCACCAGGGTGGAGCAGTCAACCCCGGGAGGAGGCTGGAGGCCGCGTTACAGGCCTAACAAGCTCTTGGCTTTGAGGATTTTCGGAAGAAGACTCCAAACTTCTCAGTTTTAGTTCCTGGTTGCGAGACACAAAGTGATGTTTTTGACTGTCAGAAAGATTCTGGGGGAAATTCTATGGTTGTTTTAATGGGCTAAAATATATTTAAAAACTGGGATGTGGCTAGTGAGAGGCTGGGCATGGATGGGGAGAGAGAGGGCTCATGAAAACTTTTTGTTCATTTTTTTTTTTTTTTGCTATGGGTTCTGAACTGCTCTAAAAACAAAGCCAACAACAGCAACAACAAAAGATATTTAAAAGGGAGGTCTCTTACCACCTCAGCTTTGAAAATAACAAAATTGCAAAGACTTATAGATGGGAAGGTACAGCTTTATAAGCCAGAGTTTATCTTCAAAGCGAGATTAATGCTTACTGTGTGGTAGTAAGTCCCTGGAGATAGGCATCTTCCCTGAGTGAGTAAAACTCTATAATTGCCGCAGATAACAGCTTCTTCGCTTGCTTGTGTTTATGTGACACAGACTGACCCATACACGCACATTTGTGTGCCCGTGTGTGTGTGTCCCTTGTGCAGAACTGGGAAGTCCCAGATGCTTCAAGGCCACAGGTCTCACTGGATGTGGGCTGATATTTCGAGAAGGCTGTTAGCATGTTTCCTGACTCATCCCATCCCACTTCTCCTTCAAGCAACCTGCCTCCCTCAGTGCCACACACTGGGGCTCCTTGGGCCCAGAGCCTCCCTGCACCGGGGGTCTTTACGAGTTCATGCTCTGTGAGGCCCGCGGCATAGACCAGGCTTATCCTTGGAGGTCTCTTGGCTTTAGGGAGACCACTTTTGCTTGATTTTCTGATTTCTCTGATCCCTCTCTGCTCTCAGCCCCTTTTAAGGTTCACATGGGCCCACTGACATGAGCAATTTCAGAAGAGCAGAGGAAAGGGGCCACTTGCTGGGCAGGGCCTGGGACGGAGCAGTGCCGGTTCTAGGCGCAGTGGGGCCCTCGCTGTGATTTGCTGTACAGGGCCAAGGGTAGGTGTCGGTAGTGAAACCTGGAGGAAGGGCTGAGGGAGCAGGAGGCCTTCTGTAACTTCACTGGCCTCTGGGGAGGGGCCACCCTGAACAAGTCACCTGCTTCCCTTGACTTGAGCTCCCGATGCCCCCCTCCCATCAAGGCCAGCAGACAGAGGCCACCGGAACATTTCAGGGACCAGGGTCCTGGGGCAAAGCCCCAGAGGGGGAAGAGTGTGTAGAGGGGTCTACAGGGACAAACAAACGGACGACACCCAACACCCCACCACACCTGCCATATGGTCCCCACGTGCAGAATTGAAGCCCGACTTCAGCATGTGGTTACGTATGGAGACTGGCCTTTGAAAGAGTGACTGAGGAAAAAGATGAGGCCACTGGGTGGGCTCCTGACCAATTTAGAGCTGGCATATCAGAAGAGGTTGAGATGACCACGTGAACCAATCGGAAGGCACCATATGCAAGCCTAGGAGACACCCAAACTGCCCCAGGGTTGTCCACCCATTGACCTCGGACTTCTGGCTTCCAGAGTTGTGAGAAAATGAATGCTATTTAGTGGCCCGGTCTCCTGCCCATTGTCATCTCAGCCCCAGTTTAGCCCATCTGCCACCACTCCAATCCTTTCTCCCCGGCCTTGTCTCTATCTTTAGCATTGGATTGTCTGAAGTACCATATGTTTTATTCATTGTGTGTGTGTGCGTGTGCATATATATGTATGGGTGCACATGCATGTATGTGTGTGCATGCGGAGGCCAGAGTCCATGTTGATATTTTCCTAGATTGTTTTCCACCTTATTTTCTCTGCTAGTGTTTCTCACGGATCCTGGAGGGCGCCGATTCCGCTAGCCTAGCTGAGTGTCTGTGAGTGGCGAATTTGTCAAGTCCTGTCAACTGTCAACAGATATTATCATCATGTCACCAAACACACAGTATTGTGTGGACACTGGTATAAGGTTTCACATATATGGGGGATTATTTTATTCTAGAAAGATTCAATTTCTTTAGCATCTTATAAACATCTTTTTTTGGGGGGGTGTTCGAGGTAGGGTCTTGGTCTAGCCCAGGCTGACCTGGAATTCACTATGTAGTCTCTCAGGGTGGCCTTGAACTCACGGCGAACCTCTTACCTCTATTTCCTGAGTGCTGGGATTAAAGGCATGTGCCACCTCACCTGCCTCAGCGCCTTTTTGTTTTTGGTGTGTGTATGTAGTGTTTATGGTATGTTTGTGTGGTGTATGGACTTGTGTGTGTGAATATAAGAGGAAGCCACAGGAGAATGTCAGTGTGAATTGCTCACCCATAGTCCATGTGTTTCCCTGAGACGGAGTCTCTCATTGAACCTGAAACTGCTATTTTTGGTCAGAATAAGTGGCAAGCCCCAGTGATTCTCCACAGGACTGAGGTTATAGGCATGAGTGGCCACATCCAGCTTTTTACGTGGGTGCTGGGGATTGAACTCATGTCCTCATGCTTATATAGGAAGCACTCTTACCTGCTGAGCCATCTTCCCAGCTCCATCCTTAATACTGTTTCAGTATTTCTTTCTTTAAAATTAATTTAATTTAACTTATTTATTTGCAAGGAACGAGCACAAGAGAGAAAAAGAGATTGAAAAAGAGAGAGAGAAAGAAGACATATAGAGAGTGAATGGGTGCGTCAGGGCCTCCAGCCACTGCAAACAAACTGCAGATGCATGCGCCACCTTGTGCATCTGGCTTACGTGGGTCCTGGGGAATCAAACTTGGGTCCTTTGGCTTTGCAGGCAAGCATCTTAACCACTAAGCCATCTTTACAGCCCGGTATTTCTCTTTTTAGTTTTTTTTTAATTTATTAATGAGAGAGAGAATGGATGCACCAAGGCCTCTAGCCACTGCAAATGAACTCCAGACATGTGTGCCACCATGCACATCTGGCTTATGTTGGTACTAGGGAGTGGAACCTGGGTCCATAGACTTTGCAGGCAAGTTCCTTAACTGCTGAGCCATCTCTCCAGGCCCTGTTTCAGTATTTTTAATATCACTTAATTGGTGGCGCACATCTTTAATCCCAGCACTCAGGAGGCAGAGGTAGCAGGATTGCCTCGAGCTTCATCACCCTGAGACTGCATAGTGAATTCAAGGTCAGGCTGGGCTAGCGTGAGACAACCTCAAAAAACAAAAAAACAAAACAAAACAAAATCCAAATTGTGTTTGTGAAAATACCTACACGCAAGAGTTACCATCTGAAGACACAAGTCTGTCACCTGGTTCCTTGTTCCCTGACAGATGTGGGACATGCACATTCAAGAGCCATTGTTTCCCCTACGTGTTATCCAAACACCCCAGCTGCATCCCAGCCTCTTCCTCCTTTTGTTTGGAAGCCTCTGTGTTATCCTTGTCCACTTCCCCAGCTGCGCTGCTCTTTGGAGTGATTCTCTTCCTGTCCCTGCAGCTGCTCATTGCAGCCAAGGACACTCTAGCAACATGATGTTTTCTGGTGTTCCAGTAGGGTCTCATTCTAGCCCACGCTGGTCTCAAACTCTCACGGTGATCCTCCTACCTCTGTCTCCCGAGTGCTGGGATTAAAGGTATGTGCCACTGCACTTGGCTCCCATGAAGCTTTTAAAACTCTAATCTTGGCCGGGCATGGTGGCACATGCTTTAATCTCAGCACTCGGGTGGCAGAGGTAAGGGGATCACCATGAGCTCGAGGCCACCCTGAGACTACACAGTGAGTTCCAGGTCAGCCTGAGCTAGAGTGAGACCCTACCTCTAAAAACCAAAAAAAAAAAAAAAAAAAAAAAAAACCAACCAACCAAACAAACAAACAGAAAAAACCCTCTAATCTTGGGGCTGGAGAGATGCTTTAGCAATTAAGGGGTTTGCCTGTGCAATTCCCCAGTACCCACGTAAGCCAGATGCACAAGGGGGCACACGTGACTGGAGTTTGTTTGCAGTGGCTGGAGGCCCTGGCGCACCCATTCTCTGTCTGTCTGTCTCCTCTCACTATCATTCTCTCTGCTTGCACATAAATAAATAAATAAATATTTGAAAAAAAATCTAATCTTTTAAAAATATTTTATTTATTTGAGAGAGGTAGAGAGAGATAATGGGCACACCAGGGTCTCAAGCCACTGCAAATAAACTCTAGATGAATGTGCCACCTTATGCATCTGGCTTTATGTGGGGACTGGGGAATTAAACCTGGGTCCTTAGGCTTTGCAGGCAAGTGCCATAACTGCTGAGCATCTCTCCAGCTCTTTTTTGTGTTTTGGTTTTTTGAGGTAGGGTCTTGCTCTAGCCCAGGCTGACCTGGAATTCACTATGTCATCTCAGGGTGGCCTCGAGCTCATGGCGATCCTCCTACCTCTGCCTCCCGAGTGCTGGGATTAAAAGCATGCACCACCACACCTGGGAAAACTCTAATCTTTCATTGACACATAAGACTTGTATATGTGGTATTTCAGTGCATGTATACAAAGTGCCATGATCCAGTGTCTGTGTGTGTGTGGTGGGGGAGGAATTGCATACCTGTCATCTAAGACATTTGTCATTTCTGTTTTATTGGTGTCTGTCTGTGTGCACATGTATGGTCTGTGTGTGTGTGTGCATGTTTATATATGTGAGTGCTAGTATGTGCATGGGTGTTGGAGGACAACCTTAGGTGTCACCTTATTTGAGGTTGGGTCTCTTTTTGTTCACCACTGTGTCCACCAGGCTAGTTGGCCCGTGAGCTTCTGGGAGATTCTTGTGTGTCTGCCGCCCTTCTCTCCACAGGCGCCTTGGGAGTACAGATGTCTGCCACAGTGTCCAGCTTGTAGCTGGGTTCTGGGGATCTGATCTCAGGTCCTCATGCTTGCTCAGTAAGTGTTTTACCAACCGAGCCCCTTCCCCGGCTCAAATCCCTCTTGAAGACGACAATGGGAGTGGGTCCGGGTTCACACTGATCATCACCACCACCTCTGTGAAAACCCTGTCTCCAGGGCTCCACACTCTGAGGAGCAGGGGTTTGGCCTTTTGAACGTCAGCCTACGAAATTTTGGGGACACGGTTTAGGCCATCAGTGCAGCTGGGACGCGGTGTGTGTAGTACACGAACTTGGACAAGTGTGCTCATCGCTACTCTTTCATTCTCTTGGACAAGTGTGCTCATCGCTACTCTTTCATTCTCTTGGACAAGTGTGCTCATCGCTACTCTTTCATTCTCCGGCTCTTGATTTCTTTTCTTCTCGTTGCCCGCCAGGCTGCCTAAGCCCCGCTCCCTGCCACGCTGCACCTCGACACGGGCCGGCGGCACAGAAGCTCGAGATTGTATGCCATCTGTCACCATCAGGTCACCGGGACCACACTGTGTTCTGGTTTGTGTAACTGGGGCTTCATGAATAGTCCTGTGACTTTGGCTTCATTTCTGGTTTCCTGAGAGGGTTGTTGAGGTCAGCAGGATCTCTTTGCCTGTCTGCACGTGGGAGGTGTCCCCTCACACCCACGTACCCTGGCTCTGCAGGACGGTGGGGCTGGTCAGCCTCTGTGGCTTTGCAAGTGCTGGTGTCGCGGAGCCGCCTCTGGTCTGTCCCCGTCAAGGTGGAGGGTGTGATTCAGGCACTGGAGGACCTGAGGTGGCTTGTTGCTACATTCTCCTCAGGGGACCCACCCCCCAAGTTGTCTAGGAAAGGCCAGGTGCACTTGAAAGTTCTCCCATGCCATTCTAGTTTTTTTTTTTTTTTTTACTACTTTTATTTTTAATTATTTATTTGACAGAGAGAAAGAAGGAGGGAGAGAATTAATGAGCACGACCAGGTGCTACAAATGAACTCCAGATGCATGTGCCACCTTGTGCATCTGGCTCATGTGGGTCCTGAAGAATCGAACCTGGGTCCTCAGGCTTTGCAGGCAAGCGCCTTAACCACTAGACAATCCATCCAGTCCCGCTGTGGTTTGTGACTTTGCATGCAATGGCATTTTTGAGAGCCATGTGAACTTAGAAGCCCCTTTGCGTCCCAAGCAAACAACACTGGACTACCTCTCCCTCCCCCAGGGAGAGCCCGAGGGGTCTGATCAAGAGACCTTTATGGCATTAATCACAATCCAGGCTCCTTGCTGCGTTTTATATGCAAGGCTTGCGTGCTCTGTTGAATGTCAGGGACAAACCTCGTAACACATCAGCATTTATATGGGCCCATTAATCTTCAAAGCTGCACACTGACTTTAGTCAGTCTCAATGGCCCTCTTGTGCAGGTAATAATAAACGTTTCTGGCCTCATATTCTTCTCCCTTTGGCTCCTACTTCTCTGTAGATAAAGAAAACACATAGCCTGAGAACTGCCGTGCTCTGCAGGACCTCTCACCTCAGAGCTGGGATTGCATTCCAACTGCTGGCTCCCCATTCGGACCAACCCGCGGCTCCCTTCAAAGTGATGCCAGGAAGCTCAGAGCCACATGTGACTCCCGGGGCCTTTGACTCAGGCCAAACAAGCTGCTTTTCATTAGAAACACGCACGCACACACACACACACACACACACACACACACGCACTCATGTTGGTATGCATTTCTCTCAAACTACCTTAGAGGATTTTGTGTGCAGAGTTGGGAATGGATGGGGTTGGCATCTTCCAGAAAGCTGTGGCTGCTGGCTTCCATCTGTGTTTGCCCATGGGGAGAACGGGACTGGCTAGCTCCTTTCTCTTAGAAAGGCTTTCTCTGATGGTCAATGAGATCTGCGTGCTAGGGTCAGGCTGAGTTGATCTGGACTCAATTTCTGAAGGTAAAATTCATATATATATATATATATATATATATATATATATATACATATATATATATATGTAAATTAATTGCAAACAAGACTATATTTTCAGAGAAGCAGGGCACCTCAGCATATTCTGGGGATATAGAACACACCCTTTCCAACACAGGGTATCGTCCAAGCCCTTCCTCTGCTGCGTTCTAGCTAGATGAGTTTTTTCCTGGTGGATCTGAAAAGGTCAGCAAAATAGTGGATTTTTTTTTTTTTGTTTGTTTCCTGGTGGGTTTGTATCTAAAATTCAAGAAGACATTCAAGAAGAATGAGGGGCAGGGGAGATGGCTCGGTGGGGTGAAGTGCTTGAGGACCCTAGTTTGGATCCCCAGCACCCACACAAAAGCCAGGTGACAGTGGTGTGCACCTGTAATCCCCAGCCCTGGGGAGGCAGAGACAGGAGGACCCCCTGGTGCTTGCTGCCTAGCTAGTCTACCTGAAACAGTGAGCTCTAGGTTTAGCGAGATACCAGGTATCTAAAATAATGGGGGAATGACTGAAGAAAACACTTGATGTTGACCTCTGGCCTCTGCATGCATACACACATACATACATACATATATGTGTGTGTGTGTGTATACACACACATATGCACACACACATGTGCCCACACATATGAATGCATATACAAGCACTCGCAATGAAAAAAAAAACACACCAGTAACAAAATAGAACGAAGAGACAGTCTTTCAGGCACGTTTGATGTCAGAGCTCCAGAAAGAACAGAGCTCAGGGACGCAGAGACGGGCCATGCTTTGTGTCTTTGCCCCCAAACGCACTCATTCCCAGGAAGGGTGTCCGTGAGGAAGCTCAGGAAAAACAGTGGATTTTACGAGCTTTGGTCCCACTTGATGGTATCCCCTCTTCAACCCGGACACAGGGATGATTTAGAACAGGACATGAAGGGCTGGCAGAACCCAACAAAAGTCCCCTGCATCATGGAGAACAGGGAACCTTTTTTCTCTTTTAGTGGAAATGTAAGTCAGGACAGCCTCCATGGTAAATAGCGTGGAGACTCCTTAAAAACTAAACCTAAGCCAGATGTGGTGGGCGCACGCCTTTAATCCCAGCACTTGGGAGGCAGAGGTAGGAGGATTACCGTGAGTTTGAGGCCACCCTGAGACTCCATAGTGAATTCCAGGTCAGCCTGAGCTAGAGCGAGACCCTACTTTGAAAAACCAAATTAAATAAATAAATAAGTGAAATAAAATAAAGTAAAAACAAAAACCTGAAACTAGAACTAAACCTAGGGCTACTCCCTTGACGCAGCCATCGCGCTGCTGTGTACCCGTGCACAGCACGTGGAAGCAGCCTGCGTTCGCCAGAGACAGAAACAACCTGAGTTTCCAGTAACCGGTGAACAGATAAAGAAGTTGTGGTACGTATCCCCAGTGAAATGCGAGTCAACCATGGAGACAGATAAACTCCTGCCAAAGTGACACAATGTGGGTGGAGGGAGGAGATCACTGTGCTCAGCGAAATAAGCCAGTCATGGAAAAGACCAACACCGTGTTCCTTACTCATGCGGAATCTAAAAACGTGGATGTCAAAGAACTCAGGAGGTGAGTGGTGCTCGCCAGAGGCAGGGGTGGGGGAGGAGGGATGGAGCCAGTGGGTGAACGTTCCCCAGGTACAGTTGGGCAGAAGCAAGGAGCTGTAGGGTACTGATAGGTGCACAGTAGGGTGACTACGGGTGACAGTAATGCATGCGTGTTTCAAAAACTAGAAGAGAGGGGTCTGAGTGGTTTCACCTCAAAGAAATGATGAATATAATTGAGGAGGCCGAATGTTTAATGGGATTCATCATTGCACAATGTATATATGGATGGGAACCCTGTGAATATGAACAGCTTGTACATTTATGGATCAGGTAAAAATAAGTTTAACTGAAATCAAGAGCTCCCTGCAGACTCCATTCTAGTTTCTTTGCACTGTTATTTCTGTGCCATCCCCAGCCCGACCAGCATGTTCAGACCCCAGTGACCGCCAACATGCAATCCTACTTAGGGGACCACCTTGCCTGGCATGGCAACTCACACCTGTAATTTCAGAACTTGAGGAGCAGAGACAGGAGAGCCTCTGCATTTTGAGGACAGCCTGGTGAACACAGAAAGTTCCAGGCCAGCTAGAGCTACATAGTGAGCCCCCTGCCTAAATAAATAAGTGATGAAATAAATAAAGAAACAGACAATCTACTTGGTGGTTCAATCGCTTAGAAGGCCAGGCCAAGGGGAAGGTGTGTTAAGAACTTGTCAGTCAAGGGGGAAAAATGTCTGTGGTGTGTGTGTTTGTAACGTAATTACTTATCTAGGTGTTAGGAAAGACATCCAGGGCTGGGCTGCCAGGCTCAGGGCACTTCCGGTGCCCGGCAGGACCTTCCCTTAGCTCCGAGCAATCCATCTGACCCGCAGTAGACTGGGGCGGGGTCAGCGCTGTTAGCTGCCCACCTGCGTCATGTTTCACTGACCTGCTAGTGACCGCTGCTTGCTGCCCCTTCTGCCTGGGCATGGCTTCAGTATCCTCCAAAACCTGCAGGGAGGGCAAGTCTGGTCTTCCCAGGACCTTGCCAAGTTAGTTTTCTGAGGGAAGGGGTTTTGTGTTGTGGGTGTGGCCTAAGAAAGGACAGGAATGGAGGCTGGGTCAGGAATAGGTACCAAACAACGTAAAAAGAGTAGAAATCCGATTTTCAACGGTGGCATGCTTTCTGATATACGTCTGTTGTTGTTGTTGTTGTTGTGTGTGAATATTATGTGTGGCATATGCCTGTGGCGTATGCACATGTGTGTGCAAATGCACGTGTCCTGTGCATGCATGTGTGCAGGCCAGAGTCGAATGTCAGGTGGACTCACTGCTCCACGTTGTTTCTTTGGGACAGTGGCTCTCACTGAACCACAGCTGTGGTTTTCCGTCACACTTATGATCAGCCAGCCCCAGCGATTCTCCCGTCTCCGCTGCCCACAGGACTGAGGATCTATCTGGATGTGTGTGGCCATGCCGGGATGTCTATGTGGGTTTTGGGGATTGAACTCAGGAGGAATCACGTTCTCTCAGACCCTCATGCACGCGTGGCACGTGCTCTTACCTACTGAGCCATCTCCTCAGTCCATGACTTATTTTTATTAAAAAATAAACCTTTTAAATACCATTTTTGGCATTTTCATATGAGTAAATAATGTATTTTGATGTTATTCCTCCCTAATTACCCTTTCTAATCTCCTCTCACTAACACTCTCCTTCCTGTTAATCTCCACCTTACTTTCATGTCTTTATTTTTACCCATTGAGTTAAATTTGGGTTGCTTGCCAACACTTGTTTTTAGAGGGGGTGTTTTTCTTTTCTTTTCTTTTTTTTTTTTTTAAAGCAGAATGAGCAACAGTGGGCAGAAATGTGTGTGAGAAAGTTTACATCCCAGGGCAGAGCCCTAGTCGGACAGGACTTCAGTGTCCACAGGGCAGTTCTGAGGGTCCCCTGTTAAATTATTGCTATGTATCTGGGGGATATTTTCCACCCTCACCCTCTGTCCATCTCTGTCCACATACGCATGTACATACGTTGCACACACATCATATCCCATACCACACCACACATACTTTGTATACATACCCCACATTTTTTTTTTTTTGATTGTTCTGGCAGCTTCTGACTCAAACCGAGGCTGCCCAACTCTCAGTCATTCTTTGCCCAATGCAACTCTGTTAGATCTAACTTAGATGTTTTCTCTTATCAGGGGATGGGACACCCAAAATGTCAGTAGCCTGCAAGGAAGACAAACTCCATAAGGCACATTTAGATATCATGATTCTTTTGAAAAAAACTTTTATTTTTATGTATTTATTTGAGAGCAACAGACAGAGAGAGTAAGAAGCAGATAGAGAAAGAATGGGCACACCAGGGCCTTCAGCCACTGCAAAGGAACTCCAGATGCGTGTGCCAACTTGCGCATCTGGCTTACGTGGGTCCTGGGGAATCAAGCCTTGAACCGGGGTCCTTAGGCTTCATAGGCAAGTGCTTTAACTGCTAAGCCATCTCTCCAGCCCAGATATCATAATTCTTATGATCTAAGTGACTGGTGCATAGATGTACAAAAGTCGTTTACTGTTTCTCTAGAGTTTAAACTTAACTGTATTTTAAAATTTTTTTCATTCATTATTTATTTATTTATTTGAGGGTGACAGACACACAGAGAAGAGCAGGTAGATAGAGGAAGAGGGAGAATGGGTGCGCCAGGGCCTCCAGCCATTGCAAACGAACTCCAGATGTGTGTGCCAACTTGTGCATCTGGCTAACGTGGGTCCTGGAGAATTGAGCCTCGAATTGGGGTCCTTAGGCTTCACAGGCAAGCACTTAACCGCTACACCGTCTCTCCAGCCCTTAACTGTATTTTTACTTGCTGATTCTGGTGATCCTCTTGGGGGCACTCTTTCAGACGGGCTTAGAAATCATTCTCTTTGGGGCTGGGGAGGGGGCTCAGTGGAGAGAGCACTGCTGCCCAAGCGTGATGACCTGGGTTTGGATTCCCAGGCTCCACAGGAAGCTGGGGGCAGTAGTGCGAGCACCTCTTAATTCCAGTGTGTCTACAGACAGATGAGAGGCAGGTGTAGGAGACTGCTGGGAAGCTTGTGGGCCAGCTAGCCTGGTGGACACCGCAGTGATCAACAAAACGCTGTCTCAAACAAGATGGAACCAACAGCAGAGATCGTCCTCTGAACACACCCACACCCACACGCATGCACCCACACCATTCTCTTCATGCTAGAAGCATTATCATCTGTGGGTAGGTGGTGTGGAAGCATGCAATGCAGCCTGTTGTCCCAGGATTGAAGAAAGTAGGAGAGACTTCTAAGATCCAGCAGGGACTTGTGCGCAGGGTGCCTCAGCAGCGAGGGCATGCCTTCATTCTTAACCTCGGACAGAAAGCGCATAGACAACAGGAAGTGGGTCTGTGCGGAGTTAGTGAGGACCTCGCACTTGGCTGTCGGGAGTGCATGCATCATGCCCTTCGCAAAGACATGCTGAAGTCCTAACCAGGGGACCTCAGCCGGTGGCCTGATTTGGAAATGGAGTTTTGGGGGTTGTCACCAGCTAAGATGAAGACACACTGGAGTAAGGTGAGTCCCTAATCCTGTATGACCCCAGAGTCGTGTGACCTCAGAGGCAGAGACGGGCATGACTCAGTCTACAAGCCGCAGAATGCCAAGGACTTCCAGTGACATCAGAAGCTTCTGCCTCCAAATCTTTCCACCCCTGCTGGCATTTGGGATTTGGACTTTTGGTCTTCACAGTGGAGAGAGGATAAATTTCTGTTGTTCACAACCTTTCCTGGTAATTTGTCATGGCAGACACTAGGAGCCAACAGTCACCTTCACTTGGTTAAACACACAAATCGAGAGTCTCCAGTAAATTTCAAGCCCTGAACTGAGGGTCCAAGCTATTCTAATATCCCCTGGAGCAGTACAGGCAGAGTGCATGGAGAGAGGCCACTGGGCTCAGAAGCCCCAAGATGGGAAAATAAGGAGACTGCTTATGAAGACCCACGATGGTGCCCTTTCCCTGGCTGGGACACCAGAACTGCAGTGTCATGGTCCTGACGACATGTGTGTATAAATGCATGTGTTACTCTATCCTTTGTACATGGCATGAGGTCCACCCCAGTGGGTCAAACTCGAGTTACCTTCTGATTGTCATTACGGAGTCTCAAATTAAAATAATGACTTGAGATGCTGTCTGCAAGGTCACGCGAACGGGCGGGGGGGGGGGCGTTTCCAGTGTAATATCTAGGTAAGAAGAGAGTCCCGCCCTGCTGGACACTGTGGTGTTGACGTATGCTCTGCCCGCGCTCAGGAAGTGCATCACGGTCGCTCACCCAACACCACTCCTTTATTTTGCACGGCCCAGAACTCTGAAGCCATCTCAGTGTGATCTCTATGGACACAAAAGTTATTTACAAAATAGTTATCCATGGGCTGGAGAGAGGGCTTAGCAGTTAAAGCACATGCCTGCAAAGCCTAAGGACCTACGTTCGATTCTCCAGGGTCCCATGTAAGCCAGATGCACATGGTGGCGCATGCGTCTGTAGTTTGTTTGCAGTGGCTAGGGGCCCTGGTGTGCCCATTCTCTCTCTCCAACAAATAAATAAATGAAAAGTAAAATCTTTTAAAAAATAGTTTAAAAAATGGCTTAGAAGAATGGCCACCTCCATTACAGACTATTATGGAGCTTAAGTGTAAGGAGTAGAGGTGACAGGTCTTAGGCTAAGGTTTCCAAGTCCCAAAGTAGGTGTTCGTTCATCTCCTTGAACGTGCAAATCCTGGGTGTCACGAGGTTTTCCTTGCTTGGTGTCTCTGCCACACTGGGTGGTATTTGCAGACTGTGTGGGTAGGATGTGTCATCGTATCTGCTTACTGCTTGGGCTTGGATATCTATCCCCGCGTCACCTCTCTCTTCCTGTCAGGCACCGTCTCAGAAGGAGACTGTGACCTGGGGTCGAAGTCGTTGTCACGAGGTTCCTGGCATGCGCTTGCCGTGCTGGTCCGTTTGCTTCGCTCACGCTCTCTCCTTGCCTTCCTTGCTCCCCACCCCCACTTCTCTTGTCAAATTGTGACATCAACTCTTCAAGAGCTCACTTCTGGAGAAGGAGGGATGGGTCAGAAGGTAAACATTTGCCAGGTAAACATGTGGCCCTGAGTTCGATCCTCAGCACACACCGAAAATGCCAAGCACAGTGGTGCAGGCCTGTAATCCCAGCGCTCGGGTGGCAGAGACAGAGGGAATCCCTCTGGCTTGCTGGTTAGCTTGTCTAGAGTGAGCTTTAGGTTCAGTCAGAGGCGTGTCTCAAAAAATAAAGGTGGAGGGGCTGGAGAGACAGCTTAGAGGTTAAAGCACTTGCCTTCAAAGCCAAAGGGCCTCGGTTCGATTCCCCAGGACCCACATAAGCCAGATGCACAAGGGGGCGCATGCGTCTGGAGTTCGTTTGCAGTGGCTGGAAGCCCTGGCGTGCCCATTCTCTCTCTCTTATTCTGCCTCTTTCCCTCTCTCAAATAAATAAATAAAAATAAGATATTAAAAAAAATAAAGGTGGAGAATGATTGAGGACTTCCGACTTCGATCTCTGACATCCACATACAGGTGCCTGAGCCACCCCCACGTGCCGAACACACATGCACACACACACACAAGCAAAAAAGGAGAAAGGAGCTCATCTTTTACGGGAAGTCTTCCTGGAGTCCAGAGGGCATGGATTCTTTTGCCTGCCCCTATCATTCAATCCATCTGAGTCTATTGATTATAGCGATGTGCGCTTTGTGACGAGTGACTGATCTCACCAGAAACTTCTGGAGCCTCTTTCTGGGTACTTCATTTCACTTTGCATCCAGCAGCCTGCTCCTCCCCCACTCCTTCCATGCGTGAGCAGCTCCTTGGCGTGCTACACTCTATTTGCATGGGGCAGGAGTCCACTCAGTGCTATTTTAAAATTAGCCTTTATGCCATCCATGTAAGTTAGGGAGAAAATTAACGGAGGAAAATGACAGAGCCATCCGAAGGAGCTGCGCAGCTCATCACTCTTGGGTTTGCCCTGTTCCCCCTGTAATTAGATTACACGTGACGCAGCACCAGCTAATGGCCCGAGCCGCCCACGAGGGAACTCCAGCGCTATCTGCGAACACCCAGGCCTTCCCGCCGCAGGACAGATGTTGGGCGAGGTATGCTTCCCACACGAACATCTGCTCTGCCGTTCTCACTCAGTCATGGGAGCCAGCCGGCTTAGGCAAGCAAGAGATGAATTCCTGGGCGAGGCGCGTGGCATTGCCAAGTTTCTGAGCATGAATGTCAGGCTCATCAAACTGTCTGCTCTGCCTTCCTTGATTGGCCAGTACCTCGACTCCTGCCCAAACAGAGCTCAGTTCTGGTGGCCTTAGACCAAAATGAGTCTGAGAACTGTTAGTCTCTTGACGTCAACACAAATCAATTTTCACTTTAGTACCTATAGATTTATCTTTTCTTGTGTGTGTGTGTGTGTGTGTGTGTGTGTGTGTATGAGTGTGCATGTGTGCATGTGGGGGCCCGAGGGCAACCTCAGGGTGCCTTCCTTAGGAACTCTGTCCATCCCTTTTTTGAGGCAGGATCTCTCATTGGCTCACCAATTCAGCTAGACTAGCTGGCCGGGGATCTCCAGGGATTCTGTCACCACCTCCCCAAGGCTGGGATTAGAGGTATGTGCCACCACACCTGGCATTGTATGTGAGTGCTGGGGATTGAACGCAGGTCTTCATGCTTTCAAGGTAAACACTTTAGCCATGCAGTCATCTCTCTCACCCCAGCCATAGGTTTTTTTGGTCTTTCCTCAAATACACACACAAGTGGTAATGTGAGAACCGGTGTCTGACAGCTGCGAGTTGCACACACATTGCACACGCGCTCTATCCACAGACGTCTCAGTTCACCGGGATGCCTGGATTTTGCCCAGCACCTCCTGGTCCCAGAACTCTGCCCCACAGTATGGTGGTGGGCTAAGCCCAATGGGAGACCATGTGGGCAGTCTGTGGGGGCAGTTGATATTGTTTTAGGCACATGATAATTTACAGATGTTGGCACTTAGCAGCGAAGCCAGAGCAGCACTCCAAACGCCTGACCACACACACATCATTATTACCGTCTGATTCCTGGAAGTGAGACAACCCTGCAGTAAAACACTCACAGAGGCAAACAAGCCTGCTCTCCTTGGCAGCCTACAGGTGCCCACGGGGTAGAGGCTGGCTGTGTACCAACTGCGCCAACTGTGCCGCTCCACAGAGAGGGAGGAGGTCTACCTGCTCTTGTTAGAGCCATAGGAAGATCATCTGCCTTGCTCATGTGATGTACAAAATGGGCCCCTTCCACTCTCAGCAATTTACTCAAGAAGTCAGCTATCAAAAAAAGGCAGTGTGGGGGCTGGAGAGATGGCTTAGCGGTTAAGGCACTTGCCTGTGAAGCCAAAGGACGTAGCTTCGATTCCGCAGTACCCACGTAAGACAGATGCACAAGGGGAACATGCATCTGGAGTTCATTTACAGGGACTAGAGGCTCTGGCATGCCCATTCTCTCTGTCTCCTCTCTCTATCTCTCTGCTTGCAAATAAATAAGTAAAAATAAAAATAAATTTAAGAAGGCAGTGTGCTTTTGGGCAAGGGAGCTGGCAGCATCTTGTGTTTTCTTCCTAGGGCTGCCTTGGTGAGGAGACTTAAAAAAAAGCAAGCTATCTTTTTATAGTTCTGGGGTTGGGTGTTTGGAATGATAGAGTCAATAGGGTCAGGTTCTCTTTGAAGCTTCTAGAAAGAATCCTCCCATGCTCATCCCAGCTATGGCTGCTTATGTTGGCTTGTGGGTGGGTCTCCCCAGACCGTGAATCCATCCTCACCAAGCGTTCCTATGTGTGTCCCTCTCTGTGAACCAGCCTTTTTCCGTACTGACAGGAAGTTGCAGTCATGTGACCTAGACCCCAGTCAAGCCCAAGGGCATCTGTTCTCAAGACACTCAAACTAATGACACACCTGCATGATCCATCCTTACTTCCAAACAAGGTCACACTCACAGTACTAGGGCTGGGACTCAAGTAGACCGTTCTTGAGGACACGGTTCAGCCTAGTAGGATAATGCATGGGTTGGAAAGAGCCTAACAGAAGGATGGGCAAACTGGAGCTGCACTAACTAGACTCTACAACAGGCTGTATCAGACCCGTAACAGCCAGCTTTATGGACAACCTACACCCTGCCAGGCGTGGGGCACAGGGCTCCCTAGGGTTCCTCTCATGGATTCCTTTCATTTTTGAGGCAAGCCCAACAGACTGCCTTTTTTTTTTTTTTTTTAAATGTGAGAGTGGGGGTGGGTAGAGAATTGGCACACTAGGGCCTCCAGCCACTGCAATGGAACTCCATCCAGACGCACGGGCCCCCTTGTGCTTATGTGTGACCTTGCGCATACACGTCACTGTGCGTATGGCTTACGTGAGACCTGGAGAGACAAACATGAGTCCTTAGGCTTCATAGGTAAGTGCTTTAACTGCTAAGCCATCTCTCCAGCCTGTCATCTCATGAATTCTTTTTTTTTTTTTTTTTCGAGGTGGGGTCTCACTCTAGCTCAGGCTGACCTGGAATTCACTATGTAATCTCAGGGTGGCCTTGAACTCACAGTGATTCTCCTACCTCTGCCTCCCGAGTGCCGGGATTAAAGGCGTGCGCTGCCACCCCCGGCCTCATGAATTCTTATAAGCACAGCGAGGTTGGGATGTGATAGTTTCATGTAACAGATGAGCAAATGAGTCTCAGGGGATGGCAGCTGTCCTGCTCTAGTCCTCAGAAGCAGGGGGAAGGCTACAATCCCCTAGTCACTCACACGTCTCCAAGTCCAATAATTCTAACCAGCAACAAGTCTCTGGAGTTCTAATTCCATCCCTCCAGCTAGGCTACTCACAGTCCTGGAAAACTTCATCTGGGGCCAGCAGCTTTCCTTAGCAGCCACTTCGTGGTCCCGGCATCTTCACTGGGTCTCCACTGCAAGCCATGGTTCATCCTCATGGCTCCATCGGGTCTCCAGCAAAGGTTTGCAGGCATCCAGCAAACCTGCTTCACACTGCCCATGGTCGTTTCCAAAGCACAAGACCACATTGCAAACTCAATGACCCTCTCTTTCCCTGCAGATTTGAACCCAGGTCCTCAGCTGGTAGGCTTTGCAAGGAAATATCTTTAACTTATGAGCCATTGCCCCATCTCTCTCATTTTATTTATTTGTTTATTTTGCCTTTAAAAAATTTTATGTGGTGTTTTCAGTTAGACTGGCTGACTTGAGAGCCCCAATGATCCTCTTGTCTCTGCCCCTCTCTGTGCTGGGATTACAGACATGTACAACCATACCTGGCTTTTTATGTGGGTACCCTTCCTTTCTTTCCTTCCTTCCTTCCTTCCTTCTTTCCTTCCTTCCTTCCTTTGGCTAGATTTCCTTTAGATTCATTTGAGAAGCTACAGAGCTCATTTTCAGGCTGCAGAGATGGCTCAGTAGGTAAAGCACTTGCCGTGCAAGCATGAGGACCTGGGTTCAAATCCGCAGCACTCATGTAATACGCCAGGCATAGAAGTGTGTGCCTGTAACCCCAGCACTGGGGTGAGAAACAGGAGTATTCCTGAGGCTTACTGGATAGCTTGTCCAGCCCAATGAATGAGCTCTGGGTTCAGTGAGAGACCCTGTCTCAAAAAGTAAGTTGGAGGGGCTGGAGAAATGGCTTAGTGGTTAAGGCATTTGCTTGCAAAGCTAAAGGACCATGGTTCAATTCCCCAGGACCCACGTAAGCCAGATGCACAAAGTGGCACATGCATTTGGAGTTTGTTTGCAGCCGTTGGAGGCCCTGGTGTGCCCATTCTCTCTTTCTCTGTCTCTCTCTCTCTCTCTCAAATAAATAAATAAATGAAATATTAAGAAAAACCATATTAAAAAAAAGCAAGTTGGAAAATGATTGAGGAAGACACCTAATAACCGACCTCTGTCCTATAGGCAACCCCCCCCCCCACAGAACCTGCCTTCTAATGACACCCCAGAAGCACATCTCCTCCAGGCAAGAGTATCCCAGGGCAGTCACAATAGCTCATCAGGCTTGGAGCACAGAAGTCAGCATTTCAATTTATGTGCAAATAGCATCAGTCCTGATCCAAGTCCTTCCACGAGGGTAACTGTGGGCCGAAAGGAATGCCACGCCCCAAACCCAGAGTGCAGCGGGGAGCCCAAGGACATAGCTGCCTTGGTTCGCTCGGGAGGAGTCCCTCTCCTCGGTCACAAGGCCATCACTCATCAGGTACAGGCTTACCGTGGACCAGTTCTGGTGTCGAAAGAAGACTGGACCCGGTGCCTGTGTGCCTGGGGCCTGCCTTCCATTGAACAGGATCGTAGCTCGAGAGGCAGAAGGTTTTGCCTTCTCTTCCCTTCCTGCCTTTCTCTTCAACCCAAGCTCCTGTTGTCTTGCAGAGAAAGGGGCACTTAGCATTTGACTTGACCCTGTACGTTTATGGCCTTGGGATGCACGTTTTCAATGGTAACGTGTGCCCTGCAATGAGGAACTGTAAGGAACTAAACGGTGTCTGGCTCCCCATGGGTCATGGGGATTTGAACTTAGGTACTTAACGCTTGGGCAGCAAACACCTTTATCCACTGAGCCATCTTGTTCCTCAATTCTCTATTTCTTTAAAAAAATGTTTTGGGGGCTGGAGAGATGGCTTAGTGGTTAAGACGTTTACCTGCAAAGCCTAAGGACCCAGGTTCTATTCCCAAGTACCCACATAAGCCAGATGCACAAAGTGGCTCATGCTTCTGGAATTTGTTGGCAGTGGATAGAGGCCCTAGTGTGCCCATTTTTTCTTTCTCTCTGCTTCCTCTCTTAAATAAACAAGTAATAATAAAATATTAAAAATAATAAATAATTGTTTTTTGTTTTATAAGTTTTAGAGCTACTATTACTACTACTACTATTACTACTACTACTACTACTACTATACACACACACACACACACACACACACACACACACATATATTGGTTTTTTGAGGTAGGGTCTCACTCTAGCCCAGGCTGACCTGGAATTCACTATGTAGTCTCAGAGTGACCTTGAACTCACGGCGATCCTCCTACCTCTGCCTCCCAAGTGCTGGGATTAAAGGCATGCGCCACCACGCCCAATTCTTTTCCTTACTTTTTTATGCTTTGAGTTGGGGGAATAAGGAGTCCTGCATATGTAGCAGAACAAAGGTGGGTGACCAGCCTGTCTCCTTTCCTGCAACAGTGGTGGTTCATAGCAGTGACCAATCAAGTCTCAGGATGAAGGAAGGGACACTTAACCTCCCCGTAGGTCCTAAGCCTCGGGCTCTTTGGCCAGTCCTGGCATTTCTCTAAGTCTTTGTCTCCTGCTCCAACGGAATCCTAACACGTGTATTTAGAAGCAGATTGTGAGTCAAAACAAGATTCCATGGGGAGCTCCTTACAACTTGGGAAAAAGATCAAACACTGGGCGTCGTTCTTGTTAACCAGGTGGGATGAAGTCGGAAAGAGTGTGTTGTGTAAACTTAATAATTCTGTTGTTTGCCAAGGGCTGTCCCTTCCCTTGCTGACAGTCCTTTTCCTTCTGGCCCTTGAAGACCATTTTCTTTCCTTCCCCGGGCTGCGGTTGCCTTTTCTGAGGAGCAGAGCGATTGGATCTGGATTTCTGAGCTGCCTTCTAGCGTGTACATCCAATGATTTCACAGCTCTGTGAGAGTACCTGGTCTGCTGGTACTGGTTGGAAGTTTTCTTAGGAACAAAGAAAGCCAGACGACCTAAACATGAAATTCAACCCCACCAGTGAATTACGTGGGCTTTGAGAAAAGCATCAAGCAAGAATGGTTATGTCTAATACTGGGTCTGCTGGTTTGCCAGGGCCAGGTAACCAGAATCAGATGACTGAACTTGATATGCACCTGCAGGTACAGTTACGCCTTTGAATCTGCCAAGCACTTTTGTTCAAGCTGTTTGGAAGCATTCAATAACTTCCTCTTGCAAGCTGCGCGTAATACGAGCCTTTGTTTCCCAAAGAAAATTACTGATGGTTCATTACGGCTTACTTCAGCATCTTAATGTGTACAGGAGGGTTTTGTGTTTAGATTCGTTTCCATGCAATCCCTTGGGATGGCCCTGGAATTTACACTAATGTGGCACTATGTGTGTGGAGATTAGCTTGAGTTTCTTCCTTACATGGCTTATGAGTATTGTAGGGAATTGGCTAGAAGATTAACAGATGGGCTCTGAAGGGACTGATTGCTAAGAATTTTGTCTCCATGAAAAGAGAGAGAAGAGAGAGACAGAGAGAGGGGGAGAGAGATTGGGCACATTGCCAGATCAAGTGAGACTTTTTTGATTTTTTTTTTTTTGTTTGTTTACTAGAGACAGAGAGAGGAAGAGAGAGCTGGAGAATGAGTGAGAATGGGCTGCGCCAGGGTCCTCCAGCCACTGCAAATGAACTCCAGACGTGTGCGCCACCATGTGCATCTGGCTAACGTGGGACCTGGAGAATCGAACCTGGGTCCTTAGGCTTCGTAGGCATGAGTCTTAACTGCTAAGCCATCTCTCCAGCCCAAGTGGGACTTTTTTCTGCATGTGTGTTCATGTTCATATTTGTGTGGGTACACCTATGTGTGGGGTGCATATTTACATGTGTGGAGGCCAGAGGACAAGCCTGTGTAACTTTACCCGAAACACTATCTACCTCTTTTTTTTTTTTTTTGAGACAGGGTCTCTCATTGACCTAGAACTCACCAATCAGGTCAGTGAGCGCCAGGGATCCTCTGTCTTCGCTTCCCCAACACCAGCAGGATGAGTGGGCTCTACCATGCCTGCACTTAGAGATGGAACTTGAGTCTTCACGCTCGGGAGGCAAGCGCCTCAGTGACTGAGCCATCTCTCCGCTTCTCATAAGCGCTTCTTATCCTTAATGTTAATCAGTCTTGGACGGCAGGGCCAGGCCAGGCTGGCACCCAAAGCTCCGCTTGGGTGGGTTCAACCCCGAGTCCAGGCTTTGCGCTTTGACAGACCTATACCCGGAGGCTGGTTGGTACATTTGTTAAGTATGCACCACCCACGAGGCTGCCTAGCTCCTGGCTGGCACACTGTGGCTGTGAGTTCTCCTCCACCAGTAGACAAGGTGGGGGAGCCTGTGGCTCGTCTTGAGGCTCACAGCATAAGCAGGAGCCATACCCCCAGGTTGTCTATGGACTGAAGCCATGCAATGTTGCTGTCTACTCACTTGTTACCCACGTGTCTGTCAGGGATGTCACCCACCCTAACGTGGCCTCTAACTCTAGGGATGTCACACCTGCTCTGTGGGTCATGGCAATGCAAGTCCTTGGATCCCCTGCTTTAGCCGAGTCGGTGCCACTCAGGGGACATTTGGTCTCCTTCTTCTGCAGTCTCTGCTTCTCACTGTGTTATTCGAGCATGGTGTCCCAGATGTGTCTGTCATAAATCTGCTCACAGGAAGCATTTGGATGTGTTTAGATTGGGCCAGTAGCTTGGGGAGCTGAGCAGACCCATTGCCTCAACACTAATAGCTTTAGGAAGAAATATATCTGTGCCTAAAAGTGTCCCCCATGGGCGTTTTGCTCAGCCTCTGGTTTTCAGCTCTCTTCCTCTTTGTTTTTTTTTCTTGCCTCTCTACTCTGCTCTTTCCCCCTCCCCAAATTCTTAAGATAATTCCCAATGCCATAATTTAGGGGCTTTTACTCTGAGCTATGCATTCAGGATCTTAATTTCTACCCCAAGCAGCTATATTGAAGTATTTTAATAAACAGTCAGCCAGTTCCCAAACAGTTATTCCAGTAAGGCTAACTGACATGCTTTTGTGAACACTTATAACATGGGCTGGCTGCACGAATAAGACCTTGGAGTCATAGGCATTCATGAGCCAGTAGTTGTCAATCATCCACACTTGGGAATGGAAAGATGACCAGACCCACACTCATTGTGTCTAAGGTGCCTAGACTCAGTGGGTAGCATGATGGACTAGGGTGTCTCCAGTAGAGATGGAGCAAGGGAATCAATGAGAAGTTCTATTGGGGTGTTAGGGTCGTTTTGCTTAGATGAAATAGTCTACCCTGGAAGCACAGAAGCTGATGCAAGGACCGTGAGGCAGAGTTCAGGCTCATCAGTCTTGGAGACCAGGGTGGTCATAAATATTGGAAGATGGTACGGAGTTTGGGAGCGAGCAGAGTGGAGACAGTTTCTATCTGGCAATGTAGCATAGTGGAGGTTCATCCACATTAAGAAAAATCTTAATATGAAAATAAACGTATCTCCAGCCCACTAGAGGATTGAGGTCTTAGGGCAAACCACTGCTTTTCCACCCTCAAATTGGAGAGAGAGAGAGAGAGAGAGAGAGGTTGTGGGAACAGGAACCCCAATAATGAAATCTCTGTGGTAACTATTTCTGGGTTCCCTTTAACTCTAACACATGCTTGGCTTCAATAAATAATTACAAGGCACAGTACCAGACGTAAAAGAAAGCCTGAAGAGAGAACAGCTCTTGTACCTGGATGTGGTGGAGACGTGGAAGTTGTCAGATCAGGAACTTGAAACACTGCCCGTGTGGCAAGGGGTCTGCTGGGCCAGTGAGGAGGAAATCCGGAAGCTCAGGCTGTCAAGTGCAGGCTGGGGCTATGGGAGCGCTGTGTGCAGGTGTTCTGGAGCACCTTCCGGTCACTTCCGCAGCACACCTCTCGGGAAGTCACCCTTCCTGGCCCAATGGGACGTCCTCCCACGCTCTGTCCTCACGATCTGAAACTGGCCGTGCGTGGGCCCTTCTAAACTGTCACGCTGCGCCTCCCATTCTCGTGTGAGCTCTGAGGAACAAACTCAGGTCTTCATATGGGCAAGGCAAGCACCTTACCACCTGGGCTATCTCCCCAGCTGCAAGGAAGAATTCTTAAAGGCAAAATGAGGAGGGATGAGAAGACAAGGTAGCGATTCTAGCAGAGCCTCTTGTGGTGTCTTTTGTCATCAGGCACTCGTGTGTGAGATCTTCTACAAGAGCACCTCCCAGGAATGTTTTTGTTTGTTTGTTTTGTTTTTTCGAGGTAGGATCTCGCTGTAGCCCAGGCTGACCTGGAATTCCCTATGGAGTCTCAGGGTGGCCTCGAACCCACAGAGATCCTCCTACCTCTGCCTCCCAAGTGCTGGGATTAAAGGCGTGGGCCATCACGCCCGGCCCTCCCAGGATTTTTATGGTTTTTGTTGTTGGGACTTGACACCAGTGATTCCATTTTGAGTTTTAATATCTTTCACTAGAAACCTCCCATCTTAGACACATGGTCCGTTTGTTGAAGACTGTGCTAAGACCTCCCTGTCTGGATGAGTTGAGATCAAGGCTGATACTATAAAACAACTCCTCTCTACAGATGCCAACTCCATCTGGTCTCCCAGGAGATGACAGGAGTTTGGGACTGGAAGACAGGCTCTGGAGGTCTCCCCATGAGTTTTCAAGTAGGTGCATGGACAGAGTATTGGTCCAGAAGACATTCTTTTTCTTTTTTTTTTTTAATGTTTTATTTATTTACAAGAAGAGATAGAGAGAGAGAATGAGAGAGAGAATGGGCACGCCAGGGCCTCTCGCCACTGCAAACAAACTCCAGATGCACATGCCACCTTGTGCATCTGGCTTTACGTGGGTACTGGGGAATTGAACTTGGGTCCTTAGGTTTTGCCAGCAAGCACATTTAACCAGTGAGCCGTCTCCCCAACCCCAGAAGACAGACTTCTTACTGCTAGGGACTGTCACTTTATCTACATGACCTCCTACAGGTCACTGGATTTCCCTACCCTTGATGCACTCATCAGTCAAGAGAAATAATGAGGGCTGGGGAGATGGCTCAGTGGTTATAGGAGCTTGCTTACAAGGCTCACAGCCTGGGTTCAATTTCCCAGTACCCATGTGAAGCCAGAGGCACAAAGCGCTTAGATCTGGAGTTGTTTGTAGTAGGAAGTGGCTCTGGTGCACTTGTGCTTGTTCTCTCTCTCTCTCCCTCTGTCTCAAATAAATACAATGAAAATATTATTTTTAAAAATATCTTTATGAGACAGAGAGAGAATAGGCATGCCAGGGCTTCCAGACGCTACAAACGAAATCCAGACTCACGTACCACTTTGTGCATCTGCACTGGGGAATCCAGCTCTGGTCGTTAGGCTTTGCAGGCAAGTGACTTATGTGCTGAGCCATACCTCCAGCCCTCATCACTCTTTTTTTAAAGGAGGAATAATGACTGTGCCCTTGACCCATGTCTCTGGGCTTTGTGGGAATTAGAAACCGTGATGCTTGCTATGTTGGTAGGCGGTTGAGGCACTGAAATCGCCAGCGCGGCTGCACTTCCTTGCTGCTTAAAGTGACATCACGCTTGTCAGTGGCCTTGGAGGTGGCGTTCTCTGCACACCAAATGGGAAACTCTAGGGCTAAGCCTGGCTGTGCTTGCCGGACGCTCTGTCCTCACTGTGGCCATATCTGGCTTTTGTGAGGCCCACCTTCCTCGTCCTGTTCAGCAGAGGCCCAGGGCTGTTAAAGCACAGCAATTAGAGGGCTGGTTTTATGGGGAGACTCAGACGGCTAACTCACCTTGTCTGGGTAATTACAATGAGGTGGAAGCTGGCCGTTGGCTCTTGAAAAACTTTAGGATACCAGAACCCACCATGGTCTTCAATAAATAAGGTAAATTGCCAGGCATGACAGCTTATACCTGTGGTCCTAGCTACTTGAGAGGCTGAGGCAAGAGGTCCCTTGAACTAAAGAGTTTGAGCCAGCCTGGGCAACAGTCAGACTTGGGTAAAAAACAAAATCATACCAAAGGTCTGGGGAGATAGTTTATTCAGTAAAGTACTTACTACGCAAGCATGAGGGCACTTTGATCCCCTAAACCCAGATGATCAAAGCTGGGCACGGTGCTAGTGTCAGTGCTGGGGAGGCAGAGACAGGAGGATACTTGGTCCTCACTAGCCGGCTAGTCTAGCGTAGTTGGTGAGCTCTAGGCCAATGTCTCAATGAAAGATGGACAGCACATGAAGAGTGATGCCTGAGGACTGGGGAGATGGTTTAGCTATTAAGGCGCTTGCCTGCAAAGGCAAAGGACCCAGGTTCGATTCCCCAGGACCCACATAAACCAGATGCACAAGGCGGCGCATATGTTTGGAGTTCATTTGCAGTGGCTGAAGGCCCTGGAATGTTCACTCCCTCTCTTTCTATATCTGCTTCTTTTTCTCCCTGTCTGTCTGTCTCTCTCTCTCTCAGATAAATAAATAAATAATAAAATAAAATAAAATAATAAAGGATGATACCTGAGGTTGTCCTCTGGCCTCCACATGTAGATGTTCCTGACATGATCAAATGTGCCCTGGGGCTTGGGGGGGGGGAGAGGCATAAAATCACCCTTGAATGAGAACCACTGAGTGAGGGGCTTCTCCCGGCAGCTGTGGCCCTTCCAACAGACCTCAGACAACTCAGGTTCCCTGCTCTGTACCTGGAACCACGTGCTTGTGGCTTCATGATACTGGGGACACTGCCACTGCCTGGGATTATTCAGGTAGCTGCTTTTTATTCAGGTAGTTTTCATTTTGCATGTGTATGTGTGTGTGGTGTGCATGCATGTGTGTCTGCATTTTCACATGGGCACGTGGATGTTCATGTTAGTGTGTGTGTATAGGTTGTTGGTTGATGTCAGGTGTCTTCCTTGATTGCTGTTCCTTTTATTTATACAGCTCACTGATTCAGATAGTCTAGCCAGCCAGTTTGCCGCCCCCCCACCTTCCCCAGAATCCTCTGTCTCTGCCCTCTGAGTGCTGGGATTACAGGAAGGCTCTCCCACCCAGCATTTATGTGGATGCTGGGGGTCTGAACTCTCCCTCACGCTTGCTCAGCAAGCACTTGATGCACTGAGCCATCAGCCCGGCCCTCAGGTAGGTGCGTTGATGATCATAAAGGGCGAACCAGGTCACCACAGTGATGATGGCGTCTGAGCTGTTCTGTGGTGAAGCTCAATGGTGACAGTCTTCTCTGCTTCCTGGTCTTGTCATCTTAGTGTGTGTGCATGTGGGGACTCTGTCTTTGTGATTCATTCAGGAAGATGTTTGGTGCACCTTTATCCCATCTCCCTAGGGTGATGGGTTTCCAAAGACATCATGGTCAGACAAGTAGACATTCTGATTATTTAACAAAATGTCATAACAACTTCCCACCACTGAAACAAAGTCCCTGAAATGAGACGAACCACTGCCTGGCACTAGAAGTATGCTTCTCATGAAGTCAGAGCCCAGAGAGGTGACTTTGGGGAAGCCGAGTGAGCCCTGGGTCTTTGGGCTGAGTCCAGAACCTAATGTGGGCACAAGTTGAGCCTAGCAGCAGAAAGGGAATGATGAATTTCCCTACAGAACAGACTGGGGATATGATCTGCTATCAAGAAAGGTTAAATTTGCATATCAAGTTGATCAGTTCCCACTTAGGCGCTGTGTTTCCAGATTTATAAATGCAGCAAGATACTTTCATCCGTGTTTTCATAAGATTGAGCAATAAACTTGAAAGCAAATCCTGTTACCTTCATTTTCTTGAGAGAAGGCTTTGGGGTGGATGGCCGGAGGAAGCGAGGGCTGGGCTGCCAGCCTGTCCGTCCCCAGGCTCCTCACGGGACAGCTGGAGAGAGCCTGAACCTGGGTCCCTTGTGTCCTTCCCTCCACCTCCCTCTGCAAAGCCATGCTGCACCAGAATCCCTGACTTTCTCTCTCTTCTGACCTCCCCCCACCACCACACACAGCTGTGGGTGACCTTGAACCAGTCACCTGCCCTCTCTCAACCTCAGCTTCCTCATTCCTAAAAGACGAGAATCCCGATCATTCTCCCTCATTAAGGCTGTTGGGCAGATTAAGTAAGGTAAACACTCGGTAGTTGCCATGGTGATCGCCCTAGCTAAAGCGTTGTCACTGTTACTATCCGCATCATCACACAGAAGATTCCCTCGCATGTGCCGTCATGAGCCCAAGGGTCTGCAGGGAAGGCTGATACTCTTGGGAAATCTTCCACCTGTTTGGAGGTGGTGAGGACGGATCTCTACTTCCATTGTGTCTCGTCTTTTCTGTACTGGTACTTCGGGTTCTAGTCGGGATTATGAAAAGGTTCATTTCATGTTCTTTGCAAATGCGAAATCTGTCAGCAGGGTAGGGCCCAGTCTTCGCTCAGGGTTCTGGTTCCACTTTGAAATTTTTCTGGGTGTATAGGTACTGGTGGGACAAGAAACTCGCCTGGAGACTTTTCACTGTCTGGCCAGGTAGTGACTCAGATCACTTCTGCCTGTGTTTCCTTGGCCAAGAATCGTCCCCCCTGGGGCTCAAAATCCCAGGCTACCATCTGTGGGGAACGGGATCCAACGAGCACAGTGGATCTATAGCCTGTCCACAAAGGTCAGAGGCAGACACAGGCTAAGCAGGGGCCATTTGGGGCTTGCTCATGTGAGGTCAATAGGGCTTTCTCAGAAAAAAAAAAAAAAAAGCTTAAGAGGCGGGACAGCAGATGTGTTAGGTGCTGTGGGCCGTAAGGTTCCTGTCTCAATTGCTCAATTATGGGCAGCTCGTAGACTGAACAAATGGAGGTGGCTATGATCCAATAAAAGGCACTCACAAAAGCAGGTGGGGCAGAGCATCCCTTAGAAGTCCAAATGGTGTTTTTAGTGAAAGCATACCATTTTGAGGAAAGGTCTTCGATTTTCTAGATGAATAGGGCCCTGTGAGAAGGCGCAGGCACGGTGAGGGGCATGTTAACCATCTGCAAATGACCACAGTTGAAGTCTCAGCACCAGGCAAGAGACACCTCGCTTCTACGTCAGTTCCATAGATTCTACTTAGAATAATGAAGAAGGAGGAAGAAGAGAAGGACGAAGAGCAGGACGAGGGGAGGAGAAGGGGCAGAGAAGGAGAAGAAGAGGGGGAGGGAGGAAAGAAGTGGGGGAGGAGAAAGGGAGAAGGAGAGCTCTGTGACTGTCGCAGGGCCCCAAGTTTCCTACTTGAGATACTAAACCAGCATTTAATGGCAGGAATGGAAAGTTAGCAATTGCAGCATAATTCATTTAACATAGAACTCATGCAGCCCTTATTTTCAAATACTCGTCGTGTTCTAAAAATACCTTTGGAGGCTTCTTAACCATGACGCTAAACTTAGAAATTCCTTCTCTCCCCCTCGTCTTCCATAAATATACAAAAAAAAAAAAAAAATGCCCACTGTGTGCCAAGCCCTGTTCTTGGCCAGAGGAGGAAAGGGGGAGGGGATAAGACCACATGATCGATGTTTCCATGGAGGTGGTTCGGGCAATAAACACTCATAGGCAAACAAATGCATTCCAGGCAGCCAGGGCAGTAACAACAAATCCTGGCAAGGGGAAGGGCTGCGTGAACGTGGACGGTGTCTTTGAGGACAAGAGTGGTGGATTCCAAATCAGAGCCTCTGCTATAGGCTCAGGTGCAAAAATAGCAAGCCTTCTGGGGGGTCCCGAGCTAGGAACATGGTTTAGTGCAGGGAATTTGGTGTTTTGGGGGTTCCTTCCCCAAAGCCGTGTCTCAGGAATGGCTGCCCGGACCACACAACACCGCAGGCTCACAGCTGCGGTCAGAAAATGCAGCCAGCAGCTGCCGCGGGACCTGGTTCAGGGACCCGCCGCAGGCCGGCTCCCGAGGTCTGGAAGAGGCCCGTTGTCGTTGCCTGCAGTGCCTCTAAGATCCCCAAAAGCTGACTTCAGCCGCTGCAACTGTGCTGGGATGTCCACAGAATGGATCCTGGGGACACTGCTGCAGGAGCCCCTAGTGCCACCGTGGCTCGGCGTGGCCTTCTCACAAGGTTTCAGCAGCATCAAGCTGGCCACCTGCCTTCACTCACCGAAGCCCACCTCTGCTTGCAATCTCTCGCAAGGGCCCTGAGTCCATGCTTCTCCTCTGGATTCCTGCGGAATCCCATCTTGGGACGATAGGGTGGAGGCTTGTGCATCCCACTCCGTGCTGGCGCTGCTCCAGTCTAGCAAGCTTCAGTAACAAACGCTTTGTCTCAGAGTTCTAGAGGCTGCGCAGCCAAGATCAAGGTCTGTCTGAAGAGACCCAGCTCCAGGTGTCTCTCCTTGGTATCGCTGCTGGCATCTTCTGTATGCATGCTTGGACACACAGAGCCCTGGTTTCTATCTTCACCCCCATATTCACCCTGTGCACATGCCTGTGTCCAAATTCCCCCTTTTTATTAGGATATCAGGCATGTTGACTAGGGCCTACCTTTTTTTAAAAAAAAAACTTTACATTTTTTTTTTTTATTATTTGAGAGAAAGAGAGAGAGAGGAGAGAGGAGGAGTGAGAGAGACAGAGAGAAGGAGAATATGGGCACGCCAGGGCCTCCAGCCACTGCAAACAAAATATAGATGCATGCGCCACCTTGTGCATCTGGTTTATGAGGGTTCTAGGGAATCAAACCTGGGTCCTTAGGCTTCACAGGCAAGTGCTTTAACTGCTAGGCAATCTCTCAAGCCCTAGGGTCTGTCTTAATGACCTCTTTCAACTAATGATAACTACAATGCCCCCGTTTCCAAATAACTTGCTGTATTAGTTACTTTTCTCATCGTTGTGCTGGAATACCTGACAAAAGCAATTTAAGAGAGGAAGGATTGGGCTGGAGAGATGGCTTAGCAGGTTAAGCGCTTGCCTGTGAAGCCTAAGGACCCTGGTTCAAGGCTTGATTCCCCAGGACCCACGTTAGCCAGATGCACAAGGGGGCGCACACATCTGGAGTTTGTTTACAATGGCTGGAAGCCCTGGCATGCCCATTCTCTCTCTCTCTCTCTCTCTCTCTTCCTCTTTCTCACTCTGTCTGTCACTCTCAAATAAATAAAAATAAACAAAAATAATGTTTAAAAATTAACTGTGACTGATTCTTGAGAGAGAGGAAGCATTGATTCTGGACTGGGGTTTGAGGTGTTCCTCTCCCGCCGTGGGGAAGGCGGGGTGGTGGGGGTGTTGCGTGGCTGTGGCAACAAGGAGCACGAACTGGGATTCCGCTTCTTGATGGGTAAGGAAATAGAAATGAAAGTTTGTGCTCATCTGACTTTTTCTTTTTCCCCCTTTTCATTCAGTCTGAGCCCCTAGCCCCTAGGATGGTGTCATCCATGTTTAGGGTGGGACCCGGACCTTCCCCCTCTCGTCAGTTAAACTTCTCTGAAAATTTTCTCATAGCCAAGCCTACAAGTATGCCTCCTAGGGGATTCTAAACCCAGTGAAGTTGTCAGTGAAGACGAATGGTCACGGTGGCATTCTAAGGAAACAGGGTTATTTAAAACTTCAGCATCTTCAGGGAGAGGTCACCTTGAAGGAGGGGGGAGTGGCTGGCGGTGAGAGTCATTATCCTCCCCGTAGGCGGCCGGAAGGGTCAGTCCTCAGGGGTCACTTGAGTACCATATAAGGAGCAGAAACGGGCAGCTCAGGGTATAGGGGACAAGTGAAGGGGATCAGAAAGGGAATGAATGGAGAGGGAGGTAGGGGCATCTCAGGAGGGCTCCGGGGACTTGTGGACCTTTGGGTGGTGGCTGCCTGGGCAGGAGCTGCAACAGCCAGGTAGACATCAGAAAAAGACTTATGTGGCTTCTGCGGCTGTCCTCGACAGAGACAATGGTGGCTTGGGCCAGGAGTTGAGGGCAAAGAGGAGCAGGGCTTGGGGGAGTTGCTTGGACTTGTAATGGACCCCATATGGCCACTGTGGTCACCAAGCACCGGCTGATGGCTCTGCAGATGTCCTAGAGGTTTTGTGTGGGCACCACAGCGGTATGAGCAACTCCTGTTGTGGTTTTTAGTGACCATGTTTTCCAAATGCCAAGCTGGACACAGAGGTGGGCGTGAGAAGGTCTTGCTTGTGGGATTGGGATGTTTTCTAGAGATTGAGCCTGAGTGGAGTCCACAGCTGCGTGCCAGGTATTTGGCTTGGCTGAGGGACTCCCTGGAGGGAGGCTACAGAAACTCATTTCAACGGGACAGCTCAGCCTCGTGCTGCCCAGAATGTAGCGAGATAGTGAGGCAGACTGAATCAAGATCCCAAGAAAAGTCCAGGTCCCAATCCCCAGCTATGAAAATGTCACTTGATATGTCAAAAGAGACTTTTAGGTGTTGTCATGATGTGAAGGGCTGTGAAATGGAGGGGGGGGGCACATGATGCTAGATAATCTGGTGGACAAATATGAGGGACTTTGTAGGAGAGAGGTAGGAGGGCCTGAGTCATCAAAGGCCAATGGCAGTGGGGGCAGGGAGGTTGGGCTGGCCATGAGCTAGCCCACAAGCATGACCGTGACATCTAGTGAGGGTCTCCTTGCTGCCTCATAATATTGTGGTGGTATCACATCAGGGTGCCAACTCACATCGCTCATCTCCTTTGATCAGTTGCATTTAAGTTTATCGTTATTACTATTTTTATTTCACTTCATTTTATTTTTAAATTCATTTTATTTATTTGCAAACAGAGAGAGAGAGAGAGAGAGAGAAGAGAGGAGAGAAGGGGAAGGGGAGTGTGAGAGAGAAAATGGGGGTACCAGGGTCTCTTACCATTCAAATGAACTCTAGACACATGTGCCACTTTGTGCATCTGGCTTAATGTGGATACTGAGGAATTGAACCTGGACTGTCAGACTTTGCAAACAAGCACCTTTAACTGTTGAGCCATCTTTCCAGCCCCATTATTGTTATTTTTATTTTTTATATTTTTGAGGGGCTAGGGATCAAGGCCAAGGCCTTATGCAGCCTAAACACTCTTCCATGGTGCGGTATCCCAAGCCCTCATCCTCTTTTTTTAAAAAAAAATTTATTTGTTTATTTGACAGAGGAAGAGGGAGAGAGAGAGAGAAAGAGAGAGAGAGAATGGACGCACCAGGGCCAGCTACTGCAAATGAACTCCAGATGCTCCCCTTGTGCATTTGGCCTACATGGGTCCTGGGGAATCAAACCTGGGTCCTTTGGCTTTGCAGGCAAACGCCTTAACTGCTAAGCCATCCCTCCGGCTCCTCTTTTTTTTTTTAAATTTTTTATTTATTTATGAGGATACAGAAGGGGGAAGCGAGAGAAGGAGAGAGAGAGTGAGAGAGCAAACTAGAGAGGCAATGGTACACCAGGGCTTCTTACCACTGCAAACAAACTCCAGACACATGTGCTCCTTTGTGCGTCTGGCTTTACGTGGGTGTTGAGGAATCACACTCAAGATGTCACGCTTTGCAAGCAAAGTGAATTTAACCACTGATCCTCTCTTCCTCTTTTCTATATTTTTGTTTCTTCATGTGTGTGAGAGAGAGAGAGAGCGCGAGAGAGAATGAGCACAGGCATGCCTGGGCCTCCTGCTGCTGCAAAGGAACTCCAGCTGCATACGCCATTATGTGCATCTGGCTTTATGTGGGCTCTGGGGACTCGAACCTTGGCCATCAGACTTTGCAAGCAAGCGCCTTTATCTGCTGAACCAGCTCCCCAGCCCCTCCTCCTCTCTCTCTCTCTCTCTCTTTTTTATAAAGCCACTTACGCCATCATAGGCCCATATCTCGTTCTAATTATCTCCCACGCATCCTACCTCCCAGCGCCATCAACATAAGTACGTGAGGGTTGTTTCTGGCACACGAACTTTCAGGGAAGCAATGGAGAATTTGCAATCTAAGAGTGAGATGTTGGGGGAAAGTGGTATTCAAACACTGAGCCATTTAAAAAAGTATAAAGAATTATGTGCTGCCGATGCAGCACAGTCGGTAGGGTGCTTGCCCAGCATTCAGAAAGTCCTGGGTTCAATCCCCACCCCCACGCGCACTGGGAATGGTGGTTAACTCTTGCAATACCAGCTCCTGGGAGGCAGAGGCAGAAGGATCAGGAGCTCACGGTGGTCATCCTTTGCTACATAATGAGCTCGAGGCCCTAAACTACACAAAATCTGGTTTCAAAAAACAGAGTGAAATACAACTGAAGAGCTAACTGCATCTGGAATATTGGCAAGAGCCGTGCAGGTGTGGTTCAGACTGCTTGAGAAGAAACAGCCTTCCGTACAGTTTCGAGGACCCCATTTGATGCTCATGTCCTCCCCCCAATCTTTTCTCTGAGACAATCCACAACTGAGAAGGAAGCCAGGCTCCACCCACAGGATGGCCCATCAGTCCAGGTGATGTATGTCTGGCCTTCCCCAAGCCAGGCCCCCTCCTCCCACTGGGCGGTTCAAGCCCCAGAGCCTTCCCCAGCCTGGGTCAGGCCTTATGCAAATGCCACACGCGCGTGCACTGTCAGGTTGGGAGTCTAGCCAGTTACCCTAGACGTTTCAGAGCTGCCGGCCGGTTTCATGTCATGGGAGTCTGAATAATGTGTTTTGCAACAGATATTTGGAGAGATTTGAATTTCCCCTGGAAGGAAACTGGAGCGATATGTTTTCTTGAGGATCCGCTGTTGAGAGACATCAAGGCCGGCATCAGGAGTTCCGCTCCATGAACACTCCTCAGGAGACAGAACCCCACAGTAAAGGCTGTTTGACTGCAGTTGACTCAGTTTCCCCATAACTGCTGGGTGATGGGCGGAGATTCAAATCATGGGGCTCCCCAGGCCCCACCCCAAATGGGCACAACACTGAGGACTGCGTCCTAAGACTTGTGGCCACGGTGCCAGGCTCCCGGGATCTTTTGCTACTGCAGTTCTCAGGAACCAACTTTCCTTGGGTGTCCCTTGAGGCCACTGGCTGGCCCAAAACTTTAGTTTACGGTTCTTTGCTCTCTGGAGTTGTGACTGTGAGTGGAGACTACCGCGATCTCCTGTGTTCAAAAACCACACACGTCTGAGATTTTGCTGCTCCCCTTGTGGGACTTTCTCTTCCACTCATCGTTTTGGTTTCAGCTTGAAACCATTCATTGTAGGTGCTCCCCGGCCTCCTGGTCAGGCCATAGGCCTCATGTTGGTCACCCACTCCACTCCAGTGACAGGGCATCCGATTGCGGCTGAAACAAGCCGTTCTGTGAGCCGAAGCGTGTTTAAAATCAAGGGGATCAGAAGCCCCTTTGGAAGCCGTTTCCTTCCTGGGTTCTTTGCTCCAACTGCGTCCCTCTAAAATTCAGGGGCTGGGGCTGGGGACGTGGCCCAGCCGCTTGAGTGCTTGCCCTGGGTTCCATCTGCTAGGCATACACAGGGCATGGTGGAACATACCTGTCATCTTAGCAAGTGAAGCGAGTAGGAGGGTAGGAAGTTCCAGGACAGCCTTGGCTGCAGAGTGAGTTCAAGGCCAGCCTAGGCCACGTGACATCCTGTCTTTGAAACAGAATCAGATATTGAAACTCTACGGGGTCTTCAAGCAGTGATTAAGTCATGAGGGTCCCTCCTCTGGTGAATGGGTTCAAGGCCCTTGTGAAGGAGACCTCACTCCGTGCCCAGCCCACTTGCCTTCCCACCTTCGTCCGTGTGAGGAGGCTGTGTCTCTCCACCCCCATCCTGCCCCAAGAGTGCACCCATAAGTTGCCATCTTCACAGGGGACGGTAGCACACACCAGACAATCAAGCCTGCTAGTCTCTTGACCTTTGACTGCTCTGCATCCAGAATTGTGACAACATGTTGTTTTTTTGTTTTATACTCTACCCAGCCTTAGGTATTTTGTTATATCAACAAGAATAGACTGAGACAGCGGGGTTGCCGTTACAAAGTACTGCAAATGGCATGGCTTCCAACAACAGGCCAGGTGCTGGGAGTCAAGGTGTGGGCAGGGCCACCCTCTCTCTGACTGATCTACAGGAGGATCTTTCTTTTTCTCTTCCAGCCTCTGGTGGCTTCAGACATCCTCTGGTTTGTGACCGTGCCACTCCAGCCTCTGTACCTTCACGTGACTGTCCCCCTGGGCCTTTGCCCCTCTGCTGTCTCTTAGAAAGACACTCTTCTCTGGGTTTACGGCCCATTTGGGTAATCCAGACTGACCCCATTTTGAAATATCAAAGTTAATTACATGTCCAAGGGTTTTTTTTTTTGAGATTAAAATCACACTCACAGAGTCTAAGGGTTAAGATGTAGACACGTCTCTCTCTTGGGATCGTTTTTCAACACATCCCAGTTGTCTTGCTTGGGGTAGCCACTGTTCAAAAACTTTCCACTCAATTCCTTGAGTGTCTTACCAATGGACAGCCTCATATTTTTGTTTTTCAAGGTAGGGTCTTGCTCTAGCCCAGGCTGACCTATAATTCACTTTGCAGTCTCAGGTTGGCCTCTGCCTCCTGAGTGCTGATTGAAGGTGTATACCACCACACCTGGCTCATACTCCTTTTTTTTTTTTTTTTTGGCATGTGTATGGCATGTGCACGTGAGTTCCTAGGTTGTAGGTGCATCCGTGTGTGTATGAAGGCCAGAAGTTGATATTGCATGTGTTTCCCGCTCTCCATCTTGTTTTCTCAACACAGGGTTTGTCACTGAACCCAGTGGCCCCCAGTTCAGCTAGACAGGCTACCCAGGGATTCTCTTGTCTCTGCCTCCCCACCCTTGGGATTGCATGTGTGCGCCACCATGCCAAGCTTTTTACACGGATGCTGGGGATCTGAACTCAGATCTACATGCTCGGGTAGCAAACACTTTATCCCTGTGCCATCTCCTCAGCCCCAAACACACTCCTTTTAATGTGAGACGGGCTGGAAATCACGTCAGAGCAGAGGCATCATGTCCTCCTCACTGGCAAGTGGTCTGAGGCATTGGTGCACAACGCAGGTGAGTGGCGTCTGAGGCTAACTCAAGTAGCATCAGGATGGGCGCTCGGCAGGGGTTTGCCCAGGCGGGTTGGATGCCAGCTGCTGCTTCTGATGTGGTCAGCTCGTTGCTTGTTTAATTGTCGGATGCTGGTGGCCACTGGGGTAACTCAAAACTCACCGTAGTGTGAGAAGTGACCATGGCGTGTTCAGCACTGAGACAACCTCTACCACATCCTCCCAGGCTCAGGGTCATTGCGGACGAGGTGGTGGAAAGAATGCAACAGACAAAGGAAGGGTAGGAGACTGCTTAAAACGCACTCTTCCAGACACAGAATGGCCTTGGGATTCATGACCTCACAGTGCCTGAAAGTACCTACATAAGGCCTTCATAGTAGAAGGAAAAGATGATGACATCAAAATAAGAGAGAGACGGATTGGAAGGGGGAAAGTATTTGATGGAGGGTGGATTTGAGAGGGGGGTGGGGGTGGAGGGAGGGAATTATCATGGTTTTATTGTCTATATATATGGAAGCTGTCAATAAACAGTTAAAAAAATCCAGGGCTGGAGAGATGGCTTAGTGGTTAAGGCATTTGCCTGTGAAACCTAAGGACCCTGGTTCGATTCTCCAGGTCCCACGTAAGCAAGCCGGATGCACAAGGGGGCACATGAGTCTGGAGTTCGTTTGCAGTGGCTGGAGGACCTGGTGTGCCCATTCTCTCTCTCTAATAAATAAATTAAAAAAAATAATAAATCTTTTTAAAAAAAGACATCCAATGCTTGCATGCATTGAGGTTCAGAGGTGAGGAAGGAAGTCTTTGTTCCAGCTCAGCTGTTGTGATTTCTATTTTCATTCTGATAAGCCTAGAAAAATAAGCTCCCAGAGACCTGGAGGGTTATCACTGTCTCGGTCCTAATCGTGATCTGAAAAACACCGTCCGTGGAGTGAACAAGATTTGGCTCACAGGAGCTGGTTCTCTGCGCTGTCCTCCTGTGTGGAGGGCAGCCTTTGGCCTCACAGGGCGAGCACACACGTCACAGGTGCACCAGTGCCCTGACGGTCTTCTGTCCAGCTCTTCCTTCACCCCAGTGTTCTCTCTAATGACAAACACTAGCACCGGCTGCAGAGCCAGGTGGGGACATCTGACACCCACAGGCTGTCCCAGGGAGACATTCCTGTAACCCCCCATAGTGTGGGAATGGCCCTCTCTGGGGGCAATTTGAGGGCATCTCCAGCTGGAGAAATCACAGATACTAATAGTAACGCGCTGCCGCCCCCCAGACCAGTGCCATGAGCCCTGCATGGGCCTCTGTTGGCCACCCCTCTCCTGCTACAGCTGCACCACTCCACGCCAAGACCACAGTCATGTTCTCCTGCCCGCACCTGAGACATGTGCCTGGCAGGATCAAGTCCCGTTGTGCACCTCCTCTTCATAGGCTACCCTCTTGCTCAAGGCCAAAGCTACATGTTGCAGTCAGCTTCACATTGCTGGCAGAAATCACTGGACTAAGAGCAGCTTTTGGGGGAAGAAAGGGTTTATTTTGGCTTACAGATTCCAGAGGACGCTCCATGATGGCAGGGAAAATGATGGCATGAGCAGAGGGTGGACATCACCCCCTGGCCATCATCAGATGGATAACAGCAACAGGAGAGTGTGCCAAACACTGGCATGGGGAAACTGGCTATAACACCCATAAGTCCGCCCCCCCCCACAATACACTACCTCCAGGAGGCATTAATTCCCAAATCTCCATTGGCTGGGAACCTACCATTCAGAACACCTAAGTTTATGGGGAACACCTGAATCAAAGCATCGCACCATTGGTCTCCTGGTGGCCACTGGACCCCCCACTGGTCTGAGCTCACCTCTCATTGCCTGTGTTCATTTGCTCCATTTCTGCCCTGGCCACACTGGCTCTGCGTCTCCCTAGGCCCTTGTCACCCCCTCCATGCTGAGAAGACGGCGTCCGCGTCCTCCAAGTCACAGAGGCTCCTGTTCACCATCTTTCCAGTCACTCTGAAGGTGGCCCTTCCTCCCCCTCCCAGCCACATCCCACTGTCCTTGTCATGAAACATGGATTTCTGTTTGTTTCTTCTCTCCTCTGGTAGAGTGGCAGCTCCCAGGGAAGAGAGAGAGACAGAGAGAGAGAGAGAGAGAGTCCACATAATGCCACACAGTGTGCCCACATGATGCCACACAGTGTGCCCACGTGGGGTTAGAGGACAACCTTAGGGTATCAGTCCACACCTTTCAGCCTTCCATCTTGCCTGAAACAGGGTCTCTTGTTGGCTGCTGTGCACAGTAGACTAGATGGCCCACGAACCTCAGGAGTCTCTTGACGCTGCCTTCTCTCGCAGTGGTCGTGTTTGTGGTCACAGACATATGCACTACTTGTGTCTGGCTTCTGTGGAGTCTAGAGATGCATTTTCAAGTCACCAAGCTTGTGAAGCAAGCACTTTTTTTAAATTATAAGCTAGAAAGGAGATACAAAGGGAATAGAAAGGGAGGGTGGGGGGACTTAATAGGATGGTATTGTATATATGCAAGTAGAAGAACAGATTAACGGGGTGAAAAGGCCTAAGGTCAGGGGAAGAAACTGAGTAAAGGAAAGGTGGAGGGAGGGCTAATCAAAATCTAAGAGGAGGGCTGCAGAGATGGCTTAGCGGTTAAGCGCTTGCCTGTGAAGCCTAAGGACCCCGGTTTGAGGCTCGATTCCCCAGGACCCACGTTATCCAGATGCACAAGGGAGCGCATGCATCTGGAGTTCATTTGCAGTGGCTGGAGGCCCTGGCGTGCCCATTCTCTCTCTCTCTCCATCTGTCTCTTTCTCTCTCTGTGTCTGTCGCTCTCAAATAAATAAAAAATTTATAAAAAAAATCTAAGAGGATATAAATAAATCATATGGAAACCTACCTTTTTGGACAATGGAACACACAGGAGCCATAGATTGTTACTAGAAAATTTTCAGTGCCAGGGATGGGATACCTGCCAGTGAGTTGTTGGCCAGAGAGGACCCTGATGCCCCCAAAACATTACAGGCCATTGCTGAGGCCCTTGGTTTCCCACCAGGAATAGATGGTAAGACCCTATTCCTGAAGACTCCACATACTTGGGCTGCAAGGTCACTGAGAAATTCTCCTGGAACTGAGCTGATAACCTCCTTCATGTAGACCAGCTGACAGAAAGCTGGAAAAAGCTATGCTGCATGCAGTTCAATGGGAGAGAGAGAAATCACCAGTGAAGATACCCTACAGTGGACACTGCAAGCCTTATATTTGGCCAGCCAGGCCAAATGAGCCAATGGGTACGATAGTGTCACATCTGTTATGGGGGAAACCAACCACCCTCTAATTTGACTGGAGGCCTGCTCCATGGGAGGGAATACATCCTTGATACTGAAAACCTACAACAGGGGTAGTCATGAGCCCTAGGGGTGTAATGTCCGCTGCTGTCTGGCTAAATGTATATACTATGCTCATCAAACTGCCCAGTAAGCACTTTTCTTAATGTTCATACCCTTATATTAACGCTACTCTCACTTTTGGTTAGAGAAGCTTCTCTTTTCAGATGGCAGTGACCTTGGGATGACTCAGAAGGCTCCGTGGTGCTGAGAATTGACAGAGGAGTGCTCAGCACTGCAGTATCTCTATCATACCTTTCAAGGCTCAGGGTCTATTGTGGAAGAGGTAGCAGGAAGAATGTAAGAGCCAAAGGAAGGGTACAATGTGCTCCCCCCAGACACAAAATGGCCTGGATATCCATGACCTCACAGTGCCTGATGCCACCTACACAAGACCATCATAAGAGGAAGAAAAGATCATGACATCAAAATAAAAGAGAGACTGATTGAGAGGGGGAGGGGCTATGATGGAGAGTGGAGTTTCAAAGGGGAAAGTGGCGGGGGGGGGGAGGGAAGGAATTACCATGGGATATTGTTTACAATCATGGAAGTTGTTAATTAAAAAAAAGAACATACTTTATATGGATACATCATGTGTTGGTACCATCTTTTCCCTCTTCCCTGCCCCCACTCCACTGGGGTCTCTTCTCAGTGGGGTTGCTGGTGTTTCCCTTGGAGTTGTGGGTTATGTGTTTTGAGAGCAGCAGTCAGTTATAGGGTGGGGGTGGGGCAATGCCTCTGGGCATGACGTCCCAACCTGTGGCTCTTACAATTTTTCTGTCTTCTTCTTCTGCAAAATTCCCTGAGCCATGGTGGGTGGGTTTTAAGTTTACTTCAGTGATGAGCTCTTAGGAGCCTCTGGATCTCTTCTTTGGTAGGTGTTGAGTGTCCTCAGCGTCTGTCTCCTGCACCCTGGTACTGATTGTCAGGCTCGCCATGGAAGCAGCCCTCTTGCTCGTCTTCCCAGCTCCTCTGTGGTTTCACCTGGGCCTTAGCTGAAGTGCGAGGGGTGGTTTATCTCCTCCAAGTTTCCCTAAGCTTACCATGGTTCGGGACATTGGGAAGCACTTAGCTAAATGAACGAACAAACGAATGAATGAATCCTTGAAAAACGAAGAACAACATTTTCTAAGTGTCCCATCACCTCATCTGTTCAGCAATGGCTTTTTCATTTCTGTCTGCGGTGAGTCATCTGCTCAGGGGCCTCACGATGCTTCCTCCCTCCTCCACCCACAGATTTTTTTTTTTTTTTTTTTTTTTTTTAATGATGAAAGGCTGGGTGGTTTGAAATCACTGTAGGATGTGTGCTTTCCGAGGCCTCTTTGTGGCACTGACCATGTAATTTTCCATGCACCAGCTTAGGGAGGTAGTACATTTCCATCAAGTAAGAGGAAGAAGATGGGGACACCGTAGAGAGCAGTGTCTTACTGGGGAAAACCGGGGATGCTGGTGTACAAAGCTATCTTCTCTGCAGGCTGCCCGCCAAGACCACGGCAACCTGGCAGCCAGGTGCACAGGCTGTGCAGATTATAAGGCCCGCCTGTGGTCACCAGACAGCCTGGTTTTATCCTTTTACCCTGTCTCAGCTTTACTCCTGGGAAGGCAGCCGCAGCCCTCTTAGATTCATTCCTGGAGGGCAGTTATTTCCATCCATCTTTCTTTTTAAAAAGAAAAAAAATTATAATTCATTTTTATTTTAGATAGAAACAGACAGATAGACAGAGACAGAGGGAGAGAGAGAGAGAGAGCGAATTAGTGCTCCAGGCCTTCAGCAACCGCAGTCAAACTCCAGACGCTTTCGCCACCTAGTGGTCATGTGCGACCTTGCGCTTGCCTCACCTTTGTGCGTCTGGCTTACGTGGGATCTGGAGAGTCGAACATGGGTCCTTAGGCTTCGCAGACAAGCGCCTTAACGGCTAAGCCATCTCTCCAGCCCTCCATCTTCCTAAAGGCTGATGTGAGCGGGCCAGCCACCAGTCCTCGTCAAGCCTGCTGGGCTGTGGAGAGGCAAGTGCTTTGGTCCAACAATGCTCACAGCAGAGAGCACTGGGCTTACTGGGTTTTCCTTCTGTTGTCCATCAGAGAGTGCTCGCCTGGCATGCTGCTTTACGGTATGGAGAATGATCTGGGTTGATCTGTGGGGTCACTCTGCTCTCATGGTGGTTATGGATGGGTTCAGTTTGAGCCAGCTCAGGAAACTGACAAGATTCAACCAGATGGCCGTTGCTTAGGGCTCAACCCAAGTTACAGATTTCAAAGCCCTAAAAACCCAAATTCACATTCCTTCGCCTGCTGACTGGCTGGGTAATTAACCCTAGGAACGTTCTTGGCTCTGCTAATCCTCTGTGCACTCGTCTGTAAACTGGATTATTGACTGGCCATGTTGGAAACTACTCAATAACTCATGCAGAACACGAAGCAGGAAGAACGCTTGGGAGCCATCACTGGTCATTGTTTCTGGTCCTGTCTTACCTAGACTGGAAGGAGGGTTCATGCTGGCAAATGTCCCTTGAATGTCACCAAGCAGAGAACCCAGAGCCAAGTCAAGCTCATCTTCCATCTCCCATGATGCTCTTCTTTGTGTAGTTTCATCCAGTTCTGCAGCCCAAGGGACACTAAGGCTTCTTGCCATTGTCATTCCTTGCATTAGCTCCTTTCATCGTCACAGGATTGCTCACACCCAGGTGCGAATTCTTCTTCTATTTAAAAAAAAGTTCCTGGGCTGGACAGTTGGCTCAGAGGTTAAGGCACTTGCTTGCACAGCCTGATGGCCCGAGTTTGAGTCCCCAGTACTCACATAAAGCCAGATGCATAAGGTGACACGTGTATCTGGAGTTCATTTGCAGTGGCCAGAGGCCCAGGCATACCCATTTACTCTCTCTCCTTGCAAATAAATAAAAAATTAAAAAAGAAATCATGTTGATTATTTTTGACCATTTTTGACACACATGCAATGGATTTTGATCATATACATCACAATCACTGTCTCTTGTTCCACGTCTCCTGCTGAACCCCTGTTTCTTTCCAACAAGCCGTGTGTGTGTGTGTGTGTGTGTGTGTGTGTGTGTGTGTGCGTGCGTACGCTTGTGACCCATTGAGACAGATTAGGGCTGCCTTCATGAACATGAGTGGGAGGTTATTTACTGGACCGTGGACAAATTGCCAGTGTCTACATCACTGAGGAAAATGATTTCTCCTGCCCTGGAAACCATTAATTGACAATGTCCCCTCAGGGGAGGAGTGGAATCCCCTCTTTCTTCCTTCCTGTCTTACTTTTTTAAAAAATTAATATGCCAGGCATGGTGGCGCATGCCTTTTTAAAAAAAAATATATTTTATTTATTTCAGAGAAAGAGGGAGGAGAGAGAGAATGGGAGCCTCCAGCCACTGCAAACGAACTCCAGATTCATGTGCCCCCTTGTGCATCTGGCTTATGTGGGTCCTGGAGAGTCGAACCGGAATCCTTTGGCTTTGCAGGCAAGTGCCTTAACCGCTAAGCCATCTCTCCAGCCCACTTTCTTTCTTTCCTTTTTTCTTTCTTCCTTTCTTCCTTTCTTTCTTTCCTTGAGAGAGAGAGAGAAAGAGATATATACACAGAGAAAATGAGTGCACCAGGGCCTCCAGCCACTGTAAATGAACTCCCAGACACATGTGCCATCATGCGCATCTGGGTTATGTGGGTACTGGGGAACCGAATCTGGGTCCTTAGGCTTTTCAGGCAAGTTCCTTATCCACTAAGCCATCTCTCCAGCCCAGAATCATTTAGTCTCATGCCCCAGGCAGTGGCTGTTGCTGCTGTTTCTCCTTCCTCTTTTCCTTCTCCTCTTCTTCCTCCTTCTCTCTCTCTCTCCCCTTCCCTCTAGGCAATTCTGTGCCCAATTATATAACTGATTGATGCACATGGTCCCGTGGTGGTTGAATAGTTCCTGGTTGGCCTTGACTAGCTCCTGAGCATTCTCTAGACTTTCCTCTGTCTCGGGTTCTAGAACACAATCTGACTTTTTTTTTTTTTTTTTGATAGAGAGAGAGAATTGGTGCACCAGGGCCTCCAGTCACTGCACTCGAATTCCAGACATGTGCACTGTCTTGTGGGCCTATGTGACCTTGCGCTTGCATCACCTTGTATGTCTGACACATGGGACCTAGGGAGTTGAACCTAGGTCCTTAGGCTTCGCAGGAAAGTGCCTTAACTACTAAGCCATCTCTCCAGCCTTCATCCAGTTTGGATGCTCAGCCTCTTAAGGGATGAATCCTCCAGAACATGCTCAGGTCCCACCTCAGGATCTGTGGTTTTGTGTGCCAGGTCGGCCTTGGGCATTGGCCATTTTAATCCCACTTCCCTTCTGCTTGCCAGGAACTTGGCTACTTATCATCAGGCTGGAGAATAGTGGATTTGGAGGGTTTGGGTCTACTGTGAAGGTGGCTTTGCCCTTTCTTCAGCAACAAAGATGGTATCAGGGCAAACACGTTATTTTTTAAAGGAAGGATTCTCTACAGAGCCCAGGATGGCCTCAAACTTGCCATCTTTCTACCTCAGTTTAGGTGCTGGGATTCCCAGCGTGCACTGGCCTGATTGTTGATTAAGGGTCAAAAAATACAATAGTATAAAATTTACCATCTTTATCATCCTTAAACACACAGCTCTGTTTAAGTTCCTCCCCACCACTGTGCAGCCACCACTATTTTCCATCTCCACAGAACTTTCTGTTACAAAACTGAAACTCAGTCTCCATTAAACATGTGCTTATGGCCCCTTCCCCAGCCTTTGGAGAGCATCCTTCTAATCTCTGTCTTGGTGAATCTGAATATTCTAGAAAACCTCACGGGAGTGGAATCCCATAGCACTTGTCCATTTGTCACTGGCTTCTTTTGTTCAGTCCAACGCTGGTGAGTTTCACCCATGTTGTGGCATGTAGGGGAGTTTCCTTTTTTAAAAAAATGGGGATTTGACAGAGAGAGGAAAGAGAAAGAAGGAGAAAGGGGGGGGGAAATGGGCCTCCAGCAGCTGCAAATGAAGTCCAGACACATGCACCACCTTGTGCAGCTGGCTTACGTGGGTCCTGGGGAACCGAACCTGAGTCCTTTGGCTTTGCAGTTCCTTAACCGCTAAGCCATCTCTCCAGCCCTAGGGAGGAATTTCCTGTTTTAATGGAATCAGTCCTTTTTCTGACTGATTTGCCCATCCGCTCAGCTATTGGTGACCACTTGGCTGACCTCTACCCTTTGGCTATTGTAGGCACACTTAAAGTTTTTGTTTTTGGAAGAGGGTCTCCCTGTATACCCCAGGTTGACCTGGTACTTACTATGTAGCTCAGGCTTTCCTTAAACTTACAGCAATCCCCTTGCTTCAGCTCCTTGAGTGCTGGGGCTACAGGCATGAACTACCACCCTGAGCTGCATTTTATAAAAGTAATAGTATGGGTTGACCGTCATTCTTATGTATAGGCAGAAAAACGGAGGCCAAGATGTAGTAACCTCATCTATACAAGCCAAGAAGGAGGTTCCAAACCCAGAACCGGTAGCTTATACCCCCCTTTTCATTTCTCTTTCCCAACTCCTATAAAGGGATGTTTCATAAGCATTAAGATAAATAGCACGGTTTACCCAGCTAGTGGCTGAGTATTTTTCCTCCTATCATGTACTGCGGGGGAGCTGCGGCTGGTAGGAAATTGGATACACGCAGGGGTCCTTCTGCTGGAGTCTCTGTACACAGCACCTGCAGGCACCTCGTGTGTTCACTGGTGGCAGGCCTTCCTCAGGAGGCACAGAGGTGGCACTGCCCTGGGCCTAGTTGCCTCTCCAGGGCCCTGCCAATGTGAGGCATGTAGAGAAGACAGAGGAAGGTGCCAGGGCGAGGCAGGGACCTGCAACAGATTGTGCGGCTGTTGTGTCATTCTGAAAGGGGCATCTCTGCTGATTCCTTCTTCGTGTGTGGTGGGGAAAGTGGGCTATAGGGCTCCTAGCCTGACCCCCCCCCCCACTATCCACATGGAAGCTGGCATCCATGCGTGCCTTAGTCTCTCGCTTTTCTCGCTCTTATGCAAGGATGTCAGTGTCTGTCTTCTTGAGAGCTTGTGGATATCAAATTGACAGGGACAGCTGAGCCCCAGGATATGCCCACCACTGGTGCACCCATAGGCTCCTGCCTTGTCCTTCCACTGTGCCTGGGTAGCCTATGATTTTTTTAATTTAAATATTTTTATTTATTTATTAGAGGCAGAGAGAGAGAGAGAGAGAGAGAGAGAGGGAGAGAATAGGGGCTCCAGGGCCTCCAGTCACTGGAAACGAACTCCAGACGCATGTGCCCCCTTGTGCATCTCGCTTATGTGGGACCTGGAGAATCCAACCTAGGTCCTTAAGCTTCACAGGCAAGTGCCTTAACCACTAAGCCATCTCTCTAGCCCAGCCTATCATTTTAATTTGCTTATGTCTAGCATATATATTTTGAACCAAGTTCTCTCCTCCCCCATTCTCCTATTTATGGTGCTGGGGATGGGACCCAGGGTCTTGGGCACACTAGGCAAGCACCCTACCACTTACTGAACCATTCCCCCCGCCCAAAAGTCATCTACCTTTGTCATCAAAGGAACAGATGCTTAAACAATGTTCACACAGTGCAGAAGAGAGCCGGGCTCTGCAGATGCTTTAACAATGTTCACACAGTACAGAAGAGAGCCGGGCTCTGCATGGCCCGTGTTTGTCTTCATTCTTTGATATGAAAGGATGGTGGAACATTATTCGTTCCCAAAGTCTCAAGATTGAAAGACATTGCTATTTCCCTAAACCCATCAGTGTGAAAAAGCAGAAAACAGAAGACATCAACTCTTTTTTAAAAAATTCTTCTGGTTAAAAAAATCCAACAATTGGCATTTCTGAGATGAGTTGTGCCTTTCTTTGGTAAATCTGATGAAGATACAGTTGAGGAATGGTATTCACTGGGATGGATTAAAAAATTATACCTTTTGCTGGCATCCTTTAGAAGATCCTAAAGTACCACTTTAGTAGCACTTTTTATGGCAGAGCAGGTACCATGGTTGGGTGACTGAGATTGGGGTGGTGAAGCAAGGTCTTCCTGCAAACACAGGCTGATTTGGCCATAGGCACCTTCCGGGGTCACTTTCTATTCAGAGATGGGCAGAAGGACATCACTCCCCTCCCAGGCTGGTTCTTGGGCTGGGATCCAGTCCACATTCTCAATGGCCAGATAGCAGTGACAAGACTCATCACATCTCTGCACGCTTGTGGTGTTATCACTGCTGTGAACCTCACCAGCAGGTGACATAAGACACCATTTAGAGGTGACGGAAGCCTGGGTGGCCTGCTTTCAGTGCCGAGGAATGATGAAACACATAGTCACCATGTCACTCTGTGGCAACTGTGACATTATTAGTCACGTGGGTTGGAGCAGTGCCACCAGGTCACCCAGCTGGCCCCGCAGCCTTGAGTTGCTAAGCTCCTGTCCTCACAGACCTGACAGTCAAGGAGAGCTTGTTGGAGACCCATGAGCCGTACTCCGTGTGGTTTACATTATAGGCCATGTGGGCTCAGGAGGAGACTGTTACAGGACTGGGAGGTGGAGGAAGGAGAGCAGAAAGACCTGGGGTGTGAACAGAGAAGGTCTCATGTCAGAGGCAGATGGCATACGGAGCTACAAAGGTGTGAAGATGTGGAAAGTACAGAAACATCAGGACACCATCAGAGAGCCTGTGACCTCAGAAGGTCATGGCTCCGGGTGAGCTAGACAAGGAACCCAGTGACCTAATTTCTAGAACAGCTTAGCAGTGAGCTGGCTGTAGGAGCCTGGACAGGTCACCTGTTGTTTTGTGGCCTGGTTATTCCTTTATAAAAGTGGTGTGTCTCAGTATCTACCCCTAAAGAATTGGAATCAAAGACCCAAATACTTATACACCAATATTCATAAACCCACAACAGCTCATTGGCCACACGATGGAATATTTAAGCATCTATCTATGGATAGACAAACAGAAACATGCTATGTGGAATGGGATTAAATCACAAGCCATATGATGCATTCCGTTTAACTCTTCGCAGCATATAGGACACTGGTCAGACACGATTATTGCCTAGTAAAGTACTTACTGTTGTCTGTCAGTTGCTTATAGCAATGAATACAGTGGCGTGCCACATGGTCTGCATGAGGGGGAACAGCCACGTCACATGGCCTAGGCATATAGTGGGCTCTTTAGGTGGTCCAGGGTTGTGTAAGTATACTCTTTTTACGATTGCAAGACAAAAGTGTCTAAGATGCACTTCCTCAAATGTACTCAGATGCACAATTATGTGAGGAATATAATCTTATTCAGCCATTAAAGGAGTAAACTTATGACACATGCTACATTTAAGCAAATGTTGAAAACATGCTTGTGATGAGAAACGGAGCATAAAGGATATTAGTTGGCCGTAAAAGGAATAATGGTGTTATGTCTGCTACATGTAGACGAATCTTGAAACCCAATACTCAATAAGAGAAAAAACAACAACAACAACAACAAAGGTTGCACAAGTGGGTGTGTGGTGGTTTGAATTAGGGTCCCCCATAGACTCATGTGTTTTGAATGCTTGGTGCCCAGCTGATAGCAATTTGGGAGGCGGAGCCTTGTTGGAGGAGGTGTGTCACTGGGATGGATCTTGAGGTCTATAGGCCTCCAGTTTGCCACAGTTAGTCAGCTCAGTCTCGTGCTGCTGTTTTGCATCTGCTGTTAGCATGGAGATGATGTCTAGCCTCTCCTCATGCCATGCCGTCCCCTACCGTCATGGGGGTCTATGAGCCAAAATGAATCTTTTTCTCCTATTAGCTGCTTCTAGTCAGGTGTTTGTCCCAGCAAGAGAAGGCAGTTGCAATAGGGTCGTTCTATTTGTCTGAAACATCTAGAACATTTACATTGATATAAATAGCAAATTGGTCAATGAGTGTGGGCTTCTTCTGGGTTGAAGCCTTTGGGAAGTAGACAGAGGTCTACCACATTGCGAAAGGACTTAATTTGGCTGAATTTAAAACTTATATGTGATGTGAGCTTTACAACAATGGTGCACTGTAGTAAGTTTGGACATTTCTAGCTTTCCTCTGTGAATCCTGAGGAATTCCAGAAGAGATCCTTGAGTCGGGGAGGGGTTTTACCTGCCCCAGGTTTACCCCCCACCATGGATGACCATGGCTGTGCTGTAAGTACGTTATACCACAAAGCAGGGCTTTCAGAATGGTGAAAAGTGAGCTTGTTTTTGCTGAGTGTTTTTTCCAGATGGGAGATCTTGTCATTTCTTTGGAAATTGGCCAGGGGTTATTTTTCAGTATCACCTGGGTTTCCTTGGGCTGTGGCCCTTCTAAATTCCAGTGCTCTCAGCCTCACTGACAGAGGGAAGGAGAAAGAGTCCTTCCTGGGCAGAGGTGTTTCTGGGGCTTAGTTTACAACGAGGAGGCTGAATCAGAGGAACTTGTGAACTAACAGATGTGATCTTTGCCCCTCATCCTCTCTACAGCCACAACCTGCTGATAGGTCCCCACTGTTGATGATGCTCACAGCCACTGATGTGTGGGATGTTCTCCTATAGCCAACAGTGAAGGTCACAGGTCAGCCACCTGGCTATTCTCCCATGCTGCACTCCCTGAGCTGCTACCGCCTTATAAAGACAGGTGAAAAGGGGCTGGAGAGATGACTTAGCGGTTAAGGCGCTCTCTGTGAAGCCTAAGGATCCATGTTCAACTCTCCAGATCCCACATAAGCCAGACACACAAAGGTGAGGCAAGCGTAAGGTCGCACATGCCCACTAGGTGGCACAAGCGTCTGAAGCTCCATTGCAGTGGCTGAGGCCCTGGCATGCCAATTCTCTCTCTCTCTCCTCTCCTTCCTAAAAAACTAAAAATTAAAACAAAAAAAGAACAGAAAAGAAAAGAGGTGAAAAAGTAAAAATCAACCAGCCTTGCAGAATTTGGTTGGATTTATTGACAGATGCTTGTGGTGGTTTATGTTGACTGTCAATTTACCAGGACCTAGACTCCCCTGTGAGGGATTATGCAGATCAGGTTCACTGAGGTGGGCTGGGGTCCTGAGTTGTATGAGAGGAGAGAGCCGGTGAGCAGGAGCCTCGTATTCATCTCTGTGCTTCCTGACCGTGGGTGAATGTGACTGTGACCGGCTGCCTCAGGCTCCTGCCGTCATGCTGAGCCTGCCACGATGGACTGTCACCTGTAACTGTGAGCTGAAATAAGCCCCTCTTCCCTAAAACTCATTGTTGTCAGGTATTTTGTCCCAGCAACAAAAAGGTAACCAATAGAATGCTGGACTCACATAGGTCTCAGCACCGACCGATGACTCATGGGAACCTGTTGACCTCAGTCTAACCCCTGTGGTGCCATCTCAGGGCTTCCAGTGATCTCTGGGCGTCAACCTGAGTTACATTGCAATCTTGGACCGATTTCCATTTCAGTCACACTCAGAGTTGAAATCCAGTTGTTTAAAAATAATAATAATTTGGGCTAGAGAGATGGCTTAGTGGTTAAGTGCTTGCCTATGAAGCCTAAGGACCCCGGTTCGAGGCTCCATTCCCCAGGACCCACGTTAGCCAGATGCACAAGGGGGCACACGTGTCTGGAGTTTGTTTGCAGTGGCTGGAGGCCCTGGCGCGCCCATTCTCTCTCTGTCTCTCTCTGCCTCTTTCTCTCTCTGTCACTTTCAAATAAGTAAATAACAATGAACAAAAAAATATTTAAAATAATAATAATAATTTGTTTATTTGCAAGGGGAGAGAGAGACAGAGAGAGATGGAGAATATGGACATACCAGGCCTCTTGCCACTGCATATGACCTCCAGATTCATGCAGCACTTTGTGTATCTGGGTTTATGTGGTGCTGGGGAATCAAACCCAGCCTATCAGGCTTTGCTAGCAAGCACCTTTAACCACTGAGCCATCTCCCCAGCAAACTACAACTTTTGAGACCAATGTTAATCAAGGTGCTTCTTAAACAAAACCCAGGAAATCGAAGCACACACGCACAGACGTACAAATGGTGGTACTGAGTTGGTGTTTCTGACCAATCTTTAAAGAATGCTTTTGCAGGCGCGTGTAGACAGCACTGGCTGGCCATGGCCCCTAGCTGTTCCCTGAACTGGGAATAGACAAAGCGTATTGCACTATGTCCCTATTGCCTGGCTGTCATAAAATGACTCTTTCTGGGATGAATGTGTACTCACCCTTTCATGTGATATTTGACCAAATGATAAAAGTGGCAATTAAGATTTCCTAGGGTATATTTACATGAGCTTCTCCGTGAAACACCAATGGCAATATATACAATGAACCGTCTGTGTATTCACATACTCTGGGGTGGGGTCTGGGTTACTTTTATAGTAAACTTATATATGCTTGCTGTGCCTAGTTTTTTTTTTTTTTAATCCCACCCATGAAGGTTTTCATTAACCAAGGATTTTATTTTGGTGGATCCATTTCTGTTGTTAGTTGAATCAGAAATAGAACTGTGTCAGGCCCAAACATCTCCTTAATACAAACAGAAAAGCTAAGACTGTTGTTAGCCGGACTGTATTTGAAGGCTTGCATGCAAACCAACCAAGTGTGTCGGCCTCTGAGTCAACTGCATTTCTGGGACATGAATGGGCTGATCAGAAAGCACTGATAATATTTCATCACAACGAGAAGGGTTTTTTTTCTTCTGCTATCTCCAAGCTTTGATCATTTTCACTTTTAAAATTTTTTTTTGCTGTAACTTGAGTTGTTCCATATTTAGCAAATTTTCATAATAAATACAAGACTATTCTGATGCTTAAAAAATAACTCCACTGTGTGTGGAACTAAAGATGATTTCTCGTACTTGGAAGGCTTTCAATGACAGCTCCTTATTAATAATATGTGGTTCAAACAAAAGATCAACTTCACACATCTGACAACTGTTACTAGTACTGTTTTCAATCTGTGAATACCCCTCCTTGAATGCATAGAGTATTTGAGGCTTTGAATTAGGCTCTGCCAAGAAGTCAAGATGAAAAAGCTACTGAGGACTTCAGGAATTTTACAGTTTTCTCTGCAGCAAAGAGTAGAAAATGAACCATACATTCTGACACATAGTGAGTTTTGTAAGCGTGGACCAAGCACACCTCAGGGACCAGCCAGGCCCGGCACAGATGCTCAGGTGATGAGGTCTTCTCCAGTCAATGAGCCCAGAGATACCTTGAGATTGAGTTTGAAGTAATAAAATCTTTATTTGGATCTGTGCTTCCCGTTCATGCTGAGGAAATGCGAATGCTAGGCTAGAAACAGCTCATGTCATTCATGAGATAAAGCAAAATCTCCCCCCCCCATACTCTTGAATCCATAGATACCAGGGCTTTGGGAAAACAACAAATTCTAGCTAGCTATTGTCCAAATAGTTTGGAGTCCAGACTATGTGACAATGACAATGAGGGAGCTCTGATTAGGTGAAGAAGAAATAAAGGAATGAGAAGAGGGAGAGGAAGAGAGAGAGAGAGAAGAAAGAAGAGGAGGAGAAGGAAGAGAAGAATGGAGAAGGAGAAAGAGGAAGAGGAGGAGGAGGAGAGGAGAGGAGAAAGGGAAGAAATAAGGAAGAAAGGGAGGAAGGAAGGAATGAAGAGGCCGAGACCCAGCTGGACTCAGGACTTGCTGACGCCATCGGTAGGGCTGTTTTGTTATTTCTCACCTTTATTGGGCCTCTGCTTAGCCTCACTATTGGAAGATGTATTGCTTTTCTCATTGCTGTGACAAAATATCAGACAAAAGCAACTTAAGGAAGGAAGGGTGGTTTTGGCTCACAGTTTGAGGGAAGGGAAAACTGTGGTGATAAGGGCGGTGGCAGGAGTGTGAGGTGGCTGTCACGTCGCATCCACAGTCAGGAAGCAGAGACATCAATTCCGATGTCGGTTTGCCCTCTCCTTTTCAGTCAGTCATGGTGGGTCTTCTCTCTTTAGTTAAACCCTTCTGGAAATACCCAGAGACACACCCAGAGACGTGCCTGTTGAGTAATTCTAAATTCAGTGAAGCTTAACCATCACAGACAGATTTTCTACGCAGCAGCAGGGTGGTCCTTAGTTGTGTCTATGGGACCTCTACTTGAGGACATGCTTCTCAACCTAAGCTCTATTTCAGTCCCTCGGAAGACGCCTTCCTGGGCCAGGTCTGGTCCAATGAGTGTCTGGGGTAGGGTTTTCTCTGGGTGGCCTCCCACTCCTAAGGTAGGCGGAGAAGATCCTGGGACTAACAGCACCATCAAGCAGACAGATACAGAAGAGGAGAGGGGCAGTCTCCAAAAAAGCATGTGATGCGGCAATGATAAGGCATCATTGCACTCCTTGAAGGCTGGGGCAGCCAAGGAGAGGAAAGACTGGAAAAGAAGTGTGAGATATGGTGAAATGGCCAACTGGGCTTCCAGCCTGCTCTCCACTGATTAGCTATGAGCTCTCGAGATGTTGCTTAACCCTTTGTGCCTTGCCTTCCTTGCCTGGCGTGGAGGTATCTGCCTCACAGGATGGTGGTGAGGATGGGGTGAGATAATTTTGAAGCCCTTGGACTGGAGCCCAGCATGTAGTAATGCTATATCATTGAATTCCGTCCTGTCAGGTATTGTCTCCAGTGCCAAGCCACTTAAACTGTGGGTTGCAACACCATATGGGATTGTATAACTAAATGTGATGGGTCACACGGGAAATTTGGCAATAATGAAAGGTTCATGAATATGAGATGGCCAAAAATTGATTTGAAGTTGAACATGTAATGAATGAATCCAGGGTGTTTCCGTCAGCACTCACCCATGTTGCATTATGGGAGTTCGCTACAAGCTTGGTTCTGAACACACAATGTGTTGAACATGACACAACCATCACCTCACACGACGGCATGTGTGCTGTGAATTCAGTGTTTCCCACTTACATACAAAATTTTCTCTTATACAGACATATTGGCTTAATTATGGCAAAGAAAGGCTTTCACCATTTTTCTACCATTATTCCTTACCACGTCATTATCAAATTAGTGTATCTTTGAACTGGACATACAAGTTTGTCCATTTTAATAGTATAAAACTTGCTTTCATTTTTAAAAACTGGAAAAATTATATGCATATATATATCATAGAATTGTTTTAAAATAAATTTCCCCATGATTCATTATATTTGAAATGTATGCCTATATCTATATACTCAGGCTTTCATAAAAATTTTTTGTAGGCCTAAAGGGGCCAGAAGTAGAAAAATTTTGAAGGCCCCTGCTCTAACCCACATGTCTTAGATAGGAAGCTGCTTCTGTAGTGGGAGAAACAGTGAGAGTCCAGTTATTGACTCATTTCTTCATTTACCAAATATTTATTCAGCATCATTAGATGTCTGTGCAGCCCAAGGGATGGGGACACAGTGACAACCTCTACACAGGGAGCTTGGGATTCTGGAGACAGATCACAGTGAGGAGAGGACAATGACCAACATGACTGGGAAGTGTGATGAATAGTGTGGGTACCATCTGCACCCCACCTCATCTGAGATCTCTTTAGTCGTTTTCTTTTTTTTTTTTTTTTTTTCGAGGTAGAGTCTCACTCTAGCCCAGGCTGACCTGGAATTTACTATGGAGTCTCAAGGTGGCCTTGAACTCACAGCAATCCTGCTACCTTTGCTTCCCAAATGTTGTGATTAAAGGTGTGCGCCACCATGCCTGGCTGTTTGGTTGGTTTCTTTTTTTTAAGAATATTTTTATTTTTATTTACTTATTTGACAGAGAGAAAGAGGGAGAGAGAGAGAATGGGTGTGCCAGGGCCTCCAGCCACTGCAAACGAACTCCAGACACGTGCGCCCCTTGTGCATCTGGCTAACGTGGGCCCTGGGGAATAGAACCTGGGTCCTTTTGGCTTCACCACTAAGCCATCCCTCCATCCCTCTAGTCTTCATTGTCTACTTCTCTTTCCCAATTTCCTACCTATCCATGTGAAACTCTGGGTCCCTTTGTCTCCAAACATCACCTCTGTCCACAAATTGGGGAAGACCTCCCCCCCTTCTCTGTTTTGTCTTTCACAAGGTGGGGGTTTTAGCAGAAGACAAAGTGGATAGTTCGTACTGGATTTTGGGCAGTGACTCTTGGTGGGGGAGAGTATTGTGATTTTTGCTTTTCAGGGGATATTTGGCACTATCTGGTGGGCAGCAGGAGAGATTTCTTTCCAAGTCTCTGAGGCTTCACTTGCTCTGTCATTTCAACACTCTTCAGGAGCTCTGCCCACTCTCCCATGACTGGAGGTTACCAGATAAAGCAGGCCTGCACTGAGGCTCCATCCATCAGCAACTGAGACATCCCTGGCCAGGGGCTGTCCTCCCCGTGCACCTGCCCATGGTCCTCCCTGTTCCAGTCTTTTCTTCCTTTCACCACTCCCTTCCTGCCCTGGAGACAGGTCTTCCAATGCCTTCAGCCTTCAGGCCCCAGCACTTCCTCCCACAGAGAAAAGGAAATGTCCCAGAGAATTCAAGGAATGTTCTACCTTCTCCTAACTCAATCAAGTAGGTAGAAGAAGAACTGAGACTTAAATACAAGACTTCTCTCTCTCTCTCTATTATCTCTTTTCTCTCTCTCTCTTTCCCTTGTCCATAAACATCTGGGTAATACAATGAGAAACACAGAAACTTTTTACTTATTAGATATGGACATGCTTAGCATGTAAACAACACATGTTGGTACCATCCTTTCCCTCCTCCCTGCCCCTTTTCTGAAGAGGCCCTCCTCGTTGGGGATGCAGGTCAACCCCGTAGGGATAGTGGGTCATGTATTATGGGGTGGGAGAAGCAATGTCTGTGCAAAATGTCCTAACTTGTGGCTCTAACAATTTTTCCACCCCCTTCTTCCACACAATTCCCTAAGCCATGCTGGGAGCATTTTAAGTCTACTTCAGTGATGGGCTCTTAGGAGCCTCTGGCTCTCTGGTTTGGTAGGTATTGAGTACCCTCAGTATCTATCGCCTTCACCCTTGTGTTGATATCAGGTTTATTAAGAAAGCAGCACTCTTGCTCATTTCCCCAATTCCTCTGTGGTTTCAGCTGGGGCCAGGGTGGAGTGCACTGGGTCGTTTAGCTCCTCAGGTCCAGCTCCCATCTGAAAAAGAGAAGCAGATTCTCCAATGGAGAATGAAGTCAGCACCAGTTAAATGGGGTAACCATTATTAATTTAGGGAGAATTTAAAGGGTGTAGGCCCTCTTATAGCCCAAGGTTAGTGGGAGCTTGATTATGGAAAGCAGAATCATTATCAGGATATGATTCTGACTTGTTTCCCAGTTTCAGATATGGTTTCCTTTCCACTGAGCAGATCTGTTGGTTACCCACATGGCTGTGTGCCACTATTGCACTAGTGTGAGCATCATATTAGGTTGTTTGCTTCTGAGTCGCTTAGACTTTTAGTTGCTCAGACAGTTTTTGGCCACTTTCCCCTAGTAGCTCATGTAGCTCCTTCCAGCATTAATTGTCTGGGGCTTGGCTCTCCTCTGGATTCCAACCAGGTCTCTCCATGGACCATGCTGACAATGTATGGTGTCTTCAGCAGTAAGGTCTTACCATTAACCTCTGGTGAGTAATCAAGTGCTCTAACAGAAGTCTGTCTTGTTTTGGGAGATCTAGTAGGTCTCTCAGATCAACAGCTCACTGTGGATGTAAACTACATCCTGGTGCAGGGAATTACTGTCCAGTGCCAAGAGAAAAGAAAAAAGAAAAAGACAGAGAAGAAAGAGAAATAGGAGAAATTTGAGGTTAGGTTTCATCTCACCCTCTCCAGGGCCCTTCAATTCAGGTGATCCCTCTAAGGTTCTCTTGAGGGTTCCACCTTTTAGTCTGACTTCCAGGATATAGGATTCTGTGGTACCAGTTCAGTTTGGGTTCAGTTTTTGTGTCCCTCCCCTTCCTTTTACCCCAAGCCCTACCCTCCCTATTGTCCAAGCCTCAAGATGCCATTCAGGTATGTCAGCACCTTGGGCTGATCCAGGTTAGGAACTGCAGATGAGTGAGGTCATGTGATGATTGGCTTTCTGTGTTTGTGTGAGTTCACTTAGAATGATCTGCTCCAAGTTCAACCATTTTTTCTACAAATTTCAATGGAAACACAGGAACTTTTGACCAACATAGAATGATGAAATTTTAATACGACTTAATTATTTGAAATGGAGAATAAAGTCTAGGTTTTTTTTTTTTTTGGTAATGACAGTACAATAAAATGCTATGATTAAGAGCTGAATCATGGTTGTTTAAAATGAGTTTTGTTACAGAACCAATTGGAGATGCTAAAATTACCTGCAGTGTTCCACTTGACTGGCTCAGCAGCTCCAAATACCAAGTTGCTGAGCGGAAAGAGACAGGGGAGGACCGAGGCTTATACAGTGAAGCTTTTCTAAGAGTCAAGGCCCACATTCGACATGTGCACACCCAGAAGACCGGGCGGAAAATCAGCCTGCACCATCAGTCTGTGCTAGGGGAAGGAATCCCAGAGGCTGCCAGACCCGACGACCTGGGGGTGGCTGGAGGCTGTGGAGGCCTCAGGCTGAAGCAGTTAGGAAGTAGGGGAGGGTGTTGCTTGCCCCCGCTGCCTGGCTCAGGCCATGCACCGCTCAGTCTGTCTGTCCTCTAGAAATAGTGGGAATTACCTACTTAATCCTTGGCACACGATGCTGATAATGTACCAGTTAATGACTAATTAGAAAGATTTTTCCAGAACATTAGGTTCTGGGAGGAAGTCTTCTTTGAGAACCATCCCTTTTATGTTTTTCTCTTTTCTTCCTGGGGTTTGAAGCCCAGCAGGCTCCCAGCCGATCTGGGTTTGTTTGTAGTGACTGCAGGGCTGTTTCATTCATTCATTTTGCAAGGTAGCTTATGTAAAACATAACTCCCCCGAAGCCCAGAGTGAATGCACTGCTAGCCTGGGCCACCCACCACCGCGACGGAGGCTCACATGGATTCCAGAGTCCAGAACTCTGAAATGTGGGGGGTGAGCTGGTAAGCCAGGGAGGAAAGGAGGGGACGGACAGACAAGAAAGGAACGGCCCTGCCTGGCTCTCTTTGGTCCTCTTTCTGCAAGCAGGGACAACGGGGTCACCCCCACCTCCCACTGCAAGTTCTTGGTTGGGGGAGGGGCAGAGCCGGATGAGGTGGGTTGGCAGGGACTGGCGGCTCTTGCCAGCAGCAAGGAGCACCTATGAACCTGTGAGGGGATGTGGCAAAGCTGACGTAGTTCCCGGTTTTCCCGATATGGGGAAGGAGGAAGGGATGGTGCATAATGACCGGGAAACAGTGCAGATGGGCTGGCATTCCTTCCGTCCTAAAGGCTGATCACTCAGGGAGCACTGACGGTATGCCAGGCTCCAGGAGACCACAGTGCAAAACAAATCCTGGTCCCCATGGAGTTGGCTGGCCCAGGTCCTAGGTAGGCTTCCACAACACCAGTGATGCTTTGGAAGGCGCGCGCTTTGGGTGGTGGGGGAGGGGAGGCTGTCCTAGCCATCGCAGAAAAATTTCGCCGCATCCCTCAGTATCCTCCCTCAGTAGGTACTGGCCGCATCCCTGAGTGGTGCCAGTCAAAGATGTCACAGACATTGCCCGCCGTCCCTAGGGACAGGGAGGAATATGGTTACCAGCTGAGGACCATTGGTTTAATGGGATAATTAGACAATAAAATAAATCAGTGAGTGTACATATGCAAAATCATCAAGAGAAGTCAAATAGGAGAGAGAGAGAGAGAGAAAGCGCAATGACGGGGCCATAGCAACAGGAGAGTGTGCCAAACACTGGCAAGGGGACGCTGGCTGTAACACCCATAACCCCGCCCCCAACAACACACCACCTCCAGGAGGCGTTAATTCCCAAATCTCCATCAGCTGGGAACCTAGCGTTCAGAACACCTAAGTTTATTGCCGGCACCTGAATCAAACCACCACAGCTGGTCTCACTGAAAAGTGACACGTGACTGTGACTAAGGTCCCAGGGGAGTTGAGAGACGAGGAGCTGATGCTGTAGCAAGAGTGGTCCAGGTGTGTGGCGGCGGCGGGGGCGGGGCGGGGGAGATTAGGACACAGATGCTGCCCATTGAGGGAATGGTTTCCACGCCCACCTGCAGCAGTGTCTCCCTCTGGCATTACCCCCAGCCTCACTGTGGCTATGAATACAACATTCTACAGCCACCCTACTGCCTGGGGCCCAAAGCCTAGTGAGAAAGGCAGAGCTAGCTCCTTGGTGCCAGGACCCCCAAAGCCACCTGAACTCTGGCTGTAGAGCCTCTCTTGTGACTCCCCCCATCCCTATCCTAGCTTCTCTCTGAAAAATCTATAAGAAGAGACACCTCCCTTTGCTCCTTGGGATTGAAGCCTTTTCTTCGGCTTGGGACCCCTGCCGCATTCGGTCATGCCATTACTTACCCAATTTAATAAACTCCTCCCCCCAAAGAAATGCATCAGAAAAGCTCTCAACTGAACCTGCGCCAGATCTTTCTTTTACAAATCTTTGAAAGAGGCTTTGCGAAAGGGGTGTCTTGAAGTGTTCCCGTAAAGCAAGAAGCCCATTCTTCCTGAGGAATGAGAGGGAGTGGAGAGTCTGCGAGAAGGGACAGAGCTAGGCAGGCTGCGCTGGTCCTTGGAGCCATTTGCTGGACATGGGCATGCCAGGACCACAGGAGAAGGCAGGAAGGCAGCAGATTCCCTCCCCACCACCCGCAATGCCCATCATCTCGCAGGCCTGCGACTCAGGCAGCCAGTGAGGCTCAGCATGTACTGCGCTGTTGAGCTTCAGGGGCAGAAATCATGGTGGTGCTAGCCAGCTGGGGCTCCTCCCAGGAGGATATGGGACAATTGCCTTCTAAGCACTCCTAGCCATTAGTAGATTGCAGTTCCCTGGGGTTGGGTGACTGAGGACCTGAGCCCTTGCCATCTGTCTGCTGGAGTCACCCAGAGAAGCCTCTCTCGGGTTCTTGCCTCTCAAAGCCAGCCAAGGCCTGTGAGATCACTTTGGTTCTCCCAACTTCTGCAACTTCCTCTCTGCCTCCGGGCTGAGAAAGCTCTCCGTTTTTAAGTTCTCCTTCTGACAATCTACTAGGCCCATCCAACCAAGCCAGAACAGTTTCTTGCCTCAAAAAGAAATTACCTTGAGTGGGAGAGCTGGCTCAGCAGTTAAGTACACTTCCTGCACAAGGATGAGAGCCTATGGGGGCCTAAAACTGCCCGAGTTCCAATCTCCAGGTCCCACGTAAACAGCTGGGGGTGGTCATGCATGCCTGTGACCTCAGCCCCACAAAGAGGAGAAAGAGACCAGGGAAAGGAACAGCAAGCTCCGGTGGCAGTAAAAGGGACTCTGGCTCAAATAAGAACAAGTGGAAGAGTGACAGAGCTGACACCCAGTGTTTGGCTCTGGCCACCGCAGGGGGGCACCTCCCACGTGGGCACCTCAACACAAGGGTGCATAATAGATGTGCATACAACACATGCATGCATGCATGCAAGCAAAAAGGAGAAACAAGGGCTGGAGGGATGACCTAGTGGTTAAGGCGTTTGCCTGCAAAGCCAAGGACCCAGGATTGATTCCCCAGGACCGACGATAGCCAGATGCACAAGGAGGCACACGTGTCTAGAGCTTGTTTGCAGTGGCTGGAGGCCCTGGAGTGCCCATTCTCTCTCTCTCTCTCTCCCTCTTTCTCTGTCAAACAAATAAATAAATACATAAAAATAAACATTTTTTTAAAACCCTTTAAAAAACAAAAAGCAAAGCCGGGTGTGGTGGCACATGCCTCTAAACCCAGCACTCGGAAGGCAGAGGCAGGAGGATTACCATGAGTTCGAGGCCACCCTGAGACTACACAGTGAATTCCAGGTCAGCCTGGGCTAGAGCAAGACCCTACCTCAAAAAACAAAATAAAAAACAAAAAACAAACAACAACCATCACAACAACAATGACAACAACAGCAACAAAAAAAACAAGAAAAGAAAAGAAAGGAAATTACTCTAAGTCCACTTGCAAAGTCTTTTGGTTTTGTTTTTTTGAGGTAGGGTTTCACGCTAGCTCAGGCTGACCTAGAATTCACTCTGTAGTCTCAGGGTGGCCTTAAACTCATGGTGCTCCTCCTACCTCTGCCTCCCAAGTGCTGGTGCTGGGATTAAAGGTGTGCGCCACCGCAACTGGCTTTTAAAAATTTCCCAGCTGTCACGGGGGGGGGGGGGCATGTCTTTTTTAAAAAATATTTTATTTATTCATTTATTTATTTGAGAGAGATAGAGAGAGAGAGGGAGAGAGAATGGGCGTGCCAGGGCCTCCAGCCACTGAAAAGGAACTCCAGACACATGCGCCACCTTGTGCATCTGCCTTATGTGGGTCCTGGAGATTCGAACCGGGATCCTTTGGCTTTGCAGACAAATGCCTTAACCACTAAGCCATCTCTCCAGCCCTCTTTTTTTTTTCTTCTAAGTAGCAGAGCATCTTCATGGACTCCAGGGATTGAGATGTAGATTTCTTTGGGGGGATTCTAGTTCCAGCCACTTGAGCACAGCGCTCTGAGGGTATCCCACTGTTGTGTCACTATTTCTTTGAATTCAAATAGCCCCTCCCCTTCCAGGTGCGAGGAGAGTGGGTCATGGCAGAGAAGCAGAGAGGTGTGCCTGTGCTGTCTTCTCTGTCAAAGGGTTAAAGAGACAGAAGCTGAACTCTGGAAGGACACCATTCTGTGAGAAGCCCCCTGCTTGAGTCAGCTTTTCTTGAGATGAATAATCCTTGAAAGCAGAACTTCTATTTATTTCTGCATTGGGTAACGAGTCCCTGAGTCTACCCTTCCTTTAGATCTACACTAGAAACTGTGTTGTTTTATGTGAGCCAATCACGTGAGACTGTGAGGCCACACTCTGACTCAAGAGTCATGCCCAGGACCCTGCCTTCACTGGGGAATGTAAGATACCTGCAGACCCCCTTGTTCGTGTGCTTGCTTGCTGAAAGTCTTTAGAAACCTATGCCTCTTCTGCAGAAATAAACACGGCCTTGCCAAGATACTTCAGATTGTATGATCATTCTTAAACCCTAGACACATTTCTAACAATGACTAAGGAAGCTGATGAAACAGCAACAACAACAAAGAAAAAAATTCAGGGATTGGGGAGATGGCTTAGTGGTTAAGGCACTTGCCTGTGAAGCCTAAGGACTCATGTTCAACTCCCCAGATCCCTCATAAGCCAGGTGCGCAAGGTGATGCACGTGCAAAGTTGCACATGCCCACTAGGTGGCGCACAAACTGGAGTTTGATTACAGAGGCTGAGGCCCTGGTGCACCAATTCTCTCTCTCTCTCTCTGACTCTCTCACTCTCACTCTCTTTTATAAAAAGGCCAGTTTGTTGGGCTTGCCTCAAAAGAAAAAAAAAAAGACTCAGGAAGCTCAGAAAAGTACAAGACTCAGGAGGCCTCATATAATCTGTAAACAATTGCTGAGGAAAAGGAGGCTCTTCGCGGGCGCTGCCTACAGGCTGGAGCAGGAGCTCAGGCATGCAGCTTTCGCGCATTGTCATCCATGCCAGGGTGGGTTTTTGGTGACAGGAATGCTTTTGAGTCAACCCTGTTTCTGTAAGGAACCCGTAAACTAACTGGCTCACAAGTCAGACTTGGGTGGGATAATTTCTTGGGTCAGTCATCAGACGTCTGCTTTTGTTGCCTCTGGAGAAGTCACACAACATTCACTAGGGAAACCCCGTCCTGGGACTTGGCTGGAGTACTGCTCTCCTAGCCATGCTTCTCAAAGACTTCTGGGAACACCTCCATGGCCACAGTGAGGTTGCATTGGCCACACCAAATGCTGTCTGTGCTTTCAAGATATGAGCAAACACTGGTAATGGGGGCTCTTCTCAATGCTGAGAGATCAGGGCTTCTCTTAAAGAAACTGAGGCTCAGAAGGTCAAGGTCTCCTGTGTGAGATAGGGGACTCATGGCTCCATCTATATCCATCTGCATTTCATTTTTAAAGTATTTTTATTTATTTATTTGGGAGGGAAAGACAAGAAAGAGAGAGAGAGTGAGTATGGGCATGCCAGGGCCTCCTGCCACTGCATACAAACTCCAAATATGTGCACCACTTTATGCATCTGGCTTTATGTGAGTATTGGAGAGTAGAATGCAGGCCATCAGGCTTTGCAAGCAAGGACCTTTAACCATTGGACCATGTGTCCAGCCCCCGTCTGCACATTAAACCGATGTGCTTTTGTGAAGGGCTTTTCTCTTCAAGCAGCCTCACATGTCACCCGTATTTTCCACTGAAGCCCACTGAGAATGAAAGAAGATGGGCCACTGACTTATGCTCCTCTACTACTGGGGAGCTGGAGCGAGCTGGATTAAGTGGGATGGGAGCGGTGAGACTCAGGTGATGGAAGCCTGGGCCGGAGCACCAGAAACTGTGCTATCGGCTGTGGAGAAAAATGACACTAGTTTTCTGTGGCAACCAGACTGATAAGGGATAGGAGGATGGAGGTGTGGAGGGGAGTGTGGAAGGCTAACCTGAGTTCTCAGGCAGGGCATGCAGGACCAAGAGCATCCTGCCTCACTGTTCCTCGTCAACTGGACTGGTCCACAGGTGGCATGGGAGACTGGGAGAGGTGTGTCGGGAGGATGATGTGTGGTGCCTTCCAGTGAAGCGGGTATCTCCCCACACCTCTGCAACCATTGTGCCTAGCTTCCATTTCTATGATTTCTACAAATGTATATATGATTCTAATATAGATGTCGTAAGAAATTCTGTAGTAGCCTATTCTTTCTTTTTCTCTCTGCCCTCTCTCAAATAAATAATAATTCTATAGTAGAACTGGGGGGGGGGCGGGGTTTCTAGAAAACCTAAAACAAAAATCAAGTGTGCAGGGTCAGAGAGTCCATTGGTGGCTGCCTGAGCAGTGGGATGATTTGCAAAGAAAGCATTCGTGGTGATGGAAGGGTCCGTATAGGGAGCCACGATATTTGTGCTTATATGCTTGTCCAAGCTTATGCAATATAAACAAAGATGGATGCATCTTGTGGTGCATAAATTACATATGGTTAATGATTTTTAAAAATATTTTATTTATTTATTTGAAAGAGAGAAAAAGGGAGGGAGGGAGGAAAGGAGAGAGACAAAGAGAGAGAGAGAGAGAGAATGAATGAATGAATGTGCACCAGGGCCTCCAGCCACTGTAGACAAACTCCTGGGGAATTAAACCTGGGTCCTTTGGCTTTGCAGGCAAGTGCCTTAACTGCTAAGCCATCTCTCCAGCCTGGCTAATGATTCTTTTAAAGAGCCATTTCGTAGCCTTTGTTTTCAAGACAGGGCTAGATTCAGATCTTGCCACTGATGATTGGGCTGAGCTGAGACAAGTCACCCAGATGCAACATCCCCACCTTCCCGTCATCAGGGAGAAGTGGCATCTTGGTCCACATTTCCCAGAGCTCTGCGACAGGCTCATCAGGGCCAAGTAGTTCTGGGAATCAGAGACCCAGAAGGCCAGTCTGGCTTGCAAGGAAGGGCATGTTGAGGCCAGTGGTCGAGAAGCAGGCATCAACAAAGATGGCCGATCAGGCGTTGCTTCTGCGCCGGTGTCTGACAGTGGCGTGACACCCGAACCATGTTGTGCTTCGAAGGATCAATGCCAGAAAGACAGAGTCCAATATCCATGTTTCCTTTTGCCTTCCAGTGGGTCACGTCTTTGCCTTAGTGGACAGGGTAGTGAGTTCTGTGGTGGTCTTCTTGAGAATCCCAGCCCAGGGCTGGGGAGATGGCTTAGCGGTTAGGGCACTTGCCTGCAAAGCCAAAGGGCCTAGGTTTGATTCCCCAGGACCCACGTAAGCCAGATGCACAAGGTGGCACATACATCTGGTGTTTGTTTGCAGTGGCTGGACACCCTGGAGTGCCCATTCCCTCTCTCTTTATTCCTCTGCCTTGTTCTCTCTCTCAAATAAATAAATAAATAAAGAATCCCAGCCCAGTGTGGGGTCTTGTCGCCCTCCTTCATCACCTTCTTCTAGACAGGCCTCTGTTCAAATCCTACCATTAGCTCTGTGAACATAGGGATAGTGAAGGTAGCCCATGAAGATCTTCGACACCATGGTGGGGTGCCGTTAGGGCTTGGGAGAAGATGCCATGCCACCCACTCCGTCATGAGAACCTTAGCACAAGCTGTTGCCCTGTCCATACGTCGGTTCCCCCATCTGCGCACTGGGGCGGGAACAGTACCAACCTCCCACAACTGCCATGGGCACAAGGTAAAAGTGCCCTAAAAACAGAAAGGCTGGAGAGATGTGGCTCAGCCATTACAGCATTTACTTGTCAAGCCTAAAGGCTCTAGTGTGATTCCCCAGAGCCCATATAAAGCCACATGTACAAAGTGGCACATGTACGTGGAATCCACTTGCGATGGCAGGACACCGTGGCATGTACCCTGGCATGACTATTATCTCTCTCTCTCCCTGACTTTCCTTCTCTCTCTAATAAATAATAAGTTTTTTCCCAAAAACCATGAAGAATATGTCCCAGCACATGGAGGTGCCACGTGAGCGTATGTCAGATGAAATACTCAAAGGGTGAAATGCAGAGGCACACGTGACCCCTTCACGCTGTTCTGGGACTTGGTGTGCACAGTTTGTGTTCAACACAGTTGTTTCTATGTCACTGTCTGTGGTAGCATTAGTTGAAACAGAAAATAAATGACGTGTCATGCTTTCTGGGCTCTGCAGAGAGCCTCCTGTGATCTCGCTTCATGTCTAGAGTCTTGATTTTATAAGTATTTTTTCCTCACTAGAAAATGCGACCCAACCTCACCCATTCTCTTTTATTGTTTGTGTTTGTGTTTGTGTGTGTGTGTGTTTGTTCCTTTATTTTGAGACAGAGTCTCTCTATGTAGTCCAGGTTGGGCTCAAACTCACAATCTTCCTGCTTCAGCTGCCCTAGTGCTGGGATTAAGGGCTTGTATCAGCACTCTTGGCGTGGTGAATTTGGTTTTTATTTTTGTCATGCTAGGGATCAGACCCAAGGACTTGCAGTGGTAGGAAAGCACTTTCCCACTGAGCCACAGCCCAAGACCAGCATCCCTTCCTTTATCTGTCTTATTTTTTAAAATTTCATTTATTTGGGAGTCAGAGAGAGTAAGAGAGAAGGAGAGAGTAAGAGAGAAGGAGAGAGAGAGAAAGAATGGGCACACTAGGGCCTCCTGCCTTGCAAACAAGTGCCTTTAACTTCTGAGCAAGCTTCCTAGCCCATATCTGCAGTATTTATGTCACTTTTGATGACTAGAATGGTTGAAAATAGAGGTACATAAGTACTGAACTTCTTAATTTTCTTTCTTTTTTTGCATGTGTGTGTGTGCGCGTGCGTGTGTGTGTGTATTCATGGGCATGAATGTATATATATAATATATATATAATATATATAATATATATATATATACATGAATGACTATATATATATATTCTCAGTGCCCATGTAAAACCATATATATATACATATATATATATATATGAAGAGATTGTTCGATTGGCTTACATAATAGGGGCTGGATAGTCCAACCATGGTTGTCTGCATGCCGGAGAGGCAGAGGGCCTAGCAATGGAGGCCTCAGCAGTCCCAGTTGTGGAGCTGAAGGCCTGGAGGTTCCTGAGAGCTGCTGGGTTTCAGTCCACACTGCAAGGCTGAAGAAGCCGGGTTCTGATGGCAGCAGCAGGGCAGATGCACACACTGGAGAGTAGCAAGGGCGGCCAGGTGACCTCTTACATCTGGGCTGCTGCCCCAAGGGCTGTCCACTCTGGGGGAAGGCCTTGCCCTCAGGTCACCCCTTATCGATTGACTCCTGATCTAATCAGGTTGATGATTGAGATTAAACACCACAGTCCCTTTCATCTTTTCTCCCGCCTTCCCCTCTTCTCCCTGCTCCTCAGGAAGGTGGGGGATGTCTCCCGGCACCAGAACCTTTCCCTAAAAGAACCCTAGACGGCCTTCTCCCTGGACTGTCTGACAATGGATAAAGTGTTGCAGAGGTCTGAAGAGCGTTCCCTCTCCGAAGCCCACGCATAGCTTCCAGCATGGTAAGAGATACCTTTCTGCTGTTTATAGCCTCCCAGCCTAAGGCGTTTTGTTACAGCAGCTTGAATAGTGGACTGAGACAATTTCTCCTCCCTGGCGTCATTGCTTACGCTGGAAGATGAAGGGGGGCCTTGTGCCTGTTTGGAAGACAATGGAGGCAGCTTGTAGCTACTCCCTTAGAATCTCAGCAAGTGCTGTTTAGATCTAAACTTCAAACCGTCCAAAATGTGAGAAAAGATCACAGAAAGGAGCGGTGGTCACGGCTGTCCTCTGAGAGGCGGTGCACGTGGCCCTTGCTCCGAGTGATGGTTGTGAAGAATTCCGTGCCAGGGCTTTCACGGTCTGTGGTGTTCTGGAGGGTGATGAAGGTGATGATGGAGGCCGGGAGCTGCGACTCACGTTGCCAGGGCAACCGTGTGGGTGGCCAGTCGGAGGCATTGTTCAGGCCTGTGGTGTGCGTGGAGTGCTTGCTCAAAGTCCTCCGTGGGTTTGACCTCATCCACACGAGCAGAGCTTCTATCTGTTGCTATGCATTTAAAGAGAGTTTGCTGGGGAAGTCAGAGACCCAAAGAGAGAGGTTTTTTTTTTTTTTTTTTTTTTTTTTACAGAGACAGAGGCTGAGGGAGGAAGGGGAGAACAAAGCTGGAAGGGACAGAAAGACAGACAGACACACGAGAGAGACACTTCTGGTGCTGCTGGTGGGATTAGGAACAGATATTTTTCCTGCCGGCACCAGGAGCGGGCTGATTCTCTCTGTCTGCTCTCCCTGCTCTGAGCCTGCTGCAGGGGCGTTTGAGCAAAAGCTGTCTCTAGTTCATGGTGCCCAAGGCTGGCCTCTTCCTTCCCAGGGCTACCACGCAGTTACACAGGTTGTGCCCTGCATATCCATTCCCCACCACCACCACAGTGAGGCTTTGGGAGTCACCTCCCTGCCCCAAACTATGACCCCTGAGGAGCACCTCTGTTTGCCAGTTGAAAGAGGAGCCTTGGCTCCTAGGGACAAAAGCCTCAGGTAAGTTATAGCAGTCTGTCCCCTCCCCGTTGTCCACTGTGCACCGTAAACAAAGGACGGGGCACATCACAGACATTAGGCAGCGCAGGCCACGGCGGCTCCCACCTGCCTCTTCCTCTGAAGGGCATGGTAGCGTCTGAGACCTTATGAACGAACACCGAGACTCAGGGTGATCCCAAGGTGGCTTTGGGATCTTTGTAGACTCAGAGTATGTCTCCCAGCCTCCCGCTGTCAGGGTGGTGTGACAGTCGAGTTGACAAGAGTCTCAGCTGCCACCTGTGGGCCGACTCCTCAGCTAAGAGGCTGGAGGGCCGCCTCCCCTGAGAGCTTCACGTCCATCCGCTCATCTGTGCTGTGGGGCGAGTCGGAAACAACCCCAGTTTCATAACAAAGCTGTTGTGAGGACTCAGAGGTGGATTATCTGAAGTATGTGTCCAGAAGTCCTTGTATACATGACAGCCCAGGGCAGGGGCCTCCCACACACGGCTGAGCATGTGTGCGTGTGCATGCACACACGTGCTTGCCCGGGATCCCAGTGGGTTTAGAGTGATGACCATGTGAGCTCACCTTCAGGCTGAGCCTGGGCATTGCTTCAGAGGGTCCTTGGGTTTGCTGACGCCCCTGCTCCTCACACTGAGGTGAGCTTTGACCCCTGGGAAGGGTACTGCCCTCTTGCCTCCTTGTATCTGTGCCAACATCTCTTGAGGAGGGTAAACACAGACCTGACCCACCAAGGGGCAACCTTGCTAGTGCCTCACATGCCTTCGGGCTTCATGCCCAGAAGTCCCGCAGCTCCCCAGCAGGTGAGACAAGCCCAAGTCCACGGCCTGCTCTGCTGACTATATGATCACATTTAAGTTCACCTTCCACCTCCCCACTTCCCCTTTCAGGAGAGTCATGAGGCCTGAGGGAGAGAGAAAGAAAAGGGGAGAGGGGAAATGAGGGGAAGAGAGAGAGAGAGAAAAAAAAAAAATCTTCCCAAGCTGACTTTCACATTCTAACCTGCCTTTCTCTGGGAAGCTGAGCTATACTTGTCCACAGTGGTTGGCGATGAGCATAGATGAGGGTCAGCGTGTTCTGGGCACTTTGGAGGACCGGCCCCTAACACACTGCTTTATAATTGGGGAGCAGGAGGACATCAACAGCAGTTCCACTGTTTTAACAACGGTTTGAAATTTGCTTGACTTAGCAAATATTTATTTGTGTGTGTGTGTTTATTGTGGGTTTATTTTAATTTCCAGTCCCGGGTTGTAATCCATCCTGACAGGGAGGGAAGACACAACAAGAGGAGCTTGAGGCAGGGAGGAGGCAGAATGCTGGTGCTCAGCCAGCACTTTTCTTTTTCTTTTTCTTTTTCTTTTTCTTTTTCTTTTTCTTTTTCTTTTCCTTTTTCTTTTTCCTTTTCCTTTTCCTTTTCCTTTTCCTTTTTTTTTTTTTTTCAGAGAGAGAGAATGGGCACACCAGGGCCTTCAGCCATTGCGAACAAACTCCAGATGTGTGTGCCCCCTTGTGCATGTGCAACATTGCGTGCTTGTGTCACTGTGCGTCTGGCTATGTGGGACCTGGAAATTCAAACATGAATTCCTAGGCTCTGCAGGCAAGCACCTTAACCGCTAAGCCATCTCTCCAGCCCCACTTTTTAAAAATTACTTAATTTATTTATTTGAGAGTGACAGAGAGAGAGAGAGAGAGAGAGAGAGAGAGGCAGATAGATAGAGAGAGAATGGGCATGCCAGGCCCTCCAGCCACTGCAAATGAACTCCAGACTCGTGCGCCCCCTTGTGCATCTGGCTAATGTGGGTCCTGGAGAGTCGAGCCTTGAACCGGGGTCCTTAGGCTTCACAGGCAAGCACTTAACCGCTAAGCCATCTCTCCAGCCCCACTTTTCTTTTTATACAGCCCAGAAACTCAGCCATGGAATGGGAAGGTCAGCCTTCCCAATCAAAATAATCTCTCCCAGGCATGCCACCACACTTGTCTATTTGTGTGTGGTGTGTTGTGCATGTGGGGGCATGTTTGGGGACTGCACGTGGAAGTGACAGATGTCAGGCATCTTCCTTGACCACTCTCTATGTATTGAGTTGAACGGAGCAACCAAAGAAATCACGGACAGAGGGGAACGCCACCGGCACACCAGGTTGTGGGGTGAGTATACGTGTGACCTTCAGAGCAGGAGACCTGGACTGGGGTCTCAGCTCAGACACCCTGTTCTTGTGGAATGGGAGAACTGACTTTTACCTGAGATGTTGAGAGCCGGCTGTTCAATGCCATGCTGCTTTCTGGAGAGAAGACGTCGCCTTCTCCTCAGATGGTGAGAGCTGGCCATGCGCTGTCACGCTCCTCCTGTCTCGCTCTCTTCTACGCAGTCCAACCTTCTTTAAGAGAACTTGGAGAGGAGGGGACTAAGGACGGGGCATAGCTCCTGGAAGGCTCTTTGTGTTCAGCCTAGATCAGGCAGAGGAGGAACCCTGAGAATGAACAGGAGAAGCAGAAGGGGGTATAGCATAAAAATACTAAGACTGGACAGTAGCTCTGGAGTTAAACTACCTAACAGGGTCATTTGGGGGGGGGGTTCTAACTCTTGGGGCTGCTGTAACAAATTCTTCAGACTCATTACCATGGGAGAAGTGAATTTCCCCACAGTTGTGTAGCTCAAGCCGTTCTTGAAACCAGCTGGCTCCTTCCCAGTCTTTCCAGGGGAGAACTCTTGCCTTGCTTCTCCCGGTTCAGGAGGCCCCCAGCCATCCTTGGTGTCCTAAGGCTGGTGGGGAATCTGCTCAATCCCATGATGCTCTCCTGTGTGTCTCCACCTCTTGCTTCTGTCAGTGTCCAAATTCCCTCCTTAAAAGGGTGTCTGTCACTAGATCAGGGTCCCCAGCATGACCTCAGCTAATTCTCACAGGTACTAGGGGTTAGAATGTCACATGCTTTTTGGGAAGTGCACTCAACAAAGGTGTATTAGTCAGGGGTTCTCTAGAGGAACAGAGCCGATAGAACAAATTGTATTAAGAAGAGAATTTATTGAACTAGCTCACAGCAGCCCAACAATAGCAGTCTGCAGGCTTGAAAGTCAAGGAACCCGGTAGCTGCTCGGTCCTTGTGGCTGGGTGCCTCCGCAGTCCCAATCCGGCACTGAAGGCCTGGAGGATTCCTGGAGAGCCGCCGGTCTCCAGCCCACACTGGCATGCTCGGGAAACTTGGTTCCAATGCCAACAAAGGACAGCCGAGCAGGACAGATGCACTTGCAAGTGAAGGCCCTCACCAACAAGTAGTCAAGTGGAAGGAAGGGGGTCCTACCTCTCATGGCTTCTGTACACGAAGCCCACCCCTAGGAGGGCCATTCTGGGGCGGGGGGAGGACTTTCTCCTTCACTCAATTCACCTGGAAGCAACCTCAAAGACCTGCCCAAGAGTTATGTCTGTGGATTCCTAACCAGACCAAGTGGACAACAGAACCTCACCATACACTGGGACAGCAGTGTATGAACGAGGACAACGGGGAGGTGCCTTCCACCAGCTCTGAGGTTTCTCTGGACGTGCTTGTTCATGTAAGGAGGGGGTCTGTGCTCTGGATGCTTGGAACCTGTGGTAGTTCCTCTCCATGGCCAGCTTGACTGGATTTGGACTCAGCTAGGAGATACACCTATGCACCGGTGTGTCTGTGAGGGTGTGTCTATTTCCAGAAAGATTTACCTGAGGAGGCAAGGATAGAAAATCCATCCAGAGCTGGGGAGATGGTTCAGTGGCTAAGGCACTTACCTGCAAAGCCTAAGGACCCAGGTTCCCCAGGACCCACATAAAGCTAGATGCACAAGGTGGCACACGCATCTGGAGTTCGTTTGCAGTGGCTGGAGGCCCCGAGGGCATCCATTCTCTCTCTCTCTCTCTCTTTCTCTCTCTTTCTCTCTCTGTATCTCTTTGCTTGCAAATAAAAAAAATATGTGAGCCAGAATAAACCCTTCCTTCCTTAAGTTGCTTTTCCTGGGTATCTTGTCACAGCAAGAAGGAAATTAACTAATACTGAAGACAATGCATTTCCTATTTCCAATGCAAAGCAGGAAAAAAAATGAGGAAATAATGTCTTAGGTAATGGCTCCAGTTGTAGAACCAACTGTTGACTAGACTGGCTTCACTGGACTGAAGAAAGCAAAAGGGGGAAACATCAGCTTAACTCTCTCTGACCTTTTTTTAGGGGGGAGGGGCTGAAAGCAGTTTAATAAAGCAAGGGCTTGGGGGGGAGCACTAACGAGGGTGGTCTGAAAATAAACCTCTTAACTGTCTCCTGCATCTGGACAAAATGTCCTGGAAAGGAAGTCATATATGCTTAACGATGTGTTTGTTAGTATTCGAGCTCCCTGTGACTGTTTTGGGGGGGCATCTCTTTAAAATCATGCTTTTAGGGGAAAAAAATCTGCTGCGTGCGGGGAGCATGAGCTAATGCGAAACTCTGCCAGCGCTCTGCTGTGTTCACCACACTCTGCCAGGCTGCAGCTGCAAAGAACGCAGCGTGCCCTCGCTGCCCGTGTGCAAACGTCAAAAGGAAGGGTGGGGGGTGTGGGGGGCCCGGCTGCCTGTGAAACATTGCCTCCTCTGCAGTTTTCCAAGCTCCTGAAGCTTGTATGTCGCTCGCTTACTTCCTTTAATAGACAGGCACCTCCTGGCTCACGGGAAGGGCTGTATCCCCCAACACCACCCACACCATTTTCCTTTTAATCCAAGGTCATTCTCAATGAAAAATAATCCCCATAGCAAGTATCCAGGGCAGAGTTTGCAGTTGGGGTCCAGTGGAACACCAACACAATTGTGGGGCACCTCCTGATGGACGCGTTGCTGATCTGGGTTACTGCTCTGCCCACCGCTGACGAGTCCTCTCTCTTGGCTGGCTGTCCCCCGGTGAAGTCCTGGCGCCAGGACTGGGCCCTAAGGCATGAAGCAGGCTGATTTCTGTTCTCATCCTTTCCCAAAGAGTCTCAGGTCCCAACCCCTGGAACCTGTGAGGATATTACATTATACGACAAAGGGGACTTGGGGATTGTCATTAAAGGTCTTGTGATGGCATTACGCATCACAGAAAGAACCAAGTTCATAGTCAACGTAGGTGAGTCACAAAGTCATTCCCCAAAGAGAAGCTTTGCTTTTCAGATGACGGTGACCACTGGGGAGACTCAAAAGTCACCAAAGTGCTGAGAAGAAGTGACAGTGGTGTGTTCAAGCCCTATAGTGAGACATCTCTATCACACCTTCCAAGGCTCAAGGACCATTGTGGAAGAGGTGACAGAAAGAATGAAATAGACAAAGGAAGGGGAGGAGTGCTTACAATACTGTCTTCCAGACACAAAGTGACCATGACATTCTTTACCTCTCAGTGGCTGATGCTGCCTACACAAGACCTGCATGATAGGAGAGGAAAAATAGTGACATCAAAATAGAAGAGAGGCTAGCTGGAAAGAAGAAGGGATTCTGTGGATGAGAAATCAGAGGGGGGAAAGGGGAGGGTAATGGGAGGAGATTACGATTATGGTATATTGTCTCTGTATACAGAGGTTGCCAGTAAAATTTAACACAAGGATCTTGTGATAGGGACTCTCCTGGTACTATAGTCTTGTTTACGAATGTCCCCAAAGTGCTCATGTTTTGAAACAACTAGACTGTGGTGCTCTTGGGAGGTGATGGATCCTTAAAAGGGTGGAGCTGAATGGGTGGTCCTGACCCTGAAGGAAATTATGGGACTTCAGTCTCTTCATCTTCTTTGTTCTGTGACCTCCATGAGGTAAACAGTTTCCTCCAACATATACCCCACAGGCCTAAAAAGGAGACAGCTGTCCATGCACTGAGACCTCCAAATCTGTGAGCCAAAATAAACCTCTTTAAGTTTACTGCCTCAGGCATTTTGTTATAGTAACAGAGAGCCAAGTAACACATCTTGATTATCTGCACATGTCCAGGACAGGTGGCAGAATTTCCTACCCCCAAATATGTCATGTAAAGGTAGCACTGTATTTAGCTGAATGCTGAAAAGAAACAGTTATACAAAAGCTTTTTGCAGGCTGAGAGATGGCTCATTTGGTCAATTCCTTGCCTTGCAAGGATGAGCACCCAGGTTTGATTCCCAGAATTATTAAGAATTAAAAAAAAAAACTGGGTGTGGTAGCATTTGTCCGTAATTTCAGAACTGAGCAGGTAGAGGCAGGCAGATCCCTTGGGGCTCCAAATTGCTTGACCTCCAGGAAGAGACTGCCTAAAAAAAAAAAAAAAAGGTTGCTCCCAGGGGAATAATATTAGGAGTTGTCCTCTGGCCTCCACATGCACTCATGCACACACATATGTGCATTTGCACACACATCATATACATATACACACACACACACACACACACACACACACACACACACAAAGAAAAGAAGCCACTTTTGGTTGCAGGCTGTGGGGAACTAGACAGTGATGGGCTGGGGAGCAGAGCCTCCACCACGGTGGAACGACAGAGGAGAGGCAGTCAGCCCCTGCCTGCTCTTACTTGCACGCTCACACCACTGGTGCTTGACGGCTAGCTGGTGGGCTGCATTCCCCCAGTCCCATGAGGTCCGGTGTGGTGTGTGTGTGTGTGAGCTATAGGGCTTCTCAGCAGCCAGGCTGCTGTTTCAAAGACAGGCGACATGAGGGGACTCTGGGGTGGGCTTATGATAGCGTGGCTCAATCTTGACATCACTGTCACCGTTGCAGTTTGGATGTCAACTGTCCCCCAGAAGCCTGCGTGTCTAAGGCTTGGTAGTGCAACTGTGAGGTGGTGGGACCTTTAAGATGTGGGGCCTCATGGGAGAAAGTCGGGTCATGTGTGCCCTAGACGGGGGAGCACTGGGACTCCAGCCCCTTCCTCCTCTTCTCTTGTTCACCCCTGTATGAATTACTTTTCTGGCTGCTATGACAAAAAAAAAAAAAAAAAAAAAAACCGACAAAAGCAATTTATGGGAGAAGTGTTTACTTTGGAGCGCAGGTGTTGAGAATGTGGTCCCTCATGCCAGGGAAGCCACAGTGGTCTCAGGAGCGTGAAGCAGCTGGTCACATTGCATCCACAGTCAGAAGAGAGAGAGAGATAGATGAATACTAACACTTAACTACGTTTCTCCTGATGCAGTCCAGGATGCCCATATTAACAGTGGACCTCCCACCTCAAAGAACCTAATCTAGAAAAACCCCTCACAGACATGCCCAGAGAATTGTTTCTAAAATGATCCCAAATCTTATCAGTTGAAAACCAAGAGGAGGACTGAAGAGATGGCTTAGTGGCTAAGGCGCTTGCCTGTGAAGTCTAAGAACTCCTGTTCGAATCTCCAGGTCCTATGTAAGCCAGACACACAGTGATGCAAGCATGCAATGTGGCACATGCGCACAAGGGGGCGCACGCATCTGAAGTTCTTTTGCAGTGGCTTGAGGCCCTGGTGCACCCATTCTCTCTCTCTCTTTCTCAAATAATTATTTTTTTAAAAAAAAGCCAAGATTAACCCTCATAACATCCCAGCCATAAGCAGAGTAGCTGTGCTCCTCCAAATGTCACCCAGATGTGCTGTCCCAAAGGCTGATGGATTATGGACCTAGCCCTCTTAAACTATGAGCCAACATAAACCTCCTCTCTTTAGAAGATGATGTATTTTGAGCCTTTATAATAGAAATGGAATGCTGGTTGATGCAATGACATGCTGTGTGGTGGAGGATTCAATTTATATTTAATTGATTTTTTTTTTTTTTTGCCCTAAAGAGGAAGTTTACATACTAAAGAACACAACTTTGTTGGGCAGGCCACAAAACATTGTATATTTATGGCTTGTTCACCATTCAAGAGCCACTTTCTTGCATTGGGGACAGTAGCACCCCAAGGGGAGAGTTCAGGTAAGGGGGGGGTTGCCCGCAGAAGGTTTTGCTGTGCAGACAGCTACTCTGGCTTGGCTCACAGCCCATGTGGAAGAATCTCCCCTTCTTGTTTGCCCCCAAACATGACTATCTTGGGGTGTGTTTGTTTTTTAACCTCAAACATGTACAAGTTTGGCTATTGCAAGAAAGTGTGATGATACTTGGGCCCAGACAAACCTTGGTCTTGCTCCAAGTTCGATGCAGGCAATGATTTCATTTCCTCTTGGACTGTCCCGCGCTGGTCCCTGTCAATCTTAAAATAAATCTCTCTCTCTGCTTCTCCTCCCCTTCCTCATCCAGACTCACTGGAGTAGGCAGAAAAAGGTTTTTGGTTTTTCTCCTCAACTTTCCAACCTGAAAAATAACAGTGGGCATTTGAGCTGTCTAACACATTAAGGCCTCAGTGTCTTCTGGGTGAAGTGCAGATATTGAAGTCTATGTAATCCATCTGTCTGTCTATCTATCTATCTGTCTGTCTGTCTGTCTGTCTGTCTGTCTGTCTGCCTGCCTGTCTGTCTGTTTGCCCGTCCATCCATATGTATGTATGTATGTATGTATGTATGTATGTTTGTTTGTATGTATGTATGTATGTGTGTGTGTATGTATGTATTTTTGAGGTAGGGTCTTGCTCTAGTCCAGGCTGACCTGGAATTCACTATGTAGGCTCAGGGTGTCCTTGAACTCACAACCATCCTCCCACCTCTGCCTCCCAAGTGCTGGGATCAAAGGCGTGCGCCACCACACCCAGCCAGGTATTGAAATCTAAATGGGGTCTGTGATCTCAAGCACATATGTGGCCTGGGTGGTAAGGGATGTCTATTGTTTTTAGGGTTAGTGAGTTACATCAAAGCATCTGGAATGTTCTGGCTGCCATAGTTCATGAGAGTCGCCTGAGATGGGAAACCATCACCATGGGAAAGATGGGTGACATGGGTAGGCAGTATGGAAGTGAGTAACCCTTCAGCTGTGGAGGGAGATCTTGGGTATGGAGGGTTAGACATTGGCTATCTGTTGTAGACTTCAGGACAAGGAGCAGGAGGTAGAAATGATGGAAAGGAAAATTGCAGTGCAGGAGAGGACGCCTGTTGGTGTGAGGCTGACATTGATCTCCTTTCCCTCCCAAAGATATCCCTATCCTGGTCCCTAGAATTTGTGCATGTATCATTTTACATGGCAAGGAATTTGCAGATGTGATTAAATTAAGGATCTTGGGCTGCAGGCTTGTCCTAGATCATCAATGTGGGGCCTCAGTACAATGACACAAATCCATCTAAGAGGTAAGCAGAGCCCGGTGTGACTTATGAAGAAGAGGAGATGCCCGTGTGGCCACCCAGGCGAGAGGTGACTTTGAAAGCGCAGGGCGTGGACCTGAGCCAAGGGATGCAAGGAATGTAGCTGCAGAGGCCGGAAAAGTAAAGAACACAGCTTCCCCCTTACCCTGGGCAGGAGGGACCCAGTAAGACAGCAGCCTGGCTTTGGGAGGTCTCTGGAAAGTGAGGGAATAAACTGTTATAATCGTTACCCTCCAAGATCAAGGTAATTTGTTATAACAGCAGGAGGACTCTAATACGCCATGCTCACCAACTGCTTTGTGGAGTGATATGGTCTCCATCCCTAATGGTGACCACAGCTCTGACTGCTTCTCAGAGTGTCCATATGGGAGATGATGGCAATGGACGACAGCTCACATCCCTAGTCTGCTAGGGATACCGGGAGAAAGCACCCGAGACTGGGAAGCTTAAACATCAGAATTTCTTTCTCTCTGTTCTGGAACCTGTCTCAGATCAAGGTGTCACAGCCTGATTCCCTCCCAGGTGTCTCTCCTTGGCTTGTGCACTTAACCTTCCCAGCGTCCTCGCATGGTCCTTCCGTGCATAGCCGAGTGCTGATCTCTTATGAAGACACTTGTCACACTGGATTGGGGTGCTCACAAATGACCTCATTTTTTCTTGATCACCCCGTTAAAGGTCTTATGTCCAAAAACAGTCACATTCTGAAGCAGTGTGTGTGTGTGTGTGGGGGGGGTTACTCCGTATCTGAAGACCTGTAATGACTATATTGTGTAATGATGTCGCTGCCATATTTATTTGAGGGTGTTTGTGCAGAGTTCGCAATTAAACCCAGGGTCTCCTACATGCTAGACAAGCCCTCTACCACTGAACCACAACCTCTCCTTTGCCCCAGGTACATGTATTTGTATGGAACCAGAAGCAGGAAGGATAAAGCCAGCAGGCCCGCGTTAACATCCCTTTAAATACACCCCAATCGAGACACAAGTACCTGCGTGTGTGAAAAATGCAGAGAAGAAGTTTGTACTTGTAAAGGTTTCCTGACTCGCTGGTCTATGTTTGATGAAATCAGTCTTCGGTGAACTCCCCTCCATACACACAGTTTACCAAAACCCACCAGGTGAATTATAAAAACTTCATGCTCTGGCCGGGCGTGGTGGCGCACGCCTTTGATCCCAGCACCTGGGAGGCAGAGGTAGGAGGATCACCATGAGTTCAAGGCCACCCTGAGACTACATAGTGAATTCCAGGGCAACCTGGGCTAGAGTGAGACCCTGCTCCAAAAAACAAACAAACAAGCAAAAAACCTTCATGCTCTGGTCAAATTGAGTGTAGAAGGCCATACTATACTTCATAGGGAATGACGGCGCTGGCCACTTACTCTGCTGCATATAATATATCCTTCTGTCTGTATTTCTGCAATGTGTGATGAGCCTGATATGGAAAGTGTAAAAATATGTATGGGTGGGCATTTATGACAGCTCCAGTCATGCCAGAAGCTCCTTCAAAACTGGAGTTCTTAAAGACTGTTGCTCTGGCTGCTGTCTGTTCTTTTCAGATCTCAAACAACAGAATGCTTCTCCCAGGTTTGAATTTCCTGCAGGCCATCCTTCTTTCCTCCTCCTCCTTCTTTTTTTTTTTTTGAGGTAGGATTTCACTCTAGCCCAGGCTGACCTGGAATTCACTATGTAGTCTCCGGCCATCCTTCTTGAATGGGCACTCGTGAAATCTTTTATTACGAGCAGTATTGCTTTATAGGAGCTATCAAAAATTATCTCGCAAACAAAAACTCTTCTTAAGTAGGTGACTTCCCATTCAGTTAACAGTGAAAGGGTGACTTCAGATTAGGGTTGGTTTTATGACCCAGCCAGGGGCCTTGGTGCTTTGAACACTCCACCGAGAACGGTTATCACACAAGAACAAAGCGGCAGGTGTGTACACTTAGGTAACAGCCACAATAATGCCATGCCGTTCTCAGGAACCATCACGTTTCTACAGTTGAGATTTCCCCTCCTCTCAAGGACAGATGTACCTGTCCCCTGTCCTTCATGTCACCCTCAGAAAACCACCTTGCTGCGTTGCATCTGGGCCAGTGTTGTGAAGCATTAGGACAGGCCCGGCCAACTTGTTGGCTTTAAAGAGCCAGTCACTTGGCATTTCAGGAAGAGCAGTGTTGGCAAAACAAAAAGCAGCAGAAGGAAGCTTTGGCCATCAAGATTCCTCAAAGTCTGCTCCCAGGGAAACAGAGCACTTACTGTAGCGAAATACCCATACTGGGCTGGAGAGATGGCTTAGCAGTTAAGGCACTTGCCTGCGAAGCCCAAGGATCCAAGTTTGACTCTCCAGAGCCCATGTAAGCCACACACACACAAGGTGACGCAAGTGTGCAAGGTCACACATGCACACAAGGTGGCATACGCATCTGGAGTTTGAGTGCAGTGGCTAGAGGCCCTGGTGTGCCAATTCCCCCTCCCTCCCTCTCTCTCTCTCCCTTTCATAAAAAATTATTTAAAAAATGCATACCATAAAATTGATCATTTAAACTATTTTTAGGGGTACAATTTGATAGGATAAAATGCAGTTACATTGTTTGGTAACCATTACCACCCTATGTTCCAGAATGTTTTCATCTTCCTAAGCTCCAACTCTGTACTTATGAAATAATAGGGCCCCCTTCCCCTAGTTCCTGATATGCCCATTCATCTTTCTGTCTCTGTGAATTGGTCATGCTAGGGACCTGATGCAAGTGCAATGACACAGTATCTGTCACTTTGTGACCAGTTTATTTAACATTGTCCCAAGGCTTATCTGTACCTGTAGCAAGTGTTAGAACTTAATTCCTTTTTAAGGATAAATAATATCCCACATTTGCCATTCATTCACCAATGAGGCATTTGGGGGAAAGCAGAACTCTACCGTGGCTCACGTAGGGGCAAGACCTTTAAAGACCATTTTGAGCAACTTCACTGAGACATTTTCTCAACTTCTTTAATACTGTTTAAAAAAGAAACACAGAAGATGGGGCTGGAGAGATGGCTTAGTGGTTAAGCGCTTGCCTGTGAAGCCTAAGGATCCTGGTTCGAGGCTCTATTCCCCAGGACCCACGTTTTAGCCAGATGCTCAAGGGGGCGCATGCGTCTGGAGTTCGTTTGCAGAGGCTGGAGGCCCTGGCGTGCCCATTTTCTCTCTCTCTCTCTCTCTGCCTCTTTCTCTCTGTCGCTCTCAAATAAAAGAATAAAAAAAATATTAAAAAAAAAACAGAAGATGAGGGCTACAGAGATGGCTCAGTGGCTAAAGCGCCGCTACACAAGCGTGGCAACCTGAGTTTGGATCCCCAGAACCGTCGTAAGTCAGCTGTGGTGGCATGAATGTCTGCAGTCCCGGCATCCGTAGAGTGAGGTAGGAGGTGGGGACAAGAGATTCCCCAGAAGCTTCCAGGCCAACTAGCCTGGCAAATGCAGCGGTGAACAAGAGACCCCGCCTCAAGCAAGGTGGGAGGTGAGACTCGACCCCCGAACTGTCCTCTGACCTGCACGTGCACATGCGGCCTGTGCACGCCCACACTCACGCACACTGAATTTGCCCCCACCTCCACGTCAGTCGATGGAATACAAGCATGACACCTGACACACATGTATTTAGATAACACCAAATATGTAAATAGGAGTGTTATTCCTTCTTTCTATTTTTTTTTTGTTCTAGAAGTATATTTGGGGTACAAAGTCTACATTTCAAAAATAGATTTTATGAAACTCATCATCTTCAAAGGAATATAAATGCCAACACAGCCTCGGTGAGTCAGGCCTTGGATTCGAGAAGGAATGCATTACAGACAGGAGCCTGCCTAGTCTGAGTTATGTTCTAAGAGGTTCCAAAAGCAAAAGCAAAAATCACAAAGGCCTGCAGCTGCGGAACCCCAAGCAGCCCCATGTCAGCAGCAAGGTGGTCCTGGGCTGAGGGGTTGCCCTCTGGACGGTCAGGCTCCCCCACTCTCTTGGGGTGGGGGTCTCTGGCTCTTGTGAAACCTCCATTTTATTTAAAAACCTTGAAGCCACCAGGGTGGTAGCACATGCCTTTAATCCCAGCACTCAGGAGGCAGATGGAGGTAGGAGGATCGCCATGAGTTCAAGGCCAGCCTGAGATTGCCAGGGCTATGGCAAGAACCTATCTCAAAAAAACAAAACAAGGGCTGGAGAGATGGCTTAGCGGTTAAGCGCTTGCCTGTGAAGCCTAAGGACCCCGGTTCGAGGATGGATTCCCCAGGACCCACATTAGCCAGATGCACAAGGGGGCACACGCGTCTGGAGTTCGTTTGCAGTGGCTGGAAGGCCCTGGGGCGTCCATTCTCTCTCTCCCTCTTACTCTCTCTCTCTCTCTGTCTGTCGCTCTCAAATAAATAGATAAATAAAAATTAAAACAAAACAAACAACAACAACAAAAAAAACCCAAAGCAACAATACCAGCAGCAACAACAAACAAAAAGTACCAAAAAGCCAAGGAAGGGGAGGGGCCCGTGGAGAGGTGTATGAGAGGGAAAACAGAGGATTTAGGGCTTTGCAAAAGCCAGGACCAACTTAGTTGATCCGGTGAGGTTTCTGTCTACTCAGTAGTGCTGGGCAGCAGGGCGGCCGTCTGTGTACCTGGCAGGTCGTCTCCTTGCACAGCTCAGGGGAGGGGGTGGGATGTAGAAACGTCCCAGGAGGTTGGCATATCTTTTCTCAACCCCCTAGCCTTTCATGGATCAGTGTGTGAATGAACCTGTGCCTCCACCCTGCTCAAGTCCTGTCACCACAGGGCCTAGAGGTCCAGGAGGTTGCTTGGGCCATCACAGCAGTGTCCTTTGTGTCCCTGTATCGTATCTTTTCCACCAGAGGCATAGCTGTCCCTGTAGAACCTCAAGGTTCCCTTTGAAATCCAGCTCCAAAGAGCAGAAGGGACCCTCTCACACCTTTTCCCTTCAAGGGACTTGCAGCCCTGAGGGATCTGATAAATACCGCTGATGATTAAACAGAGCAAGCTGGCTTTGATCTGACTTCACAGTGGCTCTTCCAGCTCTGTTGAAAACCAGAAGCTGTTTGTTTTTGTCTGTCTTGTGCTTTTCTGTGAAGACCTTGATTTTAACTCTTGGAGGTGTGCTGAGATTTCTCAGGAGGTTCTGCTGGGGTGGCGGGGGGCAGGGGGGGGAGGGAGTCTGCTGAGGGGACTTAATGAAACAGTGGCCAGCCACCCTGGGGGCTGCTGGGAAATGCCAATGACATTTTGGTTCATTTACATGTTTTAATATTAAAATGGGGGGTTGGGAACTGGGGAGATGGTTCGGGGTTAAAGATGCTTGTTTGAAAAAACTTGCTGGCCCACCTTTGGCCCATGTTCAAATCCCCAGTACCCACATAAAGTCAGATGCACAAAGTGGTACATGCATCTGGAATTTAATAGCAAGAGGCCCTGGCACACCCATTCTCATTGCATCTCTGTCTCTCTCTCTAATCCTAGCACACTTATAGTGGGAAGGGAGACGGAGGCAGGAGGATCTCTCCACAGCTCAGGACCAGCTAGCCTGTCTAAGGCAGCGGTGAACAATGGCACAGTGGGAGACCCTGACTCAAACACCGTGGAAGGTGAGGACTGACGTGACGCGGGAAGCTGTCCTCTGGCCTCCACACAGACGCAGTGGCGCACGTGTGCCTGCACTCACACACAGGGGCAAGCAGCATACACACATAGAGAGTTAAAAAATACAGGGCTGGAGACATGGCTTAGCGGTTAAGCGCTTGCCTGTGAAGCCCAAGGACCCCAGTTCAAGGCTCCATTCCCCAGGACCCACCTAAGCTAGGTGGGCACAAGGTGGTGCATGCATCTGGAGTTTGTTTGCAGTGGCTAGAGGCCCTGGCATGCCCATTCTCTCTCTATATCTGTCTCTTTCTCTCTCTGTCTGTCGCTCTCAAATAAACAAATAATTTTTTTAAAAAAAAAAAGGGAAAAAATATAGAACAGGAAGGAGGGCTGGAGGAATGGCTCAGTCAGTAAAATGCTTGCCTTATAAATCTGAGGGCCTGAACCTATGTAAGAAAAAAAAGGGAATGCCGGGCATGGTGGCGCACGCCTTTAATCCCAGCACTCGGGAGGCAGAGGTAGGTGGATCACCGTGAGTTCGAGGCCACCCTGAGACTACATAGTGACTTCCAGGTCAGCCTGGGCCAGAGTGAGACCCTACCTCAGAAAACCAAAATAATAATAACATAAAAAAAGAAGAAAAGAAAAAGCTTAAAAAAAATCTTGGCATCGTGGAACATGCCTGTCATCCCAGCACTGGGGAGGCAGGGACAGGAGACCCTGGAGCTCGCTGATCAGAGAGTCTAGCTTATGAGATGAGCTCAAGACCAGTGAGAGACCCTGTCTGAGATGCACAGTGCCTGAGAAGGATGACAGCTGTGCCTCCTCATGCATATGCTGACCTGTGCTTACACACGCATGCACACACACACACACACACACACACACACTCACCACGCACAACACGCACACACCCTTAGAATAGGGAAAAGTGAAATCACTGAGAGCAGAGGGTTGAAGGAGGGGAGGAGATCTGTGTAGACAGGACACACCTCCCACAGACACGTTCAGTTTGGGGTTTGGGCGAAGCTCCGCTCTCCGCGCGTCTTCCTAAATCTTCAGCCACTGACAGCGGTGCCAGACAGACCCGCCAGCAGCAGCCGGGCTCACCCGCAGCTCCCCGAGATGCTCCTCTCGTCCAGTGAGGCTGACTCAGCCAGCACTGATTTTGTCCAAATACCAACAGGACTCGCTTTTGTCAGAAAAGGCTGGGAAAAGCAATCCGGCGGTGTAGAAAAGTTTCGTCGAGGCACTCAGAAGTTTCTCCCCCAACCCGCCCTGTCTCAGTCTCACTCTGTAGAAAAGAACCACTTGTAAGGAAATCCCTTTAACTAGTTCTGTGTTTGGTCATAGCATAACGTACCCCTCTGCCCCCAACGTGGCTCAGAAATACACATTCGCCACTTGTGCGAATACACACGTGGGACTCTGGCTGGAGACTTTCCACTGGTCTAGTTCTGGCACTGTTTTTGGGCTTAGCTGGCAGCAGAAGACAAGCCCACATTGGCCACCTCTTACTGTCTCAAAACACAGGATATGAGTGTCCCCACCTGCCCAGATAGTCCATCCCAGGGGGGCTGCGTCTCCCTGGCTGGCACATAGGCCCCTGTCAGGTATCTGTTGTTCCCTCTGAAACCAAATATTTCTGCCTTTCTAGTTTGGGACCATCATACCCAGCACAGCCTGTCTTCAGCACCTCTGGGTCCTGGCAACTGGAACTGAACCTCTGCCACGAGGCCCTGGTGATGGAGGTCATCTGGGTCCTGTGTCAGGAGACTTGGGATGGCAGCTCCAGCCTGAATTATGACAGCACTGAGATAAGTTAAGAGAAGGTCCCGCTCCACAGCCCACCCTATGGAGAAGCGCCATGTGTGACAGTTAAAGATGTCATCTGAGAATTTACCGCTCAGCCAGTGCTGCCAGACGGGCGCCTAACGGCAGGTAGACAGCTTCCCATCCGGGGGCTTCTCAGGGTATTTCTAACTCTATGGTATGACTTCAAGAAACAGTCTTGGGTGCTGGGGACATGGCTCAGTGGTTAGGTGTGCTTCCTGGGCAAAGCACAAGCGCCTGAGACTGCCTGAGTTCCCACGTTTACTTGGTTAAAATAAGTCCCTCCCCACTTCGTTTCCTGTCCCCTTACCTTCAACATAGATTTTACCATTGACCTACATCCCTCCTTCTCTCCTTTCCCCCTCTCTCTTCCTTCCATCCCTTCCCTGTCTCCCTCCTTTCATCCTTTCATTTATTTTTCCTTTGATCAACCCCCCATTTCTATCTAAAAGTCTTAGATAAGCAATATACAAATTTCAGTACCCTCACAGGTGGGCATGCTCTTGATTCGCTCAGCAAATAAAGTAACCAAATGATTATTTGATTTTTTTTAAAGTGCACATAATTTATTCTTGAATAATAATAATGATAAAAATCCAGGGCAAGAGGAATGCTCGCCACATCTCACTTGATCTTCACAAACCTCCACGGGAGGGATTTTGCTGACATGTGTTCAGTGGTGGGAGCCCTGCTCTCTAGAAGGGGCCTGAATTCACTGGGCAGGTAAATGGCAGGAACAGAAGTTGAACTCCTGAGCTCCTGGTAGTATGGTCAGCTACTGCTGACCCCAAATGCCCAGTTCATCGGTGGCTTGGCTGTGCAGAATAAGTCCTGTCAATACAGCCCTTGAATCCCCACCCTTGAAGTTCTTGACCTTTTCCAGAGTTCGCCTGGTCATACTGCGCCCTGGTAAATAAAGAACCTGATCTGGATTCACGCCTTGCACTGAAAATAGCCATAGGGTTACTTACACAGTGGCTTAGCAAATATATATATAATCTCCTAGTTTTAGAAGAAATCAAGGTGGGTGAGATTTCCACCGAGAAGCTCATGGGCTCCATGTTCTTTTCAAAGCTTGTGTCCTCTTGGGACTGGAGAGATGGCTCAGTGGGTAGGAGTTTGTGCTACATATAAGCATGAGGGCTTGAGAGGGTCTGATTTTCCCTGAGTTCAATCCCCAGCACCTACATAAAAGCAGGGAGTAGCCACACATGTCTGTAGCCCCACATCCTGTGGAGAGCTGGGACAGGAGAATCCCTGGGGCTCTCTGGCCAGCCATTCTGGGCCGTTCCCGGTTCAGTGAGAGATTTCATCTCAAGGTAACGATAGAGGGTACCCAACATTCTCCTCTGTCCTCTGTAGGAATGCATACGGGGTGAACACATGCATACACCACCACCACCACCACTACTAATACTACTACTACTGCTACTACTACTACACACACACACACACACACACATGGGCTTGTGCCCCTGTTGCGTTGAGTCTTTCTGGCTTTGTGACTTCATTTATGCTCAGGTAATCATGGAGCAGAGTGAAGCCACCAGCTGGGTATAGTCTGCGCTGTCCTTCGGGGCAGGCAGCGCTTCTCAGATGTCAGCATCCAAGGAGCCACGGGCCAGAGAAAGCTGCTCTACTGAGGGCCCAGCCTTGTATGGTCAGACCATGGCCCAAGCCCCTCCTTCCAGGTCATAGGCCACACACTCCAAGGCCATGGGCTGCCTTGAGGAACCTGACAGGAGGACAAGAATGGGCGGAGGAAGCGATTGGGGTGGGCTGGGGGGAGGCTGGGGAGGTAGCTCAGTGGTTAAGGCACTTGCCTGCAAAGCCTAACATTCTGGGGTCAGTGTTCCAGTACCCATGGAGAGCCAGATGCACAAAATGGCACACGCATCTGAAGTTTGTTTGCAGTGATTACAGGCCCTGGTGCGCCCATTCTCTGTCTGTTGCTCTTCTCTCTCTCTCTCTCTCTGCTTGCAAATAAATAAATAAACAATAACATTAGTCTTATATAGAAACGAATTAGCTTAACAAAAAAGAGAGTAGGGTTGGCAATGGCTGGGGAGCTGGCTCAGCCTTCTGGGAAAAAATATGGAAAGAGAGAAAAAATACTCTTTCATTTGAGAGGCCTGTTCTTAGTACCATTGTCCTATCATGCTGTGCTGGTCTCCACACCACCAGGACCATTCCCTCAGCTGCGGACTGTCTGTGTGACACACTGCTCAGACCCAGCCTTAGAGTGAGGTGCGCTGATGGTGGGCGAGTCACTCCTGGGAGTGACAAGTGACAGTGCAGCTCAACCCCTCCCCTCTTTGCCAGCACGGGCCAGAGAGCAGAGGAGGCAGCGCAAGGCCTGCCGCGACCCCCCCCCCTCAAATCAGGAAGTCAGAGCACCCCTCCTCTGGACACCCATTCAGATTGGCTCTCAGGGTGACTTGGCCAGGAAATGTGCCACGTGAGGGCAGGAGGTGCCACGATGTCACCAGCCACCTTCCTCCCCTTTTCTCCACCTTTCAGCGCTGGCAGAGCAGGTGCTTTGACTTCTGAGCTCACCTGACCCCCTCTGACATAGGAGCAGGACTTGTCGCCCAGCTGCCCGAGTCAGCGTTAGCGAGCTAGGGCCTCCCCTGCTCAGGTCGGCCTGGGCTGGGCCAAGCGGCTCCTCTCTTCATCTGGGATGGGCAGAATGCAGGAGGCTTAATTAGCCGTGTGGTGAAGCTCTTTGAAGACGCTGCGTGAAAGCTGGCTCTCATTATGCTGATAAGGAGGCCTGCTCTGCGCTTTCAAGCTTCCCTTCCCTCGTTTCTTTTTTTTTGATGCCGTGGGGGCGGGGGCAGACACTGTGTGGATAGTGTGGAGCGTGTGGTATTTGTGGTGCAATGGTTAATTTGTGTGGTGTGCCTGGAATGCAGTATGTGTTGTGTGTGTGGCATGTGTGTGATATGTGTTGTGTGCTGCGGTGTATGAGGGCCGTGGTGTGTGTTCTATGTGGTGTGCGTGGCCTGTATGTGGCATGCATATGAGGAATGATGTGTGGCGTACATGTGTGGTACGTGTAGTGTGTGTGGTGCATGTGTGCTATGTAGTATATGGGTATGTGTGGGGGTGAGTGGGTGGGTGTTATGTGATGTGTTGTCCATGGTATGTGATATATGTGTGAGCTGCAAGTGTGATGTGTGTGTTATGGGTATGCAGTGCATGTGGTATGTGCATTATGTGATGTGTGTATTGTGTGTGGGGGTGTGTGGTAGGTGTGTGGTGTATATGGTATGTGTGTTATGCCATGTGATGTGTGTGGCATGCAGTAAATGGTATATACTGTGTGCTTTGTGTATGTGGCACAGTGTGCTGCACAGTGTGATTGTTCTGTGTGGGTGTCAGGTGATGTGGCGTGTGCAGCAGTGTGCAGTGTGCAGTACATGGTGGATCCCGTGTTCTGAGTGGGTGTCAGGTGATGTGGCGTGTGCAGCAGTGTGCAGTGTGCAGCACGTGGTGGACCCCGTGTTCTGAGTGGGTGTTAGGTGATGTGGCGTGTGCAGCAGTGTGCAGTGTGCAGCACGTGGTGGACCCCGTGTTCTGTGTGGGTGTTAGGTGATGTGGTGTGTGCAGCACGTGGTGGACCCCGTGTTCTGAGTGGGTGTTAGGTGATGTGGCGTGTGCAGCAGTGTGCAGTGTGCAGCACGTGGTGGACCCCGTGTTCTGTGTGGGTGTTAGGTGATGTGGTGTGTGCAGCACGTGGTGGACCCCGTGTTCTGTGTGGGTGTCAGGTGATGTGGCGTGTGCAGCACGTGGTGGACCCCGTGTTCTGTGTGGGTGTTAGGTGAGGTGGCGTGTGCAGCAGTGTGCAGTGTGCAGTACGTGGTGGACCCCGTGTTCTGTGTGGGTGTCAGGTGATGTGGCGTGTGCAGCACGTGGTGGACCCCGTGTTCTGTGTGGGTCTTAGGTGAGGTGGCGTGTGCAGCCGTGTGCAGTGTGCAGCACGTGGTGGACCCCGTGTTCTGAGTGGGTGTTAGGTGATGTGGCGTGTGCAGCAGTGTGCAGTGTGCAGTACATGGTGGGCCCCGTGTTCTGAGTGGGTGTTAGGTGATGTGGCGTGTGCAGCATTGAGCAGTGTGCAGCACATGGTGGACCCCGTGTTCTGTGTGGGTGTTAGGTGATGTGGCATGTGAGCAGTGTGCAGCACATGGTGGACCCCGTGTTCTGTGTGGGTGTCAGGTGATGTGGCGTGTGCAGCATTGAGCAGTGTGCAGCACATGGTGGACCCCGTGTTCTGAGTGGGTGTCAGGTGATGTGGCGTGTGCAGCAGTGTGCAGTACGTGGTGGACCCCGTGTTCTGAGTGGGTGTTAGGTGATGTGACGTGTGCAGCAGTGTGCAGTGTGCAGTACGTGGTGGACCCCGTGTTCTGTGTGGGTGTCAGGTGATGTGGCGTGTGCAGCCGTGTGCAGTGTGCAGCACGTGGTGGACCCCGTGTTCTGTGTGGGTGTTAGGTGATGTGGCGTGTGCAGCCGTGTGCAGTGTGCAGTACGTGGTGGACCGCGTGTTCTGTGTGTGTACGGAATGTTGTGTGGTAAGTGTTTTACAGCGTGTACAGTCGGTATGCAGTACATGTGGTGTGTATGTGGCCTGTTGTGTGCTATGTGTTGCAGGGTGTGTGTGCTGTGTCAGGTGTGTGGACCTGGGCAGCACCTCCACAGTGCCCACGGGGAGGGACAGCGCTCTTGCCTAGGTGCCGGCTCTGGTGGCAGCCATGAACTTTTGTTCTGAGAATGCCGCCCACGCCCTGGTGCTGTCAGGAGCTGCACCGCCCACGCGGGATCAGTCAAGCCAACATGAAAGGAATTAGCTTCCAACTGACACCAGGGTTTAAAGTTTCTTCTTTTTTTTTTCGCCTCCTCTGAAACAGCCTCAAATTGCTTCTCTTCTTTGTGGAGATCACCGCAAAACTCCTAACCTCCCCACCCCCAGCACACCTCGCCCAGAGCCCCCTGTCTGGAGTCCCTGCCTCCTGCCGCTCAGGCTTGCTGTTCTGGCTTCACTGTCTAGATTCTTCTGGCTGAAATTGGGCAGAGGCAGGCTGGAGATGACTACTCCAGAAGACATGGAGGGCAATCAAGGTCCCCTTGTCCCTCCAGGGCAAAGTAGGCCCGGGGGACCTGGTTCTGTGGGCCCGAGAGCACAGCGACTCTTCCCGTCCAAGTTCAGGCGCGTTGGAGGGCAGCAGGGGGGAGGGCTTGATTCTCACCCTCCATCTCCCTGTCTCTCTCTCTAATCTCCGCGAGCAGCCAGGCTGCCTGAGAGTGCTTGCAAAAGTAAACTATCGGGCTAGGGGATGGTTCAATGGGAGAGAGCTTGCCTGGCCTGTGTGAGGCCCTGGGTTCCATACCCAGCTCCCTCTCCCCCAATTCAGGCATCCCATCACACTCACCTTAGGTCACACAGTTCAGTGGCTTGAAAACTTCACACTGTTGTGCCACCATCACTACTACCCAATTTCAGAACATTCCATCACCCCTAAAGTAAGCCCTGTACCCCATTAGCAGTTAGCCTGAATTTGCTCCCTCCCCTCCCAACCTAAGGACTGACCTACTCTGGACAGTTGCTAAATGTGGAATCCTGACATGTGGCCTTTTGCCGCTGGCTTCTGTCACTTGCTGCCAAGTCTCATCATGACTGGCAGGTATTTCATGCTGTGGCCAGACTGCAGTTTTATTCCTTTTCTCTCTTTTTTTTTAACAGTTTTATTTTTATTTTTATTTATTTATTACAGAGAGAGAGAGAGAGAGAGAGAGAGAGAATAGGCACGCCAGGGCCTCCAGCCACTGCAAACAAATTCTAGACGCATGTGATACCACGTGCATCTAGATTATGTGGGACCTGGAGAATCGAACCTGGGTCCTTAGGCTTTGCAGGCAAGTGCCTTAACCGCTAAGCCATCTCTTCAGCCCTTGGTTTCTCTTTTCATTAGTGAATGCATGGCTGGGCTTTTATGTGCCCTTGCTTTGTAGAATCTGCTTCACTTCTCTCCTACCCTCCCAAAGGCAAGGGTTCAGATGTCCACTATTCTAGAATCTTCCAGTAGACTTGGTATGCTATCCCCATGTTTTCTTGCCTAAGTAAATACTCAAAGGGCATCTGAGTATGGGAATGTCCAAGTCATTACATTGACCATGAATATTTGTGGTCTTCTCATGGTCCTTTCTCTCACCTAACCTCAATTTCCCTATCTGTAAAATAACAGTTTGAGCCATATGGTCTCTAACGTTGCTTCCAGCAAAGCAGGGAACCAGCGAGGCAGCCATGGTGTCACAGGCCTGGCGCCCCGGCTCTTGGGAGGCTGAGGTGGGAGGATTGCAAGCTCGAGGCCAGCCTGGGCTCCATAGTGGCTTCAAGGACAGCCTGAACTCCACAGGTAGATCTTGCCTCAGTCCCTTTCGCCTCCTACCAAAATATCAATGAACGAGAGCCCTGAGTGCTTTTTTTTTTTTTTTTTTTTTTTTTTTTTTTTGAGAAAGGTAGAGGAAAAAGCAGGCTGCTTCTGTAACCCAGATGGCTGGTTAAATAATACTGGGTCCCTCTGCGGGAGGCAGTCGTAAGAGAAAACTTCCCTGAATGACAGGTGACATTAAAAAGAAATGGAACAGCGACAGATGTAAGGAAGATCTGGTAGGTATTTAGCTTTGAAACCCATTAGAGGTGCCCGCAGCCGGGGGAGGTGTGTCCAGATAGTGTCCTTATAAAGGACTCCTGCCTCCTTCTAAAGCGCTCTCACTATACATCTATACGTGCTGGGAAAGGGCTCCCGGCATAGCCACTGGGAACTGTAGATTGTTAACAGAGCCATAGTGGCCGAAACACAGGAGGCGGGTGGCATTAATGAGAATGCCCCTGGAGTGGCTTCTACTACCTCTGAGAGGATCCTGCCAGCTAGAACAAGCCCAGGAGAGGAGGGTGGGATGGCGAAACGCAGTACGGAGGAGAGCTCAGGGATGGACTCTGTTGAGGACGTGACAGAGTCTGCTGCCACATTGCAAAGGAGTTGACCTGCACCGTGAGGACGGGGTGGGTGGCTGAGCTCACAAGGTGGTCAGGAGCTGTGTGCTAGCATGAGATTTAGGGGAATGGACAGAGCCCCTGCTGGGGATCAGGGAGACACGGCAGCAACCTGGAGTCGAGTCTTGACTTCCAGGAGCCTTGCTGTCATGGAGTTGAAGCCAAGTGACGCTTATATTGGGTGCATCAGGGAGGCAGAGGGGTGGGCCAAACCACAGGGGAATCCCAGGCTCCTGGGGTCAACTTTCATGGGCTCTGCCACTGAGTGGCCTGTCCGATTAGGGAATTTAAGCTATGCAAATGTACATCTTTCTTGGCTCCTGAAACTCCTCAAGGTAAATTACTTTCTGAGGCAATGGTGCATTAATCTGAGGCAATCGGCTGTCTTCAGATCTACCTAAGCTCTGATTTGAATCAGATAGGGTGATTCACAGCAGTTTGAAAGGTGATTTCTTCCCGAAACACCAGCCTAGTGCCAGGCACAGGGTTGGGCTCTGCCTGGGATTGGCAAGGCCAGTTGGCACCTTGTCTTTTACACACTACGAATGTTGGGGGCAGGTAAGAGTACCCTGTGGCTGCTGATTGGCCCTGGGTTTGAAAACAAACTGCTTGAGTCCCCTCAGTCAGCCACCTGCCCATCGTGGCCACCTGGGGCTTCCTTCCGTAGGCCAAAGTGTGCAGTCCGTGGGCTCTTGCTTTCTGCTGGACATGGTAGTCACTGGTGGCTTCTAACAGATACTGGTGGATTTGGGTCTCAAGAAGCCAGATAGAGCATCCCAAGCTGAGGTCACTCTCTGTAGAAGGAACATTCGGAGGGAAGGACTATCTGACCTAGGCTGTGGTGGCCAGCCACAGATGGGCGGACCCCCTGGCCATGCTCCTTACAGTAGTAGGTAAAACCCAGACAGGCCCGAAGGGTAGGTGTGGCTACTTTCCAGGAGGGCTGGCTCTGAGACTACCCCACATACCACTCCCTCCTGTCCTGTCTGAGGGGAGAGGTACCTAGAGGCTGGCCAGTGGAAACAGGATAATACATTCCACAGTGCTGCGTGGGCCAGGCCACCTTGCTTCTAGGAAACAAAGGCGCAGGTGTAAGAGGAACCCCCAGCAAACCCCTCCTAATCCGAAAGCCTGACTCAACCTGTGTCCGCCCGCTCCGGGTGCAATCAACCAGGGTCAGGGAAGTCGCAGCTCTTCTGGGAGGTGTTGGCCACTGCAGAGCCCACGGAGAAAGGAGAAAGAGGATCCGGCCAGCCCTCTCTCAGTGTCCAGTGAGGTCAATGAGATCAACACAGTTGCTGGATCCAGGCCTCTGGGGTGGGGGCTGGAAGATCCAGAGCCCTGGCCCACAGTGTGGGCCAAGGGCAGCTGAAACTCAAGCAGACAGGGCATCATGCCAAGTCCTGAAGCTTCCACCTGTGTCCAGTGTCCACCTGGTGTTCCTGAGCCCCAGATTCAGATAGAGTGATTAAACCAGTGGAGTCTGCTCTCTGGTTCTTTGGGGCTCTGGGCTGAGCCACTGAGAGAGGCATTGGATCTAGGAGGTAGAGATCACTTTTAAAATATTTTATTTTATTTATTTATTTATGAGAGAGAGAGAGAAAATGGGCCCGCGAGGGCCACCAGCCACTGCAAACAAACTCCAGATGCGTGCGCCAACCTGTGCATCTGGTTTACGTGGGTCCTGGGGAACTGAGACTCGAACCGGGGTCCTTAGACTTCACAGGCAAGCGCTTAGCAGCTAAGCCAGCTCTCCAGCCCAACATCACTTTTAATACATACCTGAGGCTAGCAAAGGTCAGCTGTCAGCACCTAGGGGCCTCCGGGAGCTCATCCCAGCAGACACAAGCATGTTGGGTGAGGGCGTCTCGAACCACCAGTGCCCGAGCACTCTGCAGCTTCTCCCTTGACCTGCTCCACAAGGACAAAAGAAGGTCTCGGCTGGGGTCTGTGTGAGAACCCTGGCCAGAACGCCCGAGGACTGTCCTGACATCTCCCCACTTCGCTGAGTCATCGGACTTGCTGCCCCCATTTCCTTGCCACTGCGTTCATGGTTCCTGCTGCCCTGGGCCCTGTCATTCCTAGCTCCCCTCTCCTGAGGAGCTGGGAGAAACCCGGCGATTGGACAGTCCTCTCCTTCTGGAGTTCCTCGTGGCCTGGCACGTTCAGCCCGGACACTGGGACGGACCTGGCTAAGGGGGCAGCTGGCAGCTCTGCCTGCCAGAGTTCAGAGAAGGGATTCTTAAAAGTTTTCTGATCCTAGGTGGGTGTCTTTGAAAATCTAAAGGCCAAGGGCTCTCTCTCCACCACAGCACAAGCACACGCACAGACAGACAGACAGACACACACACACCACACACACACACACACACACACACACACACACACACACACACACACACCACACACACACACACACACCACACACACACACCACACACACACACACACACACACCACACACCACACACACACCACACACACACACACACACACACACACACACCACACACATACCACACACACACACACACACACACACACACACCACACACACACACACACCACACACACACACACACACCACACACACACACACACACCACACACACACACACACCACACACACCACACACACACACCACACACACACACACCACACACACCACACACACACACACACCACACACACACACACACACACACACACACACACCACACACACACCACACACACACCACACACACCACACCCCCCCCACAGTTTTCATGCAACTTCCTGGATGCTGGGATCTCCTTCACAAGGAAAATTCAAAGACTTGGAGACCCATCCAGTGACCCGAGCTAGGCATGGCAGTAGGGAGAGGAGTTTGGTGATGAGGCTCAATGCGCATGCTCTGGAGGACTAGGATGGTGGCTTCTCCGAGCCAACTGTATGGCTACGTTGCAGCTGAGAACCCCGGGACATTTTCCCAACCTCTCCACATCTCTCCTGTAATAAAAAAAAAACACACCTTCTCTGTGGGGTGGAACACTCCGTAGATGATGCATGGATGGTGTGAATGGAGTGTCTGGCATACACGAATTCACACGTGAACTCACCCGTCCTGAAAGCATGCACGCTGAGCTGCTACCTGCCAAGGAGCGTTGTACAGACCCCGTATGAAACACCGTGCTTGCCTTCGGAGTGTTCTTGTAGTAAGTGATGGCTAAATGAACACAACTTTCGGTCTCACGGATATTTTATCTAGTAATTCTACTCACTGATTTAGGGTTTTGTGTGTGTGTGTGTGCGTGTGTGTGTGTGTGTGTGTGTGCATGAGTGTAAGCATGCTTCCATGTGCACATGCACACATATGTGCATGTGTATGTGCATGTGGAGGCCAGAGGTTGCGGCCGGGTGTCTTCCTGAGAGGGGGTCTTCCCGTATGAGCCTGGAGCTCACTGACTCCAGCCAGCTCACTCCAGGGATTCCCTGTCTCCACCTCCCGAGTGCTGGGACAGCAGACAGGCTGCCACCTCTGCCCAGCATTTATACGGGAGCTGAGGATTAGAACTCAGGTCCTCGCACTTGTGTGGCAAACATGTTATCCACTGAGCCATCGCCCCATCTCTTATTTATTTACACAGGATCTCAGGCTGGCCTCAAACTTGCTTGTATAGCTGAGGCTGGTCTTGAACTCCCGATCCTCCTGCTCTGCCTCCCAAGGGCCAGGATTATATAGGCTTGTGCTGTTTGGCCAGACTCCCTCGCAGATATTTTGAAAAGGGAAGGCCTGGGCTCCTGTCCTCACCTTGTAGATTAATTTTACTTCTTTCCTCTGATACCTTGTTCAGTCCCTCATGGGCTATTGCTGAAATGTGACTGGCAAGCCAGCTCCTCATGAGACCCGTGCAGACAATATGCCTGTGTCACCAAGGCTCACAGTACCTACTGTAGCTGCCAACCCCGGGCAACTCGGATGAGGGCCCTTTATCCATACTTGGATCTGCGCTGCTGGCCCAGCCCCAGAAAGGAACACCAGTGCCCGGGATGAGAACTCTCAGATCTCATGTGTGAGTGCTGGTCACCCCAGAAGCCAGCAAGGAGGGGTCAGGGCAGCGAGCGCCCGGCTGCTGGTGGCCCAGCGCTGGCCGGATGACAAGATGGCAGCCGTGAAGGGCTCTGGCCTCGCTGCGCCTTCGCTGACGTCCGAGGCCTGGAGCAGGGGCTGCTGACGTGTGCTGCCGATGGGCCAACTGTTTACTCAGTTGTTTTCAACAGCTACCCTTCCAGAAAGGCCTGGGAATGTGCCCCTAGCACCCTCCCTTACAGCGCTGAGCATGTCCCCAGGCAGCATGGAGCCTGAGAAAGGGAGCGTCCTGGGAGCGTAGACGAGCTGGTGAGGGTGTGGGGACAGAGGAACCCTTATTCACTGGTAGGAGTGAAGACTGGCTCAGCCGTGTGACCCAACTATACCACTCCCGGGCTCCACACTCTACTACAGAGGTACCTGTGCATCCCTGGTCATTGCTGACCGAGTCGTAACAGCAAGAGCCAGCCTAGATGCCTGTCAACGGATGAGTGGATCATGCAAATGTGGTGCAGACGCACAATGGAATTTGACTCAGCAGAAAGGAAAACAAAATCATGAAACTTGCCGGAAAATGGACGGATCTGGAAAGAATTATATTAAGCAAAGTGACTCAAAACTCACGCCTCTCATCCCAGCACTTGGGAGGCAGAGGTGGGAGGATCGCCGTGAGTTCAAGGCCACCCTGAGACTACACAGTGATTGAGATAGTGAGTTCCAGGTCATCCTGGACTAGAGTGAGACTCTACCTCAGAAAACAAACAAACAAAAAGCATGTTCTTTCTCATATGCAGTTTCTAGCTTATAATATCTAGATGGGTGTAGATAAAGGGAGGGTAAACATGGGTTAAACCTAAAAAGCTAGAATGATGACCAAGAGTGGGTGCTAAGAAATTGCAAGGAAGGGGGGTAGGGAAAGGATGAAAGGGCACATGTGACACGTGGACAGAATGCGGGGGGACGCTACCAGAGGTGTTCTGGGAGGTGAGGAAGGAGAAGAATTAGGTAAAACAGTGTGTTTGAAAATGCCATAGTGATACCTAAAACTGTCCTAATAGGAAATTTAAATATAATATAATATACTAATAATAAAGAGCTCGGGGTGGATGGTGACGGGTGCTCTGTGGAGGGCCCTAAGCTAAGCACAGTTCCTTGAGAAGTCCCAAGCAGATGAGAGAGCTTGGCCTAGGAAGCCCCGTAGGTTACCGTCTTCCCACGTGATGAGAGTGAGTCCTTGCTCCACTTTGAGCCCCAGGTGTCCTACTTCACAATGACACCATGTCTGTGGGGTCCTTAGTGGGGCCAGCGCCATGCTAGGTACAGAGCCTCCCAGACTCAGCCCTTCATGTTCCGGTCTGGGGGCACTAGAAAGGTGTGTCCCCATAAAACACGGCCTTCTCATGAGAGTGGGGACTTCTGTATCCACGTGACTCCCGAGGGCATCTGGTGAGGGCTCAGGACCCGAAGACTTTGCCACTGATGAATGCTCATGGGGCCTTCATGTGTAGCCAGTCCTGTGTGCTGGGTGAGGGCTTTTGAGACATCTTCTGTCAAACATTCAGGTACCTGTGACCTAAGAAAGGGCCACCAGTTCTCTTCCTCCTTTCTTTATGTTTTTAAAATATTTTATTATTTACTTATTCATTTGGGAGAGAGAGAGGGAGGGAGGGAGAGAGAGAACAAGGCAGATAGAGAGAGAATGGGCACGTCAGGACCTCCAGCCGCTGTAAACAAACTCCAGATGCATGCACCACCTTGTGCATCTGGCTTACATGGGTCCTGGGGAGTTGAACCTGGGTCCTTTGGCTTTGCAGGCAAGCACCTTAACTGCTAAGCCATCTCTCCAGCCCTCTCTTCTTTCTTTCGGATGGAAGTCATGGAGTGGGGCATGGGGGCAGGGGGGGCTCTGCCCTCGTGGACAGACTGCAGTCAGCATTACAGTCACTGTTGGATGTGGCTAGTGCGGCTGTTGTAGGAATGGGCTTGGCTCCCTCTTTCCTTGAGTCCTTGGACTCTTGCTCTCCTGCCATCTATCACAGGACGAAGCAGGAAGGCCCTCGCCAGACACGGGCCTCTTACCATTGGACTTCCTAGCTTCCAGGACTTTAAGACGTTATTTTTTTTTTCCTTCACATACTACCCAGTCTGTGGTATTCTGTTACAGCAACAGACTTCGCTCAGCCCTGGGTATCGCTGGCTCAGGCGTCTGCTCCAGTTGTTCAGAAAGGGAGGGTGCAGGGGGTTGTTTTCTGCCATTTATACCTGCACCCCTTTGAGGCATCTTTGCTCATTGGTTTCTCCTTAACCCCAATATCAGAAGTCCTGATTTTTATTTCTTTCTCTACCTACGGACACGCACTGGCCTGTCTTGAGTGGAAGGGGTCTTACCATGTGAGCCAACATTTCATTCCTTTCTGAGCCCTGCTCTGTGGGCCCTGCAGAAGAATTCTGTATGGAAGCTGAGGAGTTACCAGTTCTATTCTCCTAAGGGGATTAGAAGCCATAAACACAGAGGACAGCTCCTGGCTTGTGAAAGGTATCTGGGGCCAATGGGGTAGATGATGTTAAAAAAACACAAACAGCTGTCTTTGAAATGCACAAGGACAGGACAGGGCAGAGACCGTGTGTATATAGGGCTGTGCACGAGGGTGCCTCTGCTCTTTCCTTAACACGTGTGTAACAGGACCCAGTGAGACTAGCGGCTGCCAGGGCAAGTCCTGTCAGGTGGCAGGAGCCCTTCCCGGACGCTGCTGGCTGATATCCTGGAGCCCACTAGCCTCCTCCCTCACACGTAGGCAGTTGATCTCAGGTCTTGTTTTGGCTTAGAAATCTTTTAATCTCCCAGGACGGCTGGAACAGATCTGCCTCTATTTTTATTCTTGGATGGAGAAGAAGTGAATCAGAGAGACTAGGCCAACTCCACCGGACGTGCAGAGGCCTGTCACCAGCACTAAATTCCCTGTAGCATCAAGTGAGTTAGGGGGAGAGAGAGACTGAAATGAAAACATGGATAGGATGGGGTCTGCTCTCAACCACAGGAGCTTGGCACACAGTAGGCACTCAGCAAACTTCCACTGGAAACAGGGACCCAGCAATCCCAGTAAACTCCAGTAGCTTTCTTCCCATAGCAGTATGGCTGTCTGGCAATGGCAGCCAGTAGGTTGTTTTCTGGGTGACTGTGATTTTTTTTTTTCCTAAGCAAAATACTTGGGGACATGGGATAGAGTATTAGAAACATCAGAAGAAGTCACAGGGAATGTTTGGAATTTTGGTTTTAATGTTTTATTTATTTATTTATTTGTAATAATAATAAATATTATTATTGGGTTTTCGAGGTAGGGTTTCACTCTATTTTACTCAATTCAGGCTGAATTCACTATGTAGTCTCAGGGTGGCCTCGAACTCATGTTGATCTTCCTGAGTGCTAGGATTAAAGGCGTATACTACCATGCCTAGCTATTTATTTATTTTGACAGAGAGAGAAAGAGAGAGAGAGAGAGAGAGAGAGAGAGAGAGAGAGAGAGGCCTCTAGCCACTGCAAATGAACTCTAAATGTATGCATCTGGCTTACATGGGATCTGGGGAGTCGAACATGGGTCGACTTTTTTTGCAGGAAAGTGCCTTAACTGCTAAGCCATCTCTCCAGCACATCTCTTGCTTTTGTTTTTGAACTTGATATTCATTTTTTTGAGCACATTAGACTTTTATAAGCAGGATATCTGTTTAGAAATGTCATAAACCAGCCTGGCACATACCACTTGAATTTGGAAATGATCATGAACTTATAGTTCTTATAGTTAATTTTTGAAGACAGAAGGAAATGAGATTTTCAAGATAGGTGACCTCTTTTAGAACATAAAATATTTATAGTCTTTAAAACTGGAACATTCTGTACTTTCATCACCTTGTGTTTTCCTCTTCTTCTGAAGTTTACAGGACATTTCTTAGTGAAGGATCAGAGCCCAAGGGGGCAGAAGGAAGAAATATAAATGCTTTCATTTGAAGATAAAGACCAAGCTTCCATAAAGATAGGATTGTAGGGTTTCTAAAACCTTGTTTCTCTTCCAGTTCTGCTAGCCAGAAGCATCATAAATTCATGTCCTACGCTGAAAGAACACCTGCAATGACATCACCTTCACTTCCTTAAGTTAGTTTCTAAGCAGCTTGTCCGGCTCAGGGGGCCAGAGAAATGTTCCCACCATCATGCATCTGAACTTTTTCTCCATCTGTACTCTTGGGTGTTCCTGTGCATTGTTTGGAAAAGCTCTTATTCTCAGGTTGATTGATAGAATCATATTCTTGAATCTTTAAAGTCATATGTACTAATAGATTTATTATCTTGTAGTCAATGTGTTTTGAACCAACCAATTCAACAAATGACACTTTAATCTAAAAAGTAACACTTGTTTGTTATAAACAATGTGATATAAAACTGTAAAGGAGCTGGGCGTGGTGGCGCATGTCTTTAATCTCAGCACTCGGGAGGCTGAGGTAGGAGGATTGCTGTGAGTTGGAGGCCAGGCTGAGACTACATAGTGAATTCCAGGCCAGCCTGGGCTAGAGGGAGACCCTACCTCAAAAACAAAAAAGGGGAAAAAAGTAAAACTATAAAAAAATAAAAATTATCTTAAAGTCCATGTGATCAAAATAATTGCTATTAGAATCTCTCAGGTCTATTTGTAATCTATATTTTTCTGGGATTTTTATATCATCTCTGTTCTATGAAAGAAGAACCATGATGAATGTTCCTATAGATTATTTTTTTCCCAGAGGGATCCTCATATGTCATTACAGATTTTTAGAATGAGTCCCCTAGTATTTTGTTGTTGTTGTTTTCCAAGGTAGGGTCTCACTCTAGTCCAGGCTGACCTGGAACTTACTATGTAGTCTCAGGGTGGCTTTGAACTCACAGTGATTCTCCTACCTCTGCCTCCCAAGTGCTGGGATTAAAGGCGTGCACCACCATGCCCGGCTCCTCTAGTATTTTATTCTAGTGCTGTTATGTGAATCACTTAAAAAAAAAAAAAAACTGGAACTGTGGATCAAACTCAGGTCCATATGCTTGTGCAGCAAACACTCTTAACCACTGAGCCATCTCCCTAGCCCTCCGTCATGGATTTCAATGGCATTTCATTGTATAATGTTGTCCCTTATAGTTGCCTTATGTTGGGGTCATTTTATTGTTTTCTTCATGTTCTTTATGGGACTGAAATATTTTGTGCCAGTAAGAGCATGTTTTTTATTTGCTTCATGACACTTTGTGGGAAAGTTACTGACTTGTTCATTTATCAGTGTGGCCCCTGGGATGGTTAATCTCTGATTGTCAACTTGACAGGACGCTTCCACGAGGGAAACAAATCTCTGGACATGTCTGTGGGGGAAAATTCTAGATAAGGTTCATTGAGGTGGGACAGTGCACACTGATTGGGTGTGCCAGTCCATGGGCTGGGGTCCCGGACTGTATAAACAGAGAGAGCTGGCTGAGCAGCAGCCTCCATCACTCTGCTTCCTGACTGTGGACTCGATGTGGACTAGGTGCTTCACGCTCCTGCCACCACGCCTTCCCCCGCCGTGATGGACTGTAACTTCCAATTGTAAGCCCACAATCAACCCTTCCTTCCTTGAGTTGCTTTTTGTCAGGTGTTTAGTCATAGTAAGAAGTAACCACTATGGTATCTTTACTAAGCTTTCTTTTAAATTCTGTGTGTTTAGCACTGACTCTCTTGGGTGTTTAGGTTATCCAGTCACATCATCAGGATGGAATGAATTTATGACCTCCTCTTAATCATGACATTTCATATTTCCATCTCAGATCTCATTACATGACTCATCTTCCTCGCAATGTGGAGTAGTAATTTGCAGCAGACACACTTGCCTTGCTTCTAATATTCACAAGAATGCTTCCAGTACTTCCCAGGTAACAAGCTGGCCATTTGTTTGTAAAACTGTGATGTGAAGGAAGCATCCTCTAGTTACAATATTTTCCAAGGCCACTACAAACATGTTTTAGGTGATCCTAATGCCCTGTAAGCTACCATTAAGAGGCACTACTGGGATGAAACATTATGGTGTTAGATTTCCCAACATTAAGCCCTTTCTCAGTGTTAAGACAAGCTTGATTTATGTTAGAATATTCATTTAAGATACACTTGTTTAGGGCTACTTTATTTGGGATTTAAAAGTTTTCCTAAGGGGAGATGATCAATAATTTCCCTGTTTTGGTGTTATCTTTGTCAAACATTAGGATCAGGATTAACCTCATGTTTGTTGTTGTTGTAGGACTGAAATGAAATAGACTGCAATATTCTTGCTCTGTTCTGCAAGAGCTAATGTAACCTAATTCCTTCAAGGTTTGAAAGCATCTTTTGAGATATGTAAGTTGTGAATAAAATTTCTTCTGCGATTAGTAACATAGATTCACACTGAAACTTTCTTCCTACCTCAATTTTAGTAATATGCCTACACAAAGCATCCTTTATTTAAAGCTTTTCAATTATATTGTTCAGAGTAGTATATCAGTCTCCTTTCACTCTTGTTCCTGCCTCAGTTTAATTATTATTTATTTTTTTAAAATTTACTTATTTTTGACAGAGAGGGAGAGAGAGAGAGAGAGAGGAGGGAGGGAGGGAGGAGAGAATGGGTGCACCAGGGCCTCCAGCCTCTGAAAATGAACTTCAGACACATGCGCCACCTTGTGCATCTGACTTAAGTGTGTCCTGGGGAATCGAGGCTAGGTCCTTTGGCTTTGCAGGCAAGTGCCTTAACCGCTAAGCCATCTCTTTCCAGCCCAGTTTAATTTTTAAAACTTTCTCCTGGGCAGTATCAGAGAGCATGGTTCAATGCACTGTTGTTCCATGCTGCAGTTTCAGAACTGGTCAGCTTGTGGGGGACCTTACACCATCCATCCCCAGACACCTCCTCAGTCACTGCCTCTCCCGGCCCAATAATTGGGGAAAAAAAAATCACATCATCATGATTTCGCCTGTAAATATTTCAGTATATATTTCTCTAAAGACATGAACTCTGAGCAATAAAACTATCACCGCCACCCATTATAAATCATTAAGTGTCAACCATGAAGTGCTCACACACTTCCATACACATAGGACTTGTCTGGGCGCACAGAGCAGTTGAGGTCTCTTCTGCGTATCTGCTATGCTTCTTTCTCTTCCTCTGTTTCTTTGTCTTTTTAAAATTATTTATTTGAGAGCGACGGATAGAGAGAGAAAGAGGCAGATAGAGAGATAGAGAGAGGGAGAATGGGCACGCCAGGGCCTCCAGACACTGCAAACGATCTCCAGACACGTGCACACCCTTGTGCATCTGGCTTACGTGGGTCCTAGGGAATCGAGCCTCCAACCAGGGTCCTTAGGCTTCGCAGGCAAGTGCTTAACCGCTAAGCCATGTCTCCAGCCCCTCTTCCTCTGTTTCTTTGAAAGTCTAATTTGCTAATTTGCCCATTTGTCCTTGGTTAGGTTTGCCAGAAGTTGATCTTTTTTTATCTTTCTCATTTCTGTTTGCTGATTTTCCCCCATTTTCTTAGCTATGCAGGCAACGAGTCTCTCTATTACACTGTTTTAAGAACCAAATATTGAATTACCTCAGAGTTGACACTGGTCTTTGCCTTAGCCTATTGAGATTGAGTTACCTTAGTTTCTTTCCAATCTCATTGAACCTCATCTTGTGTCTTGACCCGTCTTGCTGGTTTAGGGTGCGTACATAAGTATGTACATGTGTGTGTATGTTTGTGTGCGTAAAGTGGTGTCAATTTCCCATTAACTTTCTTCTTCTTTTTTTTTTTGTGTGTGTAATATGTGTGGCATGTGTGCATGTGGTGTATATGTGTGTGTTTATGTCTGGGTACAGATGCGCCTGTCCTGTGTACATACAGGCAGAGGTCAGAGGAGAATGTCCATTGTCTTCCTCTGTTGTTTTTTCATCTTATTACCTCAAGACAGGTTTTTCACTGTTCCTGGAGCTTTCCATGTTAGTCATTATTTTTCTTTCTGTGTTGTGTGTAAGAGCCTCTGGAAGGATAGCTGAACCCAGTTCCTTCCTGCTCAGTGTCCCAAGCAGTGGGAGCTGCAGATCCACTTTTGGGGGCAGGCTGTGTGCACTGGTCTGAATAGGCCCCAGGGCACAACTGCACCTTCATCACTCTGTGGCTGTGGGCTGGGAAGCACCGGCCTTAGGAATGTGCAGTCAGACCGTCCACTCGCCTTGACTGTGCTCCTTGGCCATGGCCTTCCCAGCAGCAGCCTGCTCTAACTTTCCCATGTCCTTAGGATCCCTGAGGGATAGACATCAGCCACCGCTCCATGGGGGATGCAGGATTGCCAGTCATCTGCAGAATGTCCCAGGCCAACACGCACTCTCCAGACCCACTGCAGGGGGTTCTCACCATTTGTTTAAGTGTTTGACCTCGTCTCCGAGCTCTGTCACATGAAAACAACTGTCATCCCCCACTCTCTGGGCCAGACTCTTTCATATGAGGAAAAACTTCGCTCCTCAGACAGCTCCACTGCCTTCTAGCTTTTTAAAGCAATACTTTACTTATTTACTATTAGCAAGAAGAAAAAGACACACACAGAGAGAGAGACAGACAGAGAATGGGTACACAGGGCCAGCAGCCACTGCAAATAAACTCCAGATGCATGCACCACTTTGTGCATCTGGTTTTGTGGGTACTGGGGAAGATAACCTGCATAAGCTTTGCAGGCAAGTGCCTTAACCACTGAACCATCTCTCCAGCCCTGCCTTCCAGCTTTTAATGTACCTCACCTTTGCTTTTTTTTTTTTTTTTTTTTTTTTTTGAAGTAGGGTCTCTAGCCCAGGCTGACCTGGAATTTACTATGTAGTCTCAGGGTGGCCTAGAACTCACAGTGATCCTCCTACCTCTGCCTCCCGAGTGCCGGGGTTAAAGGCATGTGCCACCACACCCGGGCCGATCTTTGCTTTTTTATCAAAGCCTATTCTCTCTCTCTCTCCCTCTGTGTGTGTGCGCGCGCACGTGTGTGTGTGTGTGTGTGTGTGTGTGTGTGTGTGCATGTATATGCCAGAGGGCAACCTTATGTGTTTGTTCCCACTTTTTGAGACAGAGTCTCTTGTTGGCTTGAAGTTCACCAAGTAAGCTAGACTGCCTGACCAGTGAGCCCTGGAGGTCTGCCTGCCTCTGCTTCCCCAGTGCTGAAATTACAGGTGCATACCACCATGCCTGGCTTTAAAAAAAAATGTGGGTTCTGGAGACTAAACTCAAGCCCTCATGCATTACTGACTGAGCATCTCCTCAACCCATCATGGCTTTCTGGTGAGGCTGGCGCACTGCAGCCTGGGCAGCGGAAGTACCTTCATGGCTTCCTCGAATTCTGATCTGGGTTCATGATAGTACAGTCCTTGTAGATTCTACTGGAGATGCCAATGTTGCTGAATATGGGATTTCTTCAACAAATCACTTTCCATTTTCCAAACAATGCCCCTCTGGCTCCTGTAGTAAATCACTTTCAAGAGTCACTGTGCCCTCTCTGAGTCACCAGGCTTGTTTCATCTTTCAGCTTTTTGAATTTTGATTCCAAGTGGCAGCTCATTAATTTTTCCTCTTAGATTAACTTTCTAAGAAGAGCTGTTTCTCTAGGCTTGATGATTCCCTGCAGAAAAATGTGTTAATTGCACCTCTTCTCTTGTCAATAAGATCACTGGACATGGCTCATAGCAGCAGGCAGCAGAAAGTACTGCAGATGGTGTGATGAATCTTCCAGCACCTCAGTGACATCCAGGGAGCAAGATTTAGTTGCTATACACTTAGAAACAACAGGCAGCAATGGAAATACCCAACCACCACCTATTGTTTGGTACCTGTTTCTTGGAAGTGGATTTCAGATACTTGGCCAGGAGACTGGTATGCCTGTCTTGTTTACAAAGACCTCCGATGCCCTCAGCATGGGCACTGCCTCACTTACTCACACACTGCTTGTCTCCTGTGGGCATCTGCTTGGTAGAATTTAATCCACACCCAAGAGCCTCCCCAGCATCTATTCTACTGGAAGACTGGCTAGAAGAAAGTAGGAATGGCAGCTCAGCGTACTAATGAAGAGTCTGTTAGCCCAAGGTAATATAGTGATAGATAGAACATCTCCATGCCCAATCCCAGGCTGCTAGAAAGATTTCATTTATTGGGGCTCTGCTGTATAGGGGGGTCTTCTGTTATACCGTTGACTTTGGGGGCTCTGTCAAAGAGGGATATAAAAGAAATCAATTCCTTCTTGCACTGACTCTGGGGTTCTTCCTGCCTGTATCTTCCACCACAGAGGGTTATTTACTCAAATGAAGTGGGTCACCAGCATTCTCTTCCCAAACCCTCCCTTCCACAATGCACTCCACTCACTGGGTGTTGGGCTTCATCCTCTAAGTCAGAGTACAGGTGTGTGGGGAGAGGGCCATTCTGATCACCAACATGGCAGGGAACCAGCTACAACCATTTCCAGTTGGGTAGAAATCTTGGGTAGGCGAGCTGGGGACAGAACTTATGCAGAGCTAGCTCTGGGAGCCCAGCTGCACTGTCGAAGGGCATTTGGCATATGTTACCTGTAGCCAGAATTATTAGGTGATGTTCTGTGCTCATAAAATTATTAAGTTATTTATATATTAGAGGATTTTTTTTTCTTGGCAATAATGATGTGTAGCTTTGCAACAAATAGTGCAAGAGAACAAAGCTGGAGCTCTATCTATCCCACACTACATGCACAGCAAGTCAGATAGTCAAATAATAAACAGTCAAACGATACGCAATGTCATTAGTCTTCTAAGAAATGCAAGTCAGAACCTCAGTGTGACGTACACGTCACTCCCACTAGGACAGCTAAAGTACAAAAGGAGGAAGGAAGGAAAAACAGGTCCTGTGATAAGTGTGGGTGAGGATGTGGAGAAACTTGGACTCCTGTTCATTGCTGGTGGGAAGTTCAAATGATGTGGCTGCTCTGGCCAACAGTCTGGCAATTCCTCAGAAAGTTAATCACACAAAAAAAGTTAATCACAAAGTGACCACCCAACCTAGCAACTCCACTTTGTGACTATTGAAAACATATGTCTGCATTAAAATGCGTACCCAAATGTTCAAGTCAGCATTCTTCACAATAACCAAAGGACGGGAAAGCCCAGCTATGTGCCTGTTGCTGAATGGATAAACAAAACATGGCGTAGCATTCACTGTAAAAGCGAATGAAAGGCTGGCACCTGCTCAGTGTGGATGAATATTAAAGCCAACATGTTAAAGTGAAACGGCCAGTCACAAAACACCACTTATCATGTGATTCCATTCATATTACATGTCCATAACGAGCAAGTGCCTCAAGACAGACAGAAAACAGATGAGTGGTTATTAAGGGCTTAGGGGAGAGATGCAGTCATACTGTTAAAGCTGCAACAAGGGCCAGGGATGTGGCTCAGTGGCGGAGGGCTTGGCTAGCATGTGCAAAGACCTGGGTTCAATCTGCAATACCACAGGAAATCAACAAAACAAAGTAACGCATTTCATTATGACATTTTTATGCATGCGTGTATTCACCCCAGTTACCCTCTCCCCTCCCACTGGACCCCTTCCTCTTCTCAAATACACAGTCACTCATTTATAGCAACTCCTCCTCAAGCAAACTAAAGCTTCGTTAAGCTCACTCAGGACAGCACGATAGATGATCTAAGTCATCACCGCTCAACATCTCTCACGTGACCAAACTAGGGACCAAGCTTCTAATACATGAACTTTTTTGGGGGGGGGCAAACAACAGCCAAACCACTGCAAGGATGACCCCTAATAATAAGCAAACCAAAGGTAAGCTCTACACGTACTCCAACTGTCTATACAAAGGCAACTGTCAGACCATGTTTGGGGACGTGGCACCCTAGACGGAGCCCAGAGGCTCCAGTGCACGAGGCAGAGGTCACAGCTGGGAGGTGAGGGATGGCGCGGGGGCTGGAGCCGTGAGAAGTTACAAAAAGAGAAGGAGCTGAAAACTAGCTGTGGGGGTCTGCCTAGGGTCCTTCAGAACACTGACTGAGTGTTGGGTTACTTTCACAAGCAGTGAACCTCAACCATGAGAAGCAAAGAATGACCAGGGAGCTATAAGCTTACTGAGGACCAGGCCATATGGGGGCTATTAGAATTCTGGTTCCCCAGAGTGGAGATTCAGTTCAAGAACAAACTGGAGGGCTGGAGAGATAGCTTAGCAGTTAAGGCACTTGACTGCAAAGCCCAACAAACCAAGTTCGATTCCCCAGTACCCACGTAAAGCCAGATGTACAGTGGCATGCATGCATCTGGAGTTTGTTTGCAGTGACTGGAGGCCCTGGCATGTACATTTTCTCAATCTCTCTCTCTTATTTCTATCTCTCTCTGCTTGCAAATAAATAACTAAATAACTAAATAATAAAAGTACTTATAGAAAATGAGAAACAAAGGAACAAACTGGAGGCATCATTCATATTGTGTTACTGGGACTGAACTATTGGTAGAATAATGTTATTCTGAAGCTTTCCCAGAATGGCTTAAAAACAGGCCTCTGAGCTGGGCGTGGCGGCGCGCACCTTTAATCCCAGCACTCAGGAGGCAGAGGAAGGAGGATCACCATGAGTTCGAGGCCACCCTGAGACTCCATAGTGACTTCCAGGTCAGCCTGGGCTAGAGTGAGACCCTACATCAAAAAAAAAAAAAAAATATAGGCCTCTGGAAGCTGGGGAGACTGCTCAGTGGGTAAAGGGTTTGCCATGCATGCATGTGAACCTGAGTTCAGAGCCCCAGTACCTACATAAAAGCTGGGAGTGGTGGTCCATGACTATGACTATAATTCCAGGGCTAGGGTGGCAGAGACAGGAGGATCGGGTTTACTTGCTACCTAGTCTGCTGAATTAGAGAACTCTAGGTTCACTGAGAGACCCTGTCTCACAAAATAAGGTGGTGAACAATGGACTAGGAGCCTAAATATCACCACTGGCCTCCACACCCATGTACACACATACACATATCCCTGTACACACATATGCGCCCACACACACACCAACAGACATACGTACACACAGGCATGCATACAATACACATGCAAAAGAACCCTACAAAAAATAATAAAGCAAAAGACACAAGAAAGCAACAAAAACAAGAAAAAAGCAACAAGATAATCAGGCTCCCTCAGACATCTGGCTGGCCTTAAGTTGATTGGGTACAACCCAAAAGAAAGCCCTGAAAGCTATAAGGGGAACCTGTCTTACTCAGACTCTGTGCACACCACTTATAGTAAGGATGACCGAACACACATGCACACAAGCAGACACACGCGTGCACACTTAAACAGAACACCGTGATAAAACAACAGGATAAAACAATACCTTAAAACAGTCATAGGCGATTTCTTAAAAGCAGAGGGAGAAAACGAACACACGTGCACAAGAAGAAAGCAGGAATGACTACAGATTTCTCATGAGAAACTATGTAGTCCAGAAGAGAAAGAAACGTTTTATTTTTATTTATTTATTTGGGAGAGATGGAGAGGGAGGGAGGGAGAGAGAGAGAGAGAGAGAGAGACAGAGAGAGAGAGAATGGACATACCAAGGCCTCTGCCACTGCAAATGAGTTCCAAACACATGTGCCACTCTACGCATCTGGCTTTGTGTGAGTGCTGGGGAACCAATGCTTTAAGCATCTGGCTTGTCAAGTAAGCAGCCTGAAATGATACTTTAAACAGGTGATTGCAGGTAAATTGATTAATAAATAATAAATAAAGTCCATTAATCTATGATTAAATATTCTTGAAAAACAGTACTCTGAAAATGGATATAAAGTAACATGTTTTCCAGACAAACATGGACTTATGAAAAATCACTCTCAGGTCTGCTATTCCCAGGACCACCACCATAAATTTAGAATAGCAAATTGAAATGAAGTCCTTTATACTACAGCAATAAGAAACTTAGAGGCACATCGAAACTCAGATCTATAAAAAAAGATTGTTCGGCCGGGCGTGGTGGCACACGCCTTTAATCCCAGCACTCAGGAGGCAGAGGTAGGAGGATCGCTGTGAGTTCGAGGCCACCCTGAGACTCCATAGTGAATTCCAGGTCAGCCTGGGCTAGAGTGAGACCCTACTTTGAAAAACCAAAAAAAAAAAAAAAAAAATTTTGTTCGGTGCTGATATTCATAAGTTAGGTGGGTACATATGACATTTTTGCCTCTTCTAAACTTTTGTTTAAAAGTGATATAAACCGGGCATGATGGCACACACCTTTAATCCCAGCACTTGGGAGGCAGAGTTAGGAGGATCGCCATGAGTTTGAGGCCACCTTGAGACTACATAGCGTATTCCAGGTCAGCCTGGGCTACAGTGAGACCCTATCTCCAAAAACACAAAATAAAAATGATGTGGTTTTTAAAAGCAAAAATGGTAAAATAAAAAAAAAAAACAACAAACTTATTTTTGAATTAGAACTAGATGAAAAAATAAGATGTCTAATAATAATAGATAGCAGGCAAAAATAATACAATATTCTGGGAATTGTACATTATAAACAAACTGACCTAATATCCTTACCATGCATATTACAGGGGTTTGAATGTAACATGTCCCTTATGCTCGTGTGTTTTGATATTTTGTCTCCGATGGGGGTTGCTGTTCAAGAAGTTTGTGAGTCCCGCTGGTGACTGAGTCCTGCTGGGTGTCACTGGGGCGGGCCTCGAGGGTTTGTAACCCAGCCTCGCTTCCTGTTTGCTCTTTCTACTTCCTCCCTGCCAACGTGAAGTCGTGACACTGGCTATCTGTTCCTGTCATGCTTTCCCAGCCAAGATGAAAGTTCCTCTGTAAATCACAAGCCAAAACCAGCCCTTTCCTTCCACAAGCTGTCCTGCTGTCCCAGCAACGAGCAAGTAACTGACACATATAATATGATAAGCTGAAGTTGAATGTTGGAAATCTTAGAATAACCCACATTAAATTATGACAAATAAGATAGACATCTACTCCAAAGGAAAGTGAGAACTGGGGCTGGGGAGATGGCTCAGCAGTTAAGGTGCTTGCCTGCAAAGCCTAATGACACAAGTTCGATCCCCCAGGTACCCATATAAAGCCAGTTGCACAAAGTGTCATATGCATCTGGAGTTCATTTGTAGTGATTGGAAGCCCTGGCGTGTCCATTCTCTCTCCCTCTTTCTCCTTGCAAATAAACAAATAAAATGTTAAAAAATTAAAAAGAATAATTTCAGAAAAAGAAAGTAGGAATTGAAGAAAAAAGAAAGATAGAGTTGGAACAAATAGAAATACATAACAAGACAGCAAATTGAAACTGGTAATTAGATAGCAAGTAACAGTTTAAGCATCCATTAAGTTGCCTATGAGTGAAAAACAGGTATGTGTGACTGACACAAAGCCTGTTTTAAATGTGATGGTAAGGACAGGGCAAAGGCAAAAGGCTGGAAATGGCTGTATCCTGCGAATATTAACAAAACTAAAGCAGGCCTGGCTACGTTAGTGTCAGAAGCAATGACAGCACAAACGGAGGACGTGCCATTCCGGCAAGGAGGCAGTTCATCACAGAGCCACGACAATTCTAGCACGCACAAAAATAGAAGCAAAACAGGACAGGCCTGGAGGAAGAGTAGCAAACCGCACTGCTTGGAAGTTCCTGCCCTCTTTTCTAATGCTAACAGTAAACAGAAACTCAATAAAGAGAGGAACAGCTAACAGACGTGAACGTGCCTGTGCAGCAGCGACAGAATGCCCGTTCTTTTCAAGTGCGCTCAGATAAACTGCTACGCCGGGCCAAGGAACATGCCTCAACAGTTGAAAGGGATTGAAGTCATACGAAGTTTATATTCTGCATGCGACAGAATTTAAGAAGTCAACAACAGAAGAATCTGGAAGATCACCAAGTGCTTGGAATTAAGTGGCATAGTTCTGCATAACTCGTGGGTCAAAGAAAAATTCATAAGAAGAATCAACACTACTTTGAACTAACTAAGACCAAAGACAAAACATATTAAAATCTGTAGGATACAGCTAAGAAAAGATCTAAGTTCCCACATTAAGATACTAAAATAAATAAATTAAAAGTCAGATTAAATCCAAACATAGGATACCAGGATAATAAACAGAAGCAGACATGAATTAATTTCTTTTAAAACCTCAAAAGCAAATAATAGTGATTAACATACATGCAATGCACAGCTGGACTTTGATGGGAATGTCAATGAAATTGGTGAACATTTAACTAGGTTCATTTAGAAATGAGGTGTGGCAATACAGATCCTATAAGGTTATAAAATATGATGAGGAAATGTTGGGACCAGTTTTATTTCAAATACTTTGATAGCTTCAATGCAATTGATTTTTAAAGTACCATATTACAGATGCTTTAAAGAATGCTTTGTTCTTAGGAGAAGTGTTGTAGAACTGTTTAAAGCAAAACTTACTTGCAAACAGTTCAGCAGGATATGAACCATTGTTGGAGCTGAGTGGTGAGCTCATGAGTCGTGTGCTCTTGACCTATATGTGTATAGATGGTCCTCCCCATCTTGGGATTTACATCCTTGGTTGGGGGGGGGTCAACCAAGTGCGGGTGGGAAACATTGAGGAAGAAAACCGCATCTCTACTGAGCATAAAATATACATGCACTCCAAAAGAAAGTGAGAACTGGGGCTGGGGAGATGGCTCAGCAGTTAAGGTGCTTGCCTGCAAAGCTTAATGACCCATGTTCGATCCCCAGTACCCATATAAAGCCAGGTGCACACAGACTTGTTCATATTGTTGTTTCTTAAACAATACACTATGACAATTACTAATGTAATGTTTGTACTAAGTGTCGTAAATAATCCAACCTTATTTAAAATATGCAGGAGGATGTACACAGGCCATGTCCCGTGAGGGACTTGAACACCCATGGCTTTGTTATCCATGGGATAGGGGGTTCGGAAATGAATACCCCACAGAGACAGAGGGACAGCTATCTGTAGAAATGCCCGTGACACAGAGTTTAAGAGCAGAAGGCAGGTCCCAGTGCCTGTCAGCAAAGAAACTCTCATCGCAGGTGTCCTTTGAAATAGGCCACTCATGGGAAGGACAGTGTCGTGGCCTTGTCACTCACTGGCAGGACTGTGCCCTTCCTTCTGTGTCGAGATGAAGTTTCCTGGTAACGCTAGTGGGCTGTGGCACCTCCCATGGGACCAGGGCCGAGAGGGACCTGGGTCACTGCGTAGTCAGTCCTGGCCCTTTCACTCACGGTGAGGACCACCACCACCACCCACCATCGCCACCACCAAGTGGATTCATTCAGCCAACCAGCTGCTGGAAATAACTTGGAGAACGCCCAGGGCAGTCAGCGTTGGGCCCTGCTTTGTAAATAGAGGCCTGACCTAGTTAATTCTTCCCAAGGGTTGGGAAAAGAGGCTTACTCACACAGACATGAAACTGTGGCCTAATTGGATACTAATTACTCAGAAGAGTTCTGTTTACCCAAACTTCCAGTAAACCAAACTCAGGATGAAATGAGAATGTGCATCAAAAAGCAAGACACTGCTCAAAAAATGCCACAAATAGACTTATCAGTCCACAGAGCCCTTTGCTTTTTAGAAATGACGGTGCTGATTGCACAAGAATAAACAAAGCGTGCGATGGCAGACCCACGTCTCTGGCTGAGGCCAGCTTTCCTGCTTCTGACTACAGGGCTGTACATTGGAAATATTTAGACATTTGTAAGGGTAATTGGCATTTTAAAGTCAAGTTAGATGAAAGGAGCAGAATATCCCCTAGTTGGATAAATCTCTTTTTTATATTTTATTTATTTATTTTACTTTAGAGAGATAGAAATGGGCAAGGAGAGAGAGAGAGAACGGGTGCACCAGGGCTTCCAGCCACTGCAAACGAACTCCAGATGCGTGCACTCCCTTGTGCATCTGGCTCACGTGGGCCCTGGGGAATCGAACTTGGGTCCTTTAGCTTTGCAGACAAGTTCCTTAACCGCTAAGCCATCTTTCCAGCCCTGATAAATCTCTTTTTGATGAAAATCTCAGCAAAGAAAACAAACCCCTGTATGTCCACTGCACAAGGAAAAGAGCCAAAGGTGGACTGTCCTATTGTCCATGGACCTTGGCTGGTGTTTGGCTGTGTCTGATGACTCTCTTGGTCACCAATGCAGACTTGAACAAAGAGGGACAGTGGGCAGATCCCCGCTCTGCCCATGAATGCATGTGGAGGATATAGGCTAAGTAAATTAAACCAGGCGAAAGACAAGTTGGTCGTCTCACACATGTGTGGAGGCCAAAGGAGTTGATTTCCTAGAAATGCAGGAGAGAGGTCACTGGAGGCTTTGCAGGAGATGCAGGAGAGGAGGGGAAGCTACCACGATACAGTCACATAGGAGGAGCAAGCTAGTGTTCTATTGCCCAGTTCGGTGACAGTTTGCAGTCCATTATCCATTGCATAAAGAACATGAAGTGAGGGGTCCGGAAGATGGCTCAGGGTAAATGCTTACTGCACGAGCTTGAGGACCTGAGTTTGAATCCCTAGCACCCATAGGAGTCAGGTGCCGTGGGGAAATTGGAGAAGATGAGATAGTTAAACAGTCATTAGAAGAAGGCTTGGAGGCCATTGAGCATGAAACCTCAAACCACCTTTAAACCCCATCTCCCCTTACACAGGTTAAAAAAAAGGAAGAGGGTGGAGGAGAAAGGAAAAGCTACTTCCTCTTAGACAAGAATAGTTTTAACTCTGTCCCTATGTGGAGATATGACATTCAAAGTTACCCAAAACATAAGCTCATGATCCCCTTCCTTAGTGAATCCAACTGAGCCTATCTGTGGATAGTTCAGGCAAGAGACCATCTGTTGCAGTCAGGTTCATATTGCTGTCAGAAATCACCTGACCAAGAGCAGCTTTAGGAAAAAAAAAGGGGGGAGGTATTTTGGCTTAAAGACTCAAGGGGAAGCTCCACGATGGCAGGAGAAAACGATGGCATGAGCAGAGGATGGACATCACCCCCTGGCCAACATCAGGTGGACCATAGCAACAGGAGAGTGTGCCAAGCACTGATAAGGGGACATTGGCTATAACACACATAAGCCTGCCCCCAACAATGCACTGCCTCCAGGAGGCATTAATTCCCAAATCTCCATCAGTTGGGAACCTAGCATTCAGAACACCTAAGTGTATGGGGGACTCCTGAATCAAACCACCACATTCCACCCCTGGCCCCCATAAACTGATAACCATATGTGATATAAAATGCAATGCATTCATCCAACTTTAAAAGTCTCCCCCCCCCTTTTTTTTTTTGAGGCAGGGTCTTACTCTAGCTCAGGCTGATCTGGAATTCACTATGTATTCTCAGGCGGTTGCAAACTCATAGCAATCCTCCTACCTCTGCCTTCCGAGTGCTGGGACTAAAGGCATGTGTCACCACGCCCGGCTAAAAGTCCCCATATTTTTTATCAATCCTAATGATATTCAAACATCCATAATCCAAGGTCTTTTAACTGAGCCATAATACCAAAAAAACTCTCAAAAAACCGTATTATGGTACAGAATAAACATTCACACAGCAAAAGATGGCACTGAGTATAGCAAAGAAATATTCAATCAATACAAGATTTAAACAGGGCAAACATAAAACTCTGTAGCTTCAAGTCCAACAACTCTAGCCAGTGACAAGTTTCCAAATCCAATAATCCTAACCATCAACAAGTCTCTGGAGTTCCAATTCCGCCCCTTCAGCTAGGCTACTCACAGTCCTGGAAAACTTCATCCGGGTCTGGCAGCTCTCCTTAGCAGCCATCTCGTGCTCCCGGCATCTCCACTGGGTCTCCACTGCAACCCACAGTTCATCCTCACGGCTCCATTGGGTCTCCATGCAGGCATCCAGCAAACCTGCTTCACACTGCCCATGGCTGTTTCCAAAAAACACAAGACCTTGTTGCAAAGTCAATAATCCTCTCTTTCCTGCATTTCTTATACTCCATAATACCAGGTGGAGTGCCAATTTGTTAATCCAGGGGGAAATAAAGCAGACTTTGAAGAACAAGACACTCCTGAGCACTCAGGCCCCTTCAAAAGAGTCAACATTCTTCCTGTTGCCCCAATGCAGGTCATCTGGCCCAATCTCAATGGTTGTAATCTCTCATACAATTGCAGCTGAATGGGCAGAAGTTTCAACCCAAAGATTTCTTTCTGTGCCATACGCCTCTGCTCACACCAGTCTGTTTCTATGCACTGCAACCCTGCACAAGTTCTCAGGACATGAGCATAACAGCGAGCCTCTCACACAAACTGCTTCAAGCCCAGTCCAAGCAAAGCTCTTTCTCACCCTCATAAGCCAAACCTCACAGTCCATAGTTCTAGCTGCATCCCGGTCTTTCAACTCTGACCAGAATAGTCCATCAAGCTGTACTTACAGCACTGCAAGGCATCTCTCAGGCCAAGGTTTCAAATTCTTCCACATTCCTTTTGAAAATCAAGTCCAAAAGGCCAAAGCCACACACTCAGGTGTCTAGAAACAATTGACACCATTCCTTGGCACCAACATTACTGTTGCAGTCAGGTTTGCATTGCTGTCAGAATCACCCGACCAAGAGCAGCTTTTGGGGAAAAAAAGGTTTATTTTGGCTTACAGACTTGAGGGGAAGCTCCATGATGGCAGGGAAGACAATGGCATGAGCAGAGGGTGGACATCACCCCCTGGTCAACAGAAAGTGGACAACAGGAACAGGAGAGTGTGCTGACCACTGGCAAGGGGACACTGGCTATAACACCCATAAGCCCGCCCACTGTCTCCAGGAGGCATTAATTCCCAAATCTCTATCAGCTGGGAACCTAGCATTCAGAACACCTAAGTTTATGGGGGACACCTGAATCAAACCATACCATCCCTCACTGAAAACCAGGCTAATGGGGCCGGAAGAATATTTTATCCTCTTAATGAGATAACGTACTTAAACTTGCAGAAGCCCCTCCCCCCAGCATTTGTTTATACATCTTTATTGCTGAGCCTGCCCACTTTTCCAAGTTCTAACTCAAAGGGCGTAACTTGTAGCCAGGCATGGTGGATCATTCTTATAATCCCAGCACTCAGGAGGCTTAGGTATGAGGAAGGCTGTGAGTCTGAGGTCAGCCAGAACTACAGAATGAGTTCCAAGTCAACCTGGATTAGAGTGAGACCCTACCCCAAGAAGAAAAAAAAAAGTGTAATTTTTCCTTTTTTTTTTTCCTCCCTTTCTGCTTCTCTTTGGATCTTGGCCAAAATCCTAAGCAAAATACCCAGACACTCTGGTTTCTCTGAAGAGTCCCCCAGCCACCAACAGCCACCAATAGCCACTGACCACCACTGCTGAACCTGCCTGCTTTCTGGGCCCTAACTCATAAGGTATGGCTTTCTCTCTTCCTCTTAGTTCTCTCTCTCCTCCCAGTAGCTACCAAATTTTATAACTTGCCTACCCTGTTGTTTTTCTCTCAAATGCTGATAAAACTGTCCTCCAGCTTTCTTCTGAGTCCATTTATAAATTCTTTTTTTAAAAAAATATTTTATTTATTTATTTGAGAGAGGAAGAGAAGGGGGGGGGGAGAGAGAGAGAATGGGCACTCCAGAGCCTCCAGCCACTGCAAATGAACTCCAGATGCATGTGCCTCCAAATGCATCTGGCTTACATGGGTCCTGAGGAATTGAACCTGAGTCCTTAGGCTTCACAGGGAAGTGCATGAACAGCTAAGCTGTCTCTCTAGCCCCTAAATTATTTTTGAAAAAAAAAAGAAAACATTTTTATTTATTTATAAGGAGAGAGAGAGAGAATGAATGGGTGTGCCAGGACCATTTGCCATGGCAAACAAACTCCAGTCACATGTGCCACTTTGTCCATCTGGCTTTAGATGGGTACTGGGCCTTCAGGTTTTGCAAGCCAGTACCTCTAGCCACTGAGCAACCTCTCCAGCCCCTAAGTTCTATTTTTTTTTTTTTTTTTTTTGGTTTTTCGAGGTAGGGTCTCACTGACCTGGAATTCACTATGTAATCTCAGAGTGGCCTCGAACTCACAGAGATCCTCCTACCTCTGCCTCCCAAGTGCTGGGATTAAAGGATAAGTTCTCTTTTTAATGAGATGAAGAGGCCATGACAGAGAAGCACAGTTCCCTGGTAACCAAGGGTACCAAAGTTGGAGGACATTGGCTGCCCACTGGAGTCCAGGTTCTTGTGTCCCAGGACAAGGAATTGTACTACAGACACATGGTGAGGAAGTGGAAACAGAGATAGTTTATTAAGAAAGAGAAAGGTGGGGCTGGAGAGATGGCTTAGCGGTTAAGTGCTTGCGTGTGAAGCCTAAGGACCCTGGTTCGAGGCTCAATTCCCCAGGACCCACGTTAGCCAGATGCACAAGGGGGCGCATGTGTCTGGAGTTCGTTTGCAGTGGCTGGAAGCCCTGGCGCACCCATTCCCTCTCTCTGTCTCTATCTGCCTCTTCCTCTCTCTGTCTGTCACTCTCAAATAAATAAATAAATAAAAACAAAAAAAAATTTTAAAAAAAGAAAGAGAAAGGTGAGCTGGAGAGATGGCTTAGCGGGGTGCTTGCCTGCAAAGCCAAAAGACCAAGGCGTGATTCCCCAGGACCTACATAAGCCAGATGAGAAGGTGCCACATGTGTCTGCAAATCATTTGCAGTGGCTGGAGGCCCTGGCATGCTCATTCTGTCCTTCTCTCTCTCTTTCTCTCTCTCTCTGCCTCTTTCTCTTAAATAAGTAAATAAATAAACATTAAAAAAATAGATAGGGGCTGGAGAGATGGCTTAGCAGTTAAGCGCTTGCTTGTGAAGCCTAAGGACCCCGGTTCGAGGTTTGATTCCCCAGTACCCACGTAAGCCAGATGCACAAGGTGGTGCGTGCATCTGGAGTTCGTTTGCAGTGGCTGTTGGCCCTGGTGTGCCCGTTCTGTCTGTCTCTCTACCTCTTTCTCTGTCTGTTGCTCTTAAATAAATAAAAATAAACAAAAAAATTAAAAAAAAATAGAATAGAAAAGAAAGGCATTTCCAAGGATAGGAAGAGGCTAGTGAGCTAGAAAAGATATATACCCCCAAGCCCCAGAACCGAGAGCCTCATGGCCCTTTGTATTGTGGGTTATTTATATAGCATCTGTCTCTGTCTGCTCTCAACCCCAACCCAACCCCCATGCTCTACTGTTACCTGTAAACATCACCTCCTTTCATATTTTAGTTGTATTTATTTGTATTATGAGTTATTTATATAGCATCCGCCCCTCTCTGCTCTCAACCCCAACCCCATGCTCTATTGTTACCTGTAAACATCACCTCCTTTCATATTTTAGTTGTATTTATTTGTATTATGGGTTATTTATATAGCATCCGCCCCTCTCTCAACCCCAACCCCATGCTCTACTGTTACCTGTAAACATCACCTCCTTTCATTTTTTTAGTTGTATTTATTTATTTGACAGAGAAAGAGGGGGAGAGAGAGGGAGAGGGGTACGCCAGGGCCTCCAGCCACTGCAAACGAACTCCAGATGGGTGCGCCCCCTTGTGCATCTGGCTAATGTAGGCCCTGGGGAATCAAACCTGGATCCTTTGGCTTTGCAGGCAAATGCCTTAACTGCTAAGCCATCCTTCCAGCTCTTTTTTTTTTTTTTTTTACATGTTGATGTTGATGTTACCCTATCCAAGGCCCTGCTCTCCTGATAGAGTAACACGAGTCTATAATCCCAGTGCTGGGAAGATGGAGATGTTACTGTACTTACAGTCAGAGCCCAATATACCAGGCTCAGCTGTCCATCCCCAGCCCACCAGTTAAAAGAGCCAAATTAATGATGAAAAACAGAAAAAGGAGATTTATTCAATGTGGCCACATTGGAAAGAGAGACAAAGAGTCCATCTTTGGGGTCCTGACATGAGGATTAGTTTTAAGTAGAGGGCCAGAAGTATGCATAGCTTCTGCTCAGGGTGTAGCCCCACCCATCACTGTCTGGGCTCCAGCCTCCCCTGCAAGGTGTTTGACAAGTTGCAAGCACTGGAGAGCCGGTGAACCTTCCGGCACCAGGCAAGGCCCTTCCTTTCTCATACCATGCACTTCCTAAGGGGATTCCAGTTCCTGAGATTCATTGTTTCAATAGTCTGATAGCGAAAAGAGGGCACAAGTGTCTCTTTAGCATATCTTTCTTCCATAATTTTTTTGGGGGGGTTTTCGAGGTGGGTCTTGCTCTAGTGCCAGGCAGGTTACAGAGACAGAAGGATCCCCAGGACTTGCTGGCAAGCTGGTCTATCTGAGTCAGTGAGCTCTGGGTTCAGTGAAAGACTGACTCAGAAAGATAGGGTGAAGAGCAACCGAGGAAGACTCGCGACTTCCCTCTCTGGCCTCCACATGCACTCGCTTACATGTGAGCCCACACACGTATAAACATGCATCCATGTACGTGTGCTTGCACACACACACACACACACACCATACATACCCTACACACATACTTATGCAAAAAAGGAACTGGAAGTGAGACATGTAAGAGTTGCCAACACAGAGAAATCATAAATGGTAAAGAAAATGGAAATGTTAATTTCCAGGTTATTAGGCAGAGTAGATCATTAATCGTAGACATAGCTCAATGCCATCACATTATTCTCCATAAATGGGTACAATTAGGCTAACAGAAAGCATTTCTATGAAAACCTGTGTGTATGGAAAATATATCACTACTTTTCAAAATGTCATCTGTTGTGGATGAATCATTTTTCATTTATATATTTTTGTTTATTTAATTTTTTATTTATTTGAGAGCAACAGACAGAGAGAAAGATGCAGAGAGAAAGAGAGAGAGAATGGGTGCTCCAGGGCCTCCGGCCACTGCAAACGAACTCCAGACACGTGCGCCCCCCTTGTGCATCTGGCTAACGTGGGTCCTGGGGAATCGAGCCTCGAACCGGGGTCCTCAGGCTTCACAGGCAAGTGCTTACCCACTAAGCCATCTCTCCAGCCCTTCATTTATATTTTTAAAAGACAGAAAAAAATCTTTGCAATACTTAATCAAGCCACTCATTTCTTATTTTCCTAAGACCCACTGGCTCAGCAGTTCACGGTGCAGCAGCAGCTCTGTGGTACTGCAGAGACTAGGTAAAAAGCGTTTCTTAAGAAGACAAAGGGCCAGGGTGTGACTCAGTTGGTAGAGGGCTTGCTTAGCATGTACAGAGCCTAGTACTGCAGAAACTATGCGTAGTGGTATGGTATGTGACTGTAATTCCAACACTTGGAAGGTAGAAGCAGGAGGGTCAGAAGCTCAAGATCATCTTTGGCTGAATTTGAGGTCAGCCTGGGATACTTGAGATCTTGTCTCAAAAAAAAAAAAAAAACTAAAAAGACAAAATAGCTTGATTTATTAAACAGTGTAGCTGATATGATCACTCGGGATTATTTAAACACAGCCAAGGAGGCATGAGGGAAACTGGATTTAGGGGATCAGAACTTTCACTCTCCTCTGCTGCCAGCTTGTTGGGGTCCCTGAGTGACCAGTGCTTTGATGTCTTCTTGGCTCCGAGGCTTATGTGTCCTGAGAGAGGGGTTGACCAGGCCCCAGTAGCAGCCTTCCCTCCCACAGCCTCAGGAAAGCAAAATGTGAGTACAGGCCAGTGTGAAAGCGTGTAGACCTGGGAGTAAGGTGCGTGTGACTTGGTCACTTACTTCATTCTGACACCGATGACATCGTCCCACCACTCAGAGCCTGAGTTTCCTTGTTGCAGTATGAGGCGACAGGGCCTGGAGAAATGGCTCCGCGGTTAAGTGCACTTCCTGCATAAGGGTAAGGGCCTGAGGGAGCCTGAGACTGCCAGAGTTCAAATCTCCAGATGCCACACAAACAGTTGAGCATGTCCACGCATGCGTGGAACCCCACTCCCGCAAGGGAGCAGAGACTTGAGAATGGTTGGAGCCCTGCCGACTCCAGCATCAGTAAAAAGAGACTCCTACTCAAAACAAGATGGGGCAGTAGAGGAATGAAGTGGGATCCAGCAGGAGAGTGAGCCCCACTTCAGGCAAGTGGTGGGGGGGCTCTACAAGGGCACATACATGTGCATACCCACCACACACGTATTATACACACACCGAAAAATTTTAAAAGGGATAACATACGGACTGAAATGACATAACAGGCAAAGCAAACACCTTGTTCCTAGCACCCCAATGTATCTTGGGGAGCTTGCATTTTGTAAAACGTTTTACAATGCAAAGATGACAATCATTTTGCAAATGAACCAAAATTTGGGGGGGGGCATTTCCCTTCAAAAACATCCAATCTGAAAAGCTGGAAATGGAAAGGAGTCATTACCAGCTCCCTGGGATTTGAAGACCTTTGGTCCGAAGGACTGGAAGATTCTTTTCCTTATTTTTAAAAAATATGTTATTTTTATTTATTTGACAGGGAGAAAGAGGGAGGGAGGGAGAGAGAGAGAGAGAGAGAGAGAAAGAGAATGGGCACGCCAGGACCTCCAGCCACTGCAGACGAACTTCAAACACTTGTGCCCCCTTGTGTATCTGGCTAACGTGGGTCCTGGGGAATAGAACCTGGGTCCATTGGCTTTGCAGGCAAACGCCTTAACTGCTAAGCCATCCCTCCAGCCCAAGGAAGATTCTTTTTCAATTCAGTGACTTCCTAGTGGCCTATGCATTGTCAACACTAAGTTCATGATCCTTCCGGGAGAAACAGTGTCCACACTCCTGAGCCAAGGTGATCTTTCCAGAACCATCTTGGGCAGGAGACACTCACTGTGAGGTACAGGGCATGGGAGGTGAGTAGCCTTTGCTGTCACTGTCCTCTGGCAAGGATAGTGGGAGACAGAGTCCTAGAGACCATGTATGGGGAGGAGGCTCCCCTGAGACAACATATATCTCATCTCTTAGGAGCCTTATGGTGGAAATGTCCAGGGCAAAACTATGCTGATGGTCTAATATGACAAACTTGATTTCATTTACCAGAACATGACAAATGGCTAAGGATATATAACGTGAAGGGTCGGAGAGATGGCTCACCTTAAAGGTATTTGCTTGCAAAGTCTGCCAGCCTGGGTTTGATTTCCTAGTACCCACATAAAACCAGATGTACAAAATGCTAAGGCATCTGGAGTTCATTTGCCATGGCAGGATGCCCTGGCACACCCATGTTCACATGTGCTCGCTCCATAAAGTAAATGAATAAAAACATTTTTAAAAGAGTATATAACTTGGGTTCAAAACTGTTTGTGTGTGTGTGTGTGTGAATTGCCTGTGCTGATAGGTGTCTCTGTGGCACTGTATGAGTTTCCCCCATGGGTGCTGTGATAAAGTACCACAGACTGGTACTTAAAACAGCAGAAACCCGTTGCCCATGGTTCTGGCTGTCAGAAGTGTGGAACCCAGGAATGGTCAGGGGATCTTCCCAGGAGCTCTCACGGAGAATTCTTTCAGGCCTCTCTCCAGCATCTGCCACTGGCTGTCCATCCTTGGTGCTCCAATCTCTATCTCTTTCTTCTCCAGGTCCCTGTGCATCTTTGTGACTGAGTTTTCCCTTTACAAGGACACCTGTAATCAGATTCAGGGATGACTCTAATCCAATGTGACCTTATCCTAACTACTCCTGCAAAGATCCTGCTTCCAAATAGGGTTGCATCTGGGGCTCTGGGAAGGACATGGATTTGGGGAGATGTCACTCACCCCACACAGGCACCGCTTCTGTCCTGACTCCGCAGGGACCTGCTGGGGTTCCGTTGCGGGTGTGCAGGAGCCGTGTGTTGTGGGAGGGAAGGTCTGGGCCAAGAAACAAGAAGGACAAGCCTGGAGAACTGGTTGCCATGGTGACTCCCTCTGCAGTTTCTGTGGTCCTTTCCCTCCCTCCCCTGATGTCCTGGAGTCAACACACCTCACACACAGGCGCAGTGGTGGTGGGAAGTCCGGATGGGTCTTAGGAAAAGGCTGCGTTTGTGGGAAGGGACGCCAGCTGAGTCCCAGGAGGGAAGCGTGGCTCCAGCAGTGGGTGTGAGAGCCTTGGGCAGCTCAGGCACAGTGGCGCACAGGCCTTCCCGGGTTGATCTCTGTGCAAGGCAAGAGCTGCAGCTGAGGTCTGATGCTGACCAGTGGCTGAGCCTTTGAGGGTCAGTGCTGGCACGGTTGTGTTCTGGAAGCTGAAGACAGGACAAGGATTTGCTCGGGAAGCCATACCGAGCACTTACTCTTTTCTTTCTTCCTCTCTCCTGCTCTTTTTCTTCCCCTCCCTCCCTCCCTCCCTCCCTCCCTCCCTCCCTCCCTCCCTCCCTCCCTCTCTCCCTTCCTTCCTTCCTTCCTTCCTTCCTTCCTTCCTTCCTTCCTTCCTTCCTTCCTCCCTTTCTCTTTCTTCCTTTCTCTTTTTCTTCCCTTCCTTCATAGTTTTATTTTAGTTATGTGTATGATGTGCGCGTGTCTGGGTACACACCCCAGAGCACACATGTGGAGATCAGAGGGCAGCTCGGCGTCCGTGCTCTCCTTCTACCTCTTTGTGAGCCAGGGTCTCCTGCTGTTTTGCGTTGCACGTGCTCCCGACTTCCCGTGAGCGTCCAGACTCTCCCGGCTCTGCCTCCCGCTGCCATAGGCACTATAGGACCACAGACATGTACACCACTGTGCATCTAGCTGTACCTGGGTGCTGGGGAATCAAACCTGGGCCAGCAGGCTTGTAAGGAAGTGCCTTTAATAACCCTGAGCTAAGTCCCTATCACCTCTTCCTATTTTTTTTCCCCACATGTATGTGTGTATGCATGTTATATGTGTGTTTGTGTACCTGTATGCATGTATGTGTAGAGACCAGAGGTCCATGTTGGGTGTCTTCCTCCATCCCGCTCCACCTTATTTTTTGAGATAGGGTCTCTCACTGAGCCTGGAGCTCGCTAATTTGGCTGGTTCTGCTAGCCAGCTAACCCTGGGAACACTACCATCGCCATCTTCCTAGTGCTCAGATTACAGGCACAGGCCAGCACGCCTGGATTTTTTAAAATTTTTTTGTTCGTTTTTATTCATTTATTTAAGAGTGACAGAGAGAGAGAGAGAAAGAGGCAGAGAGAGAGAGAATGGGCATGCCAGGGCTTCTAGCCACTGCAAATGAACTCCAGACGCATGCGCCCCCTTGTACATCTGGCTAACGTGGGTCCTGGGGAATCGAACCTCGAACCAGGGTCCTTAGGCTTCACAGGCAAGCGATTAACCACTAAGCCATCTCTCCAGCCCATGCCTGGATTTTTATGTGTGTGTGCTGGGAACCCAAGCTCAGGTCCTCATGTTTGTCCAGTAAGCATTTTGCCCACTGAGCCATCTTCCTAGCTCTTCCTAAGTGATTTTCTACCAGGGTGCTTGGGGTGTGGTCAAGTCTACCTGGGAGTCAGGTACCTTCCCGGCACACCTCACATTGTAAAAGCCCTGCTCCCTACATCCTTCTTCTCCCCACCGGACCGGGTACGACATTTACTTTGCCCAATGGGAAAATATAACCCTGTCTCCAGACTGTTCGCTCTTAAGCCTTCATGGCTAGAGGGGTTAGCTGACTTAATTTCTTATCTGGTTCAGAGAATCCAGGTACAGTTTGATTTCAGCTGAAAGATTTTTATCTGATGCCTGAAATTGGCATGGGAGGAGGGTAGGGAGCAGAATTGTCTTTCTACGTCAATTTCACAATTACTCTTATCTGGCTGGTTTCATTCATCCTGACCTTATGATTCAGACTTGAAATTTCATCAGGAACAGAAGAGAATATTCACACATAACAGCCTCAAATTGGCTGTGATTTGAACTAATGATGGAGTTAGAGCCGCTAGTGAGGTGACGGTGGGGGTGGTGATGGCAGAGCAGCGGCTCTCGGTGACACGAGGACTCTGAGGTCTGCTGGTTCGGCACCTCTTTCTCTGGCATCACCAATGGCTCCTGCTGGGCCCCAGGGTGGGTTGTCATAGGGGGCCACGTGCCAACTCTGTTCTCTGGTGCTGACCTCCTAGGACCCCTGAGGAGGCCAGCGCCTGTAGGCCACATGTGTTCCACCCTTCTAGTCTCAGATCTCAGGAGCTGGGGGAAGACATCCTTTCCAGAAGCTTCCGGGAGAGAATGACTTCCTGTGCACCAGAGCTCAGAGCCTTGGATCTTCTCTCAGGAGGAGCCTTCCTGGACCTGACAGACCCAAGGTCATCTTCGCCCTGCCCCCATGGTGTTCCCTGGGAATGTTTGGAAGTGGAGCAAAAGCATCCCACTCCCTAATAGCAAGAGAGAGAGAGAGAGAGAGAGAGAGAGCCAGAATGATGGGCAGCGAGAGACCCAGCCCTGGTCAGCTGGGGTCCAGAGGCAGGGTGTAGAGCCCATGGTAGAGACCTGAGACTGTGCGCTGCCTCATTCTGTCTGTTCTGATGGAATGCGGCTCTGGACAGAGCATTTTCCTTAAGATAGACTTTGCTCATTGGTGCACTTAAGGTTATGTTAATCAGATTCTGTCACATAATGTGACAGAATTCAGATGAAACTACCTTAAGCTTCCAAGGTGGCTCATTGCCTTGGGTAACTTCTTTTTTAAAATTTTTATTTATTTATTTGACAGAGAGAAAGAGAGAGAGAGAATGGGCATGCCAGAGTCTCCAGCCACTGCAAACAAACTCCAGATGCATGTGCCACCTTGTGCATATGCCTGATGTGGGTCCTGGGGAATCGAACCTGGGTCCTTTGGCTTTGCAGGCAAACACTTTAACTGCTAAGACATCTCTCCAGCCCTGGCTTGGGTAATTCCTAAGACCAGGACACAGGGCTTCAGGACAGCTGGATCCAGGGTCATGGTGCCATCAGGATCCTGTATCTGTGATTTAGCTCATGGCAGCTCAGTTTCCAATCAAGATACCCTAAGGGGAAGAGACAATCATGTGTCCTGGGACCCTAGGGTACTTGGTGGCTGTGATTTCAGAGGGATAATCTGCACCCACTGGGTGTCATGCTCAGGTTGGGGATGGTTCCTGGTAGAGGAGGGGAGCAGAAGAAAATGAGGTCAGAGCACCCTACATCAGGCCAGGAGTTGGGAGACCAGCCTCCCATGGGCAGCAGGGGACAGCTTGGCCTCGGCCATCACAGAAGTTGACGAGCGATCCATTTGACAGTGTAGCACCTACATATAGAGCAACCCTACACATATACCACAGCCCAGGGCCCTGGAAAGTGAGTGTTGTATGGGAATGACACTGACGGAGGGCCAACAAGTCCCTTTTGCCCAGCTGTTGGGGACACAGAGCCTCCTTGAGAAGCCCTGCAGATCCATTCTGCTGTGGCAGTTTGAGAGATGTTCCATCCGTCCGTTTCCTGTAAGACAAGTAGACTACCTCTGAACATAATATTCAGTAAATAAGGAGAGCTCTTGGGGGAAAGTGGCCTCCTGTGAATGTGCTTGTCACTGAATGCCTGATTCTTAGGAGAAATGCAGGAAGGAGACAGTGGTAGAAATTCTTCTGGGGCGTTTAGATCTTTCTGTGTGATTTACAATAGGACAAAGTATCCATTCTACCAATTTCCAAAACACTGTGGCCCCAGGCTGGGTGTTCACTCAAAGAAGTGGCTGTTCAGGGCCCAAGAATAAACTTTGATGAAGAAAAAAAATACATTCTTTTGTTGTTGTTGTTGTTGTTTTGTTTTATTTGTTTTGAGGTAAGATCTTGCTCTAGCCCAGGCTGACCTGGAATTTATTATGTAGTCTCAGGCTGGCCTCAAACTCACAGTGATCCTCTTACCACTGCAACCTGAGTGCTAAGATTAAAGGTGTGAACCCCTATGTTTGGCAGAGAAAAAAAAGACATTCTCATCAGCTGACTTAGGAATGACATTATGCATCTTTTTCAATTACTAACGCATACAATGAACATGGGATTCATGGAACATATATCTGGCAGTTTTAGTTTTAATTTTTTGAGGAAACCTCATACTGTTTCTCACAGTGGTTGTACCAGTTTAGGTTCCCATCAACAGTTCACGACTCCTGCTACTTTTGTCTTTGCGATAATAGCTCTTTTAACTGATGGGAAGTGACACCTCATTTGGATTTCGATTTGCGTTTCTCTAATAGTTACTGATTCTGAGCCTTTTTCACATATGTCTTGGCCATGTGCAGGTCTTCTTTCGAGACTCTGTTCAGATCTGTTAAGCCAAAAAGTCCTGAGACCCAGGGACCTGTGAAATAAAAATGTTTATTAGCCAAAAAGAAGGGTCAGGTTCTGGGACATGTTCCTGCCGTTGCCGGCAGCAGGGCCACCGCAGTAGTTAGGAAAATGTCCACTGGATTCAAAAGCCAAAAGTGTGCATATGGTGGACATTTGAAGAAGGAAATTGCAAATTGTTTACATGGGACCTACATTTGCTGCGGGGTATTGGGAAGCAGAAAAGTGCTTTGAGATGGGAGGGCAGCCTGGAAGTACCTGTGGCTTCTGGATGGCTCAAGGTCAATGTCTTGAAAGTTTCTGTGTGAGCAGGAGGTGTTGGTGCTTGGGGGAAGACGCTGCCCCCAGGGGCTCTCGCCCAGGGCTTTAACATGCGCTCTGGCCTGCCTAGCACTCTGGTTGGTTTCAACAGCGGCTGTTAGGAGGTCAGCCTCCCCTCCCTCTTCCTCCTCTCCATCATCTGGCCCCTGTGATTACATTTAAGCATCTCAAACCTTGCAGTGAGTTGCAGGTGAGGGAGGCCTCTGATACTCACTAAACAATATGGGGTATTGCCAAGACTCTTGGTTGCCTATTGGAATTAGACAGTTATTGCTGAAGACACCACAGACTTGGGCTATAGAACACTAGGAAGTCAAGCTGGAACGGAGCTGGAAGCCTCCTTCCTCCCTGCTGACTAGCTGCCATGGTGATGGGAAGAGCAATGAAGCCTGCTAGGGAGAGAGACAGTCTTCAGTGGTCTAACCAGCTGGGGACCCTGCGAACTCCAGGGCTGGCCAGACAGATAAAATGTGCCAACCGGTACAATGGTGGCTTGCTGGTTATGGGGGCAACTCAACTGCTCTCTGTTTGGGATTTGAGGCCCACTCCAGGGGAGAAATTCCTGCCTGGTACTGAAAACCTTGTCAGAAGCTTAGGTCATAAGACTTAGTGGGGAAGCTGCTAACTGTTGTTTGCCTAAATAGATACAGTGTGCCCACCAAATTGCCCGGCAAATTCTTATGTGTATGCCCACGTATGAATGCAACTCTCCCTTTTTGGTTAGAGAAGCTTCTCTTTTCAGATGGTGGTGAGCACAAGGGTGACTTAAAACTCATCGAAGTTTTGAGAAGAATGGGCAGTGGATTGTCCAGCACTGAGAGACGTGTCTGTGAGGGAGTTTCTAGGTTGGGTTGAAGTGAGAAGAACGCAGGTGGCATCATTTCAAGGGCTGGTGTCCTGGACTGAATAAAAAGGAGGTGAGCAGAGCCGTAGCCTTTCTTTCTCACTCTGCTTCCTGACTGTAACTACCACGTGACCAGCCGCCTCCTGCTTCTGCTACCACTCCTTCCGGCCACCATGGGCTGAATGACCTTAAACTGTGACCCAGGATAAAATCCAGCTTTTTATCAGGTACTCAGCCACAACAATGAGAGAAAGCAACTCATACACTGACATAATTAACTCACAAGGAGAAAAAGGTTGACTCCGCTCCAGAGTTTGTTTCAGAGGCTGTGGTCCTGCTGCCGTGTGCTGAGATAGCACGTGATAGGGAGAACATCTGGCAGAACAAAACTCCTCTCATCACAAGCCAGGGAGCAAGAAGAATGAAAGGTGCGTGGGGTCCTTCAGTCCCCTTTAAGGGAATGTCTCCAAGGACCTAAACACGTTACACTAGGCTCTTGGTGCTGGGGATAGAATCCAGACCTTGCACATGCTAGGCCAGGGGGCTCTTCCACCAGGCAGCAGCATGCTCTGTGGTTCTTTCAGCCCTGAAATCTCCTCTAACGACCTCTGCCACGAGAGGATTCCTCACCACGCTGTGCTGAAGGCCAGCTTCCTCCCTGGCTTCTAGGAAAAGAACTGAAGCAGCATCTTGGTGGGAACCTGCACAGTGCACAGCCTCGGTCCCCACCTGCCGCTGGGTCACGCTTAGCTCTTGTGAGCCGGGACCTCATTTTTCTTGTTCACAGCAGTATCCCTAAATCCTTCTGGTTCCCTGATGAGAAAATAAAAGCCTTGCTGGCGGATAAACCTTGAAAAAGTATATGAAATGTGTTTGTTATCTTTCCTTCTCCTGAAAAAGCGGTCAGATTTAACTGAGAACTTTTGTGGACTGAAACTAGATGTTTCATAAAAGCACATGTAGAAACAAATATATGTATATACACACATAACCATCTAAATGTCCTCACTGTTCCTAGACCGGGTTCAGCTCAGGTAACATGTAGGAGCAAGGCAATGTTTCAGTTCCCCCACCTCCCAAGACATGGCTACCTGCTTGGCAATAAAATCTCCAGGTGATCCAACTATCCCACCAAAGTCTGAGAAGCACTGAAGAGAGCTGCCATCCATCCTCACGGGCTCATCTCCAGGCCTCCTTCTCCAGAGAGCCTGTCCTTTCCCTTCCTCTGCGGGAGGAAGCAGACAGCTGGGTGAAGCTCCGACAGTGTGAGCCTATCCCCCTAGGATCCCCTCTGCCCCATGACTGTTCCCCATTGTTCAGTAGTGGAGGGAAAACCTCTCCTTGACAACCTTCATTCCTTCTGCGGCTAAAGCCCGTATGAGTGGACCCAATCTGTTCTCACATCTCCTCCACCTTTTGTACTTCAGGGCCATATCCCTGTTAGACCCTTCACGTAAATTCTGCCTTTATCCTCCTGCCCATACTCCATTCTCTCTCAAATTATGGCGAACACACATTCCTCCATGCACCCTCCCCCAAGCCCTAGCTGTACAGAGTCACTCCCAGCTGTAGCTTGAGCCTCAACTCACCCTTCACCCCGCTTCCTTGCACATCATCTGTTTTCCAGTTGCTGTGGTTCTCAGGTTCTGGGGTCTCAGGATCTTGTACCACCTGAACTTTCTGCCTGGATGTTCTGCTCTTGACCTTTCTAAGGTGCCTGCTTCTGATCTTTAGGCCCTGGGTTAAATGCCTTCTCCTGGGAGGTCCCCAGTCATCCTCACTCTACCATTGCTCTATTAGGAATGTCTGCAGAACACTTAGGATCATTGTTTATTGAGGATATAAGATCTGTGCTCCTCAGGCCTCGGGGGCTCTCTTCTCTGTTGCTACATCCCAGCTCGGGAACAGAGCTGAAGCTCGGGGGAAGCTCAGAGAAGGTGTACGCGCACAGGGCAGTGGGTGACGCCCTAAGACACATGCTCTCTTATCAGGTGACCCCAGGATACAGGATGCTCCCCAGCTTACTTCTGTACCTTAACTGGACCACTAGTGCCCCTAAAAGTTCTCTGGTCCGCACAGTCAGTTCTCTGACTGGTGACCATCCAGGAACCAGAAGTACTGGGAGGGCAGGAGGAAGAAGGGTGGGGAGAGTTATCACCATCCCTCCAGCAGCTCCTCACTGGGCTCTGGTGACACCATTTCTTCCGCTCTGGGGCTCAGAGTTGGTAGCCTTTTCCTATTGCTTCCTTCTAAACACTTCCCCATCCCTGCCCACAACTCTGGAGCCTTCCCACATCACAGTCACCCCATCTGCTCCAGTGGGGATGAGCGTTTCTTGCTGCAATACTATCTCATAGAACACGAACCACTCCTTTTATTTAGTTCTGTAAATTGTGAACATATTTTTTCTTTTTCCATTATTGACTTAATTTTAAAAATTTTCTTTAAACTTTTTATTTTAAAATAAATAAAGGGTCCTGACATGACAAGAAGAGCCTGAATCCACATTGTGATTTCATGTGTGTGTACATGCACACTGGTATGCTTTTATAATCAAAGAAAACTTCTTACAGTGCCATAAAATTTAGAAGTGATTCAACAAATACAAAACATTAACTAAAACTACAAGACTTAAGAAAAAAATTACAAGAAATAATTGCAAAGTGTCAACTCAACAAAATTAGTCTGTGAACCGAGAATTAAGATAACAAAATGTTATGTAGTCTAATTACAGGTTTTTGGACAGTTTTGGCAATATTTTTAAGACATCATTGAAATTCCTCAGGTAAACATTAAGTTACTTGTATATATTTGTAAAAAACAGCTCTCAGAATGTAGGGTTTGATGGTTTACATGTCTTTTTTTTTTTTTTTTTTTTTTGAGGCAAGCCTAATAGACTGGCCTTTTTTATAAGAGAGAGAGAGGAAGAGATGAGGAGAGGAGGGAGAGAGAATTGGCATACCAGGGCCTCCAGCCACTATAATCGAACTCTAGATTTGTGCGCCTTGTTGTACGCACGTGAGACCTTGTATGCTTGCATCATCTTGTATATCTGGCTTAAGTGGGATCTGAAGAGTCGAATAATGGGTCCTTAGGCTTTGCAAGTAAGTGTCTTAACTGCTAAGCCATCTATCCAGTCCTACATGTCTTTTCTGAATCCAATTTAAGTGATGATTTAAATAATAGCTGTGTGGTTTGAATCCACAATGCCTCCTCACAACCACCCCAAGACTCATGTTTTGAGTGCTCTGTTCTGCTTCAGTCAGCTTCACATTGCTGGCAGAAAACACCCAACCAAGAGCAGCTTGTGGGAGGAAAGGGTTTACTCTGCCTTACAGACTTGAGGGGAAACTCCATAATGCAGGTAAAACTGGTGGTATGAATGGAGGCTGGACATCATCTCCTGGCCAACATCAGGTGGACAATAGCAGCGGGAGAATGTGCCGAACACTGGCAAGGGGAAGCTGTCTATAACACCTATAAAGTCCACCCCAACAGTACATTGCCCCCAGAGGCTCCAGTTCTCAAATTTCCACCAGCTGGGGACCTAGCATTCAGAACACTTATGGAGGACACTGAATCAGACCACCACAGTTCCCAAGCTGGTGGCACTATCTTGTACGGTTCTGGAGGTATGGTCTAGCTGGAGGAGGTCAGTCACTGGGGGTAGGTCCTTGTGGGTATGTGATGTCTGTCACTTCCTGATTTGTACTTTACTTCATGGTCTGTCATCATGTGACCAGCCCCTGCCTATACTCTCAAAGCCAGGATCAGAGTTGCCTTCCCTGCGACAATGGACCGGAACCTTCAGAAACCATGAGCCAAAATAAATCTTCCCCTGCTTAAGCTGTTTCTGTCAGGTATGGTGGTCACAGCAACACAAAACTAACTAATAGCAGAGATTTCTTTTAAATCTTAATCCAAAATAAAAGGCCTGGTGCTGGGGGATGTATTTGTGAAAAGTATTTGAATACATCTATATTTTTTTCTTTTTTTCTTTATTAGTTAGTTTTGTATTCAGCAAATACAGTCAGTTTGGTACCATTATTAGGCTCATCCGTGACCTACCCCCTCCCCTTGGCCTCTCCTTGTTGAGGTATATGGGTCATGCATTGTGGAGTTAGCCCACAGTTATGGGTAAGATAAATGTCTCTGCATATCATGACCCAACATATGGCTCTGACATTCTTTCCGCCCCCTCTTCTGCAAAATTTCCCTGAGCCATGTTGGGTTCATTCTTGGTCTGCTTCAGTGATGAGGTGTTGGGGGCCTCTGAGGCTCTGGCTCTCTGATTTGGTAGGAGTTGATTTTTCTCTGTGTTGATCTCCTTCCCCCTTCTGCTGGTATCCGGTTCATCAGGAAATCAGCACCCTTGCTTGTTTCGCCAATTTTTCTTAGTTTCAGCTACATCTATATTTTTAAAATGCGGCCACAAAGCTGTAACATCATAGGAACATCAGTAAGAGCAAATGGTGACATCCACTGAGTAATAATAGCGGCAATGAAAGGAACAAACCACCATCACTATAAGGAGGCCCAGGTAGATGTTCTGCTGTGAGAGTGGGCAGGGGGCGGTGGTCTCTAGGAGGGCTGAGTTAGAATGACTGTGTCTTGGATGCATGGCTCCCTGAGTCCTCACTACTGTCCTCTCCTTGGGGACCAGTTCTCATGGACCTTCTCAGGGTTCCTGAGGACCAGTGGGAACAAAGGCTTCTGGGATGAACTGGACTTGAACTGTGTGGAGCAAGGATGCTTCATGCCCTGCTTCCACTGCTCTCCTCTCTGCACTGGGATGCTTTTCCTCTGTGGACACCGCACTTCTTGAGCCCTCCCTCCATGTTGCCACCTACATCTTGAGCCACTTTCCTGAGGAGGTTTGAACCTGACTGTGTGGTTCTCATAGTGTCCTCTAGGCTCCTTTTCTGTGATCATGTTGCTGCCTTCTCATAGGTTCTTGGCTGAGCACTTTCTGTAACATATTATTTATACTCAAACCTTATTTTTTCACCCCAGAGGTTCTCACCACTGTTCTTTGATGCTTTTCAGATGCATCTTGCAACATCAGTTGGGAAAGTTAAGGAAGCCAGCCAGTCTATGTTTTTCCCAGAAAGTCTGCACAGTCCTTCAGGGAAGACCTTCTCAGATGTTTGTTAAGGATCAGGAAGGATAGAATTGTGACACCAGAGGCCAGCTGCAACCTAGAACAACTTGACACTTTTAGGGGGTAGTGTGTGTGTGTGTGTGTGTGTGTAGTATGGTGTATGTATGTGTGTGAAGATGCACATGCCCTGTGTGCGTATCTGTGGAGGACAGAGGAGAGTGTCAGGTGTCCCACTTCCATTGCTCATCCGTGTGTCCCCTTGGATCAGAGTCGTTGATTCCAGAGCTTTCTATTTTTACGAGCCCTAGCAATTCTCTGGTCTCTTCCCATAGGACTGGGAAGATGTGTGTGGCTCGGCCCAACTATTTACATGGGTGGTGGGGAACATAACTCAGGCTTCCTTAGGCATTCAAACTGGCAAAGGAATCGTTCTTACCTACCAAGCCATCTCTTTATCCCCAATAGTGGTAGTTTGAATGTGTGCCTCCCCTCCCCATAGACTCATTTGTTCTGTTAACGCTTGTAACTTGGGTATTAAGCTGTCTGGCTGGAGGAGGTGCCACTGGGGGGTGGGGGGGTGGATCCTGAGGTGCAGTCCTCAGGTGTGTCTGGGGGAGAATCTGATTTCCAAGCCAAAGGTATGCAGGGCAGTCTGAGGTCTGGGTCTCTGCTGTTTGTTGCTTTTTTTTGGGGGGGGGTGCACACTGGCACTGGTGTTTTGGTGTTTTGCTTGTTGCAGCTTTCCTCTCTGACTGGAAGGACGTATGGAAGTTCCCCCCCCCCGCCCCTTTGCGCATGTTCACTGTTCCACATGGGCTCCTGGACCACATGGCGTACTCTCCCTCTCCTCAGCCTCTTTCCCTTCCTTCCTCCTGGGCTCTCGAAACCTCGGCCTTTCTTCTCTATGTCTGAATAAAATGTGGAGATTTAAAAAAATTTTTTTTTCTCAGTCTGGTTTGCCCAATTCTTTAGTTATATTACAGACATGAATTTAGGGTTTGGGATTCCAGGATTTTTCCTAAATTGCCCCCAAATTTCCCCATGTCAGGTTGGAGGTCCCTGAGAGGAGACAGGTGGACACAGAGAGTTCTATACATGGAGGCCATCGTGATAAGCAGGGAGAGAAAAGAAGATGTGTATTTGCGAGCTGGAGGGGAGGCTGGGAACGGACAATCCCGCACCACCTCAGAACGCCCCAACCTGCCAACACTGTCCTCTGAGGGCAACAGGATGGGGATGGGATGCCCTGAGCCTGTGGATGTTTGTTCTGGCAACCCTGCAGGACCAATGCTTAGAACAAGGCAAGAGGGGTTGGACCAGAGGAAGGAAGAGCAGAGACAGCCAAAGTGAGACTGCGTTAGCATTTGACAGCGCATGTGAAGACAGGTATAAATGCGTACGTGGGGCGTGTGTGTGTGTGTGTGTGTGTGTGTGTGTGTGTGTGTGTCGCAGCTATCTTGTCATTGCTGGGACAAAACAGCTGACCACAAGAGTTGATGGAAGGGAAAGGTTTATTTTGGCCTATGGACCCAGCTGGGACGCTGAACTCCAGCCTCTCACTCTACAGGGCTGAGTCTGGGTTTGCCTCTGTCTTCCTGTGAGCCCTCCCTGCCGAGCTAAGGACAGCCTGCCTTTTAGTCTCCTGCAGATCCGCTGCGCCTGCCATTTGATAATTGCTTCTGAGTGCACCTCCGGGGAGGCCAGGGAGACAAGTCAGTTGGTAGAGTGTTTGCCGTACAAGCCGGAGGGTTTGTGTTTGATGCTCAGAACTCACAGAAGACGCTGGGCTTGGTGGCACGCACGTGCAATCCCAGTGCTGGGAAAGCAGACAGAGGAGGATCCCCAAAGCCCACTGGCTAGCCAGTCTAGCCTGAGTTGTGAGCTCCGGAACAATGAGAAACCCTTTGTCAGAAAGAGATGGATGGTCTGTCTATCTTAGGATGATGCCCAAGATTGTCCTTTGGTCTCCACACTCACGCTCACACATGCTTACTCACCTGCACCCACGCGTATACAAACACGCATACATGTATGCACACCACACATGTACACACACATATGCAAAAAAATATATATAAGTCAATGCAGTTTTGGTTAGGTGAAACACAAAAAATGAATGAAGGGATGAAAGCCAGTCTGTTAGAGCTTATGCTTGGAATCTGCTCTGGAATCCAAACATGGCGTAGGAAGATGGCTGCTCTAGCATCCTGCAAATTTGAACCAAATGACAAATCTGATTGCCAAGGGCCCGAGGATCATATTGATTTCATGGAGTAAGGAAGAGCAGGTTTGTCCTGAGGGCAGAGCGATGCAGAGTACCTGCAGTCAGGCACAGAAAGGGAGATGCTGTGGGCTGCACCCTCTAGGAGGATGTATTCTGCACACTCAGGCAGCTCTGGGCTCCTGGCCACTGACCCCCACGAAGGCCCAAGCCATCGTGTGTACTATAAACCTGGCAGACCAGAGGCCACTTATGGGTCAGGATCAGCCCCTTCCATTCAACTGCGTGGTTTTTACCCCTCTGAGCCTCAGATGCCACATCTGCAAAATGGGCAGAATAAAAGCCAAGCTCTCAGGTTAACAAAAGGTGTAATTGGGTGACAGATGAAAGTGAACTTAGGGAATGTTTCTGCTTTGTGCAATTATTAATTATGTGCTTGCCTTGTGATTAAAAATAACTTCTTTCAACCCCAAAGTGGGTGGAGTTTAGCAGCAAATTGGAAGGTGTTTCTCCAAGTGGGCTTTACCTGGGCGTGGTCACAGCTGACACGTGATGGTTAATATTGTCAACTTGAAAGGACCTAGAATCGCACATGAGACAAACCTCTGAGCAGGTCTGTGAGGGAGTCTCTATAGTGATTATATATTGGGTTAATTGAGGTGGGAAGGGCAGGTGGTACCCCTCCAAGGCCTGGGATCCTGGACTGAATTAAAAGGAGGAAGCAGGGCTGGAGAGATGTGTCAGCGGTTAAGGCACTTGCCCGCAAAGCCTAACGACCGGGGTTCAGTTCTCCAGTGCCTGTGTAAAGCCAACTGCACAAAGTGGCACATGCACCTGGAGTTTGTTTGCAGCAGCTGGATGCCTGGTGTGCCCATTCTCTCTGTCTCTCTTCTCTCTACCTCTCTCTGCTTGCAAATAAAAATACATAAATAAAAAGTACATTGTACAAGGAGAAAGCCGAGTGAGCATCAGGATTTGTGGCTCTCTGCTTCCTGACCGCGGATGAGACGTGAACAGTGACCTCTTGCTCCTGCCGCCACGCCTCCCCACCACGGTGGACGGTATCACCTTCCGAATAAACCCCTCCTCTCTTATGTCCTTTCCTGTCAGGTATTGGGTAGGTGCAACAGGATAAATATAATATAACACACAATGCTTGGATTGAGTGCTCATTTTTTTGTGTGTGCATAGTGTTGGGGGGGCGGGGGCTGTGAGTGTGGGTACACATGGGCCACAGCACGTGCATGGAGGTCAGAGGACAGTTCCGGTAGTTGGTCCTCACCTTCCACCCCATTTGAGGCCAGCTCTTTCGTTGTACTTGCCAGGTAGCTTCCAGGCTCTTCTCCTGTATCCACCTCCCTTCTTGCTGGGATTACGGATACCTACTGCAGCATGCGAGGACCACATACAGAGTCCAGCTTTGTATGGTGTTCCTGGGGTTTAGAACTTAGGTACTCACACTTAAGTGGCAAGCATTTTCCCCCCTGAGCCATTTCCCCAGCCTGAGTTATTTATTTATTTATTTATTTTTGAGGCAGGAACTGGAATTCGCTCTGTATTCTCAGGGTGGCCTTGAACTCACGGCGATCCTCCTTCCTTTGCCTCCAGAGTGCTAGGATTAAAGGTGTGTGCCACCATGCCCAGCTCTATTTTTTTTTTTAAATTTAAATTATTGATTTGAGTGTGAGAGAGAATGGGCATACCTTTGCTTCCAGCCACTGCAAACAAACTCCAGGTGCATGCGCCACCTTGTACATCTGGCTTACGTGGGTCCTGGGGAACCGAACCTGAGTCCTTTGGCTTTGCAGGCAAGTGCCTTAAGTGCTAAGCCACTTCCCCAACCCCCGAGTTGATTTTTTTTGTTTATTTCTTTATCATTTCCCTAGCTTCCCACGTCAGGGCTCTTTTCTCCCACTTCTCCAACTCAGCTTCCTTCCAGGCCACCGGCCCTCGTGAATCCTCAGTCCTGAGTCCGTGCTGCATGGCCACACATGTGCGTGCTGAGCCAGGGTTCTACATGTGAAAAGCATCACGTGACAGGCATGGCAATAGCCGGCGTGGATCCGATGGAGCAATCTCCAGTCACCCTGCCATCTGAATATGACTTTGTGAGGCAGGGAGGGGACAGTTACTCACAGCGCCTGGAACTAAGGCCCTGTCAGTTCCATTTGCAAAGATGTCACCACACCAGCTATGGCCAAATATGGTCTTTCCCCTCGTGCTAGATTTCAAGCAGAACTCACATGTTTGAGCCCCGCCCAGGAGTTACAAAACAATTACACAAGCAGGGGTTTCCCCTGCTCTGCTCTGGGTCTCACCCCTCTGTTTGCTCCTACAGAAAGGACAGATTAACCTCTGGCCCAGATGATGGGATTCTTGCGTTTGTACAAACTGAATGGGATGCCCCATTGCTAGGACCACGCATGTGTCCTTTGGGTAGAAAGTTCACAGACAGTAACTAAGGACTGTGAATGGAGGGACTGGAAGCTTGAGAGACCCTTGGGTGGCTCCTGGGGTAGTATTGATGACTTCTAGTTTTTTAGAGCAGGGTAGAGAGGCCTATGCTTATAATCCCAGCATTTGGGGGGCTAAGGCAGGAAGATGGCTGGGAATTTGAGGCTAGCCTGTGCTACACAGTGAATTCCAGGTCAGCCTGAGTCAGAGTGAGACCCTGATTCAAAAAACAAACAAACAGGAGCTGGAGAGATGGCTTAGCGGTTAAGGCATTTGCGTGCAAAGCCAAAGGATCCCAGTTTGATTCCCCAGGACCCACGTAAGCCAGATGCACAAGGGGGCGCATGCGCCTGGAGTTTGTTGGCAATGGCTGGAGGCCCTGGCGTGCCCATTCTCTCTCTGCCTCTTTCTCTCAAATAAATAAGTAAAATATTTAAACAAATATACAAACAAAAAAGCCCTATTTTCTCTGCTCTGGAGGCTGGGAAGCCCAGTGGCAGGCTGCAGTACCTGACAGGAGACTTCTTACCACGTGGTTACCGAACAGAATGACAAGACAGCATGTGCCAGGCAGAGAGGGAGGCCGAACTCGTGCCGTGAATGCACCACAAATCCATTCAAGACAGCACAGCCCTCACCCTGGGGAAGACCCCACCTCTTAAGACTGTCACAAAGGGGAGTAAACCGCAACGTGAGTTTTGGAGAGAACCTCCAAACCATGGCCCACGATGTCAGTCCCGCGGCCAGAGAACCCTACCAGGACACAGGTTACCAGCTTACATTACCTTGTATCAATGATATCAGCCCACTGACATCTGGCTAGTAACTCCACTAGCAGAGCGAGCACATTACCTGCCCCAGGTCACTCAGAGGTGCATAACAGAGCTGGTGAGAGTGACAGCCCAAGCCGGCTCCAAAGTCCACTTTGTTTGGCGTTTCCAAGGGAGGGAGGTGGTGTTGAGACAGTCTGCTTCCCCCACCTAGCACCTACTACCATCTCACTCCTCTAGTACCCTATACCCCGCACCTCACGTACCTCGGGGAGTGTGAGCAATTCCACCAGGCCCTGACTCAGAGTCTGCCAACCTTTCCTGGTCCTGGAGATCTGTCAGCAAGGACAACTGGACGGTGCTATGCCAAGGCCAGCTAGGACGTGGTGTGGCCCAAAGCAAAGTCATTCCACTGTTTTGGTTTTCTTTTTTTGTTTGTTTATAGGAGACTATGTAGCCCTGGCTGGCCTAGAACTCACTGCGTAGACCAGGCTGGTTTTGAACTTGTGACAAGCTTCCTGCTCATGTCTTTTGAGTGTTGAGATTACAGGCATGCACCGGCATATCTGACTTAATTTCACTTCCGTCCTGCCACACAGGGACAATGCAAGACAGGTCATGGGATCTCATCTCAGAGGACTCTCAGTTCAGAGTATATTAAGAAGAAAAATGTGACTTTTCTATATATGCAATTTCCCTTCCCTACATTTTTTAATAAATGTTGTAGAAATTATGATACTAAACTGAGATCAGTCACAAATGTAAAGCATGTTTTACAAATGCCCAATTACTTTGTAAGAAAAAGACTTGCTATTTGGGCCTGGAAAGATAGCTCAGTTGGTGTATTTGAGCGCTGGAGAGATTGCTCAGTGGTTGAGGCACTTGCCTACAAAGCCTTATGACCTAGGTTCAGTTCCTCCGTACCCACGTGAAGCCAGATGCACAAAGTAGCACATGTGTGGAGCTCTTTTGCAGTGGCTAGAGAGGCCCTGGTGGCAATTCTCTCTTTCTGTCTGTGTATCCCTCTGTTTGCAAATAAATAAATATTTAAATATATATATTTGAGATAGAGAGAGAGTATAGGTACATCAGGGCCTCCTGACACTGCAAATGAATTCCAGATGCATGTACTTTGCATGGATACTAGGGACTCAAACTGGGACTTTCAGGCTTTGCAAAAAAAAAAAAAAATGTTTTGTTACTTTGTTAGAAACAGTGGAGTTGACATTTAAACTCAGGTGGTAAAAACACTGAATTAGTTTTGTAGAACTTTAAGATAAAATATTCGATTTTTAAAAATATTTATTTGCAAACTGGTAAGAGAGAAAGAGAAAGAGAGAGGGAGGTAGAGAATCGGCACATCAGGGCCTCTAGCCACTGCAAATGAATTCCAGATGTGCATCTAGTTTTATGTGAGTATTGGGGAACTGAACCTGGGTCATTAGGATTTGTAGGCAAGTCCCTTAACTACTGAGCCATCTCTCCAGCCCAATATCAGAATTTTGAATAGGACAGAATGTGGCATTTCTAGGATGATTTAAATTCAGCTTTGCCTACAAATATCTTCCTAAATGTCTCTCTTCAGGATTAGGGTTTGATCCCTAGTGCCATAAGGTAACAATTTAAAAAAGCTTCTTGTGTAAATCTCTGTCTGGGATCATACAGTTATTAGAACTTCAATGATTCTTAGAACCATGCCATTGTATTCTTACATTGAATGTCCCCCAAAGGCCCATGTGCTGAAGACTTTGTCCCAAGGATGGTACAACTGGGATCTAGAGGGAGGCCTGCCGGTCACTGGGACCATGCTCATGAAAAGGATTGTGGGACTCTTGCCTTCTTGCGTTTTTGCTTTCTGTTTATGAGATGAGCAGTTCTGTTCAGTTACAGGCTCCACCATGATCCATTAGCTTACCGCAGGCTCAAAACGAGGCCAACAGACCAGGGACTGACTCCTCCCAAACTGTGAAGCAAAACAAACCTTTCTTCTTTACAAATTATCTCAAACATGTCATTTTAGTGACAGAAAGCAGACACATGTGTTCAGAATAATCATAACTCAAGATAAAATCATAACTCACCCTGTGTGAAGGAACTTTTCTCCAGCATGCAGAAGATTAGACAGTTCTCTCTACTGTGGTCAAAAATGCATCCTCCTCAATGAGGGAGGCTGGTGCAGTGTGGGCACAGGACACAGTTATGGAGGTCAGGGCTCCTTTCCCGGCCCACCCTCAAGTCCTTCCCTGTCTTCTGGGCAAGTCTCTCTCCTTTTCAGAATGGCTCTCCAAGCATGTTCCTCAGATTCCTGTCATGTCCGAGACCTTCCATGGCTATCCTCAAGGTGCAAACTTGTTACAAGAACACCAATTTGTTTACTTTATCTGTTGTTGTTGATATTGGCACAGATGGTGCAAAAGCAAAGACCGATAGAACAGCTCAGCCTCCTTGCTGGGGATGAGGGCAGACGAGACGTCATTGCATGCTTCACCACCATGTGAAGGAAAAGACAAAAAAAAAAAAAAAAATTCCTGTCTCAGGTAAAATGGCTTTAATGAAACACTTAAGACAGCTTTTCCCTAGAACACCCATCCTTTTAGCTTCTTTGTAACAAGTCTGCTGCATGCTGAGTGAAGTTGGCAGCCACTCTAAGGAAATGCACCTCTCTTTGAGTTACAAGCTAAACTAACCACTGGATCTACAAACACCATTTCTATTTGAAAGGATACTGGCCTGGACATTGGGCAGATTCTTTTCAAGCATAAATGACACATTTCAAAGAAAACAATTTAGGGAAGCTTGGTTGTTGTGGTGGTTTGATCCAGGTCTCCTGGAAGTGATGTATTGTTATGGATGGGCTGATGGGTGTTATAGCCAGCTTCTTCTTGCCAGTGTTGGGCACACTCTCCTGCTGCTGGTGTCCATCTGATGTTGCCCCAGAGGTGAAGTCCAGCCTCTGCTCATGCCACATTTTCCCCTGCCATCATGAAGCTTTCCCTCAAGTCTGTAAGCCAAAACAAACTCTTTCTCCCCACCAGCTACTCTTGGTCAGATGTTTTGTTTTGTTCTTTTCTTTTTTTCTTTTTGCCAGCCACGAGAAGCTAACTGCAACAGTTTCTAGTGATAAAAATTTGAAAAATGCAAATTCTTGAAAACTTGCATGCCACCTTGAGCATCTTACTTTCCTGTGATGTTCTGTGGTGCTATTAACTACTGTAATCGTTTGATTGTCTACTGACGTGTGCTTCAACATGTTGAAATAATGTTTTCCAAATGATCAACACGTTATTACTAAATCACACACAGACAAAAGTTCAGCTGAAGTGCAAGACAGGCCAGTGGAACGGAATGTGCCCAGAGGAAAGCAGATCGACATGGTTCATCCAATTGCAGGTAAGCTCTCTTCCTGTCACTAGCATGTGTAAGCTTTGGCATCATATTAAAGAGTGATTAATGTTTCTCCTCCTTGATCTGGTTATGCATCTGCATGAGGCTGGTTCTCATCAAAACATGCCAGAGCAGACTGAATGCAGACATGAGAAGAGCCCAATTCTTTTATTAAGCCACACGTTAGAGATTTGCAGATATAGGAAATAATGCCACGTTCATTTCTTATGTGTGTATGATGCATGTATATATGCATGTGTGTGTGTGTGTGTGCATATTTATACATGTGTGCATGCCGTGGCACATGTGTGGTCAGAAACCAAATTTGGGTGTCAGTTCTTATCTTCCACAAGGCAGGGTTTCTTGTTTTGCTGTTGCAAATACTTGCAGGCTTCGAGATTCTCCTGACTCCACCTCCCACTGCTGTAGGGACCTTGGGATTACAGATGTGTGTGCTACTTAGGCCCAGCTTTACATGGGTTTTGGGAATCCGAACTCACACGGTGAGGCTTGCTAAGCAAGCACTTTTAACCAGAGCCATCTCCCAGCCTATTTTTTAGCCTTAAGAAAAACTGTTTATGTAATATGTAGTACATTTTTTAAGATTTATTTTTATTTATTAGAGACAGAGAGAAAGGAAGAGAGAGAGAGAGAATAGGTGTGCCAGGGCCTCCAGCCACTGCAAATGAACTCCAGATGTGTGTGTCTCCTTGTGTATCTAGCTAATGCGGGACCTGGAGAATCGAACTGGGGTCCTTTGGCTGGGCAGGCATGCACCTTAACCACTAAGCCATCTCTCCAGCCCTGTAGTACATTATTTTGAAATGAGTATTTTAGTGTTGGTTTTTATAAATATTTGAGAGAGATAGAGAATAAAAGAGAGGGAGAGAACAGGCACACCAGGGCCTCTAGCCACTGCAAATGAACTCCAGATGCATGCGCCGCCTTATGCATCTGGCTGTCTTACATGAGTACTGGGGAATCAAACCTGGGTCCTTAGGCTTCGCAGGCAAGCATCTTAACTGTTAAGCCATCTCTCTAGCCCCAGAATTTTTTTTCTTTTTTGTGGTGCTGGGAATTGAACCTACGGCTTGATGTGCTAGGTAAGTATTCTACCATTGGGCTATATTCCTGGCCCTTGGAATATTTTAAAATTTAACTTATATGGTAAGCATGGATAGATTAACTGGTACTTTGTTGACAAGTGTTTAACCACCAGATACCTGGGGGTGTGAAGAGTGGAGTTTAGCATCTGCTGATTCCCATGGTGTAAATATTCCCACAAGAAGTTGTCTAGACCTGTGGTCCAGCCCCCCTTGTAGCCACTGTGGGCTGGCTTCAGCACACCACTGGGTAGGACCTAACTGTTTCAGTGTCCTTATGAATTCTGACGAGTCCTGGGAACATGTGTGGTGGTTTGAATAGATGGCCCCCAATATATTTCAGTTGTTTTGTTTGTAGTTTGCATCTGCAGACACCTGGCTGGAGGCAATGTCACTGGGTGGATCTTAAAGTGTGGTGGTGGGTTTCAGATTTCAATCTAAAGATACGCAAAGTGTGCCTAGCTGGAGTTCCTGAAGTGCTGCTGTGGCTTTTGGCTTTTTGGCTTGTGCTTCTCTCTCTGCTTGGTCCTCTTGAAGGCAGGCCAGCTTCTTCTGCCATTTATGGAACTTCCCCTGGATCTGTAAGCTTCAATAAACATCCCTTCCTCCATAACTGTGCCTGGTCTGGATGTTCTTCTCAGTGAACCTGAAGCTGTCTGCTACAACATGTGTCCTCTGACTATCACCCTCATCTCTGTCACACCAACAAGAGTTCCAGAGAGGAGACGGGAAAACTGTGGCCTCTAATGACAAAGGTGTTTCAACTTCCAATTCTAATGTGCATCATATAAACACCCTGCAATCTCCTTCTCTAACCCTCTGGTCAAGACAAGGCCCCTGATCTTTCTCCTCTAATCCTATCCTAGGTGAATCTTTCACTTGAAGGAGCTCTTTTTAGTAATTCCTCATGGAAGGGCTCCATGGATCCCTGCCTGGCTGGTTTCTAGATTAGCCAGCCTCAGACTGGAGTCTCGTGAAATGAAGCTGGGAGTATACAGTGAGTTAAAGTTCTCATCCACTTCCTTCACGTTGGGAGTGGGGAGGAGAAAGACAGTACAAGGAGGCATCATTTATGTAAACCAAATACTTTTATTTGAGAAACAAGAGGCCAAATTACAAAAAAATTGATACTTAAGAGCCATCTGTGACCACGCCAAAGGCTTCTAAGGACTTCAGCATCCTTAACAGTTTGGTTCACCCACATAAAACTGCCGTCCCCGCTGACGAAAACCTGTGTGGATGGGCACCTTCACGAGGCTCCACCCCACAGACACTGAGCTGACAGCTTGGGTTTCTTTCCGCAAGTTCCCAGTCACATGTCTGTTTGGATTAGAAACAGATGTCCCGGGATAAATAAGACATCCTGTGCTTAACTGTTCTGCAGTTTTTTTCAGGGCACGCGGGCCAAGTCATCCTAGGCCTGGTGTGGAGGTCCCAGCTCATCCTGTGTCCCTGTGGGGTCTCGTCACATGATTCTTCACAGATGTCACTCACTGACCTGGGGCCACCCTGCTAGGACTGGGGAAGCCTGCCCAACTTTGAAATCAACCACGATGAGATAAAGGCCCTATAGGGCCCCACCGTGCGCTTGGATGCTCCCAAAGTCACTAGTCTTCCACGTGCATCTGGATGTTTCCCCGGTATGAACCACTCCAACGCAGTTTGTGCTCTCTGTGTATTTCTGGATATCCATGTCCAAGAAAGCAAGAGAGAAAAACGATCTCGCTGAGGACTTGGAGCAGAAAGAACATGTGGTCTAGAAGGTTCAAGACACCACAGAGGAGCAGAATGGGAGGAGCCAGACTCCACTAAGGTTCAAGGCTGAACAGACACCTCCCCCTGGCCCCACCCCCGCCCTGTACAAGGAATTTCACTTTACACAGAGCTGAGATAAAAATAAAGCTTTTGTACAAATTACAATTTTTTTTTCCAGTGAATTACTTTTGCAGTAAAAATAGCTGCTACATAAATCCCTTCTGATCTCTGAAAAGGAGTCACATATTTCCAAAAATAGTCTTCTTATTGTAGTCACAGAGGATACCTTGGGGCACAGGAAGGAAATGGCTGCCGGGAACACAGTTACACAAAAAATAAAATATATTTGTGTATAAACTGACTTAAGGCATGCATAGAAGTGGAAAACATCTGCCATTTGTCAAGAAAAATACTGCTTTATAGCTTTTACTGAACAATTCAGAAAAAATGCAAAGAGGCCAGATACTCCCAGATAATAACATTGTCTCTTATAAAAAACAACAACAACAACAACAACAACAACAACAACAAAACCCCTACTGTACAAAGTCCTGGCCAGATAATAAGCAAGGCAAAACAAAAACAAATAAAACAAAAATAAAAACCAGGGATTATCCCTTCGGCCTCATTCTTACAGGTATGTCAAATGAAAATAGCTTACACAGTACAATGGCTCCTAGCCCAGCACTGGCCAATGAAATTGTTATAAAACGCCGTTCCTGTGTGCTATTAAAAAAAAAAAAAAAAAGATAACCTATAGGATGTCTGCATTCTTGATTCAAATACAGTTATATAATTACTTTAAATTACAATATACAATTTCTGTTAAATAGAACTGTTAGTGGATTCTGACAATTTCAAGATACAGTAATATATACACACTGACTTCCGAAATGCCACAATCACTTCTCTCCCACCCTCCTGGCCCTCTCTCAAACAGAGACGGCTTTGGTTGAAAAGGCCAAAGGAAAACCAATGTTTTGAGATGTTTGTGCAACCACAACATGCTTGCTCCCTGGAGAATCTCAAGCAGCCGGAACGGTGCGGCACTGGCTGCTGGGAGCCAGGGGGCCTCCTGGGCCTCTTCCTTCCATGCCAGCCGCACTTGCCCATCTGCAGAATGGAGGCTGGGCCGCTTTCCATCACAAAGGAGACAGCCTTGGCGAAGAGGCAGCATTTGGGATGAAATAAGGCCACTGCTTTTTGGCGACTTTCCCAGAAGGGGGTTCCATGCCGCCCTCCAGAGGTCCTTGGAGCAGTGGGTCAAGATGGGCTTCCCATTCAGTCCCCGGGGCCCGGGGCTGGCTCAGGATGGTTCCAGAGACCTCAGTCCTCCGTGTCGGGCTGGACACCCAGATAGCATGCAGTTCCTCAGGTGTGAACCCCAGCAAGTTCTGGAGGTCGCACACGAAGCGGTACACGTAGCGCTTCCCCGACGTCTTGTGGATGATGTTCTTGTCGTAGTAGTAGCGTAAGCCCCGGCTCAGCTTCTCGTAGTTCATCTTGGGTTTATTCTTCCGCTTTCCCCAGCGGCGGGCCACCTTCGGTATACAGGGAGAGGCAAGAGTCACACTGGTCCCCTCTCCAGCACGGACCAGCTCCCCTGACTCTGGGTGCTCCCCCCTAGAGAATCTGACAGCCACAGATGCCCATGGGTGATTCTGATTAGCTCACTTTCAAGCAAGCAGGTAAGGGACACTGTATTCTTGATTACTGCTCTGCATAAGGGACAGTATAGTCCCTGTCCTTGCCCCTAGCTCCACCTTAGCAAAGCCTCCAGACACCAACAGCTCAGATCAACCAGGAGATCCTGAGGCAAAGGACACACTGGTGGCCAAGATGTGCCAGGATTCATACTCTAACTCCTAAAGGAAACAGCTGCAGAGAGGATTCTGGGCCTGTAACGTGCTCACTCCCCAGGGACACAGGGAAGTGCCAACTGCTCTCCACAAAGCCAGAGACCAAGGGCTTCTCTAAAACTGCCCGGGGACGGTTGGCACCACGCCTGCCACAGCCTTGTCCCACAGGGAGATGAGGTGCCAACCTTGAGGACTGTCTTGCTGCTATGCGCCTTGATCCCCAAAGGACAAAGGCAAATGAGCCTCGCTGAGGGTGGCCAGAGAGCCCCAGTTTGCTGCTCCGGCCATCACCAGACCACAGAGCGAGGAGAGCAATCTCCCTATGTCCACGGGCAGAGGACACTACCCAAAGGACATCCGGCACACTTATCCAGAGCAATGCCAGACAGACAGCCAAGACTTTGCCTAGCAGACGGGGGCTCTTAATGGGCCTTGGCGATCAGCCTTGCACTCAAAGAAGAGGGGTTTGGAGCCAGGAGATCTCCCCGGGCTCTGCCATACCTCATCAGGATCAGCAAGCTTGAACTCCCAGCCGTCCCCTGTCCAACTGATGAAGGACTGGCAGGACTTGTCTGAGAGCAACTCCAGGAGAAACTGCCACAGTTGGATTGGTCCACTTCCTGGGAAGGGGGGGGGGGGGAGGCAGGCAGGGTTACACAGGTCTACCAGCTCTAACACAACACGGCTCTGACCGTCCCAGTGATAGGTGCTGGCTAGAGAACATGGACCATACTGGGGACGGCGTTCCCAGATGATGGTGGGGCTTGCGGTACCAGAGCCTGCAGAAAATGCTTTCACAGTGTGAGGCTCAACGGTTTTCCCCACCCAGCAGCCCGGCAAAGGTGTAAGACCCGTCCCTCTGTTGTCGGGTTTGTCCTTCCGGGAGGAGAGCACAGGGCCACCAACCTGGGCCTGACCCATTCCTCATCCTATCTAATGGCTCACTGCATAAGACTTGGAAGGGTTACTTCTACAAGCGCCCCATGGGGGTGGGGTGGGGAGGCTCAGAGGGCATGTCGTCATAGAACGAGGCAAGTCCCTCGTGACAGCAGGCAAACTGCTCCATACTCTCAGAAGGGGGATCTCCACAGCCTCACAGCCACGGGTGCCTTCCCTCCATCACTGCAGCCCTGCCTTCAGGCTGCGGCACAGAGGCCGCGACACTGTCATGGGTCACATGCCCATGGGGTTTAGAAAAGAAAAGCCTAGGGCTGCAGGGATTGCTTAGTGGTTAGGGCGCTTGCCTGCAAAGCCTAAGGATGCAGGTTCGATTCCCCAGAACCCACGTAAGCCAGATGCACAAGGTGGCACATGCAGCTGGAGTTCATTTGCAGTGGCTGGAGGCCCTGCCACGCCCATTCTCTCCCTCCCTTTCTCTCTTAAATAAATAAATAAATAAATAAATAAAAATAAAAGCCTAGACTCCTCTCACCACACAGCTTTGCCACACCCTCACATACGAAAGGCTTTGGTATCAATCACACAGGACTGAGCCAGTCACCTATGAGCCCACTGGAGACTGTCAGCTCTGAGCTAATTCCCCACCTAGAAAACGGGCTCACACCACCACTCACCCATGCTAGCCCTGAGGGCCACCACGCACCTGGCTAGTCACCTGTGGAGCTGTTGGTGAACTGTTATTAACCACTATTAATACTGAAGTAGGAACCACTAACTCTATGCTAATTCTGACAGGGCCTAGAACCCCCAAGTATCAAAAAAAAACCCTAGGTTCACACCTTCTGTATGAAATTTTTAATACATTTATGTTGCTGTCTGATTTAAACAACAGGAAGAACGTGGATGCTCAAGAATCTTCATTTTAATCTGAGTAGAAACTATTTTAACCCATGTGGCTCTGTATAGCCAGAATGTTGAAAAAAATAAGTTGTAGTTAAATGTATGCAAAGCAATGAAAATTAAAACAAAGTTTCAGTATTTTTGCTCCAGTTTTGAAATTAGCTGGTTCCTCAAACAGCTGTAATATTTGTCCTCTGCCTCTCTGCCTGGGACAGCTCTCCTCCAGTCCTGGAGATAATGGGATGGCTTTACAGGCCCGGAGAGCAAACAAGAGGCCAGCTCCCCAGTGCGTTTACATTCCAGGACAGCCAGCTTGGGTGAGTCAGAGCTGAGGACTGCCCACGCCTGTCCCTGTCCTCCTCCACCACCCCTGAGCATCCCAGGTGGAGGGAGTGGCCTTGGGATCTTCACCCACCCGCGCCCTGACACATGAGAATTCCTGCACGGCTGGCCTTTCAGGACTTAGGTACGGTTGGCCTCGTGTAAAAGATGGCGTGCAAATACCACACACTGCACTTAGGAGACAGCTGGATAACCACGTGGGTGCCGTGGCCACCAGGAGCCCGCCGTGGCCCAGGCACTGAGCAGAGGCCGGAGTGCACACTCACCAGTGAAGCCAGCCAGCACGGCCGCAGGAATGACTGGTTTGCCCTGCTCCACCGGGTCGCTCCTCTCCTGGATGTAGTCCTTGAAGGACATGGTGGGCTTGTTGAGGCACAGGGACTGGCTGCAGTCATCCTCGAAGCTCTCGAAGGAAGGCACTCGCTGCACATCCAGCAGGGACGACTGGCTGTTCCAAGACCTCAGCAGTGAGTCGGAGCTCTCGAAGCTGTCTGTGCCGTTCTCAGGGGAGCCGTGGTCCTTGGGTTTCCCTGGTAAAGACAACCAGCACATACGCTGCAAACCCTCCACGATACGGGAGGGGCGCGGCACCACCGAGATTATTACCACAGGCGGGTCCTGGGGCCCAACTACGTCACTGCCAACCATCCCCAATGCAGCGTCCCTCGGACCCCTCCGAACACCTTCAAGTTCAAGGGCCTATTCCTTGGGACAAGTTTATACACAAATCACACCTTCCGACAACAGGGGAATGATGTGTAGCCCAACAGGCTCGGACACTACACAGCATTAAACACCCGCAGTTGACAGCGACTCGGAAGAAGCTCAGAGGCCACTGATAAGACACAAACCCCAAAGCAAACATTCCGCATGGTACCAACCCTGAGCAGTCCCAGAGCAGCAAAACTAACCAGGAGGAGGGAAAGTCACAGGGGCTTCCGCTTGCAAACAGCATGCCATTGACTGGGGAAAGGCTACGAAGGAACCTCTGGAGTGGAGTGACAGAAACTTTTCTATCATTGCGATGGCTGTCACACAGGTATACGCGCATGCATACACTCAGCCGGCTCTACGGCCTGAGACATGTGGCTGCACAGAGTTGACATCCTTCTTGAAAAGAAATCCTGCTCATTGTCACTCTGCCTCCACAGAACCACACACAGGGAGGAAGTTAGGTCACGCACAGGACTGTGTCTTGCTCACTCAACACCCGTAGGACCAGGACCAGTGTTTACAACAGGTCCGAGGGCTGGAGGGAAGGCTCAGCGGTTAAAGGTGCTGGCTTGCAAAGCCTAACAGCCTGGGTTAGATTCCCCAGTACCCACGTAAAGCCAGATGAACAAAGTGGCGCATGCAAATGGAGTTTGTTTGCAGAGGCAAGAGGCCCTGGCATGTCCTTACTCACTCCCTGTTGGCCTCTTTCTCAAATAAATTAAAAAATAATATTCGAAAAAAATAGGGTTAAGCCAGGTGTGGTGGCGCACGCTTTTAATCCCAGCACTTGGGAGGCAGAGGTATGTGGATCACTGTGAGTTCGAGGCCACCCTGAGACTACATAGTGAATTCCAGGTCAGCCTGGACTAGAGTGAGACTCGAAAAACCAAAAAAAAAAAAAAAAGGGGGGGGGGGTTGGAGAGGTGGCTTAGCGGTTAAGGCGCTTGCCTGTAGAGCCTAAGGACCCATGTTCAACTCCCCAGATCCCATGTAAGCCAGACACACAAGGTGATGCATGTGCAATGTCGCACACGTGCCCATGGTGCTGCATGTATCTGGAGTCCGATTACAGTGGCTGGAGGCCGTGGTGTGCCAATTCTCTCTCTCTCATTAAAAAAAAAAGAAACAAAATGGGTTGAGCTTTTGACACACGAACCAGTCCTCTGGTCTCCCTCCCCAATGGCTGAACACAATACGTAATTTACTAAGAAGCCAGCATCCAGGATCAAAAGCCTTCCAGAACTGTGTCACTGCAACAAAATGCTGGTCTTACCAGAACTGCTGGTGAGCAAATTCAAGTTGCTGCTGGGGAAGTCCTGGCCAACGGCGCAGTAGCCGACGTTGACGGTGTTGAGCCTTGACTTGGGGAGCATATGGAAGTCCTGCTCCGAGGCCAGCGCGCTGGGGGTGGCAGATGGCGGGCACATGCTATCCAGGAGACTGTCTTTGGGGTAGTTCTGGGCCTGCATTCCATATGGCGCCTGCTCTACGTTGAAGCCTGGGCACAATAATAGGATGGCAAAGATGTTAAAAGTCAGCATGCCCGAGACAATTAAGAGCCCCAAGTGAGACCTCCATGTGACCCACTTCCACCAGGGCCAGTGCCCAGAGGGAAGGACACCGTTCTGTGACAGTAGTGGTTCAGATACACTGCCTCCACCCACTATGTTGGCCACTTCCTTTGTTACAGTAGATTAGAGCCTACGGGTTTCTAGAACAGTGCCCACTACTAGTCACTTCTATGACTCTATGTTTTTCAAGTGGACATATTAAAAACACAAGAAGCAAGTGAAGGGCTGGGGCCATGGCTCCGTCAGTAAGGTGTTTGCCTTGAAATCATGAGCAAACCACAAGTCTGAAGGCCAGAACCCAGAAAACACTAGAGCATGGTGGGTGGTCTGTGTCTACAATGCCAGCGCTGGGGGTAGCGCCTGGGGAGGTGAAGACAGAAAGCTCCGTGGGGCTCACTGGCCATCAGTCCAGCCTAACTGGTGACATCTGAGCCAATGAGACCCTGTCTCAAAGAGTGGACAGCTGGGCGTGGTGGCGCACACCTTTAGTCCCAGCACTCAGGAGGCACAGCAAGAGGATCACCAAGAGTTCGAGGCCACCCTGAGACTACATAGTGAAATCCAGGTCAGCCTGGATTAGAGCAAGACCCTACCTCGGGAGTTGGGGGGTGGGGGGAAGAGGTGAATAGCATCTGAGAACATACAACATCCAAGACTATCTTCTGGTCTCCACATGCACCTGCATACACATGTGTACACATGCACGCACGCATGCACACACACACACACACAGGAAAGGAATCAAGAAAAAGAAACAGGTGAAATGCAATCAAGCAACGGACCTAGCGTATTGCTATTGATCCAATGAGGGACTGAGTTGAGGTGCGAGTTTTCTTCAAACTCATCTTCCACCTTTTCTTGGTTCTCTGCAAAACACACACAAACACATAAGACGTGAGACACAAATGCAGGTGAAGTGATGCCCTCCCCGGCCCGTCGCGTGGGCGCTCCAGAACCAGCGCGCGCCTGCACCTGCGCGTCTCATCTGTCGGTGCCCCAACTCCCTACGTGTCGCTTCTGGAAAACTACAGAGATACATTTCTCTAAGAACTCTGAATAAATTTTGTAAAACCAGTGACGTCACTGTCAAAGTTATGCGTGCCACTGCCAACTGGAATGACCCAGACCATACCAAGAGCCCCCTGTCCCAGGCAGGCAAGACATGGTTCCTGCCCCTGAGGAGTCTATATGGTCTGCTGCTACCAAGGCTGAAGGGTGGTCTGGAATGCTGTGCGGTCCACAGTGCCTGTGTGTGTGTGTGCACGCGTGTGCACACGTGAGCGCACTCTCTCTGGACGTATACACACACTTACTAGTAGCATACATCTTCCCATAACCCAAACACACACAAACTCATTTGCTGAGCAATGGCCCCATATACCAGGTTTGCCAAATTCAACAGAGTCCCCCAAAAGTGACCAGGCAGGCCAATGTTTAGAAAAACTCTTGAGAGTACAAAAACCAGTTTCCCAGGCTCTCGGGAGCTGAAAACTAGAGAAAGGTGATAGGTGGACCTCCAGGTATGGATTGACTCTGAATTCAGATGTTGAATGCTGATGTATTTAAAACCAATTAAGTGCTGATAATTTTCTTGCTTTCTTTGTTTAACTGAAAATGTAACTTAAATGAGTCTGATTATAATTTTCCCAAGTTCCAAGTTAAGACCTTCTTCATTTGGGGTGGGATTTCTGTCTGTCACAGAGCAGTGTGTTGGCCTGAATCACTTACTACTTGGTCTCCCCCCCAAAAAAACTCCTCAGCTGGATTCCCTCTGGACTTGAGGAATTTTTCTATAAAATTCTTGGCACTGACCTGTGTATACACTCCCTTCTGTTTAGACAAGCTGTCCCTCTTGCCTCTCTGAGTGAGCTCACCCACTCACACGGGCACCCTTGCTGGCCTACATAGCTCAGGCACCCTGGGCTGGCATGACCAGTGCAGTCTGGCAACAGCCAACAATTTGGTGACTAAGGCTACTGCCTTGTGGCTACACCTGGCACTGCGCACACACGTCCCTCGCTGGAATGAGACCTATAATCACCACCACGTGCTTGACTCGCTTGGGGGTGTTCTGAGGCAAAGGACTATGTACCAAGAGAGATGGCGGCCCTGCGGTGGAAGGGCACGCCCCTCTGTTTCCCTGGTCCCCTGTCTGGCTACAGCTCGGCCGTACCTTTGATCATCTGCTCCAGGTGTTCCCAGAGGATGTCACCCACAAAATCCGGCGCCAGCTCCAGAAAGCGCTCCTTGCCCAGGTTGCACAGCACCTGGCCGCTCATGCCGAACCGCTGCAGGTTGACGTTGACCAGGCTGAATTCGTTGGTGGCCCAGAGCAGCCACTGACACACCTGCTGCTCGCTCCACAGCCAGGGGTCTGTGGGGGGGGGACGACAAGACGGAACCCCGTGAATGTATAGAAGGCAAGGAGATCACAGGAGTCCTCAGGGGCCCACCAAGTCCAGACACAGCCCCAGACCCAAGAAACGAGCAAGACACCGTCACACCACCAGCCAGGCATGCTCTAAGACACCAATGGTGATGCCTCTGGTGTACATTTTTTTTTTTCCTGGTGTACATTTAAAGAACCAAAGGTTAGGTGCACACAGGACTGGGAGGAACGTGGGCTCGGGGCAGCGGCAAGGCTGTTACTCTTTGCAAGCATCCTGATGAAAGAGGGCTCCACAGCGAACCAGCATGGCATTCGGCAGCACTTACTCTTGGGAATGCCCAGACGCCGCTGCTCCTTCTGGAAGCCACTGAAGGTGGCTTTTAAGGCTTGGCTCATCACAGCCTTGCTGCAGGGAGTGAGCAGGGGTAACTCACAGCTGGCCGAGTCTGGAGAGAAACCACAGGGACGTTAGGATTCGGGAGGCAATCCTGAAAGAGGCTCAGCAGAGAAACTTCAGAGAACAAGTCCGTTTTGGAATTCACTCTGTAGTCTCGGGCTGGCCTTGAACTCACAGTGCTCCTCCTACCTCAGCCTCCCAAGCGCTGGGATTAAAGGTGTGCACCACCACACCCAGCAATGGAGCAATTCTGATGCCAACTTCTGACGGGATTCCTTCAACAAACCGAACTGTAGGGCTGGAGGGCGTTCTCAGTGGTAGAATACTCTTGCCTAACACACAAGAAGCCCTAGGTTTGACTCCCACCACTATCCGCAAACAGAAACAAGCAGTTAACGTTCTCCCAAAGTACTTAACAATGGCAGCACAGACCTTGCCGACACATGGTTCTTTTAAAAAGAACCCCAAAATTTTTGCACAACGTAGAACTACATTTACCAAAAAAAAAAAAAAAAAGTCTAAAACAAAATTGATAATGGTGGTGCACACCAGGAATCCTAGCACTTGGGAGGTAGAGGCGGGGGGCTCATGAGTCAAGGACAACCTAGGCTACAGTGAGTTCTAAGCCATCCTGGACTGAATAGGGAGACCCTATTGCAAAATCCCACAATTTTTTTTTTCAAGTCTAAAATATGGGTTGAAGAAATGGCTTAATGGTTAAGATGCTTGCCTGCAAAGCTTAAAGACTCAGGTTGGACTCCCCAGTAGCCCTGTAAGCCAGATGCATAAGGGGGCACATGCATCTGGAGTTCGCTTGCAGTAGCTGGATACCCTGGAGCATCTCTCTATCTGCCTCTCTCTCTCTCTCTCTCTCTCTCTCTGTCTCTCTCAAATAAATAAATGAATAAAAATAACATATAAAAATATTTTAAAAAACTAAAATAAAATTCAAGTTTATTCTATGTTTTTCAAAGCTTCATAAAGCAGGAATGCATAGAGAACATTTCCACTCCTACGTGTATTTTTTTAAAGTTTTATACAATGAGGATTATTACATGGTTTCTGAGGGAAAGGGGCCTTCCACTGCTGGATGGGTTGCGCACTTTAACTGTTTGATTATTCACAAACAATCTTCTCTGGTGCGCTCAGAAATTTCAAGAATGATAAATAGCTGTCATGCCCTATCATGCTTACGCAAGCATGTATGTGCTAATGAATTTTCTGGGCTGTATTCTCCAGCGCCCACTCCACATGACAAAGCAAGCTCTGGCATGTTTCCAACTAGTAACTCTACCACAGTAACTCACAGACGTTCTCTGACGGGCTACTCCTCTGAACAGAATAAACAGTGACATAAGAACCCCAGAAATAAACAGATGGGTGAAGATGAGCAAGACTCGTCAGTGGTCCTAGCACTCGAGGGGAGGAGGGGGTGTGACTTAACTAGTCACGTGAATTAAAAGTTGGGGTGCATTTCAATGCTCACTGTTGTCTGTTTAAAGAGAGTTCTGGGCTGGAGAGAAGGCTTAGCGGTTAAGTCCTTGCCTGTGAAGCCTAAGGACCCAGGTTCAAGGCTCGATTCCCCAGGACCCACGTTAGCCAGATGTACAAGGGGGGCCACGCATCTGGAGTTCATTTGCAGTGTCTGGAGGCCCTGGCGCGCCCATTCTCTCTCTCTCTCTCTCTGTCTGCCTCTTTCTCTCTCTGTCACTCTCAAATAAATAATAAAAATAAACAAAAAAAATTTTTAAGAGGGCGCCAGGGAGATACTTGTTGGGGCTGAAAGCACCCACAAGTGGGGCTCTTGTGAGTTCTCTAGCTGGCAAGTGGCAGCAGCTCCCCAGCTCGTGGGGTGACATCTAGCACATGATGACATCAGAATCGCCAAGTTCACACAAGAGGAAAAACGGCCTTCTCCCAAGCCCAGAGCTCCTATCAGACTTCTCACATCCAAGATTCAAGAGGCCAGCATTCACGGCTTCTGAACGCTCATGTCGCTATTAACTGAAGTGCTAAGGAAACACGCGCCATCTGTGAAGTCAGGGGAACAAGTTACCATGAGAAATGGAATCCAAGCCTGTTGGTACTTCTTGGAGTGTTTGCTCTTCATTGAGAGAGGGGAAGACAGCAAACAGAGAACCATCAAAGGTGTCAAAGGCTGGCTGGCGCTGTGAAACAGAGGAAGAAGAAACAGAAATACAACATGAATTCACTGTTTCCAAAGTGGTCCATGGGTAGCTCTACCCACACCCCGATGAAACTGGAAGCAGCACGCAGAATTCACCTCAGCACTGGGAAGAGGCTTGCCGAAAGGGCAACGTGACCCGAAGGACCTCAGCTCACTCTGGATTATTTCACTGACCTCACAGGGGCCAAATGACTGGGAGTTTATTTGAGTGGCCAAATCAATTTACATCACTAATTAATCTACAAACAACAGAAGTTTTGGAGCATGTTGGGAGAGCAGTTTTGTGTGAATACTCATTTCTGGTTGTATAGGAAAGAAGTTCAATCACCAGGCTGGGGTTGGCAAAAATGCCTCCTTCACCAGGCATTGTGGTGTAAGACAAAAAGACCACAGACTGAATAGAAATTGAAAATCCAGTAATGGCAAATGATTTTATCTGTGGCCACAGTTACTTTGAAATGTTTACCATCAAACAATTTACCTGAAACAGGGAAAATTTTTTCACTTATTCCAATGGCTCAAAACAAGCCCCACATGAAAGAAAATTCCTGAACGTTTCCCTAGGCGAAAGTTACCTATGAAAAAGAACCCTTCAAAATCAACAACAGAGAAGATTTCCAAAGGGAACAGGTTTAAACCAGATACTTTAGGGGAAATCAGATACATGTATTAAAGACAAAACGGGCTGGAGAGATGGCTTAGCGGTTAAGTGTTTGCCTGTGAAGCCTAAGGACCCCGGTTTGAGGCTCGATTCCCCAGGACCCACCTTAGCCAGATGCACAAGGGGGCACACACATCTGGAGTTTGTTTGTAGTGGCAGGAGGCCCTGGCACGCCCATTCTCCCTCTCTCTCTCTCTGCCTCTTTCTCTCTCTGTCTGTCGCTCTCAAATAAATAAATAAAAATAAACAAAATTTTAAAAAATATATATTAAAGACAAAACTTTACACTACATGGACTTCTGACTGTCTGAGATAACATCTATTACAAAAATTATAGCTTTTCACGGAAGAGGCATTTATAAGTCCTAGACAATGCAGACTCATTGTTTCAGAAAAGGTGAAGAAAGGTTCTATTTTTCCAAGATAATCTGGAAATCCCATGTTATGTGTAGTACAATGACCCATCTGTTGAGTCATGGGCAAATAAATGTGAAACACATTTACAAATAAAACCAGCCGTGTGCTTTCTCCTTAGAAACTCTTCAGAAATGCGGAGCTGTGAATGACACATTGGAAAGGGGGCAGGGCAGGCAGAAGTCAGGGCCCAGCCCCCAGACCCCCAGACAAGGATATGCCTGAGATTCAGGAAGGCAGACCCCATCAAGGAAGTGTCAAGAGCTTATCTGGATTTACCAAGGATTTTCTAGCAGAGTTAATTTTGGTAAAACATTCAGTCAAAAATAAACTCCTACCCGCATTGCCCAGGAAACTTGGAAAATGCCTTTCTGGACTCAAAAGTTCTCTTTTTAAAAGGAAAAAAAAAAAAAAAATCAGGAAGTCAGAGAACAATGCAAACTCAGAGAATTATTTCGACACCTAAATTTTGGCAATGATTGCTGCTACTTCTCCGAACCCAACCTCATCAGGGTATGAGCAAATTCTTTAAATTCGTAGATGGAATTTTCTTAGGAGTATGATTTCAATTAATCACCCTAATTTATTCTACCACCTCTGCCCTGCTTAAAACACCAAGTCAAACACGAAAAGTCACTCAAGTCTGAGAACCTTCATCACAGTGGAAAGGCGCATGCCCAGTTCTGCCTTTCTGAACTGTATCACACAGGGAACCTCAAAAATGGTTCACAGAGCAAAATCTACAATCTCGCTGTCACAGTTGGGGAAGACAAGAATGTTCCCCAAAGGAATTCATGGCAGAAGGTAAAATGCGTGTGTGTGTGCAGCGAAATTGGCGCTTTTATCTTTCATCTGGTTTGGGGTTCACATCAACAGGCCCACTGGGCCAGGGAGAAGAGACAAGGTGGGGCCTTTCTATGAAGTAGTCAGGGCTTCCTCTCAGTTCTTTCATTCCAGCATCTGTCTCCATCACCCATACAAACCTTCCTGAGTGGACTAAAAGACACTAGACAGTATCTCCAGCTGTTTTGCATGATAGTCAATGGATTTCCCCACCCCCAACCTAGAAAGAGCTTCAGGATCAAGTAGAAAGACCTCATTAGCTTCATGTCTTGGGGGGGGGGGGGGAGGAGACAAGTACAAATAAGCCTAGAGATACCCATTTTACAGACCAGAAAAACTGAGGCCCAGAGTAGCCCATCGTCCTGTTACATAGCTAGGAAATGAAAAAACTGAGGCTAGAACCAGTTGTTTGGGACTCAATCTGACATTTTTTTTTTTATCTCCTAGACATAAGTGTTTTTTTTTTTTTCAGTTTGTGAAAGAAAAATGTAATTAAAGCATGTTCACTCACCTTGAGTGCCCCTCGAAAACCGTGAGCCACAGGGGCCACCTGGTCCATGTTCTTGACTCCAAAGTCATTCATCTTGAAAAAGCCAAAGAAATAAGAGTCAGAAATAGCCAAAGAAGTACATTTAAAAGACGTCATCAGTGGTGGCATCAACAGCTGACTAGGGAGGGTTCTGCAGCCAAGAGGGGGCTCTTGTTTAACAGGCTTTCCTCCCCAGAGACTCCAGACCAGAGTGGCTCACAGCTCTAAAGGGAGAAAGTCCTCACTGGACTCCAGGCTAAGCCACCTGCGAGTCCCTGTCTCCCTGCTCTTGCCATGCTTTTCAGTGATTTCTTTCCATGGTCAGCTGAGGTGGGGGCTTGGGTGGCACCCCCCCCCTCCTGGCACCACAGGCCATTACTTCCTGTCTGTACGGGGCATATTCAGCCCAATTTCAGCACCTAAGGGCATCTTGGGGGCAGGGGGCAGACAGACTGACAGACACGGGTCTTGGCAGCTCCTCTGGGATTTAGACCAGAAAACCCCCAAAAAGGAATGTCAGAAGGATCTGAGTTCCTCCCCAATGGGTGAGGAAACACGGGCCCCTGCATCTCTCCTCCATCACCTCTGGCTCTCCGGCTCCGAGAGCAGAGCTCAGCATCACGGACTGGCATGCTGCGAAGCCACGTCGCTCTTCAAGAGGAAATGACCCACGTGTGGGTCCACCTCGCACACTTGGACAGCTGGGCTTACGCTAGACCTGGGCTGACCAACATGGCAGCCACCAGTTACAGGAGGGGACTGGGCATGGATAAAGGTACTAAGGGGAAAGACGGGCTCTGAGTGTGGGACACACAAAAGATTGCAAAGAGTTAGTCAGAGAAAAAAGGGGAATGCCTCAGTAATTTGCATATTCAGTTCATGCTAATATATTCTGAATAATTAGGTCTACTATTAAAACATGGGAAAATCAATTTTGCCTCTTGGGACTATTTTTAGCATGGCTAGCAGAAAATTGAAAACTATACACATGGCTAAAAACGTCTTTGGGGCCCTAAAATGTACTTGTTGGGTCAAGCAAGTTAGATACTAAATAAAGAAAGGCACTTTGATCATACTTCCAGTGTTAAATAAATTGAGTTTAACTGAACCTCATTTTCAAACTCCAAAAGAAACCTGTACCTTGCTGGTCACTCCCTACTTTCCTGATCTTTTGCTTTAGCACTAAAACCTTCAACCAGCTCCTTGGGATTATCCCCCAATGGCCCACCCCCACCTCTGGGTGCTCCCAACTATAACAGCCCAAAACTTTCACTAAAGTTGCTGGACAAGTGGTAGAACCTACTGGAAGCCACAGATCGCATGGTTTTTCTTGTGTTTTCTTTATGGTCAATGTTATAGCTAAACAAGGCAGATGTCTCAACAAAACACACACACACACACACACCATGTGCACACAGATGTGCACATTCACAAACACACAGAGGGAAACACACCTCCACGCCTCCTTGGCTAAGAGGCAGCAGGGGCATCAAGAGGCATGGGGAAGGGTTGTCCTGGGCTGAGAGTGGCAACAGCCCACAAACGCTGGGGAGCATTAAAGCAAGCAGTAGTCCCAGGGGAGGTGAGGGCAGGGGTCCATCCCGGCACCAGAGCGAAGACGTCCGCTTGGTGTATTAGGCCCACCCTCACTCATTCCGGAATCAAGACTCCCTACTAATGATGGCCGCCATGACAGAACACCTAGTTCCCACGGGTTCAGCCCCACACTGGAGGGTCTGTGTTGCATCTCCAGACTCTGATTGGGTTAAGGAGATTAAGTCTCCTTACAGAAAGGCAACTGAGGGCCAGCAACAAGGGGTCACTGGCCCAAGACCACACTCCTAGTGGGGAGTGGGTGAAGATTAGACCCCAGGTTGAGGATGGTCTTAAATCCTGACCGTGAACGGGAATGAGCTCTTTCTTTCCTGCCACATCTGCCCAGGGTAGAGAGCGTACAAAGATGACCAGACTGGGTCCTCCTGAGGACTCGTAACTGTGTGAAATGCTCTCCAACTCAACTCCCTGCCAACTACTTGGCCTGTCAGTCCTGTAACCTGCTGGCTGACAAGCCACAAATGAAAACCAATACAACAGACCGTGAGTGTCTTTCCACACCATGCATCTGGGGCCTAATAATGCTTCCCACCCTTCCATTTGCAGGCACTTGCTGATTTAATTCTATGATTTTCAGCTTCCTAGATGGGCAGAGAATGGATACGGAGGGCCCTAAAGAGCTTGGCTGCCTTTTGTGTACAAACACCAGGAGAAAAGGCAGCCTACCACTCCCACATAAAAAGCTGTAATTACCAGCTACACAATACAAATCTTTTGTTGCCTAGCTTTTAATGACTTTTGTGAAAATCCATAGAATTAAAGCACTCTACTTAATGGCTTTAGGCAGACATTCTGCTAATCAAATTTAAGTTCACTCAGTCTACTCTTGTGTCCCCAGCACCTCCAGGGACAGGTCAAGACTCTACATAAATCAGTTTCAAGTTTTAGATCCTCTTTCTGTTGTCCAACCAATCCTTACTTTTGAGCAGAGAGAGGGAGGGAGGGAGGAGAGAGAGAGAGAGAGAGAGGGAGGAAGGGAAATGTCAGAAAGGTTGCAGTTTTTAAAAACAAGGAGAACTTCCCTGTGACAGTGGATAATCGGTTATGTAAGATGAAAACACAGGTTTGCATTTAGGTAAATTTTGGGGGAGGGGACCTAGTCACACATTTCCGAAGGTTGGATTTTTGCTCTTTGCTCTTGATCAGTTTAGAGAGAGAGAGATGAATGACTAATCCCAGAAATGAGGGTTTGATTATTTCCCTGCGGGGCTCACGGGTTCACATTTACTGCGATATTACTCAGAATTTTAATAAAGCTTAACGTGGAGATGGATCTCCCGATTGGCAGAGGTGTGGGCAGGCAGATGGCGCACAGGCCCGTCCGTCCGCGGCACAAGGATATCTCTTTAGTGGAGAATTAAATTCAGTGACTCCTCGCTGCTTTACTTTCTAAATAAGTAGCGAGCCAACTACTATTTCAGTCTCCGCTGAAATTGAACGCTGGCTAACGTTAAGTCTTACGCACTTAAAACATTTTGTTTTAGATAACAAAAATAGCTGGAAAACACAACTCAAAAGCTCATGTTAGGTAACCCCTTCAGTGAAACGCTTGAAAGGCCGTGCACACCCCACTTGGAAGGTGCCTAGGTAGTGGCCTGGCAGGGCGCAGTCAGCTCCCCACCCCCCCTCCACCCCGTCCCCCGCCCCCGGGCTGGACCACGACGTGGCCGAGCAGGTGACACGTTCCCAGAGCAGCTGTTTCCCAGGTGTTCCAGGCGCCCGACAGCCCCCGATCCTCCCAGGCCCAGCGCCACCACCACCACCGCACCCGGGTCACCCCCGAACCCGAGGCCACCGCGGCCAACCTTTCCAGCGCCCCAGGCCCCTGGGTTCCATGCAGTCGGCAGGAACCGCACCAGCGCCCCCACCAAAAAAAAAAAAAGAAAGAAAGAAAGAAAAAGAAAAAGCCACCTCCCTCCCCCCACCCCCGATCCGAGACCACTGTGTCCCTGGAAAGCCGGGACATTCACCCTCGCCGGGCCTGGGACGTAGGAGCCGCGTCCCCAGCCGGGCGGAGTCCCTCCCCGGGGAGCGCCAGGGCGCGCGGGGCCGCTCTTACCGCGCCGCGGCGGGCAGGGCAGGGCAGGGCGGCGGGGCTCCGGGCTCGGGGTCCGGCCGGTGCGAGGCGAGGCGAGCGCGCGGGGGACGCGGCGGGCGGGCGGGACGCGCGCGCGGAGGCCGGCGGCGGCGGCGGGGCTCGGCTGGGGCTCGGCGGTGACCAGTCCGCGCTCGGCGCCGCCGCGGAGGAAGTAACCGGCCCGGCCCCTTCGCGGTGCGCTCTTCAGCGGCGAGGGGAGGAGACTTGGGGACCGGGGGCAGGGGGCGGGGAGGGGACGGCGAGGGGACGAGGAGGGGCGAGGCGGAGGAGGGGCGAGGCCGGAGGGCGGGCGGGGGCGGAGACCGGAGGCCGAGCTCCTTCCGGCGAGGAGGGACGTCCCTCCCTCTCGCTCCACCCTCTGCCCCTCGCCGGTGCCACTGGGCTGCTGGCCCCTGGGCCCGGGGGACCCGAAGGCTCCCTTCCTCCAGCCCGCTCAGAGGGGTGTGCGTGCGCCCTGGGCGGAACAGCGGGGACTGTGGTTTTGGGGGGCGCAGGTCGTGCTCCTTCCTCCCTCCGTGCGTGGACACCTGGCCCACCTCTCGGATCCCTCCGGTCCGAGGTGTCCCCGGGGCTTGATGGCGCAGGGTGGCAGCGGGGATGGGTAACAACGAGGCTTCGGGCACTGTGCTTGGAGCTGCGCGTGGACGGTGATTTCGGGTCAGGGCATCACAGGGAGACACAACGTGGGGGTCAGGAAGGTGCGGACCCAGCGGGCGGTCCAGCCTGGGGAACGGGGCGGAGCCGCGCAGCTCGGGGAAGCACCGCCCACCGCCTGGGCGCGAGGGGCGCCCCCTAGAGCCGAGCCTTGGCAGCGGCTGGCCATGACTAGCCTGCCTCGCCTGAGCCATCCCCCCACACCCCCACCCCTCCACCCCTCCACCATCCTTTAGTCCTCCTGATTCTCCAGGACATAAGTGTTCGCCTTGACCTACGAGGCAACTGGACCTTAGCCTAAATGACCTACTAGGTCATCTTCGTGAGAGATCTAGCATGGAATCTGAAGGCCTCTGTCTCCCAAATGCGTGGTCAAAATGGCCAATCATAGGGTAATTTCCTTTTAAAAAAATTATTGTTTTAAAAAGAATGTTTTTTGGGGGCTGGAGGGATGGCTTAGCGGTTAAGGCGTTTGCCTGCAAAGCCAAACGACCCAGGTTTGATTCCCCAGGACCCACATATGCACAAGGGGGCGCAGGCATCTGGAGTTTGTTTGCAGTGGCTGGAGGACCTGGCGCGCCCATTCTCTCCCTCTCTCTCTCCCCCTCTTTCTCTGTCAAATAAATAAATAAAAATAAAATATTTTAGCCCAGCGTGGTGGTGTACGCCTTTAATCCCAGCACTCGGGAGGCAGAGGTAGGAGGATTGCCATGAGTTCGAGGCCACCCTGAGACTACATAGTGATTTCCAGGTCAGCCTGAGCTACAGTGAGACCCTACCTCTAAAAAGCAACTAAATAAATAAATAAAATATTTAAAAAATGTTTTTGTTGCTGGGCATGGTGGCGCATGCCTTTAATCTTAGCTCTCTGGAGGCTGAGGTGGGAGGATTGCTGTGAGTTCAAGGACACCCTGAAACTACATAGTGAATTCCAGGTCAGCCTGAGCTAGAGTGAGACCCTACCTTGAAAAACTAAAAAGCAAGCAAACAAGAAGTTTTCATTGATTATTTGCAAGGAGCGAGAGGAAGAGAGAGAGAGAGAATGGATGCTCCAGAGCCCCCTGCCACTGCAAACTCCAGACACATGTTCCACCCTGTGCATCTGGCTTTACGTGGGTACTGGTGAATCGAACCCCTGCCATCAGGCCTTGGAAGCAAAGCAAAAGGCTTTAACTGCTGAGCCATCTCACCAAAGCCCTGGTTTCCATTTTTTAATTTTTTTTTTTTTTTGTCAGAAGGTGCTGAGTCCATGGATGGAAGTTTTCTATCTAGTATTTTCCATGTAGGCGCAGGCTTAATATTGAGCAGGAAAGTTTAGAGTCTGAAATGTGCATGCAATTATAACAGCCCAGCATAGGCCCCGCCTGAGACTGAATGCTAGCGCATGCCAAGGACGGCCATGTTGGGGACAGGAAGGACACAGCGCCTGGGGGACTTAGAACTCCAGGTTTCCATGGCAACTGTCCTTCTGGAGTCATGGGCTAATTGAGATATGGTGGCATCCCCGTGTTTCTCCCAGGTATTCATGACTTCTGCGCGGGGCACGGTCGAGGCAGAGTGAGTGTGTGAAGCGGAAAGAGTCGGACTCTCTGGGAATGGGTATTTCTTGGGAATTGAATCGATTCTCATGGCTTCTCGGTGGACATGTGAGTCTGCAACAGAGAACTCAGGTCAAGAAGGAGCACCATAAACGGGGATACAGATCCATAGTACGTTACCATGGAAACGGAGCAGCGTATGCTAACTACCTTTTCAAAATCATAGCAAAGTGTACCGACTGCAGTTCCAGCTAATACAGAGTGTCTTCCAGGCCTCTACTCCTCCCCACGACCCCCACCCTCACCTGGGCTATGCCCATGGCCTTGCCAGGGTCTGTCCGAGAAGCTTGGCTCACGCACGCACGCACGCACAGCCCTCTCCTGAAGCTCTCATCTCACGTGACCAAAGCACGACTGCTTCATTCCATCACGCCGGCTCCCAGGCCTGCTGCAGTTGCCCAGTGCTGGCTGCTCAGGGGTTCCGTGAGTCACTGAAGGGGTCCCCGAGCCAAGACATCCTTCATCTTCGTGCAGCTGCCACAGGCCGACTGCTGGAAGGCGGCGATGTGTCCCACTGAGCAGAAAGCCACCGAAGGAAGCTGTCCTATGCGACACGGAGCCTTCCGCAGCCCTGAGGTCTCCTCCGAGGAGTAAGGGTTGAGTCCCAGCCCCTGTGTGGTTCGACTTTGGTTAGACATTGAGCCAAGCCTGTACAGAATTAATGCTCAGGGTTGGGGACATAGCAGAAATGGGCACAATCTGATAGAATGACTTCTTTTTCCAAGCTTTCCTCTGAGAGCATTTTACCGAAACTGGAACAAAAACTATAATATGCTAATAAAATAAATAAAATAAAATAAAGAAAGGAAAGAGTGCTGGGAAAATGGCTTAGTGGTGAAAGTGTTTGCCTGCAAAGTCTAAGAACCCTGGTTCGATTCCCCAGGACCCACGTAAGACAGATGCACAAGGGGACACATGTGTCTGGAGTTGGTTTGCAGTGGCTGGAGGCCCTGGTGCGCTCATTCTCTCTCTCTCTGTCTACCTCTTTCTCTCTCTCTCAAATAAATAAATAAAACTTTAAAAAATTAAAAAAAAAAAAGAAAGGAAAGAGAGAGGGAGGGAGGAAGGAGAGATAGAAGGGGGGAAGAAGAAAGGAAAGGAGGGAGGGAAAGAAAACAAGCTAACCCTGTCAGTTCTCAGTGTGTGAGACTAGATCTAAAACGACAGCAGGCATCGAGGACATATCTGTGAGGTCCCAGAGCCTCTTCACAGAGGGGCCTCAATACCAAGGTCACTGGTGAGGCTGGACTCCTGGCCCCACCCCCAGGCACCTTTGTCCCCTGGCTTCCTTTCTGGGCTCACTCAGTGCCTGAGCCACATCCTCATCCGGCACTTACATGTTCAGGGAACACAAAGGGTTCTGATTTTTTGGGGGGGGCACATCAGGCTTCCTAGTATTTTCTTTTTCCTTCCTGTTCTTGGTTGGTTTCCTAGTTACTGAGCAGAATTAAGGCCCAGCCGAACCCTGTGATTATTCATTGACTAGTATGGTGCGACTCGCAGGGCACATGGGACTATGCAGTTGAGCTCAGTCAAAAGTCAGCAGTGTAAGCCGGGCGTGGTGGCGCACGCCTTTAATCCCAGCACTCGGGAGGCAGAGGTAGGAGGGTCGCTGTGAGTTCGAGGCCACCCTGATACTCCATAGTGAATTCCAGGTCAGCCTGGGCTAGAGTGAGACCCTACCTCAAAAAACCAAAAAAAAAAAAAAAAAAAAGTCAGCAGTGTTCGGAGGAAACTGAACGTCGGAAGGTTGGTTGGGCGAAGTGATCAGATGTGTATCGTGGCCACTGAATGTGAGGGAAAATTTAACTCTTCTATTTTTAAGAGAAAGGATGTATCATAAATAAGAAATAGCCCAAAAGTAAAGTGCAGATCGAGTTCTTTAGAATGCAGGCACAATTCTGAAAAATGGTCAACTCACTTAAGTCATCCTATTAAGAAACAACACAAATAAGTCTCCTTAGGAACTGGTCTGTGTTTACCTTGTGACCCAGGTGAAGAGTCAACATGCAGGCTCCCTCCGAGGTTTCCAGTTGCAAGTTAAACATTTAGTCTGAGGAGGTGTTCCGTGTATTCATTCAATAAACACTGCGCCAGATGCTCCGAGGACAAAGATGAGGAAGGCTTAGGCCCTGCCCTTGAAGAAGTCAAGGCAGAGTGCACAGCACTGTAAAATTCACACATGGGGGTGGGAGGGTTTGCAAATCTTGAGGTGGGGGTGGGGAGGCAGGACATGGAGTGACGGAGATGGGGGACTATGATGTTTAGTCTCTGAGTGTCAATGTGACAAGTCTAGAATCACCATGGGGGGGGGGGGATCTGTGAAGGATTTTCTAGATTAGGTTCATTGAGGTTGGAGGACCCACGCTCACTGTGGGGTTGGCACATCCCATGGGCTGGGGCCCCAGACTGAATAAAAAGGAGTCCGCGGGCTAAGGAGAAGCTGCCATCGTTCTCTGCTTCCTCACTGTGGGCTGAACGTGACCAGCTGCCTCTCGTTCTGCTGCCCTGCCGTCTCCACCATGATAGGCTGTTCCCATGGAACTGTAAGGCAGGATAAATCCTTCCTTCCTTAAGTTGCTGCTTCTTAGGTATTTGTCCACAGCAATGAGAAAGCAACTAAAGCCGGGACAAATGTGATTGGATGTAGAAATAATCTCATGTGTGTGTGATTTGAGGATGACAGGCAAGGGTGAACCGTCCACTGATACCTAAATCCCATGGATGTTGGGGTCAAGGAACAGACGAAGTCAAACTTTATAGCCTGATACCTTGGCCCACTTCCAAGCCCATCCTCTCTTGCCAGTTTGTTGGTACAAGGAAGTCTGTGTAGATCTGAGTTCAGCTGAAAAGTCTCCCAGCTTCCCAGATGGGCCCTGAGCCCTATCTTTCTCCTCCTCCAGGACTCCTCTAATATCAATACATACAACCCCGGGGGTGGAAACCTTTTCCTCCTTCCCCTTAGCATTTCTGCGGCTTGCTGGCAGCCTCCTGTGTCTCTCCACTCCCCTGGGGCATGAAGACAGGCCGCCTAGAGGAAGCCTGCAATCCTAACCTCTGAGGTCAGTTGTGGGGCCCAGACTGCTTGGGGTCACCCCAGCTCAGCCTCCCACTGCAGTTCAGCTGTGGGTCTGGAGCAAGTTCTGAACCTCTCTGGCCTGGGTTCTCTCCATAGCCCCCTTGTTTCCTGAGCACCCAGCACAATGCCTGTCACCCAGTGAAATGGAAATGTGTGATAGTGACTGTAAGTCTCCTGCCCTGGGAAGGGTGGCCTCAGCCTCCCTGAGTCACCAGGGATCACTGCAGGGCTCCACACTCTCAGCAAAGGTTTGGCTCCCAGCGAGGGAGAAGGTCGACACCACAGCTATCATCCGGAGTCACGGTTTCTTTGACTATAATTTTCTTGGATTTGGTGGTCAGAGACCAGGGAATGAAACATCAAATTTTTTTTTTTTTCCCTGAAAAGCGCCAAAGAGAGTTGGTAAATGAGGGCATCTCCTGTTTTTCTTTTTTTAAATAAATAACTCTCAATTGAGGTCTGAGGGGGTTCGATCACTTGCTCAGGGTCATTCATCTATTTCCTAGTAGGGCTGGGCCACACCCCCGGCCCCCCAGCCTGCTGCTCCATGTCTGTCCACCACACTGGGTCTCAACGCAGCCATTTCCCTTATAAGGCACTTTGCTTAAAGTATTCCTGAAAATCCCCTGTGATTCTAACCTGCATGGTGGCGTGCTTTAGGCATGTCTGAACAGCCCAAACCATGATAAGGACCCATGGTAGTCTGTAAATTGATAATCCCTAAATAAATGTGTCTACATGGAGTCAGCCTTGTCCAGATACATGATTTTGAAGTTTGGGGTTTTTTGTTTTTTTTCTGAATCACACAAACTAAGCATTAGTCATGACCACACCATTCAGCCCCAGTACATAATCGAGGAAGGTTTATTCACTTTTGATGACCAAATAAAACCTGAATGAAAGTACAATATGGATTGAAGGCCGAATAATGTAACAGACCTAAGTTTTATTTTTATTTATTTATTTATTTATTTTTTGTTTTGTTTTGGTTTTGGTTTTTCGAGGTGGGGTCTCACTCTAGCCCAGGCTGACCTGGAATTCACTATGGAGTTTCAGGGTGGCCTTGAACTCAAGGCGATCCTCCTACCTCTGCCTCCCGATTGCTGGGATTAAAGGCGTGCACCACCACGCCCGGCAGACCTAAGTTTTAAACCTGCAAAAGAAAACTCTCTACAAGTTCATTATCTCAGGTGTTTGTTATGTAATGCAGAGCTGACTAACACTGGAGGTTTATAAATAATAAGAGCTTTTTAAATTTTGTTGTGTGTGTGTGTGTGTGTGTGTGGTGTATGGGCGTGCGTGTATGGGCGTGCGTGTATGGGCGTGCCTGTGCCAGGGTGCATGTGTGGTGGTCTGAGAACAACTTCAGAGTGTTTGACCTCTCTCCACCCTGCTTGAGATAAGGTCTCCCTTGTTATTTTGTTTTTGCCACTTACTCCTTTTTAAAAAATTTTTTTTAAATTTATTTTATTTACGAGAGAGAGAGAGAGAGAGAGAGAGAGAGAGAGAAGGAGAGAATGGGCATGCCAGGGCCTCTATCCAGTATAAATGAACTCCAGACGCATGCACCATCTTGTGTAATTGAACCTGGGTCCTTAGGCTTCATAAGCAAGTGCCTTTAACCACTAAGCTATCTCTCCAGGCCCTGTTCTCGCCACTTACTATTGGTATGTACCAGTCTAGTTGGTCTGCAAGCTTCTGGAATCTCCTGGCTCTGCCTCCCATTGCCATGGGCCTGATTGGGGAAACAAATGCGGGTGTTACTGTGGGTCTGGCTTTACATGGGCCGGTCAGTTGAAACTGGGCAGGCGGCTTCCAAGCAACTGCCTTTAACCTCTCAGCCACCTCCCTAGACCGACAATGTGAATGTATGTGGGTCCTGAAGTCCAAGTTCCAGGTGAGCCCATGGGTTCAGTCTTCAGACCCCAGGGAATGGATTCTAATTGCTGCACACTTCTCCCTGCTCTCTCTCACACAGGATGGTTAGTGTCTGTCTAGCTTGGAGCTCCTACACATAGCTATCATTTAAAATGACCTCTCGGGCTGGAGAGATGGCTTAGCGGTTAAGTGCTTGCCTGTGAAGCCTAAGGACCCTGGTTCAAGGCTCGATTCCCCAGGACCCACGTTAGCCAGATGCACAAGGGGGCGCACGTGTCTGGAATTCATTTGCAGTGGCTAGAGGCCCTGGCGTGCCCATTCTCTCTCTCTCTCTCATCTGCCTCTTTCTCTCTCTGTCTGTCGCTCTCAAACAAATAAAAATGAACATTTAAAAAAAAAAAAAAAAAAAAAAAAATAAAATGACCTCTCCTCGGGTGCTCTGCTCCAGTCTCAGGCATGAAGCCGCCATCTTGAATGTGACCTTTGCTGGAGGCTGAGTAGGGGGCAGGTTCTCAAGCATAAGGGCCACCAGCCGTCGTCTTCTGTAAGATTCTCACAGAACGCTGAAGGACTCACCCTCAGTCCCCAAGCAAAGAAACACTCCAAGCACCAGCACCTGAGTCACACTCTGCTGCTGACATCTTGAAATTCATGAGCCGGGCGTGGTGGTGCAGGCCTTTCATCCCAGCACTTGGGAGGCAGAGGTAGGAGGATCGCCGTAAGTTCGAGGCTACCCTGAGACTCCATAGTGAATTCCAGGTCTGCCTGGCCTAGAGTGAGACCCTACCTCAAAATACCCCCCCCAAAAAAATCGCAATTCATGAGTTTTGAACAAGAGGCTCATTTTCATCTTGGTTGCATGGGGACTCAGGACTCAGCCTTAGGAGGGACAGAGATGCAAAGAACAAGGGACCATTGTCACCTGCAATGGGACAGATAGCTGACCACAAATGCAGTCTCACTGGGTCTGTTCAAACTCTCCTTTCTTGGTAGGTAGTTGAACACGTATGTAGCAGCCTTTCAGTGTGTGCTTACTGACGGGTTTAAGAAGTGCCCGAAAGCACAGAGTATGCGTATGGATTGGCACGATCTACAGAGACTTTCATTAAGAGATGACTCACACACCACAAAATTGACTTGGGTCTTGGTCGGTACACAGGGCAGGGGGCGTATGGTTTGGGTCTGGTGTGTCCTCAAAGGCCGATGTGTTGAAGACTTTCTCTTCAGATTGATGCCACCTGAGAGGTGGTAGAACCTCTAAAAAGTGGGGGCATAGTGGGAGGCTTTAGGTCACTGAGGGTACGCCCCTGAAGGGGATTATGGGAACTCTCTCTCTTCTTTCTTTCCCTTTTCCTCCTGGCCATGAAGTGAGCCCCTTTGCTCCTCATACCCTCCCTGTGAGCTGCCTCTCCACGGGCCCAGTGCCGCGGAGTAAAACCTCGAACGCAGAGAGCCAACATAGACCTCTGTGCAGACGTGGAGATTTACACAGTATGGGCGCATGTTTCTCACCGTCTAGGGCCTATCCAAAGTCATCAGATTCACATGTGGTGAGGCCTGGGAGGACCCTTCCTGGCTCATAGACAGGATCTCCTTATTGCTTCTTCACTTGGCTGGAAAGAAAAGGGTTTCCACAGGCCTCCTATGAGACACTCAGCCACCCCGTGAACTTGTCACTTCCAAGCCACACCTCTTATTTCCACCATCTTGGAGGTTGGATTTCCCTCCCACCTTCCTTTCTTCCTTCCTTCCTTCCCTCCCTCCCTAACTGCTTCCATCCTTCTCTATTTTCCTCCATTCTTTCTTTCCCTCCTAGACTTATGTGGGGCTAGGGATTGAACCCGGGTCACTGTGCATGCTAGGCAGGTGACTTACCACTGAACTACACTTCCAGCCCTGAGTTTCAATTCAAGAATTTTAGAGGGACGTATATACCCAAACTTTGGAAGTCCTACTAACGTGTATTCAGTGTTAGAACATTTTCCTCACCTGGCAAGGAAACCTGTGTCCACTAACCATCATCTCCCTAACTGTCCATCTCGGAGTAACACCAACCTATTTTCTGTCTCAATCAATTTGAATATTCTAGTCATTTCATATGAGAGAAATCATAAACGATGTGGTTTCTCACGTCTTGCTTCCTTTACTGAGTACGATACTTCCAAGGTCTATTTCAACATTTCATTCTTTTGCATGGTTAATGTACATTTTTATTTTGCCCTTTCACCCCATTTCTCTTTGCAGGTACCTGGGAGCCCACTGGTCTGTGGCGGCAGCTGATTTAGATGCTGTGTTTAACACCATCATGAGATCATAATTCCCGTGTCCCTTTCTTGGACCAGCCTGAGTTGAGGAGGAAGAGGCCAGGCCGCAGTGGGCAGCAGGGTCCAGGGCTGCATCGGGTAGCCTATTGAGAGCTTCATTCAGGTCCTTTGTGTCCTGTCACAGCCCAGAAATCCCGGCCTTTCTAGCAGAGGGGGAGAGAAAAAGCCATCTCCAGACATTTGGCCACCCCAAAATAGCTGGGCTGTGTGTGGGGAGAGACTAAGGAAGGCCTTTCTTTGCTCTGAGCTTGAACATATGTGCTTCTCGGTAGCAAGAGTGACGGCTGACTAAACTTAGCCAGCGTGCCTTCTTGTTTCTTCATTTCCATCCCACCCTTGGGCGTTTGTGTGGAAATGAGTGGACTATTTCTCTGCCGAGAACCGTCTGCTCCGCTTTGGAGGAGACAATATGCAAGCTTTTGACATTTAGAAAATGGCTTTTCAGTGTGACTTGTGAATTGGAATTCTTCCCATAACTTCCAAAGACTTCTGATGGAAGGGATTGTGCGACCACATCCGTCAGCCAGCCCTTCCTCAGCTAAAGCCCTCCGGTGTCTCTCATGTGACTGAAAGTTGACAAAGAGTGAGTCCTGTGGGTCGCCATGAGGCAGGACCGTCTGTGGTCCTCCGGCATCACTTCCGTCTCCTGGGCCCATGGTCCACTCCTGCTCTGGGCTGTGGCGCTGGCCTCAGACATCCCCCCAAGCACTGCACGAGCCGCTGCCACTTCCCCCTCCTCTGGCCTCCACCTTGTGGGCTCAGTGGAGTCTTCCCTCACACCCTTCTCAGCTGAGCCTTCCCTAAAGCTTCCCGATCCAATTTTGACAACTTGCCTGTAGCAGCATGCATTTTTTTCTTAAACCCTTATTGATGTGATTATTTATATATTTGAGGTTTTTCTGTTTGCTTGTTTTGTTATGTTGGACACTGAACCCAGGGCCTCATTCCTGCTAGGCAAGGCTTCATCACTGGGCGACATCCCCAGTCCTTTATTTTGGTGTTGTTTTTGTTTTTGTTTTTTTTTTCACCTTGTTAATTAATTCTCCCCAGTGTTTATGCTACCTAGTTAGTTCTGGAAGTATAACTATTCTGTTGTTGCTTTTCTGAACTTCTAGAACTATTCCTCACACAGCATGCAATAAAACACCTGTTGAATAAATTACACTAAGTCTGAGGATAGCTCATTATTAAAGAAATGTGTAAGTAGTTGGGTAGTAAGTACCAACACACATGATGAAATTTCCATCAGTTAAAAAAATGCAAATACATTTCATAATATGTACATCTATTTGCTGCTGCTGTAATAAAATACTTGAAACCAGGAAATTTATAAAGAAAGGTTTATTTGGCTCATAGTTTTAGAGGCTTGGCAATCCAAGTGTGTAGTGATGACATCTTGTGAACTTTCTTGTCTGTTTGAAGACAGGAACTCATGTATTCGTTTGTTTGGTCTGTTAGATTGTCTTTGAGGTAGCATCTCACTCTAGCCCAGGCTGACATGAAACTCACTCTATAGTCCCAGGCTGGCTTCAAACTCACTGTGGTCCACCTACCTCTGCCTCCCAAGTGCTTGGATTAAAGGCTCGCGCCACCACACCCATCTCCTCATGTATTCTTGCTGCACCAGAACAAGGCGGATTGAGACAGGGCAGATGTGCCAGCTCCGGTCTCCGCCCTTCCTTTGATAAAGCTGCGAATGCTACCATGGGACCCCACTTTCATAGCCTCAGCTGCTAATGCTACCATGGGACCCCACTTTCATAGCCTCATCTCATTCTAGTCACCTTCCAAAGGCCGTCTTATGTACCATCAACAAATGAATTCAGAGGCTAAGTTTCCACCACATGAACCTTTGAGGGGCACATACAATTGTGTCACCATGCAGTATATAACACTTGGCTCTCTGGTAAGACCTGTGGTGACAGGATTTCTCATTTACACAGTGTTTTATGCTGCTCCTTTCCATGGCCTTCCGCGACACTACTGCCCTGGATAGTGTTACCATCTCCAGTTTATGTGGCTTGTGCAAAGCCACATCGCCAACTTCCCGAAAGTTCCACACATCTTGAGGTCTAAGTGCTTCTCTAGAGCATTTTGCATACAAACAGATGGAGTGGAACTTTGCATCTGTGCGGTCCATGCAGAAGGCAAAGTTTCCCAGACACCAGTCCTTGCCCCCTTTGTCCTGTGATAGGCAAAGCAGGCACCGCCCGCCTCCCTGGTTAACCAGTAAGAAGTGGTTGGTGACTCAGTGGGCCCCTCGGTCCTCTGCTCTTTATACCGATGGCACAGCAGACAATAAATGGGAGGGTACAGTTTGACCCTTGGCACTTGACGCTATGCTGTTTGGTTTCATCATTCAGAAGCACAAGTCTCGACTGTCTCAACCAGGGAGCCTCACCCACTGACCACTTTGTCTTTGACCACGGCACAGTTGGAGTCCCCTTCTCTAATTGTACACTGGAACTCTGCACAAGAAATAACAGTGTGACCCTGAAAGGGGTTGAGTGTGGCAATGTAAAAAGACATTCTCTCTCTCTCTCTCTTGCTCTCTCTAAAAAAAAAATTTTAAAAATAAATAAAAGGACTGGAGAGATGGCTTAACAGTTAAGGTGCTTGCCTGTAAAGCCTAACGACCCAGGTTCTGCTCTCCAGATTCTACTTTAGCCAGATGCAACAAAGGTGAGGCAAATGCAATGTATCACATGCCCTGAAGGAGGTGCAAGTGTCTGGCAGTGGCTGAGGCCCTGGTGCACCAATTCTCTCTCTCTTAAAAAAAAAAGAACACGGGCTGGAGAGATGGCTTAGTGGTTAAGCGCTTGCCTGTGAAGCCTAAGGACCCCGGTTCGAGGCTCGACTCCCCAGGACCCATGTTAGCCAGATGCACAAGGGGGCGCATGTGTCTGGAGTTCGTTTGCAGTGGCTGGAGGCCCTGGTGCGCCCATTCTCTCTCCCTCTATCTGCCTCTTTCTCTCTCTGTCACTCTCAAATAAATAAATAAAAATAACAACAACAACAAAAACCTTAAAAAAAAAAAAAAGAACACATGCATATGGGCTGGCAAAGCCAAAGGATTCAGGCTCAGTTCCCCAGGACCCACATAAGCCAGATGCACAAGGTGACACATGTATCTGGAGTTCATTTGAGGCAGCTGGAGGCCCTGGCAGACCCATTTTCTCTCTATCTGCCTCCTTCTCTCTCTCTCAAATAAGTAAATAAATTAAAATTAAATTAAAAAAAGATATGCATATGTCCTTGTCTCTGACACCTAAGAATATGACCTTATGTGGTTAAAAAAGACTTTGCCAATATAATAAAAGTTGAAGATGAGGCCTGTCTGAGTTATCTTAATGATAAATCCAATGAAAATATCCTTAGGAAAAACCCACAGTGCACAGACACAGATAGATGAGAAGTCCACATAAAGACGATGGCAGAGATAACAGAGATGTGGCCACAAGCTAAGGGAGGCCCAGGGCCAGCAGGAGTTGGAAGAGGTGAGAAAGGATCTTCCTTGAGGGCTTTGGGAAGAATTGTGGCCCTGTTGACACCTTGATTTTAGACTTCTGGCCCATAGAACAGCAAGATGACAAAGTTTTAAGCCAGTGAGTCTGTGCAGTTTGTTACCACAGTCCCAGAAACCCAATCCAATGTCCCCGTGACCTTGGATAAAGCTGGAAACAGGACGGAAGTCAGACAGCTGAGGCCTCCTATGAAAGCGAGGGACCTTATCTAGATGGCTCCAAGTGCAGTTCCGAGTGGGGAGTTACTGGGATCTTTTCTTCTCTCTGTGAGAACCAGGAGGGTTTACAGATCTGTTCTTTATGATGGCAATTACTTGTTGAATGTTAACCCTAGGGATGACTCAGCCCCTACAATTCATGTGGGGGGAAAATCATTCAAAAAATTAAGAACTCACTCAATCAGATCCCAGCTTGTTAAGAGCAGTGTGAGGTATCAGCGGCAAGAAGTTTACAAGGAGCCAAGGGATCTCATTGGCTCTTAGACCTGGGCCTCCAGAGACCGGTCACACAGAGTCCAATCTCATTTCTGTACCTGAATTGGACAGCGAAGTTGGCTCCATGCACTTAGAGAACCAAAGTCCACCAGCCAGTTGCACAGTCTAGGAGGAGTTGGATTGTCCCCTGGCTGGTTAAGGTCACTTCTGGGTCCCGACAGTACCCCAACTCCATTTTGGTCTATACCAAAACCTTTCCTTTTTCTCATCTGGGCTTCTAGAGGCAACTACTGCTTTTGCCTCAGTCCTTCAGCCCAGACATGTCCCCTGTCTTCAGTTCAATTTCTTCTTGGCTCAGACATGTCCATGTCCTGCCCTGCAAGAACAGTCCCATACAGTGACTGCCTATCGCTCGTGTTGGGACCGTACTGGCTCCTTCCAGCCATCTGTTGGTCCATGGGAGGGTTGACATGGATCTCCAGGGGCAATTTTCCAGGTACTCAATTGTCAATCCAGTGTCAGGAGCAGAACCTAAGGAAGCCAGCCAGGTGACTGCGGTGAGGGAAAAGGTCACTGACAAGAGTGGCGTGGCCCCTTCAGCCCTTAAGCAGAAAGGGAGAAGTGCTTTCTGCCTCAAGAATGAGCCCCACTATGTTGTAGCCTGAATATGAAATGTCCCCATAGGCTCATGTGTTTGAACACTTGGTCCCTAGCTGGTGGTGCTGTTTTGGAAGGTTGGGGAAACCTTTAGGAAGTGGAGCTTTGTTGGAGGAAGTGTGGGTCACTGGGGGGAAACCCCGAGGTTATGTGATCCGGTCCCACGTCCTGCCTGCTCTCTGCTTTCTTTTCTTCCAGCAAATGATGAGGTAAGGAATCCCAGTGACACATTTCTTCCACTGTGGAGTGGCCCATCACACTTTCTCCTCCACAATGGACTGTATCCCCTTCAAACTGTGAGCATGCATATGAATATGCACATTTGTATGTGTGGAGGTGCATGTATGTGTGAGGATATGCATACACGTGTGTGTGTGTGTGTGTGTGTGTGTGTGCATGCACACACACCCATGTGGAGACCAAAAGTAAACACCCAGTGTCTTGTTCAACCGAGCATCACCTTCCTTTTGGACACGATCTCTCATCAAACTTAAGAGGTCATTGATTTGGCTAGACTAGCTAGCCAGCAAGTCCCGGGGATGGTCCACCCATCCCCAGCACTGGGGGTGACGAGTGTGCACTGCTGGGCTTGACTTTTATCTGGAGGCTGAGGATCCGAACTCAGGTTCTCAGGTTTATGTAGTAGCACTTGACTCACTGAGCCATCTCCCCAGCCCCAACCCAGCTTCCTTTAAGTTGTCTCTTTGTCAGGTGTGTGGTCACAGCCACACGTAAAGTAAATGAGACACACCATTCACCAGCTGCTCCGGTGAGAGCTCTGGGAGTCGCCCCGGACTTCTCTCCCTCCCGATCATCGGCAGTCCTCTGGAACTTCGCTTCCCTCCTTCGGCACAAACAGAACCTCTTCTCACACGCCCTGCGACTCTTCTCTGGCCATCACCACCACTGGCCTGGACACAGCAGTCCAGCCACCTCTCTGCTTCCTCTCTTCAGTAACATGTCCTTCACCCAGCAGCCGACCTTATCTCTGGAAAAGTAAATCCCGTGAGATCACCTTCTTCTGCAAAAGTCTTAGCAGAGAACAGAATCAAGTTCATTAAATGACCCATGTTTCAACTCCTGTCCCCTCCCCCCCCCCGATTCTTCTCCAGCATACCAGCCTTTCTGTGTTCCTGGAACAGCCTACCTTATGGTCCCGGGCCTTTGAAGGTATTGTGCCCTGGAATTCTCCTCCCACTCATCTGTGTGAGGCTAGCTAGCTCCCTCTCATGACCCGAGTCCAGTGTCGTTGGAAGTCCTTTGTGACCTCGCTGTGATAGAACCTCACCGGTTCTCCCAGCACCATCCCATGGGGCTGGGCTCATCGCTCAAAAGTCACCTTGTTAGTTTTCTGTTTGTTTCAGCTTGCTATCTTTTCCCTACAAGCACAAGTTCAGCGATAGCAGGAGCTAGTCATCTGTGGTGTATCAGTACCTTCCACAACACCTGGCATCTCTGGGTATTCAAGAACACTCGTGCATTCAGTGAATGAATGGCACAGGTTCCAGCCCCGCCCCTGATCTTTGTGACGCCTTGAGTTTCTTATCCAAAATATCTTTGATTACAAACCACTTTGGGTCACCTTTAGTCCGGATCAGTGTGTCATTGAACAAACAGTGACTAAGGCAAGCCCTCAGTGTGTCACTAGGACTTTCCTTCTGTGTGACATCCCCTGGGGATCATTAGCTCTTTGGTGAGTCTGGCCTGTGAAGACAAAAGACGCTGAGCAAAAGGCGTCCCTGCAAAGCAAACAGCATTTGCCTCCCCGTGGCCTTATCTCTATCTGCAATACGGAAAGTTCTTCAGGCTCCCCTGACACACCTTGTTTTCATTAGTCACTCGGAAGCTGTTCACTGGAGCAGACACGATGCATCCACTCCTGCCCAGATGCAAGTTCAGACCCAAGTGGCCTCTGCCCCAGGGGCCATCGGGGGCCCAGGAACTTGCCACAATTTCTACACAGAGCCTGCAGGCAAAAGAAGGGTAGTTCTGAGAGCCTAGGGTTTAGAAATTTTTGTCTCAGTCATCCAGTCACTTAAAATACAACAGTGTGAGTCAGGCATGGTGGTAAAGCTGAGGTGGGAAGATTGCAGTGAACTCCAGGCCAACCTGAGCCACAGAGTGGGACCCTGTGGCAAAACAACGTCAAAAAGCAACGCAGGTATATCAATGGTATCAAATGGTGTCTGCTCCTCAGAGAAGGGCACTTGAAAACAACAGGTGATAGGTAACCACAAACGAGGAGCTTAATGAGATAATGTATACTGTCTTATCTATGACACTTGGGGACCACGGTCCAAGGTTGGTTTGGTGGCTCCAAGGCTTGTTTTTTTTTTCTGCCTTTGTTTCACTTTTCACTGCCGAATCCTTGTCCCTCCTTGTGTAAGGAAGAGAGGCAAAGACACCGCTTCCAAAGGACTGGAATTGTGCACTGGCAAAACTGCTCCTTCCCATTGGGCTACATTCAGTCACGTGACTCCACTGAACTGCACGGGAGCCTGGGAAATGTAGTTTTTTTCCTGGCTGAATGAGTCTGTCTTGCTAGGGAGCCTTGAACAAAACTTCTCTGTACCCAGATGGGGTACCGATGAAAGACCAAGAAGTTGTTCCATCCGAGTCTAGCTTAGTGAACCAGTGAGTTTACTGGGGTTACTTACAGGAGTGTGGGTGACCCAAAGACAGCGACTTCACAGTTGCATAGTCAAGGGCTCCTGAAAGCCGCACTCCTCCATGCAGATAGGGTGGTGGGGTTGTCTCTTCCTCGCTCACAATAGTTACTGCTTGCTCTTAGGATCTTGGGGGGAGGACCTGGTGAATCTTGTAACGTCCCTGGATCTTGTAGAGCCTTGAAGTTTTGTTCACTTCCCGAGTCTCATAAGCCTCCCTTCTGGCAGTAATGTTTCCCTTCCGATCAAACAGCTGTCCCAAAAGTCTCTGTGGAGCTGGGTGTCAGCAGGGGGCAAGCAGAAGGTCCAGCCAGGCCCCCAACCACATCCCACTGCTGGGTGACCTCTCAGCCAACCAGCGACTGTCCTCTGGCTTCTCATTCTGGGAGGCTCCACCCCATATCCCTATTCTTGCAAATTTCTTTAGCCCAGCAGTCGCCTAGTTCCAGAGGGTCAGGTGGAGCCCCAACCACTATACCTTCCCAGTGACGCCTCGGCTGGCTCAGAGCGCCTGTAATGTGCTGCTCGTGGTCCAGGAAAAGAGTCCTTGAACCTCAAGTTCTAATTTTTTTTTTTTTTTTTTTTTTTTTTTTGGTTTTTCAAGGTAGGGTCTCACTCTAGCCCAGGCTGACCTGGAATTTACTACGGAGTCTCAGGGTGGCCTCGAACTCACGGCGATCCTCCTACCTCTGCCTCCCGAGTACTGGGATTAAAGGCGTGCGCCACCACGCCCAGGTTTCAAATTCTAATTTTAATCAAAGAATTGAATTAAAAAAATACGAGTGGGTTGGAGAGATGGTTTAGCGGTTAAGGCGTTTGCCTGCAAAGCCAAAGGATCCCGGATTGACCACATAAGCCAGATGCACAAGGGAGCGCATGCATCTGGAGTTTGTTTACAGCGGCTAGATGCCCTGGTGTGCCCATTCTCTTTCTTTCTCTCTCTAAAATAAATAAATAAATAAATGAATAAATAAAATATTTTTAAAAAATACAATAAAAGACTGAGAAGGATAATTATTAAGTTATTATATTTGTTGAGGGAAATACGGAGCCAAGGAAAGACACCCACCTGTAGCTAGAAATCCCACGTGGAGGGCCTGAGAAAACCCTGGAAAGAAAAAGGGAGCTAAAGGGAAGTTTACAATGCTCCTGCGCTGTGGGGAGCTGGAGGGGGAAAAGAGCCCACATGGAGAGTAAGGGCTGGGGGGCTCCGCCCTCTGCTCAGACTGATTGGGCCCAGGCCCAGGCCCAGCTGAGGGAAAACTCACCAACAGCTGGAAGTTACCACGTGGTCAGGGAGCTCAGAGAGCCTGCCCTCCCCTTGCCAAGGTATTTATAATCTTATAGTGCTGGGGCCTGTCTTCTGGCTCAGGTGAACCAGAGGGATAGCTGATTGGTTAGGGCTAGGGGCTGTCTCAGGAAGAGGCACCAACTTGACCACCCACAATGTTTAAATCCTAATAAAGATCTCCCTCCCAGGAGGGGTGCAGGTTGTTTGTGGAAAAACAGGTCTAGGGAACTAGGCAAGAGATAAGAAGTCAGATCAACTTTGGTTTTTTTTGCAAGTTCAGACTTTTCTGCCTATTTTTACTTTCAGGGGCCCAGTCACCCTAACTTCCTACTCCCTGTCACTCCCCCAGGCAGCCTGGAGTGCATTCTAGCCCTTCTGTAAGCACCTTACTTCCCTGCTTAGAAATAGGTGATGCCTCCTACCTGGTGTGGCTTTCATCCCTTCTTTTGTCCCCTGTCCATGCTCCTTCCACTGAGCCCTTTCTTTCCAATTAGTCCCTCTTCTGTTTTGATGTATTTAATTAACTATTTACTTGTTTATTCTGTTCTCCTCCATCATACCTGACAGAACATTGATGGGCCCAATACCGTAATGGTCTTGTAGACAGTGATTTCCAAATCATTCTTCCCCATCCTCTGGCTTTTATGTTCTTTCTACCCCCTCTTCCAATGTTCCTTGAACCTCGTAGGTGAGATGGAGATGCCTCATTTAGTGCTGAACACTCAACAATCATGTCTTCTCAGCACTTTGATGAGTTTTGAGTCTCCCCAGTAGTCACCAGAATTAAATATTGTTGTTGTTGTTTTTTAATGGAAAGTAGCATTTTTTTTTTAAATGGAAAGTAAAACAGCAGCAGAAGGTAAGCATGTAGCCTGATGCGGTAGTTACCCTCGTGTTGCTGGGACAAAGCACCCAACCAAAGGCAGCTGATGGGAGGAAAGTTGTTTATTTTGGCTTACAGTCTGGAGGGGACGCTCCATGATGGCAGGGCACAGCATGGCATGAGCAGAGGCTGGACATCACCTCTGCCACAGCAGGTGGACAACAGCAGCAGGTGAGTGAGCCGAACTCTGGCTAGGGGGAGCTGGCTATCACACCTCTAAACTCAGCCACAGCAAGCACACTTCCTTCAGCAAGGCTCCACCTCCCAAACTGGCATCAGTTGGGGAACAAACATTCAGAATACATGGGTTTATGGGGGACATCAGATTCAAACACCACACCTGCTGTCATTGGATTTTTTAAAAAAAATTATTTATTTGCTGAAATGGGGGAGGGGATGGGTGTGCCAGTACCTCCTGCCACTGCAAACAAATTCCAGACACAGGTACCACCTTGTGCATTTGGCTTTATGTGAATACTGGGGAATCCAACCCAAGGCAGCAGGATTTGCAAGAAAGTGCCTTTAACTGCTAAGCTATTTGTCCAGCCCTCATTGGGTACTGTGTTTTAATATTTATTTATTTGAGAGAGAGAGAGAGAGAGAGAGAGAGACAGGACATGACATGAATGCCAGGGCCTCTGCAAACAAACTCCCAATGATACGCCAACTTACACATACAGTCATGGACCTTGGGTCCTTAGGCTTTGCAGGCAAGCACCTTAACAGCTAAGCCATCTCTCCAGCCCCCTTATGGGATATTTTCGCAAACCTTCCTAACCTCATGCTTCACAGAAGGTGATAAGGTTCTCACACCTTCCTACGAATTCAGTCCTTTCAGGATAACATGTCAGAACCCTTCTGGAAAACGCACACATGGAGGCATGTTTTGAGACAAAAAATCTCTCACTGACCCTGAAACTCAGCCGTATTCAGCCAGTACTGGGACGGCCAGTATACCCAGTATACTGTTACCATACCCGAAGCCTAAGGATCCAGGCTCAATTCCCCAGTACTCATGTGAGCTAGATACACAAGGTGGCTCATGCATCCGAAGTTCGTTTGCAGTGGCTGGAGGCCCTGGCTTGCTCATTCTTTCTTAAATAAATAAGTAAATAAATAAATAAATAAAATATATTTACACACACACACACATATATAGTAAATAAGAGTAGCTTCATGTTGCTCAGATGAGAAGATCGGGGTACCAAGTGGGATCATGAGGTCCTGGGGTGGGTGTTCTCACAGCTGGTCAGCAACAGAGACAGATCTCCCAGACCCGTGACGTCTGAGCCAAGGTTTTCTCCCCAGTATGGAGTTTATTTACAGCTTTACCGTTGCATTACGGGTGGAATGCCCAGGTATCTAATTCTGCTCAGCACGAGGAGGAGGCAGCATCCGCATTAAACGAAGGTCAGGCTCAGTGGCCGCGGCACAGCCGGGGCGGGTCTCCAGAGGCGTGCGGTCGGGTGGTTCTGGCACGGTTACGGCTCCGTCTGCCTCCCCGGCCGGGGCGCGCACAATACCCCTTTGTGCTTTCTGAAAGGCTCGTGTGTTTTAGGTGCAGCCATGTGCAGTGAGCAGAGTCATCACAATAACAGTAAATACTCCCTGTGGTGGAGTGGGGCAAAGGTGGCTTGAGCCCTGGCAGGAGGAGGGCTGTGAGGTGCCCAGGGCCGGCCCAGCCCCCTGAATGGTTGCCTCTGGCTGGCCTTGACCTCCAGCCTGGGCTTTCAGTCCATTCTCATTCCCAGAAGCCACTAGGTCATCCTAGCCTCGAGCCAACTAGCGTGAGAAGGTCAACTTGTCATTTCTGGAGCTCCAGAGAGGGCGCTTGGAATGCTGGCCACCAAATCTCCGATCCTGTTCCAGGAAGGGCAGGCGGGGAGTGACTGCGGCCTGAGCAAACTGTGCCTCCACCGAGCTCCCAGGTGTCGTCATGTGAGTCACCCAGATGTTATCAGCAGGGAGAAAGTCTGGACAGGGTGGCTTTAAGTCACTGAGCCGCAACAAAGACCTGTGATACACAGGAAAACCAAGCAGAGGATCCTGAATGGCCGCCAGTGTGGAAGCATTGACTCCGCCTCGGGGAAGGGAAGGCTGGAGGAGGGTGGGAGACCTGCGAGCCATTAGTGCCCCATCCTGACTGTGGTCCCCTGTTTAACACGCTGCAGTTCTTAGCAGACTCTTTCCTTCATTCTCTTTCCCTCCCTCCCTCCCTCCCTCTCTCCCTTCTATCCTTCCTTCCTTTTTTCCTTTCTTCCTCCTTCCCTCCCTCCCTCCCTCCCTTCTTTCCTTCTTTCCTCCCTTCTTTCTTTCCTCCCTTCCTTCCCTCACTCCCCCTCTCTCCTTTCCATCCTTTCTTCCTCCTTCCTTTTTTTCTTTCATCATTCCTTCCTTCCATCCTTCCTTCTTTCCCACCTTTCGTTTTTTTTTTTTTTTTTTTTTTTTTGGTATGAGTTTTCCTATATATCCCAGGCTGACCTTGACTTCCCTTGATAGCCCAGGCTGGCCTCAAACTCAAAGCAATCCTCCTACCTCAGCCTCCCAAGTGCTGGGATTCCAGCTGTGGACTACGATGCCTAGGTTGCTGCTTCTCCCTTTCAAAATGTAAAAACTGTAACGCTAGATCCCAGAGTGGAGCGCTGGCCTCCACGGGTACAGACATGGCCAGAGAGGACAGTGAAACCCGAAAAGCTGAGCTCAGAGGATTCCCTTCAGCAGACAGTGTCACGGAGAGTCCATGTTCTGAGAGTGCAGTTCCTTACTTTTTAAAGACATTTTTTTGACATCATAAAACAATTTAGTGGATGAGGCTTTTATGGTCGCTGTAAATGCTAGTTGTTAAACACTTGTCATGTTGGCAGAAGCTCGGAGTGAGTTTAGGACACTTGATGCATTATCCTCCATAACATTAAAAGTTCATTTTCTTGTTTGTTTTTCAGCTTTTCTGCAGCTTCATAGATCCTGCTTTTGAAGATGAAGCAGCAGGCAGGAGGAAACTGGTTCTTGGAAGCAGCTGATGGAGGAAAGCGTTTATTTCAGGCTTCCAGGTCCCAGAGGAAGCTTCGTCCTGGCGGGGAGCCATGGCCGAGCAGAGGATGGGCATCACATCTTGCATTCCGGCTGGAAGGTAGCGGTGAGCGTGAGCCGACTCTGGTGAAGGGCCCTGGGTGGTAACACCCCGGAGCCCATTCCCCAGCACCACACCTCCTCCAGCAGGGCTCCACTGCCCAAATTCCCACCACCTGGGGACTGAGTGTGAGGCTCAATCACAAACACATGAGGCTAAGGGGGAATTTTTACATTCACGCTACCACAGTGTGTGTGTGTGTTTTCAGTCACACTGGCTAACCAGGGAGCCCTGGAGATTCTCCCATCTCATCCCTCCACAGGAGTTGGGTTATAGACATCTATGAACATGCCCAGCATTTTATATGGGTGCTGAGTCCTCATGCTTCCCCCAGTCCCCTTGAGGTCTCAATTATAACGTCACTTTCAAAAGACAAGCCATTGCATTAAAATCAAGACACATTGTATAGACCAGAATTAGAATATAAAAATTCTTTTACACCATACTGGTATTAAATTAAAAAAAAAAAAACTTAAAGGACCATAGACTTGTTTCTAGCGAGATACTACATGCCGACCTCATTTCTGCCACAATGCATACTTGACGTTGTCACTGGTGGCATCTGCCACGCAGCCCAGTGCATGGTGCCAGGCTGTCTGTCGCGGCAGTGCTGAGGGCGTGTGGTGAGACAAGGGCTTGGCACCCACTTTTCCCTGAGCTAATACTCATCTCTCTAGGTGTCAACTGGACCCTTTGCTCAAACCGTCATTTTCATAAGGACACCTGGGTGAACCCGAGTCATGTTCCCTGTTTCAGGCCGTGGGGGCGTGGTCAGTGAGAACTCCCTGTGTTAGTATACTCAGCAGGCGGTGCTTGGTATTTGCTGACTGAACTCCAGCAGCACAAGGGTAACTAACTTACCATGACCTCATCAAAGCAGAGACTTCACGAGAGATTCTACAACTCCATAGAGAACCCTTCAAAAAAAAAAAAAAAACCAAAAAAAACCACAATAATATTGTGGCCATCTTAGATTTACCACTGGCCCACATTTCAAGAGAAAGGAAAAGTCAGGGGTGTAGGGACAAACTCTGGGGTTGTAAGTCTACAGAGTACTGCCATCTGCTTCAAACTTGTTCGTCTTAGAAAAAGAGTTCTTTCTAAGACTCCCACTCTAACCTCTGTCTCCCCAGACTTCCATCTGACCTCCTTCCCCCTCGACCCTTTCCCTCACAGTCTTACCTCCAGCCTCCCTCCCTCCAACCTCCTTCCCTCCCACCACAAGTCTCTTCCTCTAACCTTTCTCTCTGAGGCTCCTTCTCCTGCCTGCTGATCACTGAGCCAAGGTGATCGCAGTAGTCACAGGTGTTGGTATCCTTGGGACAAAAAAATCCCAAACTCAGGAAGAGAAGCAAGAAAAACTTTGAGGGTGCAATTTTAAGAGAAATAGTTGACCAAAACCAGCTACATTTGTAGTATGATACAGAATGCAAACTCACTTTTAAATAATATTTATTTGTTTGTTTATTTGAGAGAGAGAGAGAAAGAGAGTAAGAGAGAGAATGGGCACTTCTGGGCCTTTTGCCACTGCAAAGGAACTCCAGGAGTTTGCACCACCTTGTGCATCTGGCTTACATGGGTTCTGAGGAATCTAACCCAGGTCCTTAGGCTTCATAGGCAAGCACCTTAACCGCTAAGCCGTCTCTCCAGCCCCTGGCTCACTTTAAAGAAATATTATCTCTTTATCTGCAAGATGAGAGAGAGAGAATGAGAACAAGTGGGCATGCTTAGACCTCTTGCAACTGCAAATGATTCCAGATATAGGAACAACTTTGTGCATTTGGCTTCATGTGAATATTGGAGAATCAAATCCAGGCCATCAGGCTTTGCAAGCAAGTACCCTTAACTGCTGAGCCATCTCTCCAGATTACTTTTCTTTTCTCACTCTAGCCCAGGATGACGTGGAATTCACTATGTAGTCTCAGGGTGGCCTTGAACTCATAGATATCCTCCTACCTTTGCCTCCCAAGTACTGGGATTAAAGGCATGCACCACCATGCCTGGCTCAGACCACTTTTTTAATTTCATTTTTTTTTTGTCACTGGATAGTTTATGCTAGGTATGATTTCTTTAGCAGCAGCCTGGTAAATCCAATGCTCAGAGCTGCAAAATGTAAGTTCTACTTTCAGTTATTCTGAGAGACAGCCAGGGGCAGGTCCTGGCATGGTGATCCCATCTGGGTTCTGCCATTCACAAGCTGTGTGACTTGGTGGAGGTACCCACCCTCTCTGGGCCTGTGCTGTAACAAGAGGATCACAGTGCCTATGTAGTGCTGTTGTGAGAATCTGTATCTGCCTGATACTCTGTCTGTCTGTCATCTATCCACTTTCAGTCAACCATCTATCAACACACGCTCTGTAGATGAGACCCAAAGACAATGCATTGACATGGTCCTCTACGCAAGAAACACAAACAATGCCATTGGCCTCCAGTTGAAAAGTGACGCAGGGCTAGCAAGGTGGCTTGGCGGATAAAATACTTGCCATGCAGATGTGCGAACCTGAGTTTGGATCCCCAGATCCCCCATAAAGCTGGACGGTGTAGCTCTAGCTTCTGTAATCTCTGTACCCCTTAGGATGAAGAGTGGAGAATCCTCCAAAAGCTAGCAGGTCCTGGATGTCACCGTGATGTTGAATGACAAGAGGCCCGGCTTCAAACAAGGTGGCAAGGGAAGAGTGACACCCAACCTTCTTCTCTGATGTGTGGCTGCGCTCACATACATGAACACATACATGTGTGAACGCACACATAACCAAAATGCAAGATCCAGTTATGCTCTGGGGTGGAGTAAGATTGTTCTCTCATCCTATCTGAGGACCCAGAAGAACAAAGGATGTATGAGAGTGAGAGAGAGAGAGAGAGAGAGAGAGAGAGAGAGAGAGAATGAGAACACGTTCTGTTTCTGCTCAGACAGAAAGCAATAGGAATGGAAGGAACATATTTTGCCTTTTGTTTTGTCCAACTGCTGTATTTCACACTAGAAATGACTTCTAAGTTGCTTTTAGCCAGACTGTGGTTATGGTGACTGGGAACTAGCGTCCCATATGGTCAGCCACCGAAGTGACCGGCAGCAGCCTGACGCCATGCACCGACGGTCTGGATTCAGAACCTTGCTGCAGGGCCACAGAGGTGTTCGCTCAGGGTCTGGCAGCCATGCTCCCCTCTTTCTTCTCCCAAGACCTTCTAAAACACAGAAACTATTTGGGTTGAAACGGGAGCCAAGGCCTGGTGAACAGTGAGCCTATTGTGGCGAGCCAAAATAAACCATGGGTGCACATGAGTTGCCATGTCCAAGACCAACCCCTGCAAAAGGACTTCTCCCACAGCCTGCCTCTGAGACTCTATCAAGGTGCAAATGATGGTGGGCTGCTTCCTAGCTGTGGCTCCTTCTAAGCGACAAGCATCTCCTTGTATGCTTTGGGTGGGTGTTGCAGTCAGGTTCGCACTGTTAGTAGAAATCACCCAACCAAGAGCAGCTTTGGGAAAAAGAGGTTAATTTTGGCTCACAGGCTCGAGGAGGAAGCTCCATGATGGCAGGGGAAACGATGGCATGAGCATAGGGTGGACATCACCCCCTGGCCAACATGAGGTGTACAACAACAGGAACAAGAGAGTGTGCCAAACACTGGCAAGGGGAAACTGGCTATAACACCCATAAACCCGTCCCCAACAATACACTGCTTCCAGGAGGCATTAATTCCCAAATCTCTATCAGCTGGGAACCTAGCATTCAGAACACCTATGTTTATGGTGGACACCTGAATCAAACCACCCCAGTGGGTTTTGTCTATTCCTATGCATACTTATTAGAACCACCATGTTTCACTATATATTTTTTAACTGTGGACTATGGAATCTATGTACCTGGCAAATCTACCAAGACTGTTCACCAACACTGAGCACAGACACGAGGGCTCCTAAACAAGCCACCTCCAACTTCAAACAAATGGCAAATTAGAGACCATATTCTCTAGCCACAATGCTAGTAAATTATCCACTGTATTGCTCATAAGAGCCAAAAGCAAAAATCAACAACCAACAGGCCCTAGAAGAAACCCATGCGATTGGAGAGCAGGAACCATGGTGATAATTAAGTCACACACATGTGGATTGATCGTGTGCATCTGTCTGCTGGAACTGCCGTAACAAGCCAGCATACACTGGCAGGTTTAAACACATAGCACGTATCTTCCCACAGTTCCAGAGGCCCAGGTTCAAGATCAAGTTGTCCATAGTGTTGGGTTCTCCTGAGGTCTCTCTCTTTGGCTTGCAGATCATATTCTTGACTGTGAGTCTGTCTTCTACTCTCTTCCTGAGGACACTGGCCATGTTGGATCAGGACCTGCCCTAATGGTTCCCTTTTAACTTAATTACACCTTTAAAGCTCTGTCTTCAGGTAGAGTCACATTCTGAAAGACAAAGGGACTTTGACATATGAGGCTGGTATTGTGTTTGTGGGGGAGGACGACATTTTTCACTCAAAAAGATTAGCTGGAAATCTTTGCCATTTCTCCTATCCAGAAGCCAGGTCCCCTTGAGTGAATCCATGTGTCTCTGTGTTTCTGTGACCAACAGACTATGGTGCAAATGATTCTGATCTTCATTACACCTGGTGGGTTAGCGTCTCCCTCATGGGCACTCGCTCTGGGCCCCTGTATGGCCTTGGATAGTTCTACCTATTCTGAGGCCACCAAACTGCAGACACCATGCATCACACTCCATCCAGCAGTCCCACCTGAGGCAAACCTTCCAGCCATGTGGCCGAAGCTTCCTTGGCCCTCTAGACCAGCCATGCCCAGCTGTCCCTCCTGGTCCCAACCACTGCTTCCATGAGTGGAATCATTCACTCATGCCTTTTATGACACCAGCACCATGACAAAAAAAAAAAAAATTGAAATATTGCTTTAGTCTGTATAGGTCATTTTTGTTTGTAAAGTAAAAAATAGATGGGTAGCCAGGCATGGTGGTGCATGCCTTTAATCCCAGCACTTGCGAGGCAGAGGTAGGAGGATTGCTGTGAGTTCAAGGCCACCCTGAGGCTACATAGTGAATTCCAGGTCAGCCTGGGCTACAGTGAGACCCTACCTTGAAAAACCAATTAATAAATAAATAAAATTTTAAAAACGGGGTAAAACAAAATGTCCCAGAAGAAATCATAACAGAAATTAGAACATATTCACAATTAAACAATTAGTAAAATACTGAACACTAAAACTAAGGAGGTGTAGGACCGGGCGTGGTGGCGCACACCTTTAATCCCAGCACTCGGGAGGCAAAGGTAGGAGGATGGGCGTGAGCTCGAGGCCACCCTGAGACTCCATGGTGAATTCCAGGTTAGCCTGGGCTAGAGTGGGACCCTACCTCCAAAAACCAAAGCACATTAACAAAACAAACAAAAAACAAAAAACTAAGGCTGTGTAACTAAATAGAATTTAGGAGTACATTTATAGCTTTAAGTGTTTCTATTAAGGGGGAACAAAAAGGAAAGGTGAACAATGATGAAATAAACATCTATATGGAAGAAAAGAAAGAACTAAGACCTCATTCAAATGTGAAGACCAGCACTTCAGGGAGTGGGTCCCTGGTAATGGTGACACTCCGTGTGCACGTGAGAAGGGGTTCACACACGAGGCATCTCCATTAAATTTCTCATATGATCTCGCCTCTCTCACTTCCCTGCTTGATCGCCCCAATGACTGCGGCCCCCTGGGCTGTGTCTGCGCCTGCGCCTGCCGCTAGGGGCGCCATCCTGGCTTCTTGTCTCTATGTGTTTGCCCTGTACATTTCTCTCCTGTGCTAGCAGGCAGCGATTGTCTCAATCTAACCATAAAAAGTCACGCGGAGGGCTGGGGAGATGGCTCAGCAGCTCAAAGCACTTGTTTGCACAGGCCGCTGGTAGGGGTTCGATTCACCAGTACCCATGTAAAGCCAGATGTACAAATTGAACCATGCATCTGAGTTCCATTTGCAGTGGCAAGGAGCCCTAGTGTGCCCATACTCTCCCCTGTTCTCTATCTTTCCCTCTCACTCTCCTGGCAAATAAATAAAAAATATTTTCATGAAAAAAAATCATGTAGAGGTCCAAGGTGTCGCTCATTTTGCCCCATTCTGTGCTTGGGGATGGACTTTTTAATATGCCTTCTTGGCTACCATGTTTCCTTGAGTGACAGGCTAGGTTCACATCCCCACTGACCAACGAAGATCATCTACTTCTCGCTTCCTTTGTTAGAGCCACAGCTTTCCATCAAACTGACACTCTGGTCCCGTCCACCTTCACAGTCCTCAGGATGCCCCATACATATCATACAATGGCCAGCCTTCACTTCCTGCCCCGGCCCCCAGGTTTCCCCCACTGTGCCCCATCTCCCGCACACGAGTTTGACATCTCAAGGAAGTGGAAGGTCATGGGCTCCAGAATCGGAGCAGCCTGATTTAAATTTTTTAATATTTATTTATTTGAGAGAGAGGGAAGGAAAGAGAGGAGAGAGAGAGAGAGAGTGTGTATAAGTGTGCCAGGGCCTCCAGCCACTGCACGCAAACTCCAGGTGCATGTGCTACCTTACACATCTGGCTTACATGGGTCCTGGGGAATTGAACCTGAGTCCTTAGGCTTTCCAGGCAAATGCCTTAACTATGAAGCCATCTCTCTAGCCCAGAACAGCCTGATTTTAAATGCAAGGTGGATTTCTTACAGGTGTGTCACCATAAGCACACAATCATACTTATTTCTAATTTCTCTCATAGTGGCTCTGAAGATAAAAGGCATCATTCTTTTAAAAGTTACGTACAGATGTTACCCTATGGCCCGGCAAGTCATGTTATAGGTATGTATACAAGAGCAGTGAGAATGAATGTGTTCACAAATGTTCAGAGCAGTATTTGGATGGTTAATCTTTTTTTTTTTTTAAGAGAGAAAGAAAGAGAGAATTGGCACGCCAGGGCCTCAGTCACTACAGTTGAACTCCAGACACTCACACCACCTAGTGGGCATGTGCAACCTTGTGCTTGCCTCACCTTTGTGTCTGGCTTATGTGGCATCTGGGGAGTTGAACATGGGTCCTTAGGCTTCACAGGCAAGCACTTCAACTGCTAAGCCATTTCTCTAGCCCTGGATGGTTAATCTTGATTGCCAATTGAGTGGATTTGTAATCACCTAGGAGACTCACCTCTGGGCCTGTGAGGGCATTTCCAGGGAGGTTTAGTTGAGAGAAGACCAACTTTGAATGTGGGCAGCATCGTGCTGTGGACTGGGGTCCCACCCTGAATTAAAAGGAGAAAGGGAGCTGAGCTCTAGCATCCATCACTCTCTGCTTCCTGACCAAGGAATCGATGTCACCAGTGGCCCCATGCTTCTACTGCTATGTCGTGCCACCATGATGGACTGCATCCTCTCAACCTGTGAGCTAACACCACCCTTTCCTCTCTTAAGTTGCATGTGTTGGGTACTTGTCACAGCAATGGGAAAAGTGACCAATAAAAATATTGTGCATACTAGCCAAGAGTGAAATAACCCCAGTGCCCATGCATGGATGCCTGGGGAATCAAATGGTCTATCCACACAGTAGAATGTCATTCGGCCACAAAAAGAAATGAGGCACTGACGTACACTAGATCTCAGGTGAGCCTTGGAAACATCACACTGAGCGAAGGAAGTCAGACAGAAAAGGGCCCGGATTGTCTCATTCCTCGTCCATGACATATCCAGAACAGACGAATTCACTGAGATGGGATAGAGATCAGTAGTTAGTAAGGCTGAAGGGAAGGGGGTTGGGAAGACGTGAAATTACAGAGAGGTGATAGTGATGTGAGTGCACTCAGCTAATTGTATACTATAAAGAGGTCAATTGTGTTTAATGAGTTTTGCCTCAATTTTTAAAAATTGATGGTAGGGAACTCAGGAGATGGTTCAGTAGATAAATCACTTGATAAACAAGTATGAAGACCAGAACTCAGATCCCCAGCACCCATGTAAATGCTGGAAAGACATGGAGCCCACCTATAATCCCAGAACTCAGGAGGCAGAGATAGGGAGCCCTGGGGCAAGGTGGCTAGCTACATTAGTTGAGTTGGAAAACTCTGGGGTCAAGTGAGAGATTCTGCCTAAACCAGTAAGGTGGAGAGCAACAGAGTAAGATAGCCATAACCTCTGGCCTCCACATGCATGCACATATATGTGCAAGCACACCTGCCCATATGCGTATACACACACATGCACACCACACACATGCAAAAAAAAAGAGGAAAGTGAAAAAAAAACCAAAATAAAAAGATAAAACAATTAAAAATAAAAACACAAAAAAGTAACAATTGAAACATCAAATGATGAAAGGAATCAGGGTCACACGGCGAGTGTGCATGGGACATTCAGCACTATTACTGTTACCAATGTCCTCATAACCCATCAGCTGTGACTGACTCATTTCTAGCAGGTCTTCTCTAATACCTCTGGCTAGCAGGTAGGAGGCTTCCAGCTCAGTACCAGCTTGATTTCTGTCTCCTACAACCAAAAGCTGTGGCATCTTCAACAACAGAGCCTTACCATTTAGTTCTGGTGGGCAACCAAAAGCACTGATGATAGCCTGTATTGTTGTAGGTGGGGGGGCTCAGGGGCCTCCCAGGCCAAGTACTCACCAGTTGTCCCACCCCTGGCATTGGGATTTTCTTGTGAAAAACATCTATGACTTCTGAGTACAACATCATCCATGTCCATCAGGTGATTCTGCCCAAACTCTTTTTTTTTTTTTTTTTTTTTTTTTTTGGTTTTTCAAGGTAGGGTTTCACTCTCGCCCAGGCTGACCTGGAATTCACTATGTAGTCTCAGGGTGGCCTCGAACTCATGGCGATCCTCCTACCTCTGCCTCCCGAGTGCTGGGATTAAAGGCGTGCGCCACCACGCCCGGCTAACTCTTTTTTTTTTTTTAAGTTCTAGTTTTTATTAGCTAATACAGAAGTTGGTTTCCACATGGTTTATTCATAGCATCTGTAATTTTGGTTAACTCTCTTCCTGCCTTCTCTTCTCCTCAAATCCCTTCTCATGATCCCACTTAGACCTTGCCCCCTCTAGTATTCCTCCCCTCTACTTACATATCTATTATCCTCTTCCCTTAAGATTTCCCCTCCTCCCCCTCATGTGCGAATTTTAAGATTATATTTTTTTCTATTTCTGTGAAGGACAGGTCAGAAAGACAAGGTTCTACTGCTGAAGACACCTGGTGAGTTGCGAACATAACAGAAGCCAGGCTGGAGCTAAGGCAAAGCTTCTTCCTACGTAGTGCCAGAAGGTACTATGCAGGATGGTGACAGAGAGACGTCGTCAACATGACCATCCAGCCACGAGCCTTGCATTCTATAACACTGACCCTCCAGGTAAGATGCGCCCTCCAGTGCAATAGTGGCATGAATAGGGATAACCAACACTGCTGTGATTGGATTCAAGGCCTGCTCCACAGGAGGGAACACATGCCTGGTACTGCAAACCAAGTCAAGAAAGCTCATGGCTGTTGAGAATTATGCACTAAGGAAGAACCTATTATTACCATGTTGCTAAACAGAAGTGTTGTTAAACTGCCTACTAAATATTTATGTTTATATCCATAGGCCAGTTCTACTCTCAGCCCTGATCAGAAAAGCCCTTTTCTTTGGCAGTGGTAGGTGGTCAGTGCAGAGCATCATAACTGGTTAAGTGCTCAAAAGAAGTGAGCAATGAATACTCAGGCCTAAATGAGACACAGACATATTCCCTCCAGGGCTCAGGGAACATCATAGAAGATGGGATGGAAAGAATATAAGAGCTGGAGGATGGGAAGGAGTGCTGTGGTCTTCTGTTGTCCAGACATGGCCAGACCCCCGCACTCATGAGCTCACACCAGATGTGGTCACCTGCACGGGACGTGCACATGATGGGGCCAGTCATCATGCTGTTACAGATAGGGGAGGGGCTTGGGGGTCACAACCCTCCCTAGTGAGTTAATGACACTTAAACTTTGCAGAGGAGGGGAAGTCATTCTCTTCTGTGGCATAACCACTAATAAGAGATGAGAAGAAGGAATACAATGAAGATGAGGGAATAAAAGAAGGTAACGTAGGGTACATGTGATCAAAAATTATGTGAGTATGAAAATGTCAAAAAATAACACGGCATTAAAATCAGTTGGCTAGAGTAATACTTTCATCCATTGTACATAGTCAAGAGTTCTGAAGCCCAATGGGCTGGAAAAAAAAAATCAAGCTCACATGTTCTTTTCAAGTTTCAAATTTTAAGCAACTAATTTGTACTATGCAAAATCCAATGATTAATAAGTTGAGAAATATTGCAGCTTGTAGACTTTTTATGAACTGATTTTAATTTCATAGTTTTCCTCTCTAAAAAGTGTCTAGATGCCAGCGCTATTCTCAGCACATTGGCCTTCTATCAAGTCCCCTTTGACATTTGTTCTATCACATACAAATTTCTTTATACAGCATGTTCTCAGAGCCTTCATAACGACATTGTTTTCCTAGCTGATGTCATATCAGCTATCAAAAGAGGAAGTTTTCCACTGGCCTGATTCACGAGAACTGATACTGGACTCCTCACTCTAAAGGCTTCCATCACACTGCTTCTGTCCCCCATCCATGCTGTTCAGTTGGATCGAGGGATAATCCTGTGGTCACAGTGCCCAAGAGTGGGAAGGGAGTATCAGACACACAAGACATCCCTTGAGTGTCCAGACAGACACACTATCATGAAGTGACGGAGAATAGCCCAGGTACTGAGAGGATTCAGGGACGAGGCTTTGGGGGAAACGTGTCTTGCGGTAGGTGACATTTGCCATTGATAGGAAAGGATGGCTAGATGGATTTAAGCAGACAGAGAAGTGACAGCAGACCAGAAGTGCAGGCAGAGGGAAGAGCAGAGAAGCAGGAAGTTCCAAGGCTCAGTGCAGGGCAAGGTTGGTTAGGACCGGGTAAGGATCATGTCAGGTGGGTTGGATGAGTGAGGAGAGTGAGGTGCAAATGGGAAGGAAGGGCTCTCAAGTCTTGTAGCCTCAACATTCTTTTTATTTAAACTTTTTTCTTATTTGAGGGAGAGAGAGAGAGAGAGAGAGAGAGAGAGAGAGAATGGGCATGCCAGGGCCTTCAGCCACTGCAAATGAACTGGTTTACGTTGGGCCTGGAGATTCAAACATGAGTTCTTAGGCTTCATAGGCAAGTGCCTTAACCACTAAGCTGTCTCTCCAGTTCACCTCAAAATTCCTTTTCTTTTTTTTTTTTAAGATTTATTTTATTTATTTATTAGAGACAGAGAGAGGGGAAGAAAGAGAGAGAGAATGGGTGCGCCAGGGCCTCTGTCTACCTCAAATGAACTCCAGATGCATGCACTACTATGTGCATCTGGCTTATGTGGGACTTGGAGAATTGAACCCAGGTTCTTAGGCTTCACAGGCATGCGCCTTAACCACTAAGCCATCTCTGCAGCCCCACCTCAACATTCTTGATACTAGCTACTGGATGGTTGAATAGTTTGGTGGTCACATAAGCAGATCTGTGGGGCGAGTTCCTCAAGCTAACAATAAAGTTAGTGACTTCTGTTCCTGGGCCAGGGCTTCACAGGCCCGCAGAGTCTTTGCTTAGGATGGTCAAAGGGTGAAGGTGCAGCTTACTGAAGTCCTGTCAGCACAGGCAGGAAACTGTGTGGGAACCTGAGGTTTCTGTCCCTGAGAGATGTTTAGACCAGTGAGAGCATTCAGTAATAGTTTAAGGAATTTGGATTTCATTTGGGTGAATTTGTTTGCGTGTGTATGTGTGCATAGTGTTAATGCATATATGATATGTGTGCATATGTGCGTGAGTGCAAGTGCGCACACGCGTGTGTGTGAGTGTGCACAGGTGTATATGCACATGCATATGAAGGACAGAACTTTGATGTTAGGTGTCTTCCTCAATCACTCTTTGTCTTATTCTTTGAGACAGGATCACTTGTTGCATCTGAAGCTCATCAGCTGAGATGGCCTGGCTGGCCAGTGAGCCCTCCTGTCTCTGCCTCCCCAGCACTGGGATTATAGATGTGCACCACCATGCCCAGCATTTCATATGGGTGCTAGGGTTCTGAAATATTGGAGGATGTGCTTGGCACCAGGTTGAATGGAGACCAGATCAAAGACTGAGAGGTCTGGGCTGGAGAGATGGCTTAGCGGTTAAGGCACTTACCTACAAAGCCTCAGGACCCAGGTTCAATTCCCCAGGACCCATGTAATCCAGATGTACAAGGTAGTGCATGCATCTGGAGTTTGTCTGCAGTGGCTGGAGGCCCTGGTGTGCCCATTCTCCCTCTCTCTATCTGCCTCTTTCTCTCTCTCAAATAAGTAAATAAATAAATACTTTTTAAAGACTGAGAGGGCTGGAGAGATGGCTTAGCAGTTAAGGCGCTTGCCTACAAAGCCTAAGACCCATGTTAGACTCTCCAGGTCCCATGTAAGCCAGACACACAAGGTGACATAAGCACACAAGGTCACACATGTGCATGAGGTGGCACGCACGTCTGGAGTTCGATTGCAGTGGCTGGAGGGCCTGGCACTCCAATTTTCTCTTGCTTGCTCTCTCTCTCTCTCATAAAAAATTGCAAAAACAGGGCTGGAGAGATGGCTTAGCAGTTAAGGTGCATGCCTGCCAAGCCTAAGGACCCTGGTTCGATTCTCCAGGTTCCACATTACCCAGATGCACAAGGGGGTGCATGCGTCTGGAGTTCGTTTGCAGTGGCTAGAGACCCTGGTGTGCCCATTCTCACTGTCTCTCTCTCTCTCTCCTTCCCTCTCTCTGTCTCTAATAAATAAATAAATAAAAATAAGATCTTTTTTTAAAAAAATTGCAAAAACAAAACAAAATAAAACAAAAGGCAGGGCAGAAGTAGGGCATTCCAACTGGAGATGGCAGAATTGACTTCCTTCACACAGAAAATGCTCCACAGGCTTCAGTAGCACCCAGGCACTAATGTCCCTGCTGGGTTTACGTAGACCTGGGGTCTGAACTCAGGTCCTCAGGCTTAGGCATCAAATACTTTACTCACTGAGCCACTGCTCCAGCCCCTGATGACTTTTTTTTTTGTCTTTTTGCATAGTTTGGGAAAGAACAAAGGTCCAAATCATTTGACTTCATGACAAATAACATAGATGCTGGTCTTTTCCACCTTAAATCTCTGCCAGTTGGAGGTGCCCATTTCTGGCACCGTCAGCAAAATGGCCATGGCCTTGTGGTGAGCCCCAGCTCCCCTCCCCTGTGCACACCATGGATTGGAGTGGTTTATCTGGGGCCTGACAGGACCACCTTCCAATCCCAGCATGAGCGTCCAACTCAGGCTGAGGCACGGCCCCAGGCACCCTCCAGGATGGCTGAATCCAAAAGCCAGGGATGGCTTTTTGCCTCACACTCATCTAGCAGGAAGACAAGACCTGCTTTTGGTGGAGGCTTAGGGAATTTTGACCATATAAAGGGTGGTATGATCAAACTTTGCTGCTCTCTGCCTCCAATTCCTAAGAAGTTTTAAATTCTTTGCTGCAGTGAGTGTAGGTGAAAACGCGTGTGGCGCACAGCAAGACGATCTGAGCGCCTCTAACAAACAACCTTCTCACCGCTTCTGCCTTTCTTAATCATCTCACCGAGAAAGTTCCTCCCACAGACCTGCACATTCGTCTATCATCTTCTTGAGAAAACAAGATGCCCGGCAGCCCAGCTGCCTGCTTTGGCGCTGGAGCCCTTGCTGGTTTCTGGATCCTCCTCTCATTGACGTCAGCTGGACCGACCACCAGATTCCTGTGACTCATTTCCCAACACCTCCCATTTACTGCTCCCTGAAATAATATTCCGAGGAGGTCTGAGCAGAGGAGTGTTCAAATAAATCAATGAATGCCACAAAAAGGCGTGAGTAATGACATACACTGGTCCGGGCCTCTGAAGCCATGCTGGGTAGGCGAGTGGACGCCTCTCAGCCTGTGTGTGGCCACCACACCTATGCCAATGGCTCTGCCTGTCATTTTCTTGGGAGACAAGATGCTCTCTCTTCTAGCCCTTGCTGCCACAGCCCAGCAAAAGTTCACCTACTGGAAAGAAACAAAACCCAAAATGTCTTTGAACTTAAGTGTTTTATGTGTTTTCTTAACATTTTGGTCTGGGACATCTGTCTTTGTTTAAAAGCACATCTATTTATATCAACAACTGTTCCCATCGAGTCCTTGGGGACCAATTCAGGCAGATGTTGCTTGTTGTGGGCTTTCTTTAGGATTCGCTTTGAAAAAAAAATGTGGAATTCATTTCTACCCTGCTCTCTTCCCAATAAAGCTAAAGCCCAGAAATTCGCAAACCTTACGTTTCTGTGTACACAAAATCCATCCTTTTGCTCTTCATAGTGCGTGACTCATGTTGCTGGGATAGATGGACCGATGAATCATGCCCGTACTACGAGGGCTGAAGATGAGTGAACGGAGGGAGCCGGCTTGCTTAGAAGGTTGGTAGTGGGATTACTCACTCAAATGGAGACTGACGTGAAGGCCGGGGCTTGCACACCCAATGATGTGTAATTTATACAAACACCACTTTGGCTCTGAACGAGGCGCCACAGCAAACTAGTAAAAAGTGGGGAAGGCTGGAGGTGGCCTTACAGATCCAAGCCATCCATGACGGGGCCTCAGCCGGCGATGGTGGGTGGGTGGTAGGGAGACTGCGCGTGCAATCATACTCCACGTGTATCTGGAAGCTGCTCAGGCCACGAGCTTTCTGCACAAGGCTTTGAAGTAGAAGGACCCTGGTCTATCTGCTGTGGGGCCTGCTGGCTGTAGGTGGGGAGGCATCCTGCTTCCAGGGCCCAGGCAGCTCTGCATGTCCTTCAGGAGAGGCTCATAGAGCCCTGTCTATTCCTGCCCGAGTGTCTGCCGTTTCCTTCATCTTCCTCCCCTGCCCAGGCATTGGCTGCACACAGGGAATACAGTTCTCGTCAGCTTCTGTTTACATTGAGTCACTCCCTAAAGAGAGTTCACAGTGGGCTCGCGAGATGCTTCAGTGGTCAAAGGCGCTTGCTTGCAAAGCCTTCAGGCTGTGTTTGATTCCCCAGTACCCACGTCAAGCCAGATGCATGAAGTGGCACATGCATCTGGAGTTCATTTTCAGTGGTAGGAGGCCCTGGGGTGTTCATACTCTCTTCCACTCTTTCTCCTCCCACATTTGCAAATAAATAATTTTTTTTCAAAGAATGTTCACATTGATGGGATGTATTCGTGAAGGCACTTTGGTTCTTACCTTGAGAAATGACATCGTTTAAGTACCCATGAACCTCTTTTCCTGGACAGTTATTTTTCCTAGGGCATCTTAAACATTTTCTAATCACAACACCTTTTTGCCCAAGAAAGTCTTACTTGACCCAAAATATGCAGGAATATAAAATAGATGTACAAACCAAACACTTAATGATAGTAAATTGCAAAGATTTTTTAAAACAATTCAGTAGTATGCATATTTTACCATTTACTAAAAATGCAAAACATATTTGCATACTACTGAGATGGAAGTGCTTGTTTATTTTTACAAGAAGACTTAAAATTTGGCTGAGTGTTTGAATTGCAGGACAGAGAGCATCTTCAATATTTTCCCAAGTTGGTGATCATTCGACTTAACTGTCGGTGCCAAGAACGCTGCTTCACTTAAACAAACAGATGTGTGTTTAGAGCCATTTCAGAAATTGTTGGCAATTCTGTCCTAACTCTAAGTGAAAATTCATTTAATGACTTTTTACATTTTAAAACATTTTATTTATATGCAGAGAGAGAGAGAGAGAGAGAGAGAGAGAGAGAGAGAGAGAGAGAACATGCATATCAGGGAATCCAGCCACTGCTAATGAACTCCAGATGCATGCGTCACTTTGTGCATCTGGTTTCATATGGGTCCTGGAAATTCAAAGCTGAGTCGTTAAGCATTGCATGCAAACACCTTGACTGCTGAGCTATCTCTCCAGCCCCTCATTTAATGATTTTTAAAATAATTTTTTTATTTTAAAGATTTTTAAATTTTTATTTATTTATTTGAGACAGAGGGAGGGACAGAGAAAGGGAGAGTGGGTGCACCAGGTCATCTAGCCACTGCAAACGAACTCCAGACGCATGTGCCCCCTTGTGCATCTGGCTGACGTGGGACCTAGAGAATCGAACCGGGGTCCTTAGACTTCGCAGGCATGCACCTTAGCTGCTAAGGCATCTCTCCAGCCCAAAAATAAATTTTTATTTATTGATTTTTAAGGACAGAGAGAGATTGAATGGGTACCTCAGGGCCTCCTGCTGTTCCAAATGAACTCCAGATGCATGTGCCCCTTTGTGCATATGGCTTTATGTGGATACTAAGGAATCGAACCCAGGCCAACTCAGGCTGGCAGGCTTTGCAAGTAAGTGCCTTTAACCACTGAGCAATCATTTTCTAATGAGACACAAGTCAGAAACTCAAACAAAAATTCTAAAATCAAACATTCTAACAGAATAAAGACCAAATATATATTAATTTAATACATACATGCTGAATAACGATGGCAGGCAGGAATGGATTAAAAGTCCCTGTTTTCACTGGGCATGGTGGCTTCTGCCTTTAATCCCAGTACTTGGGAGGCAGAGGTAGGTGGATCACTGTGAATTTGAGGCTACCCTGAGACTACATAGTGAATTCCATGTTAGTCTGGGCTAGAGAGTGAGACCCTACCTTGAAAAAACTAAAAAACTAAAAATAGGGAAAAAAAAGTCCCTGTTTTCCACAACTAAACCATTATCTTTCCATAACAGAGAAAACTTTGTGTACAGTGTGAAGACTGTAACTCATAATACAGGAGTCTTGAATCTGAGCCAAGGAGGTTCTGGCATGTTTGACGGCATCATGGGATGTGATGGTGCTCGCAGTGTGAAGTGAACATGTGTGTTCAGAACCAAGACTGCGGTGACGTTGTGCGACACAACACAGGTGAGTGTGCATGCTGAATACGGCCCACCTCGGGTGAATTTACTTAAAATGGGAGAGGCAATTTCAGAGAAACAGCCAGAGGGGAAAGAACTGTAATGCCAGGAAGTCATCTGCAAAAATAAGACTTTAAATGATGGGAATACAAATGTCATAGGGTTTTAGGGATGATTTCAAATTATAAGTGTGATGGTAATGGTAACTTCCTCTTCTCACTGAGTAATTCCAGCGGCTCCTCCATCACTTTCTCCCTCCCCCCCTCTTTTTTTTTACATGTGCATGATTGTGTCTGATGTGTCTATATTTGTACATGCATCTTTGGATATATGTGGGCTTATATGTGTGCACATGTATGTGCCTGTCCGTGGAGGCCAGAGGTTGGGGGTGGGTGTCTTCCTCTATCACTCCCTGTAGTCGTTACCTTCTTGTTGCTGGGACAAGACACCCGACCAGGAACAGCCTGTGACAGTTTTGGGGGGTAGTTTCATCATGGTGGGGAAGGCACGGTAAGAGCAGGCAGGTGCTCACAAGGTCACACACCAGCAGGGAGGAAGGAAGCAGCAAGCGTGAGCTAGCTGCCACAGGGCAAAGAGCCGGGTTATAAAATCCCAAGGCCCGCCCACCGGGACATACCTCCTCCAGCAAGGCTCTTGCCTCCCAAAGGCTCCACGGGCTGGGGATCAAGTGTGAGGTTTCATCACAAGCGTTTGAGGCTGTGGGAGACATTTCACATTCAAACCAACACACACTCCATCTTCTTCTTCTTTTGAGACAACTCTCTCACTGAACCTGGAGCTCACGGAGTTGGCTAGACTAGTCAGCTTGCAAGTCTTAGTGATCCTATCTCTGCCCCCAGTGCCCCCTCCCCACCAAGACTGGGATTATAGGTGCTTGTCACAAAACCCAGCTTTTATGTGGGTGCTGAGGATCTGAACCCAGATCTTCATGCTTGTGCAGCCAGTACTTTACCCACAGGGATATCTCCCCAGTAGCTCCATCTTGTCTTTTATCCCGGGAGAAATAGGAGGGTTCACGTTGTCATCAGTTGCATTTTTTTTTTGTTTGATTTCTTTTCTTTTTCAAGAGATTGTCTCACTCTAGCCCAGGCTGACTTGGAACTCACTCTGCAGCCACAGGCTGGCCTCCAAGTCATGGTGATCTTCCTACCTCTGCCTTTCAAGTGCTAGGATTAAAGGCACACACCACTACTTTCAATTTTCACCTGCATTTAAAAAAGTTATTTATGTGTGTGCATGTGTGCGTGTGCATGTGTGCGTGTGTGCATGTGTGCGTGTGTCCTGTGCACATGCCACGGCACACACATGGAGGTCAGAGGACAACTTCAAGGTGTCTGTGCTTGACCTTCTTTGAGGCAGGGTCTTTTGCAGTTTTAAACAAACTGCCAGGACTACAAATTACAGTCATACCAGCTGGACAGTGAGCTTCGGATGCTCCTGGCTCCACCTCTCATTGTTGGGTGCTGGGATCACAGGTGTATGTGTTATTTTCTATTTGGCTTTACTTGCGTGCTATGGAATCGATCCCAGGCTTGCAGGCTTTCCAAGCAAGTACCTTTCACTGCTGAGCCATCTCCCCAGCCCCTGTCAACTGCATTTTCACAGAGTTTTCAACATTTTCCTGTTAATAGGCAGGGTGGGGGACATCGGCCCAGTAGACCACCATCGAGCCTGATGTATGTGGAGGGGCCTAGGCTACTTCTCCACCTGGTCAGGGTATTTGAGAGTATTTAATCACTGTGATTACCTTAGCTTTGCTATCTATTAATCAATTGTTCTAACCTAAAAATGACCCTTTTGGGCTGGAGAGATATTTCAGTGGTTAAAGACACTTTCCTGCAAAGCCTGATGGCCAGGGTTCAATTTCCCAGTACCCACATAAAGCCAGAGGTACAAAGTGGTGCAAGTATCTGGAGTTTGTTTGCAGTGGCAGGAAGCCATGGTGCACCTATTCTCTCTCTGTCTGCTTCTCTCTCTTTCCCAAATAAATAAAAATACTAAAAAATGACTCCTTCTTTATCATATATTAGTATTTGTTATGGGAGAGACATTTTTTTAATATTTTAATATTTTTATTTATTTATAAGGAGAAAGAGAGAGAGAAAGAATGAATGGACATGCCAGGGCCTCCTGCCGTTGAAAATGAAATCCAGACATCTTATCTATATATATATTTAAAATTTTTTTGTTTATTTTTATTTACTTATTTGAGAGTGACAGACAGAGAGAGAGAAAGAGGCAGTTACAGGAGAGAGAGAGAGAGAGAGAGAGAGAGAGAGAATGGGTATGCCAGGGCATCCAGCCTCTGCAAACAAACTCCAGACATGTGAGCCCCCTTGTGCATCTGGCTAGCGTGGGTCCTGGGGAACTGAGCCTCAAACCAGAATCCTTAGGCTTCACAGGCAAGTGCTTAACCGCTAAGCCATCTCTCCAGCCCCCATCTTATCTATATTAATTCATTTAAAACCACAGCGGCATAATGACTGCCAGGTGCAGAACATTAGAGGCTCAGAGATAGTAAAGATCATGCTGAGGTCACACAGGTCATGTGTGTGGAGTCATATGGGGGGGTGTATGTGAAGTCACATGGGGGGAATATGTCTGATGTCCACATAGAGGGGGCAGTCAGGTATTCCTGATGCTAAAACCTGTGGCCTAATCTCTATATATTCATCCAAGTCAATGATATAACCAAGTATTCGAAGGTCATGTCTGTCCAAGAATAACCAGCTCTTAACTTTCTATTCTCCTGACTGTGTCTAAAAGAAACCCTTCTCGCTTCACTTGGAGGGTTAGCCTGACTAGACCTGATCCAGTCTACACGTGAATGAAGTCATTTCAGTTCTATCCAGTGCCAGTTCTCCTGCCTTGGTGCTGAACGTCTAGGTCTGCATAAAAGAGAGCTCCAGACACCAATTACCACAAGGCGCACTCAGCTAAGAGCAATCCAACCATGACCCGGAGGACTGGCTGTGCAGATCATTGTTTTTGATACTAGACTTGAACGAGTTAGTATCTTGGCTGACAGAAGGTATTTCAAATCTACGGGATCCAGCATGGGCCAGATCAACTGTCCAAGAACCTTCTTCTGCACGTAGCTGAGAGGGAGTAGGTAGTTAGGGTGACTGGGCCCCTGAAAGTACAAAAGACAGGAAAGTCTGCACTTGCTAGAAATCAAAGATGATCTGACTTCTTTTTTTTTTAAAGTTTTTTTTGTTTATTTATTTATTTGACAGCGACAGAGAGAAGGAGGCAGAGAGAGAGAGAGAGAGAGAATGGGCGCGCCAGAGCTTCCAGTCTCTGTAAACGAACTCCAGATGCGTGCGCCCCCTTGTGCATCTGGCTAACGTGGGTCCTGGGGAATTGAGCCTTGAACCGGGGTCCTTAGGCTTCACAGTCAAGCGCTTAACCACTAAGCCATCTCTCCAGCCCTGATCTGACTTCTTATCTCTTGCCTAGTTCCCTAGACATGTTTTTCTACAAACAACCTGTACCCCTCCTGGGAGGGAGGTCTTTCATAGGATTTAAACATTGTGGTTGGTCAAATTCAGTCCCTGGAACTTGGTGTCAGGGCTAGCCTCTTCCTGAGACAGCCCCTAGCCCTAACCAACCAGCTGTCCCTCTGGTTCACCTGAGCCAGAAGATAGGGCCTAGCACTATAAGATTATAAATACCTTTGTTAGGGAGGGCACACTCTCTGAGCTGCCTGACCACTTGGGAACCTCCAGCCAGGTTGAGCCAAGGGGAGAGCCCCCAACCCTTATTCTTTTTTAAAAAAAATATTATATTTTTATTATTTATTTATTTGAGAGAGAGAGGAAGATGCAGGTATAGAGAGAGAATGGGAACGCCAGGGCCTCCAGCCACTGCAAATGAACTCCAGATACATGCGCCCCCTTGTGCATCTGGCTTACATGGGTCCTAGGGAATCGAACCGGGGTCCTTTGGCTTTGTAGGCAAATGTCTTAACCGCTAAGCCATCTCTCCAGCCCACCAGCCCTTATTCTTTACATGGGCTCTTTATCCCTTCAGCTCCCCAGAGGGCAGGAGCTCATTAAACTTCTTTCTTTCTTTTTTTTTTAATTTTAAACTATTTTTTTTGTTCTCTTTTCTTTCCATGGTTTTCCCAGGCCCTCCACATGGGATCTCTAGCCATGTGGGTACCTTTCTTTGGCTTAGTACTTCCCTCAATAAATATAATAGTTATCCTTCTCAGTCTTTTTTATTCAATTCTTTGATTTTAAAATTCGAAACAAACCTAAGGTTTAGGGTTCAAGGACTTTCCTGAACCCCGAGTACCCTGTTACACAACCAATAGACGAGGCAGCAGGGAGGAAATCAGTCTGTATGCATGTGGCCTCTGACACTCTGGGAGTGATTTCAAATCCTTCTTGAGATACCACCCAGACTACAAAAAGGCCTATGGAGATATTCAGGGGGACAGGTGGGTCCTAGGTGTACTTGTCATTGAGGCCTCTGATTAGCTACTGGGTTGTCCCACCCATCTAGATTGCTGGGGTAGGGAGGTGGTAGTTTTTTGTTGTTGTTGTTGTTGTTGTTTCGGTTTTTTGTTTTTCGAGGTAGGGTACCACTCTAGCCCAGGCTGACCTGGGATTCACTATGGAGTGATCCTCCTACCTCTGCCTCCCCAGTGCTGGGATTAAAGGCGTGCACCACCACGCCCGGCTGGGAGGTGATAGTTTTAACCACGAAGTCAGATCTCTCCAAGTCAGGCTCTTGCAGCAGGTAATCCTAGGAGATCTTGCATTCGTCAGATATCCTCGGAGAGGTTGGACTTGCTTACCTCTAACACGTAAAGAACAGCCACGCCAGGTTCTGGAGGTACTGGGGAATCAGGCCTGATCTAGCTGGCTAAGGACAGGAGAGTGTGTTGTCAGCGATACAAAGCTGATATCCAGTGAAGGGCTGCAGGGGAGCGATTGTGATTTGAGCAGGAGGCAGATGGCTCATCTGTTTGTGTTGACTTGGGACGAGTGCTGCTTCTGTGATAAAATCACTGTGTCATGTTAGAAGACATCGGGGACTACAGGCCCAGATGGAAATCCAAAGCAGGACAGTCCACCTCCGAGAGCTAAGGAAACAAGGCTCTGGTGAACCTGACAAAGGCTCCGCAGATTCAGCGCCCACCCCCTGGGGCTGGTGGTGGACAGGATCCTACTTGACCTCACTCTCATAAAAAGCCCTCACCACCAGTTATCAGAGAAATCCTTGATACAATACATTCAGGCTTGATAGATACCATCCTCCCATTGCTAACCTCCTATTTAGTGAACTAAATTCCAAGCCCTGTTAATCATTCGTGTAGGGTGTATATTTGGATGTGACGTGTCTACAATTAGGCCTAATTAAAGCCACCCACCTCGAGCATGCTGAAAGACCAGCATGTAAAAATAGGAGTCAAATAATTAGGGTCATTAATAGGAACTGATTATTTAGTTTATGATAGCTTAAACAGAAGTAGGGCTCGGCAAGTTTCTAATGAAGACATGCAGGGCAGAGCCAAACATTTTGGAAGAAACCCCTCATGAGACCTCTGAATAGCTATTCTTTCTCTCTCTCCTGTTTGATGCTGGCCTGTTCAGCAAAGCCTCTGCATCAAGCTGCTGCAAGTCGAGATAATTGCTCGCGAGGGTTGGAAGAAACAGCTGCACCCTGGCAGAGCAAGGCAGGTGGAGGGCAGCCTGGGTTCAGCCCCTCCAAGTTCCTTGGGCGGGGTCTTTGTGCCCTTTCCGAACCTCACATCGTAGGAGGCGGCCCTCCTTGGGCAGAGACCTCCTGCAGTTAATTCTTCATTATTTCTGCACTTGTGGTTACAGCATGGATTTTACGGAGGCCACCGTGAATCTATTGCTGCAACTCCTGGCTCACCCATGGTCTACTTCCACCTGCCCTTAAGTAAACAGTTTATGTATGCCATGCCGCCGCCGCCGCTGTCTGAGATGTTTCACATTTTTCTGCCTCCCTGGTGGGCTCCAGAGCATCCCAGGGCCGTGTGAAGACAATGGCAACTTTCAGAGCAGATATGAGGCAACGACATACCCAGCCTCATACCCAGCTTCATACCCAGCCTCATACCCAGCCTCTGCGATCGCTGAGGAGGGTAAGGCGGGAGCGATGAAGAGCTCTGCCTGAGTGGGATGGCCTGGGGACAGGGTGAGAAAGTCACACCTGCTCCGAAGCTAATACGTACTGGCTGGTACCCAGTTGAAGAAAAGAAAGAAATAAAAAAAGAAAAGAAAGGAAGGAAGGAAGGGAGGAAAAGAAAGGAAAGGAAAGAAAGAAAGGAAAGGAAAGAAAGAAAGGAAAGGAAAGAAAGAAAGGAAAGGAAAGAAAGGAAAGGAAAGAAAGAAAGGAAAGGAAAGAAAGAAAGGAAAGGAAAGGAAAGGGAAGGAAGGAAAGGAAAGGGAAGGAAGGAAAGGAAAGGGAAGGAAGGAAGGAAGGGAAGGAAGGGAAGGAAGGGAAGGAAGGGAAGGGAAGGGAAGGAAGGAGGAAGGGAAGGAAGGGAGGGAAGGGAAGGAAGGGAGGGAAGGGAAGGAAGGAGGAAGGGAAGGAAGGAAGGAAAGGGAAGGAAGGAAGGAAAGGGAAGGAAGGAAGGAAAGGGAAGGAAGGGAGGAAAGGGAAGGAAGGGAGGAAAGGAAAGGAAGGGAGGAAAGGAAAGGAAGGGAGGAAGGAAGGAAGGAAGGAAGGAAGGAAGGAAGGAAGGAAGAAGGAAAGAAGGAAGGGAAGAAGGGAAGAAGGGAAGAAGGGAAGAAGGGAAGAAGGGAAGAAGGGAAGAAGGGAAGAAGGGAAGAAGGGAAGAAGGGAAGAAGGGAAGATCCCCCCCCCCCCCCCGTCCTGAGCCGCATTTTACTCCTAAAGTCCTGGGAGGAGGGTGTGTCTTGCCAGGCAACCACTCACAAGAAAGGCTGGGTTCGAATTCCTTCATTGATGATGTAAATGATTTTCAGCTTGTGGTCCTGGTTCAGAGCTTTATCTCTGAGCTCTGAGCAGGTTCCCCCGTGAAGAGCGGGCTGGTTCCTAGCTTATCTGCAAGAGCCCTGGCCCGGCCCTCCAGGGGCTGAAGTCCCCTCTTGCCTGTTGAGAAGATCTGTTACATGTTTTGAGTGTTACCGTTGAACCTTCCTTCACGGTTTTACACATGAATTTTATTCAACAATTTCACACCTACTTTTTGGCTTCACACCTAAGGAGGAAGTTAAACTGGTTGATTCAACGAACTTTTTAGGGTTTGGAGGAATGGTTCACTTGCCACTCAAGCCCTTGTTACCCGAGTTTGATCCCTGCACCTCACTCAAAAAGCTGGGAGCCGTGGCAGGAATTCTGGGATCTCAGCATGTGCTGACCCTAATGCTGAGATGGAGGTGGAGATAGAGATAGGAGAACTTTCCAGAAGCTCACTGTGAGCATATCCAAGAACAAGAGAAGAGTGCGAAGTCAGAGCAAGAAACTGCCTCTGATCAGGTGGAAGGGCAGAGAGAAGTGACCTGGACATTGTTTCTGACCTCCACACAAGGAAGTTACCAACGGACACATCTCCTAAGCCTCTGAAATGAATTTTTTTACCCAGTGTAAAACAACAAGCGAGCCCTCCAGGAAGCGCGGTGTTTCTCAGCCATGGCTGCTTTGACCTGTGGGGTGGGTGACCCTTTGTTGAGGGGTTGCTCCGAGCCCCACAGGATATTTAGCACAATCTCTGGTTTCTATGTGCTCATTCCAGTAGCTTCCCCTCCTACTTGTACCCCATGTCCACTTGTGACAGTCAAAGCTGTTTCCAGACATGGTCAAATGTCCCCTGGAGATTGTGGGGGGCACGACTAACCTGTGCTGAACGCCTTTGATCTATAACATGATTCACCCCAGTGGCAAAAATTAACCCTGCTCTTCCAAGTCTGTTCAATAGCTGGAACATTTCTTTGAGGTGCTGAATTGCAAGACCATCTATTCCTTGTAAGTGCATAAATGGTCTCTTTTGTAATCCTCTCTCTTTAGCGGTCTTGTTTTGCTTGTGTGATTGCCTCCAAAAGTTCACCAAGATCTAGGAGTAGCCCATCAGCCATGTTTGCACTAAGTAAATCATCTGACAGGATGGAAGTACCCAGCTTCTGCCAGCTTTTCAAGTCTTTCCCACATGAACCCTTTCAGATAACCGGGTGACTTCCATCGAGGCCTCCCAGATGGTCACTTTCTCCTTGTCTTACGAGAGACCTGACACACATTCACGCGGACAGGCCTTAGCTTTAAGAACCAGCCGACGGTTTTGTATCCTCCTTCCCATCTACTACTGACCGCAGCCTGTGTGGTGTGCCAAGCACACCCTCTGCAAATTGCATGGTGGAAACAGGTGGCGTGCTTCCCCAAGGCACGCTGTAAATCTACAGTCACCCCGCTGTCCCCCAGAGCCATTTTGAGGGTGATTCACAGGTCCTTTGCGAGATAAACCTGTGTCACTTGACGTGGAAAGATATTCATCATGCACCAAGGAGAGAAAAGTAAGTCACGGGACCTTGTGATTTCAAAGTAAAGTGAAACGGAACAAGGTGACCTCAGAGCATCTGTATGGACACTGTGCTGCTGCGGGTGTATGTGTGGGGGTCACTTCCTATAGGTAAAAGCATCAGTTTTGGGGGTTGGTAGGTAAAGGGTAGGTGTGGAGCAGGATGGGGATACTTCTGTTTTCATTGAATATGCTCTATATAATTGCAGTTTTTAAAAATGTTTTTTAGCTGGGTGTGTGGTGGCACATGCCTTTCATCCCAGCCCTCAGGAGACAGAAGTAGGAGGATCGCTGTGAGTTTGAGGCCAGCCTGAGACTACATAGAGTGAATTGCAGCTCAGCCTGGGCTAGAATGAGACCCTACCTCAAAAAACCAAAAGCAAATTAAAAAAAAAATATTTGCAAGCACACACACACAGAGAGAGAGAGGGAGGGAGAGAATGGGCATGCTAGGGTCTCTTACTACTGCAAATGAACTCCCAACTCATGTACCACTCTGTGCATCTAGCTTTCCATGGATACTGGGGAACTAAACACGGGCTGTCAGGCTTTGTAAGCAAGCGCCTTTAATGACCGAGTCAGCTCTCGAGCCCGAATTTCAGTTTTTGAAATTAGCACTGCTGTCTTTATTGCTTGTTTTCCTTTCTTGTTTGCCACTGGGCTGCTGTCTGGCAGTTTCAGTTTGAACAAGAGCGTCGCTGGTCTCTTGCCTGTGGCTGCGTCTCATGCGATAGCCATGAAGTCTCTTTGCTTCGTTCAGCCTACTCTGGGTATGTCACTGTGTTCCCTTTCCTGTGGCAGCTGGCAGAGTGATCTGGCAGCCTGAGGTCATGTGGCCTGCAGGGATGAGGCGTCAGTAGCCAGGGACCACAGAGGACAGGTGCACAGATGGGAGGAAACTCAAGAGAGGAGGCTGGCAGCTGGAATCACTGGAAGACGGGCCCTGGGTGAGTTGGGGATGTGGGTGCCAACCGCTTGTGAGCCTCAAGCCACTCCGCTGGAATTCCGTGTGAGGATAAGAATAAACGGCCCTGGGCAGGGCACAGCTCAACCCAACCAAGGCCCTCACACCATAGCACTGTGTGGAACACTGTGTTAGCCTACGAGGGCTGGGGTGACGTCAGCAACAGAAACTTATGTGCCCACGGGTCTGGAGGCCAGAAGTCCAAGACCAGGTTGTGAGCAGCACCTTGCTCCTCTGAGGGCTCCGGGGAGGCCCCTTTCTTGTCTCTGAGTGCCCGTCAGCTGCCCCTGGCCGAACGTGCCTCGGGCACACTACTCTACGCGCTTTGCTCTCCTCTTTTCTCCTCCATGCCTGCCTCTTTCTCACTCTTCCTGTCTTGCAGGACATAGTGTTGTTGAGTTAGGATCCACCCCACACCAATATGATCTCATCCAAAGTGTTATCACCTGCAATGACCCTATTTCTAAGTAAGAAACTGGTCGGAATCAGGGGTTACACATCAGCCCACCCGTGTGTGTGTGTGTGTGTGTGTGTGTGTGTGTGTGTGTGTGAGGGCACATGTGTGTGTACATGTTGATGTGTATGAAGGTGCATGTGTGTAGGTACACGAAGGCAGAAGACAGCCTCCAATATTGTTCCTCAGGAACACTGGTCACCTTTTTTCTTTTTGGAGTCAGGGTCTCTCATTGGCCTAAATTTGTCAAGTAACCTGGACTAGCCAGCCAGTGAGCTACAGGGATCTCCCTGTCTCTACCTCCCCAGTGCTGGCATTACAAGCATGCGCCAACACCCCCGGCTTTTCCATGTGGGCTCTGGGGATCCAAACTGAAGACCCCGTGTTTGCAAGGCAATCACTTTACTGTCGGAGCCATCTCCCCAGCCGCACAGCATGGTCTGGATCGGACATAGCTGTGGAGGTTGGGGGACTTCCAAGGTGTCCCCTCAGCTCCGAGGAGCACTTGCTTTTCCTTGTCCCCTTCCTACTCCCTTCAGGTATCTGAGTCATCTTTTCCCACGCCCCCCCTTCCTCAGAAATGGCCCCCATGTCCCCTCAGAAACAGCCCCTAATCTGCCACTTACCTGAACCTGGTCTTGACCTTTGAGGCCTCTGAAAGAAACAAGAGAATGTTGGTTTACTAGCAGAGGTTGTCCAGGGTCTCTTCCACGGAGAACCATCATTGTTTCCTAGATCTGCTCATCGAGACTGCCAATCTGATAGCGTTTTGTCTCTCGTAGTTATCACAGGCAGTAGCTCGACTGTGAATCATTCTAGAAAGGATGTGGCAGCTGCGGGGCACTGAAACTTAGCAAATAACACTCTCCATAGACGCCTCATAAGCAGGGCTCTTCAGAGTTGAAACAGCTGCAGCACTGAGCCGAGAACGGAGCATGTACATGAGATATGAAATGCAGGGAACATGGAACGTGGGGGCCACCGAATGTGAGGGACCTGGAGGGAACCGTCAGACACAGCAGAACCCGGAGGCCCCCCTGAACCTCCTCAGCTGCCAGGAACCAGATTCGAAGCATGTTTCTGGTCCCCCCTCAAAAAAGTAAACAAAAAACCCTCTCCCCAAAACAAAACTCCAAGTAAATGACATCAGGGGATTTCTTTAACATGGGCTGTAGCCAGACCCTGCTTCAGGTGGCTCCTAAGAGGGGGTGCTCTGAGATGGCTCTGTACAGACATGTACGACGCTTCAATCCACTTTGGACCATCTCCAGATTGAGATATGAGCAGACAGCCAACACACCAGAGACAGACTGACTGCCTCTGAGCATCGGTGGGAAGTGATGAGCGGGGGCTGTAACAATATTCTTCAGTGGTTTCAAAACAACGTGAGCCGAGAAGCTCACGCGGAGAACCGTCGCTTATTATCATGAACGAACAGGACAATGCGAATCAGGACTTCGCTGAGTTTGTAGGCACATTCATAGCAGGGTTATATGTGATAGCCAAAGGTTGGACGCAACCCAAGTGTCCATCAATAGCTGAGCAAATGAACCGAATTTGGTCTATCGTACCATGGACGATTACTCAGCCTTAAAAAAAAAGAAGCTTCATTCATGATATAGATGAGCTTTATTTATAAACCTGTGATAACTATAGCCAAACTGCTGCCTGTGATAACGACTAGAGACTAAACGCCATCAGACTGGCGGTTTTGATGAGCAGATCTAGGAAACACTGATGGTTTTATTTATAAAGGAAACAAGCGATAGTGCAACCCAGTAGCCACCAGAGGATCTTGGAGAAAGTATAACACAACAGGCAATAGGACAGACCTAAGGCAGGCACTGGAAGGCATGGTTGAAGAACTCTATCGGCAATGTCTGCAAGATGACACAGAAAGAAAGAGAGGGGGGAAAAACAGAGAAGAAATGAGAGAGCTGGTCCAGGAGAGGCAGCCTCCAGATAAAGACTTCCAGGAGGGCAGGAAGGTGAGAGGCCTTGGAAAGACAACCAGGAGACTTGTCCAGAGACCAAAGACACCACCTTGCACAGGGAAGAGCCCAGCGCAATAGGGGGACAGTCAGGTCCACGTGAGCTCATGGCTGAAGAGCCAGAGGAAGACTGCAAAGGCTTCCCCAGAGGGAAGGAAAGGCAACGTATAAAGACTTGGCTTCCCAGAAGCCCTGGGATCTACAACATGACAGACATGTCTGCAGACAGCTCATTTCCCACCTAGAATTCTACACTTGTAGACACGACCAATCGATGGCACATCTTCAGACATTTGGAGTGGCTATTAGAAATGACAAGGTATGGTGTCTGTGTTTCTGGAGTTCATTTGCAGTGGACAGAGGCCCTTGTACACCCATTATCTCTCTCTCAAATAAATAAGTGAATAAATAAATAAATAAATAAGAAATGACAAGGTAAAGATTCATTCTATAAAGAGGATAGGTGTTGAAGACTGTCCCAAGGAAAAGAAGCAGAAATGGAATGAGATAAATGACACCAGTTTTTGCAGATGGTAGGCATGCGCCAGGTCCCGGTGTGGAGAAGACAGGAGGGACAAGAGCAGGAGGGACAATGGGGAAGGACAGAGAGAGGATGAGGGAGGCAGCAGGGCACCTCCATCTTAAGACTCGAGGTCAGCTTTCACTGAAGCAGGAAGAGCCTGCTCTGCCCTCATTGGTGACCGAGTCTGCTTGGCCACCACCCCAGGCAGGTGTCTTCAGCACAGAGCTCTGGAGGGCGAAGTTCAAGGTCATGGTTTCAGTAGGGCTGGTTCCTCCTGAGCAGGCTGATGGATCTTCTCAATGTCCTCACGTGGTGGCTCCTCTGCCTGTGTGTTGGTGTTCTGATCACCTCGTCTGATAAGGACACCAGTCAACTTAGAAAAGGGGGGCTGCAGAGATGGCTCAGTGGTTAAGGCGCTTGCTTGCAAAGCTTGATGGCCTGGGTTCGACTCCCCAGTACCCATGTAAAGCCAGATGCAAAGTGGTGCATGTGTCTGGAGTTTGTTTATAATTGCAAGAGGCCTTGGTACACCCATATTTTCTCTCTCTCTCCCTCTCCTTACAAATAAATAGATAAGAATTGTTTTTTTTGCTGGGCATGTTGGCACATGCCTTTAATCCCAGCACTCGGGAGGCAGAGGTAGGTAGATCACTGTGAGTTCAAGGCCACCCTGAGACTACATAGTGAATTCCAGGTCAGCCTGAGCTAGAGTGAGACCCTACCTCGAAAAACCAAAAAAAAAAAAAAAAAAAAAAAGAATTTTTTAAAAAGTTTATTTATTTGAGAGAGAGAGATACAGAAATAAACAGGTCGGGGGGGGGGGGAGAATATGGGCATGCCAGGGCCTCCAGCCACTGCAAATGAGCTCCAGATGCATGCACCTCCTTGTGCATCTGGCTTACGTGGGTCCTGGGGAGTTGAACCTGGGCTCTTTGGCTTTGCAGACAAGCGACTTAACCTCTAAGCCATCTCTCCAGCCCTGGTAAGAATATTTTTTTAAAAATTGGAAAAGGTTTCCACCCTTACCATGTCATCTTGCCTTAATCAGCTCCTCATTTAAAAAACTTTTCATTTTGTGTATGTATATGTAATGTGTATGATGGTCCATACATATGTGGGTGCATGTAAGTGTGCAGATACACCTGTAACGCGCGTGCATGTGGAAGCCAGAGGCTGATGTTGGCATCTTCCTCATTTACTCTCCACTTATTTATTTATTTATTTATTTATTTTGGTTTTTCTAGGTAGGGTCTCACTCTAGCCCAGGCTGACCTGGAATTCACTATGGAGTGTCAGAGTGGCCTTGAACTCATAATGATCCTCCTACCTCTGCCTCCCTCCGAGTGCTGGGATTAAAAGCGTGCACCACCACGCCCTGCTTCCCCCTAATTTTTTGAGATGGAACATCTCACTGGAACCAGGGCTCATCAGTTTGGTTAGAGCAGTGAGCCAGTAACTCAGGGTATCCTCCTGTCTTCGCCTTTCTAGTACTATGATCACAGGCACATATCACTGTCCCCGACTTTTATGTGGGTGTTGGGATCCAAATTCAGGTCCTCATGCCTTGGTGGCAAGCACTTTACTGACTAAGCCATTGCCCTAGGCTCTAATTACCTCTTTAAAGGACTTGTGTCCACGTAGTGTCACATTGTGGGGTCCTGGGGATTAGGACTCCCACACAAATGAGAGAGATCATCACTCTTCAGCCCCTGACAGCTGGGCAGATAGCCTGCTAGGAACTGGGTCTCTTTGTCTCTGATGGGTACCAGGTGGCAATGCGGAGCTTTCAGGAATATGTGGGAGTCAGGCTAGAGTCAGTTTCAGGACAAGGTGGGTGAGAGCAGACTAATGACAGGGCGCACAGGTACCCCAGTTATCATTACAGCAAGCGAGGACTTAGTCTTTGCGGCAGACCTCTGCTGTATGCAGGGTTGGGTCTTGTGAAAGCAGTTCTTTCTGAGAACCTCTGTCCACTTTCCCCAGGAGCCAGACTATCGGGGTTTACCTCAGAGAAGCATGACACCTGGATGGGTGACGCTTTCCCTCTGGGCCTGAAGAGTCTATGCGGGGTGCGCTCTCGTGAATGCCAGTCAAGAAAGGAGATGTTCACCCTTACGTGCACTTCTTTCTCTCACACCCTGCGCAGGATAGGTCTTCACTCAAAGTTAAACAGGCTGTTTCTGGGTTACAGATGAAAGCTCAACATGAAGGGGTTAGCCTTGGAGGTAGGTTTGGAACAAAGCCTCCTATTTATCTATTTTTGCCAAGCCTGCAGTTTTGTGGTGGGCTGTGAAGGAAGCCCCTCTTCTCCCTCTAGCTGGAAGGTGCTCTCTCTCTTGCCCAACCCTAGTTGGCCATACAGTGAGATGCCTAACGAGGCGTTACCGCAGAGTCACAGCGTTTGTGGGATGGCGTGGGAGTGCCAGGTCATCCTCTGATGAGAAACTGTGTCAAAGTGTGTTGGCATCCTGGACGTAGCTGTGTTTACATGCAAACCTGAAATGCGGCCAGACCACTGGAGTCGAATTCTTCAAGGCCTCAGCATCAAGCACAGCTTTGCATCCAGCAAACCAGATAAGCAGGAGCTGGTATTAGGAAAGGTCCAGGCACTATTGATGGGGGTCATAGATGCTGCTGTGGGACAGACACTGCCTCCATAAAATTCAGGAAGCTTCCAGAAATTGTTGGTAGGTCATATTAAGTGAATGAAGCCATCTTGAGGTTTTTTTTTTGCCTTAATAAAATGGTTCCAGTTATATGTATTGCATTTGGCCTTGAGCATGCACAACAGCAATGCCACTGCCCCTGTTGTCAGTGCCTTACAGGGAGGAGCATGTGTGCAGGAGAAGACTGTCAGGAAGAAAGGATAATAGATGTGGCTGGCCTTTGTGTATGTGTGTGTGTTGGGGGGGGGTGAGGTCACGTTGCATGTATATATGTGTTCATATATGCGTTGGCACAGATGTATATGTGTGCATGTGGGGGTCAGAGGTCAATGTCTGATATCTTTCTCAGTCACTCTTATATTTTTATAAGACAGGGTCTTTCTTTGAACCCAGAGCTCGCTGATCCTGCTAGACTAACCAACTAGCACGTCCTAGGGATCCTCTGGTCTCCATCCCCACAACCCAGGTGAGTGGGGCCTGGGCATTCTGATTCCTCTAAACTGTGGGGAGCTTGGGCTGGCAAGACCCCAGGCGAAATGGGATGAAATCTCATATTATCTCAAGGTTGTTTCTCAAATCTTTATTGGATGAGTGTTAGGGGTGCAGAAAACATGGTTAAAAAAAAAAGAAAGAAAAAAAGAAATGCATCTGCAGACAGGGACTCTTCTTAACATTCCTCAGGGTGTTTGAGTCATCTTTCATCATAAAATAAGCTCGCCTACAAATAGCCTTAAATATGGTAAGGACCTCTGGAAGTAAGAACTCCCTCAAATGGGCATTTCTCTAAGCTAGGATATAAGAGGCCATATCTAAGGATGGAGCCAATTCTATTTACCTCCCTTTTCCATGCCACTCACTTCAGACTCTAGATTTAAAAAAAAATTGAAGAAGATTAAATAATTGGCCATGGTATATATTATTATTATTGTTTTATTTTTGAGACAGTGTCTCATGTAGCCCAACTAACCCTCAAATTTTCTATGTAGCTGAGGATGACCTTGAACTCCTGATCCTCCTGCCTCCACCTCCTGAGTGCTGGGATGACAAGCACACACTACTATGCCTGGCCTACATTCTTATTTTTTTAACAAAATATTTAATTGTAGATTTAACTAGAATCAGGACCCAGAATAATTATAAGAATTCTGAAAGAATAAAAATCCTAAATAAGTACAAAAGAAGAAATGCAGCTAGTAATTAGTTTATGATACATATTCAATTTTATCAATAATCAAAGAAATGAAAAAAATAAAGGAAAGAAAATAATACCTGTAAAATTCAGGATAGCCACAAACAATACTGTCATCCCCATACTGGCAAAGATGCCCATACATAGACAATAGTACCATCCCCCAAACTGGCAAGGATACCCAGGAAAAATGGATGAGATGAAAGATAACAAAATCTTTTTTTTAAAAAAAAATTGTGTTTATTATTTATTTATTTGAGAGCGACAGAGAAAGAGGCAGAGAGAGAGAGAGAGAGAGAGAGAGAGAGAGAGAGAGAGAGAATGGGCACGCCAGGGCCTCCAGCCACTGCAAACGAACTCCAGACGCATGCACCCCCTTGTGCATCTGGCTAACGTGGGTCCTGGGGAATCGAGCCTCGAACCAGGGTCCTTAGGCTTCACAGGCAAGCGCTTAACTGTTAAGCCATCTCTCTAGCCCAAGATACCAAAATCTTAATGCTAGCTGTCTCAGATGGTGGATTTCTTTGGCCTCGCTGTTAGCAGCACCTCATTTCACATACAGTGTTACAGGCACGCGGACACCCCCACCTTACAGGAATTGCAGATTGGGCCGTGGTGGAGTGCGTTCATCAGCCCTCTGTCACTGAGACCAACATGCCCGAGAAAAACTCTAAAGCGAGAAGGCTTGTTTTGGTTCATGGTTTCCTCGGCTTTATCTGTGGTCATGCGGCTTCATTACTTTAGGTTGGAGGTGAGGTTAAATGCCGTGGTGGCAGGAGCAGAGCTACTTATCTCATGGCTTGGAAAGGAGAAAGGGAAAGGGAGGGAGAGAGAGAGAGAGAGAGGTAGCCAGTGCCCTCTTTTCCCCAACCAGACCACACCTCCTGAAGTTTCTACCGCTTCCCAAGAATGCTATCATACCATGAATCCATCCATGATTCCTCCATTGATGAGGTCAGCCCTCATCATCCAATCACCTCCGCCAAACCCCACATCTGAACATTACATTGGGGACCCCAACACATGAGTTTTAGGGGCACACTTTATATCCAGACCACAGCACAGGCCAAAGTATCGGTTACCACACAGGCAGACACGGGTGATGTAAAGGCATGACTGACGGAAACCTGAGCCCTGTGGTTTCAGCCGCGTGGGGATCTACCGGTGTTGTACAGTTTTTGCACCTTGTGCTTCTGGAAGTTACTCATTGTTCATACTAAGAGGAGATTATGGCTGACTTCGTTGTAAATTACTCAAGGGTTAACAAAACGAAGGGAAAATTCCTGGGGACATACAACCTAGCAAAATCACAGAACAGTCCTAAATCTATTAAAAGAATGGAACCCATATTTTAACACCGCCTCTCCCCTCCACAAGCCCTGGGACTATTAGCATCACTGGAAAATCCCACGAATGTTTAAGGAAGGAATATCACTCAAATTCAACAATTGTTTTACAGAATAAATAAGGAATCGTTTCACAATCATCTGTGATGATGTTATTTTTGATTTTAAAAAAACCTGATAAGAACATAACAAAAAGAAAATAGAAAGAAAATTACAGCCAATCTCATGAATGAACACAGATGGGGGAAAAAAAAAACATCCAAAGCCAAATCCTAGCAAATTACGCCAGTAGAGAACACATCATGACTAAGCTGGGTTTAGCCCAGGGATGCAAGGTTGCCGTGTTAGTCAGCTGTCTATCATGATGACAAACTACCTTAGCAAAGTGGTTGAAGAAGAGGTTTCCTATGGCTCAGGGCTTCAGAGACAGCAGTCTGGGACTGTTTGACCTCGCTGCTTTGGGCCAGAGGTGGCAGGAACACACTGGGGATGTATGGCTTATTTATTTCATGGCACTGGGAATAAAAAAGAGATAGGAAGGGACTATAGGTCCCAATATTTTCTTCAAGAGCATGGTCCAATGATCTAACCTCCTCCTATGAGGCACTGCCGAGGGTCTATCACCTCCCAATAGCATCCTGGGATAGGACTCAGTCTTCAACACATGAGCTTCTGGGGGACATTCAAGATTCAAACTATAGGGCTGGAGAGATGGCTTAGTAGTTAAGGAGCTTGACCACAAAGCCTAACAACCTGGGTTTGATTCCCTGGTACCCACATAAAGCCAGGTACACAGAGTGGCACGTGCATCTGGAGTTTGCAGAGGCTAAAGGTCCTGGTGTGCCCATTCTCTCTCTCTCTCTCTCTCTCTTCCTCTCTTTTTCTCTGTTTGCAAATCAATAAAATATTAAATATTCAAACTGTAGCAACTGATAAATGTTTGAAAAGTCAATCACTGCAAATTTAACACATTGACAGAAGACAAAAGAAAACTATATTTTCTGTAGATGGAAGGAAGCATGTTATGAATTCAACATTCATTCATAAGCAAAATGTCTTAGCTTGCTGGAAGTGAGCAGGGCCTGCCTTGACTTGCCAGTGGATATCTACAGCAAATGCATGACGAATGCCATCTTTGATGGTGAGATGTTCAAAGTCCTAGCTGTGAGGTTGGCAGCAAACCAAGGATGTTTGATATCACTAATGCTGTCTCCCACTACACTGGGCATTCTGCTCAACACAGTGAGGTGAAAGGTGTGATATTTGCAGAGGAAGAAACAGAACTCTCCATATTCACAAATGATATGGTCCTGTATAAAACCCAATATTTAAAAAGTATTAGGATTCAGCTTAATTATTCATATCAATAAGTAAGTTTACCAAGGCTCCTTGATAGGATGTATCTAAATCCATTTCAAATATCCAACAGAAAAAGAGATGAGACTTGAAGATGCTTGACAAAGAAGGATACTAAAATGGGCAGTGAATGTAAAGACGTTCCACTTCATTTGTATCAGAAAAATGCAAATTAAAGAGCACTGAGATTGCACAACACCACATCAGTTAAATTAGAGAGTGTCCTTGTCTCAAATTGGCGAGGATGGAGGCTCTCCTCCCACACGTGGTTCTGACAACAAGGAAGAGGTTGGCATTACGTTGTGAAGCGAGTGGAGCGCATGCATGCCCTCATTCTCAGCCACTTCGTTCCAGGTAGATCTCAGCAGGAAAGAAAATCTTGGTTTATCAGCAGACTGCAAGGATCTCCCCCGCGACAACCATCGTCCTTCACCAGTGGACTCGTGAAGACATTGTTTTCATCTAACTGCATTGCTGCATAAATAACCTAGCCACAGTCGCACGATCATGAACGACTTTCACAGACATAACGATGAGCCCAACCAACAAGGCAAATACTCAAGAAAATACATGGCTGGGGCTGGAGAAGATGGCATAGAGGTTAAGGCACTTGCCTGCAAAGCCAAATGGGCCCCAGTTCGATTCCCAAGGTCCCACATAAGCCAGATGCACAAGGGGGCGCATGCATCTGGAGTTCGTTTGCAGTGGCTGGAAGCCCAGGTGTGTGCCCATTCTCTCTCTCTCAATAAATAAATAAAATATATTTAAAATTTAAATATATTGAAATAAAATAAAATAAAATAAAATATAAATAAATTCATAAATATAAATATATGATATATATATAAATAAAATAAAATATTTAAAATTTAAATATATTTAAAATATATAAAAAAGAAAATATATGGCTGAAGTCCACTCATACAGATGTGATGAGACAGAAAAAATAAGCTATCGTGCTCACAGAGCCAGGCTGAGGCTGTGAGACTGAAGGAAAAAGATGCAGATTCTTTGAGCAGTACGTTCCTCATCTGTATAATTTTCTGTAGGTGTGGTATATTTCACAATCAAAGTGGTTAAAAATAGCATACCCTAATTGTTTTAAATATAAGGGTTTTTTTTTTTTGAATTCTGATTGGCATAGTTTAGGCATGGGTAGCGAGCAGAGCTAGATAAGCTTAGCAGGTGTCTTGATGCCAGGTGGAACCTGTGTTTGCAGTTTGTTACGTAACCATGGTGATAAGAAGCATATTTCATAGGTTAGACTCAAACGAACAAGTCAACATGATCCTGTTTGCACTAACCTAGGGCCTTATCCATTGAGCTTTATGCCAGCCCTCTTTTTTTTTTTGTTGTTGTTGTTCTCTCACTAAGAGCTGGCCTTGAAATCACTTGGTAGCCAGGCAAGCCTTGAACTTGTGATCCTCCTGCCTTCCTCAGTCTTCTGAGTAGCTGGGATTAGTAGCTGGGATCTCTCTCTCTTTCTCTCTCTTCCTAACCACACCCCTCCAGCATCTCACTATGTAGACCAGGCCGGCCCAGTTGGATGAACCTGTGTCTCTGCCCCCCAGGATTAAATATACGAACAACTACACCTGGCTTCTCCCTTCCTTTTTACAATGAATAACAAATGATGGCCAGAGAGCACAGGTCACAGCTGTCAAGGTCAAAGCAAAGGATGGGCAGTCCGTGAGTCACAGAGTCCACTCTGGGTGAGGTCGACACATAGCCAGGGGCCCTGGGACACTGAGCGCGCATTTGCACAAGGTAGTCAGTGCTCCTGTTACGGGCTTGGTGATGAGAGTGGATGGTGGGTGATGCTGAGGACTGAATTGCAGGCCGTTCTGTGCTGGCTTCTCTGGGATCAGCTCATTAAAGTGTGCGTGCGTGCGTGTGTTCCTGTAGAACTATGAAATCTGTCTGCATTCCTCAGTCTCAGTCTCCTCTGTCCTGTTGTGTTGATAGATAGCTTTGTATTCCTGTGTGCCACACAAGCAAATCAAGTGGCACTGCTCAGGGGACAGGGGGCAGCAGGGTCCTAGCTATGTGGTTCCCTTACCTTAGTGCTTTTCAACCACCAGCTCTTGAATGAGACCTAGGGCTCAGGGTATATGACAATGACTAAATAATAGCTTATACTCATATGCCCCACCACATATATCCATGTATAGTTCACGTAGCCCAGGCTAGCCTTGAACTTGCTACAGAATTGAAAATGACTTTGAGTTCCTCATCCTCCTGCCTCCACCTTCTGCTTGCTGGGACTGCAGGCTAGACCATCACACCCGGCTTAGGTGGTGCTAGAGATTGAACCCCAGGCTCTGTGCATGCTAGGCAGGCCTTCTGCCAACTGAAGCATAGCTCCTGCCCTGTATCTATTTATTATATGCAAAAAGACAAAACCTGGGGCTGGAGAACAGGGTTAGCAGTTAAAGCGCTTGCCTGCAAAGCCAAAGGACCCAGGTTCAATTCCCCAGCGCCCATGTAAAGCCAGATGCACAAAGTGGTGCATGCATCTGGAGTTCATTTGCAGTGACTAGAGGCTCTGGCATGGCCATCCTCCCCCGCCCCCCCCCCCCGCCCCACTGCTTCCATCTGCTCGTTTTCTCTTTCAAATTAATAAATAAAGATTTTTTTTAAGACAAAATTTTTCAATGTCATTAACAAAAGCACAGAGACTTTTGTCATTACATTTATTAATAGGCAGAGCCACAAATACTTCTTGAGCCCCTGTGATGTGTGATAAGCCTGGTAGATAGAAATGAATAAGACAAGAACGTCTCGGTCTTCTTAGAGTTTCTTTTCTTGTTTCTTTTTTTTAGGCAAGCCCAGAAGACTGACCTACTTTCTTATACAAGAGAGTGAGAGAGAGAGAGAGAGAGAGAGAGAATTGGCATGCCAGGGCCTCTAGCTACTGTAATCGAACTCCAGACACATGCACCACCTTGCGCGCATGTGCGAACTTGTGTGTTCGTGTCACCTTGTGTGTCTGTCTTATGTGGGACCTGGGGAGTTGAACATGGGTCCTTAGGCTTCATAGGTAAGTGCCTTAACTGCCAAACCATCTCTAAAGCCTGAGTTTATTTTGTTTAGGAGGAAAAGACATTAAGCGAGTCAGGGCAATGATACAGTGGAGAAGTAATAAGTGTTGTGGGGAAATAGGCCTGCGAAAGGGAGAGGCCCTGTGATGAAATTGAGGGTGTTGGCATGCTCTCAGAGGGCTGAGAAGGCCACATGCTCCACAGAACTTCTAGGATGGGATGAACCTGTTATAAGCATTGGTGTTCACACAGGAGAGGCTAGACCTCCAAGAGTCCTGGGTGTCAGGAGGGAGGTATCTTTGGGGAAGGTGTTTTGTAAATTAAAGGCAATTAAAAAAAATTTTTTTTTGAAGGACTTTTCTCTGGAATCTACTATATCCATAGCCATAGCTTGAAAAGAATGTAATGTGAATTTACTGAAATAGGAACAGCTTAGGCAAGATTAGCAGAATGCTTTTAAACTGTAGGTGGATCTCAAAGAGATTCTAGGACATTGTTAAGAGGGTACCGATTTTGTAGGCAAAAATGTCGTATTTCTAATCTTAAGACTTTGAGTATGCATTACAAACTTCTGAACAAAATATCAACACTCGAACTATTTGCTTTTCTTGGCCCAGGACCTCTCACTCTTTCCCATGATAATATGGAGACAACCCTCTTGGCAGCTACATACCAAGGTAGGAGAGGGAATCCCTGCCCCCAGGTACCGTCAGAGAAACAGCTACATTTAAGCCTTGCCTACGAACAATTAGGTACTGATCATCTTTGCTTTCAGCTAATGATTTTCCTGGCTAGAATCATGTCCAATTACATTACCAGCAGTGGGTGCCTCATACTTGAGATTATTTCCACATTCACTTTACAAGCTATAGCTTGTCCTCTAACGTAAAGCACATTGAGTTGTAAACCGAAGCGAGGGAACGGAATGTTCTCTGGATTTGGAAACTCAAAGTACTTTGTCTTCCTCTCCCTTAATATTATAGGGCTTGTCTAAACAAAGCTAGCCCAGTCTCTAACCAATCCCAGTTAGGACAAGTAAATGATAAGCTAGACATTATGTATTTTTTCTAAAAAAGAAAGACTTAGAGAGAGACGGAGAGAGAGTAAGAAAGAAAAAGGAAGATGAAGAGAAAAGGGGGGGTAAGGCAATAAAAAGAGGGAAGGAGAAAGGGAGAGAGAGAGACAGATAGAGAGAACTGTATATTTTTAGTAAAATCAACCTGAGCTTTCTGCTGAAGTTTTCAGATATTGACATTGTGAGTCACAGCCATAGTGATAAAGGCTCACACTGGTCACATAACCCCTTCCAGAAGAAGTGGCCGATCTGCTTGCTGGTGCTGAGCCTGCCGACATGCCCCCAGCTCATTGTGCCCCCTCCTTTCCTCTTTCTTGGAAGAGGCCCGTGCCCCCAGCCCTTCTTGCAGCAGCCCTGCCAGTTACAGCTGGTCATCTACTTTTTCAAGAGCCAAGTAAATTTCTTTTTTCTACAGATGTAAACAGCCGCCCTAGGCATTGTGGAATCTACTATGGCCAATGCCCCGGAGGTGCTAGGTATGGTTTTCAGAATGGCTCAGGGCAGTTTTGGGGTCAACAGGCCTCTAAGAAGCTGAGCCCCCTGCTGGGAAGGCGGGGAATTGACGAATGGGGAATAAATAGATCCTAGAGGGAGGGCAGGATGCACAGGACCCAGACCTGGGAGGAAGGAGGGCTGTGATGCTTGCTCTAGTCAGGCCCAAGTGTGTGGAGGGCTAATCTGCTTACTCTGTGCAGAGCTTACAGTGATACAGGTGGGAGTGTTGAGGGCACCAGGGAAAGTGCCTTCTGGACTGATGGGGACAGGATCTGCAGAGGTCTCTGGCAGTTAGAATGGAAAAGATCCTTCATAGACTGCCAGTTGCTGATGATGTTTTGAAAAGTTTTTGGAGTCTTTAGGGAGTAGAGCCTTACTAGAGGAAGCAGGTCACTGAGAGATGGCCTCGGAGAGTTATAATCCAGCCCCACTAAGTGTTTTTGCTCTCTCTTCTTTCCCCCTGTTCAGGTGAAGATGTGATACTGGCTGCCATGTTTCCTATCAGTTTCCCCCAGAAGTGTAAGCTATCAGGTGTTTTGTCCTATCAATGAAAAGGTAACTGAGGCATATTCGCAGATTACATGTGTGATGTGTCTGGGGCTGGGTGTGTGCCCATTCTCCTCCTCTCATCTTTGTGGGTAAGGGAAAGTGATTACCCAGCACCAGTCACAGGAGATATTAGAATATGCAAGGACCTATATTCCTGCCCTCCCTAATACACTCCTCTTACTCAGCGGGGTGTAAAGTGGCTCACACCATGGCAGCACCTCCAGGAAAGAGAAGTGATAAAAATGCAAACAGCAGGGCTTGGTGGTACGCACCCTTAATCCCAGCACTCTGGAGGCCAAGGTAAGAGGATCACCATGAGTTTGAGGCCACTTTGAGACTACATGGTGAATTCCAGGTGTCAGCGTGGGATAGAGTGAGACCCTATCTTGAAAAGAAAGAAAGAAAGAAAGAAAGAACTAACTAACTAACTAACTAACTAACTAACTAACTAACTAAAAAACTACAATCTGTCTGCTTATTTTAATGAGAGGGAGAGGGAGAATGGTTGTGCCAGGATCTCTTGCCACTACAAATGAACTCCAGATGCATGCGCCCCTTTGTGTGGTATTGGGGAATTGAACCCAGACTATCAAGCTTTGTAAGCAAGCACGTTTAATGGATGAGCCATCTCCCTAGCCTCACTTTTCTTTCTCTCTCTCTCTTTTTGTTTTTTCGAGGTAGTGTCTCACTCTAGTCCAGGCTGACCTGGAACTCAGTATATAGTCTCAGGGTGGCCTCGAACTCACGGCGATCCTCCTACCTCTGCCTCCTGAGTGTGCCACCACACCTGGCCTCTCTCTCTTTTTTAATCCAAGACCCCAGTCCGTGGAATGGTGCTGCCCATAGTCTTCCCACCTCAATTAACCCAATCTAGAAATTCCCTCTCAGACATGCCCAGAGGTTTGACTTTTAGATGTTTCTAGATCTAGCCAAGAGGACAATCAATATTAAACATCACAGATGCTGACTGAGCCTGACCAGGCCCTGGGAAGGAGCTGTTGTTCAAGGAAGATCAGGTCCAGGAAGCTCAGGTCCAGGTGGCAGCCACAGCAACATGGTCCCCTCCCCCACAGAGCCCCTGAAGGAGTCTCATGGGTGTGTCTTTGTTCATACAAGGTGGCATACCTGCTCTTGTGTTCCCAGGGGTGGGTTCTTTTGGTTTCCTTGTGACATGTGTCTGTGGATGAGTAAGAAGTAGGTGAAATGTGATGAGAGGGACTGACCAGGCAGAAATGAGTGGAAATGGTAAGCTGAGGGGCCTCAGAGGGGACAAATAAACAGCATGAGCAGGGTGGGGGGAGTGGGACATGGTGGCTGTGGTGGTTTGATTCAGGTGTCCCCCATAAACTCAGGTGTTCTGAATGCTAGGTTCCCAGCTGATGGAGATTTGGGAATTAACGCCTCCTGGAGGGAGTGTATTGCTGGGGGCAGGCTTATGGGTGTTATAGCCAGTTTCCCCATGCCAGTGTTTGGCACACTCTCCTGTTGCTATTGTTCACCCTATGTTGGCTAGGGGTGATGTCCACCCGCTGTTCATGCCATCATTTTCCCTACCATCATGGAGCTTCCCCGTGAGTCTGTAAGCCAAAATAAACCCTTTTTATCCACAAAGGTTGCTCGTGTTCAGGTGATTTCTACCAGCAATGCAAACCTGACTGCAACAGTGGCCCAGGTCTATAATCCCATTGCTTGAAAGTGGGGGCAAGAGGATCACAAATTCAAGGCCAGCCTGGGCTATAGATAGATACCCTATCTCAATTTTTTTTTTTTTTTACAAAAAAAGACGAAGTTGGGAAAGCACGAGGAGGAAGGGAAAATCATTTGGCAGCTTCAGTGGTGAAGGAGCAGGGTAGACCAGATGTCCCTAAGTGGGCTTTTAAGGATTGGATAAAAGAAGAAGACAGAGAGATGGAAAACCAGAAACAGGACAATGGGCAGGTGATTGGGCACCATTCTTGGGTGGTCCCCAGCCAGAGGTGACCTGCTCTTCCTGGCGTAGTTTCCTCAGTGGTTACATCAGTAGCTATGAAGCCTCTCTGGTGGCTAACATCCACTCAGGAGTTCTAGAACTATAGCTCCACAAATAGCCACACTGCTCAAGGCTTACAGGGTGGGCAGTGCAGGGGAATCTTCCTGGTCCAGGTGATACTTGCCAAGCATCCGAGGCCCTACATGAATAAGGCCTTGCTCATCACGCCCCTGGTTGGGCCTGTTGCTTCTCCCCTTCTACTTCTCTCCTCTCTGTCTCCCTCTCTCTCCTCCCCTCCTTTTTGAAAAATTATATTTCATTTATTTATTTGAGAGGGAGAAAGAGGGAGAGAGAGAGGGAGAGAATGGGCATGCCAGGGCCTCCAGCCACTGCAAACGAACTCCAGATGCCTGCGCCCCCTTGTGCATCTGGCTAACGTGGGACCTAGAGAATTGAACCAGGGTCCTTTGGCTTTGCAGGAAAGTGCCTTAACCACTAAGACATCTCTCCAGCCCCTCTTTTTTTTTTTTTTTTTTTTTTGAGACAGAGTCTCAATCTCTATTATCCCAGGCTGACATTGCTTGCTATCCCCCTGCCTCAGCTTACTGAGTACTGTGATTATAGGCCTGTGTTTTGGCTTCTTCACAGGCTGTGTGTGTGTGGGGAGGGCTGAACTGTGTCCTCTCCAAAACTCATATGCTGAAGTCCTAACTCAGAATGTGACTGTATTTAGAGATAAGTTCTTTAAAGAGGATAACCAAGGTCCCCAAGGTCACAGTTGTCTTTGAGAAGAGATTGTAGGTAGGAATCTAGCCAGTCTGGCTCCAGTGACCTTGGTCCTGGACCATCTCTGTCCCCAACAGAGATGTTTCTGTCTCTGTTTACTACTGTGTGCAGGGCAGTCTCAAACAGGAACTACAAATACAGGTCTGATGACACAGATCGGGGCCACCTACATGTCAACTGTCCTGTCAGCTGGCCCCCAGCAGGGGCAGTGCAGTCATGCTGAAGCCTGGACTCCTTCCTCCAAAGAGCAAAGCTTCCGGTGACCCGAAGACACATTTTAAATGTGTTTTATATTTTGTCTGTTTCTGTACATATGTGGCGTGTTTGTATGTGTGTATGCATGTTTGTATATGTGTGGGAACACATTGGTGTGGGTGCACATGCATATGTGTGGGTACACGTAAACGTATGTATACAAGCATGTTGAGGCCAGAAGATGAGGTCAAGTGTCTTCCTTAATTATTCTCCAGCTTATTTTTGAGACAAAGTCTCTCAATGAATCTGGAGCTCACCAACTAGGCTAGACCAGCCAGCCAGCAAGTTCCAGGGATCCTCCTATCTCTGCCTCCCAGTGCTGAAATTAAAAGCATGTGTCACTATGCTCAGATTTTTCTTGTGACTACGTGGCAAACATTTAGTTCATTTTCGTTACGTGTAGCAGGTCGGTGTATAGACACGTATGGATGTGCACACATATGGAGACTGTTTGGGGCCCTTTCCCCTCACTGCTCATCCATGTCTCTCATGTTGATGATTCCTGAGCTTACTTATTTGATTTACTTATTTGAGAGAAAGAGGCAGAGAGAAGGAGAGAAAGGAAGAGAAAGAGAGAATGGGCGAGCTTGCCATTCTTGTGAGCCCCAGCGGTATTCCAGTCTCTGCTCCTCATAGGACTGGCGTTGCAGGCAGACATTGCCGCACCCAGCTGTCTGCATGGGTGCTGGGGAATCACAGTCAGGCTGCCTCGGCCCCCTCAGGCCTTGGCTTGCTGGCAGTGCTCTTATCCACTGAGCCATCTCTCCAGCCCCCTGTGTGGCAAGCACTCTTTCCTCACAGAGCCATCTCTCCAACCCCACACACATTTTCAATTAAGGCCGCATCTCAGATCACATATGTGTGTATTTAACCACAAATTAATCTGAAAGCATTTATGTACCGTGTACATGTTATAGTGTGAGCTGCTCCCTGGCGGAGATGTGAAGGCTTCCCGTGTGCGCAGACTGTTGTTAATTAGTTCGCTCAGTGCTGCTTGCACGGTCAGAAAATCAAAACACATGAGGTTTACAGATAGAATGGAATTTTTCAGAGCACCAAATTTAGTTTTAAAGTCAATGAATATTATGTTGTGTACATAATCAAACGGATTGGTTTATTTTCACAGTTTTTGTATCCTGGAGACTGTGTATATTCTTTTTTTTTTCCTTAAATATTATTTTGTGGTCGCATGAGTAGCTTATGACCACAAGTACAGTCTCCACGTAGAGCCAATTCAGCCACCGTACTTGGGTCAATCGTGCAGACTCCAGAGCTGGCAGCCCGGGCCCCGGGCCTGCACTAGTCCTGTCTCGTGAGCTGAGCCAGTGACCTGCTTTCTCTGTGGGAGTGACACTAACTGGTACAGCACCCGGCCCCAGGATCCCGGGAGAGTGAGCTACATGCTGCCATGCATGTGTTCAGCACACATCAGCGCTTGCTGCTGGACAGTGATGTGGGGGAGGGGCGTCAGGCAGCAGCGGAGGTCTGGAATCAGAGGGCAAAGGGGTGGGGCAGCCAGGTGGAGAAGAAGGCACACAATGCTAGGTCTGTGAGGGAGAGCGTATAGAAGATGAATCACCTCTGGAGGTGGGAGCTAACTCGGGGCAGTGAGAGGCCTTGTGGGAATAACCAAGGTCAAAAGGCTATGGGAGGGACGCTCTCACCGGGCATCGTGTTGGCTTTGGAAGAAACGAATGCACTCCGTATGCATGGACATTAGTTTGGGCATCAGTGTTGGACCATAAAATGATCTTGCAAGCTGAAATTGTAATAAGGCATTTTAATAATCAATGGAAAGTTGTGTATGTGTGTGTGGGGGGGTGGTTGTTCACAACTACAATCGTAATACGTGAAAGTCTGAGGCAAGAGGACTGTGAATGCAAAGCCAGCCTGGGCTACATTAGAGAGTTCCAGGCTAGCCGGACTTGTGTAGTGAGACCATATTTCAGAAACAAATAAACAACAATAAATCCAAAACCAGAGACAATAGGAATATTACAATAGCTCTGTGACCTTTACAGGGTTTGTCAAAATATTCAAAGTTGTCAGCATCAGTTAGAAATACAGAGGAGTTTAAAAGTTGTAACACTAATATTGAGTTATTTATATTTATATTTATTTGTTTGAGAGAGAGAAAGAGAGAGAGAGAGAGAAGTGGTTCTCCAGGGCCTCCAGCCACTGCAAATGAACTCCAAACTCATGTACCATCTTGTACTTACATGGGTACCGATGAAGTGAACCTGAGTCCTTAGGCTTCTCAGGCAGATGCCTTTAATCGCTAAGTCATCTCTCAGCCCTGATATTAATTTCATTGTGTTAATTTTTGGTGTGTGTTTGTGTATGTGTTGTACATGTGGCGTGAGTGTATCGGTGCCAGGTGTCTTCCTCTCTCACTCTTCCAGCTTATTGCCCTGAGAACATCTCTCACTGATCCTGGAACGCTCGAGTTTTTGGTTAGCCTGGCTGACCAGTGAGTCCCAGTGATCTTCCTGTCTCCACCCCACCCAGCATTGGGGTTACAGGCATGTGTGGCCATGCCTGGATTTTTATGTGGGTTCTGGGACTTGGACTCAAGTCCTCTTACACACTGAGCCAGTTCCTCAACCTATCTTGTATGAAATTCAGGGGATTGCATGGTATGGTGGCACATACCTATAATTTCAGTACTTGGGAGGCAGAGGCAGGAGAACCAGGAATGTAAGGTCATCCTTGGCTACATAGTGAGTTTGAGGCCATCCTGGGCTACCTGAGTCTTTGTCACAAACAAATAAATAAACAAACAGAAATATTAAGGATTAAAACATTTAGTTCCTTTGTACAGAATAAACACCAACCAAGGATGGGTCAATCCGTGTTTGTCTTCTGTCCATACCATTCCGAACACGCGCCTGCTCTTGACCTCGGTGAATGATGCCCCTTTCAAAGTTTGGTTCAGCCTCTGACATTTTACTCTTTGTGCCTTCAGTGTTGTGACCTGTCTTCGAATGGCCCTTTAATGTGGGCTCTTTGCTGGGATCGTTTTCTGTGGGACAATCGCGCTCATCAACCACACCCATCTGTTAAAAAGTCACTTTCACTTGACCCTGGGGCAGCATAGCTAGAAATCTCCCTAACTATGACGTCATGGCGTTTTTCCCTATGATGTTTTACATCTCACTTCCAGTCTTGTTTCTCTCCTCTACCGCACTTGTGTTGTTTTTAGCCCATTCCCTCCTTCAAGAATCCATTTTTGTCTCTGTAAATTTAGGGGGCAACATGCCCACGTGATCTGTGGACCGCGTCACCACCACAAGGAAAGCAGTGACGTGGTTGGTCCCTGAGCGCGGCGCGCAGCTGTTACATAAGCTGCGAGTTGGGGACGAAAGAGCTGGCTTCATCGACTGGGTGGATTTATCCCGGTGACCGAAATTTGAATGGGGCTGCTGGAGAACTCGTGTTATTTACACCGGGGAGCTGGGTGACAGGAGCGCAGGGAGGAGCCGCGCATTGGCTTTCCACCGTTGATGGCAAGAGTTGACGACCGCTTTGTGACATGTGCTGGCTGACGGGGGTCCTCAGTGCTGTGTCCTTGCTCCCCACCTGCTGGAGAACATAATGGCTTATCGGCTCTGTGACTCTGGCACATAAGCCAAACTCTCCATGCCTCAGTGTCTCCCATTATAAGCACAGTGATGGAATTAATGGTGTAATAGCCTCAACAGGAGGGTAAATGAGGTAATATGTACATAATATACTCTGGGAAGCATTATGAATGTGGGACTATGATTTTTACTCTTTCTGGTATGTGTGTTTGTGTATAATATATATGTGTGTGTATCTATCTATATATATACATATATATTTATATATATTTATTTGTTTGTTTGAGAGAGAGAGGTGGTACTCCAGGGCCTCTAGCCACTGCAAATGAACTCCAAACACATACACCACTTTGTGCTTACATGGGTACTGAATTGAGCCTATATCTATATCTATATCTATATCTATATCTATATCTATATCATCTATATCTATATCTATATCTATATCATCTATATCTATATCTATATCATCTATATCTATATCTATATCTATATCTATATCTATATCTATATCTATATCTATATCCACATATAAATATCTATATAGAGAGAGTGGAGGCATGCATGCCGAGGCACATGTGTGGAGGTCAGGGGGCAGATTTGTGTGCTGGTCTTGACTTGCGCCTTGCTTGAGGCAGCGTTTCTCATTTTGTTGTCCCCCTGGCTGCCGTCGCCAGGCTAACCGGCCATGAGCTGCGGCCCATCTCACTGTAGGAGCACAGAGATCACAGACGCTCACACTTACCACAGCATCTGGCTTTGCGCGGGTTCTGGAGATGCAAATTCACACTTGTGCAGCCAGCGCTTTGTCGGCTGAGCATCTCCCCAGCCTGGTTCCTTTCCTGTAGAGTAGCTGAGCACACTGCAAGCGTGATTCCCTCACATTCCATAGCCATCCCCAGAGAGGGTTCTAGAATCTCCATGTTACAGATGGAGAGACCAAAGCCTGCTGAGTACTTAACTGGGCTATGACCATTCTGGGCCAAGCCCATCTGACCCCAAATGTTGGGGTTTCTGATCACTTTGTTGTATTTTCCCATCATCAACCTCTAGGAACATGTGACTCCCCTATGTGCACATTAACCACACACATAAACAGTATAGTTTTCCAAAGTTATTTACTATATAATGCATCAGCTCCTATTTCTAACCAGCTTTATGATGTTATAGAACATCGTGAGAATGTTTGTGCCCATATACTGAAAAGTGGATGTTCACTCACTTGTTTATTCTTTTAAAAAAATTTATTTATTTATTTGTAAGCAGAGAGAGAGACAGAGAGAGAGGGAGAGGAAGAGTATGAGCACACCAGAGCCACTAGCCACTGCAAATGAACTCCAGATGCTTGAACCACTTTGTGCATCTGGCTTATCTGGGTATTGGAAAACTGAATCCAGGTTGTTAGGCTTTGCAGGCCTTAACTGCTGAGCCATCTCTCCAACCCACTTGTTTATTCTTTAAAGTCCATATAAACTTAAGTGAGGTAGAGTGGATTTTCTTATCACAAAACTATCAGTTTATTACCCTAAAATGATAGAAATAACCTAGCTCCAGCTTCAGATTAAATTTCTCTTATTCTACTTCGAGGTGTAAATATTTCTCCTGGGGAAGCACTGAACTCAGCTTTTTAATTTGTTCTAGAAGAAAGAACATGGAGTTTCTGCTTTATACAGAGCAGGTGCCTGATGTACCGGGGAGGTGCACAGCTAGCTGAGAAGGCATTTCAACAAGTTAGTTCCCCTAATTGTATTTCTTCTCCACTAAATAAGAAAAGGCCTACCTAAATGGGCTTAATCTTTCTAAATTATTTTCTGGTTTTAATTGTACCATTTCCCATAAGCACCTAATTCAATTATAAGATTGCACTGCTTTTGTGTGAAAAGCTTGCCTGCACATGAAGAATGCTGGGATTCAAGTGTGCAGAGGCGGGAGAGAGTACTTACTCGTTTTCTCTACAGTGAATAGGAAAATGCCCAGTGCTTGCCCATCTCGATCCGTCAGGCCATTGAAAAGTGCAGAACGGGAGTGAGCCAGACCCAGGGAGGGGCTGAGAAAGACTCCAGCCCTGTGCTGAGGCATATCGAAACTCAGGCTGCAAACACACTTCAAAGGCTGGGGCTGGATGTCCAGTGCTGGGAGGTGGCGTCAGTTATCACTGAAGCCATTTAGATTGCAGAAAGGGTAATAAATCAGTTGTAGTAGACTCAGGAAACAATTGATGTCCAGGGGGAGCAATGATTGGGTGATTATTTTTACAGTTCTTTGAAAGATAGTGTAGCAGACAGCTTCAGGTTCGCTGAGATGAACTTTCAGACCAGGCACAGTTATGGAGGAAGGGATATTTATTGACGCTTACAGATCCAGGGGAAGTTCCATAATGGCAGAAGAAGCTGGCCTGCCTTCTCAGGGCCAAGGAGAGAGAGAGAGAGAAGCATAAGCCTAAAGGTCAAAAGCCACAGCACACTTCAGGAACTCCAGCTAGGCACACTTTGCATATCTTTAGATTGAAATCTGAAACCCACCACCACACCTTAAGATCCACCCAGTGACACTGTCTCTAGTCAGGTGTCTGCAGATGCAAACTACAAACAAATAAACAACTGAAATATATTGGGGCCATCTATTCAAACCACCACAGATAGTATGCTCCACACAAGATCAGAGGGATAGGAACCTTTTTTTTTTTTTTTTTTTTTTTTAATTTTTTTGCTGAAGAGGGAGAAAGATGCATCTTTTTACAGCAGGGAGATTTTAGAACTCTTTTCCCAAAGGGCATTGTTGCAGTCAGGTTCCTGTTGCTGGTAGAAATCACCCAACCAAGAGCAGCTTGTGGGAAAAAGAGGTTTATTTTGGCTTACAGGCTCGAGGGGAAGCTCCATGATGGCAGAGAAAATGATGACATGAGCAGGGGGTGGACATCACCCCCTGGCCAACATAAGGTGGACCATAGCAACAGGAGAGTGTGCCAAACACTGGCAAGGGGAAACTGGCTATAACACCCTTAAGCCCTCTGCCAGTAATTCATGGCCTCCAGGAGGCATTAATTCCCAAATTTCCATCAGCGGGGTACCTAGCATTCAGAACTCCTAAGTTTATGGGGGACAACTGAATCAAACCACCACAGGCATTTCAGTCTTAAGTTGACTTTCAGGGTTGAACACAGCCTTCAAGTCCTAGTGCCTTAAATCTAAGTATCTGCAGCCTCCATCTTTGATTCCTGGGTAGACATTTCCACAAGGGTTCACCACATGGCTTTCAATGCTGGTGGGCACCACAGACGATGGCTAAAAAAGATTTACTGAATCAAGAACCTCAAGTAGGGGCTGGAGTATAAATAACTTAGCAGCGAAAGCACTTGTTTCTCAAACAAACATGAGGACCTGAATTCAATCCCCAATCCTCATGTAAAAAAAAAAAAGAAGCCAGGCATGGTGGCTCTGTAGTCCCAGGGCTGGGGAGGTGGAGACAGGAGGAAACCTGAGGCCTGCTCTACTCTGAATCTGTGGCCTCCAGGCCTCCATATATATATCACATGTAAAGCAAACCAAATAGGGTTTGAGAGACAGTTGACCCCTTGATCACTGTAACTTGTCACATAGCGGGTGGGATCTCTGGCCAGTTCATAGCCATTCTCTTTTGAAGTCGTTGACTTGTTTGACTTTAAGATGTTAAACAAAATAAAATTTATGTTCTCTCTTTGTTTTCCTTGTGGATAGAATATTGTGTGGTGTGATGTGTATGACGTGTGATGTATGCATATGCGTGTAGCGATGCACATGTTCTATGCATGTGTGTGCAGAGGCCAGAGGAGAATATGGGGTGTCCTTTTCTTTTTTTTTTTTTAACATATTTTTATATATTTATTTGCAAGCACAGAGAGATAGAGAGAAAAGACACACACGCACACACACACACACAGAGAATGGGCATGTCAGGATCTCTAGCCACTGCAAATGGACTCCAGATGCATGTGCCACTTTGTGCATCTGGCTTTACATAGGTACAGGGGAATTGAATCCGGGTCATTAGGCTTTTCAGGCAAATACCTTAACCACTGAGCCATCTCACCAGCCCAGGGATTCCTTCTCTTATTGCTCATTTCTGTATCTCTTTCCTTGAGATGGGGTCCCTCCCTCAACCAATGAGCCCCAGTGATTCTTTGGGTTCTAACACCACCACCTATGAACTGGGGTTATAGATATGCGTGGCCATGCCCAACTTCTTCTGTGGGTTCTGGGGAGTCAGACTTGGAGGTCTCCATCTTGAGGGACCAGCATGCTTAAGCAAGTGCTCTTGACAGCTGAGTCATCTCTCCAGCCCCCAAATGTGTTTTTGTCTCTTTTGTTTGACACAGGGTCTCACTGTAATCCAGACTAACCTGAAATTTACCCTGTATCCCACAGTGGCCTTGAACTCATGGCATCCCACTTACCTCAGTTTTCTGAATGCTGGGATTATAGGTGTGAGCTCTTACACCCAGGTCCTGAAATGTATTTTTTTTTTAATAAAAAGCTATTCTTCCCACTTTTCTGGCCAAAGACTTAACTGTGATCCTCAATGGAGACAGACAATGAAGTAAACTCTAGAACCCTGGCACTTCTCAACTGTCACTCCCCACTCGGAATCTAGTTTTCTCCTCCCTGGGCCACTTCCAAGTCCGCACTACGGAAAAATATTCCAAGACTTCCTCAACCCACATATGTTTTCAAAAATACATTTCTTTAAATACTGTAGAAGTTATGTCCTCTATGATTGTTTAGAGGATACTCCTAAATTTATATTTCTAGAAGCCACAGTCAACAAGATATTTGAAACAATATTTTAGAAAAAAAATCACAATGAGTCCTACAAATTTAATCTTTCTTCTATTTTGGCCTATATAAAGATTAAATCCAGAATATGTACAAGTGATGCGTTCCAATGTAAACACTTACACTTTCTCAAGTTATTTGTCTCACAAAATTAAATAAAACTGATTATTTTCTGGTTGCAAAGTGACATGGGAAGACAGTATGGTAGGTGACAGAGCCCAGGAATCAGAAAAGGGCTGAAAAATCCGAGCCGCAGAGTTGCCGGGGCACATTTGTGGGAAAGTCAGTTACTCTCATTCGCTTTCTCTTTTTCCATCTGAAATGTGGGAGCAATGATGCACCTTAAGTACAGTGGCTTTTGTGGGAGGGTTGATGATGAATTAATAGACATTGCTGTGATTTGAATGTGCCTTATCCACGTGTGGACACGTAGCCTCCACTGTGACTGTGTTGGGAGGTTCTAAGTCATGAGGCTCACGGCTGTTCCCAGGCATGGAGAGAGCCAGCTTCTTGTTCTTCACCTCTTCTGTCGGGTGAGGACATGGCACACCTGCCCCTCCCTGGAGGATGCTACAAGGAGGCGCCATCTTGGCACCAGAGAGGCTGGCTCAGCAGACAGGTGCATCTTGGTCTTGGACTTCCCAGTCCTCAGAACCATGGGAGACCAGTTCCTATATATATATATACTTTGATTACCAGTCTGTTACAGTGGGACTGAAACTGACTGTCCTACATTACACACTCAGAGCTCTGCTTTTGCAGGGAAAGTACTCTGTCAGCGTCCTGGGAGATTTGGCACCTCTGTGAAAGCACAGTGGAGAAATGAATTCCCTAATTCCCAACACTCTCCAAACTCACTCACTGCATCTCAGCGATGCACTTCCAGCCTCTTCCCGGCCACTGTAAGCTGCCTGAGAATGTACTCTGAGTTTAAAATTTATGCTTTTGCTTCAATTGCCATATCACAAATATTTATTCATATTTAAATTATTTGTTCAATATTTTCTGCATTTTCCATACTTTTCCTAACCATTCATTTTTTTAGTGTTGGATATAGTTAGCAAAAACATGGAAACACTTTTTTTTTTTTTTAGAGAGAGAGGGAGAGGGACAGATTGGCGTACCAGGGCCTTCAGCCACTGTAATCGAACTCCAGACCCGTGTATAACCTTGCACATGCATTGCCTTGTGTACCTGGCTTATGTGGGATCTGGGGAGTTGAACATGGGTCCTTAGGCTTCTCAGGCAAGTGCCTTAATGTCTAAGCGATATCTCCAGGCCTGAAACACATTTTTATTATTTATTTATTTAAGAGAGAAAGGAGAGAGAGAGCAAAGCGAGAGCGAGCGAGTGAGCGAGCAAGTGAGAGAGAGAGAGAGAAAGAGAATGGCCATACCAGGGCCTCCAGCCATTGCAAACAAACTCCAGATGCATGCGCCACCTTGTGCATCTGGCTTATGTGGGTCCTGGGGAATTGAACTGAGGTCCTTTGGCTTTGCAGGCAAGTGCCTTAACGGCTAAGCCATCTCTCCAGGCCCTGAAACACATTTTTAAATACTCATGCTTTTACACTTGTGGTTTGGAATTTCTCCAGATCATTGAGCCCTCCATACTATTGAAGTAACTCTGGGAAAATGCTATAGAACGTGGTATTTTAGACACAGCTGTTGATACAAAATGGCCATGAAGCTATGTAGCTCCAAGTGCAGTAATGTGACGAGGTTTGAGGGACAGTAATGCAGTAAAAAATGCATCGAACACGTGGTCCAATCCTGTCTGGGTAGCAGGAAACACAATCCTATGTGGCTGGCTTTAGCAGGTTGAGGAGTTCTTTGAAGAGAACAGGTATTAGTTATTACTGTTTTTCACTGAAATGACAAAGTATTGGAACAAAACTAACCTCAGGAAGGAAAGGTTTATTGCAGCTCACAGTTGGAGGGTGTGCTCCATCACGGGGAGAAGACACAGCAGTGAGAGGGTTTCTAGCTGGGGTGACATGAGTGTGAGGCAGCTGAGCAAGATGAAGGCTGATGCTCCTCTTACCTTTTCCTTTAACGCGGTCTGAGACCCCAGCCTATGGCACGGTGTGGGCCACATTCAGGCCGAACCTTCCTTCTGGAAACACCCTTGGGGACGTACCCAGAGACATGCTACCTAGGTGATCCCAAGTTCAGGCAAGTTAGCAGTGATGGTCACCCATCACAGACCCTGTATTTAGGTGAAGCTATTGGGGTTCTTGACATTATCATAGAAACAAATGAACCTGACTTACCAGGATGGGGAGCTACCATGATCGTGAAATAAATGAACTTCGAGGTTAGTATAAAGTTAAAGTTTATTAAGTCAAGTTTTTAAAATATTTTTTTTTATTTATTTGCAAGCAGAGAGATAGAGAGTAAGTATGAGGCCACCGGAGATTCTAGCCACTGTAGACGAACTCCACCTTATGCATATGGCTTTATGTGGATACTGAGGAATTGAACCTGAGCTGTCAGGCTTTGCAAGCAAGTGCCTTAATCGCTGAGCCATCTCTCCAGTCCTAAGTCAAGGTTTGTTTTTTTTTTAATATTTTATTTTTATTTACTTTTTTGAGAGAAAGAGGGAGGCAGAGAGAGAGAATGGATACTGGGGCCTCCAGTCACTGCCAACAAACTCCAGACACATGCACCACCTTGTGTATCTGGTTTAAGAGGGTCCTGGGGAATTTAACTGGGGTCCTTTGACTTCTCAGGCCTGTGCCTTAACCGCTAAGTCATCTCTCCAGCCCCTAGTCAAGTTTTGATATGCCTTAAGCATGGACGTTCAGACAAGGACAAGGACACATAGGAGAAGGACGGTAGTTCACACCCGAGAGTGGGCGTGGGCTCTTCAAGACAATCACATCTAAGAAGCGTCTTAATAATGGTGCTTTAAGTGACTTTGGTAGCTTTTGAAGTCGTGTTGCTCAAAGGATTTAGACGATTAAGCAGAATGATTGTGCTCATTGTTATCTAAGGAGCTTTTCTTTAGTGAGATCTTAAGCCCGTTGCTGGGGTACATGGGGCAGGTTGCGGGCTGATAACGTAAAAGCAGGTAGAAAGGTCAGAGAACTCCTCTCATGCCAGCACGGTGCCCAGTCCCGTTTATGAGATTCTTTTCTCAGCCAGCAGGGACGAGGGGCTCCCTAGCTCCCCCGCATCCCCTTTGATTGCTATCCTGCCTCATCCTGAAAACAGAACCTATCACCAGTACTTAACTCGCTCCCTGCAAGCCACCTCAGGCGGTCTCTCTGTGGTCACCTCCATTTTATAGACACGGAAATGACACGCAGAAGGGACCTGTGACTTGCATAGTCACCACTGGAGTAGGTTGTAGAGCTGCGCTTTATTCCAGAAAACCTACTTTCACAGTCTATATTCTCAGCTGTTTAATCATACTCTCTTTTCCTTTGGTGCGGGGGTGGGGACGGGGAAGCAGCCCAGGTATTTATCAGGAGTTCTCTGCCACTGCTTTCGTCATTCCTCATCAGGAAGAAAATAGCAAGATCAAGGAAACTTTGACAGATGGATCATTTTTTCAGAATATGATGGAGGTCGGATACATGTTCACCTAATCAGCTTCTAAGGCATTTAATTTTCTAGACTCTAATTTAGAGTTGGATCAAAGCACATTATTGGGGGCTGGGCAGATGGCTCAGCAGTTAAGGCACTTGCCCTTGAAGCCTAAGGACCCAGATTCAATTTCCCAGTACCCACGTAAACCAGATGCACAAGGGGGCGCATGCATCTGGAGTTTGTTGGCAGTGGCTGGATTCCCTGGCATACACATTCTCTCTCTATCTGCCTGTCTCACTTTCTCGCTCAAAATGAATAAATGAAATAAAAATAACATGTCTTAAAAACATTATTGGGTGGTTTTCAACTTAATTTTTACTTATATTTCTTTTTAGGAAGAAAATAGATTTATTAAGTACACTGCAAAGAGCAGAGGACTGGGCAGTAGCAAGAGAACCCCTGTAGTATTCCACCCCACTTAAAACAGGATTATGGGGCTGGAGAGATTGCTTAGTGGTTAAGGCACTTCCTGAAAAGCTTAAGGGCCCATGTTTGATCTGTCTCCAGATCCCACATAAGCCAGATGCACAAAGGTAAGGCAAGCGCAAGGTTGCACATGCCCACTAGGTGGTGCAAGTGTCTGGAATTTGATTTCAGTGGTTGAGGCCTTGGCCGCCAATTCTCTCTCTCTCTCTCTAAAAAAACCCTGGATTATGGTATAACTTTGGAGAGAATGACTAAGTTGTTTTGAAATGAATATTTCTTTTTCCCCTTCCTTCTCTCTCTCCCTCCCTCCCTTCCTTTCTTGCAGATCAGGACTCTTTCATAGCAGTATGTATCTGTTGTGTGCAACTGGACAAAGTTGTGAGCTATCTTTTCTATGTGTTCCCCCATTAGTGGAGAGGCATCTGAGCAATCAATGCATTTTCCATTTTCTGTTTGTCTCCAATCTGCACCATTAACAGGTAACATAACATCTATATATGTACTTGGGAGCCGTGGTACAGCTGAGTGAGGGTAGGGTCCACGTACCCATGCGTGCAATACGTGGGTGCACATCAGGGGCTCTTGGCACTGTTGCAAATGACCTTCAGATGCATGTGCCACATGGGTACTGGGGACTCGAACGATGCACTACATGGGTACTGGGGAGGCATTGGGCTGGCAGGATTTGTGAGCAAGAGCTTTTAACCGCTGAGCCATCTCCTCAGACTCCCAATGCGTCCTTCTCTTATTAGTCTTTCTCTCCAAAGCTGAGACTTTTTCTCTCCTGGATGTGGAACCAATAACCAGATCTTCCCCCAGTTGAGTAGTGCAGACTTTTATTCTTAGCCAAGGACACGAGAAGCCAGAAATGAATCCACAGATCATCCTTGGGAGCAGGAGGTTTAAATAGAGGTAAACGAGCCCAGGGGAAGAGGCAAGAACAGTCACGTCTTGTCTGGAATGGGCAGTGCATTACTGGGAATTTGGGCACCACCTCTTTTTACTCCTTTTAAGGCTTTTTCTAGCTCATTGTTTCAACTGTCAATTGTCATGATTCTGGGAAGGGTGTGCCATTCAGCCTGAGGATGGAATTAGAATGAAGCCTTTTTAAACATAATTTATTTATTTATTTATTTGAGGGAGAGTGAGAAAGAGGCAGCTAGAGAGAAAGAATGGGCATGGCAGGGCCTTCAGCCACTGCAAACGAACTCCAGATGCATGCACCGCCTTGTACATCTGGGTTTATGTGGGTCCCAGGGAATCGAACCTGGGTCCTTTGGCTTTGCAGGCAATTGCAGTAACCACTAAGCCATTTCTCCAGCCCGAAGTCTTATAATTATAATGAGGGTTGTCTCCCAGCCACCTTAGATCCAATAGTCTGGGCTAGCCTGCCTGAAAAGACCTTCTGGCCCACAGGAATCATGTTCTCAAAGACAAACAAGGCTGGGGTGGGGTAGAAATGCATCTCAGTCACCAGTGCACAGGGCAACGCAACGCGGTCTGGGCAGCGGGTCCTGGGTTTTGTTCTGTTCTGGGAAGAGACTTAACTTCCTCCTTCAGTGTGTCATTGTGCATCAGAAGTGCAAGTCAGGGAGCATTTCCCAAGGATCCGAACAAAATGAAACAGGAGACAAGCCCGCGAGGTCTGGTCTCTTCTGCTGTGTTGTCTGTCTTGAACTTGAGTGTTTCCGGGGGAGCTGTAGGCAGGGGCTGGGTTAGATGCCTTGTGGTTCAACTCAATGAAGACACCAGAACCTCCGGGTTCGGTGACTAGGCTTCTCCTCTTATTCTTCCTTATGGTCCCTTGTGAGCCCCGGCCTGACATTGAATCTTTTCCAGTTTACAGAATAAGATGCATGAGTTGTGACTCAGGCTAGAGAGGTCTCAGAAATGGGAAACAAGTCAGAATGTGCAGGTCTCTAGAATATTTTTCTATGGGGTGAAGGTGCAGAGTGTTCCTTGGTTTAATTGAAAAAAAAAAAAACACAAACAAACAAACAACCTTCAACTTGGTGTTTGGCTTTGAATTTTCAGGTTTCAGAAACGTCAGAAGTCATATATATATATATGTATATATGTATATATATATACATATATATATATATATATATATCTATATATATATATATATATATATACAGTCACATGTTCACTGACAAATACACAGATGTAAACAAAACGTACTTAGCCTGACTTTCCTTCCTTCCTCTTTTTTTTTTTTCTTTTTCTGTTCCTGTCTTACTTTTCTTCCCCAAGTTTGTTTAGGTAGGAGGATTATTCCCTGAATTTAAGCAGTCATTCAAAGGACTGATGATCTTACTTGCCAAAGCAGCTTATGGCCTTGGTCATTTGCATATGAGAAGGGGTGTCCAGAAATGTTGAGTCATTATGGGAGGGTGGGGGGCGTTGCCTGGTTCCCAACTTCTTGCAGGGCTGGCTGGTGTGCAGGCCTTGTCTTTCAGTGGGAGCCAGACTCGAGGCTTCATCCTAGCTGACCTCGAGTTCGGTTTTATTTTATTTTATTTATTTATTTTCTGCTGTGGTGGCCAAGTCCTCTGCGGCCTTCCACTTTTGGGGGGGCTCTTTAATTCTGCTTTGCACTGGGCCCTGGCACGTTGACAGCGCCGACTCATCCAACAGGGCTTAGAGATCACGTCTCCTATCCATAGCCAGACATTTCTTACCAAGGTCAAGTTCATTCTCCGATGCGACGCACTCCTAGACTGGCTCGGGCACCATTTGCCTCCAGCGCCACCACCTGGCCAAAAGGGGAAAGACTCGTGCTGCTCTCCCAAAACGGAACCCCCAGAGCGCGTTTCTACTTTTGGACAACCAGCATTCTCTCCGTTTTTGTCAAGTGGCGATGTATATATTTTTCCTTGATAATGCGAGCACTGCCCCTATGAGTAAATACAGTGTACACATTGTTCTAGCAAAAATTTTGTCTTAAATATACTGAACTGCTAGCCATCCTGTTCCCTCAACCAAAAATAATATAAATTCGATTTTTTAAAAAATAGGTGAGTTATAAAACTCCAAAAGCAGGGCCAGGCTGGAAAGGCTCTTTCTCACCCGTTTTATCTTCTGTAACGTTCTGCCCCTGAGAAATATCTGTGGAAGGGAAATGATTCCATGGCCGTTTGGTGGGTGCCCCCCACCACTCCCAACATGCCCCAGTCCACTGGTGTCTCAGCTCCGGATGGTCAAGTCTGAGCTCTGATGCTAAGACACCTGGAGTCCAGAAGGCACCATGATGTGTGTGCACATCTCAGAGTGTGAGGATGTGTGTTTGCACCAGCACTCCTATGAGCTGACTCCCTGTGACACGGAAGGAAAATTGAATTTGTATTCCTACTTATTTGATCCAAAACTGTAATATTTCTATTTCTGTTTTAAAATGTATTTTACTTATTTATTTATTTGAGAGAGAGAAAGGGGGAGGGGGAGAGAGAGAGACGGAGAGAATGGGTGCACCAGGGCCTCCAGCCACTGCAAAAGAATTCCAGATGCCTGTGCCCCCTTGTACATCTGGCTTATGTGGGTCCTGGGGAATCGAACCGGGATCTTTTGGCTTGCAGGCAAATGCCTTAACCACTAAGCCATCTCTCCAGCCTTTCTATTTCTTTTTTTAAAAATTATTTATTTTTGTATTTATTTGAGAGAGAGAGAGAGAGAGAGAGAGGCAAATAGAGAGAGAATGGGCATGCCAGGGCCTCTAGCCACTGCAAACAAACTCCAGACACATGTGCCACCTGGTGCGCCTGGCCCTTTGGCTTTGCTGGCAAGTGCCTTAACCGCTGGGCCATCTCTCCAGCCCTACTAACGTTTCTATTTCTACTGCACATAAAGTTATTAGAAATGCCATCATACACCATTTACAAATCAGTGTGCTGATGTGGACGAGTGCATGGCTTACACAACTGACGTTGAACAAGGATGCGTGAGAGACGACGACGGTGATCAGACAGTGACCAGTGTCCTTGAGCTGAGGAGGGCGAGTGAGGGGCTGGCTCTTCATGCATTCCCTGTGTGCCCCTTGGCCAGGGAATTGACCCACTTTTCCTCCATACCGAGCTCACTGATGATGCTGGCAGGGAGCTGGCCACCCCCCCCACCCACCCTAGCCTGTGACTTAAAACACAGGAGGGCAACAGAAAGAGGGCAGGCTGTCCCCCCCGAGGGCAGTGGCTCGGTGAGGGATGTAGGTGGCGGGGGGGAGGGGATAGCCCCGTCTTTTCTCGAAGGAGCACAGTATGCAATGACACACATGCCGGGCTGTCTGTTTGTCAGAGTTGCAAAGTTTCTAAGCAATATGAGAGCTGTTCAAAGCCAGGGCTGGGGAGATACAGTTGAGGAAAGCGCTTTGTCTTGCAAGCATGAGGGCTTGAGCTCAGCGAGTATGCCCACATAAATGTCGGTGTTGTATTTGTCTGTGATCCCAGAGCCGATGGGACAGAGACAGGAGGATCCCTAGGGCTCTGTGGCCAGACAGTCTGGCCTAATGGCTCAATTCTAGGCCTGGTGAGAGACCCTATCTCAAGGAAACATGGCCAGTGTGCCTGAGGATGACACTCAAGGCTGTCCTTTGGGTGCCCCATGCCTGCATGCTCATCCGCACACACGTGTGCCCCCCCACATACAAACAAGCATCCGTGCACACGTTTACACTGCGCACAAATACACACACACAAAAAAGAGTTCTACAAAGTCTTACTAATAGAAGTTTCTGGTAAAGCCCACCAGTACACAATTGCCTCAAGCTGAGGATGTTCTCAACATGGTCCTCGCTGGCGGTGCGTCGCCTGGATTCCCAGCAGCTGCAGCCGGCCTTGCTGTGAATTTTAGGCAGACTCTCCCCTCCCGGGGTGAGAGGCCAGACTGAGGATTCCATGACACGGAAAAGTGACTCCAGGCCTCCTCAGCCAGCCGTCGTGTGAGACCTGAATGTGTCACTTCCCATCTGCGAGGCCACCTTCTGGCTACACACATGACCCGTGTGCGGGGATAGCTGGCTACAGGGGAGCAGTTAGATTCCAGCCAGGGGCGCTTAGGGTGGCAGGTAGGTGACACTGAGCTCGCCTGGAGCTTTCATCCTAACCGAAAAATTATAGGAAAGTTCAAAATAAAAGTATGCAAAGTTGAAAGGGAAAGGTCTGACATACATAAAAGGAGTTGGGTGCCCTCTCAAGCTTCCGGAGACGTGGCTCGTGGAAGCATGGTGGTCTTTATGTGGACCACCCTTATCCTTTCAAAACATCTGAAACATCAATTATTACCTCTATTTTGAATATATCTTTTTTTAAATCAAAGTGAGTGGTGAGAATGTCTTAGATGTTTGTGTCCCTTCAAAATTCATATGTTGATGTCCTCGTCTCAATGTGACAGTGTTGTAGTATGTATGTGAGTGTCCCCCAGGGCCTATGTGCTAAAAGCATGGTTACTATACCTCAGAGCTTTCAAAATGCAATGAAACCAAAGACTGGAGGGATTGCTTAGTGGTTAAGGCACTTGCCTGCAAAGCCTAAGGACCCAAGTTCAATTCCCCAGTACCCATGTGTTGTAGTCAGGTTCACATTGCTGGCAAAAATCACCCAACCAAGAGCAGCTTGTGGGGAAAAAAAAAGGTTTAGTTTAGTTTACAGACTTGAGGGGAAGCTCCACGATGGCAGGGGAAATGATGGCATTGAGCGGAGGGTGGACATCACCCCCTGGCCAACATCAGGCAGATAATAGCAACAGGAGAGTGTGCCAAACACTGGCAAGGGGAAACTGGCTGTAATACCCATAAGCCCGCCCCCAACAATGCACTGCCTCCAGGAGGCATTAATTCCCAAATCTCCATCAGCTGGGAACCTAGCATTCAGAACACCTAAGTTTATGGGGGACACCTGAATCAAACCAGCACACCACATAAGCCAGATGCACAAGGTAACACATATGTTAGAGTTTGTTTGCAGTGGCTGGAGGCCTTGGTGCACCCATTCTCTCCCCCCCCCCTCTTTCTTTCTCCCCCCTTTCTCCCTCTCTCTCAACTAAATAAATACATAAAATATTTTAATAAAAAAGAAAGTGATAAAACCTTTAGGGAGGGAGCCTAGTGAGAGGAGGTTAGATCACTGTGGGATGCCTTTGCAGGGGATATGGGAACACCAATCTCTTCCTCTTCCTCCTTGTGCTATGAAGAAAATAGTCTTTCTTTGCCACATACTCCCATCACCATGACACACTGAGTCACCATAGGCCCAAAGCAACCTGGCCGAGCGAGCATGGGCTGAAACTTTGAGACAAACTGAAAATGTTGATTTACTGATTACTTGGGGGCATTTTGTCTCAGCCAGGGGAATCTGACTGACACCGATGGTAGCTGACAGTGACTTTGGGAAGTGATTGGATTTGGGGGGGGCCACTCTTGTGAATGGGATTTGTGGCCTTAGGGGAGGAGACCAGGGAGCCCCCTAACCCTCTGTCTGCTACGTAATGAGGAGCCAAGAGTCACCAACCCAGAAAAATGTCCTCCCCTGAAAAAAAAACCAAACAAAAAACCCAACCCCCCAAAAAAACAAACAAACAAACAAAAAAAACAAAAAAAAACACGTGACACTGGTGGAGCCCTGACCTTGAACCTCCAGCCTCCAGAACAGAGAAATAAATGTCTGTTGCTAATATGGTACTTGAAATTGTTTTATTTACCTTTTGTGTTCATTTTTATTTATTTATTTATTTGAGAGAAACAGAGAGAGAAAGAGGCAGAGAGAGAGAGAGAGAGAGAGAGAGAATGGGTACGCCAGGGCCTCCAGCCACTGCAAATGAACTCCAGGCGCGTGCACCCCCTTGTGCATCTGGCTAACGTGGGTCCTAGGGAATCGAGCCTTGAACCGGGGTCCTTAGGCTTCACAGGCAAGCGCTTAACTGCTAAGCCATCTCTCCAGCCCAAATTGTTTTATTTTTGACAATTTTGTACATGTATATAATGAGTTTTGATCATAATCACTCCGTATAACCTTTTAAAAATATTTGCGGGGGAGAGGGACAGAGAATGGGCATGCCAGGGTCTCTAGCCACTGCAAACGAACTCCAGAGGCCTGTGTCACTTTGTGGGTCTGGCTTTATTGGGTACTGGGTACTACACACCTTCTTCATCCCAACTAGTTACCTTCCGACTTTTTTGTGTGTGTCCTGCTGAGTTTAACAGGGCGTGGCTCACATGAGCCTGGGAGGGAGATGATTAACTGGAGCGTGGGCAATTTACCAGTGGCTACCAGACTATGATAACTTTCCTATAGCAGCCCAACCAAAAGCAATATCTTTCTTTGAATATAAATATTTTCAAAGATGATGGAGAAAAAAAATTAATGATTTGAGAGCCAAGTTTTTATTTTCTTTAAAGTTCTTTTTTTTTTTCTGATATATCTTTGGAAAGAGAAAGCTAAGACCTCCCAGTTTTAAAAGACGAAGACGTGGGAATATTTTTCATGTGCAATCCTGGCTTTGGAGCGATGATATCAGTTACTCTCTGGGTGACACTCTGACCAAAAGCTTTTAAACCAGTGGTAGTCCTGATGCGACTCAAGCCTCTGTAGAGGACAGAAATCTCATCCTGTTGTAAGACAAGGGACAAAAGTTCCGAGTTTTTGGTTCACCTCTGGCGGCTGTTGGATTTCTTATTATCTTCGCTTTTGATTCAAACCCAGAGACTGTTCACAGAGCGGCTTGAGAAGCCAGCGCATTTTATTGGTGTTGGATCCTGCCGCAGTGCATAGCAGATCCCATCACACGGTCACGTGGTGGCTGCGTGGGCGAGAGGAATCTTAAGGCAGACATGATTTGGAAGCGTGCTCTGGGTCCTGGGAGGCGAAGTTTCTGGAAGCACTGAAGAGGCAGTGTGTTGTGTTTGCTGTGTAGGAGAGTCTGTGGGTGGCCAGGGGTTGCGGATGGAGGGACCGGTCTATCTCTGCCCCGGTGGGTGTCACCTGTCCTACGCCTCCTGTGCTGTTTCTGCCTGGCTTTGACATTGTTTTTGGTGAAGTCACCCTGCTGATCTGAGCCTTGTGTCCTCAACTGTCAAGCCAGGCTTGGAATGCTCAGGCAGACAACATGTTTGAGCCAAAACGCTCCTCTCAGAGGAGCCTCTGGGGCCTCATCCACCACTAGCCTAAGGGGATGTAGGTCAAACCTGCCACAGTGGTAGATAGAGGCATGAGTCATGCCCTCTGACCCGGAAGCTTTACTGCTAGGGATTGGTCACCAGGAAAAAAATCCAGACGTAGATTCAGACTCCTGTTTGTGTTCATTTATGCCCACAGGAGAGTGGAGACAGGCCATATATTTTTATTTTATTTTTTAAAAAACTTTTTTATTGACAACTGCCATACATACTTTTAAAGTTTGAAACTCCAAACAGGCATCAAGCTCTTTCCCCAGGCGGTCCTCATCTGGTGTGGTAGGGGACACTTCTAAGTCTCACAAGGGTAAAAACAAAGGGCTATGGAGTGCAGATTTCATCCCCATGGTGCTCAGTTCAAATCCTGCCTCTCCTTCCTCTGGGTTACATAGCTGGAGTGAACCTCCTGGCCCATTGTGCTCTGGGCTCTTAGTCTATGAGGTGGGCACAGTGGTAGTCATGTGAGAAGCATTAGAGAGTCTGCATAGACCCTGGGCCCCTAGCATACTCTAAGTGCAAGCTTGAATCAATGTGGACAACATGGGAAAATACATATTAATCCAACTGGTGTTTTTTTTTTTTTTTTTTTTTTTTTAGGTAGGGTCTTGCTCTAGCCCAGGCTGATCTGGAATTCACTATGTAGTCTCAGGGTGGTCTCGAACTCACAGCAATCTGCCATTCCTCTGCCTCCCGAGTGCTGGGATTAAAGGCGTGCGCCACCACTCCCGGCTCCAAATGGTGTTTTTTGCGCACTGACTGTGCTAGGTATTGTCCTATGGGGACTAGTTCTGCTGTGATAAACACAGGCAGTCTCAGCCCTTGGAGACCTCTGCGTTGGTAGGGAAGGCAGACAGCAACAAAAGATGAGTAATGAGGGGAAGGATGAGGGAGGTGTGCTTGTCAGAGAAGGCCTTGGATACAGTACCTTGTAACTAGGGAGATGTGACCACATGTCTGTTTACCCCATATAGGTCCCAGATGACAGACCGAAGAATATTGCACCAAAATCCAACTTGGTGAACTAATGAGTTCATTGGGGATCTTCACAGAGTGGGGTGAGAGGCATGGGTGACTCAAAGGCAGCCCCATCACTGAAAAGCCCACCCCAGCATAGAGGACAACTCACAGGAGTCGGAGGCAGGTGTAAGTGGGCTGCGGACCTGTGAGCGAGGAGACCAGGAACTCAGCACTGAAGGCGTCCACTGTTGCTACACCAGCCGGTATCACCGGAGCGCAGACAGCACCGGGTGGCCGTGGGAAGCGCGGACCTCCGAGGGTAAAGGGGGTGGGACTGGGTCCCTGAGGGCTGATGCCAGAGTGAGGACTCACCCAGCCAAAGAATGCTCACCTTCCACTGCTGGGATAAAATACCTGACCAAAACCAGCTGATGGGAGGAAAGTGTGTATTTTGGCTTACAGTCGTGAAGAGAAGCTTCATGATGGCAGGGGAGACCATGGATACAGCATATAGAAAACAGTAGCGAGCGAGTGAACCCAACTACCAGTGGCAAGCTAGGAGCTAATAGACCTCAAGGTCCACCTCAAGTGTCACACCTCCTCCAGCAAGGCTCCACCTCCCAAACTGCCCTCAGCTGGGGACCAAGCATTCAGGACACATGAGTTTATGGGGGGACAGCTGACTTAGACCACTATAGCAGGGTGAAGTCTGGCTCATCCCAGGACACTCTAGTAGCTCTGTAGGAAATGAAGGGTAGGGCAGTCAGTCTAGACACAGGAGAACCTGTCAGGGTGTGATACTGAAGTTCGGGTGGGAGGGTGTGTGGCTTAAAGTAGTGTGGGAGGAATGAGGTATAATCTTAACTTCCAGCTATATTTTACAGAAAGTGCCAACCACATTTGCTGATGAATTTGATGTGAGAAGTCAGAGGGGAAGAATCCGGGCTCACTCCAAAGTCTGACCTGAGCAACCGGTAGAATGGAGACACCATGTTCAAGATGGAGAGCACGGTGGGAGGTGATGGTCTCTCAACCTCTGGACATGTAACTCCAGTGCTCCTGGTGCCAATCTTTGCAGTCAAGCATGTCCATCCCATGTCCCTGTTTCCAGTCTCTTGCGCTCTGTTTCCTTGACTGAGGTGATAAAAGATGGTGGGCTCCCAGGGGTTAGGAGGCCTTTGGTCATGATATGTTCATGCTTCTAGGTAAGGTGACAAGCCACTACCATAACAATAATGGTATGTGACTTGAGCTCTATGACAGATAGCCGGAGCACTTGGGGAGCAAATTGGACCTTAGGGTTCCTGGTGGCACATACACCCTTTGGCTCCTCTGAAGCCGGATGGGAATAGGATGCCATCTACTCCACACTTCTTTGCCTCAATCAGTTTTGTCTAGCGTTCCTTTCAAAGACAGGGCACAAATCAGTGGCATTATAAAATCAAGTTACTTAATAAATAATGGCTGTATTAGAACTTAAATTTATAAATAAGAATAGACCTTTTCTGGCTAGGTCTCCGGTGAGCTTCTACACATGCTCCTGAGATAACTTGAAGAATGTCTCAGACACCTTTCCTTAGGCCATGTTGGGGATGCAAGTGGTGGTAGTTGATGCCATGGAAGGCTGATGTAACCTCGTCAACCAGCCTCATCAGTCAGGGGTTAAACTGACTGGGGAGGCAAGTTGTGAAGTTATTGTAGAGCCTGAGAAGCCCTTACCTGAAGTTCTTGGAACAGAAGGGATTCCTATTTTGGACTAGTTCGGATTTTGGAAAATTTGCATGTGCATAATGAGATAGCTTGGGAAAGGACCCAAATCTAAATGTGAAATTCGTGTTTCTTCCATACACACCTCTTCCACACATGTACGGTACAAAAGGTAATTTTATGTGATATTTTTAGCATGCCCATGTTTTTCCTTTGTTCCATCACGTGAGGTCAGGTATGTGGAATTTTCCAAGAACAGCACCATTTTGGGGCTTGTAAAGTTTGAATGTGGAGCATTCCTGACTTCGGGTTTTCAGACCAAGAGTGCTCAACCTGTATAAGTAAGCAGATGGCTCTGTGGGGCTGCAGTAGAGGTTCTTGAGAGATCTTTTGATCCCTGACAATAATCTTGGATAAGAGACCACTTTGAGGTTAATTGTGGTGTTTAACATGACCATAATTGTTCAAGTTTGCACAAGACTAAAACCTCTGTTGCATTTTTGATTGAAGCTATCATTGATGCAAAACCAAGCTGGGTGTGGTGGCGCACGCCTTTCATCCCAACACTCAAGAGGCAGAGGTAGGAGGATGGCCATGAGTTCGAGGCCAGCCTGAGACTACATAGTGAATTCCAGGTCAGCCTGAGCTACAGTGAGACCCTACCTCAAAAAAACAAAACAAAAAAAAAAGAAGATATGATCAACACATTGGCATGGGCTGAAGTACAAATGGGCAGCATTATCCTTTCTTGCCTGGAAGTGACCTGGTAGAGCAGAGTCATCATTTTCAAGGAGGTTCAGTTAGAGATCAACTGAAGTCCAGCCCTCAAAACAGAAACTATGTCAAGTTGATATGGAGTTGTTTTTGCAGGTAAAACAAAACAAAACAAAACAACAACCACTCCCAACAGGGCTGGAGGGATGGCTTAATGGTTAAGGCGTTTGTTTGCCTGCAAAGCCAAAGGACCCAGGTACGATTCCCCAGGACCCACGTTAGCCAGAGGCACAAGGGGCGCATGCATCTAGAGTTCGTTTGCAGTGGCTGGAGGCCCTGGCAGGCCTATTTCTCTCTCTCTTTCTTTCTCTGTCAAATGAATAAATAAATAATAAATAATAAATAATAAATAATAAAAAGCCCAACAAACATCAAATGTTGGGTAGTTCATATGGTTAAACTGTTAACTCCTTACTCCTTGCCAGGCCCTCCTACCAGCCAAAGGCAGTGAGAATGAAGCTGGGAAGAGAGTCTCGACCCCTGGCCTGCAGGTGAGCTGGGCCAGGAAGAAAATGCTGCCTTCTCAGGAGCCTGGTTCCTCTATGAAGCAGGGAACAGAGACCTAAGGCCCAGGGCATCATGGCCAAGTGAAGGGTGGCTGAGCTTAGACAGAAAGAGTGTCTTTAAAGTCACATCATGACCCAAGAAAAGTCCCACGACAGTGAGTCTTTACCCACCTCCCCTTTAGCTCCTCTTCAGGGTTGTTCTTCTCGACCCTGGTGGCCACAGAGAGGCCCGTGCATCAGGACCATGAGACTCTGGTGGGCATGCTTGTCGGTGGACATGCTGTTAGGAAGGGATCTTCCGTCATTTGCCCACCAGCTGCACAGTGACAAGACATCACTGAGCCGAGCGGCAGAGTGGTTATGTAAACTGCGTGGTGTGAAGAGATGTCATGGGCTGAATCCTTACCACCAAAGAGCAGGTTGAAACTTTACCTGTGTGTACTCACGAAGATGACTGGTGATTGATATTGATTCTCAGCCAGACAGGACAAGAATCACCTAGAAATCTAGCCTCCGGGTTTGTCTATCGGAGTTAACTGATGTGGGAAGACCTTCCGTCACTGTGGGTGGCACCATTCTGTGGGCTGGGGGTCCTGGACTGAACAAAAAGAACAGAGCAGGGCTGGAAAGATGGCTTAGCGGTTAAGGCACTTGTCTGTAAAGGCTGACAACCCGGGTTGAGTTCCCCCGTCCTCACATAAAGCCAGATGCACAAAGTAGCGCATGCATCTGGAGTTTGTTTGCAGTGGCTGGAGGCCGTGGCACACCCATTCTCTCTCTGTGTATGTCTGTCTCTTTTCTCTATCTCTCTCTGCCTACAGATAAATAAATAAATAAATATTTTTTAAAAGAAGAAGAAGAAAGCTACTGACCAGCATTCATGGCCCTGTGCTTCCTGACCGAATACACTGTGATCAGCTGGCCTCCCGCTCCTTGCTGGCCCACCATAATGGAAACTGTCCCCTGGAACTAAATGTCAAAATAAACCTTTCCTTCCTTTTTTAAAAAGTAGTTTATTTTTAGGGCTGGAGAGATGGCTTAGTGGTTAAGTGCTTGCTTGTGAAGCCTAAGGACCCTGGTTTGAGGCTTGATTCCCCAGGACCCATGTTAGCCAGATGCACAAGGGGGCGCACGCATCTGAAGTTCATTTGCAGTGGCTGGAGACCCTGGCATGCCCATTCTCTCTCTCTCCCTCTCTCTCTCTCCCTCTTTCTCTCTCTGTCGTTGCTCTCAAATAAATAAAAATAAACAAAAAATAGTTTATTTTTATTTATTTATTTGAGACAGATACAGAAGTAGGCAGGTAGAGAGAGGGAGAGAGAGAGAGAAAGAGAGAATGGGCACGTCAGGACGTCAAGCCACTGCAAACGAACTTCAGATGCATATGCCCCCTGTGTATCTGGCTTACGTGGGTCCTGGGGAATTGAACCTGGGTCCTTTGGCTTTGCAGACAAGCACCTTAACCGCTAAGCCATCTCTCCAGCCCAACCCTTTCTTCTTGGGAGGGATTTGATCACAGCAACCACTTAAGTCACAAGACGATGACATTCTTTGGAAATTAGGTCTTTGCAGCAGATGTAACCACATTAAGTTGAGGACCTACTGGAGTAGAACAGATCTTATTGAAAGAGGGGAATTTAGACAGACAGACCCATGGACACACTGGGAGAAGGCGTGTGGTAACAGGTGGAGACTGAACAAAGTGTCCACAAAGGAGGAATGTCCGGGGTTGCCCTCCACCTCCAGAGGCTGGAGAAGGTCAAGGGAGGCTTCCCCTGGAGGCTGCAGAGGGCGCAAGGCCCCGCCGCACCTCCGACTGAAGTCCTTTGTTCGCAGGGGATAGGAACAAAGGATCTTGGGGAACTAGCCAGGGCGGCCATCCGAGGGGAGGATGGGAAGGGTCTGCCCTGCCCGCTTCTCACATTCTTCCCTCTTGCCTCTTCTGCAGGCCGCCCATGTGTGAAGCAGGTGTTCATCGCGCCGTTCCTCCTACCCCAGAGTTCACGCGGAGGGCGCATCACAGGTGGTGGAAACATCCCACGGTACTCCGAAGGGGTGGGGGAGAGGAAGTCCTTCCTTCCTTACTCCCTCCCTTTCTTCCTTTTTCATTTCCTTCCTCCTTACTTCCCTTTTTCCCTCTTCTCCCCTCCCTTCCTCCCTCCCTCCCTTGTTGTGGTTTGAATCAGAAATGCTGCCCCCCCCCATAGGCTCATGTGTTGGAACAATTTGTCCCCAGTAGGTGGTATTGTCTTGGAAGGTTACCTCCTACCTCTGCCTCCCGAGTGCTGAGATAAAGGCATGCGCCACCACACCTGGCCAAAGTTTTATTTATTTATTTACTTGGCAGAGAAAGAGGGACAGCGGGAGAGATTGGGCACGCCAGGGCCTCCAACCACTGCAAACGAACTCCAGACGCTTGTGCGCTCCCTTGTGCATCTGGGTAACATGGGTCCTGGGGAACTGAACCCGGGTCCTTTGGCTTTGCAGGCAAACGCCTTAACCACTAAGCCATTCCTCCAGCCCTTTTTACTAGTTTTTTGATTGCTGATGTGACAAATTATCATTAGTGGATCAAACCATACAGACTGTTACCTGGGCACCGGAAGTCAGAGGTGGGGTCTGATGAAGGTGCCAGTGTGAGATATTAGGAGGTGGAATCTTCACGGAGGAAGTGGGTCACTGGGGGCGGGCCTTGATGGTTTGCTAGCCTGGTCCACACTCCTCCACTTCCTAACTGCAGACAGTGTCTCACGGTCCGGCTGCTGGGTCTGCCCTGTGATGGTGCCTTCTTTTAAACGATTAGCCAAAATAAACTCCTTCTTTAAGTAGCCTCTTGTCTAGGTAGTTGGTCACAGCATGAAGAAATGCAACTCCCTTCCTTTCTTCCTCCCCTCCCCCCTCCCTCCTTCCCTTTCTCCCTTTTTAAATTTCCCTCAAGGTTCTCCAGGGTTGCCTGCACTTCATTTGTTGACAGAGACATTAGCGAGACAACACTCATTTGAAGCTTTACATATTTGCCGGGTTCTGGCCATGTGCCTTTGGGGAGCAGGAAAGCACGCTGCAATCCCGCTTCCCTTCCTTTTGTAGCACGTCTCTGGGACTTCATGACAGAATGTTCTGACCAGGTTGGGCTGAATTTATGTTCCTTTCAACACGAGGCAAGAAGTGTGAAGCGTGGCTGGGAAGCGGGCCCAGCTGCTGGCCATCTTCCTCTGTTCTTCCGAAAGCCGTTGTCGCACATGTTTTCAGAAAGGAATAACTGGATCTTTCCGCAGCGTCTCAGTCCTCAGCGGAGGGAAACTCATTCCCCACTCGCTCGAGCAGGAAGGACACACATGGGTCGGTCTGGAGGAACTGCAGGACGGAAAGCAGCTCAGGGCCACACTGAGTGAGACAAGTCTCCCTGGTGCAGAGAGCCCCCTCTGCAGACATTGTGAGCTATGCACCAGGCACAGCCCCAGCCGGTGAGCCTAACAGATGCTCCCGTTACTCTTTTTTTCCTGCTCCTCAGTACCTACATGTTTCAGGAGCTGTTGGTCTCCTTGGACTTGGACAGTGCACACATCAGGCTGCTGAATGCAAAAACCTGAGCCTTCCTGCCTGTGGGATTGTGGCCTGATAAGGAAGCCCACTGAGGCAGCCCTGATGGACTGAAGCCAGCCCTCAGCTCCGCAGGCAGACGATGGGTAGACACACGCCCCAGCACCCCCATCCTTGCTTGGAGCCACTTTGCAGCAAGCTGTACCCGTCTCCCAGCAGCCCCCAGCAGCATTCAGCCCCACTTGCCCACAGTAACTGACTGGACAACACACTTTTACTAGTATTTTTTTTCAAATTTTAATTTCTAAAATTTTTTTTAAAAGTTTTTGGTTTTTTAAGGTAGGGTCTCACTCTAGCCCAGGCTGACCTGGAATTCACTATGGAGTCTCAGGGTGGCCTCGAACTCACGGCGATCCTCCTACCTCTGCCTCCCGAGTGCTGAGATTAAAGGCGTGCGCCACCACGCCCGGCCAAAGTTTTATTTATTTATTTATTTGGCAGAGAAAGAGGGACAGAGTGAGAGAATACGTATGCCAGGGCCTCCAGCCACTGCAAATGAACTCCAGACGCGTGTGCGCTCCCTTGTGCATCTGGGTAACATGGGTCCTGGGGAATTGAACCTGGGTCCTTTGGCTTTGCCTGCAAACGCCTTAACCACTAAGCCATCCCTCCAGCCCTTTTTACTAGTTTTTTGATTGCTGATGTGACAAATTACCGTTAGTGGATCAAACAATACAGACTATTACCTTATAGTGATGGGCACCGGAAGTCAGAGGTGGGCTCTGATGAAGGTGCCAGTGTGATATATTGCTTCTGGGCATCTCTAGAGGGGTGTGACCGCCCCCTCTGTGGTCTCCATCTTTTTCTCTTGGAGGCTGACTGCACTCCTGGTTTGTGGTACCCTCTTCCTTTTCAAAGCCAGCTATGGCGTGCCTTCAAATCTCCCTAATTCCAGCCTCTCTCTTGCACTTAAACAATATTTTTACTTATTTGCAAGCAGAGAGAGACAGACAGAAAGGATGGTTGTGCCAGGGCCTCTAGTCACAGCAAACAAACTCCAGGATGCATGCACCCACTTTGTGCATCTGGCTTCACGTGGGTGCTGGGGAGTCAAATGCGGGGTTCTTAGGTTTTGCAGGCGAGAGCCCTAACTGCTCAGCCCTCTCTCTGGTACTCTCTTGCACTTTTAAGAACCCTGATGTCACACGGGACCCACTCAGAGGAAACAAGGCCCTGTCCTTGTGTTCAGGTCAGTTGATCAGTTAACCTGCCTCATCGTTGTCTTGCATCCTGGCATCCTCATTTTAAGACTCTGGGCCCCTGGGGTTGTGGGCATTCTGGTCAGCAGTCAACTCACCACAGAACCTTTGCCAGCCTCACTGTCTTTGGCCTCATGCCGTCACTTTCTTACTTAAAAAAAAAAATTTTTATTTTGAAAGAGAGAAAGTTGAGAGGGGCAGGGGGCGGGCCAGGGCCTTCAGCCACTGCCAATGAACTCCAGGTACATGTGCCCCCTTGTGGTGTATGTGCAACATTGTGTGCTTGTATCACTGTGCATCTGGCTATGTGGGACCTGGAGTTTTGAGCATGAGTTCTTAGGCTTCATAGGCAAGCACCTTAACCGCTAAGCCATCTCTCCAGCCCCGCTTTCTTAATGGCTTCTCCGAGGATCATCACCCAAGTCCTCTCCTTGGCAGAAGTCTTATCTCCCCATCTACTTATGCAGAAACCACACCTGACGCCTCTCTGACAGGGGAGCCCTTTCCCCTCAGCTCTGATTAGCACTCACTAGTCCACCTAACATGGTTGTGTGACTCCTCTGCCTGCTAGGAATTTTCTGTGTTGTCCTTGACAAGTTTACCTTTGCTGTAGGATGCCCTGCCACAAAAACAAACAATCAATCAAACAAACAAACAAACAATAAACCCACCACTACCACCAACAAACCAGACCTGGTACAGAAGCCAACTAACACAGGTACTCAGCAGACCACAAGAGGACAACACCCCGTGCTATGTATGCAGTGACCTGCTCATGGGGGACCAAAAGCTGTTCTGACAGCAGGCATGTTTCTGGAACGAAAATCACAATACAAACAAGGGCATTGCAGATTTCATTATTTGGGCAAATTTTGTCCTTATTTAGGGAAAGAGCACGCATGGGAATTAATGGCAGACAGAATTGAGTTTGACTCTCAGTTTTGCATTTACCACTTCGGTGGATTTTTGCCTGACTACGTAGCTGCTTGAAGCCTAATTTCCTTATCCAGCATTTGTGTCTGTGGGAAGCAGACAGGGCTAAGCAAAGTCCTAAGCAAAATGAAAACAAAACATCAATGCCATTCTGCCTCAAGCCCTGTGTTATCTTTTGCATAGTGAGACTCAAATTTCTGGCCTTTATAATGTTCTTTTCCACTTGGTGACATTAATGTAAAAGGTACAACATTATTTCTCATTCTTCACAGTCTCTTAGTTCACAATCCCTTAGTTACATTCTGATGTACAAAATGTTACTGCAAATCTCAAGGCATAGAATCAAACATTTTTTTTCTTTTTTTTAATTTATGAGAGAGAGAGACGGGGGGGGGGGAGAATGGGCACGACAGGGCCTTCAGCCGCTGCAAATGAACTCCAGAAGCGTGTGCTCCCTTGGGGTCATGTGCAACATTGCACACTTGTGTCACTGCATCTGGCTTACCTGTGACCTGGAGATTTGAACATGAGTCTTAGGCTTCACAGGCAAGAACCTTGACTGCTAAATCATCTCTCTAGCCCTTTAAAAAATATTTTATTGATTTATTAGAGAGGAGAGAGAGAATATGGGCATGCCAGGGCCTCTAGCCACTGCAAAGGATTTCCAGATGCATGCACCACTTTGTGCATCTGGCTTTTGTGGGTCCTGGGGAATCGAACCTGGGGTCCTTTGACTTTGTAGGCAAGTGCCTTAACTGCTAAGTCATCTCTCCAGCCTGAATCAAGCATTTTCTATCTGGAAATTCTTGTGGATTGAGAACTAGATGCTGTCTTAGTTTGATAGCTATAGATCAGTGTCTCGCCTCAATCTCAGTTGTGTGCTCAGAGCTGTGGTCTTCTGGAAGTTTGGCTAAGGTTGGAGGGTCAGGTTCCAACATGGCTCTTTCAATGTGCCTATAAGTCTATTCTGGCTGCTGGCAGGAGACTTCCTGTCCTGTCTTTGTGAAGTGACTCTTGACATGGTAAAGCAGACATGTTTCTCCAGTGTGAGAAGTCCAGAGAAAGAAAATATCTTTTGTAAGCTAGACTTGAAAGTTACACAGGGGCTTAGTGGTCAAGGTGCTTCCTGCAAAGCCTAACAACCCAGGTTTGATTCCCCAGTACCCACACAAAGCCAGATACACAAAGTAGCACATGCATCCGGAGTTCATTTGTAGTGGCTGGAGGCCCTGGTATGCCCATCCTCTCTCTCTCTCTCTCCACTTGCAAATAACTAAAAATAATTTCTAAAGGTCACACACAGTCATTTCAACCCTATTCTATTGACTCTTGTCTTAGTCCCATTCCTGTTGCCATAACACAATGGCAGAGACTAGGTCATTTATAATGGAGGGAGATTGTTTTTGAGAGGGGGCGGGCATCATGATTCTGGAAGTCTAAGACCATGCCTCTGTGTGGCTTATGTTAGGGCGCCATCTCAAGACCTGACCCTGTGACCTCAGCCAGATGTCCAGAAGATAACAACCCTGACCTCACAGCTGAGCTCTCAGGACAAACCCAGCCACCCAGCTAAGGCACCGATGAGGTCTAGGTTCATAGGAACTCCCACATCACAAATGTTCATTACTTCAAACCTTAAAACTGGCGATAACCTTTATGTCCAACATCTGGTGAGGTTCTCTTGCTGCATTGTAATAGAGTGAATAGCATCTCTTGGCCTCGAATAGCAAGTGAGCAAGAGAGAGAGGGCGGGGCCAGACACAGAGAGAGGACAGAGAGAGAGAGAGAGCTACCTTTGTAGCAAAGCAACTCTTGCAATACTTTCTTAATTATTTGGTTAATCTAAGAATGGATGAATCCATTTGTGAGAGTAGAGTCTCATGACTTAATCATCTTTTTAAGGTTCCCTGGTCCCATCTCTTACTGCCTCACAATGGGAATTAAATGTCAGCATGAGGCTGATGGCGATGTTCACCTCACAGCAGTTGTACCAGTCAGTGGTGTTCAGGCATGGGTGGTGAGGATCATCCATCAGGGAAGCTCACGAAAACAGAGAGATCATCCTGAGGTGGATGTGTGGCTCACCAAGTACCAAGCCCCTGTTGGCAGCCACTGTTATAGTTCTGATCACTATGGAAATCAAGGACTCTGGTGCGGGACTTGCATAGGCAGAGCATTCCTGAGTTCTTCTTGAATGAATTTGCTCACAGCCCGTGGGGCAAGCGCCAGACCACGTGGTGCACACAGGCACGGGGAGCCTGGGCAGTGATGGCCCTTGAGCTCATTAAGCTGCAGTGGCCGCTGGACAGATGCTGTAGAAAATATGTCCCGATCACATCACTGTTAACAGAAACCAAAGAGCCATGGGCGTGCAATCATGCTGTACAAGTGAGACTCCTGTGTAACGAAGGTGGGTCCAAGGGCTCTGGCCACGGGGTCGGCCAGGGCAGGGTTGATAGCATCAAGCTCAGGAATTCTGGCCCAGGGACTGTGCCCCAGTGAGACTTAGGTCTCACATAATCAAGGATGTTGCTTTCATTCATGATGACGGCGACAATTAAAGATGGTCTTAGTAAGACAAGTGTCTGATTGCTTCAAAAGTACAGTCAAGAGCTGGGGCTTGCTCAGTCAGCAAAGGACTTGCTTTGCAAGCATTAGGAGCTGAATTGGATTCCCCAGGACCTGTGCCAAAATGCCTGTGTGGTGGCATGTGCCTATAATCCAAAACAGTGAGGAGGAGGAGGAGATGGGTGGATCCCTGGAGCTTTCTGGCCAGCTAGTGTAGCCTACTTGGCAAGCACCAGGCCAGAGAGAAATCCTGTCTCCGAAAGAAGTGGTTGATGTACCTAAGGGATGACTCCTGAGATTTTCCTTTGGCCACACACACACACACACACACACACACATATCCACATGTATACAAACATACATGTACACATGCTCAGATAAGATACACACACAAGAAAAAAAGCCAACTGCTTTCCCACTTCAGCGCTATAGCCCATCAGGTCTCAGTGTGAGTGGAGATAAAGACCTTTGGAGCTCTATAACTTTTCTCCTAATCCCTGCACTGTTGATAAGGCATAGTCGGGGGATGAAGTTGTTTCTTTCTAAATATATTAGATAGGTCAGCTCACTATCTTGGGCTTAATTTCTGCCTAGCCTTTTACCCCTCTTGAGACTGAGACTAGACGGGGTTATTTAGTGTTTCCTTGTATTGTTAGAACTTGGTCATCTGTTGTGCTTCATTTTTTAAATGTTTATTATTAGTATTATTATTAACAAGATGTTTTGTATGGATACATCATGTGTTTGTGTCCTCTTTTCCCTCATCCCTGCCCCCATTCTGTTGGGGACACTCCTCCGTGGGGTTGCAGGTATTCCCCATGGGGTTGTTCCTTATGCATTGTGGGAGCAGTAGTCAGTGACTTTTTTTTTTTTTTTTTTTTTTTTTGAGGGGAGGGAATGCCTCTGAGCATGATGTCTCAACCTGTGGCTCTTACAATCTTTCCGCCTCCTCTTCCGCAAAATTCCCTGAGCCGTGGTGGGTGAGTTTTAAGTCTACTTCCGTGATGTGCTCTTAGAAGCTTCTGGATCTCTGCTTTGGTAGGTGTTGAGTATCCTCAGGGTCTGTCTCCTCCACCCTGGCACTAATTATCAGGAACAGCATGGAAGCAGCACTCTTGTCTCCCCAATTCCTCTGTGGATTCAGCTGTGGCTTGGCTGAAGTGCGAGGGGTGGTTTATCTCCTCAGGTCTCCCCACCTTCTGAAAAAGAAGAGTCGACTGGGGAGCAGGGAACTGGGAGAAGGGGAACAGGGATCTGGCCTACTCCGTGTTTCTTCATTTTAAGGGAGAAAATTAGCCGATTGCTTTCTTGAGCAGTCTTACTTAAAACAAAATAAAAATAGAAACAAAAACAGAAATGAGAGAACCGTTTTTTGATTTTTTTTTTTCCTCTAGCCTTTTTCACGCATAGTCCCAAGAGTCCCAGGAGGGCTGGGGAGGGTATGAGCTTGTGGGGACATATGCTTTTGGTTGGTTATGTCAACACGCAGGGAACATTTGCAAGTGATGACTGGAAGGTATAGGTTCTGTGAACTTTCCCCTGCACACGGGACTCGCCATGGGTAGGAAGAGCTTGGACTTGATGAACCTTGGATCCTGGGCTGGACATCCAGGGACGGGAGAATATTAGCAAAGGGACAACATATATATATATTCAAATATTTTATTTATGTAGTTACAAGCAGAGAGATAGATTGAAGAGAATAGAGAGAATGAGTGCACTGGGGACTCCAGCCGCTGCAAACAAATTCGAGGTGCATGCGCCTCTGCGTGCATTCAGATAGACGTGAGCACTGGGGAAGTGAACTCAGGTTGTTAGGATTTGCAGGAAAGTGTCTTAACCGCTGAGCCATCTTTCTAGCCCTGGGACAGAATATTTTATTTCCATCTCTTTTCTTTGTTAAAACCTTTGTGTTGGTTAAGAGTAGAATGACCCCCCCCACACACACACACCTGCAACACACATAGAGGAATTAATTGTTGTATCTTTTTGTATTCATTTATTTCTAGGTGGATTCTGGTTCAGTATACGGAGAGACCACAACAAATTATACTGTTTAATGTGACTTAATTAAAATTGGGAGGTGAGACTGCATGATCTTGACCTCTTAGGTGCTCACAGTTTTAGTTTTAAAAGCTTTATTCTTTTACTTATTAGAGGGAGAGAGAGAGAGAGAGAGACAGAGAGAGAGAATGGGTGTGCCAAGGTCTCTAGCCACTGCAAACCAACTCCAGACACATGTGCCATCTTGCGCATCTGGCTTACATGGGTACTGGGGAATCAAACCTGGGTCCTTAGGCTTCACAGGCAAGCACTTTAACCATTAAGCCCAGTTTTAGTTTTAAAATTAGGAGCCAGTCAGAGATTCTTAGAGCTTGTTTTAGCTTTCACTCTTTAAGATCCTTTGACATAGTCATAATTCTCAGCCCCTTCTGCCATAGGTGAGGGCTAAGTCGGAGAGCCAATACCCCACAAACACGCTGAAGACGGCTCCTGGGAGACAGCATGAGCCAGTGACCCACCTGGGTTCAGTTGTCATTGATCTGTCATCTGTATGTTTCTGTCTGTAATTTTGATGACCACGGAGAAATGAATCATTGCTCCATCACTTAGGACAAGGGATTGTCTTCCACGACTGTAATTCATAAATACTGAAGAGGAAGCAGGGAAGGGAGAAAAAAAAAAGCATTTGGAAAGGGTTATGGTTTTATGAAGCTGGCTTTGTTGAGTTTATTTAAAGATGATGCATATTTTGTGAGGTTTTCATGCTATGAAAATGTTCAGGGAAGGAGGAAAGTTGGAAGTGTTTATGAACTCACTGGCAGAATGCCCCATGCAGAGGAAGAAGACTCACTCAGAAATGGACTGTTGTTGTACTCAGCTCCACGGCGCTGGGATGAACTTCCAAACCAGATTTAGTTTATGGGAGGAAGGGTTTAGTTTAGTTTTCAGCTCCAAAGGGAAGCACCCATTCATAACTCCGAGACAGAGACAAGCAGACAGCACTGATACAGGAATCTAAAGGTCATGGAACCGGCACCAGAGGCTGAGTGGAGAATCAGTTTATTCTCACGCCAGCGTGGACCCAGGGGAATCTCTGCCAAAGCCTGGGCCCTGAGCTCTGATGGCTCCGAGTTTATACACCTCTTTCTTGGGCTCTTCATTATTGTCTTCAGAGCTCAGAGCCCCGGCCTAATGCCAGAGACCTTCAGTATGCGATAGGCAGGTTAAAAAAAAAAAAAAAAAAAAAAACAGAAAAAAAAAAATAGTTAACTAGTGAACAGATGTCTACAGCTGAGCTATGGAGAGATTAAAAAAAAAATCAGATGATTGCCGGGCATGGTGGCACACATGCCTTTAATCCTAGCACTTGAGAGGCAGAGGTAGGTGGATCACCGTGAGTTCGAGGCCAACCTGAAACTACATAGTGAATTCCAGGTCAGCCTGGACTAGAGTGAGACCCTACCTTGAGAAACCAAAAAAAAAAAAAAAAAAAAAAAAAAAAAAAATCAGATGATATACAATAGGAGAAATACAGAGCATGGCCTCGAAACAGTGCAAAAAATGACAGTGTCAATCAGCACATGAAACTACACAGTACAGGACATGACTTTGGGGGTAGGACCTTCTCTGTTTCCTTTCTCCAATTTCCACCTGAGCACCACAAGCAAGCACAAATGGATGGATGGTAGGGATCCTGCCAGGGCTCAGACTGCTCTGCATAACTTCAGGCTGGGACTCAGATCCACCCCCAAACACACCTTAGGGATGGACCCCAGGATCCATCCACACTGACACCTCCTCTAGCCAGGCAGTTAGAGACAAGTTTTAACAAAACTCCTTGAATCATGGGCGGGTGTGATGGTGCACTCCTTTAATCCCAGCACTCAGGAGGCAGAGGTAGGCGGATCACTGTGAGTTCAAGGCCAGCCTGATACTATGTAGTGAATTCCAGGTCAGCCTGGACTAGAGTGAAACCCTTCTCTTTTCACATGGCAGTGACCTTGGGATGACTCAGAAGGCATCATGGAGCTAGAAAGAAGTGACAGGAGTGCTCAGCACTGCAATATCTCTATCACACCTTCCAAGGCTCAGGGTCTATTGCAGAAGAGGTGGAGGAAAGAACATAAGAGCCAAAGGAAGGGTAGGACTCCTTACAACATGCTCCCCCCAGACACAAAATGGCCTGGATATCCATGACCTCACAGTCTGACACTACCTACACAAGACCATCTTAATAGGAGAAAAGATCATGACATCAAAATAAAAGAGACTGATTGAGAGGGGGAGGGGATAGGATGGAGAATGGAGTTTCAAAGGGGAACGTGGGGGGAGGGAGGGTATTACCATGGGATATTTTTTATAATCATGGAAGTTATTAATAAAAAAAGCCTTTCCATAAAAAAACATACACTTAAAAATATTTTTGAAATAAAAATAAAAATCTCATAATGCTTTAAAAAAAAAACACACCTGAGTCTATCGGGGGACATATAATCAAACTACCACAACTGTGAATTTTCTAGATGGGTCACAATCATTAGAGGACAAGGGTCCTTTCTGCTTGCACTTTGGGACCACCTGAAGGAGCCATGGAGCCTATGCATGCACCTCCCCCTGCCAGCTGAGCCCCCACGGCAGCCTTTGCAGATGCAAATCTCTCAGGACGGGAGCTGAGCGAAGAACCTGTCTGTCCACCCCTGGGAGCTGCTGAGGGGCCCGGGAGGGAGGAACCTGTTTCTTCCACATTGACTTCGGAGCTAGAGGGAGGTTAATTAAGCTCAGAAAGAAAACAGAACTTACCAGGCAGGTTATTGAAGCAGCAACTATTGCTGAGGAAACTCCAAAAATTCAAGGGACCTGAAAGCCCGGTAGGGAGGTTGAGGGATAATAGGTAGACCCATATGAAATAATACAGAATGTTAGAAAATTGTTAACCATTTCCTTTGAGTGATACCTGGTTTTTTTTCCTATTTTTTAAATATTTTATTTATTTATTATAAATATTTATTATATATTATATATGTTACTATTTATTTATTTATTAGGTTGGGGGGGGGAGAATTGGCACATCAGAGCCTCTAGCCATTGCAAATGAACTCCAGATACATGCGTCACTATGTGCATCTGGCTTACGTGGGTTCTGGAGAATCGAACCTGGGTCCTTAGGCTTCTCAGGCAAGTGCCTTAACCGCTAAGCCATCTCTCCAGCCCCCTTTCCATTTTTTTTTTTTGTGTGTGTGTGTGTATCATGTGTGTAGGTGGCCTGTGTGTACACTCAAGTGTGTGAAGGCCAGAGGTTGACATCATATCTTCCTCAATTTCTCTCCACCTGATTTATTTATTCTTGATAGAGTCTCTCACTGAACCCAGATGTCACAAATGAGCTGGTCAGAGAGCCCGAGGCTTTCTCGTGTCTTTCTTCCAGTTCTGGGGTTACAGGCGTGGGCCACACCGCACAGCTTTTTACGTGGGTGGTGAGGATCTGAGCTCAGGACCTCGTGGTTGTCTAGCAACAGCTTGATCAGCTCTCTTTGTTACGGGGAACGAGGATGTATCTATTCGTCACTTTAGAAAATACAACAATTAATTCAAATAATAATGTCACCTCTTCCTGTTCGCTCCCTGTTCTCTGAACCAGAACCTGAGGTTTTGTAGAAATACAGCGAAGCATCCATTATCACAAGTTTTGTCTTTCGTTTCTGATTTTAAATTTACTACTATGAGTCCGAACTTACCAAAAATGCATTATGCTATAAAGCTCTGGGAAGGAATGTGTGCGCACGTACTCCAGGGGCCTCCAGTCACAGAAGGACTCGATTGTGCCTGTGTTTACCTCCGCTCTGGGCTCTCAGCTGGCCCAAGACTTCAGTGTGGGGGGGGGTGGAAGTGCAGCCTGCATTCTAAATGCTGATTCATACAAGGTCTTCTACCCCGTCCCTCGCCCACATCGGCAACGTCACCATCTTAAGAAAGGAAAGTCTGGTTCTAAGAGCCAAAGCAATTACAGCTAGTAAGGAATAAAGCGTATGCATGAGGAGAAGCAAGCAGAATGTCATTTATAGCAACAGATGGACGGGAGCAATTCAAGTGAGGGCACCCGCGTGAATACCACATGTGACTTGCCGGCCCAACTTTTAATTTTGGAAATTCACTCTTCCTCTTAAGAAAACTGTGAAAGAATTTGGTCGTCCCTTCTTTATCCCCGAGGGATATAGTCTTGAGCCCTTCTCACTGGCCATAATCTTTTCAGTCTGAGGCATGACAGATAAGGAGCTCAGATTTATTTTGCCATCTTTGCAATTTCATAGACAATTCTTTCTTATCATAGACCTTAGAAGTCACAGCATGGGATTTCTTTTCCCCTAAGTTGCAAGCTTTCACCACCTTGTTTAAAAGAAGCATTTAAAGTCTCCCTAATTGTGACCAGTGTCACAACCCTTATGCTTTGGGGCCATTTTGAAGTAGAAGGGAACTTCGAACGCAGCACTGTGACACCATGGGATTGCTAGCACGAGCCCTAAGGGACTAGAGAGTGGGCAGAGTGACTCATGTCCCGTGTGGCTTAGAGTGGGAGAGTATGAGATTTCATCAGTCATACTACTCAAAAAACAAGATTTAAAACTCATGTATTGTTAATCTCTGCAATTTTCTTTTTTTGTATGTATACTATATATATATTTGAGGCAAGGACCTTATTCTATAGGCCAGACTGGCCTAAAATTCATTTTGTAGACCAGCTTGGCCTCAAACACCTGAAAATCCACCTGCCTCAGCCTCCTAACTGCTGGGATTATAGGCATGAGCCACCACATCTGCCTATTTCTATAATTTTTTTTTTTCAAGACAGGGTCTCACTGTAGCCCAGACTGATCAGGAAATCTCTCTGTAGCTCCAGACTGGCCTCGAACTCAAAGCAATCCTCCTACCTCAGCCTCCCAAGTGCTGGGATTAAAGGAGTGCACTGCCACACCCAGCCCAGCTTATTTCTGGAATTTCCTATGTGTTATTTTCATAGGGAATTGCCGCTAGATCCATGAAACCAGCATAATAAGGCTAGATAAGGGAGGATGGCCATATACTTAGGTCAGACTGAAATAATAGCATGTGTGTGAAAGAGGGGATTAAACTAAAGGCACAATAGAAAACTCTCTGTTTATTTTATTTTACCTTATTTTTATTGCCAGATTTTATGCATTTTGATCACGATTACCTTCTCCTGCCCCCAGTTCTCATCCCCTTCTATGAAACCATTTTTTCCCATCTTGTCCTTCTTCTACTTTGGAGTCTCTTTTTTTTTCTCTCCTTGTATGTGATCCAGTGAGTTTAGTTAGGTTTGCCTGCATGAGCACAGGTGGAGGACTGTAGATCAGAGCATGTACAACTTACCGGGGCTACACTACTGTAGAAAGTGTCCGCCATGACCATTAGATGTCAATAATTTATCAGGAAGGAATGGGGTCCTCATGCCTTCCCCGGTCGTTCATGATGGAACATTGATGGGCCCAATATTGTGCAGATTGTGTACAGGTAATGACAGTTGATGTGAGGTCATGTCATGTTCTGAAGACAGCATTTCATGACATTTCTCTCCATCCCTCACCTTCTTCAAAGCTCCCTGAGCTTTGGATAGGGCGACATAAAGGTCACATTTAGTGCTGAGTTACCACAGTCACTTATTCTCAGCCCTGGATGAGGTTATTATTATTATGAGAGACTGAGAGAGAATTGATGTGCTAGGGCCTCCAGCCACTGTAATTGAACTCCAGATGCATGCACCATCTTGTGTGCATGTGCAATCTCATTGTGCGTCTGGCTTATGTAGGGCCTGGAGAGTCGAACATGAGTCCTTAGGCTTCAATGGCAAGTGGCTTAACCACCAGCCCAAGTCGTCTCTCCAGCCCATTGGATGAGTTTTGTGTCTCCCCAGTGGTCACCACCCACTGCAGAAAGAAGCTTGTCTAACTAAAGGTCAGAGCAGCACTGATATGTGGGCATGAACACAGATATTCAGAGCGTAATTCGATGAGTGCGGTATGTTCATTTAGGCAAACAGTAGTAGTTCCCTCTTAGTGCCTATGACTTTCTCAGCCATAGACTTTTGACCAGGGTCACATTCCCAGACATGAATTCCCTCTTGTGGAGCGGGCCTCAGATATAATCAGAGAGCAGTTGGTTACTCCCATAACAGTTATGCCACTTCTGCACCACGGGCTATCATGTTTGGCTAGTTGGATGTATGTAGCTGACAGGGGCCACTGCTGATTAAGACCGTGGCCTACTTTTCTCCCCCAGCAGGCTGTGTAGCATCTTCCAGGACGATGACAGCTTGTCATCAAGGAGGAAACTTCCAGTGTGGTTCGAAGCTATCTAGCTTTTAACGGAGATGAAAATAAATGCCCAGATGCAAGGCAGCAATCATGGGTCTTCATGACAGGATCCTTTAACATGAGATTCATGTTACAGAAAATGGACATGGTAATATTCATGGGGCCTGGTCATATTCTGCATGGGCAGTTCTCAGCATTCCTAGCCCACTCCCTACCCGGCCCAGGCTGGCATGAACAGCGTGTGGCTGTGAAGCTCGGCTGTGGCTGTGGTTCTTCCCCGGACCAGGGAACCCACAGACCCTCCCCTTGCTGAAAGTTCACCTACAGCCAACTCAGACGCATGAGGAACAACAGGGCGAGGATATTAAATTTCTTTATGGACGACTGCCTGATTCTCATTAAGTTTATTCAGATTTATTTTCTACCCTGGACACCTGAGTTACTGCTTTTTTTTTTTTTTTTTTTTTTTGAGTTGTCAAGGCGATCATTCAGAAATGGAAAAGTATGGCTTCTCAACTTATAGAGCCCTTTAAGGTCTCTGCTCACTTTCCCCCAGTTCTGTTCCCCTTGCTTCTAATTTATTACTTTTTAAGTATCGCTTAAGTAGCAGATGTTTAAACACTTTTTAATTGGGGGGGAAACTGCAAAGTGTAATTGCTGGCTTTGGCAGGCAACAGGCCTCCGAGCCACTGACTGCCCGGCCAGCGTGGTCTACATGAAAAGCTAAAGCAATCTCGCAGAAGCACCACGACCGCACTGTGGCCACCAGACTTCTTCTCAGGGCACTTGGAGGACTGGAGTCATGAGTAATCATGTCATCAGTTGAATTGAGTCAGCAGGAAGGACGTATAAGGCTAATCCAGTTCACATTGTCAGGCAAGTAAGGGCTGTGGTGTGGGCTTTAACGGTAAAACAAGGTCATCTGGGGTGGTAGATGGCTTAGTGGGTAAAGTTCTTGCATGTCCCCCGCATGCATGAGGACCTCCTGGGCTCCACTCTCCGTCACCCATGTCAAATGCCAGGCCTGGTGGTGCGTGCCTGGGATCCCACTGCTGCGGAGGCAGAGACAGGAGCCCCTGGGGCACACTGGCTGGCTGGTCTTTCTGGTGTCTACATTCAGTGGGAGACCTTGTCTCAAAGAAGAAGGAGGGCGGCTGAGGAAGACACTCAGTCAGATCCTCGTGCTTGTGTGCCACGCACACCACCCCAAGCAATGTCCCCAGCCCAAGGCGTCGCCCTCATTGCAAGGAGCAGCCCTGTCCAGACACGACGCCTGCCGGCACGTTGAGCCTTCAGAACTGGGCGAGATGGATTTCTATGCTCTATAACTTATTCCGACTCCACAACTTTGTGACAGCAGCACAAATGGACTGACAGGTGCGGATCCTGCTGCAGCAGGCCCTCTGTGTGTCCCTCCTCAGTACCTGCCACAGGTCAGGAACCCACAGACTGGGTGATGCCGGGGTTAGGGAGAGTGTCCTACGAAATTAGACCCAGAAGGGCTATAGAGGCTTCTGACAGGCCTTGAGTAAGAGAAAGAACCTTCTAAGACCTATCTTACTGCCTGGTGAGCAGGGGGCTGCGGGACTTGGGGTGAAGTGAATGAAGGTCATCTCTTCTCCCTCCCACACAGGGTAGACCGGCTTCTGTCTCCTCCCACCCAGGAGTCAGGTCAAGGAGGTGCAGGTGGGCAAAGTGAGCCTCTTGCCTTTGTCTAGATCAGGTGCATGTTAATGCTTGACTGTTTTGCCCCATGGGGAGATCTGAGGCTCCAGAGAAGCACAACAGGCCCTCTCTTAGAACGGAGCAGGAGACCTTTCATCCACTCTCAGACCTGGGTTCCCTTTGCCATCACTCATTCCCCTTGGCTGTGGTCAGTGATGGATACTGGCCGTGGAAGCAATGGATAAGGATGTGAAGGCTTTTTTTTCTTCCCTGACCCAACTCCATCCCCAGGAAGAATTCTGGGATGAGAAGAAACCCAATCGGGCACTCCCCAGTATAGAACTCTAGCCACCCATTCCTAAAGGCAAGTCAACCAATAACCTCCTCTTTTTTTTTTTTTTTTTTTGAGGTAGGGTCTCACTCTAGCCCCGGCTGACCTGGAATTAACTGTGTAGTCTCAGAGTGGCCTCGAACTCATGGTGATCCACATACCTCTGCCTTCCGAGTGCTGGGATTAAAGGTGTGCGCCACCAGGCCCAGCTACATCTTCATTTTCCTTCCTCCGCGTGTACAGCTCTGCTTCAGGAGATGGCGCTCAGCTCTCCCAGATGGCCTGCCTTCCCGAGGACCCCCACCAGACACAAGATGCCAGACACTCTGCTGGGGACTCTCTATTTCCATGGCATGACGTCAGTTCCTCTAGCAAATTCGTTATACATCCTACCCCTTCGTAGTGTTGTGGCTTCTCTGGCCAAACACTGATGGATACAAGCCCTCATGACACTCCACCAGAACTGGCCCAGCCTTTATAAAAATGGGGCTCCCACTTCATGCCATCCCTTGCCCCCAGGCTTAATGGTTCTTGCCTTCCCTAACTATTTCATCTGAATTGTGCACTCCAGGTGTTCCAGTGAGACACAGCTGATTTTCTTCTCTCAGTTCTTCACTGCCTACTTGAACTCTTGGCTCTTCCCATGCCCTCCTGTCTGTGATAACCAGAAGATAGCTGGATGGTGGGAACTGTTTGCTCATGACCCACAGTTCTGACACTGAGGGTATAACCGAGTCGTTGGATAAGCAGCATTTGGCCAGCTAACATGGGTGGCTTTGAGTTTGCAGCTGAGTCCTCTGAGGGGTTACTGCAATTCTGCTGCCAAAATCCCTGTGCCCCTCAGTGTGGCAGGACGTGTAGGTCATGGCCACCCTAGACTCTCTGTAGTGGCCCCAATGTTCTTCTAGAGGTTTACCCTTCTAGCAGGCCTTTAGGTGTAGCCTGTCCCACAGAGTCCACATGAGGTCTATGGAAAACACTACTGTTTTGGTGGAGGGCAACCTCAGGTCCACCATTGGCCACAGCCATAGCTTCTCACCTATGGAATCACCACACAACCTTCAGACATCAGCCCACCTAGTCTCCTCAAATCTAGGGCATGTGTAGAAGTGGGTATCACTTTGAGATAGAGGACCTACACTCCTATCCCAGTGATAGTGTCCAAAGAAATTATTTTCTTGAATCTCCCATCTCCCAAGCATGACCTTTTTCAACCTTTGATGTGGGAGAGTTATAGTACCAGTTTGTAATCACCGCTTTTCATCCACTTGCTATTGCTCGAGCAAAGATCCCTGAGACCACAGAGCTCCTAAAGAACAGAGATGTATTCAGCCCCTGGCTCTGGAGGCTGGGGAGACCAAGAACATGGCCTTTACAAGCGGTGAGGTCTTCCTGCTCTCACAACACGGAGTAGAGAGAATCGTATGGTGAGAAACAGCAAGCACATGTCTGCTCAGGTCCCTGTTTTAAAGCCACCAATGGCACTACGGGACTCCCACCCTCATGATCTCATGGGATCAGTTACTGTCATTTCTGGGACAAAACACCTGCCGGAAGCAGTGTAAGGGAGGAGAGGTTTACTCTGGCCCATCACGTGTGTGTTTATTCCCATCATGGTGGGGAAGGCTTAGCGGTAGGAGCAACTTGGAGCCATGGCAGCAGGAACATGGGGCTGCTTGCTCACATCTCTGCAGATCTGGAAGAAGAGAGGTGAACATAGTGGCTTTCTTCTTTTCACTTTTTTTTATTCCATTCAAGCTCCCAGCCTATGGGATGGTGCCACCCATATTATGGTAGGTTCCCCCTGCCCACCCTTAGTGAATCTCTCTAAAGTGCTCTCACAGGCTCAGTCTCCTAGGAATTCTAACTCTAGTAGATTGAGAAGAGTCAATATCACACTCATCTATGCTTCATTACCTCCCAAATATCATTGACGTATGAGTGTGTGGATGTTCCCAGCATATGACTTCCGAGGGGACACGTAGCAATCACCTACTTTAAGAAGTTTGCACTCAGGTCTGTCTTACAGTTTACTTGTAATCTCAAGTCTGTCATCCCTTGTCGCTTTGAGTGAAGCATCCCACTTAATGTCTTAGTATGATAAAGCAGTGTGCCAGCACCAAGTGTGGTATCTGGCTGGGACCCAGGGAAGACCCACTGCAGGTGCATGGGAAGCCACATCCTCAGCTGATATCCAAACCATTAGATTCCCCCATCTCAAGCCCATGGCTCTGGGTTCACGCTGTCTTTTAATAACTCGCCTTCCCACATTTATTGGCCTTTAGGAAGGAGTAGCACCCAGCTGTCTGATGGTTCATTTCTCATTATGAATGAACTCATTTATGTTACTCAGGCTTACGGGTTAATGAAATACAGGAAAGAGCTGAGCCCCTGGTGACTCCTTGGTGGGGTTTCATTCCCAAGAAGACGCCCTTTTCTCCTCCACTCCATCCGGCACTGGGTCCGCATGCTTGCTGCATCCTCTTCCATCCATTCTTGGAGAACATTTTCTTCTCTTTTTTTTAAAAAACATATTTTATTTATTTATTCATTTGTGAGAGAAAGAGAGAGAGAGAATGGGCACAGGAGGGCCTCCAACCACTGCAAATGAACTCCAGACGCATGTGCCACCTTGTGCATCTGGCTTACCTGGGTACTGGGAAATCGAACCTAGGTCCTCTGCCTTTGCAGATGAGTGTCTTAACAGCTAAGCCGTCTCTTGGAAAGTGTTTTCTTTCCATTTACCTCAAGCTGTCCCTGTTCAGCAGTCCTGTCATCTGAGTGACTAGGTTATAAGTGACTTAGTGACATCCAGGCTCTTTGTCAGACTCAATGAAGTCTTAGGGTAGCACAGAGCTGGTACAAGACTTAGAAATTCATGCTGAAAAGACTCAAGTTGGATTTTTGTTTTAGAGAGAGAGAGAAAGAGAATTGGCACGTCAGGGCCTCACCCACTGCAATGGAACTCTAGATGCTTGTGCCACCTAATGGGCATGTATGATCTTGTGCTTGCCTCACTTTTGTGCATCTGGCTTACGTGGGATCTGAAGAGTACAACATGGATCCTTAGACTTGAGGCAGCCACCTTAACTGCTAAGCCATCTCTCCAGCCCTCAAGTTGCATTTTTACTATAGCTGTGAGCATGAGAAACACAGTGCTCAGACATCTAAAAAGATCAGGGAAGTAAGAATGCAGAGGGGGAACTTGACCTTAATGGATCCTGAAAGCTGGTGCCTTTATACCAACCTGTGCACCACAGAGAAGCCATCATCTTGGAGATCATCTGAGGAAGCACATTAGCAGGATTTCTATGTTTCTTTACAATGAACCCCCTGGAATAGCTGGAGAGGAAACACAGGCTAGGGAAAAGGAAAGAACTGGTGGAATACGATTCAATCACATGAATTCTGAGGGAACCCATTTCATGTCATACCTACATGTTCTCATCACTGTCGCCAAGTCTCCATGTGGCAATCTGAGAAATGCCAGGTATCTGAAATGCTCTCAAGAACCCGCTTCACAGATAGTGTTCTGGCACTGGGTTCTCTAGAGGAACAAGACTGACCAAATTAATGTATTTTATAAAGGGGATAATGCTAGAGTGAAGGCTCAGCAGTTACAGGCAGAGAGAGAGAGAGAGAAAGAGAGAGAGAGAGAGAGAGAGAGAGAGAGAGAGAGAGAATGGTCACTCCATGGTCTCCAGCCTCTGAAAATGAACTTCAGATGCCCATGCCACTTTGTACATCTGGCTTTACATGGGTACTGGGAATTGAACTTGAGTCGGTAGGCTTTGCAGGCAAGTGTCTTAACGGCTAAGCCATCTCTTCAGCCCTCGGACCTCTCTATAAACTGGACCACCCTCTCTAGGGGAGGGTCTCCCCCTCTCAGCTAACCCTTCCTGGAATGTCCCCCCAACCCTTCCAGAGGCAAGTCTTTCAGTTGCTTCCAGATCCAGTCAAGGTGATAATCCCCATGAACCATCTGGGGTGCCCGCCTTTCCCTGGGTCACACAGCTTCTAAGAGGCAAAATTTACATGGATGCTTCTGCTCTCGCGCCACATCCGAAGCCATTTGCTGGATTCCCAGGGGCTTTGCAGCCAGCGTCAGTCCCAGGCCTGCCACAAATAGCTCTGTGGTTTGGGACAAATTAAGTGTTGTACCAAAATCTCAGGTTCTAAACTGAAAGACTGGACACCAACAGGTGTGAGAGAGGATATGCTGTCAAGGCTGGCTGGCAGGGGAAGCCCCTGTCCCTCCTTGCCAGGGCACCCCCCTCTTCCAGACATGCCCTCTCCCCTCACCATGGAAGCAGATATTATCCAGTGTATTTTGGCATGAGATAAAGCAACCAGTGGACCAAAGCAGGGCAGGGTGCTTTTCCAGGTTGTGAACCTGAGGTGGGCTGAATTTTCCAGAAAAAGAATGGTTACCCAAAGAGACTCATGTATGGTATGTGACACCAGGCTGGCTCGGTGGGAGTGGAGTGTCTTTGGTGAGGGTGTGCCCTTGTCTGGGTGCCAGGACGCCCCTGGGCTCCTCACCACCTTTCCCACCCGACCAGCACACTGACCTTCCCCATGGCTTGCTTTCTTTTCACTGACTCCTACACAATTGCCTTTAAAAATAACTTCTCATTGACTTTTCTAAAATATAATTCCTGTTCACTGGGGGGGGGAGGGGGCGGTGGATTTAGAATGCATAGGCAACCAAAAGTGAGAAACTTAAAAAGTCATCCACATACCATGGGTTTGCTCACTCTCATTCCTCAGATCCTGGATAATTGGATCGATAACTTTTTACGATTTTACTTGTTAGTATTATGCTCAATAAAGAGCTACTTGGCCAGCCTCCCTCACCCTGCCAGTACCCATGACTCCTGCTGGTTTTCTCCAGATACTCTCTATGGAGTGGCCCTCAGGCACATAAGCTAACCCCTACCACTGTTATGTGACCATGATACCCAGACGGGGATTGTACCTCCGCTCTGGCCTCCCTCACACTCCTACCTTGGTTGATAGCCCAGGCTCTCTCTCTATATATATATCCCATGCTCTTTTTCAGCTCCACCATGATCTAGGTAAGGCACTTCTAGTCTACCAGGACCGTTGCAAATGTCCCCATCTGCTCTCTTGCCTCCACTCCTGCCCTCCTTTTATTCTTCCTTTACCCCTGAGCCAGTGGTGTTTCTAAAATGCAAATCTTACCAGGTCACCTCTGATCCCCCAAAGTGACCCTACTGTGCCTCTCACCCACAAGATGAACTTCCCAAGTCCTGGTCTTAACCTCTCATCCTCCCCAACTCTGGTTCTCTCCTGTCGGGCTCCAGGTCAGCCACGGCTGCTCCGCACAGCTCTCTCCAATCTTGGTCATCTGTTCCTTTGCCTGGAGGGACCCTTTCCATCTGCCCCTCACCCCGGGGTGAGGGAGTAAGCTCTCTGACCACAGGTTGCAGCCCTTCTGTGTTCTCAGTAGTTGAGGTTATGGGGTTTCTGTTATGAGCCCCAAACCCTTGAGCACACACCAAAATAATCAAGTCAATACTACACGTGTAGCCTTCTCCCTTTTGTTTATGGGTCTCCTTTGTGGGCCAACTGGTGTGGGAGCTGCTGGACTCTTACAGTGAAAGGGCCACTCTTCACTTGGACTTCTGAGCATTGATGTACCTGGGGCCCAGTTCTGGCCTCTTTCCCTCAAATAATACACCTATTAAATTCTCTATAAAAAAAGTAAGGGTTATCTCATTTGTCCTGGTGCTAACTTACTCTCCATTGGAGAATCTGCTTCTCTTTTTCAGATAGATGTAGATCCTAAGGAGAGAGCCACCCCATCATACCTCCAAACGGCCCCGGCTGAAACTAAGAAAAATTGGCGAAACAAGCAAGGGTGCTGTTTTCCTGATGAACCAGATACCAGCAGAAGGGGGAAGGAGATCAACACAGAGAAAAATCAACTCCTACCAAATCAGAGAGCCAGAGCCTCAGAGGCCCCCAACACCTCATCACTGAAGCAGACCAAAAATGAACCCAACATGGCTCAGGGAAATTTTGCAGAAGAGGGGGCGGAAAGAATGTCAGAGCTACATGTTGGGTCATGATATGCAGAGACATTTATCTTACACATAACTGTGGGCTAACTCTACAATGCATGACCCATATACCTCAACAAGGAGAGGCCAAGGGGAGGGCGTAGGTCACGGATGAGCCTAATAATGGTACCAAACTGACTGTATTTGCTGAATACAAAACTAACTAATAAAGAAAAAAAGAAAAGGAAAAAAAGAGTGGAAAAAAAAAGTTCAAGGTCATCCTTGGCTATATAGGGCATTTGAAGCCAGTCTGGGATTCATGAGACCCTTTTTGAAATAAAAACAACTAAAAAAAAATTATTTTATTATTTATTTAATAGAGACAGACAGGGAGAGAAAGAGAGAGAGAGAATGGGCATGCCAAGGCCTCTAGCCACTGAAAACGAATTCCAGATGTATGTGCCTCCCTAACAGCCTTTTTAGTCTTTTATCACAGTTATCCTGGGACTGGAGGTTTTCCTGGACGCAGGGCTTTGCTAAATGCTAGGCACGAGACTACAAGTCCCAGGCAAACTAAGATGAGTTTGTTCACTCAAAATGGCATCCCCACCCTTCCCCAGCAGCCCCACGGATCAACACCAGCAGCCTCGGCCTCTGCCAGAGCTCCTGAGCTGGGCATCTAGTTCCTCAAAGACATCTTGCCTGGCTTAGGCCATGGCACTCACCATCGCTGCCTGGGAGTATCTTGTTCAGGTGTCCCTCACTGCCGCTGTTACTTCTTCCTCCACCTGCCTGGCCTCAACCAGAACAAGACACCTGTAAAGTGAAGATTTTGTTCATTCGAAAGAATTCCTGGCATATAGTAGGCTAAAATAAATAAATAAATAAATAAATTATGGCCACCAGGTTTGGTGGCACACACCTTTAATCCTAGCACTCACTCGAGGCAAAGGTAGCAGGATCCCTGTGAGTTGGAAGCCAGCCCGGGACTATAGGGACTATAGAGTGAGTGCTAGGTCAGCTTGGGCCTACCTTGAAAAATATAACAACAGCAACAAAATATGGGCTGGAGAGATGGCTCAGCAGTTGAATGTGTGTCCTGTACAAGCATGAGGGTCTGAAAAGAGTCCAAGACCACCCGAGTTTGAATCTCTAGATCCTATGTAAACAGCTGGCTGTGGCCATGCGCTCCTGTATCCTCCGTCCTGCAGGGGAGCACAGATCTGAGGGTCATCAGAGCCCAGTGTCGTAGTCAGCTTCACGCTGCTGGGGTGAGCCTCCAAAGCAGACACCATTTATGGGAGGAAAGGGATTTATTTGAAGCTGAAAGATGCAGGGGAAGTTCCACACTGGCAGAAGAAGCAGGTCCCCTTTATCAGATCCAGGAAGGGAGAGAAAAGCAGCCACGCCCACCACAAGCAAGCGCACTGCGGGAACCCCAGGCAGAGCTCAGGCACTTGTATTTTCTGCTGGAATTTAGATCGTCCCCCAGTAACACCTTAGAGTTATACCCCAGGATCCACTCTGTGACTCCTCCTGCAGCCAGGTAGCTGGAAATCCAAGCTTTAATATATCTGAATCTATTGGGGGACATCCATTTGGACTACGACACCACACCCGGCAATGAACGCTGAATGCTGGCCCTCTTGTCACAAGGTGATAAACAGCATGAGGTGTCCCACAGGGGCCAAGATGTGTGCAGCTGAGACACCTCTTCCTCCCTGGTGCTGGTCTTATAACATCTTTATGAAGCTCAGTTTTAGATTGAACTGCAGTTCAGTCTGGCTTTTTTTCACACACACACACACACACACACGCCCAGTAAAGAACAATTTTGTAAACACATTTCTTTGGAATTTTCTCCCAAATTATGCCGGTTGGTCTAATTTGGGTGCTTTGTTGTGCTTCCTGGTATGAAGTGATGGGGAGTGTGTGGAAATGCAGTCCACGTTTCCCAGAACTTGACTTTGCCAACATTTAATGCCTAGCCTTGCCAAGTCCCTCACACACCCAGACTTCATTTCCAGATCCGTGGGAGGATTTCTCCACTCTTGACTATTGGTCTGGCGTGGAAACCTAACAAGTGGGCCAGTGGGCCTGTGAGTAGTTTGGGGCCCTCTCTGACTTCCTTTGGAGACAAGGAAAGACTTTCTGTGTGAGCCCAGGGATGGGCTTGGATGAGTGAGTGATGACTCACCATTCATTGTCACTGGCTTCAATACCGGATGGACATTCAGTCTCCAAACAGAAGCATCAATAGCACATGTGCTCTGGTGAGGTTGAAATGTTAAAACACAAAAAAAGCCAGGCATGGTGGCTCACGCCTTTAATCTCAGCACTCGGGAGGCAGAGGTAGGCGGATCACCATGAGTTTGAGGCCATCCTGAGACTACATAGTAAGTTCCAGGTCAACTTGGGCTAGAGTGAGACCCTACCTTGAAAAATAAAAAATAAAAAAAAAAAGAAAATAGAGACAATAGAGACTGGGGAGATATTCAGTGGGTACAGTGCTTTGTGTAAGAATAAGGATTGAGTTTTGATCCTTAGCACCCCTATAAGATCTGGGCCGAGTATGCCTGTCATCCCAGGCCTGGGGAGAGAGAGACAGGAGGATCCATGGCGTTGATTGACTAGATGGTCTCACTAAATCAGTGAGATCTAGGTTCAGTGAGAGACCCTGTCTCAAAGAATAAGGTGGACTATGACTGCAGAAGATCCCTGATGTTGACCTCCGGCCACATACACATGTACCCACACATACACACTAACATATACACATGCATACATCTGTACATGCAAAAAATTAGATGCTCTTGTACTAGCAGAACCTCAAATTATATATAATATATATATATAATTATATATAATGTGAATATTTTCACATTGCTACATATTTGATTGTATACATATACATTTTAAACTACGTATATTAGTCAGGGTTCTCTAGGGGAACAAAATCGCTAGAATGAATTGTATTAAAGGGGAATTTATTGGATTAGCTTATGGCCGTCCAACAATATCACATTGTAGGCCTGAGAGTCAAGGAACCTGGTAGCTGCTCAGTCCACGAGGCTGGACGCCTCAGCAGTCCCAATCTGGCACTGAAGGCCTGGAGATGTCTTGGAGAGACACTGGTCTTCAGTCCACACTGGTCTTCAGTCCATGCAGGTCTTCTTCAGTCCACACTGCTCTTCAGTCCACGCAGGTCTTCAGTCCATGCAGGTCTTCAGTCCATGCAGGTCTTCTTCAGTCCACACTGGTCTTCAGTCCACGCAGGTCTTCAGTCCACGCAGGTCTTCAGTCCACGCAGGTCTTCAGTCCACGCTGGTCTTCAGTCCACACTGGTCTTCAGTCCACGCAGGTCTTCAGTCCACACTGGTCTTCAGTCCACAATGGTCTTCAGTCCATGCAGGTCTTCAGTCCACGCTGGTCTTCAGTCCACGCAGATCTTCAGTCCACGCAGGTCTTCAGTCCATGCTGATCTTCAGTCCACACTGGTCTTCGGTCCACACTGGGAAGCAGCAAGCAGCACTGGCAGCCAGGTGGGAGGGGAGGAAAATACCTTTCTTCCCAGAGCTTCTTTTGATAAAGCCAAGAGGTGCCGCCCACTCTGGGGGAAGGGCTCTCACCCTGTGGGAAGGATTCCTCCTTTAATCCTTCCTGGAAGCAACCTCTGAGACCCACTTACGAAGAATGCCTGTGGATTCCTAAACAGATCAAGTGGACACAAGCTTAACCATCACGCCATGCTGACTCAGAGCCCAACATCTTTTCGTGTCCACTGACGATGGTTTCGTTTGGCCAGTCTCCAAAGCGCTATGAGTTTAGAAGCATTTTTTCAGCTCAAAGGGAAGCTGTGAAGTGTCTGAGACCTCTCTCCAGCTACTTCACAGGTCATGGCGCTTTCATCTGTGCTTTCTCGCCCAGCATTTATTTAGGCCACAGACCGGAGGCGTTAGTTAAGGGGAAAGTGATCAGAGTGAAATCTCATGGAAACCCCAAGGCAGCAGGTCTTCCTCTTTTGAAGGCTGGGAGAGCAGAAGCCCATGCCTGGTCCCGGAGAGGAGGTTTGCCATAGAATCATCTCATTCAGAGTTTGGGGAAGAGACTCATGATTTTCCAAAAGGCATTGTTGATGTTCACACAGTTGCTAAAAAAAAAAAAAAAAAAAAATGACACCAAGGGAGGCCTCTTCAGAAAAGGGGCAGGCAGGAGGGAAAGGATGGTACCAACATGTGATGTTTACATACAAAAAATGTCCATATCTAATAATAATAATTATAATAAAAAGAGGGCTGGAGAGGTGGCTTAGCGGTTAAGCACTTGCCTATGAAGCGTAAGTACCCTGGTTTGAGGCTCAATTCCCCAGGTCCCACGTTAGCCAGATGCACAAGGGGGCACACGCATGTGGAGCTTGTTTGCAGTGGCTGGAGGCCCTGGCGTGCCCATTCTCTCTTTTTCTTTCTCTCTCTCTGTCTGTCACTCGCAAATAAAAAGTAAATAGAAAAAAAAAAAAGAATGACACCAGAAAAGCACATCATCCCCCCACCCCCACACAGCTTCACTTGTGAATGATGGATATTGAATAGACATTTTCAATTCAGTCCTATTTTGAGCCTCCGATTTTTAATTTTTACCCACTGCCCATCTTTACATTTTCCCCCCTCTCTTTGGGGACCATGTGCATGAGTGTGTACATGTGTTCATGTGTGGGCAAATACATGTATTCATGTGTTGATGCCAGAGGACGATGTTGGATGTTATTCCTCAGAAATACAGTTTACCTTTTTTTTAAAAAGTGAACTTTTTTTTTTTTTTTTTTTTTTTCGAGGTAGGGTCTCACTCTAGCCCAGGTTGACGTGGAATTCACTATGGAGTCTCAGGGTGGCCTCGAACTCATGGCGATCCTCCTACCTCTGCCTCCTGAGTGCTGGGATTAAAGGCGTGTGCCACCACGCCCGGCAAAAAGTGAACATTTTTATTGAGAATTTTAATACATGGGTGTACTATAGTTTGATTTTATTTTCTTCCTATTATCCTGTTTTGCCCTCATCTGCCACTCCTATTCCATTGAACACCATCCTCTTTCCAAGTAGTCCTTCTGTTTTTTTTTTTTTTTTTTTTACTTATTTGTTTTTATTTTTGAGAGAGCAAGAGAGAGAGTGAGAGCGAGAGAGAGAGAATGAATTGGTGCACCAGGGCCTCAGCCATTGCAATCGAATGCCAGATGCTTGTGCCACCTAGTGGGCATGTGCGACCTTGTGCTTGCCTCAGCTTTGTGTGTTTGGCTTTCGTGGGATCTGGAGAGTCAAACCTAGGTCCTTAGGCTTCGCAGGCAAGCGCCTTAACCACTAGGCCATCTTTGCAGCCCAGTCCTTCTTTTTTTGATGTCTCATTCTCTTTGTCCTCCTCTGTTCTCTGTGTCAGAATGTTGATAGACTCAGAACTGTGCAGGTGTTATGTGGATAATGTCAACTACTGTGAGGTCATGAATACACCAATCAGTTCGTGTGTGGAGGTCAGTGTCCCAGAGTACTTCTTCCAGCCCTGTGGCTCTTACATTCTTTCTATTCCCTCTCCCACAGTGTTCTCTGAGCTTTGGCCATCAAGATAGGGATATCTCATTCAGTGTGGAGCTTTTACAACAGCCTCCTCTAGTGCCTACTGCCAATTCCATAGAGAAGCTTCTTTGGATAGCAGCAAAAGAAGCACTGATATTCTTTCCACCTCCTCCTCTGCCATGTTCCCTGAACCCTGGAGGCTCTGGTAGAGATGATTCCCCCGGGGGTAAGCACAGGGCTCTCTCTTCTTCTCTCCACCTTGATTTTGATCTCACCACCATCTGTAACAAGATTTTTTTTTTTTAATTTTGACGTCTATACTTACAGACAACTAACCATGATATTTCCCTCCCCTCCCCCGCTCTCCCCTTCATAACTCTGCTCTCCATCATATATCCCCTCCCTCTCTCCATTAGTCTATCTTTTATTTTGATGTCATCATCTTTTTCTCCTGTTATGAGGGTCTTGTGTAGGTATTGCTAGGCACTGTGAGGTCTTGGACATCTAGGCCAATTGCTGTCCTGACAGTTGCATCGTGAGGAGTGGTGCCTTCCTTTGGCTCTCACATTCTTTCCGCCACCTCTTCTGAAATGGACCCTGAGCCTTGGAGGGTGTGAGATGTTTCAGTGCTGGACACTCCTCCGTCCCTTCTTCTCAGCACTATGTTGCCATTTGGGTCATTCCAGTGGTCATCACCACCTGAAAAGAGAAGCTTCTCTAACCAAAATTTAGAGTAGCATTAATATATGAGTATGAACATTAAGTGTAGTGCTTTCGGGGTGAGAGTAATATATGCATTTATCCAGACAAGAGAAGGCTTTATACCCCTAAGGGCTTCACTCTAGCCCAGGCTGACTTGGAATTCAATATGTAGTCTCCGGATGGCCTTGAACTCATGGTGATCCTCTTACCTCTGCCTCCTGAGTGCTGGGATTAAAGGTGTGCATCCCATACCCGACTCTGTAAAAAGATTTTCTTCTTTTAACCAAAAGTAAGAACAGCATTAATTGATGGGGGCGGGCATACACATATACATTTAGAAGGTAATTTGATGGGCTCAATCTATCAATTTTGCCAAAGAACAGTAGTAGCTTCCCTCAAGGGCCGGTGGCATTTCAAGCCACAGGGTTTTGACTACGTTTTCACCATCAGGCACGAATCCCCTCCTACTGAGAGGGTCTTAAATCCAATCAGAGAGCAGTTGGTTGCCACCATAATTTTTGTGCCATGATTGCACAGGTAGACACATCTCCCCCAGCTGGTTGAAGGTCTATGTGGGGGCGGGGCAGGGGAAAAGGAGAGATGAGACAAGGGGGAGGAGAGAACTAAAGATATTATGAATAAGTCATATAGAAACATACTTCTTTTTTAGTTATTTAAATATCACTTAAAAAGGGAACGTTTGGGCAGAAGTACCCTGCTGGGGTAAAGAAAGCTGAACCCTGAAACCATAGGTTATATTGCAAGTAAATTTCATAGCCAGGGATGGGTCACTCCCTCCCCCAGAAAGCTGTTGGCCAGGGGGACCCTTAAGACTCTCCAAACAATACAGGCCTTTGCCAATGCTCTTGGTTACCCACTAGAACAAGACGGTAAGACCCTTTTACTGAAGACACCGCATGCTGCAGTAGAAGGATAATGAGAAATCAAGCTGGAACAGAGCTGGATGCCACCTCCTTGCTAACTAACTACCATAGTACTGGAAAGTGCTATGCAGGCTACTGGGGGTGAAAAGTCACCAACGCTCTTAACAAGCAGTGGATCTTACAAGCTACACAGCCATCCACTTTTACTGAGACAGGGCCTCTCACTGGCTTGTAACTGTCATGATTAAGTGCGATGGGCTGCTCAGCTAGCCCGAGAATCTGCCTGTCTCTGCCTCCCTAGTGCACCACGCCTGCCTTCTTCATGTGGGTTCTGTTCTCATGACTTTACCAGCTAAGCAGGTCCCTTTACATCTTTCTTTTAATGACAAAGTAGGTTGTGCTTATTAATTCTTTAGTTAGTTAATATAGGCAGTGCTAATATTATTCTCTCCAAAAACATTTTTGGCTTTGAAATTTTTGTTTGTTTTCTGAGGTTGGGTTCTCACTCTAGCTCAGGCTGACCTGGAATTCACTATGTAGTCTCAGGGTGGCCTTTAAACTCATGGCGATCCTCCCACCTCTGCCTTCCCAGTGCTAGGATTAAAGGTGTGAGCCACCACACCAGGCGATATTGATTTTTAAAGAATGAATATTTAACAGCAGTGCATGGAAAAGCAGTGCGGTATAGCTGAGCTCTATGAAATCCAAAGCATCTGGGGAGATCATGGGTCCTCTTCCTGTGGGAGCCTAGTGAGAGGAAGCACTTGCTGTGGTCTTGTGGCTCAGCTTTCCTGATCGATACATTCCTAGGATCTGCATAGGTATGTCTTTGTACTTGCATACTAAACCTACAGTGGATTGAAAATACTCAGAAAAACAACCTATACTGAACATGCACAGAGTTTTTATTTCCTTGCCACAATTGCCTAAACACTATATAATAGCTATATACATAGCATTTACATGGTGTTAGGGATTATCAGCAACAACAGAGATGACTGAAAATTCATGGGCCAATGTACAGAGATCAGATGTAAATGCTTTTATGTCTCTTTGGAACTCAGACCTTGAGGGGGTCCTAGAGTCCCTCAAGTGTGAATAGGAAGGGTATGTATACAAAAGATGACGAAGTTGTCTGTGGGGGAGAGAGTGGAGATCACAGGGAGCGAATGACGGCATTGGGTTCTACCCCAAGTGCAGCAGGAAGCCACTGGGGACTCTGAGGAGAGGGACTTGTCTACATCCACATAGGTTTTCTCTGGCAGCTCCACGCAGGATGGTTATCTCAAGCAGTCACAGGGGTGATCCCAGGAGTCAGCTTGTGGGCAGGCTCTCCTGTGGTCCAGGCGGTTTGTGCAGGTGATGGGAAGGAGTCAGATGCAGGATATGCTTTGAAGTGCAGGCGGTGGGATTTGTGGCAGAGTGCACGAGGAGCATGAGAGAAAGAGAGGAAAGGAAGATAATGCCCAGCATTCTGCTTTGAGCAGCTGGGCCCGGCCCATGGCACCAGATGCTGGAGATGCAGAAGTTTGAGGGATCCTGGGGCTCACCAAGACCATTGTCCCAGGTGTGAAGTGGGAAGTCCCTCTTGTCCTTGGGGGTTTTCTGCCATGCGATCCTTTGATGGGACTTCAAGGCCAGTGTTATGTTGGTGATGAGCCCTCAAGGGAAGGTGATGATGGATGCAATGTGAGAGAGTGCAGGGGGAGAAGCTGACCAAAGCCATGAACACCACTGGAGTCCCCTCTCAGTGTGACCATGCGCGGGAATTCTGTGGCATCGTAGAAGTTCATCTCCTGGAGCAATGGAGGCTCTTGTGCCCCTGCCATGCAGTCACTGGGTAAGGCACTTGCACATGCCTTTGAGGTGTGGTCTCTCAGGCATCGCTGAGTGAAATTATCTTTCTTTCTTTTTTTTTTTTTTCCCTAGGCCAGGTTTCACTCTATCTCAGGCTGACCTGGAATTCACTATGTAGTCCCAGGGTAGCCTCGAACTCATGGCAATCCTCCTACCTCTGTCTCCCAAGTGCTGGGATTAAAGGTATGAGCCACCACCATGCCAGGCTGAGTGAAATTATCTTTCATGAGCATGAGCAACCAGCCATCCAGAGAAGGGCACAGGTCTGTGCTACCAGCCGCCAGCATCCCTGAACCTAGGAGAAGGATGCCCCATCTTGGTGAAGAGATCAAATTAGGAGTTAAAATAGCTAGAAAGGGAAGGCAATGTCTGGGCAAGTGTGCCAGAATTAAGGTCCGAGGAAACTGACAAAGAAGTGATGGGGAGAAGAGGTTGGGGGAGGGAGGAGGGACACCTGGGTAGGAAGCTATGGAGAATGTGTGTCTACAAAGAAGGGTGGCTCAAGTAAGAACGGTTCACTTGTCTGGACAGGAGGGATGACTGGTGGTCCTGTGAGAACAATTTGGAGGAAGTGATGGGAAGTGAAGTGGGGTTCAAGTGGAATCTCTAGAGAAGGCATTCTGAGATACTGTGGTAGATGCGTGAGCTCGACAGAGTTCGATATTGCTGGAATGCAATGCACCAGAGGGAAGAGGCGACCGAGGCAGGGAGAGGCTGAGGATAGCTCATTTCGGTGGGATTCTTAAAGTTAGGGAAGAAACAACCAAAGAGCTTTACAGAGAAAATAAATATGGCAGAATTTATACATCTTTTTTTTGTGGAACTATTTTGCGCCCTTAAGTGGGTTTGTATACCGGATACCCTTTCTAAATCTACAGGAAAACATTGGGGGTAGGGAGGGCTTCCTCTTATTATGATTCTATTGTGTTTTTGCTATTTTTTTTTTTTTTTCCTGAAGCTTAGAAAATTTTTTCCTTTTCAAGTCTCCAGCCAGTTTGGGAACTCACTTCCAGTTTCTTTCAACGTTTTTGAAAGTTAATGATGCTAAATTATCATGCATATGTGAGAACAACTGAGAAATTCTTTTAAGATGTATCTTATCAGCATTTTCTTCTGGTTGTATCCCAGGAAATTCTTTGCAAAATGAGATCAGCATTGTCTGCTGGGCTTGTGAGGTTGATGTACAATTTTACCCAGATTTTGGCCAGATGAATTCAGTACAAGAGCCACAACTTCTTGGAAACATCTGGTCTTCTAAGTGCCATCTGGCGTGGTCTTGGTAATGTTTAGCCTTCATTTTGTGCCATTTTATCAACCTTCATTTTGCAGCATTCATCTGTCTTAGGAAGGGGGCCTTAATGCTTATCAGAACCTTGTTTGTTCCCTAATCTCCTTTCTTTTAAACAATAGTATAGCTGACTCAGTTCTGTTCTAAGGAGGTAACAACAAGTTTAAGAACTTAACTTTCCAGCCATGATCACATGACAGAAGAAGCTCTTCAATATGCATTTTGTGTTTGAGGAAGTAGTGTTTTGTTAACTTAGATTATATTGGCCTTCTCACTGCTGAAGGGAATGCAAATTTGTGCAGTTGGTTTGGAAGAACCTACTGCAAACATGGCAATCTGCAAAGTTTACAGCCTAGCATTTCTCCTCCCTGGTGTGTGCCAAACAGGACTGCACACCCACATTCACAAAAATGTCAAGTTCCACAGTGCTCCTAGAGGCACGAATTCTGATAGCCCCGCGTAGGAAACTGCTCAAAGTCTCGTCAACAGTGGACTGTGTTCATCTGTGGTGTGTGTCCACACACTGTGATGTTGTTCACAGAGAGAATGCAGTAACTATTACTGTGTGGAACAACAGGTGAGAAAGGGAGGGACCCCATACTGGGCAAAAGAAGCCAGACTCAGGAAAGTATCATCTGTATGTGATTTCATTTATGCAATGGTCACAACGAGACAAAGTGCTCTGAGGTGTCAGAGGTCAGGGTACTGGTCCCACCGAGGAGAGTTAGTGATAGAGAAAGCTTGGGAGGATTCTGGGTGATCTCCATCTCCTGACCTGGGTGCTGGTCCTTCAGTTGCAACAAGTGTAAGAAAATTCTTCATATCATACATTCTTGATATAATTGAGTTTCCACCCTCCATGTTATATGTTTATAAGGTAAGAAAGAAAAATCTTGAAAACATAGAAATAAAACATGAGAACTAAGCAGGGCGTGGTGGTGTACACCTTTAATCCCAGCACTCAGGAGGCAGAGGTAGGAGGATTGCCATGATTTTGAGGCCACCCTGAGACTACAGAGTGATTTCCAGGTCAGCCTGACCTAGAGTGAGACCCTACCTAAAAAAAAAAAAAAAAAAAAACACCCACATCAGAACTAATTTCAAATATACCAATAAAAGTAAATGATATAAACTTATACACAAAAGGAAAGGACTCTTTAAAATACAACTGTGGCTGGGTACACTGATTTATGGTAGAGCATGTGACTAGGATGCATGAAGTCCCAGCACCACAAAAATAAAGACAACATCACAAATAAGCAAACAAAAACAACCATATGTCTGTGTCTTATCAGGTAAAGCCATAATTTATTATTAGCTTCAAACTAACTCAAAGGGTGTGAGATTTTGAAGTTTCAATTAAATTCTCCCCCCTGAGTCAGGAACAATGCCTCCCAACCTCCTTTTGCTTTTTGAAGATGTTCTACTCACAGGACCACTTGGGACACTGATTTGTCTCTAACTCCTATGATGTCTTCACAAACCTTCCCAGGATTTGTCTGCTGGCCCCTTGCTCTCTCGCCATGCCAGCATACTCCTCACAGCGCCGTTAACAAAGCCTGCTCCTCACCTCACTGCTTTGTGCCTGGATGAGCCTTTCTATGTGTCCTCAGGGAAGTCTTTCAATTTGGTTCTTGAGGAAGAAGTCAAAACTCTTAATGAACCAAAGTTGTTCCTTCTTCGTGTGTGTATTCCTGGAACCCAGAGCTACTCAGATCCACGTACTTAATGGAAGCTTGGGGAATGGCTGTCGTGGGCTACCCAGGCTGACTTTGGATGGTGCCTGAGTGCCAGAGCTATGCGTGACCATGTGCGGAACAGATCCTTCCTGGGAAGCATGGTTTTGAAATGGAACCTGTGCAGCCTGAATGCACCTCATTCTCTGGGTTTCACATGCCGCAGCTGCTCACTCACAGTTTGGAGTTGGTTTGCTGTTTGCCAGAATGGTCTCATTTGATTAACCCAAGGTCTTCTCGCAGAGAGCTATAACTGTTGTTAGACACTGCGGCCTGTGTCTATTGTGCAGGAGGGCTTCTCTTGCATCTGTCAGAGGGGACAGATTTGAGGGGGGATCTGTGGCCCACAATGGTCTTCCTCACAGGGGACAAGAAAACTGTCAGGTTCATTCTGTCTTTAGTCATCAGACTCTGAATTACTCATGACAAGACCAGCGTGTCCTCAACCTCAACTCAAATTAAACAATTTTATTTTTTCTCTCATTTATTTTGATCTTTATTTTCCTTCTGGAATTCAGTCTTTGTGGCCATTAGAATTTATAAACCCACATGCACTATATTTTGGCACTAAATCCCATGATTACTGAGTTCCCTGAAACTTGAATATGATTGAATAATTTGCTGGTTTTGGATAGTCTTTTTTTTTTTTCCTTTTTTTCTGAAAGTGCTGTATGGTTTGACGAGCTTCCTTGAGATTGTCAGAGGGTGCAGAGTTCACATTTGGCACGATCATGCTTCATCCAGAAGAAGGAATTTTCCAGATGGCTTGGAAGGCTGAAGGGCAATATTTGGAAGACCAGGAAAAATTGTCAGCACATAATTGATTGGAAATGCCTGCTCGGTCATTTCTGCAGAATTCTCTTTTTCCTTTCGCCTCATCCTGTCCTGTTCCTTGTACCTGGTGCTTCTCATTGTGGAGGTCTCACCTCCCCCCTGCCCCCACCCCCCTCCCCACCCCCCACACTGTCTCCACTTTTAGCATTTCCTAGTGCTGGGGGCAATTTTCCTAAGATGGTTTATTTATTAGATAGAAACACGAAATTGCCATTTCTGTAGGTCAAACATGGTCAAATACCAGCCACTTCATACGGCTTAACCTAAACATTGGTTCTCGGAATTGCAGTCATCGGTTCATTCAGTGTTTGCTCTACACTTATCATATGTCCAGCACGGAGCTGGGCCCTGAGGATCCAGCAGGGACTAAGGCAGCCTTTGCCCTCTAGGGTGCTAACAGGGAGCAGCTGCACAAACAGGCAGTTACAGAGGAGTCTGAGAACACAGGCCTGCAGTGTGGCATGGCAGCCCACGGGAACGCACTTAAGCCAGCGCTGAGGGGATGGCTAGGGAAACATTGACCCTGACAGAGAGTATGGGCAGGAGTGGTAAGAAGAATTCTCAAGTCTGGAATGTTCCAAGGCCTGGGGTGGTAGGGAAGCAGAGCCTGTTTGACGAGGGGGGGGAGGGGTAGCGAGAGAGTGATGGACTTTGGGGAATGCTGAGGTCAGGACTGTGAATGGGGTTCATATGCCATTCTATGGTTTTGGAAACCATCCCACAGGGCAACAGCGTTGAAACCTAGAAGGGGTTCACAGCCCTCTGCATGTATGTGGAGGGATCAGATATGGGGTCAGAAAGAGTTGTGCTGGGAGGACCCTGCTGACAGCACAGACTCGCTCTTTCTTTCTACATCATGATGGTGTTTTTTTTTGTGTGTGGTTTCCCCCCTACCAGGTGTGTATGGTATGTGTGCTGTGTGGGTTTTCGTGTTCATATTATGTGTGCAAGTGCATGTGCATACATGTGCTTGTGGAAGACAGAGAACAACCTATTCTCTGAGTGTTATACTCAGGAATTCTGTCGACTGTGTTTTGAGACAGGTCTCTTATGGAACCAGAGTTCACCATTTAGGCTATACTGGCTGGCTGATGAGCCCCAGGGATCCTCCTGTTTCTGTCTCCCCAGTGCTGGAATTATAGGTGCGTGCCAACGCACCCAGCATTTCTATGAGTTTAGGGCATCAAACTCAGGCTTTCCTACTTGTGAGGCAAACACTTTACCCAGTGAGCTAAGTTCCCAGCCCTATTTTCTTGTTCTTTAGGGTGTTGACGACTTCAGTTTGGTTATGAAAAGAGGAAAATAAGAATGATGTGGATGATTTGAATGTGTCCATCAGAGAGTTCTAAAAGGGAACTGTTCTAGGGAGTTTTGCTGGCGAAAAGTGGCAGAATAAATGACCTCTGAAGGTCAAGTGGCCCAGCCCAAAACCCACCCAAAAGTTGAAACATGATGGGCCACCCTAGCCCAACAGGAAGAGGACCTCAGATGGCCAGTTTGACCGTGGGAGATGGTGCATGCAGTGGCTGTGGAGGGGCTTGTCCACCCACCAGCTGTGCAGACCCGAGATACTCTGAATATGGCGAAGATGGCAGGTCACTGCCTTGGGCTTGGAAGCCACACAAAAATACCAAGACACAGGCCAGCCAGCAACCTCAAAGCAGAGTCGTTTCCAACTATATGAGGGGGCTGTGGCAGCAAAGACTTGTGTCCACAATTGTAAATGGAACATAAATGGAGAGATACACAGCGGCACATCTCATTTTGGAAAACACCACAGACTTTTGAAGGCGACAGAGACTAGGGCATGGATAGGAAGACCTGCTTAAATGCTCTCGCTCTGAGCATCGCTGCTTTCCTTTGTAATTTAATGTTGGAATCTCGGTCTGAATCACACACGTCTATCTGCTCCGGGGCAGCACTTTGCCTGCCTCCCCCGGCCCCGTTATTTTTGCAAGCTGGTCTAAATTTTCCAGGCTGTTGGAAATGCTGGTGATTCCATTCCGTGGCCTTCAAGAGCATCTTACATTAAATCCAGTCACACTGAGTTATGGTTTTTCCATCAGCTAAACCTTCTCACCAAATTGCCCATGGCTGAAACTATTTTCTGATAGATAAATATTTTCAAAGTTCTACTGTCAAGCCCAGTTGAGAAATGTCATATTTGTAATGACTGCACCCAGTGGTGGCTTTTCCTCTCAGGACATTTTTTTTTTCTTTCTTCAGAGCAACACGTAGGGGAGGGGTGGTGCTCGAGATCCTTGTGTTAAGATGGAATTACAGAAGACAGTAGAGATCGCTTCTTTGTGATGGACTCAGCACCACTCAGAGAGTGGTTCTCTGCATACTCTCTCATTTTATAATCGTTCTTACCCTTTCCTCCAAATCCTGCTCATGTGCCACGACTGGGATGATTTGTAACGATAAACACCCAGCAGCAAGATCACTGTGGAAATCCTGCAGATCGAGAGGAGGAGTGTGAAAAAGCTCCAGGACATTATTTTTTGTGAAAGTTGAAAAGTACTCATTGGTCTGGCAAAAACTAAGGGGGAAAAGGAAAGATTTTCATTAGAAATGACAGGCCAGATTATTTAAAACCAGTGAACAGTGAGTGGGTTGTTTCAGTATGTGTCTCTTCCTGGGTGGTAGCTCCTTAGGACTTTTTTTTTTTTTTTAATACATTTTATTTGAGACGGGGGAGGGAGAAGGAAAGAGGGAGGAAAGGGATGGGCAGGGCAGGCCCTCTAGCCACTGCAAATGAACTCCAGATGCTTGCACCACATTGTACATCTGGCTTTATATAGGTATTGAGGAATTGAACCTGGGTCCTTAGACTTTGCAGGCAAGCACCTTAACTGCTATGCCATCTCTCCAGCCCCTTGGAACTTTTTTTTCCAAGTACTTTTTTTTTTTTTTAATAGAGTCTCATGTACTCCAGGCTGGCCTTCTACTTACTGTGAAGCTAAGGCTGAACTTGAACTCCTAATCCTCCAGCATCCAACTCCCCAATACTGGGAGTACAGGCATACGCCACCACATTTAACTTATTTTGTTTATAGTTGACACTTAACTATATATATTATAGGGTCCATTGTGACATTTTAATGGGTGTATACCATGCAAAGATCAAATTAGGGTAATAAGCAGATACACTGCTTCAAACATTTGCAAATAAACATACTGCCCTGTTGTTAATTAACAGTCACCCTACCTCGAGTAGGATGTCATTCCTCAGGTGCCATTTTGTTTTCAGATAGCACATTTCATTGCACTGGAGCTCACCAAATAGGCTAGACTGGCTGGCCAGTGAGCTTCAAGGACCCACCTGCTTCCACCTCCCAGGTGTTGAGATTACATGCAAGTGCCACCATGCCCAGCTTTTAAAAATGTGAGTCCTGTCGATCAAACTCGGGTGTTGTGCTTTCACATCAAGCATTTTCCTCACTGAACTCTCTCCCCATCCAAATTGGTATCTTTTTGCTGATGGCCATTCTGAGGTGAGATGAGGCAGCTCCCCACTCACCAATGTTATCTAGTTACGAGGAAACCCTGTGCATGGCATCTCCAGGGAACAGGTGTGATAGGAGAGAGCTAAAATACTTGTCACAAGCTGAATGTGTGTGTACCCCCTTTCCCATTCGTATGCTGAAACTCTAACCCTAAGCATGGCCATATTTAAAGATTGGTCTCTAAGAAAGTAATTGGGGTCTCAAGATCTATTAGGATTTGTGGCCTTATGAGGGTAGACACCAGAGATCTCAATATCTTTCTCTCTAGACCACCCCCATCTCCATCCTTCCACATGAAAACACAAGGAGGTTCCATCTTCCACCCAGGAAGATAGCCATGACCAAGAACCTGGTGCTGTCTAAACCTTCATCTTGAATCCCCAGCCTGCAGAGCTGAGAGTCTAGGTCGCCTGGTCTATGGCATTCCATCATGGCAACCAGAGCTGGTGAAGACATAGCTTACTAATTAGTTGAATGTGATAGCCCAGAGTCAGCTACGGGCAAAAAGCTATCTGGCCCATGGCGAGAACTCTTACCTTTACATTATCCATAGATAAAGAGAAACTCCTCTACAGCAAAGATATGCTATGTGGGGAGGAAAGGGAAGGTAGGGTTGGTAGCAAGTTGTTCCCTTGATGAGGACACACTGAGAGCCAGCCGGATGGTTTATGGTGGAAATCCTCCTATATCCATGGAAACTAAGGGTCACCATTAGTCCTTTGAGTTGGGGCAGAAAACTTGCACATGGCCATTTTGTGGGCTGCACCCAAAGTTTCCATCCTGAGCAGTTTGAGTGATTTGTTCCAAATACTGAACATTATTAGTCTAAAGAAGTCAGAGGCGACACTGGGGGCTGCCTCAAAGAGCCAAGGCAATGGGAACAACTATGTTCTCAGAATAAAAATGTTTTTTTCCCCAGACTACTTCATGTTTGTCCTGCCAGTCAAGTGTTTCCTTTTACAGAAAGTCCCCTGGGTGCCTTTGAGTGGTGAAGTTCTATGGCCCAGGGTCACCTGCAGGACTGTTATCCTTCAAGTTGCTATTGGTGGAAATGGCCCATGTCACCTGGGACACTAGGGCCACTCATGCAGGTTACATCAGCTTCCTGTCATCCTGAGTCTCACTCTTGTCCCTAAGGCCCTGGCAGTATGGACTTCTACTGAAGGTCAGCATGTCAAAGCCAGCTCTGAGCAAGGCTCAGCTCCCAGCCTGGGGACAGGGGCAGAGGACTGAACAGGCAATCCTCAGGAAGGATTCTGCTGAACACACTGGATGAGGGGGAGGGCAGAGTAGCATTTCACAGACAGGGTCCTGGGTTGCTTTTGAACTTGTGACCTAGCAAAGCAAGCCATTCTCCATTACCAAGTCGTCCTGGTAGCCGTGGTGAGCAAATGGATGCCAGTGAGCAATTTCGGTGTCTGCTGAGGTCTCCCTGCCATGGGCGAATCTCAGGAGCTGAGACTGCTGGCGCCTGTCTGACCACACCTGCCCAGCGAGGCCACCAAACTTCTGTCAGGTGCAAGGACTGCTGACATCATCCACATCAGCACAGGCCTCCATCCCCAATCTGCTTCGGCCACTGACCAAGACAGAGCCAGTCCTTCTGCCAACGTCAATTGCTCTAGAAGATTTTATGACCCAAGGGAAGTGGAAGCGAAGGTGGGTGCTACTGGGTGTGAACTCAGGTGGTTTAGCCTCCTGGTCACAGAGCTTGGTGCTTGTGTGTGTTTTGGGGCGGGGGAGAGTCTCACATATGTTATGTCTTCATTTTTCAAACCTTAGGAGCATAGGAGTACTATGCAAACCTAACATCATGATTTAAGTGGATGGTACAAAGGCTGGGGTGTGGCTCAGTGAGAGACTGCTTGTACAGCACGTGTTTAGGCTCAATCCCAATCAACAGCAAAACAAGAAAAAGGAAAAAAAAAATGACAACGGGAAAGTGCAAATTTTAGTACCCAAGTCAATTTGCCCATTGCTTTTTGGAAATTTCTAACAATGGTATCTATGAGATAAGCATAATTCTGCCAGAAAGGTGGAACTTCTGATACCTTGTACCTCCTCAGAAAGATGAACACGCCGACATATTCTCTGAGGTGTACATGCCCCGCTCGTTGCCTCATTAATTAACTGAATGAGAAATAGTGCCACGGGTCAGCGTCATAGTATGCAAATCTGTACACTATTTCATGTCTAAATATTTTCATAACTGTTCCCCCTCATGCCAAGGACTAGCTCATCTTAAGCATAAAATAGAGCAGAATTTTCTTCAAGAACTGGTTTTACAATGCAGCGCTATCCCCTCCCAGGTGTATTCAACACTCACTCAGCCAACGTGTGGGGAGGATTTACTGAGTAATGCCCTTGGCTCTGCAAAGCCCTCAAATAAGTGATGTTATATTGAGCATGAAATGGCTGAAGAGGGAGGCAGAGGCTTGGGGGTGGGGAAGGAAGAAGGAGGCATCGAGAGCATTCGGTAGGAAGTCTCATGGCCTTGGCTGGTCGCTCAGTTGGATAGCTATCCTTGGCTTCCCTCAAAGTGAAAAACAACCCTAATGACCTCTGGGCGTTTCAACTGTCACCATCAGCCCATGAGCAGAGCAAGATGAGTCTTAATCCTCAAGGAGATACTGATCAAGAGGGGCGGATACTTGGAACCCTCCTCTCAGAGATGCGAGCGGAGCCGTCTACCATCTCTACTGTCCCCAGCTACTGCCTTATGCAATGTGTTAGAATCAGCTCTTTTTGAAGAAATCAGCAGAGAGGGCTCTGTTGTGAAAGCCAAGCAACCTAGACTTAGATGTCAGGACCTTAAAGGAAGCACAGAGCATAGAATGCAACTAAGTGTGGTTAATAGGGAACATGGGACAGGGGTCAGCAACTTGAGGTCATGGCCAAGTTTGACCCACTGTGTCTTTCAATGGCCTGTGAGTTGAAAATGGACACATACATACATATATGTATATATATACATATATATGCATATATATGTATATATTTGCCATGTGTATGTGTGTTTGGGTCAGCATACATATATTTGTGCATGTGTGTGAAGGCCAAAGGTAAACATCAAGTGTCTTCCTCTATGTTTATTCACCTTATTTTTAATTTAATTTATTTTTTTTAGTTTTTAAAATTTATTTATTTGAGAGAGAGAAACAGACAGGTAGAGAATGGGCACATCAGAGCCTCCACCTACTGCACATAAACTCCAGATGCATGTGTCTCCTTGTGTATCTGGCTTACATGGGTCCTGGGGAGTTGAACCTGGGTCCTTTGGCTTTGCAGGCAAACCGATAAGCCATCTCTCCAGCCCATTCACCTTACTTTTGGACACAGGGTCTCTCACTGAACCTAGAGCTTGCTGGCTTGGCTAGACTAGCCAGTGAGCAAGCCCTAGGGATCCTTCTGTTCCCAAATCCCCTGCACTGGGATTGCACGTGCATGCCACCATGCCTGGCATTTTTGATGGGTGCTGGTGATCCAAACTCAGGTCTTCATGCTTGCACATGCAAACACTTTACCTACTGATCACTATCCCTAGCCCTATACTTAAAAAAAGTTTTATTTATTTATTTGTAAAAAGAGAGAGAAGGAGAGGGAGAGAAAGAGAGAATGGATATGGGCAAGCCAGGACCTCCAGCCCCTGCAAAGTGAACTCCAGATGTATGTGCTACTTTGTGCATCTGGCTGTATGTAGGTACTGGGGAATCAAACTTTGCAGTCAAGTGCCTTAACTGCTGAGTCATCTCTCCAGCCTAAGCTTTCTTTTTCCTTTCTTCCTTTCTTCCTTCCTTCCTCCCTTTCTTTCTTTTCTTTTCTCCTTCTCTTCCTCCTACTCCTCCTCCTCCTCTTTTTTCTTCTTCTTTTCTATGTAGTCTCAGGCTGGCCTTGAACTCACAGTGATCGCAGGAGCACTCAGCCTCCTGAGTGCTGGGATTGAAGATATGAACCACCACGACAGGCTCCCAGCCCTATGCTTTTAAGTGGCTTTAAAAGAACCAGATGAAGAATTTTTTTTTTTTCATGGCAAATGAAAAATGTATAAAAGCCAAATTTCAGGGTCTCCAAGGTAAGCTTCGTGGAACTTATCTATGATGGTTCACCCTCCTTGTCAACTTGTCTAGATTTAGAATCATTCAAGAAGCACACTTCTGGGCGTGTCTGTGATGACGTTTCAAGAGCCATTTAACTGAGGAGGGAAGACTCACTCACTCTGCAAGTGGGCGACACCACCTGTGGGTTAGTGTCTCAGGATGATTAAAAAGGCATGAAAGAGGTAGCAAGGCCAGCATCAACACGTTCATCTCTCTGTCCCCTGACCAGCCGCCTCCTGCGCCTCTCACCATGACTTCCTGCCCCAGTGGATCGAATCCTGCCTAGTCGCAGCAGAGAAAATGCGAACATGTCTACCACACCAGCCTCGGGCCTTCACTCACACGCTGTCTGTGGCAGTTTACACACTACAAAGGCTGAACCCCGCCGTTCATTGTCACAGCAGAGAGCTCCTTGACAAAATGTCGTGAACGTGGTGGCACACACCTTTCACGCCAGCGCTCCAGAGACAGAGGTAGGAGGATCGCCGTGAGTTCGAGGTGACCCTGATTCTGCATAGTGAATTCCAGGTCAGCCTGAGCTAGAGTGAGGCCTCGAAAACCCAAAATAAATAAATAAATAAATAAGCAAATAAAGTCGTGAATGGGAACTTGGAGCATCCTCAGAGAGCGCTCTGTGGTCATTCTGCAGGTCAGGGTTAGGAGTGTCTAAGGCGTGTCAGGGAGAGGACTTGGACAGGACACTCTCTGAAAAAATGACAGCACACTGGGCGGGACCAGGAAGTGGCAGAACTCTGATGGGCAGTTGTGCCGGCTTTCCTCCGTGTGTCTGGGCTAAAAGCTTGTGTGGCTAAAAGTGAGGCAGACCCCCCCCCCACCCCCGCCGAGCTCACAGGCAGAGAGGCTGCTAGGTGAGGACTCGCAGTAGGTTAAGGCCAGGCGGAGTCACGCTGCTTCTCCAATCCACACGCTGAAGCCCTAAGCCCGGCCAGTGTTTCAGAATGCGGCCTTAGTGGGCTGGAGAGATGGCTTAGCGGTTAAGCCCTTGCCTGTGAAGCCTAAGGACCCCGGTTCGAGGCTCAATTCCCCAGGACCCACGTTAGCCAGATGCACAAGGGGGCACACGTGTCTGGAGTTCGTTTACAGTGGCTGGAAGCCCTGGCGTGCCCACTCTCTCTCTCTCTCTCTATCTGCCTCTTTCTCTCTCTGTCTGTCGCTCTCAAATAAATAAATAAATAAAAATGTTCAAAAAATAAATAAGTAAAAAAAAGAATACGGCCTTAGAGATGGATGCATAGCCCTCAGTGAGCCTCCACTCAGCCCGATGGGTTCCTGGTGTGTAGTGGCGTGAAAAGTGATGCGTGTTCAGTAGAAGCGAGTTTGAATTTTGATAGTTTCCCAGGCTACCACTCTGCCAATCTCTGTATCTCAGTCTCCCTTTCTCCCCGCCTCTCCTCTCTCTCTCCCATCTTCCCTACACACTAGGCAGAAGCAGACCAGTGATTTCAGACAGCTTGCAATCATTTTTTTTTTTTTTTGGCACAGGTATTCAACACATCACAGGAGATATCCAATACTCTGTTGTCAAATGGGCTTGGTGCTAAACGGTTTTGCCAACTGTAGGCTGAGGTGAGTGTTCTGAGCCCATTTAAGGTCAGCAAGGTTCAGCCGGGATGTTAAGCTGCGTACTGGTTAGATGTACTAAATACACTTTTAACTGACAACATTTCACTTACATTGAATTCATCAGGTTGTAACCCTGTTATAAGTTGAGGATCATCTGTGTTTGGAAACAGGGTCTTTATTAAAAATAAGGTTTTAAGCCGGGTGTGGTGGCGCACGCCTTTAATCCCAGCACTTGGGAGGCAGAGGTAGGAGGATTGCCGTGAGTTCGAGGCCACCCTGAGATGACATAGTGAATTCCAGGTCAGCCTGAACTAGAGTGAGACCCTACCTCGCAAAACCAAAAAAAAAAAAAAAAAAAAAAAAAAAAAAAAAAAAAAATAAAGTTTTAAATAAGAACATAGCTTTTTGATGTATGTCTTTTCCAGCTCACTGGCCCACTCCCATTCGTGGGGGTGCCTTTCTCCTTTGTACTGAACTGTCTCTGTTTCAATTATCTTAAAAAACAAAGAGAAGATTAGGGTGGGCTCTGGTCCAGCTTGACTAGAGAAACTTGGACATGACCACCCAGGGGGAAGATGGCCTGAGGAGGAATATAGGGCGAAGGCGGCCGTCCACCAGCTGAGGAGAGAGACCTGGAACAGGATCGCCCTCAGTTTCCCACGGAGGAAACAGCCCTCCTGAGACCTCTGTCTTCGGCCTCCAGCCTCCAGAACTGTAAGACAACATAGTTCCACATTTTAGCTCGGCCTCCAGCCTCTGATACTTTGTCATTTCAGCCCTAGCAGGCTAACAGTCTTCCTCATTCAATGCTGAAATGAAGTTCAGCTTAATATCGCAAACATTTCTTACACATTTTTTTTTGTCTACTTAGTCACAGACTGTAAAAGGATGATACATACATACTTGAAATTTTTTTTAAAAAGCTAGCAGTGATGAAGGACAGAGAGATATTCCTGTCATTCCAGCCGGAATGCTGTAATTTATTGTGGAATCTGTGGAGGTTGAGCACTCTTTCCTTTTTGTTTGCTTCTTCTTTCTTCTTTCTTTCTTTCTTTCTTTCTTTCTTTCTTTCTTTCTTTCTTTCTTTCTTTCTTTCTTTCTTTTTTAAGTAGGGTCTTGTTCTAGTCCAGGCTGATGTGATACGCATTCTGCAGCCCCAGGCTGGTCTTGAATTTATGGCCACCCTCCTACTTTTAGCCTCCGTATTGCGGGGACTGAAGGTGGGCGCCACCGTGCCCAGGTCATCTTCCTTCCACAGGGGTTGAGAAATCACTCAAAAAGTGGTTCTATAGAGATTTTCCATGTTTGTGACAAACTTTTCAAGTGAAATTACAGAAAGATGATCTTTGTTGGTTGGCTCTTTTTCTTTGTTTGTTTGTTTCTTTCTTTTTCCAAATGAGGGTGTTTGGTGGTTTTTCTCTTCACTGGCTCCATTCTTCTCTTTCCTAACTCCGTCCCTTCCATAATTTATTGGGTACTTGTTAAACAAATAAAATACACGCCCAGGATTGGATTTATGATTTTATGCAATTGTTAAAAATAGCTGCACTGTGGGCAGAGGAATGACCACAGGAAGTGATTCACTTCCTTTGGTCAGCTTCTCTTACCTACCAACCCCAGAGGAACAGAAATAGCTGTAGTTCAGGTTTCATGGCAGGTCATTGCTGCACCAGACCCTGTTCATTACATTGTCCCCGACTGTGCTGGACAAAAGACAAGTTCACTGTCACTTGGCCCAGAGTGGCTTGCTGGGATCAGACACAGAGGGTTGGAACTACGTTTCAGTCCATACTTTGTTGCAGTCAGCTTCGTGTTGCTGGACAAACACCCAACCAAAAGCAGCTTAAAGGAGGAAAGGGTTTATTTCAGGCTTACAAATTCTAGTAGTTGCCTTCCTTTCAGAGATTCATAGCACAGAGGCACCATCAAACAGCCGACAAGTACCCAACAACCCCAGATGAGCCACCAGAACTCCAAACTGCTCTCCACACACCTCGGGAATGGACTGAAGATCCTCCTCCAAATATACCTTAGGACTGGACTCCAAGATCTGGCCCTAGTGACATACCTCTTCCCCAGTAGGATTCAACCTATTAGATATTCAAGATTCAAGTCTAAGTCTATGGAGCCACACATTTAACCCACTCCATGCTTCTTCTAGTTTCTGACCCAAACTTACCATATCTCTGCTTGCTTCTAGGGCTGTATATAGTGTCTTTGTGTGTGTGTGTGTGTGTGTTTGCATTTTGCATTCATGGTCAGATCCAACATTCCGGCTATCCATTCACTGGTCAAAATATACTCTACCATTGCTCCTTTTCTTCTGGGCGGTGTCACATGGAACATTTCTTGGGAAGATGTGAACATGTCTGTTCACCTCAGATAGGGCACAGACTACAGAGCAAAGCTCAATTGTACCAAAAGCAGTTTTTTTTTTAAACTATATTTTTTAAATAAAAGGTTAAGCTCTATATCCCTTCACTCCTGTTGCCCTTTCCCTGAGGGCCCTCCTCAGTGAGGTTGTTGGTATTCACTGTGACATCATGAAGACCTCAGTCATTCTCTGTGGGGGAGCTGTGCCTCAGGTCATTTCCACCCACTCTGTGGCTCTTACACTCTTTCTGCTCCCTCTTCCTCAGTGTTCCCTGAGCCAAGGCAGGCCCACTAGCAGTCTGATTTAGTGCTGAGTTCTCTGTGGCCTCTTGGTTTCTGCTTTAATGGGTTTTGCAATTTTTATAAAAATATTTATTTTCAAGGAGAGAGAGAGAGAGAGAGAGAGAGGAGAGAGAGAGGAGAAAGAGAGAGAAAAGAGAGACAGAGACAATGGGAGCACCAGGGCCTCCAGTTGGTACAAATGAACTTCAGACACATGTGCTACTTTGTACATCTTGCTGGGCATCAAACCTTGGATAATATGCTTTGCAAACAAGCACCTGAATCTCTCCGGCCCCTTTTATGGGTTTTGATTGACCACAGTTTCCGTTGCCATCTCCCTGGAAGCTGGTTGTCTAGCTGTGAGAGCAGAACTCATCCTGCTGCTTCTTCTGCCATGTCTCCTGGGCCTCAGCTGGTGTGGTAGACATGGCATGTCTTGTGGTGGGCAATCTGTTATCTTTTCTTGTGGTATTGATGGATCTCGGAATTCTTCAGTATTCTCGGCCATCTGTAAAATAAAATGGATTCTTCAAATAAGAGTGAGAACAGCTTGGATTAAAGGGGATAAGTGTAGTTCATTGGAAGATTTTTTTTATGTATATACCCACTCTTGTTATCCAGAGAGCAGTGGGAGCTTCTCTCTGAAGTCTATGAGTTTCCAGTCCATGAGATTCTGACTTGGCTCCCAGCACCAGGTATGAGTTCTGTCCCACTGGGCTGGCCTCATGTCTAATCAGAGAACAGTTGATTACCCACAAGGGCTGTGTTTCATGCCACTATTGCTGCTGTGTACATTTTTTTCTTTTTAAAATTATTTTTATTAGGGACATGTTTAGTATGTAAACAACACATGTTGGTACCATCCTTTCCCTCCTTCCTACTCCTTTTCTGAAGAGACTTTCTCATTGGGGATGCAGGTCAACCCCATGGGCATTGTGGGTGAGGCATGGGGGCACCAGTCAGTAATGGGAGAGAGGCAATGTCTCTATACAAAGCGTCCCAACTTGTGGCTCTAACAATCTTTCTGCCTCCTCTTCTGCAAAATTTCCTGAGCCATGTTGGGTGCATTTTAAGTCTACTTCAGTGATGGGTACTTAGAAGCCTCTGGATCTCTGGTTTGGTAGGTGTTGAGTGTCCTCAGTGCTTATCTCCTTCACCCTTGTGCTGATATCAGATTCACTAAGAAAGCAGCACTCTTGCTCATTTCCCTAGTTCTTCCCTTCAGCTGGGGCTGGGGTGGAATGCACTAGATTGTTCATCTCCTCAGATACAGCTCCCATCTGAAAGATAGAAGCAGATTCTCCAATAGAGAGTGAAGCCAGCACCAGTTAAATGGGATAACCATTATTAATTTAGAGAGAATTTAAAGGGTGTAGACCCTCTTATAGCCCAAGATCAGTGTGAGTTTGACAATGGAAAGCATTCTTATTATCTGGATATGATTCTTACTTGTTTCCCAGTTCCAGATATGGTTTATTTTCCATTGAGCAGATTTGTTAGCCAATCCAAGTTGGTTATCCACCATGACTGTGTGCCACTATTGCACTTGTGTGAGCATCATGTCAGGTTGTTTGCTTCTGAGTCGCTTAGAGTTGCTTAGACAGATTTTGGTCACTTTCCCCTGGTAGCTCATATAATGCCTTCTAGCACTAGATGGGCTAATTGTCTGGGGACTGGCTCTCTGCTGGATTCCAACCAGGTCTCTCCATGGTCCGTACCTACATTGCATGATGTCTTCAGCAGTAGGGTCTTACCATTAACCTCTGGTGGGTAATCAAGTGCTCTGACAAAAGTCTGTCTTGTTTGTTTTGGGAGATCTAGTAGGTCTCTCTGATCAACAGCTCATTGTGGATGTAAACCGCATCCTGGTACTGGGAGTTATAGGCCAGTGCCAAGGGAAAAGAAAAAAGAAAAAGACAGGAAGAAAGATAAACAGGACAAATTTAATGTTGGGCTTCATCTCACCCTCTCCAGGGCTCTTCGATTCCGGTGCTCCCCCTAAGGTCCTCTTGAGGGTTCCAGCTTTTAGTCTGACTGCCACAATGTAGGATTCTACCATACCAGTTCAATTTGGGTTCAGTTTTGTGTTCCTCCCCACCACCCTTCCCCTTTCCCCAAGCCCTACCCTCCCTATTGTCCAGGTCTCGAGATGCCATTCAGGTATGTCAGCAACTCAGCCTGATCCAGGTTAGGAAAGGCAGGTGAGTGAGACCATGTGACAATTTCTTTCTATGATTGTGTGAATTCACTTAGAATGATCTGTTCCAAGTTTGATCATTTCTCTGCAAATTTCACTGTGTCATTTTTCCTAATCAGCTGGTGTGTACCTCTTGAGTAGCTGGTTGGTTTCGTAGCTTGTGGGGTCCCCTGCTTATTCGCACTCTTAGTGATCATTGTCTCCTTGCAGCTCCCAAACCACTTTCCAGTGTCATGAGGTCAAGCCAGGAAGGCACTGGCTCCCCTCTCTGTTCCAGCATGGTGACCCAATGTCCTGTGATCACAGCCTGTGATTGTGATGTCTTCCATGATAGGGTCTTACCTTTTTTTGTTTGTTTGTTTGTTTTTGTTTTTCGACGTAGGGTCTCACTCTGGCTCAGGCTGACCTGGAATTCACTATGTAGTCTCAGGGATTAAAGGCGTGCGCCACCATGCCCAGCTGGGTCTTACCTTTTTAACTCTGGTAGGTAACCGAGTGCTGTGGCAATAGCCTGCATTGCAAAACCAGTTTTAAAAACAGATGAGTTTGTTGGGGTTATTTACAGGAGCAGTGGATACTTGGAAGGCAGATGTATCACTGAGAAGCGCACCCCAGCCTAGGTTATAGCTCATGGAAACCTTGTCTCTGAAGTACAAGGCAGGACCTGTGGGCAGCTCAGCTGGGGGACAGTCTCTCCTCAGGCAGTTGTTTACTCTTCATATAACCTTAGGGAGCGGTGTTGCAACCTTTGTCCCAGACCTGACCTTCTGAGATGAGGAGGGACTTGTTCAATTCAGAGAAAATTGCTATACATCACTGGCCAGAACCTGCCCCTCAACAGTTATTTACTGCTCTTATGACCTTGGGGAGTGATCCTGTGACCTTAAGTATCAACTCCCAGACTTGGCCTCCTGATTCAAGAGTCACCTGAGCCTCCCTCCTCTCTCAGGAAGGAATGTTTCAATTTGGAAGAAATTGCTATTTAACAGACAGATACTAGTGGGCCCTGTGGGTCTGGTATAGGTTCCCATTGATGCCCTTGGTCGACCTCAAGTCATCCAATGGACCCTTTACTTGGCCCAGCTTGTTTTATCCATTATTGGCCATTGGTGTCTGGGAAATGGAACAAGGCTCAGGGGCCTTGAACACTGTCTCTGAACCCTATGGAGTCTTCTAAGCAAAGAGATGGGGAAATATGACTGTACAATGTGCATTGAAATTAGATAGCTAGACTCTTGTATGGTTGGCCAGAGCCCCTGAAACTTCTAAGAATCCTTTTCAATGTTCTTTTCTTTTGTAACAACAACAAAACTATTTCTTTGTGAAAGAGAGGGAAAGAGGAAGATAGAGAGAATGGGTGCACCAGGTCCTCTAGTCACTGCAAATGAATTCCAGATGCATGTGCCCCCTTCCACCTTGTGCCCCTGGCTTACGTGGGTTCTGGGGGATCAAGCCTGTGTCCTTAGGCTTCTCAGGCAAGTGCCTTACCTGCTAAGCCATCTCTCCACCCTCTTAATGTTCTTTTCTTAATTCTTACTTAAGTAAAGGGTGTCAGATTGTTCTCATGAGCCTGATGGGAGAAAAGTTTTCTTTGGAGGAAGATTTTAAAGCGTGTTGGATTAACGATAACCAAACCAGAGAAGCATATTAGTCCCTTTTCTCATTGCTCTGACAAAATAGCTGGCAGTAACAACTTGAGGAAGGGTCCCTCCCTGGCTCCGGCTTTGCAGTGGGAAGGCATGGCCGTAGCAGGAATGGGAGGCAGGTGTTCCCATCCTGTCCAGAGTCGGGAAACAAAAGAGAAAGAGATGAAAGCAGGTGCTCGGCTTGTTTTCTCCTTTTTATCCAGTCTGCAACCAAATTCCATGGGATGCTGCCATCCACATTCTGGATGAATCTTCTTCCTCAGTACAACCTCTCCGGAAATGCCTCTCACAGACCTGCCCCATGGTGTGCCTCCTGTGTGATTCCAAATCCAGTCAAGTTGACAGTGAAAATCAGTCATCAAAATGAAGAATAAAAATCACAATTACACCCCCCAAAAAATCATGAAGAGCCATTAAGAAAAAAATTTTTTTTTGTTTTGTTTTTTCAAGGTAGGATCTCACTCTAGCTCAGGCTGACCTGGAATTCACTGTGTAGTCTCAAGGCGGCCTCGAACTCATGGCGATCCTCCTACCTCTGCTTCCCAAGTGCTGGGATTAAAGGCATGTGCCACCACATCTGGCAAAAAAAATTGTTTTTTTAAAATTGCTTAAAATGTTTCCATGCTCACAAAATGTTCGGCACAAGAATCAAGTATAACGTTGCAGGATTTTGAGAGCAATGGGGCCTCTCGGCAAATGGCTAACACTCTTGAGTTTGTCTCAAAGCAAAGAAGAATTAAGAAATGCAGACCAGGAGGTGAGGTGGGAAAAAGTAAATTTTTAAAAAAGAAAACACAAAAACATGGGAGCATTTCTATAAGAAAGAGAGAGGGGTTTTCAGGATCAGGGCCTTGGAGCTGGGAACCAAAGCCCCAAAGGGTCAGGACAATCCAGCATCCAAAGAAGAGAAAGAAAAGGGAAAAAGGAAATGTTAGGCTTTTTTTTTTTTTTTTTTTTTTTTCCAGAGGTAGTGTCTTGCTCTAGCCCAGGCTGACCTGGAATTCATTAGGTAGTCTCAGGGTGGCCTTGAACTCACGGCAATCCTCCTGCCTCTGCCTCCCGAGTGCTTGGATTAAAGGTGTGCGCCACCATGCCCAGCCTTTTTTTTTTTTTTTTTTTTTTTTGAGTTAAGACTCAAAAACGGTTGGCAGGCTCAAGTACCCAAAGAGGAGCTTCTTGGGGGTACAGTACATTATCTCATTAAGGGACAACCATTCCTCCAACCTCTTTAGCACATCTGTAGGTAAGGGGAGGTCTCCTAACCAGGTGAGTGACGCATAGGCTTCCAGGGCCAGAGGATTTGTTTCTCTGCTCTGGAGGAAGTGTCTCTTCCCTCCTAATGTTACTGTAGCAGACTGCTTCAGGTTCGCTGAGATGAACTTCCAGACCAGGCACAGTTATGGAGGAAGGGATTTATTGAAGCTTACAGATCCAGGGGAAGTTCCATAAAAGCAGAAGAAACTGGCTTGCTTTCACAGGCCCAAGCAGAGAGAGAGAAGCACAAGCCTAAAGCCAAAAGCCACACAGCACACTTCAGGAACTCCTGCTAGGCACACTTTGCATATCTTTAGATTGAAATCTCAAACCCACCACCACACCTTAAGATCCACCCAGTGGCACTGACTCCAGCCAGATGGCTAGAGATGCAAACTACAAACAAATAAACAACTGAATATATTGGGGGCCATCTATTCTATTCAAACCACCACAGTTACCAATACAAACTCTGGGCTTTGAGTGATAATTATGGTTTAACATGGGTTCATTGACTGGTGAGGGATATTTACTGACAATGGGAAAGGCTATGCAAATGAGGGGAGGGGTAATCTGTGTACCTCCCCCTCAAGTGTGCTGTGAATCCAGTAAAACTGCTCTAAAGAATAAAGGCTTTTGGTATGTAGAGATGGCTTAGTGGTTGCAAAGCCAAAGGAATGAGGTTCAGTTCCCCAAGACCCATGTTAGCCAGATATACAAGGGGGTGCATGCGTCTGGAGTTCGTTTGCAGTGGCTGGATGCCCTGGCACTCCCATTCTCTCTCTTTCTCCTTCTCTCTCCCTGTGTCTGACTCTGTCTGTCTCAAATAAATAAATAAAAAGAAAAGGTTGTTTTTTTTTTTTTTTTTTTAAAGAATAAAGGCTGTTAACATTGAGTACTTATATTGAATTAAGCAATAATAAAATACTAGCTCATAGGCTTCAAAAGTTGCTCAAGATGTTTTGGAAAAATAAATTTTAAAAATGAAAGAACTAGGGCTGGAGACATGGCTTAGCGGTTAAGGCGTAAGCCTGTGAAGCCTAAGGACCCCGGTTTGATTCTCCAGGTCCCACGTAAGCCAGATGCACATGGCACGTGTATCTGGAGTTTGTTTGCAGTGGCTAGAGGCCCTGGCACACCCATTCTCTCTCTCTCTCTCTGTCTCTAATAAATAAATAAATAAAACCTTTAAAAAATAAAAAAAATTAAAGAACTAAAAATAAAAATATTATTTTTTAAAAATATTTTATTTTTATTTGCTTATGAGAGAGAAAGAGTGAGGAAGAGAATGGGCATGCCAGGCCCTCCAGCTGCTGCAAACAAACTCCAGACATTTGCGCCACCTTGTGCATCTGGCTTACATGCGTCCTGGGAAATTGAACCTGGGTCCTTTGGCTTTGCAGGCAAGCGCCTTAACTGCTAAGCCATCTCTCCAGCCCCTAAACGATTATGTCTATTCAATATATAAAGCCCAGGGTTTTGTTCTACATTCTGGTTGCTGGAGTTTGGGGAAGGAAGACAGGAAAAATGGAAGAGACATGGGGTTGCTGAGCTCCACACCGGAGGAAGCAGGGCAGGGGACAAATTTCCAGGCAATGATAAAAATGAAGGACAAGGTTCAGTCAGGAAAGCAAGGTCTGAGGAAGATGTCCTGGGACTGGCTGAGGACCTGCCAAGTAACTTTCGCCCAGGCTGCCTGCCCACCGCCATTCCTGGCTGGTGAGTGGATCTGCCCTGTTGCTCTCATCTTTCACTGTTGTCAGAATCCAGCTTCTTCAGCCTTCCAGCCTAGACTGAAGGCCGGCAGCTCCAGGACCTCTCCCCCAACCCGTCCTAGACCTTCAGTGCCAGGTTGAGACCACTGGGATATCCAACCACGTGCACAGGAAGCTATTGCTGAACTGCTCAGCCTGTATCATGTAAGCCCACCTAAGAAATTCCCTTAAGAATATAAGCTCTGTTCCTCTAGCGAACCATGAATAACCACTGTCACTATTCACGGACCAGAATCAAGTCAAGAGTGCTTAAAGAGTTTGCTGCACAGTTTAAAGGTGGAGGCAGAATCCATTTTGGGGTCTCCCTGGGCCCCTTTCTCTCTATCATGGTGGAGGAGGCTTTAGGCTTCTGACATGTACTGTGTAGTGCCAAGGCAGCTGTCTGCAGTACCAAGGCTGCCAAGTGTCCCTTACAAAGAGGCCTGTTGGTTAGGATAGGAGGCCAGGGAGTCTTGAGCCTCCTGATGGAGTCAAACAGCAACAAATTCCAATAGCCACAGCTCATTGCAAGTTTGATATCCATGTCACAGATCCACCTCCGAGCTGACAGCGTCCTCCCTGGTGACTTCAACATTTGAGGTGAGTTTGTGTAACTCTATATCTTATTCCCAGATATCAAGATCTTCTGAGAACCTGATCTGTGCATTACAAGTCTATTGCAGGAGTCTTACTGTATATGAGCATTGCAATACTTTATGGGCGAATATCTTTTGGGAGATACATCATTGGTGGTTTTGTCATTGTGTAACCCTAATAGCATAAAGTGACTGTAACATCACACAGCCATATAACCTATGAGACTATTTTTGTACTTGTGATGTCATTGGCATAAATGTCCTTTGTATAGTGCATGTCAAACTTTCTTTGAAAGTCGGTAACATGGACAGAAGTTTTAAAGGGGGCGTAGGAATGTTAGGTAGAGAGGACAAAGCTGAACAGAAGCAGTGACTCTGAGGAAGGTTGGGAACCAGGACGATGGGGAGAGGAGTGAAGCTAATTACTCATTTCCTGGGGGACTCTGTGAGGGGGGTGCTACAGTCATGGGAATCTTCCTTGGATTCTCCCCGTAAACTGACAATCCTTATGTCACTTTGTACGCTGCTCAAACATCAGAGCTTGAAGACTTTCTTACCTCTGTTTCTTCGCCAGCAAAAGGATGATGTTAATAGCAGGTAGTGATGGCATCACTGGGTTAGTAATTGAATTCATCCAGGCAGGCTGTTAGGAAGAATGCTGGTCACGGGTTTTTTTTTATTATTAATTAATTTATATGCGGGGGGGGGGGGGAGAGAGACCGCGCGTGAGAACTAGAGCAAGAGCGAGAGAATTGGTGCTCCAGGGTCTCCAGCTGCTGCAAATGAACCCCAGATGCATGTGCCTCTGTGCATATGGTTTTATGTGGGTCCTAGGGAATTGAATCCGTTTCCTTAGGCTTTGTAGGTAAGCACCTTAACTGCTGAGCAATCTCTCCAGCCTGTGTTTATGTTTTTGAGATGGACTCTTCCATGGTGTCCAGGGTGGTCTTGAACTCCTATGCTCAAGTGATGCGCCATTTTAGCCTTCTGAGTTAGTTGGGACCCAGAGCAGTGAGCCAAGTCATTTAGAGACATGTACAAGGCCTCACTCGACTTAAATTCATTACCTCTGAGTGGCAATCAATGAGGCATCCTTTCTATAGAATCAGTCAGCTGTGAATTGCCTCTGCAGTCAGATAAAGTCGACCAATGTTCACATCTGTATGGTTCATACCCCCACACTCATTTCCACTGGTTGCCTTGTGGTCTTTGGAATGGCCAAAGACCACACTGTACTTAACAATTTCACCAAGATCACATAGATGTAACCACTATGAATACACATGTTATTGGCCTTGGCCTATGTCTCCTCCATTCCACCAGAACACAAGTCTCTCATGATCCAGGAATCTGCTGTCTTCACCACAGGCATAGTCAGGGTCCCTGACCTGGGACTGAGCAAGTACAACTTGAGTACTGCAAGGGTGGGTGAGTTAACGGGCTGCCAGTTCACATGCCAGAATGCGCAGAGGCAGGGACTTGGCAGAGGACTTCAGGTGACTGAGCCTAAGCCTTGATGATGGGGTGCCATTGGGTTCTAGAAAGGTGGTAGCATGTGACTCTCTGCTGCCCCCTACCCGTGTGGATGCCAGGGGCTGTTACTCTAAAGATTTTTTTTTTTAATTATTTTTATTTATTTGAGAGGGAGGAAGGCAGGGAGGAGGGAGGGAGAATTACCGGTGCAAATGAACTCCAGATATATGTGCCACTTTATGCACATGTCTTTACAAGAGTACCTGGGAATTAAACCCAGGCCGTCAGGCTTTGCGGGCAAACACCTTTAACCGTTGAGCAATCTCCCTAGCCCTTGAAAAATTTTAAAAAGAGCTCTCCTCGGCCCTGAGTACATAAGCTGGTAAACTTACAACCTCCATTGTCATTGCTGTCTCACTGACATTGAGACAGATACCTGGAGCAATTTGTCCTCCAATATTACCTGTGGTAATTAATGCCTTGTGAGTTTTTCCCCCAGTACAATGTACATTGTTTTCCATGGCATGCTGCAGGGTTCCCATAGCGCTACAGGTGATTGTTGTCTGTCTTGATCTTGTTATAATGCTAATGAGATCCACCAAAATACTATTTTTTCTAATGAGTTAACAAAGACGTGTGTATACAATATAACAAATGTGGCAATGTCACCTGGCTCACAGGACGGCCACAAAGGGAAACACATCACCTTTTCTTTACCTGGCCTATAAGGTTACTTGTAGGGGGAAAAAATACTAAAAAGTCCACTTCTGGGCTGGAGGGATGGCTTAGCGGTTAAGGCGTCTGCCTACAAAGCCAAAGGACCCAGGTTTGATTCCCCAGGACCTACATTAGCCAGATGCACAAGGGGGCGCACATGTCTGGAGTTCCTTTGCAGTGGCTGGAGGCCCAGGCGCGCCCATTCCCTCCCTCTCTCTCTGTCCCTCTTTCTCAGTCAAATAAAATAAATAAAAATAAAATTTAAAAAAGTCCTCTGCCCCTTCTTGGCACTTGGTACCCTAATCTAGGCAGAATCTATCTGCTGCAGACAGAACTGAGAAACCCTGGTGGACACTCACCTGAGAAAGACAGATGCCAGACTTTCCTGTCACGTGTAGGCAGTGTACCTCGCTGCAGGCTTGGTCAGAGTCAAAGCCCGTTTGCAGAAGGGATGGCCACAGGTGAGGAAGGTGTAGACAGGGAGGTGCTCCAAGCTGACAGATCATGCTTACCAAGATTCTGATACTTCTCAGGAGGCTGGAGAATGAAAAGGGGCAATAGCACCAATTGTGTACTGCATTTTTTCCTTTCTTTTCTTTTTAGAGAAAGAGAGAGAGAGAGTGAGAGAGAAAGAGCTGGCTCGTCAGGGCCCAAGCCACTGCAATCAAATGCCAGATGTTTGCGCCACCTAGTGGGCATGTGGCACCTTGTGCTTGCCTCACCTTTGTGTGTCTGGCTAACATGGGATCTGGAGAGTTGAACATGGGTCCTTAGGCTTCACAGGCAAGCGCCTTAACCACTACGCCATCTCTCCAGCCCTCATTTGTGTACTTCTATTGTAAATGCTACTGTGAAAACCTACATAGACCAACTTAGTCATTTTATTTCTCATTTTATAGCCATATTTTCTCTTTCTGTCTCAGTTTTGTTTCTCTGCTTCTACCTTCCTGTTTCTCTATCTGTCTTTGTCTTTCTGCTTTTTCTCATCTCTCTGTCTCTCTTTGTCTCTCTCCCTGTCTCTGTTTCTGTCTTTCTATCTCTGCCTCTCTGTCTCTGTCTCCCCCTCCTTCTCTCTTGGTCTGTCTGTCCCTCTAGCTCTCTGTTTGTGTCTGTCTTGGCCTCTCATCTCTGTCTCTGTGTCTATCTTTCTGTCTATTTCTTTCTCTCTTTATATATGCTTCTCTGTCTCTCCTTTCTCTCTCTCTCTTTCTCTTTCTCTCTCTCTCCCTCCCTCTCTCTCTTGCTTTCCCTCCCTCTCTCTCTCTCTCTCTCTCTCACACACACACACAGAGCTAGCCCTTCACCTTAATGCTAGTGAAGGACAGATTCCAAGTTTCTTCTCGCGTTCACAACTCCCCACAGAGAAGGTTTCAGCATCAATGCTGCCCACATGCATCCTCCACTGTCCCTTCCTCAGATCCCAGGAATGTTTGTGACTGAGGGCTAATATCTGTGAAAAAAAAAGGCTTGGAACTCCTGGAAAAAGACATTACACCAAAAAAAACCAACCAAACAACCCCCAACCAAAGGAAAAAAAAAAAAAAAAAACAGAAGGCTGTGACTGTGAGCTGGCCAAGCTGATGATTCCCAAGTTATCACTGTGACAGTCAACTCAAGGTGTAAATCAAACCCTGCAGTCAGTTCTGGGGCCCTCAGGGTCTTGATCATGTTGCGTGAACTCTTCACGATAGAAATGTGTCTATTTCACCTCACAAGCTACTTTAGTTTGCAAGCACTATTCAAAGGATGTGTCTTTGTGCCCAGTTTAAAAAGCATTAGCTGGGTGTGGTGGCACACGCCTTTAATTCCAGCACTCCGGAGGCAGGCAGAGGAGGAGGATCGCCGTGAGTTTGAGGTCACCCTGAGACTACATAGTGAATTCCAGGTCAGCATGAGCTCTAGTGAGAACCTACCTTGAAAAACAAAAACAAAAAAAAGCATTAAATGCACTCTCTCTCTCTCTGTGTTTGTGTAGATGGACAGGTAAGAGGGATGCCTACTTTCTTGAAAAAAAAATATCTTGCTGCAAAATGCTTGGAGTACCCCATATCCACAATGTACAACCGGCCCAGTCACCGCCTTCCAAGAGCACCACGTGAGCCTCTGTTTCCCGCAGCGCAGGGCGGTGATGTGAGTATTTTTCATGTGTAATTAGGCAGGGTAAAGCGATCCTGCCGCCGCCGGCTGCCGCTGCCCTTGCTGGGCGAATGGCTTCCAGATTCCACCCCCATCTCTTCTGTCTAGACTCTACGTTGCTATTTTTTTTTTTTCCCTCCTCGCTTAGAACAGACTCCAATATAAAATGCCAAAAACAGAAGTTTTGTCCCTCTTTCTCATAAAGATGTGGGACAGAGCTCACTCTGCCAGACGAGCCGGGCCCCAGACTTTCATAAGACACGTGTCGTCTGAGGCGGACATTAAAGATTGCCCAGGCATTTCAACGGGTCATGCTAACTCTTTTTTTTTTTTTTTAAATATGGTTTTCATTAAGAAAGCGAGTATTTCTAGAAAGGTGTGGTTCTGAAGCCAGGGAAGGAGGAGGCCAGGAGGGTCGCTAAACAAGGCTTTTATTGATAGGATATTGAAATGTGCATGGGCGGTAAAATAGCTTTTGAGGAGTGAGGGGACTTGTTGCTTTGTTAGCAGAGGTGTGGCTGTTGAGTCAGTTGCTCATTCAAGTCCAAATGCGATCATCTTCATAAAGGGATGTGGAGACACATCCCTGGTAAAGTTCAAGATATCCATCCCATCCTACGGGAGGAGGAAAATCTGTGTGGGTTCTCTGAGGCAGACTTGAAACATCACAATTACAATGGAGTCTATTGAATTTTCCTAATAACACGAGATTCTGGGAAGATGAGCCAGGCAGTGGAAGGCCCGGGGACTTGACCTGCAGTGGCTGGGTGGATTTGTGCTCTGGCCTTTGGGGAGATTTGGTTTCATCTGTCCAAAACTTCTGAAGCTTTTTGTTTGTTTGTTTGCAATATTTTAAGACAGGGTTCCATTCTAGTCCAGGCTGGCCTCAAACTCGCTACATAGCCTAGGCTGACCTTGAATTCATGGCAATCCCCTCTACCTCAGCTTCCTGAGTGCTGACATTATGGGCATGAGCCACCACTCTTGGCTCAACTTCTGCAGCTCTTAGTGAGCTCTACATAGTTTCTTCCCTTCTATTGAACTAGCTATTTCTCTATGTGATTAACATATAAAAATTAGCATAAAAAGAAGGTAACCTATAAGGAAAAGGATATATATGATCATACTCTGTTCATTAGATATGAAAAAAATAAACTGGGGCTGGAGAGATGGCTTAGTGGTTAAGCGTTTGCCTGTGAAGCCTAAGGACCCTGGTTCAAGGCTTGATTCCCCAGGACTGACGTTAGCCAGATGCACAAGGGGGTGCACGCGTCTGGTGTTCCTTTGCAGAGGCTGGAGGCCCTGGTGCGCCCATTCTCTCTCTCTCTCTCTCTGCCCCTTTCTCTCTCTGTCTGTCACTCTCAAATAAATAAAAATAAACAAAAAAATTTAAAAATTAAAATGGTATTTTCTTAGAAGTTTGAAGATGGGTTTCAGTTTCTGACAAAACAGAAATAGTAAACGTACACTTCAAAAATAAGCTTTGACTAAATAGATGAATACAATACTTCTATGTATTTGATTTTCTTTCCATGTTTCTATTTTATGTTAAACATGGCCCACAAAGTGATATCCATTTACCCTTTAACCAGAGAGTTAGCCCGAGAACTTGGTTGAGATGTGTTTCATAAGATTTGTAGGGGCTCAAATCATTTTGATGGTGCAGGGCTCAGGCAGAACTCACAGGTATCAGAAACAGTTACGGCACTGTTTAAAGTAGGCCCTTTGTCCTTTGGTATTACATGAACTGTAGAAAAGTTGAGATTTCTTCATTATTACAAAGGTGATTTGGCAGTGCCTGAGCAAAAAGGTGTTGTCCAAGAGTAAATTGGAAATTGTGACACCCAATAGTGTCCCAGAAAACTGAGGCAGACAGAAAAGGGTACAGACTGATGATTTTGTAAAGCCCTCAGCCTATGGGGGGAACGAGAGGCACTAAGCGGTTGGGGAAGGGTTCATGGAAAGAGATAAGAGCTGTGGTTATGGGAGGCAGGATGGCCAAAGAGGAGGCTAGAAGAACCTCCAGGAAACTGGATTGTAGTACACTGAGAAACCTCGGAGAGCTCTGCACACAGTCTGCTTTTGAATCTGTGTCCAATTCTCTTAGCAGTATTAGGCCCCTGCTTCATCTCTTTCTAGAAGTAGTATGCTCCCTGACAGAGGTATTGCAAACATTTTACTAACAACCCATAGTCATCTTTATATTTAAAACTCAGGTAGAATATTCAATTCTTAAATCCATGTATGCAACAAAAGTTCAAGTATGTACTAACAAATTATGTTGTGTGCACTTCATTCTTTTAGTCCTGTTGTGGTTAATCTTCACTGTCCACCTGACTGGATTTGGAGTCACCTTGGAGGCACACCTTTAGGTCTGTGATGGTGTTTCCAAAGGGAAGACTCACTCTGCATGTGGGTGGTGCCATTTCATGGCCTGAGGTCCTGACCTAAATAAGAAGGAATCAAAGGAGAAAGCAATGGGCTGGAGAGATGGCTTAGCGGTTAAGGCGCTTGCCTCCAAAGCCAAAGGATATTGGTTTGATTCCCCAGGACCTAAGTAAGCCAGATGGTGGCGCATGTGTCTGGAGTTTGTTTGCAGTAGCTGGAAGCCTTGGTGCACCCATTCTTTCTCTCTCTCAAATAAGTAAATAGAAATAAAATAACATGTAATTTACTCTTTAAAAAAATAAATAAAAGGTAAAAGCAAGAATTTGTCTCCTGCTCTGCTTCCTGACTGTGGATTTAATGTGATCAACTACCTCTGCTCTTGCTGCAATGTTTTCCTCCCTTTAAACCATGAACTAAGCTAAAAATTAAATTTTTTCTTCCACAAATCGATTTTGTCAGGTGTCAGGTATTCTGTCACAGCAATGAGAAAGGTAACTAATACAACACAACTTAAACTTGTACATTTGGATTTTTTTTTTTTTTTTTTAGCTGCTAAATAAAGATTGAGCCTAGTACCATTAAGCCAGTCCCTGTGCATACTTGGATTTTATGATTAGGACAATATTTAGGATTTCTCCAACATGGCATTCATTTTAGCCTATGAAATTTGTATTTCCAGACTTGTCTGGAAGGGACATGATGGCTCACACTTGAAATCTCAGCACTCGAGAGGCTGAGTTAGGATTGCCAAGAGTTCAAGGCTACATAGTGAGACTCCATCTCAAAAACAAAAACAAAAAGCAACAAAAACCCCCAAAGACTAATGTAATTATTTGAGTTTTATCCTGCTCATTCATTCAGTTGACCATGTACATAGAGATTTATAATGTTTGTGTCAATGTGAGTTTCTTTGTCTTACTTGAATTTTGCTTGGGCATCTACACATAGCTTCCTAACATGTGTTTAAACCTACATAAATTTTAATTTTGGAAATCTTTCCTGTATCCATAGGGCATCTGGGCTGAAGAGTGAGCCTTGTGACCTCTCTGTTTCTCAGGACTCTGAAAGAATGCAGACTACATTCCCCTCCCCCCTACTCAGATTCCCACAAATTCATGAATTCAAGGCCATCTTCAGCCTTTGGTCATATGTCTGTCCTCAGTGCCTGGCCCAGCATGCACACCAGGGCTCTGTGACTGTGTGCTGTGTGGCTGAATGAGTGTGGCCTTCTTGAGTTGGTGCCTGAGCCATCTCCCTGGGCTGGCTGGAGGGAATTGATGGCCATGAACCCTGAGTTGACCTATTCACAGGACTTCCACTTGGTTTATGATGTCAGAAAAGACTTTGTCCCCAGCTAAACTCTTTTAATAGTGCTTTGAACTACTGCTGTGGTCTGTCTCCTTGTAGCCTTTTTGTGAACTGGAGGGTAAGTTAAGTGCCTTGACTTTAAGGGAGTCAGTTTCTGAACACCCACCATCTCTTTCCATGTTGTTGAGCCCCTCATTGCTCCGGCCAAGCACAGTGGACACACGATGGTAAGATCCTCTGATTCTATCCTTTATGTCTATCTAGAGTGTCACAAACAGATGTGACAGCCAGTCATCTGGTTATCTGTTTCTTTATGTTGGGTTAGACCCCTGGCCTCTGGAAAAAAAAAGTCTCTGCAGTGGCCCCATTAAGCTTTATTTTTCTTTAGGAAAAAAAAAAGATAATCTCTACTCTATATCTCAAGTGGCATTTACAGATTTCTTCTGAAATTTGGGAAGAAATTTTGACCAAAAAGAGGTCAAGGGACCCGGCTCCATGTTTCTATTCCACTTAGAACGAGAGAGAAAGAAAACCCCAGAAAATGTGCTGATGGGTTTCACTGTAACATGACCTAGGCATCTATCCACGAGCCAGCCTCGGTGCCCGGTCTGCCAAGCATGTGGCTGGGACCCGTCCACAGAGCCTGTCACATGAATGCTCTGCCACCCCAGCAACCTACAGCGCAAGCCACGCCACTGCACGGGCTCAAATTCTGCACATTGGGGCATATTTTTTCTTTCTTCTTTCTGTTTTCATCAGAGAGCACAGGGCTAGAGCTGTTTGCAGAAGACAGAGTAGCTCTCATTTAAATTATTCAAAGTTGTATTTGGCTGAATGTTGAGTTTCGTTCATTCTCAGGCTGGGATCGTGTCCAAGGATTGTTAAAGAAAAAAAAAAAGTCCAGTGACTTTAGTAGCCAAAGAATGAAGGTACTTTGGTGAGGGAGCCTTAGAAACCAGCAGCTCGTCGGGAGGGGTCGGGCTGGGTGGTGGGGTCTGTATGGCACTCTTGGGTGATGGGTCTCCACTAGCCCATGGAGAGGAGACCGAGTAGGAGTAGAAGAGGGCGAAGGAGGGTGTGCGTGTTCTGGGGGTCAGGATATCACAAGAGTGCCCCTTCCGTCTCAGTTGCTGAGGGTGAGTGGCCAGCAGAGCCCATCTAGTCATCTGCAATTTGGCAGCCAGTTCGGAGCCCTGAAGAGATACTCAGGGAAAAACATCACTCCTGGAATGTAGCACTCTGGAGAAAAGTTCACATTTTCTTTTCTTTGGACCTGGGCTCCGAGGCCCGGTGTTCTGCGGGTGCGTTCTGGGGTGGTGACTCAGGGAACTTACTGAATACGGCTGTAGATGAGCAGCGCTGTGGATCTAATCCATTGATGAGCTTGGCACGAAGTGGTAAGTCTCAAGGGAGCGTGATTCTGAAGAGAGGAGGACAGACACAGAGGCACAGACTGCATGGTTTTGTCTTAATCACCAGTGTCTTTTCACCCAGGCTAAAGGAGACTCAATCTAATGCATTTTGACCAAATTTTTAAAAAGTAATATTTATTCAATTTCATTCATTATCTCCCATGTGCCAGGTTCTGAGAGTACGGAGGAAAACAAGACAAACTTAAGCATCAAGAGATCACAACCTTGGTCACGCGCTGAGTTCCGTAATGGAGGCGCGTGTGAACAGCCCGGGGAACGCAGCCTACTCCGGCTGCGCCTGGGAGACGGAGGGCTTGAGAAATCCCGGAACTTCTCTGTGGCATTTCCTCCCACTGACTGACTTTCACAGGTGGATGCACGTGTATCCCATCCTCGGTACTATGTGAGTCTCCGTTGTCCCGTGTGGGGTGCCCTCTGTTGGGTGGGGAGTCTTTCTGTAGCACATGAGTCTAACAGTTACGGTTTCCTATGGGTGATACAAGGCTCTGACACCCACGGGTGGTGCAAACCTAAGTCATCTGCTCCTGCCGTACTGCTGTTTCCCGGGTTTTCTGCCCTCTTTGGTTAGAAATGATAATTGAGGAACTATAAAGAACGGAACAGTCAGATGGTATGTAAGTGACGGGGCTGTCCCTTGCTTGCTTTAGTGGTGGTGGCTGGAAGACCGAGGGTCTCATGGGTAAGCAGAAAGCTTCGAGTGTCTTCCCGGAACATGTGACAGAGCTGACACCTTCTTTGCCACCAACTGCCTGACCAACCAGGTTCACAAAGCCCAGTTCTTCTCCAAGATGTCTTCCAAGTCTCCTGTTTAGTTTTTCAGAGGTCTAAATCCCAGTGCTGGACATTTTCCCTTGTCTGATCCCACACCAGGTCCCTGGGCTCCCCTTCTTGGAATGGTGGCTGGCTGAGTCCCGGCACTGAAGGATGAAGGGCTGATGTGTATGGACACGGAAGAACCCACTATGAGGTGAGGGTGCCTTCTCTGGTTCCTGTCGAGAGCAGACGTCAAACAAGGATTTGGGCTCATGTTGCTTATCTAAAAAGTGATTCCAGGAGGCAGAAGGTGCTGGGAGTGGGAGAGAGGGAGGTGGCCATCACTCTAGTGGAAATGTGGGCTCAATCTGGGGAACCCTATAGGGAATTGTGAACACTGTACTCTGGTCTTCTTGAAGGTGGGTAACCTTGATCCATCAACTGCTGTCCTTTATTGTCAGAGAGTACCACCTTTAGGCCACCAACACATAGAACTGCTGGTCTGTCTGGTACCAGGTCTAATGGAGTTCCAGTTGACACCAGAGGAATGCACCCTAGAGGAGCCAGGAATGTGAATGCTCCCAACAGGGGGAGGCTGGTGGCATGTGAGGGAGTGGCTCAAAATGTGGGTAAACTCTGAATGGTGGGATCCAGACCAGAGATTCAACCCTGTGGGTCATAGGAGGTGAGTTGGATTGTATACTAACCCATGTGATACAAAAGACACTGAAGAACAGATATTGGTTAAGGGCTGGGTAGATGGCTCAGTGGGTAAGGTGCTCGTCTTGCAAGCATAAAGGCCTGAGTTTGATCCCCAGAATCCACATAAAAATGGTGAGTGTGGTGGTATGCCCTTGTAATCCCAAGGTTGAGTAAGCAGAGGCAGGAGGATCCCTAGGGCTTGCTGGCCATCTAATGTAGTTTCCAGGCCAATGAGAGACTCTGTCTCAAAAAAAAAAAACAAAAACAAAAACAAAAACAAAAACAAAAAAAACCGTGGATAGCGTTTCTGAGAAATGACACACGAGGTTGTCCTCTGGCTTCCACACACATGCCCAAGCACCTGCATAGACATGAGTGCACACTCGCGCTTGCATGTGCATGTACACACACACACACACACACACACACACAGACTTTGGTTAAGATGAGTTATATTTCTGATGCTATAAAAATGAAGACGACAGGGTCTACAGTCAGAAAAGATGGAGACAATCCTGAGTCTTTGGGGGATTCATGTAAGAAAGTGATAGGCAAGCCGGGGGAGATGCCTTAGTGGTTAATGCACTTGCCTGCAAAGCCAAAGGACCCAGGTTTGATTCCCCATGACCCACATAAGCCAGATGCACAAAGTGGTACATGCATCTGGTGTTCATTTGCGGTGGCTGGAGGCCCTGGCATGCTCATTCTCTCTCTATCTGTCTGTCTGTCTCTCTCTCAGAAAAAAAATATAAATATAAAAAAAAGAGAAAGTGATAGGGAATGAATCAGAAAGAACCTCTTGGCTCAGATTGTGGAATACCCTAGCTGTCTACATAAAGGAATCACAAATCTGAATTTGCATGTCAACCTATGCATGTAAAAAAAAAGGTAATTTTTTTTCAGTGACTGCAAGCTTTTTTTTTTTTCAAGGTAGGGTCTCTCTCTCTAGCCCAGGCTGACCTGGAATTTATGTGGTAGTTTCAGGCTGGCCTCAAATCCATGGCAATCCCCTCCTACATCTGCCTCCTAAGTACTGGAATTACAAGCGTGCACCACCGCACCTGGCAACTTCAGACTGTTTTCTGTGCCCCACTAGCTGGTTGCCAGGCAAGGATTAGAGTATCGACAGATCTCATAAGCTTTAAAAAAAATTTTTTTTTATAAAAATTTATTTATTTATTTATTTATTTATTTATTTATTTATGAGAAGAGAGGACAGCGAGAAGGAATGGGCACACCAGGTCCTCTTGCTATTTTAAATAATGGCTGAGCCATCTCCCCAGCCCTGGCTTAAAGCATTTAGTTTGATCTAATGAAAAGTTTCTTTAGGCAGAACTGGGTGTCCTCCGACAAAATGCATGGTGGCCCACCCCTGCATCTCTTCCCAGAATGGTGCCAGGCACAGTATTGATGTGACGCGCTAAAGCACATCACAAAGTCCCGTGGTCGGAAACCTGTTTGTTATTCATTGCAAAATGTCCAATGCACTGCTAATGGATATTTTTTAAAACACATAAAAAAATAAGTTACCAGGATAAAATGAAACGAAAAGAGACAAATGAAACCCAAGCTGAAATTTTTTTTTATTAAGAGGCTGAATAGACTTAAAAGCACGCTGTCAGACTGTTGTAGCAGCTTTTCCACACTTTATGCTCAGTTTCTGGACTTATCTTGTCATAACTGGTAGCGAATTTCACAGACTGGTACTCATCCAGGGACCACACTTGGGAGTAGCTTTGTCTCTTGGCGGGAACAAGCTGCCAAGGCTCAATGTGCTTGGCTGTCTGGGGGAAGGGCCCTTACCCTCCTGTTGGCTACTTAGCTGGTTGGCACCGGGGGCTGGTACTTGGCTTCTCCTGATATAATCTCCTCATACCTGCTGCTGTTAAATACCAAGGCTTGGCCATACCCTCCACCTGACCTATGGACCCAAAGGTTGATTTTCAAGATCGACCATGACCTTGTCTCCCTGTGGCAGATGCCTGGAGTCTCAACTCTGGATCTACCCTACTGAGGATCACTCGGGCCCTCCTCTGTGCCGCTGGCTTTGCACTGTGGAAGTTTCCAGTGTCTTGGTCAGAGATTTGGTGCAAGATGCCCCTGTGCTTATGCATGCTGTGCTCGCCTGCCAGAGAAGGCAATGGGGACCAGACAGTTCTTGTTCCTCTCTCCTCCCTTGGTCTTTCCCACCTTTCAGGGGAGGAGTCTTCTCCCTGCGTTTCTCACTCCTCTGGAATCCAAACCTGTCAGCTCTAATCTTTGTGTGAATTCATGTGTGTACCATGAAGGCCAGGTGTTGTTTCTCAGGAGCTTTCCCACCATGCTTATTGAGACAGGGTCTCTCATTGGCCTGGAATATGCTAATTGGACAAGACTAGGTGGCCAGTGAGCAGAGCCCCAGGGAAATACCTGTTTCTACTTCCCCAGAGCTGGGATTGCAAGCATACACCATGATTGGCATTTTACCTGGGGTTCTGGGAATTGAACTCAGGTCCCCATGTTTTCCAGACAAGCACTTTACCAACTTGAGCCATCCCCTCAATCTTGTCAGTTGATCTGACTGGTGAACAGGACTCTCTTTTTGTCTATCTCAAGGGCTCCTTTCTGAGCTGGGCCTCCTGGCCTTGTGAAGGGCTACGCAAGGACAGAGAGGCTTAGAGAAGTGTAACTCCTCCCCTGCTCTAGGACTTTGTCCCTGAGCTTTCTTTGGTAACAAATCCTAACCTCTCTTTCCTACCAGCAGGTAGTTAGCTTGAAGAGTTTGTCCTGGGGTGATGAGTTTGGTTTTCCAAAGATGCATTGTTTTCACAGTTATGCATAATGGTATCCTTCAAACACACAGGACAGAACTGCTCAATGACACAGTTGTGTCACACCATCTGATGTTTCACTGCCCACATCTAACCACCGGAAAGGCTGAAGCAAATCTCCACATATTCTGGATAATTCCTCTTTAAAAGTGCAAGTAGTCTCTGGTCCGTTTTGTACAACCTCTGTCACCAAAGCTCGCTGACAGATGTACAGTATGTTCCACATCAGCCTATTCTGCGTCTTATGCAAGTTGATAGGAATTACGCATCAGGCAATTTTACGGAGCAGTTTGTGGTCACATGTGTTATTGAGACCTGATGTGCGTACTGATGACAAATTAGATCTGATGCAGATGGAAATGGTGTTTTGAGGGGGAAAGCTGCATGAAATTAGTTCGTCTCCAAGGGGTCAGAACACCTTAACCTAACTTCTCAGCTGCTGAAAACCACAGATAACAGTAATGCTTGGGGAGCGGGCTGAGGAATCCCCTAAGTGAATGTCTCTGACTGTCTTTTATTGCTATCTAATTTTTGTGCACGTGGGTACGTGTGTGTGTGTGTGTGTGTGTGTGTGTGTGTGCGCGCGCAGGTGCACACAGAGGCCAGAGGACAGCCTCATGTGTCATTCTCAGGTACTGCTGTTCACCTTATTTGACACAAGGTATTTCACTGGCCTGGAGCTGGCCTGATTAGGCTAGACTGGATGGCCAGCAAGCCCCGGAGATGTGCCTTCGTCAGCTGTCTGTCTCCCTGATGCTAAGATTATAAGCATTGCGCACTGCCATACCCAATTGGTTTTTTTTTTTTTAAATTCTTAGCCCATTTATTTATTTATTTATTTGAGAGCAACAGACAGAGAGAAAGAGGCAGATAGCGAGAGAGAATGGGTGCACCAGGGCCTCCAGCCATTGCAAACGAACTCCAGACGCGTGCGCCCCCTTGTGCATCTGGCTAACGTGGGTCCTGGGGAATCGAGCCTTGAACCAGGGTCCTTAGGCTTCACAGGTAAGCACTTAACCGCTAAGCCATCACTCCAGCCCACCCAATTGTTTTTTTTTTTTTTTTTTTTTTTTTTTTTTTTTTTGATTTTTCAAGGTAGGGTCTCACCGTGGCTCAGGCTGACCTGGAATTCACTATGTAGTCTCAGGGTGGCCTCGAACTCTCAGCGATCCTCCTACCTCTGCCACCTGAGTGCTGGGATTAAAGGCGTGCGCCACAACGCCTGGCTCCAATTGTTTTTATTATTACTTTTTAATGTAGGTTCAGGGAATCAAACTCAGGTCCTCACTCTTAGGAGACAAGCACTTTACCAACTGAGAGAGACATTGTTCCAGCTCTGAATAATGTACTCATCTGTCAAGGGCAGCTATCAGGAACTGGGGTGAGCATGGTGTTTGGAGAGACAGAGAGAGAGAGAGAGGCACCGTCCAGAAATGTTTTCTATAAAGCTCAAGTCTAGCATTCTGGTACTTCCTTCCTTTGCTTCTAGTCTGGAGTTGCCCCTGTCCTAATGATGGTCACCAGGGGAGGTGGAGCTGGGGATGGAATGGTCAGGGACCTCCCCTTAGTGACACTAAACTTTGGACCAGCTGTGCTCATTTCCAGAGAGCGCAGGAATCCCAGTTGGTGGTGTGGGGCTGTGTGTGGGGCTGAGGCCTGGCAGTGATTAAACTCAGAGCATCTCTAATCTTGGTGATCCCCAGGAAGGACCTCCTGCAATACTGGGGCGCACTGAAGACGCAAATGTGCAAGTGAGAGGAACCCCATTCCAGTGTCTCCTTTAAAACTGAATCTGAGACTTCCTCCCTCAAGAACGTTTACTGCAGGGGGATCCGCTGCTCCCCTTGGCACATTTAACACATGCACTCTCAGAGCTGTGAGGCCATAAAGGAGCCCAAAGCCGCTCAGGCAAGGACAACAAAGACCAGACCTTCCAAATGATAACTGGGATTTTATAACTCATAACGCCGCGCCTGCAATATTAAAAGTGGAGGACTTTTTTGAACTGCAACTTTTACGTCCCAATCCAATAGTTCTTCCCACTTTGAAACACCCCAATCTGAATTTTATAGGGATTATTTTTTTATTATAGGTAAAGCAATTAAATCTCCATATTGAAGGATGTAAACCTTTTAAGGCCCTTCTCAGACTATCAAAAGAGCAGGAGGCTTATATTTAACAGGTGTGACAGCCCAGCACAGCACTTTCTGCTGAAAAGGAGCTTGACGTTATCCAGCGACGAATACTTAAATTAATCCAAAACATCTTTTGGATAAAAGGGATTTTAAAAAGAATTAGATGGCCCACAAAACTTTATACAGGGAGAAGACTATCTTATGGGTGAGAAGCTAAGGAATATTAATCTAACGGAATGTGTTAAGTGGTGTTGTTTTAAGCCTTCCTTTCAAATAGCATTTATTTAATTTTTTAAAAAAAATTTTATTTGAGCCCAGCAGGGTGGCACATGCCTTTAATCCCAGCACTCAGGAGGCAGAAGTAGAAGGATCACTGTGAGTTTGAGGCTAGCCTGGGAGTCAGTTCCAGAAGATCCTACTTCAAAAAAATAAATAAATAAAATAAAAAATAGAAAATTTATTTGAGATAGAGAAGAGAATGGGGGCTCCAGGGCAAACAAATTCCAGATACATGTGCCAATTTATGCATCTGGTTTTAAGTGGGCCCTGGGGAATTGAACCTGAGAACTTTGCAAAGTACCTTTAACCACTGAGCCAACTCCCCAGACTTCAAATAGTGTTTTAACTTAATTAGAATGATGGTGTCTGTTTGTGGTATGGTATGGTATGGATGGACGGTGGTCTGTCCGAAGTATAGACAGACAATGAATGTATCAATGTTTCCTGTATTACGCCGACTTCTCAAATTAACTTGCCGATTGACTTTATGGAAACGGATTCTTCTCCCGTTGACCTCAGCCATCCAGCTGACTGAAGATCTGGCTGGGTCGTGGGCCAGGATTAGTTGAGACCACAGAAAGAATTGTCCAACTACATTTATAAGACGAAGCCATTGTAGGAGCCCATGTAGGAAGGTCTATACAGTATAGCGGGACTCGGGATTCTAAGATGAGTCAAACTTAAGGACCCAAACTTTTGTGAAGCTCAGCATGAGCTTTTCTGCCTTCTACAAAATTCTTCCCGACCCCTGCCATGAAACCTTTTAGGGACTAGGTTCTGCTGCGGAGTCACAAATGAACATGTCAAAAATGTGGGTTTTCACCCCCTTTAAGGCTCAGAACATTTCAGGAAGAATGTAAGAGCCAGAAGACGGGGGACGAGTGCTTTTGGATGCTGTCTTCCAAACACAAAGTGGCCACTGCATTCATGATCTCAAAGTGGCTGTCACTACATGCACAAGTCCTGCACGACATTGGGTCCACCAACATTTAGTCACAGATGATGAAGGACCATAAAAAGAAGACATCGAAATAGAAAAGGGACTAGATAGAAAGACGAAGGGGTTCGGTGGAAAGGTGATGAAGGAAGGGACGCAAGGCGACGAGAGAGGATTCTGAGCACAATACATTATGTATGTGGTGCGTGAAAACTGTCAATGAAAAAGGTGAAAATTGTGGTTTTCCTGAGCTCATGGTTTCTCAGTAGTTATAGCTTGGGGGCTGTGGAAATCATCCTATTTTTACTTCTAAAGCACACAGTTATTTGTTCTTAGAGTACGTTCCTTTGTGAATTAGCAGCTATAATAAGATCTTAGCACTTTTCTATATTGCGGATGCCTGACAAACCTTCTCGGGCCCTGTTGGATTAAAAAGAACTTTGTAGGGCAAGTTTTGTAACCCGGTTGTAAAGAGATAGATTTCAAAATACAATGAGAGATCTTGAATCCAAAATGATTGGACATGAGTTAGAGAGAAAAGGAACTAAAAAATATATATAATTAAGGAGAAAGGCAGGTCAGATATATTTAAAAATTATACACACACACATACACACACACATATACATACATACATACATATATATATATATATATATATATATATATAGAGAGAGAGAGAGAGAGAGAGAGAGAGAGAGAGAGAAGGAGAGAGTAAGAATGAATATGAGTGTGCCAGTCTCCAGCCACTTCAAAGGACCTCCAGATGCATGTGTCACTGTGTATCTGGATTTATATAGGCACTGTGCATGCATCTGGCTTTACTTGGCCCTGGGGAATCCAACCCAGGTCATTATGCTTTATTGGCAAGTGCCTTACCTGCTGAGCCACCTCTCCAGTCCCCAAGGTCAGACATTTTTAAGACCTCACTAACTGCAGTTTTATAACATTTGATATCAGCGAGCTCATTCAATGTTGAAGTAAACAATCCGCTTTGCAGCAGAAGTGACCATGGATGTCACCTGCCACTAACCTCTCACCTTTGAATCTGCATCTGGCTCTTTGTACTGGACTCTTACAAAGCAAAGGCTGCCGCGACTTACCCTGCTTTCAACATTTCTTTTTAGTTCTACCATCATCTGGCCACCTGTGGAGGAGGTGGGCTTGTGCCTGAACCACCACAGCGTGCCTGCCATTCTAGAAATTTCTGGGAAGTACGCTAACAAAGAGTCTCCTATCAATGAACCCACTTTGGCATGTCTAGGGTTAAAGGTCGCCTGGGAACCTAGAGGTCTTGGACAAATCATTTTCCACACCCAGTTGCTTAGACCCATTTTATTCCCCCCTCCTAGCAAACAGGAAACAGAGCCCTGAAGGTTTATTATTTTTTTTCTAAGTTGGAAAGTGCCTGGGGAGGGGCATACTCAGGCTGCCCACAGACAACCCTGAGCCTGACCCAGACTTGGGGGTCTCTCTGTGTGTTTTTTCTTCCCTCTTCTCCCCCCCCCCCCCATTATTTTGGCAGACTTTTTGGAATGTCTGGGAGCTAAGGGCTTTGCTTCATGGACCAGAATTCTGAAGCAAGAAAAAGAGAAAGTTATAGACTAAACCACAGAAATGTAAACACGTCTGCAGCTAAAATAACTGCACTTTCATTGAAAACACTCCTCCCTCACAATCAGACTTCTGTGTGCTATGGTCCATAAAACGGCATGTTAATAGCGACCAATTAATAGATTATGTTGCTCGGCCTTAAAAGTTGAGGGCGTTTTAATTATTATTTTTCAAATTAAAAGAGTGCTTATTCCCTCCCTTCCCTTGGGGTGGCGTGGGGGGGGGGGACTTAGCTTTCTTTCTGGCTGTTTGCTGAAATTCTTGGCTGTTAAAGTGTGGCGAGGGAGGGAGATGGGTAGTTTTCACTCCATAGGAATGGGGAGCGCTTGCAGGAGGGAGCTCGGGGATGGGTTCCCAGAGACCGCGCAGGGGCTGTCGTGACTGACGCCCGCCTGCCTCGCAGGACCAGGGCGACGAGGCGCCAAACCAGGTAAGCGCGATTTTGATGCCAGAATTTACTTTTCACCCGGACATCTTGGAGGGGCCTTGACACTGTGCTCCGAGCAGAGGAGCCCCAACGCTGGGCTGCACCGGGGTCGCGGCGGATGCATGCTGAGTCCCCACTGGGGCTGCTGTCGCCCAGGGCGCCCGGCCGGCCGGTCCCTCCGGGCATCCTCCCAACAGCAGCGATCCGCAGGCAGTCCTTAAAGTTGATCTCTCAGCACCCGCGTCTCTTCCTTCTTTGGAGAGATCGTCCTGGGCTCAGGCTCTGACTAGCTATTATCACGCGCCGACCGGGTCATTTTAAAGTCCTTGCAAGCAGTTCAACTTTTACGTAGGACGTTTGAGACCGTAACTGGGGAGAATATAGTACTTTCTCCCTGAAAGTGATAGGGGACTTCCGAGGAGCCGGCACTTCTAAAGCGACACCTCCCAGCCCTGTCCTGTCCCGCCCCGTCCCTCCCCTGATCCGTTCGCTCCTCTCGGCTTCCAGAATTGCGCCCCGGGTTCTTCTCGGGCTGGGCTCGGTCCGGTAGTGGTCGTGCCTATTCCTCCTCCGCCACTGCCTTCGTTTCCTCCTCCTCCTCCTCCTCCTCCTCCCGAGAGCTGCCAGCCCGCCGCCGCCAGCTGACCCCGGGAGGGGCGCGTCCGGCAAACCTGCCCGCGCCCCTGGGCCCGCGGGAGCGCGCACGGACACCCGGGCACACCAACAAACCAGACGCGCGCGCACACACATCCCCACGAGCCCAGGACCTGTACGTACACTCAGATCCACGAGCGCCTCTGCTCCGCGCCCTCGCGCCCGCCCGCCCGCCCGCCCGCATCCACGGGCATCTGGAGCCGCGCGTGCATCTCTTCCGTGTGCAGCTGGAGTCGCGCGTGCATTCCTCCCGGGAGCACCTGGAGTCGCGCGTGCATCCGTCCCGCGTGCAGCTGGAGCCGCGCGTGCATCCGTCCCGCGTGCAGCTGGAGCCGCGCGTGCATCCGTCCCGTGTGCACCTGGGCCCGCGCGAACATCCCGCCGCGCCCGCCCGCCCCGCCCCCCGCGCCCTCCCGGCTCCCGAGTGGCGCGGTTGGCTATTGGCGGGATCCGGAGCCTCCCCGAGCCCGAGCCCAGCGCCCACACCATGGGCTGAGCTCCGTCCGTCGGCGGTGCCCACAGTCAGTGAGGCGCTGCAGGCGCGCGGCGGGCACACGCGGGCGCGGACGCCCACGTGCGGGACACGCCCTCCCCCGGACGGCGGCGGTGCTGGCCTGTCGGTAAGTCCCGCGCCGCGCCCGCGCCCCTCCCCGGGTCCCCGCGCGGGTGGCTCGATGGGTGGCGCGCTCCGCTCGGCCAGGCTCTTCCGAGGGCGCCGGGGGACAGGGATGCGCGGGGCGGGAGGGACAGTGGGCGACACCCGGACTTTTAGGAGGACCAGGGAACAAACCGCGAGGTTCATCCCTGGTGCCCAGCGCTGGAGGACGAAGGTCCCTCTCTGGAGTGGACGTAAGGGGGGAAAGTAAGCCCACGCGTGACAAAACGTAGAGCCCAGGCGTGGGGACTTGGCTGTCTCTGGGGGTTGGGTGGTGGGCGCGTGGAGTCGTCCCTCCAGGGTGCCTTCCGTGACCAGCAAACCCCTCGGCTCCTGCTCCCTCCACTTCACCACCGTAACCGGAAAAGTTTGTTGGGTTTAAAAAACTAGCCTTATTGATTTACTTTTAAATAGCTGGACTTGTTGGTTTCTCTCTGAGACATCCCATGGCCTTTCTACACTGTGGAGATGGTTTCGGAAGGGCACTACATACAGGCATTATTTTTAAGACGTGCGTGCTGGCAGCAGTAGCCGAGGACTCTGCCGAACGGATGCACACTCTGCGTGCAGGCGTGGACAGCGCGTAATAGATTATGTGCTGATTATGTGATAACACATAGTAGATTATGTGTCAGGATCTAAAGATAATTTCGTTTGCTCTCCTCAAGACTAGATCCACATACACCGAAGATTTCACACTACACGTGTCTCCAACTTCCGTGCCTCGGAAAACTTTCACTGAGAGTGAGGACGGCTCGTGCGCTTCCTGTGTGACATAGTAGGGCGCAGAGTACAGGGCCACTGGGACTATTTCGAGTATCTTCCATTATGTCTGAGTAGTCTCGGAGCCCCCACTAGAGAGCTGTCACATTCCTGGGGTTAACCCTTCCTCTGCTGGCTTCTGGGGCTCTGGGGCCAGGCCAGAACTCTGCATTAGAGACCCAACCAGATAGATTAATTAACCGCAATTAATTAATTAATTAGTTAATGAGCAATTTGCATCGAAATGACAGTTCTCTGGAACGTGGTGAGCTGTGTACATTTGTGGCTAATATGTAAAGTTTAAAAATTCCCGAGAAAGACTATGAGTCGCAAAAACATTCCAACATTGCAGTTAGGCAATTCTGGCTTTGACTTGTGCCATTGACTTCTGAAAAAAAAAATGACGCTGATCTGGAAACTGGGAATTATATCTTTGGAGATATTTGATGATGAATATAAGAATTCCAGTAACATTTGCAATGTCAATTTTGTAACACATTATACTTCAGTCGTTTTGCTTTAAAAATTCTGGATAGAATTGTGATACGCTAAGATTTCTTTGCTCACCACACTTTCTTCGTGGTTTGGTCTGATGAGTTTGAATTTTTGAAAATCGAGATTTGTCACTGAATACGCGGGGGTGGGGGGGGAGGGTAACAGAGAAGCATGCTCACCTATTTGCAAATATTTTCCTAACACATTCTGTTCTTCTTGTTGACATCAGATAAAAACTGTGTAGAATTTTTTATTTTCCAAAAGTCAGATATTTTATTTTTGTAAGGATGCCAGAGGATACCAGATTTCTAACTAAGTAACACATTTCTGGATAATGTAAAAAAAAAGACTTAACTTCCTATGATTCGAGTCTTGCATAGGGTTGTTTACTGTGTGGATTGCATGAGTGGGTGAGAGAAAACCTCCAATACGACCTTTCCTTAAAAGTAATCACAGCTCCGACTTTTCTTGTTTTCTATCTTGACCCAAAAATCAAAGGGGACATTTATTTCTTCATGAGGTGTAGGATCTAGTATTTCAAAACCCTTTTCCTGTTCCCGGTGACAGACATTAGCAGGTTCACACCAACCACCTGAACTGGAGCTTGGGGAGACTTTGTCACATTGAATCAATGTCACTACTGCCTCTCCTTCACAGGTGTTGACAGAGGGATACCCACCTCTTGGTTCTAGTGAGGCTTGCTGGGGCTGGGATGCATGACTGGACTGAGGAACCTTAAGTCAGGACTTAAGCTGCTGGTAGAATCCTGGCTTCCAGAGGCCCGAGTCACCCGGGTTAGGCAGG